>CM054058.1:207787678-209252685 GCA_028641055.1 Alopecurus myosuroides | reverse complement strand
ATCGGCTTAAGGTCAGGAACATAGTCATACAAAACTCAATTACCTCCTCATTTCCATAGCCCTTTACGATGCTTCCTTCTGGCCTAGCACGGTTACGAACATATTTCTTTAATACTCCCATAAACCTCTCAAAGGGGAACATATTGTGTCGGATATATACCAAATATCGGATGGTAGTCTAAAGTGCCGGATTGCCCGGGTGGCCCAAATGGTAGTGGGCTACGGTCCATTGGGCGGCCCGGTAAGCTGATGCACAGAAGCCGGATTCTAGAAGAACCCGGATCACGGCCCACGTGATCTGGCTTGGAGTAGAAGACGGATTCCTTACTTTCCAAGTTAATAGTTGCCGTAGTCTTCTAGGTTTCCTACTCTGTATGCCCTAACCCGGCTATTATATAAAGCCGGACGGAAGATATGATAGAGGGAAGAAGATATTGGCTAACTCGCTGGGAAGTTGATCCTCAGCGAATAGCTAAACATAACCTCACGTTGTACTTGTATACACAGGCTTTAGCCCTGATTAGTGAGATTGCAGGAGTAGGAACGCCGCATTAGTGCGTCGTACCGAACCTGGGTAAACCCTATGTTTTTGTCCTTCGCACAACCACGTCCCCCACGTCTCTACCCGTAGTCTCATGGCACCCCCGTCTATGAAAACTACTACGATGTCTCGACAGTTGGCGCCCACCGTGGGGCAAACGGCGTCAGGCGTAAAATTTCGATCTGGGATACTGGGCGGAATCGGCAGTTCCATAACCGTCGGAAGCCTGGAGTTCGACGGCGATGTCGGACATTTCCTCGACAATGGATCTTACATACCGGCGCAAAATCATCTGGTAAGTGCCTGCGTGTTATCGATTGGATCTACAAATATCTTTATCGGACTAACTGCAGAGGCCATGGGGTTTTGCGGTGGAAGCAAATTTTTCCCACCCGCCCTATACCCAGTCGAAGTCGACTATGATACCGGGTTTTGCTCAGGTCGCCGACAAAAAAGTGATTCACACTTTATCGGTATGGTGCAATCCGAGGTCGCCGAAAACACGGATGAAAGTAATCCCGTGTAAGAGGCAGAAAACAGCAAACCCACTACAGAGGTGGAAGATCCGACATTCGCCAATCCAGCGATGAACTCGGAAGCTGACTCTGTGCTAGCCGCCATTGAGGCGAGATTAGAGTCAGAAACCGGATCAGATGACTTTGATTCCGAAGACGAAGACGTGGACGCCTTCGAAAGAAAGGTTAAATCTTTTCAGGAGGGATTCCATGAAGTACTAATGGCGAAACCGGCTGAAAACATGGACGCCGGCAGTCAGGAAAGCCCTAGAACTCCTCCGCCAGAGGAAGAGAGAGAAGACGGAGAAACTTCTCCAATATTCCCCAACGTCAAAGAATTGACAGAGGATGAACCTGCCAAAAAGCCTCCCTCTTCCAAGAAAAAGCACAAGGCCGCTAAAAAACTCCAATACAAACTCCGGAAGAAGAAATTGGCTGATCCAGCTGATGAAAGCCCGGAAGTAGGAGATGCAAGCGGAACAAAACTTGCTGAGAAGAAAACAAAAGAAATCCTTGTTCCGCCAATGACAGAACAAGAAGAACAGGAGTTGCTACAAACACCAGTGGGATTGCACGAACCCCCTTAAGTGCTAGAAGCCAGGAGACAAGCTCTCCAAAGGCAACAGCAACATCTATTCAGAACTCGTGAACACCTCCAAAAAACCCAGGATGACATCAAGCTCATGAAGGAAGAAATCGAGGAATACGAGAAAAAGAATAGATCTGCCTTAAAACCTACAAGGTTACCCGGAATCATAAGACCGGAAGTACTGCCGCCAAAAGAAAGGTTTCACAACCCATCTTGGCAAAAGCAGGTAAACGGAAAAGATGCCAGAGGCGGACCAATATACAAAACCGCAGCAAAAAACGCGGAAGCAGCGTTCGCCATCCTCAACAACGATATGTACTCAAATGGTGAAAAACTTCAAGGGGTGTATGCTTTCCTCGGGAAAGCATTGCAACAACAACAGCGGGGGCAAGAGCGATCAGGGAGGCTGCATGACGACTCCGCCCTATGCAAAACAGCTACTTGCGCCGCTGGAGCACCCGGACCGGAGGAACCGAGAGATCCAAACGAGAAGAAAACAGATCCGAGAAAAGACAAGAAAAATCCCGATAACAGGGATGAAGCATCTAGAACCGGATCCCACCTCCCGAAAGGTGGACCTAACACCCACGATCGGGAAGAAAAACACCGGAATGACAGCAAAGCAATGCCACCTCCAAGAAACCCAGCTGAAAAAGCCGGAAGACAGGGTATACCTCACAGGCGTGAGAGATCTCGGACACCCCCCAAGGACAAGGAAAGATACAGGAGTAGAACTCCACCTCATCCAAAGGGGCGTGATACCGGAAGAAATAGAGATGATCCCGGAAAAGCGCGTCCGCGCAACAATGGAAAAGAAAGGAGCAGATCCCATTCTGTCCATTCAGCCGGCAGGTACTCCGCACACATGGATAGGGCGGAAAGAGACGACTTATACTTTGGACCCAAGTGCTTCACAGATAGGATCCGAAGGATAACTCTGCATTCTGTCTTTGCCAAAGTTGGTCCAACGTACCAAAAATACACCGGTAGTACAAACCCGGATACCTGGCTCTCAGACTACTATACAGCCGTCCAGATTAACAATGGGACGGACCTGGAAGCTGTAAAGTTTCTTCCCCTAATGTTACTGGACGGAGCCAGAGATTGGATTAACGGATTACCTTCCAGAACTGTCGACAGCTGGGATGATATGGCTCGAGTATTCACTCAGCATTTTCGGGGAACCAACAACGCCCGAATAGCATCAACCAGCTAAATCGTTGCACCCAATTTGAGGACGAACCATACGTGGACTTTATCTCAAGATGGACTGCAATGAAGAATAGCTGCTCTGGAGTAACTGACGTACAAGCAATGCATGCTTTCGTTAATGGCCTAAAACCCGGACTTGTACCATTCATGGTTGGTTCCAAACAGCACAAAGATCTCGGATCTATGCTTACAACCGCCAATGAACACGCTGCAGCCGAAGACGACATCAGAGCTAGAGGAGGCAGTATCGACACACTGATACAGGCCAAAAAGAATCCTCGCCCTGAGGAAAAAGGAACTCCAGACGCAACACAAAAGCCCAAAGAGGTTAACATAGCCTTTGGAAGTGAAAAAGGGAATAGGTGGAAAGGACGAAGTTCAGAACCAATCAATTACACCAAGGAAGAATGGGAAAAGATTAAGTCGGAACCCTGCGTCCACCATTCGCAATTTGGGAAACCCACCCATACAAACGCACAATGCCGGCTGAACAAGCATATGAAAGGCAGTGCATGATCCGGAAATAAGGGGAAGAATTCCAAAAGGAAGTTTTCCAAGCAAAAGCCAGAAGCTGAGAAAGAAGACAGTGAATCGGACACTGACAAAAAAATCCAGGAACAACAGCGAAAATGCGAGCCCAAGTTTCCAAGAGTTGATGGAGAGTGTGCCCTAACTTTCCTGGCGACTCCATCAGCAAAAGTGGCAAAAAGAACGCTTCGAGAAATAAACGCGGTTGTTCCGGCAACCCCGAAATTCTTGAAGTATTCAAACACACCAATCACATGGGATCAGTCTGATCATCCTGGGAATATCCCTGAACCCGGCACGCAAGCCCTTGTTGTAAGCCCTATTGTCCAGAACACTAGGCTAAGAAGAGTGCTGATGGATGGAGGATCCAGCATTAATATAATGTACCTGGATACACTGAGGCATCTGAAAATCTCCGAGACCCAGCTCAACCATAGCAACATACGTTTTCACGGCATTGTTCCTGGCAGGCAAGCACGATCCCTAGGAGAAATTTCCCTAGATGTCACTTTCGGAGAAAAAGATCACTTCCGTCAGGAAAAAGTATCCTTCGAAGTGGTGCCGTTCGAAAGCGTGTATCACGCGATACTCGGACGTCCAGCTTTCGCCAAATTCATGGCAAGATCATGTGATATCTATAACAAGCTGAAGATGCCAGGGCCAAAAGGAGGAGTAATCACCATATCGGGAGACTTCAAGTTGGCAAACAAGCTGGAAAAAGAAAACGCCCCTTGCGCCGAGAAAATCATAGCAAAAGGAGAGTTGAAGGAGCTGGCCAAAGAGGTATCGCCGACAGAAATGCCTGCAGGAAAAGAAACCCGGAAGCCAGCAGATAGCTTCAAGGCCTCCGAGAACACAAGACACGTAATCCTAGATCCCAACGATCCGACAAAATTTGTCGTAGTGGGAACTGGGATGACCGACAAATAGGAAGGCGAGCTCATCAAGTTCCTCCGTGAGAACTGGGATATTTTTGCCTTGTGTCCAGCTGACATGCCAGGCGTACCCAGGGAACTTGCTGAGCACCAAATTAAGGTGATTCCAGGCTCCAAACCCTTCAGACAAGGTCTCCGTCGATTTGACGGAAGAAGACGGAAGGCTATCGGCAAGGAAATTATCCGGCTTTTAGCAGCAGACTTTATCGAGGAAGTTATACACACCGATTGGTCCGCAAATCCGGTATTAGTACCGAAGAAAGATACTACTGCCCTTAGAATGTGTATAGATTACACTGGCTTAAACAAACTGTGTCCAAAAGATAGGTTTGCGTTACCGCGAGTTGATCAAATAATAGATGCCACTGCAGGCTCTGAGCTCTTATGCTTTTTAGATGCATATTCCGGGTACCATCAAATACGCATGAAAAAGGAAGATCAAATTAAGACTTCTTTTATAACCCCTTATGGGACGTACGATTACATTACCATGCCATTTGGCCTGAAGAACGCAGGTGCCACCTACCAGCGTTGCATGCAACGTTGTTTGCATAGTCAGATTGGCAAAAATGTCCACGTTTACGTGGACGACATTACTGTCGTAACCAAGGAAAAAGATACACTCCTTGAGGATTTACGAGAAACCTTCGAAAATTTGCGCACTTACAAGATGAAGTTAAATCCATTAAATTGCGTATTCGGGGTTCCCTCAGGAAAACTTCTGGGTTTCATCGTTTCTCATAGAGGAATAGAAGTTAACCCAGAAAAGATCAAAGCAATCTTAAACATCTCCAAACCTACGTGTGTAAAAGATGTCCAAAGATTGACCGGTTCCGCTGCAGCCGTCAGCAGATTTATTAGCCGGCTGGGGGATAAAGCCTTACCACTCTACAAGTTGCTGAAAAAATCCGAAAAATTCGAGTGGACAGAAGAGGCAGATGCAGCATTAACCCAGTTAAAGGAAACTTTGACGAAAGCTCCGATTTTGGCATCCCCAAAAGACGAAGAACCTATGTTATTGTACCTTACGGCTACAAACCGGGTTATCAGTGCGGTAATCGTTGTGGAACAGAAGAAAGACGAACAGAGCATACCAGACTAGCATCCGGTATATTATATAAGCGAAGTTTTCTCCGAGTCCAAACAAAGGTATCCACACTATCAAAAACTGGCATATGGCGTATTTTTCGCATCCAGAAAACTTCGCCATTACTTCCAAGGACATTCCATAACAGTGGTATGCAAAGCACCACTAGGGGATATAATAAACAATGCGGAGGCGACTGGCCGAATAGCCAAATGGGGCATCGAGCTAGCAGCCTTCGACATTAAGTATCAGCCCAGGACGGCAATAAAATCCCAGGTTTTGGCAGATTTTATCGCCGACTGGACGGAAGCAATGGAGAAAACACCAATGCCGGAGTCCGAGTACTGGATCATGCATTTTGATGGATCCAAGATGAAGGAGGGTGCTGGAGCTGGTGTCGTTTTAAAATCCCCTAAAGGAGACACAATGGAGTATGTATTACAAATACACTTCAACGCCAGCAACAACGTGGCAGAATACGAAGCTTTGCTCTTGCATATTGCAAAAGAAATAGGGGTTTAGCGCATTTTGTGTTACGGTGATTCAGATTTGGTACAGCATCAGCTAAACCAAACTTGGGACGCAAAAAGCCCTATAATGGCCGAATATCGGAGAACGGTGGACGAGTTCGCCATTTGTTTCTTCGGATTCGAAGTACTCCATGTTAAAAGGGAGGAGAATTGGAACGCGGATGCGTTAGCCCGCATGGGATCAGAAAGGGTAAAAATCCTACCACCAGGTGTTTTCGTCCAACATTTGTACGAACCATCGATAAAAGGTGGAGATGTTGATTATCCTCTGGCTTCCGAGTCAATTGAAGTCATGCTCGTTAACCCAGATTGGACAATCCCATATATAAACTTCTTAGTTAATCAGAAGTACCCGGAAGGAGCAGACGAAGTCTTGCAAAGACAAATCAGCGTCGATGCAAAGGATACACAGTAATTAACAATTGCCTGTATAAACGCAGTACTTCCGGAATTTTTCTGCGATATATTTCACCAGAAGAAGGACGAGAAATCCTGCAAGAAATCCATGCCGGAGATTGCGGACATCATGCTCAATCAAAAAGCATAGTCAAAAAAGCATTCCGTGCCGGTTTTTCTGGCTAACAGCCAAGACAGATGCTGAGTACATAGTTAATACATGTGAAGGATGTCAGTATTACGCCAAGCAGACCAATATGCCAGCCCAAGCACTCAAAACTATCCCCATTACATGGCCCTTTGCGGTCTGGGGGCTAGATATGATGGGACCATTCAAAACTGCACGAGGCGGACTTACACAACTACTTGTAGCTGTGGACAAATATACCAAGTGGGTGGAGGCTAAACCCATCATAAAGCTTGACGGTATAACTGCCAGAAATTTCATCATTGACGTAGTCATGAGATACGGCATTCCACACAGCATAATAACCGACAACGGGACAAATTTCTCCATTGGAGAGTTGGCAAAATATTGCCGACAAACGGGAATTCGCCTAGATCTCGCATCTGTGGCACACCCGCAATCCAACGGACAGGTTGAAAGAATGAATAGCTCAATCCTGCAAGGAATACGTCCAAGACTCGAATCTCCTCTCCATAGAGCAGCTGGAGCATGGGTAGAAGAGCTACCTTCCGTGCTTTGGAGTATTTGAACAACACCGAACAGGTCAACAGGGCAAACCCCGTTTTTCCTAGTTTATGGTGCGGAGGCAATCCTTCCAACGGACATGATCCATGATAGCCCAAGAGTGCAAGATTTCGATGACTCGTATGCCGAAAAAGCACGACAGGATGCCGTCGATCTCTTAGAAGAGGAACGAGAACTTGTGCTTCAAAGATCCGCCATCTATCAGCAAGGTTTACGACGTTATCATAGTCGGAAAATCAGGCATCGTTCTTTTAAAGAAGGTGACCTAGTGCTAAGATTGGTGCAGCAAAGAAAGCACAAACTGGCCCCAGTATGGGAAGGACCATTTGTCATCAGTAAAGCCATGAAGAATGGATCATATTATCTTGTTGACATTCGCGATACGGAAGATGATCCCGAGAAGCCGAATCGCAAAAGAAAGAGACAGATAGATGATGAGCTAGGAGAGACAAAAAGGCCCTGGAGTGTACAGCAGTTACGTCCCTTCTATACTTAGTTCAATTCTATGTAAACATCTTTGAGATCATGAAATAAAGTTGCCGGGATTCTTATATCCATGTTTTTTACAAGTTTATTATAGTTCAAAACATGATTCCACCTTATCTATTTCCCAATGATCTTACAAAATACTCAATGTTAACCCGAATTGTGCCTGCGTGCTCGGCGTTTAAAAACTGAATGATTTTCAGCCTACCAAAGGCTAAAGGAAACTCGGATTGTGCCTGCGTGCCCAAGTTTCATTCAAAAAATTCCTTACTGTTCTCTAAGCATTATCTGATTGTTTGTGTGTTGGGTCACTGGAGCTAGTTAGTAAAAATGCCCTTAGTATGATCCATGTTTCTGAGTTTAAACTGATTGGTTTCACCCAGTAACTCGGCATGACGATTCATAATACTATTGAGCCATTTCAAACACTAAGGACACATAAGCCAGAGAACTTAGAAGATAAAGGAATATAAGTACCCGAAAAACTTGCAAAGGATTTCATAATTAAACTGCAAAAGGCGGAGTACTTGTTTATACAAAAGGATAGAAGCATTACAATATAAGTTTACATTGTAAAGTGCAGTAATGCTCCTATTTTCTACTTCCACCATCCAGGTTAAGCAGAATCCTTCAGGCATCCGAGTCTTCATCGCTGTTGTTGTTCTCGGGGGCTTCGGGAATCGCTTCTTCCGGATAGGTGATGGAGATGTTAACCATGGAGGCGATCTTGGTGGCGTGACCCTTGATCTCGTCGAAGATGGTGGTCCGCTCGGTTTCCGAGTATCCAAGGGGGATACCGGACGCCACGCGCCAAGATTTGGCACTAGGGTAATGCATACGCATAAGGCCTAGGGCCATGCGTGCACCACCCCGTGCTGCGGAGCGCAAGGTGGACTCCTTGGATTCCTCCACCTCCAGGATAGCTTTCGGAAGTTTTTCAACTTCCGAGAATTCCCCAGTTCTTGAGGGAAGGAACTTGTTGACCAGCTGCATGCCTACAGCCCTGATCGCAGTCCATACCTTCCCAAAAGCTCGGATTTTCTCAATCCGAGTAAGTTCTAGGTTATCTCCTGTTTTTTCAAGCAAACAACCAAAAGGTTAGCGAAAAAACAGAGAAGGAAATCAAGACATGGAAAAACCGGTAAATAATAGAAACTTACCGTGAATCTTGTCCATCTCGGAGCCTTCCTCAAGGCGCAGGGTTAAGGCATTCTCCAAATCCTAGATAGTAGCCTTGTCCTTGTCCGTCTGCTGGGAGGCCTTGGATTGAGCAATCCCAAGGGCCATGTTGCTGTCCTCCAGATCCTTTTGATCCTTCATAAGATCCTTATGAAGGTCCAAATTCTCCTGTCGGAGAATCGCGGCATTGCCGACATCTTTAGCTATTTCCTTGGCTTTAGCCAAAGCAGCTGGAAAGCAAGGAACAAAATTCCGAGTTTAGAAAAATTCGGAAAACTACTTAGACAAAAAACTGGATAAGGAACTTCAGAGAATCGAAATATACCTGTTATTTCCGACAGCTGTAGCTGAGATGAGGCCAGCTCTGCGTCTTTCGCGTCAAGAATAGAAAGAAGGTTTCTAACCTCCTTATTCTTGACGGAAAGTTTGTTGAAAACTTCCATGTTAATGGTTTCAGCGGTTTGCTGGAACACGGAAATGAAAAAATCATGATATTGAAAAGCATCAAGTGAAAAGTAGACATTTTACTTAATGCTTGGGGGCTGAGGGTAATACCTGGCTCATCCGCTGTAACCCTGTTAAGTTCTCAGTGAACTCTTTTGCATACTCAGCAAAAAGAGTCCCGGACGCGCTAAGGCCATCGCTGATGTTCTTGAAGTCCTTGTCAAAGGTGGGGATTTCCTCCTTAGTTATCCGAGAAGGCCCTCCCACCTCAGGAGCCGCCCTTTCCATCGTGTCCGTTTCCGGCACAACGGGCTGGCTGGTCTCCAGAGACTCGGTGGTGGGGGCTGCGGCATGCTCCTCTGTTACTGTGATCGGCGTGGTCGAAGCGGTGGCAGGGGAAGGATGAGGGCCTCTGCTGGATACAACCTTATGCCTCTTCAGCTTTTTTGGCTTTAGAGTAGAGGGAGGTAGGCTAAAAACAAAGCAAAACGCCGGAAAAGTTAAAACTCCGAAGATGGAAGGAAAACTCCGACAAAGGTAAATAACCCAAATGTTCAAACCTGGAGGTGGCGACGGGAATCCCGTCAAGATCGATGATCTCCTGGGATTAGGAGATCTTCTTGCGCTTTCGCCCACCGGCAAAGGTGGCACGCAGCGTTTCCAGCTCAGCATCGGAAGCAAGATCCGACTCGGCAAGATCAGCGATCTATTAAAAAGAAAAAGCTAAGTCAAAGACACAAAAGCCGAGTAATCGAGAAAGAATTCAAACCCCAAAAGGCGAAGAATTTTACCTTGGGAGCCGGATTTTCGGCCGTGTACATTGGCCGGCTTTCTTCATATTGGTCGCGTGATGCAACCAATTGATTCACGCGCCGCCGCAAATCTTTTGTGGACCAATCCTTGGTGGTTGTCCGCATTTCGTCATCGGCTCCCTTGTACTCCCAGAGAAGGCGAGCGCCATGGTTGGCCAAGGGCTGGATCCGCCTATTCAACCAGCAAAGGACTGTGTCCATGCCGGTTAAAGGCAGATCGGAAGTGACGAGTTTGGCGATGCGCCGCTTGATCCTTAGAAGATCCGGCGGCAGGGTTTGAACTGCCTCATTTCCCCAATTTTCTTGGGGAACAACGGCGGTGTTCGAAAAAGGTGGAACCCCGAACGTTTTCCCGGGAAAGGAAATATCGGGATGATAAAAGAAGGAACCCGTCCAAAACTTGACGGATTCCGATGTTTTAATCTTGGGGAACCAATCTTCTCGGAATCTCCGAAGAGTGAAAGAGATGGTTCCGCAAGTTGGGAGTGCGCCCTCCGAAGAGTTCCGCTTAACCCCGAAACAATACAGCCAGAAATCTAGTCTAGGCGCTATACCTAGATAACCCTCGAAAAGGGCCTGAAATCCGGCTAAGTAAAGGATGGAATTAGCTGGAAGGTTGTGTGGCTGGATGTTGTAGTGGGAGAGGATCTGGAGGAAGAAGGCAGAAGGTGGAGTACCCATACCTCTAAGAAGGTGGGAGGAGAGAAGAACCCGTTCTCCGTCATTCGGCGTGGGTTCAGTCTCGTCCTCCGGAAGCCGCCACTTCCCCTTCAATACCAATCCCTCCTTCTCCATTGTCGGAAGGAGGGATGACGGAATACTGCAGGCACTCCAATTGCCGGCAGTCTCTGTCTCTTCTTCGGTTCCGGCGGCGGCGGATGCCGCGGCCTCCGCGGCCGTGAGCTCGTCGCCGACGAGTTCGATCTTCTCCTCCACCGTCTCTGGAACGAACGGTGAGGTGAGCGCGGACGAGGATCCCGCAAGGACCGCGGAGGCGAGAGAACTTTCCTCGCCCTTCGCGCCGCCCGTTGCCTTCGCCGGCTCGTCGCCGGAGACCCGCACTGGAGAATCTAGTTGCGGGTCCATTGTGTCGATGATTTCGTCGATTTCTTTGGCGACGGCGCGGGCTGGGGAAGACGGCGGTGATGCCATCGGGTGGCGGCGATTCGGTCGATTCCGGTGAGGTCCTGGACGCGGCGGTGCACTCGGGAGCTGCTTGCTGTGAGCTTGGGCGCTGGGAATGGCGAGCGAAGTGAAGTGCGGAAGGTTTTTCCAGAGGACGAAGAAGGCTATTTATAGCCGGAATTCCGTCAGGATGCGTGCTAACGGCTCTTTTGGCCGTTGGATGTCCAACGCGTGTCACTCGCCAGAAAATCCGGGAAATGAATCGACAGGATGATTATGGTTATCTCCTCGTTTCCCGCGAGAATCTGTCAGAAAGATATTTCTGGGTTTTCTCGCCTGTAACCCAAACGTCCCTTGCGTCAGCAAGTTTTAAGCGCTGACGTAGGAAGTTCCTTCTCCGCGAAGGATCGTGTGAGAAAAGCCGGATTTTCTGGATTCCGAGTTTTAAGTTACCATCTCTTTTAAAAGAAGAAAATAAGAATCAAGACTGCAGGCCGATATTTCTCGGAAAGATGCATTTGGCGAAAGACGGCGAAAACGGAGTCTCGATCCTTCTTGGGGGCTACTGTCGGATATATACCAAATAGGGGTATATCGGATGGTAGTCTAAAGTGCCGGATTGCCCGGGTGGCCCAAATGGTAGTGGGCTACGGTCCATTGGGCGGCCCATTAAGCTGACGCACAGAAGCCGGTTTCTAGAAGAACCCGGATCACAGCCCACGTGATCTGGCTTGGAGTAGAAGACGGATTCCTTACTTTCCAAGTTAATAGTTGTCGTAGTATTCTAGGTTTCCTACTCTGTATGCCCTAACCCGGCTATTATATAAAGCCGGACGGGAGATATGATAGAGGGAAGAAGATATAGGCTAACTCGCCGGGAAGTTGATCCTCAGCGAATAGCTAAACATAACCACACGTTGTACTTTTATACACAGGCTTTAGCCCTGATTAGTGAGATTGCAGGAGTAGTAACGCCGCATTACTGCGTCGTACCGAACCTGGGTAAACCCTGTGTTTTTGTCCTTCGCACAACCACGTCCCCCACGTCTCTACCCGTAGTCTCATGGCACCCCCGTCTATGAAAACTACTACGATGTCTCGACATATTGTGTAGAAATACAGGACCGAGAATGGAAATCTCTTCGACTAGGTGGACCAGGAGGTGCGTCATAATATTGAAAAAGGATGGTGGAAACACCAACTCGAAACTGACAAGACATTGGACCACATCGTTCTGTAACCGTGGTAGATCTTCTGGACTGATTACCTTCTGAGAGATTGCATTGAGGAATGCACATAGCTTCACAATGGCTACTCGAACATTTTCCGGTAGGAGCCCCCTCAAAGCAATCGGAAGCAATTGCGTCATAATCACGTGGCAGTCGTGAGACTTCAGGTTTTGGAACTTTTTGTCCGCCATGTTTATTATTCCCTTTATATTCGACGAGAAGCCAGACGGGACCTTCATACTGCTCAGGCATTCAAAAAAAAATGACCTTCTCTTCTTTGGTAAGAGCGTAGCTGGCATGACCTTGAAACCATTCCGGATGCCGGTCATCTGGGTCTTTCAAAAGTTGCTGGTCCTGCCGTGCTTCCTTTGTATCATTTGTCTTCCCATACACGCCCAAGAAGCTTAGCAGGTTCACGCAAATATTCTTCATAACATGCATCACGTCGATTGCAGGGCGGACATCTAGGACTTTCCAATACTGTAGCTCCCAAAATATCGATTTCTTTTTCCACATGGGTACGTGCCCGTCAACTCCCAGCGGAACTGATTGTCCGCCAGGACCCTTTCCAAAGATGACTTTCAAATCCTTGACCATATCAAATATCTCAGCTCCAGTACGTTCCGCAGGCTTCGGCCGGTGATCTGCCTTGCCGTTGAAATGCTTGCCTTTCTTTCTTACGTTATGATTTCGGGGAAGAAATCGACGATGACCCAGGTACACGTTCTTCCTACAATTATCCAAAAATACACTTTCAGTCTCATGTAAGCAGTGCGTGCATGCTTTGTATCCCTTATTTGACTGTCCCGAAAGGTTACTGAGAGCAGGACAATCGTTGATGGTTACAAAAAGCAACGCTCGTAGGTCAAATTCCTCTTCTTTGTGGTCATCCCACACAGGTACACCAGGTCTGCCCCACAACTGTAAAGTTCATCAACTAATGGCTTTAGGTACACATCGATGTCGTTGCCGGATTGCTTCGGACCTTGGATGAGCACTGCCATCATAATGAACTTCCGCTTCATGCACAACCAAGGAGGAAGGTTGTAGATAAATAGAGTCACGGGCCAGGTGCTATGGCTGGAGCTCTGCTCGCCAAAAGGATTCATGCCATCAGTACTTAGACCAAATCTTATGTTCCTTGCGTCAGCTGCAAAATCTTTGAACTCTCTGTCGATCTTTCTCCATTGCGTTCCATCAGCGGGGTGTCTCAACTCCCCGTCGGACTTACGGTCCTCTTTGTGCCATCGCAACAACTTGGCATGCTCTTTGTTCCTGAACAGACGTTTCAACCGAGGTATTATAGGAGCATACCACATCACCTTGGCGGGAACCCTCTTCCTGGGTTTCTCGCCCTCAACATCGTCACCAGGGTCATCGCCTCTGATCTTATAACGCAATGCAGTGCATAAAGGGCATTCATTCAAATTTTCGTATTCACCGCGGTAGAGGATGTAGTCGTTAATGCATGCATGTATCTTCAGAACCTCTAAACCTAGAGGGCAGACAACCTTCTTTGCTTTGTACGTACTGGCGGGCAACTCGTTATTCTTCGGAAACATATTCTTCAACATTTTCAGCAAATTTTCAAATGATGAGTCAGCTACACCTTCCTGTGCCTTCCATTTCAGCAAATCCAGTGTGCAGCCTAGTTTTTTCAGACTATTGTCGCATCCTGGGTACAGCGACTTCGTGTGATCCTCTAACATGCGATCCAAATTCTCCCTCTCCTTGTCAGTTTCGCAGCGTCTCCGTGCATCAGCAATGGTCCGATCAAGATCATCAGTGGGCTCATCATGTGCCTCTTCTTCACCTTCACCAAACCCTTCCCCACCTTCAGCATCATCCTCCATGAAAGTATCACCGAAAGACTCATGATAGTTGACATCGATATCATCCTCTTCTTCATCTTTTTCCATTCTAACCCCTCTTTCTCCATGCTTGGTCCAACAATTATAGCTTGGCATGAAACCGTGCCGAAGCAGGTCCATGTGAACGACTCTTGAGGAGGAGTAACCCTTCTGATTCTTACATTCAGCACATGGACAGATAATAAAACCTCGGTGCTTGTTCGCATTTGCCACTACGAGGAAATCTTTCAAACCCGTAGTGAACTCGCCGGAGAGTAGGTTACCGTACATCCATTGCCGATTCATTTGCATTATTATTATATAAAGTATATAATTAACCATCATGCATTTGTTAAACTAACTAGCTAGAAATAATACAAATCATGAAAGGTTCAAGTTGCTAACCGCGATCGCGGAGGAAAAATAAATGAAAAAGCTCAAGTGTGGCTCGGACACTTCATATCATGTGTGTTTCATGCTCTCGGGCATTTCATCGAACACCTTGTGTGCATAGTAGCAACCAAAAGCAAACTCACCACCCCTTGTGAATATTGTGAGTAGAAGTGACACCAAATGTGGCAAAGTGCAGCGAGCTGAGTCCTATATAGGGATGGGCTTTTAGTCCCGGTTGACCTGGACAACCGCGACTAAAGGCCTTCGGGCCAGCCTGAGGACCTATTAGTCCCGGTTGGCCTGGCCAACCGGGACTAAAGCCCCTCCCGTCCGCCAGCTGTGGACCGAGCGCGCTGGGCCCAGACTGTTGGTCGCGGGTCTCCTTCAGAACCGCGACTAAAGACCCCTATGGTCGCAGGTCGATTATTTTGGGGACTAATGGGGGCGTATGGAAGGCCTATTTTCTACCAGTGAAGGTGCACATATATTTGTACTACAACACATTGTAAATGGACAAAAATACTCTAAAAAATAGAATGTGGTATTTGATTGCATCATGCAGCGAGATACAAAAAAATTGCATGTATCGTTTTGTTCTATTTGTATAATGGTGATTTGTACGAGATACATAACAAAACCAGCATACTGGGAGTATAAGATGTACTAGCATGCAGTTCGGAAATGGGGTCCAGGGATGATTCGGGGCAGATGACTTATATTTCTCAACCTAGGAAATAGGCGAATAGCTGCATGCAAGGTCTAACTGTCCATTGTCCACTACTAATTGGCTAGTTCCAATGGGAGTAACTTCACTAGTAGATGTCATGTAGGACAAAAAACTGATGTGGGAAGTATTTAATAAGGAGGGAGAGGGTTGTGGTAACTTAGCTAGTAGTTACCGTAACATCACATATCCCACTACTAATTATGCCGATGCAAGTCTCTTAGAACGGTTTCATATGCATTTTGCTTATGTGGCACTATAGTTAATGAAGAGAGAAAGTGGAGTTGTATCTTAGCTAAGATACAAGCTTGGCACGTGGCCATAGGAAAAAAGAGTCTCTAGTCCAATCACATGCATGCATGAGCCTAAAATCATTAATTTAGACACAACACCTAAGATACAATGCATTGTACTCGTTGTTTCTTAAGTTTTTATTAGACATATGATAACGTGCTAAGAAACGGTGCATTGGCACAGGCCTAATAGAGCTTTGCATGACACTACATGTTGGTTACTACTCATTGTGGAGGTGGTAACATAGCATATGATAACGTGTATGTTACTGGTCTATGTTACTTCCCATTGTGACCAGCCTTAAGTACTTGTTGGTTTAACTAACTTTGAAAAAAAAAAGTGCACACCATAATAGTGGATCTTGTATTAAATAGATACAAGTAATGGAAGAATTAGACGTGCGGAGTGTTGTGAAATTAATATCTTGGCTCATTTTTTTTACAAGCTCATGGGAACTATTTGAAACTCCACCTGCTATCTTATCGTGGTCCTTGGGCATATGATGCTACTTTATTGTGTTGCATAAGATTCATTCATAGCATTTATGAAAATGCTAGTATATTTTCTTCTTAATTAATCAAATTACATGCATGGTCATCATAGAACCATCATAGAACCAGACATGTATATTTCTGAAAATGCATTCCAGATCATCATAGAACCCGACATGAGTGCAACACTTCCTTTGAATATGGAACTCATGTTATATACACTGTTTATGGTCTAGTTTATATGTTTGGTCACATAATTTGTATCCAACTGATTGCATACACTGTTTAACTGTTTTATGTCACTAGCATATGTGCATCTCTGATCCTCACTTAATCTAGTTTACTGGATGCATCTGTGTATATGTGATCCTCATTTTGAGTAGCAATCAACATTGGTAGTAATTGCAGAATGAGAAATATACAACTAGGGCTTCTGAACTTGTTACTACAAATATTGGGTTATAGTATTGTATTCTCTTGACATAAATTATTTTCCAGAAACTTGGAGTAGTAAATACTCTTGACTTTGTTCTATAGAGCTTGTGAAATGGGGTGTTAGTATCAAACTTTTTGCGATCAAAGTACTTATGTCAAGGACACAAGTCCATAGAGTTCTATTTATTAGAATCTTGCATCGGTTTTCTAGTCTACTTGTTACTGTATCACTAAGTTTCCGATTAGAGATACCATATATGCTTTATTTTCCGAATTGGAGAACACCATATATGCTTATTTGTAGATTTTCTGTCATCGCCTAATAATACTTCTACATCTGTATTCTTGTTTCCACATGAGGCTGCTAAGGTCACGTATGTTTGCAAGGCATGGTGCAAGACCATGGTACATTGAACTGGAGATCGAAAGTTGTTATAGAATATTTTTGCATTTGTTCTATGTGATGTATTGTATTGCCATCCAATCTGTTCGATGGTGGAGATTGACGATGTACGTTATTAGATTGAATTGGAATACCTCCTTCATGTTGAATTTACATGGCACCGTTCATGTGCTACTGTAAAAGTTTGATCATTAACATAGCCTTGATTTTGCTTTACTTGTTGCTTAATATGCTGATATGAATTGGTGTATCGAACCCTGTCTACAAATGGTTTTTTTTAAATGAAAATTACTATAAATAGCAAGCAAGCCGCCTTATTAAAAACCTTCCAGTCCCCGTAGGTACTCTGGTAAGGAAAAGAATGCGAAAGAAACTTGCTGCTCAGACCAGGGTTACATCGTTTGCGATTACAGGGATAAAACAATCAGGGGGCTCAGAATGCCACACCTCATGAAACTCTCCACTACCCCTACCAAACTCATGAGCAACAACGTTGGCTTCCCTAGGGCAGTGCTTAAAACTTACACGAGAGAAATTGCGGCAGAGAAAAGTACATTCCTCGTATATTGCTCGCTACCCCGAGAGAGTTACCCTCATTCTGCATGATCTCGATCACCTCCATGCAGTCAGCTTCCACCAATAGTTTATTACAGCCCACTTCACCAGCAAGGATTAGGCCATTCCTAAGACCAATAGCTTCCGCAGTTGCTGCCTCCTCGACATATTGTAGACTATGTCTACTCCCTGCAATAAAAGCGCCAAGATGATCACGTAAAATAGCACCCGTACCTCCTGTACCCGTAGAGCAGTCATAGGCGGCATCGACATTCAGCTTAATCATGTCCTCGGGGGGGGGGGGGTTCGCCAGCCGTGACGGGGTATAGGATTTAGACCTGCTTTTTTCACTCTCATATAGTTCATCGACAGCGCCATGATGGCTTGGGCCGAGCGAGCAGGAACCTAGATCATCTCACCGTGTGTGGCCTTTCTCCTCTCCCACCAAAGGTACCAGACGGCAACCGCAAGCAGGTCACACCTCCTGACGCCAATCCGAGGCTCCTCTGATCCATTAGCAATGTTTCCATCACCGTGGTTCCATGGGCCTCGAGGGGAAGAGCAGCCTCGATCATATGGAAAATTCCCAGGCTCCTCCAAACATCTTTGGTCCTGTTACATTTGAAAAAAGCACGAGAAATTCTCTCACATTCGGGATTGCACATAGGGCATTGGCTCGAAATTGGGACGTGGCGATTAGAAAGAACTCCCCGTCAAGGAATAGCTCCCAACATTGATCTACATACGTGTATCTTGATCTTTGCAGGAACCCAAAGAGCCCAGCAGATTAGTCCTTCGAAGTTTACGGCCGTGGCACCAATCCCACTCCCGGTGATAGGATGATTTAGATGAAAAAATCCCGTTACTATTGTAATGCCATGAGACAAAATCTTCCATCATACCAACAACTAAGGGTATGCAAAGAATTCTCTCAGCATCCGCCTCCCAAAATAGAGTCCGTATCTGTTCTTCGTCCCAGTTATTACTCTCAGCATCTATAAGCTCCGCGACCTTTGTGTACACAATGTTTCCCCGTCTAGTCATGATCTTCCTGTTGTGACTACTAGGAATCCAGCAATCATCCCAGATATTAATTTTTTCACCACTGCCAACCCTCCAAATATGGCCTCTCTTGAAAGTTTGAATCCCATGCCATCTACTTTGCCAAGTGTAAGAACTACCTATTTTTAGCTCACAATTGAGGAGATCACCTGTAGGAAAATACTCAGCCCGCAGGACTTGGGCACATATGGAGTCCGGTTCTGAAAGTAGCCTCCACACCTGCTTTGAAATCATTGCCATATTAAAACACTCTAGGTCTTGAAAACCCATGCCACCTTGTTTTTTAGGGACACACATCTTCCACCAAGCAAACCAGTGAATATGTTTCTGCTGATCATCATCTCCCCACCAGAATTGGGACATTTCAGAGATTATCCCTTATCAAATCTGTTTGGGAAGTTTGAATACCGACATAGCATAAACTGGAATTGATTGAATTGCCGCTTTGATTAAAATTTCTTTACCACCAAAAGAGAGATGCTTCTCTTTCCAGCCACTCAGAAGCTTGCAAACCCTGTCAATAAGATGCTTGAAACAGTCTGTTTTGTCCACTCCCACAATGGGGGGCAAGCTGAGGTATTTATCAGTTATTGCCTCAATCATAATGTCCAATATAGTGCAAACCTCAACTCTCACATCCACCGGCGTGCAAGGGCTAAAAATATGCTGGATTTTGCAACACTCACCAATTGTCCAGAGGTCGCACAATAGTCATCTAAAGCACTTTTAAGACTTGCAACATTTGAGCTACAGCTTTCATCAAAATCAACGAATCATCTGCAAACAGGAGGTGAGAAATAGATGGTGCAGCTCTACACACTTTCACACCTTGAAGATTACCCTGGTTTTCTTGAAAAACCAATAAACTTGTTAATCCTTCAGCACATAAGAGAAATAAATAGGGTGACAGTGGATCCCCTTGTCTCAAACCTCGAGTGGGGGTAATATATTCAGATAAAGAATTGTTCAGCCTGACCTGGTAACGAACAGAGGTCACACACTCCATAACTAGATCCACCCACTCCACAGAAAAACCCAGTTGTAACAAACTTTATCTTAGGAATCTCCACTCTACCCTCTCGTACGCCTTGTGCATATCAAGTTTCACCGCACAATTACCAAAACTAGAAGACCTCCTGTTCTTTATTGCATGAAAGCTCTCGAAAGCAACCAGGAAATTATCAGTTATAAGTCTCCCCGGAACAAAAGCACTTTGCATTGGAGAAACAATGTTCGGGAGAGCAATTTTAAGTCTCGATGCAATAAGTTTAGAAATCACTTTGTAGACCACGTTGCAAAGGCTAATCGGCCTGAACTGTGAGATATATTCAGGATTTTTTACCTTCGGAGTCTGCACGATGGTTGTTTCATTCTAGCTCTCAGGAATCTTTTTCTGATTACTGGCCAATAATACTTCATCGGTGAGATCCTCTCCAATCACGCCCCAAAATTTCTTATAGAAAACAGCATGAAGACCATCTGGGCCAGGGGCTTTTAAATCCCCAATGCTAAAGAGAGCTTTTTTAACTTCTTCTCTCGAGTAGGTAGCCAACATGCATTCATTCATTTGGTCGGTCACTTCGGGGTGCACTTTTTCAATAACCTCGTTGTTTACAACCTGCACCTCGGAAGTATAAATGTTAGAAAAATAATTATTTGTTAAACTCATAAGATTACCCTCATCTTCAATCCACGCATCCGAGTGGTCACGAAGGCGTTTAACGTGATTTTTCCTCCGTCTAGTGGAGGTTGCGTTGTGGAAATAGGATGTGTTTTGGTCTCCCGATTGCAACCAATTGATCCTACCACGTTGAACCCAATATAATTCCTCCTTCTCTAGTAATTCTTCAATTTGAGTTTGTAGAACTAGTTGCTTGCTCAAATAATCATCATCCAAGGGGCCCATCAGGAACGCATTAAGTTCTTTTTGTAATTCACGCAGTTTTTTCATTGGACCTTTTAGCACTTCTTTGTCCCACGTGTGAAGCGAATTGTGGATCAATTTTGTAGATGACGCAAGAGTCGAACCAGGTAGAGACTTAGCCCTATCCCAAGTAGCCTGTACAATGTCGTCCACGTCCTCTTCAGCTGTAACACCTGGGGTGTTACCCTTAGTAGGAAGTTGTTTGTTTTCTTTTGCTTGCATCACATGCATCACATAAGCATGGCATTTCTGTTTTCAAAACAACTCAAAATTCAAAACCACATTAAACCTTCAAACATTTTCCAAAATTTTCCAATTTAAAAATTGCAACCAAACAACTCCAATTGTTTCCAATGGCTTTGAAGTTGATTTGTTTAAATTGCTTGTTAAATCAAAACCCCTTTAATCAACACCCTAAATGGTAATTTCAAATTCATTTCAACATCAATCATAATTGACATGATCAAATTGTGGTTAAAAACATTAAAGTTTTACAAACAAGTAAATTCAACAAATGTTTTCAAAATTGATGAGTCATTGGATAAAATTTGGTTAAAGACCAACTCCTTATGAAAAACAATGGAAATTCAAATAACAACTTAAAAACTCAACTGAATATTTCAAACTTTTGGACCTAAGATTCACAATTACTTTTAATTACTCCCTCCGATCCATATTAATAGGTGCTAAAGTGGATGTATCTAGACATGTTTTATTGCTAGATACATCCACTTTAGCACCTATTAATATGGATCGGAGGGAGTATTGTTTTGCAAATTAATAAAATTTAGTTATAAAATAAACACCCTCAAACCCTATTTGAAAAATTCAACTAACAACTTTAAATCAATTAAAATTTTAAACTTGTGAAAATAATGCTAACATTTGCTTTTATTTTCTATTTTGAAAAGTAATAAAAATATTTAATAAAATAACCCCCCCCTTTTTGGAATTCTTCCGCGCGCAGCAGGGCCCACGGGTCATAGACCCCTGCGCCACCTCACCACACACGCGCTCCACTGTGGCGCCACCCTGGCGTGGCCCCACTGGTCAGCCAGTGCGAGTAGCCCAGCCACGGTGCAAAAGGTTCAATCCCCTGTTTTCTTTTTTTTCCAGAAATGTTTAATAACCCTAAAAATTCAAATAGCTATAACTTTTAATTTATAAATCTAAATAATGCAAACTTTATATGTATTCCACTCCAAATTTGCTGTACTTTCTAAATATGCAGTATGTGCACTGTTTTGAACATTCCAAATTAATTCAAAAATTCAAATTCAAATAACTCTTATGAATTTGACTAAATCCATAACAAATTCAAATATATTTCAAATGGCCCATATAAAATATGTTTTCCAACCAAAATTTCATGCTCTTTCAAAATATAACATTTGATTTCTGTTTTGAATAATTTAAATTGCTGAAAACAGCTGTTTCTTATTTAATGCAATTTAAATTGCCAAATTCATACCTAATTCAATATTAATTCAAATAACACAAATAAAATATGCTTTCCATGCCAAATTGAACCACCTTTTAAAATATAAACTTTGTTTCCTGTTTGAAATAATTAAAAGTGGTTAAATAATTTAAACCTTGTTTAATTCATTTAAAATTGCTAAATTAATAACTTGCTCAAATTAAATTATTTTTTGAACTTATAAAATATGTTTTCAAACCAGAAAAACATAACCTTTTCAAATATGAAATTGAATTTATGTTTTGAACAAATAAAATTCAAATAATATTCACACTTGAATTAAATTCAATTAAATCTTGTTTAAACTTGTTTAATTCATAATTAAATTATTGTAATTCCTTTTTCAATAATTGAAACATGTAATCCACCTAAAATTTGGTGTTCTAATCAAATATGAACTTTGTTATCTGTTTTGAACAATTAAACTTGATGAAAACAACAAATGCTTGTGTGACACCTTTAAGAAACCAAAATTCCAAAACTTAATAAGTGAATTTCAAAATGGGTAAACCTTATTTTCCCATTGGTTCTATTGTTGTTATTTTGTTGTTTTCCTCATCCATGCATCATACTAAACCACTTTCACATGTTGGTTAGCTGTAAAACAATTGTTTCAACCATAATTCATGGGCTTTTCATATGCAACTCAAATTGCATATGGGTCCATTTAAACATATTATCATGTCAACTAGTTTATTTCTATGCATCCATTAAATTGTCATGCATCCATATCTTGATCATGCTGGATCTTTTGCCGTAGTAGTAATTGTTGCATCCGGTGTTTGTTCGAGGTTCATTGCTTCTTCTCGGATAGGACGTTGAGATGATGTGAGCAACGACAAGTGCTGTGGATGTACCTCTACTTGCTGGATCTCAGGCAAGTATACTCACTTGCTGCCAAATGGCTGCCTCTCATCACTTGTTACCGATTCTTTCCGTTGTTCTTATTCTAGCCTGTTGATACGATGCTTGTGTCTCGATCCTATTATATGTTTACCTTGCAGCCATGATATAGCCTTTTCCTTCCACTTCCTATTTAACTGTTGCTTGTTTACCTTGTTGGCCCTCGTGTCGTAGTTGCATGCTTAGTGTTGTTTGCGCTCAAGTTCTGTTGTTCGTCTTATCACCTGTTTAGTTGATAGTTGGGTTTCATTTCAATAAACAACATGTTAATGTTTTGGGTAATAATAATTTGATGATAAGGCACCGGCAGGAGGCCCGGCGTGGTTTTGAAGCCTGCTAGTGTCGACCCTAATTAGGAAAAGGGTCTTGTCTACTGATCCATGATGAGCGCACTAACCGCATGTGGGAAGCGAGTATGGGCGCCCCCCTCAATTTGACTCGATTCGCATCTCATCCAAATCGCCACACTTAGTTCGGGCTTTCCATTTGATGCATGCATATGCAGGTGCGAACCCGAGGCCAGGGTGGAACTTTTGTAGTCGGCATTTAGGGCGGCGTGGTCTTCCAGTGCTATGAGGGTCCCCCTTTTCTTCGTGGGGGCTCGATTAGCCGCGCACGCACAGCACGTGGTGCTTTGGGCTTGATGCGAAGCAGAGTTGGGTTGTGTTGAGTACCTCGCTTGGTGTGTTGATCCCCCGTCTGGCGGGTTATTCTTACGTGTACGGCCAAATTGGTGCACCCCTGCAGGGTTAAATCTTCTCGAGAAGCCGTGTTTTCCGCGGTTATGGTTGACTTGGTGAAAGTACTGGCTAACAAGTACTCAGAACAACTTACACCTAACTAATGATAACCTGACTAGTAATAGTCTTATCGACACAATAACTTGATCCATCCTTAATCCAACAGTGTGAGTATCCTTGGGTTGCTTCCTTAGTAGGGGGTAACATTGGATGGGTTTGTTTGGTGAGTAGTTGTAGTTGGTTACGATACGCTATCTTATCCCCCTCTTTTAGCCGGATGTTGTAGTGTGTTTCTGTAGTTGGTTAGTGCAGCCCGCCGTCGCTTATTTGCAATAATCCCTTCCTTTCCATTGAACCCAAAGTATTTGTATCTTGTGATGACTGGCTACGCCGGTATCTTGTGAGTATGGTTTATCCACTTGCCAATACTTAACCGTACTGACCCACGAATCTCTTTCGTGGCTGCATATTCAACATTGCAGTCAACAGGTTTGAAGTTCGACGACGTTAGCTTGGGAATCCCTCCGGCTTGGCCTGGGAAGGGATTGGACGCTCTCGGTTATCTTCAGAACTCTTAGTCCAAGTTGTATCTTGTCCATAGTCGGACGCTATGTTGTTTCTTCCGCTGTTATTTGGATCTTTGTATTGTATCAGTTGTATCCTTGACTCGTTTGAGTCATCTTGTATATATCCTTTCTGTTGTTGTTGTGGATTATCCGTGAACTGTTGTAATGTTATCACAAGTGGCAACCTGGAATCGGTTATTATGTGGATTTTGGCGGGAATGCTGAAATCTGCATAGTGCCCGATCTCGGGGCGTCACATCAGCTAACCATTTCGCTTCAAACCGCCCAGAACCCGAGGGAGGGAGTTTTTGGACTGTGGAATGATACTCTGAATCCACCAACATAGGCCGGTGGTCCGATCGGTCAAAATCCTCGTGAATGACTGCCAAGTGCGGAAATAAAACAGTGAGTTCCATGTTACCAACCACCCGATCAAGCCGCTCTCTGATGCGTCCACGACGCCAAGTAAAACTATCACCAATGAAACCGAGATCCTCAAGCTGACAATCCGAGAGTGTATCCCTAAAAGCTTGCATGCATCTCTGTGGTCGGATGACACCCCCTTCCTTCTCCGATGCATCCAAAATTTCGTTGAAATCCCCTCCGAGTAGCCAAGGTAGATTACGCATCTGTTTAAGTTGATGAATATAATCCCAGGAGAGATGCTTCCTATCAGCTGATGGTTCACCGTAGAAACCCGTGCATCTCCAGGCTCCCCCAAGCCCTCATTAATTCTGATATCGATATAATTCTGGTGAGTCTCACTGGAGGTTACATTCATATCATCATGCCATAACATAAGAAGGCCTCCCGCCCTACCATCACTCTCAAAAATCTCCATATGATCAAATTTTAGTATTCTCATAAAACTTGTTGCCTTTGCTCTATTAAGATGAGTCTCCGAAAGGAATAAAATATCAGGTTTCAGCCTCACAACTATCCCTTCGAGAGCTCTAACTGCAGAGGTCTTTTTCATCCCTCGGCAGTTATAAAATTTGGTTTTCATTGCGTCCGGACGGACCCCTCACGGGAGCCCGCCGATCCTATAGATGAGGAGTTTGCTCCGTCCATCTTTGTTCTTTTTTACTTTGTTGATGCATCTGCGACAGGATTATTTTCCGCCTTCTCCACTTCCTTTGTAGCCATGGCTGCAGGTAACAAAAGATTGTTCTCTGGCATATCATTTTGTTCCATACCTTCGTACGTCAGTCTCTTCCTAGTTGTAGCTTCCGAGTCCTTATCAAGCATCTCGGTGTCCGTAGGTTTGAGAGGGCTAGTTGTAGTATCCTTTAGTTCTGTATCAGTCGCATCCGTAGCCTCGATCGGATGCAGAGCATTATGACGCCATGTAATATGAGCTCCTTCCGTTCTTTGGAAGCTTCCACGACCCCCCGGGTCCCTGCCACGGCCCCCCGATGGGAAACTACCCCGACTAGCTCGTGATCCACTCCAATTCCCAGAAATTCTTCTTCCTTGCCAAGTTTCCCAGTCTTCTTTGAGAAAGTCGCCCCAACCTAATTTTGATTCATCGTGCTCGCCCGTGCCACAGTCAAGATGGGTATGACCAAAGCACCCACACGCACCACAAAACTTGGGGTTTTTTCATATTTGATTTGAAACGCTTCTCTCTGGCCGCCACGGGAGAGGGTCACAATTCGAGCCAAAACCTTGCGAACATCAATTCTCACCCTAACACGGACAAAATTTCCCACACCTTCCACGGTGGTCTCCACTTTCAAAATCTTCCCCACTCGTTTCTCAACCAAGTTCTTGATAAGTGTTGGGTCACGATAGGCCACAGGGATTTTGTGGATTTGGATCCAGGCTTCGATGTGGTTCAGGTCGATAGTTTCAACCAGTGCAAGTCCATCGTACTACTCAATAATCACTGCATTCTGGCGGAAGTGCCACGGACCCCCCCTCCTTCACCTTCAACCAATCGCCAAGGCAAAAGCACTGTATCGTGAATAAGTTCGGCTCCAGCGGCGTGAATATCACCTCCTTGGCCGGGCTCCAGGCAGCTTTCATGTGCTGTTCGAAAGTCTGAGGACTGAATAAATTAGATGTGTGCACGCGCGCTAGGGCCAACCACTTCATCTCCAGAATCGGGTTCTCAAGAACATCCTCTAGGATCAGATCATCGGTTTCCTCATCTTTAATCCCCAGTCGCAGGAGGATATCGTCGATGCGTTCTGGTCCCCGATCGATCGGTATACCAGTGCGGCTTGAGTTACTCGACTGCGAGTTTGGCATGATCGATTCTCCACGAAATAAAGCCGCCGATCTTCTCTAGGGTTTTAGGGTTTCCCTTGACTTCCGACTGAGAGAGAGAGAGAAAAGAAACGGTTTTTGCGGTGGCCGAAACTTAACGAAGAGAGCCGAGATCGGATTGGGAACAGAATAGAACTCCACGCCGGGCTGGCCACGGGCAGAGTAGCAGGGAACCTAGATCGCCGGAGCGTCTAGGGAAGAGAAACCTAGATCGCCTGAGCGTCTAAGGATTGGTACAAATGGTTTTTCTTAATAGAGGGGTTGTAGGGGATTAGACAAGAAGAGGTTTTGAGGGAATCGGGTGAGAGGAGGGGTTTCATCCGATCTCTATGGGGATTATCTCACCTACCCACTCAGAACCTCTAGCAACAAACAAGTACTGTACTCAAGTGGAGGTTCCCTTATCGGCTGATATTCTAAGAGTGGAGGGTATTTCTGTCCATTCCCTTCACACCCAGACAACTTGTTACCAGGCCGGCAGTCCGCCCCCAAATCCAAATGCTCGCCTACATCTCCCGATCCATCGCACGCCGTAGCACACGCCTTCCGCTTGCCACCGCCGCCGTAGCAGCAGCCATGTCGTCATCCGGCACCGCCACGAACACCCCCGGCCTCCCGATTTCCCCGGACACCACCCGCATCGCCTGGGTAGGGACGGGCGTCATGGGCCAGTCCATGGCCGGTCATCTCCTCGCCGCCGGCTACGCGCTCACCGTCTACAACCGCACGCCCTCTAAGGCACAGGGCCTCGTCTCTAGCGGCGCCAGCCTCGCGGACAGCCCGCGCGCTGCCGCAGCCGCTGCTGACGTCATCTTCCTCATGGTTGGCTTCCCCTCGGACGTCCGCTCAACCTCCCTCGACCCCTCCACCGGCGCCCTCGCTGGCCTCGCCCCTGGCGGCGTCCTCGTCGACATGACCACCTCCGACCCCACCCTCGCCGCCGAGATAGCAGAGGCCGCGGCGGGCGCCGGCTGCGCCGCGATCGACGCCCCCGTATCAGGCGGCGACCGCGGGGCCCGTAACGCCTGCCTCTCTATCTTCGCCGGCGGCGACGCGGCCGTCGTTGCCCGCCTGGCGCCCCTCTTCAAGCTGATGGGCAACGTCGTGTACATGGGCGGACCGGGCGCGGGTCAGCGTGCGAAGCTGGGCAACCAGATCGCCATCGCGTCCACCATGGTGGGACTCGTGGAAGGCATGGTGTTCGCGCACAAGGCCGGGCTAGACGTCGGCAGGTGGCTAGAGGCCATCTCAACCGGCGCCGCCGGGTCCAAGTCGCTGGACCTGTACGGGAAGCGGATGCTGGAGCGGGACATGGAAGCCGGGTTCTACGTCAGGCACTTCGTCAAGGACCTCGGTATCTGCCTGTCGGAATGCCAGACAATGGGGTTGGCGCTGCCGGGGCTCGCACTCGCGCACCAGCTCTATGTGTCCCTGCTCGCGCACGGCGAAGGCGGGCTCGGCACCCAGGCGCTAATACTGGCCGTCGAGCGGCTCAACAACACTAGCCTTGTGAAGAAAGGGGAGTGAGCTCCCGAGCTGGTAGCTTGCGAGAGTTCGGTTGATGTGCATTTTGAGAATGTCGATGCTGTTTCAGGTGATCACTTTGTGTATATGGAACTGCAGGCTCTGTCTGTTTACTCTTCGCAGTGGTTAAAGGTTCAAATAAGATTGCAAAAAATGGAGTGTTTAATGTCAATCAACCGTGGCAAATGAAAACAGCATATTTAAGCTTATGCATTTGAAGTTCACATTCTATTATTATACTTGCTTATATGGTCTTATACTTGCTTATGACCGTGTGAATCGCTGCTACTATCACAAGACCAAGTAATTTTTTCATCTAGTGTCCTCTGTTAGTAAGCTTGTGTGTTTCATCGTATATTCCTTTGCTAAATATTCAAGAATGCAGGATCTCTGCACTGGTAGAGATGATATCATGATAAACAAATTCTTGTTTGGTCTCTGTTGTTATTGGCATACACTTTTCATGTGAATGTGCTAGTTGATGACAACCGGCAAGGGGTTTCTGAAGCTGATGAGGATAAATGGACGGACTAAGAACATATGAGCAAGTTGATCATGTGTCTATACGGAGTTGCAAACACTCTTGACACTGAGGGATGTTGAGAGTTTATAAATTCAGGGTTTTGTTAAATAGGAGTATTACACTAACCAGTAATTAAGATAATGGCTCCCAAAAAATTGGTGTTTAGTTACTACTCTGAGGATGTTGTACATTAGCATTTGTAAAAAAAAAAATCATTAAAATTCAAGTGCTCGGGCTTTATCTTCAAAAGAAAGGAGTATTCTGTATGTTTCACCCAACTCTGAAGCTTTGCTGTTCTTGAAAGCATTGGACATTTTGATGTCTTGTCTGATGCTAGAGTTCCTGTGGGGAACAACAATGAAATTACAAGCCTCGTTAATATTTTTGTGTTACCAGACAGGTCCCGAACCCTATCAAGCTGAAACAGGGTTCCCCAGCAGAATAGACCATAAGTACCGCTGTTCTGTTTAACTATATTAGCTCCTTCAATTAAAATTTCAAAATCACGAACAAACATGAAGCAACATGTCATGCAACTTTCGACCAATGGCTCATATGATCTCCATTAGAGCATCTCTAGCGGATGCCCTAAAAACCGGCACCCTAAATTCCTTTTAGGGCATCTTCAGCCGTGTTAACCCCCAAGCACAAAAGAATCACAAGAAGTAGCACAAACGGCGCAAAATCAAAACTTGGGGCAAAGTCATTTACCAGCCGTAGCCCACCCAAGCAGCCAAAATGGGGGGCTTTTGCATGCAAAGTGGGGCAAAAGTAGGAGAGAGACATCTTTGCATGCAAACCGGGCAAAAAGTAGGAGAAAGATTCTTTTTTGCATGCAAAACGACGTATTTTGCCCCCCTCCCCCACCAAACCCAGGCCCTTGGGTTTGGCTTGGGTGCGACGACGCAAAAACGACGCTATTTCAGCTTCTGGGGGGCTGACTAGTAGAATTCGGCGCTAAAACAGCACTTTTTGACACAAAAAGTGGTTCTGGGGGGTGTTGGGGGACGGCTGAAGATGCCCTTAGAGCGCGCGGTTGCCCCTATTTACGCGCGCGCGAGGAATTTCAGAGGCGCTAAAATATAGCGTGCCACGTGTGTGCTATTCCGGATGCTGTAAAATAGGGCGCTCGAACATACATTTAACTAAAATTTACAAGTTCAAATACAGTAGACGAAATACAACTGAAATTTGTTAAAAACTAAGACGAATCCCACTAGTCGTCGTCAGAGGAGAAGTCGGAGGACTCGCAAGACATTCGGAGATGTCGTTCGCTAGCGCCGCCCACCCGGGGTCGTCGTTCTCCCAGTCGTCGGTGCCTCCGAGTGCCGCCTTGGCCGCCTGCCGCTCCTCGAGGTAATCTTGGCGCTCCGCGCTCTCAGATGCCCGAGGCTGCCAGTACTGCTCTTCCTTGGCGGCTTCATGTGGGTGGCTGGCATACCACTCCGCCATGGCGCGCTCATCCCTCACCGCAACGAGGCGGGCCATTGCTCGGTGGAGGTGGTGGCGGCGGTCCTCCTCCATGAAGAGAAGCGGCGTCGGCGTCAGGGCCGCCGTCTGCTGCCGGTTGCGCGTGTCGGAGAAGTTCAATTGGCCGAACGGGCGACCGAACCTCCACGCCGCCGCGTCGTAGGCGCGGCGGCCTTGTGGCCATCGGGTACGACCTGAGTTTGATGCGGTCATCGCCCGAGCGGATCTCGGCGGAGAAGGTGTCGTTCGTGCACGCGCGGCCTCCGCGGTAGCCGAAACTGCTTCGGCATGGCGGAGCGGCGGCGAAGCAGCAGGAGAGGAGAAGGCGCGGGGGAGAGGGGAAGGCGCAGGGCAGAGGAGAAGGCGCGAGGGAATTCTGTGGCCGTTGCCGTGGCGCTGCCAGCGCTTTTGTAGTGCAGTTGTGGCGCTGAAGCGGCGGGGGAGAGGAGAAGGCGCGAGTGAAGTTTCACTGGCGGTTGGCATGGCGCTTCGGCTGCGTTCTTTGGCGCACACGCGCTAGATTTCCTACGTGAGTCACCGCGCGCCGTTCTTTTTCCCGCGCGTGTCGTTTTCCCGCGTCCGCTGGAGCGCGCCGCGCTGGCTCCCGCGCGCTATTTCGGCGGTTTTTCCCGCGCCGCGTTATTTTTGCGCGACTGCTGGAGATGCTCTTAGTAAGCTAGGTGCAGCCTCATCACACCAAGGCACTGAGCGAGAGGACTGACCAAATAAACAAATGGAGGATGTGTCCGTGCGTGACCCAAACGACTGCCGCCACCACCAACCGATCTCCCACCTCCGCCCACATCTGACCAAGCCAAGAACACATCCAGAAAACTCCCGGTGTTCTCTCTCCATCCACCCCGAAGAGATTGACTCCCGGGTCGCCCCGCACGAGGGTGGCTTCGTTGGACCCCCAATCCAATCTAGAAGGTCGGTGCCCAATCTTTTCTCGTCGGCCGCTGTCGGCGTCGGCAGTGGCGGTCACGCCATGGCCGTCGAAGATCTGCAGGGAGGCGTGGATGTGGATGAGAAGGGTGGGCGAGTGGTGATGGTCAGAGGCGACGATGCGGAACCTACGTCGATGACGCTCTTACGTATGCCTAGGGTGCGCTGCAGCCCTTCTCGTGGCGTTGTCACGTTTGCGTGACCCGCTCGATTTGTGCGTTGGAAGCTGACCAGCAACGTGGAGGCTGCTGGCGTGCTCGAATAAAGGCGGCGGTCCTTGGGTTAATTCCTAGATCTGGTGAGATTCGTTCGCAAAGTAAGGAGCGGCGCGAAGTTCTGCTTCTATTGCCATCATGGGAAAATCCATGGAGAAGTGAGAGGCGGAGAATTTCATGAAAGCTAAGGTTAGAGGCTAGGAATGGTGATTGGAGTCTTTGAGTCGATGAGGAACTGGTTTGGAGTTTCAGAAATCTTGGCATCGGTATGTAAGTGGAGCCGGCAACATAGGTGAATTTCAAATTCTTACCTTTCATGGTGAAAATCCAAGGTCTGGTCTTAATTTGTTGTAACTATAAATGAACTTGTTGAAGGCATTGTTTTGAGAGCGGGGACTATCTCCACGGTGAAAACTCAAGATCCTCGACCGGGCGACGATGGCGCTTGTGCACTGTTTCCTTCTTGTAGGTGTTTCTTTTGGAGAATTTGACATCAGGTGTTGTCTTGGTGGTGGCACTACTAGGAAAAGACTAATAGAAATGGTTGTGCTGCTGCTCCAAGGACTGGAACTTTGTAGCGGGAGTTTTCTTTTTTAGTTTCTTCTTCTCTTATTTCGGATGTGTGCATTCGTAATGCCATTAGGGTGTTATGTCGTTGCAGAGGCTGGGTGTAACTGGTATCTCCGCGATATTAATATATACTCCTCATAAAAAAATCTTTTAGAGAAATAGGGCCTCACCCACCTCTATTTATAGAACGAAACCACAAGATTTACAAACGTTTCAACATTATCAACGCACGCATGACTATGACTGAATGTGATATCCAGCTACCAACCATCTACAAAAGCAGCCTACACAAGGACATCACAAAGGCGTGTTTGGTTGCCGAGCAAGTCCCCAACCAGACCCGCTGGGTGCAAAAATCGCCCGTTTGGTTAACTGGCCCAACTCACGCACATGCATGTGCATGAACCTTAAACCATGCCTGGTCAAGCCCAAGATGAACACGTGAATCATCCGTTTCTTCAGAGTCACTAATAGGGCACAGGAAGTCTGATCTTTCGATGAGATGAAGATACGTCGATTATGGTGGAGTTCGACCTTGGCGATCCGACTGATACGCAGATGTACGCAACGCTAATGCGATCACTAAACCAATCTCCGTGAGTTATCAATCTTGCTGGAGCACGATCAGCCTGACCAATCGGTCTAGTTCTATCTGCAATCAAGGAACAAGTAAGAACCAATAATGCAATCGGAATTGTGGATGAAAGATGAGTTGTATGGAATGACATGATTCTGCAAGTGCGTAGTACAAGAGGTCTAGCCGACACTCGTGCCTATGGCGAAAACTAGCAATGACTGAGTTTTTCTTAACTAAACAAAATCCGGGTCTAAACGAATCCCTAGAGGCAGTATTTATGGGGGGAAAGAGGGGAAATTTGTGCTCCCATGGGTGGGGTCACGAATTCTAGTCTATTTTCCTTTTCCCTATCAGTATGGAGTCTAAAAACTGCCCATCAAAGGGTACGGCGAAATTACAGGGGTCTGGCTCAAAAATAAAGGTGTCGCGGCACCATATAAGGCTATGGACGAATTTATAAAATTTCAATATGAGTATTTCGTCCAAGTCTTCATTCATCATTATGGTGACCTCATGCGGCGGTCATCTCCATCTGTGTAATCATCCTCTCCATCACTTGCAATCATGGCCATCTCCATCCACAAGCATCATACAAAACTTGTTCTTCTCATCCATGCTCGGTTCATCAATTCTAAGAGTGATAAACACTTTTGATTTAGGTAGCGTCATATTCTCATGTATATTAGGAACATCTCGTAGAAACGAAACTACCTGACAATTAAGTTGACGGGCACGAGCTCTAGTCATAGGTACTTGTATGTGTGGTGGTGTAGTGGTTACGGTCGCATCCATAGTAGGGATGTCCTCATCATCCTCCCCTTCTTGATTTGAAGTCGTACTCGATGCTATCTCATCATTTTCTTCCAAATATGGCTTGAAATATGCAATGTTAAATGCGGGACTAACCCCAAAATTTGCAGGTAACTCAAATTTAAATGAATTATCATTTTATCCTCTGTAACACCTTAAAAGGACCATCATCACGTGACATTAATTTAGACTTGCAGAATTCAGGAAATGGTCTTTGCGCAAATGAAACCAAACAAGATCTCCAGGTTTGAGCACTAGTTGCTTCTTCCCGTACATTTTATATTTAGCATTCATGCATTCATTTTTTTTTCAACAGTGGCATGCAACTTTAAGAGCAAATCAGCACGTTATGTAGCATCTAAACTATTGTGCACCGAACATGGAAGAGGTAATAAATGAATAGGTGCACGAGGAATAAAACCATACACAATCTCAAAAGGGCATAATTTAGTAGTAGAATGCAGCGACCGATTATAAGCAAATTCTATATAAGGGAAGCGTTCTACCCACTTTTTAAATTTTGTTTTAAAACAACCTTAGCATAGTAGACAAAGTTCTATTAACTATTGCAGTATGTCCATCAGTTTGGGGATGACATGTAATACTAAACAAAAATTTAGTCCCCAACTTAGCCCATAAACATCTCCAAAAGTGGCTAAGAAATTTAGTGTCACGATCAGAAACTATAGTATTTGGCACACCATGCAAACGAACAATTTCACGAAAGAACAAATCAGCAACATGTGTAGCATCATCACTCTTGTGACAAGGAATAAAGTGTGTCATCTTTAAAAATAAATCCACAACAACAAAAATATTATCCCTCCCCTTCTATGTGCGAGGCAATCCCAAAACAAAGTCCAGAGAATTATCCTCTTAAGACACACTAGGAATAAAAAGAGGCATATATAAAGCATGTGTATTTAAGCGTGACTTAGATTTTTGACAAGTAGTGCAGCGACCAACATATCTCTCAACGTAGTGTCTCATGTGTGGCCAGAAAAATTGTGCAGCAAGTACGTCCTCTGTCTTCTTTACTCCAAAGTGACCCATAAATGCTCCTTCATGCGCTTCCTGCAATAACAAAAGACGCACAAAACTATCAGGAATGCATAGCATGTTAGCACGAAACACAAATCCATCATTAAGAAAAAATTTGTTCCATGTTCTACCTTCCTTGCAATTCTGCAATACATATTTAAACTCAACATCATGCACATATTGCTCTTTCGTAGTTTCCAATCTAAATATTTTAAAGTCAAGCTAAGATAACAGGGTGTAACGTCAAGACAAAGCATCAGCAATAATGTTGTCTTTACCCTTTTTGTGTTTAATGACATAAGGGAAAGACTCAATAAATTCAGCCCACTTAGCATGACAACGATTCAATTTTGCTTTACTACGAATATGCTTCAATGATTCATGATCAGAATGTATAACAAATTCTTTAGTCCATAAATAATGTTGCCAAGTTTCTAAAGTCCGAACAAGAGAATATAATTACTTATCATAAGTAGAATAGTTCACACTAGGCCCACTCAATTTTTCACTAAAATATGCAACAAGTTTTCCTTGTTGTAATAACACACCTCCTAATCCAATCCCACTAGCATCACATTCAAACTCAAAAGTTTTACTAAAATCAGAGAGTTGGAGCAAAGTAGCATGTGTTAACTTATCTTTCAGGACCGTGAATGCTTCATGTTGTGCATCAGCCCAAACAAAGGGCACATCCTTCTTCGTTAGCTCATTCAGCGGCGCTGCAATAGTATTAAAGTCCTTAACAAAGCGCCTATAGAACCCAGTTAGGCCAGGGAAACTCCTCACTTGGGTGACCGTTTTAGGAGTCGGCCAACTCGAAATGACCTCAATCTTGGCTGGATCCACTTCAATGCTCTGCGTAGTCACAACATAGCCAAGACACAACTTGATTGGTGCAAAAGGTGCACTTATCGAGGTTACCAAATAAACGTGCATCACGCAAAGTATCAAAAACAGCATGCAAAGCAGGAAAAACAACACGCAAATGAATCACATGGTCCTCTAATGATCTGTTGTATATCAATATATCATCAAAATAGACCACTACAAAACATCGAATGAAAGCACGCAAAACTTCTTTCATTAATCTCATGAAAGTACTATGAGCATTAGTTAAACCAAACGGCATTACTAACCACTCATATAGATCAAATTTAGTTTTAAATGCAGTTTTCCATTCATCTCCTAACTTCATATGAATCTGGTAGTAACCACTACGCAAATCAATTTTAGGAAACATGGTAGAACCACTCAATTCATCAAGCATATCATCCAAACGTGGTATAGGGTGTCTAAAGAGAATTGTGATATTATTAACATCCCTACAATCAGTACACATGCATGATGAACCATCTTTCTTAGGTACCAATAATATAGGAACACCACATGGGCTAAGAGACTCACGAATATAACCTTTGTCGAGTAGTTCCTGAATTTGTCGTTCTATCTCCTTAGTCGGTAGGCTGCACGATTTGGAAGTGAAGCTCCAGGAGTCGAATAAATTTTGTACTCTATTTCACTAATGGGTGGCAGCCCCGGTGGCATGTCTTGGGAAAAACATCCACATACTCCTGCAAAACGTTAGCAACCACATGTGGCAAAGAGGGAGGCATATCCTAAAAACAAAACAGTGCCTCTTCGGAAACAATGGCATAACAAACATAGCAAGTAAAGTAGGATATCTCAAACGAATTTCATTGGAAAGTTTAGAACCAGATTTATTCAAACTCTTCTGTGGCATTACTTTATTAGCAACAATCTGATTCTCACTCTTTTGTTTCTCCTCGTTTTTTTTTTGCTCTACTCGCTCTAGCAAGATCATCTCTTAAAATAGTTTCAAGCGTCATGGGTGTAAGACCAATTTTCTTTCCATCGCGCACAAGAGTATATCGATTAGTTTTACCATTATGAACAAATTATTTATCAATTTTCCATGGTCTACCAATTAACAACGAACAATATTGCATTGGAACAACATCACAATCAACAAAATCAGAATATGTCCCGATAGTAAAATGCACGCGTGTAGTTCGTGTTACATTAAATCTACCTATGTTGTCGAACCATTAAATGTGGTACGGGTGAGGATGCTGTCGTGTAGGTAGAGAAAGCTTCTCCACCATCTCAATGCTAGCCAAGTTGTTACAGCTCCCACCATCAATGATGATTTGAATAACATGCTCCTTGACAACACTGCGGGTATAAAATAAATTATGGCGCCGATCTTGTTCGGCTTTACTCAGTTGCACGCTCAAGGCACGCTATGCATTAGCAGATTCGGTTCCCATCTCCTCTATGTCCTTGTCAGAATTTGCAGTATCATCACGTTCTCCGGAAAGAAGTGCCAATGTATGTTCATCATAATCACTCGTAGAATCACACTCTTCATCTTCTTGCACGGTCATCACATGCTTGGTAGTGCACTCGCGCTCTAAGTGTCCATAACCCCAACAATGACAAAATTGGACATCCTTGGTTTACCCGTGGATGTCACCAAAGATGTTCTCCGTGAAGGGCCTGTGGAAGGTGGTGGAGGCGTGGTAGATGGAACTCTAGTAGGTGACGCCCTGAACTTTCTCGTGGTAGCTGCAGCACCACGAGTGGACACATCTGATGACCATGGTGTCCATGGTGAAATACGACCTACAGAAAGTTTATGTCTTGTCCGTGGTTGACGATCCTGCACTTCATGTTCAGCTTTGTAAACAAGATGAAATAAACGAGTGATAGTATTGTACTTCTTATATTCTAAAATACTTTGAATCTCTCTATTCAACCCACCCAAAAATCATGCAAACATAGCTTCATTATCCTCAACAATACCACAAAGAATCATACTGGTTTGCAATACTTGATAATATTCTTCTACAGATTTTTTTGCCTTGTCGTAAACGAGTGAGTGCTGTAGCATTTCTTGCTGATATTAAGGAGGTACAAAATGAGTACGCATAGCATGTTTCAAAGTATCCCAAGTGTTAGGATATTATCATGATTAATTCTACAATATTCAGACCACCAAACTTAAGAAAAACCTCTAAATTCACATGTGGTGGCACAAACACGTCTATCCTCTCGATAATTTAAACATGCAAAATGTTATTCAAATTCTAATTCCTTTGTGAGATAAGTATCGGGATTATATCTACCCTCAAAAGGTGGAATATTTAATTTCAGTTTAGCCACATGTTCATCGACGCATACCTGAGTCTGTTAGAGGTTTTTACGTGGATGGGCCCGGGGACAGCCACGAGGTTGTATAGGAAGGTCTCGCTCCGTCTCGTAACCGGCGTTCTCCTCCTCCACTTCCTCATCTGCATTAGCAGCAGCATTGGATGCAGCCAATGTCTGTGGCTCCTCAGTGGGGGCACGATGTGCTTGTCCAAGCTCGTTTCCCTTCAACACAGGGGCAAGTACGAGGTGGCTGCAACCCCGTCAGCAAACTCTCAAACTTGCCAGATAAATTTGCCAAGCTTTTGTTGATACTCTCGAAATTGGTGTTTAAGGTGCCCTCCAATTCAGCAATTTTTCCCATAGAACTTCCAACCTACGTCTGCATGTCCTGGGCATGACTGGACACCGGCTTCACGAAGTGCTCGTATAGATCCTTATTTTTCATGGCGTTCAACGCATCATCTGCCATGATTAGTGCACAACAAGAAACAATATATTGTTCTACGAATTACTAAAATCTGGTGGAAATCACGCAATTCGTCAAGCAAAATACAAAGCTCTTACAAGTTCCTTGCCCAGCAGTAGAGCGTCATGGCAACCACAAGGATCAGCACCCAAAGAATGGAAAGAGATTACCATGTGAGGCACAATGCACGGAGTAGAAATCTTTGGAGCTTTGGGAGGCTTAAATATACTAGAAAAGATTAGCAATGATCAGTTCAGAAATGCACGTTGAATAAATGCTCAAACACGGTACTTGTGCTGGTCCTAGGCTAGACCGTATTAGAAAAGCGAGCCTAGAACACCAACGAAGCCACGATGCTGTAACAACAAGCAACAATGAACTATGCACATGACATCTTTTTTTCTCTACTTTTTTCCTCAATATACCGTGCAAAATGACGGAAAAAATCTATGAACACGAGTGTCTCAAACTGCTCCCCGAAGGCTAAAAACGGGATAGCCTTGAAAAAATCTGTCGAAATTGTTCGGAAATTCTGGATAGTGCTCCGAAAAGCACGAGGTGGCTAAAAAAAATCACTATAATGGCGAGTGTCTAAAAACGCTCTTGGGAACCTAAAAATTGTATAGCCTCGATTTTTTTTTCCGATTTCTGCTCTCCAAAGCTAAACCCAATACGAACTCTAGTTAGAGAGGAGACACGAAACTACACAGCAAAATGAAATAGAATAGCAAAACCCTAACCCCGAATATGAAGTGTGCCGCGGTAGGGATGTAAGCGCGGGTGGTGTATGAGGTGAGGCGGAGGGCAGAGGGTATATGTATGGTGGTGAATATATGGATGGTAGCGGTGGAAGTTTGGTGTATTGCGGCAGTGATTTTCAAGCATGCAAGACGATGCAGCAATGACGATGACTGCATGTGAACAGAACTCGAAACTCTACACGAACTATATGCTAAGACCAGCAACTTAACACGACGATGCAGATGAAGAGTGGGGGTGGTGTGGGCCCCTCGCGCATCCACCGCCATCGCCCTTTTGCCTATATAATCCCGTCGGATAGTAAACATTAAAAATATACCACTTTTCCACGAAAACACCCGAGGCCGCCGTCATCGTCAATCCGAGATCGAGAGGGTTCTGGAGTTCTCCCCGGCACCCTTCCGGGAGGGAAAATCATCACCGGAGGGCTCTACTACACCACCATGAACGCCTCCGAAGTGATGCATGAGTAGTTCATCCCTGGACTACGGGTCCATAGCAGTAGCTAAATGGTTGTTCTCTCTACTTTATGCCTCATATTTAGATCTCGTGAGCTGCCTCACATGATCGAGATCATCTTATGTATGTTGCATGTTGTGTTTGATGGGATCCGATGAATGTTTAATGCTATGTCTCTTGATTATCTATCTATCATGTTATCTTCATGTGTATGTTATTTATGATCTTGCATGCTCTCCATTGTTAGTAGATGCTCTGGCCAAGTAGATGCTAGTGACTCCAAGAGGGAGTATTTATGCTCTATAGTGGGTACATGCCTCCTTTGCATCTGTGCTCGAGTGACAGAAAATGACAGATGGAGGATATGTTGTTGCCATTAGAGAGAAAACAATGATGTTTACTTTTTTTACATTACACACTTTTCTTACTGCGATTATCCGTTGCTTGCAACTTAATACCCAACGTTTGTTCGGATGATATTCGGAGGGTGGATTATTAGTCATAGATGCAGTTGGATGACGGTCTATGTATCTTGTTGTAATGCCCGCATGAATCACATAGTAATCATCATGTCATGCATGTTTCAGTATCTATCAATTGCCTAGCTGTAATTTGTTCACCACACATGTTAACTATCTTTTATGGAGAGACACCATTAGTGAACTGTGGACCCCGGTCCATTTACTCATACTGATAATACATCCACTACAATTACTGTTTCCACTGCTACTACTGTTGTTATATTGTTTTACTACTGTTTTTTCCACCATACATGTAACCTCTTTGTTATCAGCAAAAACTGGAGAGATTGACAACCTCACTGCTTCGTTGGGGCAAATTGAATTGATTGTGTTGTGTAGGTTCCATGTTGCTGCTGAACCGGTAGTGTGCCCTACCATCTCAACTGCATCAACCTTCTGAAGTTACTCCTTCCTCCTAATGGTCAATTCAACCTTGGTTTCTTTTCTGAGGGAAAACTTGCTGCTGCACTCTTCATACCTTCCTCTTGGGGTCTCACAACGAACGTGTGTTCACACGCATAAGCACATGCCCACGAGGCGGGGCAGACATGGGAGCCTGCTCCAGCATGGTCATAGTCACCTCCCGCGCCATAGCCTCCTCCTTCGGAGCAGGCGCATGCCCACATTGAGGTCGACAACGACGATAAAACGTAGCAACGGAGGGCGACACGGCACAGCGCACCGAACCCTAGCTACTAGCTAGGATTTTTTTATCTAATATGTACAAGCCTCGGACCGTATCTATGCGCATTGGCCTTCGGGCCCTATATGAATGCAACTTTCTAGTAAAATTTAGCTAAATATTTGTATTTTAGTTTTTTCCAACTTCAATTTGGGGGGGGGGGGGAGGGGGTTGATCCTAACTCGGTGTTCCGGTCTAGTTTCCATCCGCGGACCACCGTAAACATACCAAAAGAGGACCAATTTTGGTCCGGTTTAGGGGGGTTGTTGGGTTTTCCCTAAAGCCCAGCCCAATATTTTTTTAGAGCAACCAAATATTTTAATAATAGAAAAATAAGTTACGTGAATGAATACACATGGAAACTAAAACTAACACACTAATCAAGAAAACACGAATGTCCTGAAAGCTCTACAGAGAGAACTCTAAAGCAAAGAAAAATACTAAATTATCCATGGGGTTTCCTACACCCGCCAAAGGCAACGGCCGACGTCCAAAACCAGCACCTCCGAGACGCATGCTAAAAGGGAATCTTAACCTCCACCATTTCCAGATATAAAGAAGCACCATCGCCAATGAGGTTTTGAGTCGATGAATAAGCATGCAAGCAGCGAGGCACATGTGGACAATATCCGTCGCATCCCATCGACAAAGTCGGGGAAGAATGATAGATCCACCACCTTTGAACCAACCTCCTCATTCCAGAGCATCCATCTCGCCTGGCCGTTGGCGTCACCGCTAATAGCAACAGCCGCCAGTGACACAATAAGAAACTAGTCTCACCAGATCTAAAGAATGGCAAGAGGACCAAGACACCTGCTCCATGCTACCGCCGATTAGAACGCCAACGAGATGGTGAGAAGCATGAGAATCTTATTCCGACATGTTGTCATCCCCGCCACCAAGGCGATGACACTGAAAAACCTAGCCTAATCCTAGCTCCTCGTCAAGATCACATCGGAAGGTCCCTGTTCCCTGCCGCGGTCATAATTGCCGGAAAAACAGGCAGAGACAGAAGGCCTCGCTGGCGGGGAGAGGGGGAATAAGTGGGTCTCTGTCTAGGGAGAGGTTGGGGATCGGATGCAATCGATATGGATAGAGCATCCTATTGAAACTCTGGGAGTTCAGTCTCAGGGTCCCAACCCAATAAATGTCTAATCAACCAACTCCCTTCATTCTGGCAGCCCAACGGTTCTCCTTTAGTTCCGCTACTACCTCCGTTTTCACAGATCTTCATAAGATGAGAACAACAAAATAATATGTGGGAATATGGTCTACTCCCTCTATTAGGATTTGGAAGGCTGGAGAACCAAGTCACGGGTACCAACATAATCCATCCTAAATGTTTCCCCCAACTTTAGTGGCTCTTTAAGAGATTTTCCTCCGCGCCACGTCCTCTGTCCCATTCCTGCCGCTCCTCTTCGGCACCATCGCAGATTGGGTCGCGCAGCTGCTGCGAGGTCCCTGCTGATGGAGTTGCGGTTCTACAATCTCTGTAGTTTCCGACGACCGCCTCAGAGGGTCCCCACTCCGGTGAGATCCCTCTCTAGGGTGTGGGCATGGTGAACGACTCGTGGGTCTCTCTCGCTAGCGAGGATGATGGCAATGAGGAATAGTCATTACCATGCCACCGGCTCCCAAAATCTCGTCCATGGACGCTCAGTTGGATCATCCCAACATGAATTGCATGGCAGAGGCAAGCGTCGGATGGAAACATGTGCTGCCCCACCATGGTCCACACCGTCCGACATTACCAACCTCGGATTTTGCTCCTCGCACCATCCCAGCTTGGATGTTTGGTTGATACTGCACATGCCATTCCCATGGAGCAACTGTCTGCAGGGATCCCTTTTGGTTCTCCCGCTATTTGGAGAATGGTCATCGTGCTCGCAAATGCCACAACCTTGTCACCCGTTCAGATCGGTAGCATGCCTTGCCATGTCACGAGTGTCCCGCCACGGCATCATGCATTACCATGCTCTAGCTTCTTGTGTTAGGTCGATGGGATTAGCACCTCCCTCGAGGGCGCTTCCATTTAGGTCTTGGGTGATGGTTGTTTCTGCTCCTGTTGGAGCGCCCTCTCCATTTGATGTGGTGTTGTAGTCCACTCTTTTTGTTGAGGTTGAGCAGCTTCAAGACTTGCACATGCTGGGAGCTTTTTGGAGCGGGCAGAGGCTACTCTAGGCAGGTTATCTCTTTTGCCGGCTATGTAAAAGGCCACTCCTATGTTGTGTCTTCATGGTGAGGTTGGTGCTGGCTCCGCGGAGGACAGTGGTGCGAAGTTCAATGATTTTTTCTCTCCTTGTGTGGGGGATATTTCGTCGATGTTGCCTGCCTTTTCCTCTCTTCGTACTGCCTTAGAGGTCGAGGCTGGTGCCAAAGTTATGACTCATGTGTTGCAAATCATGCTTGATCTTGAGAAGCTTTGCGCGAGCCATGCTTTGTCTCTATTAGTGGAGCATATGAATGTGGGCCCGCCTGCGACCTTGATCTCTTATGGTCGATCAAATGTGGTTTTGGCACCCATTCCATCCCCACCGACACGTAACTCCAATGCTCTACTCGCAAAAGAGGTTTGTGACTTGCTCAATGGTTTGGATGCTGCTATTCCCGAATGTGGGAGGGAGTTTGTGTGCCTCCTAATGGGGACAAAAACTAAGCATAAAATCAAGGTTGGTGATTGTCCTCAGGCTAGCATTCGGAAGGAGAGGTCACTCAGGTGCAAAGATAAGAAGCGTTACACCATTGGAAAGGTACACACGACTGCTTGATGGATGATCTTTTGTTTCTATGATTTTCATCCTGGTTTTGGGTCATTATCAGGTGTTATCTTATAGGTATACGCAATGTTTCTCAAGTTTTAGGGGCTGTGGTTGTTGTGTCTTTGAAGAGCTTGTCTGGTTGTTGATATGGCCGTGTGTGTGTATTGTTTCGTGAGAAGTATCTCTCACTAACTCAGGTAAAAGTCTCTCCCTTCAATGCAACTTGTATTTTTCTTAGTGCATGACGAGCCTGCTGAATTACCCTGCATAGATCTAAAACTTGAAAGGGTCAACTAGAAGGCTAAAAGACTCATTCTCTAGTTTTATCTGATCTGCTAATGCAAGAGAATGATGGCATATGCAACGTTGACACACAGGCATACAAAGTGAACATTGTTGTCCAATTGTAATATTGACAAACTAAAAAAACATGCAACATTACACCTAGATAAATAATGGAGAGGTGCTAGGTTGGGACCTCGCAGTGATATCGTGGATGAAGGTTGGGAGGACACTGATACGTGATAAACGTATCCCTAATTTCTGATGTTCCATTGTGTTTTCATGTTGTTTCCCACATGTTTTCCTTACACTTTATGTCATTTTACGCCTTTTCCGGGACTAACCTATCAACAAGATGCCACAGAGACAGTTCCCTATTTTCTGTTGTTTTTAGTTTCAGAAAAGTTGTTCTAGAAATTTTCTCGGAATTGGAAAATTCGAAAGCTAGAAGTCTTAAAAGTCCCGGAAGCTTCCAGAAGACCCGAAGAGCCCCGGAGGGTGGCCACAGGGTGGCCACACCATTGGGTGGCGCGGGTCCCCCCTGGCCGCGCCACCTAGGTGTGTGGGCCCCCTGGCCACCTCTTGGCATCGCCCTTTTGCCCATATATACTCCTTGATACAGAAACCCTAGGAGAATTGACCTTTTCTGCAAAATACATCCGTAGCTCCGCCGCCGCCACCGCCAAGTTTCGGGGGACAGGTCTCTGTTCTGGCACCCTGCCGGGACGGCGAAGTGCCCCCAGAAGCCATATCCATCGACTCCACTGCCATATACATCGCCGTTGCTGTCTCCTATGATGAGGACGGAGTAGTTCTCCCCCGGGGCTGAGGGCTCTACCGGTAGCTATGTGGTTCATCTCTCAATCCCATGGTGTGATCTTTATGTGATCATGAGCTTTGTAATATAGTTAAATATGTAGATTGATCTTCGTCTGTTATGCTGCTCAAGTAGTTTTTTTATCTTCGTAAACACTTTGATCATGGGGTAAAGGTGATAGTGTGTGCACCGTGTGGTTTAGCATGGTATTTATATCTTGTGTTGGTTCATGATCCTATGAAACTGTGGCGTTTGTTTAGTACTAATTTATGGCGCTCGTAGTGACATTGGGGGTGCCCTAGAGAGGGAATATAGACTTGAGGAGTGCTGTTAAAGCCCTACGCAATGATTAGTGTTCGTTATTTGACCGGAGAGTGGTTCGGAGTAGCATAGTGAAGAGATGATATTTATGCATTCAATTATGTGATCATTGTTGAGAGTGTCCTCTAGTGAAAGTAGGAGCCCTAGGATTTATTTCCAAGCATTGAAACACCGTTTTCCGCATGTTTTGCTACATGTTTGCTAGCTGCCATATTTATTTCATACTGTTATTATCACTTATAATCATCCATTCTGCTTGTATTTTACTCTCTCTTCACCGAACTAGTGCACATATATACCTGAAAAGTATAATGGGCGTGTTGGGGACACAAGAGACTTCTCGTATTTTAATTGCAGGGTTGCTTGAGAGGGATACCTTTGATCTCTACCTCCCTGAGTTCTATATACCTAGGGTGATCCACTTAAGGGAAACTTGCTGCTGTTCTACAAACCTCTGCACTTGGAGGCCCAACACTGTCTACAAGAATAGAAGCGTGTGTAGACATCAAGCTCTTTTCTGGTGCCGTTGCCAGGGAGGTAAGGTAAAAGGTTCTCACATCCTCAGGTGTGAGTGCTCAAAGTTATTTCTTTTATATTTTGCAATTATATCTTTTTGTTTCTTGTTTTCACTAGTTAGGCTTATTTTTACTTGTTGCTTGTTTTTATGTTTACTAGTTAGTCTTAATGGAAAATAACAAAAATATGAGAGAGCTTTATAATATTTATCTTGAGTTAGGACATGAAGTGTTTGAAGAGAAAATTAAAAAACCTATGGAACTTTATTTGCATGCTAATAGCGATGTTATTAGTATGAATGCTTTGAACACTATTATTTCTAATGCTATGGAAAAGTCTAAGCTTGGGGAAGCTAGTTTATATGAAAATGGTCTTTCTAGTTCCCCAAGCACCTAGGAGAAAATTTGCTTTGATGATGAGCCTATGCCTGTTACATATAGTAGTGATCATGATTTGGAAGAGCACACTACTTTTGATATTGAAAATGATGATATAGAAAGCTCTAAACTTGTGGATGATGTGTTTTAAAATCCTTTTGCTACTGATGATTATATGCTTGATACATCTCCTCCTAGTAAAAATGATGATATGTTTACAAATGAACATATTTTGGAGGATAACTATTCTATTACTTATGATGATATTATTCTTCCTATATATGATGATTACAATGATGAATATGATATTTTTAGTCCACCTACTATTGAGGAGAAAATTAATTATGATTGAAAAATGCCTCCTACATTTGATGATTATGGTGATGAGAATAATAATTATAGCTATTTTGTTGAATTTTCTCCCACTACTAATAATAAGAATGACTATGCTTATGTGGAGAGTATTAATTCTTTTATGCATGTGGCTCATGATAAGAATATTATATCTGCTAGTTATATTGTTAATTTTATTCATGATGCTACTGAAAGTTAATATGAGAGAGGGAAACATAATTTTATGCATCGCAATGATATCAAGTTTCCCCTCTTTATGTTTAAATTTTTTAAGTTGCACTTATTTTGCTTTCCTATGCTTGTTGTTTTATGTTTTTATGACTTGTTTTTCTACAAGATTATTTTTCATAGGAAGTGGGTTATACTTAAATTTGTTTTATCTTTGCTTATTGATTCTCTCTTTTTCTTTAACAAATATTTCTTATGTGAGCATCTTCTCAAATTATCATGCCTAGCTAAAAGGCTTTAAAGAAAAGCGCTACCGGGAGACAACCCGTTTTATTTCTCTGTTTTCATTCTATTTTTCTTTGTTTTCTTTGGTGTGCTTTGGACCTGGGTGTTTTATATTTCCTTAGAAACCCCTCTGTATCTTTTCTTTTGTGTTTTTGTTGAGCCAAGTAAATTCCCTAGTGGAAAGTTGACACTATATTTCGTATTTATGCGCAGAAAACAGATTTCTGTTGTCCACTGTTAATTCCGTTAAAAATCACAGAAAATTCAAAATGGCCTGAGCTATTTTGTTCTTAATCCTGAGTTATATACGCAACTTTTCTTAGCTGAACACTTTTTTATTTGAGCAACAGAAGATTATCAAAAAAATCGATCTTTTCCTGCTGTTCTGTTTTGACATATTTCTGCCAATTATTGCATTTGCATCTTAATCTCTTTCTTTTGGTGTTCTTTTGAGAAAAAGAGTTTTAAAAGAATTTGTGACAGTAGCTAATGTGTTTTTGATTTCTAGTCTTGTTTTGAAATTGAACCATGTGAGTTTATTATTTCGATTTCACTAACGTTGCTAATGAAGATTGTGAGAAGTTTGGTGTGAAAGAAGTTTTCAAGGGTCAAGAGAAGAGGATGATATGATGTGATCAAGAAGAGTGAAGATCCTAAGATTGGGGATGCCCCGGTGGTAAATCCTAGAAATTTACAATAAGACTCAAGTGTCTAAACTTGGGGATTCCCAAGGCATCCCCTTCTTCATCGACAAATTATCAGGTCACTTCTAGTGAAACTATATTTTTATTCAGTCACATGTTATGTGCTTTACTTAGAGCGTCTTTTATTTTTGTTTTCAGTTTGTTTGGTTTTATTTTATGTAATAAATAATTGGAACCTATCATACTTGTGTGTGAGAGAGACACGCTCTGTTTCCAGTGCTTAGAACACTCTAGTTTTCATTCTTATTGTTCTGTGAGTGTTCGCTTTTTGCTAGTACTGCGTTTAGCCCTTGTTTTCATGCATCTCTTATTCGGAGATGTTAGTTTTAGTAGAGTTGTGTTATTACTCTCATGCTTGCTTGATGTAATGTAGATAATTTTTGTTAAAACATATTTTGTATGGTGCTTGTTGGGAAAAGAAATTGCTGCTTGAAGTAGAATTTTTAACGGTGCAAGTAGAAGCTTGTATAAACTGTGGCTGGAACATTTTCATGCCATGCTAGATGTTATTTAGTCTTAAATTCTTGTGGTTATTGAGTAGCATGAATATCCTTAAATATATGATAGCATTTAATATGTCTTGAAAGATTCATGAGTTGTTCTTGTCATAGTAAAGCATCCATATGTGGTATTCTCTTTCGAATGTTTTATTTGGTTGACTTGGCGCATGCTCACACCATGTTTATGACTACAAACCAGTCACGAATATCCTCCGTGACCATTTAGTTTTTGAACTTTTGATACCGCTTATGCTTTAATTAATGATGTTTATGTCGCTATGCATGATTATGGCTCTTATGCTCTCTTGATTTGTCGCTCCCGGTCTTTTGCTAGCCTCCACCTGTACTGAGTATGGAATTCTACTCGTGCATCCAACTCCCTAAAACCAAAATTTTCCCATTGCATACACCATACCTACATATTTCTCATGTGTTATTTAACTGCCACTCCAAGTAAATTGCTCATGTGTTACTTTTAAAACCTTCAAAATTATTCCTTTGCCTAGTCCCTTTAGAGCTGCACCTTTATGAAGTCTTTGATGCCGCCACACCCGATCTTACCTGCACCTTTGCATGGTCCCTTCAGAGCTGCACCTTTATTGCTCACAGGAACTAGATGGGTGTGTTCTAGTAAATACATGGAGTAAGCTTCTTCTTCTCCTCTATAGTTTCGAACCTTTTGCAACATTTGTTGGGAAAATTGTCGACCTGAGCTGAGCAAAGAACTTCAGAAGTTGTAGATTCCTGGAACCCTACCTCTGAGAACCACATACCACTACAGCATAGAAGATAAGATTACAAAGTGCAAAAGTAGCAACATAGGATCACAAGGTAGAAATGCAACATAATAAAATCATGCATTGATGATCATATACCTAATGCACTACTAGGAGCACAAGTAGTTTTTGCTGCCTAGTATGGTTTCAACTTGGAACCACATCAAAAGAGGGTGTAATACTACCACCGCAAGTCCATCGTGTGAGGGGTTAGATTGTGTACCATCTCAAGTACCCAAAATATACTGGACATGAGAAGTTTTGTTATCCTAGCTACGCAAAATATACATCATATCATCATCATCATTAAGCATGCCTTCCACCACCACCCCAGCTGATCAAGCACTAAATGTAGTAGTGCTTCGTCAGGAAGGTATGGAGCCAGAGCTGCTGATGGTTCCCGACCATCATAACAAAGTCCTGACCTTGCACCTGCTTTGAGGAGGTGGCTAAGAGCAACCATCTTAGCGACGTCACTTTATCTAGGTGTGGTCATGACATCATCATAGAGGCCGGGGTGCATGTCCACTGGCACGCGCTCTCTGATGGCGCTTGCCACCCCTCAGACGGCCTTGGTCATGCTGGAGAAGAAGAGGACCTCCTCATCTACCAAGGCACCCCTCTTCCTTTTCCCCACTCGATGTCGCCTCAGCTGGCTTCGGTGCAGTTGCGTTGTGGTTTCGCCTCAGTTCTCACTGCCGGCATCGAGGTTGATGGTCTTCGACTCCTGGGTGTTAGGATCATCAAGGGTACCTAGAGGCTCGCTGGGTCCCATGACATGCCTTCCAATGGCAAGACCGAAGAGAAGATGGTTTGCATTTGGTTGTAGTCTTGGATGGGCTTGTTGAGGAACTCAACGTCTTTGGGGTGATCTTAGGGACGAAAAAATAGACAGTTAGTAAGTTAGATAGTGAGGCTTGACTGGATGTGATTGTGCACAAACTTAAAAAAGAGGTTAACCGTAGTGTGTCCTTTAAGGTGATCAAACTCCAAGATATGCTCTAAGTCTCCTCATTCCATTGTGCACCACTAAGGTATTTAAGCTTTGAAATCTTGATCCACCTTGCCCTCCACTTCCTAAGGTGGTTGTACACCTGATAGGTCACCTCTTGTCCACATAACTAAAAAACTAGCCTCCTAAGTTTGTTAAGATGCACCTCTTTAAACCCTTTCTTAGTTCTGGCCCCGGAGGTGATGATGTCGCACATCTAGTTCAGCACAAAGGTGGAAAAAATTGAAGGACACTTCACGGTCTTCCCCATCGTGTTCTTCTTTTGTTTGGCAACCTCCTTCCTTAAGGATTTCTCGGTCACAAGATCGGGTGTCTCAACCAGCTGTAAACCAAGCCTAGACAACTCGAACACCTCTGCATCTTGGGTATCTGATGCATCGATAAATAGTTGTGAGTCGGGGACTGATACATCATAAACATATCCTTAATTTCTGATGTTCCATGTTGTTTTTATGTTATTTCCTACATGTTTGCTATACACTTTATGTCATTTTTATCGATTTCCGGGACTAACCTATTAACAAGATGCCATAGAGCCACTTCCCTGTTTTTTGTTGTTTTTAATTTCAGAAAAGTCGTTCTGGAAATATTCTCGGAATTGGAAAATTCAAAGGTTGGAGGTCTTAGAATTCCCGAAAGTTCCACGGAGTCCCAAAGAGACCCGGAGAGGGGCCACATGGGGGCCACACCATAGGGCGGCGTGCCCCCTAGTCGCGCCTAGGGATTGTCTGGGCCCCACAGGTGCCCTCTGTCATCGCTCTTTTCCCTATATAATCCCCCCCACATATTAACCCTAGAAATATATCATTTTTTCTCGAGAAAACACCCGAGGCCGCTGTCATCATCCTCCCGAGATCGTGAGGGTTTTGGAGCTATCCCCGGCACCCTGTCGGGAGGGGAATTCATCACCGGAAGGGTCTACACCACCATGCCCTCCTCCGAAGTGATGCGTGAGTAGTTCATCCCTGGACTACGGGTCCATAGCAGTAGCTAGATGATTGTCTCCTCCACTTTATGCCTCATGTTTAGATCTCGTGAGCTGCCTCACATGATCGAGATCATCTTCATGTAATGCTACATGTTGTGTTTGCTGGGAGCCGATGAATGTTGAATGCTATGTCTTCTAATTATCAACCTATCATGCTATCTTCATGCATATGTTATTTATGATCTTGCATGCTCTCCGTTATTAGTAGATGCTCTGGCCAAGTAGATTCTAGTAACTCCAAGAGGGAGTATTTATGCTCGATAGTGGGTTCATGCCTCCTTTGCATTTGTGCTAGAGTGACAGAAACGTGACAGATGGAGGATGTGATGTTGCCATTAGGTAGAAAACAACAATGCTTTGTCTAAGGATGATGTTATTGTTTACATTACACACTTTGCTTACTGCGATTATCTGTTGCTTGCAACTTAATACCCAACATATGTTCGGATTTATTCGGAGGGTGGATTATTAGTAATAGATGCAGTTCGATGACGGTCTATTATCTTGTTGTAATGCCCGCATGAATCACATAGTAATATATATATGTCTTGCATATGCACTATGGTGCAGCCTTCATTTCTATCAATTGCCCAACTGTAATTTGTTCACCACACATGTAATTTATTTTTCACGGAGAGACGGCACTAGTGAACTGTGGACTGATGATCCACAAGTATAGGGGGTGTATCATAGTACTTTCGATAAACAAGAGTGTCGAACCCAAGGAGGAGGAGAAGGTGTTGACATGAAGGTTGGATAGAGGATTCACTGTAAACACTAGCAAACGGGTTTTTGGTGGTTTTTGATGTAGCAGATAAATAAAGCAAAGGACAAGTCGGTTGTTCTACTTATAATTACCAAACGTTCTCGAGGACACATGGGAATTTTGTCAAGTGCTTTCCCTTCACATAGTTGATTAATATTTATAGGTTCGTTAAGTGTTGTCTGGGTGAACCTATGCCAATGCACCACCCAACTAGGACTAATACATACTTGTAGTTATACCCCTCGCAGGCATCCGCAAATACAAGAAAGTAATTAAGATAAATCTAACCACGGCCATGAAACTCTCGGACCCAACACTCCCTCGTGCATTTGTTTCCTAACATGGGTTTGGGTTTTTGTCACTCCGGCAACCCCACAATTAGTAGCCAAATATATAATGCATCCTCCTAGGCCCATAAAGGTGAAGTTTCATGTAGTCGACGTTCACATGACAGCACTAGAAGAATAGCACAACAACTTAAATACCGAACCGAGAGATATTACTTCAACATAACTTCACTACTAACATCATGACTTCTCCCATGTCCTCAAAAACTAAACGAACTACTCACGGGAAATCATATGGATCATAATCAGAGGTGATATAATGGATAATAACAATCTGTTCATAGAGTGCAAACACCGATAAATCTCACAAGCATCAACTACTAACAAGTAATCCGCACAGGGAGAGATATCTAATGAAGAGCAACGATAAAGATCCCTAATTGTTACAGGGGGTGAAGGTAGACGGTGGAGGTGATGGTGCTGGTGATGAGGATGATGATGATGATGATCTCGATGAAGCCCGGAGTGATGACGGTGATGATGGCGACGATTACCCCTCTCCGGGGAGGAATTTCCCCGGCAGATTTCTCCCTGCCGGAGAGCTTTTCTCTCTCTAGTGTTTTCTGCCCCGAGGCGGCGGGGAATAATTCTTCAACGATGCTCTCGGGCTTAGGGTTCCCTGGGGTCAAGTACACGAAACGGGGCGCCTAGGAGTAGGCTAGGGGGCAGACCACCCCCATGCGCAGCCAAGCGGGGGCGTGCCGCCTGGTGGTGTGGGCCCCAGGTGGCCCCCCCTCCGGGTTCCCTTCTGGCTCACTTCCTCCTCGGAACTTCTAAGACTCCTCCAGTATCCCCCCCCTCTTCTTCTGATATTCTGAAATAGGGTATCTCGACGGTGCTTTTTCCATCAGATTTTTGGTTCCGGTGTTTCTTCTCCCATAATTATTAAACATGCAAAAAAAGATGAAATGACATAAGTAATGTATCATTACATGAAATATGTCGATGAATAACAGAAACTAACGATATAAAATAGTGATGCAAAATGGACGTATCAACTCCCCCCCCCCCAGCTTAGACCTCACTTGTCCCCAAGCGAAACTGAACTCACTAAACATGACCACATGTTTATGGAGTGAGGTGTCGATAAATAAAATACGGACAAGAAGCATCACCTCTATCAATACACTAGTCATTCTAGCAAGTAACTCCTCATATAATTCAACTTGAAATAAGTAAATGGAGTCAAAATAAGGGTGCAAAAAGGAAATCAAAATTGGTGAAGGCAAACTTCGTTCTTGGTCAGAGAGCAGTTAAAAATGTACTTATATTTAAATCACAATATTTATATTAGAGCTTTATATTTGCAAAGTTTAACATGCTCAATCGTAACAATTTCTTTGCAATCATTGATAACTTTTGAAGTGGTATTCAAACAGATAAAACATTTGTGCTAAACAAGGAAGAATAAGGAACATGATTGAGTAAATCAACATATAGATGGATGAGTCACAACAACTCAAATGCTTGCTTAAGACAGAGAGAAATAGGTTTACTGACTCAAAATAAAAGTAGAAGATAGGCCCTTCGCAGAGGGAATCATGGATCACTCATGTGCTAGAGCTTTTATTTTATTAAACAAAGGTATAAAATGTTTGACACTCCTCCCAAACCATGGCTAACCTAATCCTCGGGTGCCTGCCAACAATCACATACCATAGAGGAGTGTCTAATTTTAGAGAGGTGTGTATGTCTATGTCAACGAATGGAAAACAGAAAATACAATACGTCACAAGACAACTAGACTTCACAAGGGCAGCTCCCATTGAAGGACACAACTGGTGTAGAAGGTCATCCCTCTTTATCTTTTGTTTACACAATTATGCTTTGACTGATAAATCAGGGGCAAAAGTAGTGAAGAGAATTTGTTGTATTAGTTTGGGGCTGGACACTGATACGTCTCCGACGTATCTATAATTTCTGATGTTCCATGTTGATATTATGCCAATTGCTACATGTTTTCTCCCTTCTTTATAGCATTTTTACACTTTTTCCAGGACTAACCTATTAACAAGATGCCAAGTTTCATTTCCCTGTTTTCTGCTGTTTTTTTATTTCAGAAAAGTTGTTCTGGAAATATTCTCGGAATTGGACCCCACGAATCCCGAAGTTCCTATTTTCCCCGAAAGCATCCAAAAGTCCGAAGAGGAGTCGAAGACGGGCACCAGGGTGGCCTCACCATAGCCAGGCACGGCCCCACCCTTGGCCGCGCCTGGGGTGGTGAGAGCCCCCTGGTCGCCCACCGACGTCGCCCTTTCGCCTATTTATTCCCCTCCAAAGGAAAACCCTAGGTACCTGATAAAAAATCCCCGAAAAGTTCCGCAGCCGCCGTCGTCGTCAACCCTAAATTAGGGGGGTTCTGAAGCTGTCTCTTGGCACCCTGCCGGAGAGGAGATCATCACCGAAGGCCTCTTCATCACCATGCCTGCCTCCGTAGTGATGCGTGAGTAGTTCATCCTTGGACTACGGGTCCATAGCAGTAGCTATATGGTTGTCTTCTCCTCCTATGCCTCAATGTTTAGATCTCGTGAGCTGCCTAACATGATCGAGATTGCTCTTATGTAATTCTATGTGTTGTGTTTGCTGGGATACGATGAATAAGGAACTTATGCCAAGTTGTTATAGTCTTTATTGCATATGTTATTTGTGATCTTGCATGCTTTCCGTTGCTAGTTGTTGCTCTGGCCAAGTAGTTGCTAGTGACTCCAAGAGGGAGTATTTATGCTCGATAGTTGGGTTCATGCCTCCTTTTCGCCTGTGCTCGAGTGATAGAAACATGACGGGGGAGGATGTGTTGTTGCCACTAGGGAGAAAACAACGGTGTGAGTGCCCGCGTGCACAATCATTGCATACATTACACACATTGCTTAATGTGATTATCTATTGCTTGCAACTTAATACCTAAGGTTGTTCGGATGATAACCTGAGGGTGGATTATTAGTCATAGATGCAGTTGGATTACGGTCTATGTATATTATTGTAATTCCCGCACTAAATATCATACTAGCCATCATGTCATGAATGTGCACTACGGTGCAACCTCTATTTGTTAATTGTCTAGCTGTAATTTTTTCATCCAGCATGCTATCTTTTATGGAGAGACAGCCCTAGTGAACCTATGAACCCCGATCCATTTTTCCTACACTTTTAAACAAACCACTACAATTTCCTGTTTTCTTTACTTACTGCAAACATACACCATTTTCCACACTATAAGTCTAATCTTTGTTTTCAGCAAGACCGTTGTAACATCCCAGTGTTTGGGAGGTTATAAGGATCTAAATTTAATATGTGCATTTGCAAAGCATGCATCTAAAAGTACGGGAAATTTTGGCGCGAAAGTTTAAACGAATCAAAGTGACCAAAGTTTCACTTGACATGGTGAAATAGGTCTAGTTCATCTAGCCAGGAGTACATTTGGAATGATCTTTATAACAAGTATATTAAGAAACCAAATCACTTGATAAAACAAACCATAATTGGTTATGATCAAACACAAATTATCAACAACCTTAACCACAAGTCTATAAGTGACTTGGGATAATTCACTACGTAACTACAACCAAAGGGGGTGAGTATCCAAACCACATAAGTGATAATCATACTTCCACCAATGAGTAATACTCAATTGAACCATCTCATCAACAGATATGTGATCTTTTATAAAACAACAACTCCCTAAGTTATCAATTCATTTCCTCAACATCTCTATAAACCATCTTATAATTATCAGGTGAATCATTACAAGTAAATAACAAAGGTTCAATAGAACACAACAGATACAAACTAGTGTTAACTCAAAATCCACAAGTGGAAAATGATATAATTGTATTAACATATTTATTGAATATGTACATATCTCATCAACTATAAAAGAAGTACCTAAGAGAAGAATCAAATCTTCTTCAACCACTGTTAAAACCTTGATCATCACATATGATCTTTCCAAACCTCTATGTTTGTATCATGTATACAAATGAATAATATAAATTAACAACAAGATATAACCTCTAATAGAGGAATTGGATTGAAAGTTAAGTAAAACCAATCATGTATGATTTAAGAGCATAACTTATGGGAATCAAAACAAGAAATGTATGGAAGAATAATAAAAGCATGAATTAACCCTTAATCTAGATCTTGTGATTTTGGCTAGACCAATGTATCTTGCTTCCCAATCTCCTCCAAGTTATTTTGCAAGAGAAGAAACCACAAGATAGGAAGAACTATCACAACAAGATCGACAGAAGGATTCTTCAGATTGTTCTAGAAGTGATATTCCAATCTATTATAAGAGTAATTGGAAACCCTTATATATTGATTTGATCTTATTAACACTCTTGAAACAGTGTGATACTCCAATGTTAGTGTTATATAAAAGTAGTATGATAACAAGCCTTGCAACCTTGTTAACAGATCACTTTTGTATACTCAAACACTTGAGTGTCATACACAAACAAACAGAAGATTGAATAACCTAGTACATCTCAGTCTCTTGTATATGAAAAGTAATTTGGGGACAAGTCTGCAAACTTGTCAACAAATTCTTCTTATATGCTTAAGGCTAATTGATGTCATAAAACCAACTCCCATATTTTTATAATCCTCTAAGTAAAATCCTTGCTTGGGGTTACTGGCTGTTTTCACCACAAGGGTGAGATAATTGATGATGGAATCCCAGAGATGATCTTACTGACAAGTGACAAAGGTGATAACAGAACACTAGTGACAACTAGAGAGAAGAACATCAAGTAACATAGGACCACATGGAGCAACAATGTTTCAGTAATGGATCAGAAGAAATTACCCAGTGAATCATTAGGATATATTAATGAACCACTAACCTCTGTCAAAACCATCAGAGATGAAGGGCTCATAATAATATCTTTAATGGAAACAATTCTCAAGTATGAAATAATAACCATCTATTTCATTCACATGTCTGTAATGTCCCAGCGTTTAGGAACTCACGGGGGGGGGGGTAGAATATTAATTCATGCATATGCATGCATGTGTTTGCAAAACCTTAATAAATTTATCGCAAAACTAAAACCCTGGAGTGAATGAGGTTCCATCAAGTAACTGATTCTAAGGTAGAGGTTGGTACTGTAAGTCGATGGAATTTCGACATGACCTATGGGTTATATTTTGAATTTGGGAAACAAAAGTTTGAATTATTTAATTTAGGGATATTAGAATTTAAATTTGAATTGTATTTGAATTTGAAATAAAATTAGATAGACAAGATTATATCTTAAATATAAATCATTGGACTCATATTTGAGATAGCAAATATTGAATTATCTCTAAATATTAACACGAATAGATAAATTAAAATAATTAAACTTTATTAATAATCACATCAGTTACAAGGTCTTTACAATTGGTTCCAAAATAGAAATAATACAATAATTTTACAAATGAGCTATTACAAGGAATTGATCCTAGAACTAAAAATATTTAATCCATAGCATCTGATATCTTCAACACCTGCAAAATAAAATACAAAACCAAAACATAGTGGTTAGGGGGGATTAGTACCCTCAGATTTTCAGTGAGATGCACTGATGAATTCATCACAGGGATTAAAACAAACTGTGTAGTATCTGCTCGGTTAAATATAGCCTCAGACCAACATCATGGCAAAGACCAGGAATTACAACTGGCATCATAAGAAAAATACCAGGCAAGGATAAGATCAGCCGCATGCCTGGAGAAAATATCTCCTCACTGGCAAGCAGGCACACAGCACACTCACGTACAAGCACACATCACACTCATGTACAAGCTTTTGTGCTGTCAAAACCACAACTGTGGTATAAAAACCACAACAGCCGCAAGAGGGGGGCACACACATCACTTTCCCCTGCTATTGCTCGGATTGCAAAAGCAACCAAGAACAGGAGAAGTACAACCACCAAATCATCCACTCCACTAAATACTGGAGCATTTGATTGCAAGCCTGCAATCAAGAATACAAGGCCAAGGTACCAGGAAGCAACAGGAGATAATCAAGCAAGCCACAAGCACCAAAATCCATCAACCATTTTGATCATCACCTAAGGTGAATTTCTTGGTACCCTCTAAGCCATTCAGTGGCTAGTTGCACACAAGATTTGTTGGGGTTTTTAGTACCCTCAGAGAGGCATAGTGATGCTATGCTATAACTCATCATTGGGGATAGATCTATCAAGTTAAGCATCTGTTCTTATTTAGAGAAAGGCCTCAGGCTATGCATCATAGGCTTACGGGCAAAAGAAACAAGTGCAAGCATCTGTTCTTAATTGATAAACTTCAAAGAAGTAAAAGAAATCATGTGTAGTAATCTGTTCTTATTATTTGATGCAAAGAAGCATCAGATCAGCAAGGTATAGATTTTTAGCAAAATAATCCTGAAGCAAATCATTAGCCAAGGAGCTAATGTATCTTGTCACACACACATGGTTGCTGGGCACCAGATCTAAAGATCTGATACCTCAACACAACCATACAGGAACAGGCTAGTAGTAAAAGGAAATCATAGGTTGATGGCATATTCTCTGAATAAACATTCAGAGTAATACCTATCAACAAACAAGCACACCCATAGAAAGTTGGAAGCCACATATGCTATTAGGATCTGTTCATCAGATAGCAAACCAAAAGGATTTCTCACAGGGAGTAACCAAAGGGAAACATTTCACAGAAATGGCACTGGGAGTAAAATCCCAGACAATTTTCCAATATCAACACAAGGATGATAACCACCAAAATTCCACAGTATAGAGCATCAGATATATAACCCTAGGAGCATAACAATTCACCAGTTCATCATAGAGCATAACAAGATATACACAGCCTTTGTATCAATTATCCAATGGGGAAAATTTCCCAAAGCCAAGCAATTCATCCACAACCTCACAGAGGGTTCACAGGGGGCATGGCATGAGCTCTAGCATGACGGCTAGGCTCCAGAGCAAGGAGGAAGAGGAGACAGAGAGAGAGAAGTGAGGGGACAGAGAGAAGGAGAGAGGAGTACTCACAGGTGGTCACCTTCGTGGTGACCACAGCCAGTCGAGGTAGCGATGAACGGCGACGAGCCACGGTTGCTCTACAGGAGGCTGTCCCGGCGGCATCGTCACCGCAACCGCAGCCACCTTGAGCAGCAGCAGCACTTGAATCACCGTGAGCACCCTGGAGCCACCTCGAGGAGCAGGAGCCACCGGAGAGGAGTGGAGCACCCCGGGCTTCCGAAACCTAGGGTTAGGGTTTGGGTTGTCCACGGGAGGCACAGAGGGAGGAAAACAGATCGAGGTGGAGGAAGGAGTAGAGGGAAGGGAGGCGCATCATTTGCGCTAGGTCACAGCGGCGGGGTTGGTCGGAGGGTGGCGGTATAAATCGCCGGAACGGAGGCGATGGTGGTCGCCTCTGCATCGCCGCGGGCGAGGAGAAGAGAGGACGGGGAGAGAGCGGGCGAGCGTCTGGTCTGGTCTGGCTCGACCAGGCCAGCGGGTTGGGTTCAACCCGAACAAGGTTGACCCACCTGTCAGCCTAGGGGCAAAATGGTCATTTGACCAAATTCTCTAATAAAAGAATTATAAAAAAATTGAGAAAAATAATAAATAATTCATAAAATCAGAAAAATACAAGTTATATACCAAAATGCTCCAAATGAAAAATACAATGCATCTTTGATGTTTTCAAAGTCATTGGACCAAGTTTTTATGTTTGCAATGTATTGCCTAATCATTTAATTCTTTTAAAATTAATAAATTTATAACTTATTCAAATATTTCAGAAAACAGAAAATGATATATCAAATTAAAGAGCAAAGCATTTCCAATTCAAATATGTCAATCATAAAACATTTTTTCAACTCATTAACTTGTTTCCAAAGGTATAATTGAATTCTGTAATATTCCTTATAACCAGAAACAACTACCACATCATTATTTTCTTTACTAATAAAACCCTCATGTTTTCACACCTAATAAACCTACCATCACAAGTTATTAGCAAGTATTGTGATGATAGAGTTAGTTGTATTAATTCCTCATTTTCAAATAAACTTGATGTCATTAGCTCTATACTATTTGAACACAAAAATAAATTGTGTCTGTTATCTTGTCAATAGTTATTTTTCATGTGTTGTTGTCATGTTACCTAACCAAGTAATAAAAACCTCTATTTAAATATGATAACAATTGTTTGCCAAGTAAAAGTGAAACACATGTAACTCTAAAAGAGGTAATAACCACATCACCTCAAGTAATGAAACAATTCACCTAAAACATGTGTGATTAAGATATCGTATCAAACGTGGCTTACACTTGTAAGCTGGGGTATTTTCCAGGGTATTTCACGATGCATCTCATTGCTATGCATATATCATCCTTGCCAGTGTTTTCTGTAGTCCTTACCGGGACTACTTTGCTATCTTTCAGATGTCGGAATTGTCTACGTGACCCTTGAACCCGAAGACATGAATTATTATGGTTATTTCAATCTCAGGCAAGTTCACCACTTGCTCATATCCTTTGCAGTATCTCATAACAAACTATTTGCAAAAACCGTATCGTATTATCACCTACTCTCAAAAGAATGCATGATCCTATTTTTATAATAATATGACTACTTGAATTACTACCCGAGTGGTAGTGTTCTGTTTGGTGGGCGGATGGGACCATGGTAAGATGAATAGGTCAAAGGAAGGTTCCATCTGCATGGGAAAGTATTACCTAGGATTAATCACAACTGCCGTCAGGATTCTTGCGCCGTAAATTCGCGTTAACCATGGGTCTTCTATGGGGGGAGTAAGTCAGCTGTGATCTTTTCTCGTTCGCATGTCAACGGGCTGTCAGAGACGTACGCTGTAGGACTACATGCACATGGGTGGGATCCCTTAAGTCCCACGGACTCTAGGGTCTATGAGTGTCTGCCAGGGGCGCGTAGATCTCCATCGTGAGGGGTGGAATCAGGCGTTCAACCTGCTGGCGAAAATGGGTGGGCATGTGTTGTGCGGAGAAGCACGGTTTGGCTTGGACCAACAACCGAGCCCCACACCTAAGTGGGAGTGCACAGGAACGTACGCCTGGTTGTGCAACATGGTCTTGGTCGTCCATGGGTAAAGTAACGCACCTCTGCAGAGTGTAAAAGGATGAGGCATGTTACCCTCTGTTCCGGGAAGGAGCTACGAACGCCGCAGGAAAGGAAACTCCATGAAGTTCTAATCCTGTGAAGATTTGGCGGGCATAGTTTTCAGAATTAAAAGCAACCTCTTGAAGAAATTTTTACAAAACCTTGCATTAGCTTATGACTCTTTCGAGTCTAAAGCTGTAGTTAGTGCATCAAACCACCCACTATATATCATGAACTTGCTGAGTAACGCTCATAACTCATTCGTTCCCGTTTGACCCCCTGCTTAGAGTTGATGCCTTTGGAAGTCGTCATCGTGAAGCCATCGCTACCTCATGAAGCTAGGTGGGGTGATCTACTACTTAGTCGGTAAAGCATCGTCATCAACAACGCTGGTGGAGGAGAAGCTATCAAGATGTAGGTAGAGTCCATTCTTGGGCTTAGCTGTTACAAGCCATAGATTAGGGCTGGCATTAGCCGTAGCGGATTTAGTTCTTAGCTAGTGTTATTCTCCGGCTTGGAGTTTCGAATTGCTTCTTCTGATGTTTAATTTGCATGAGATTTTGTTTGATTCTTCAAGGAGATTCTCAAGATTTTGTAATGAAGTTTGTGTTCTATAGTTTTGCCTGGTCCCGCTATGTTTCTGTTGTACTACTCTGAGGGATGTAATATTCACAGATAAGTCCTTCTGTGAGTATTATGTCATCGACTTGCGCACTACACATGCAGTGGTGTGCAGGGTAACCACAACCGGTGAGATTGACAACCTCACTTTAACATTGGGACAAAGTATTTTGGTTGTGTTGTGTGCAGGTTCCGCATTGTTGCTGACACCGGTGAGGCGCTGCTATGTTTTGTTGCAAACCCCAAGAGGAGGGTTTTATAAGCACAGCGGTAAGAATTTCCCTCAGTTAAGAAACAAGGTTATCAATCTAGTAGGAGGAAGAGGATCTCGGGAAGGTTGATGCCACTGGCGGTGGTTATGGCGTCTCGCCGGTGTCAACAACAATGTGGAACCTGCACACAACACAACCAAAATACTTTGTCCCAACGGTACAATAAGGTTGTCAATCTCACCGGTCTTGCTGAAAACAAAGATTAGATGTATAGTGTGGAAAATGGTGTATGCTTGCAGTAAGTAAAGAAAGCAGGAAGTTGTTGTGGTTTGTTTAACACTGTAAGAAAATGGACCGGGGTTCATAGGTTCACTAGTGGTGTCTCTCATAAAGATAACATGATGGGTGAACATATTACACCTGGGCAATTGACAAATAAAGGTTGCACCTTAGTGCACATTATAACATGATGACTACTATGATATTTAGTGCGGGCATTACAACAATATACATAGACCGAAATCCATCTGCATCTATGACTAATAATCCACCCCCAGGTTATCATCCGAACTCCCTTAGGTATTAAGTTGCAAGCAGCATTAAACAATGTGTAATGTAAGGAATGTTTGTACACGCGGGCACTCACACTGCTATTTTCTCCCTAGTGGCAATAGAACATCCTCCCCTGTCATGTTATCGTCACTCGAGCACAGGTGAAAAGGAGCCATGAACCCACTTATCTAGCATAAATACTCCCTCTTGGAGTCACTAGCAACTACTTAGCAAGAGAAACCACTAGCAACGGAAAGCATGCAAGATCACAAATAACATATGCAATAAAGAATATAATCAACTTGGCATAAGTTCAATATTCATCGGATCCCAGCAACCACAACATATAGAATTAAATAAGATCAATCTCGATCATCATAGGCAGCTCACGAGATCTAAACATGGAGGCATATGAGGATAAGACAACCATCTAGCTACTGCTATGGACCCGTAGTCCAGGGATGAACTAATCACGCATCATTCCGGAGCCAGGCATGGTGATGTAGAAGCCTCCAGTGATAATTTCCTCTCCGGCATGGTGCCGGGAGACACCTCCAGAACCCCCAGATCTAGGGTTGACGACGACGGCGGCTACGGAAATTTCCGGGGATTTTTTATCAGGTGTTTAGGGTTTTCCATCTGGGGGGAATAAATAGGCGAAAGGGCATAGGCGGTGGAGGCCTAGGGGGGCCACACTAGCAGCTGGCGCGGCCAGGGGGAGGCCGCGCCACCCTATGGTGTGGCCCCCCTTTTGCCGGTCTTCGACTCTCCTTTGGTCTTCTAGATGCTTCCGGGGAAAATAGGCACTTCGGGCTTTGTGGGGTCCAATTCCGAGAATGTTTCCATAACAACTTTCCTGAAACCAAAAACATCAGAAAACAGGGAACTGGCACTTGGCATCTTGTTAATAGTTTAGTCCCGAAAAATGTATAAAAATGCTATAAATAAGGGAGAAAACATGTAGCATTGGCATAATATGATCATGGAGCATCAGAAATTATAGATACGTTGGAGACGTATGAAGCATCCCCAAGCATAGTTCCTACTCGTCCTCGAGTAGGTAAACGATAAAACACAATAATTTCTAAGGTGACATGCTACTATCATAAACTTGATTATTATAATGTAAAAGCATATGTACGCTGAGATCATAGAACTTCAAACACAAACATGATAAATAGAACTTTAATAATAAAGCATAGCAATTACTTTGCACCATGAAGAGTATCTTAAATAAAGGATCATGGATAATAATACAAAGAAAGTTAAACGTTTGTTTCAGGTATAGAGAAAGCATGGCAAAGTGGTATTTCGCTAGTCCTTAAGAGTGGGACAAAACATAAATGCCAGGACACTTTCAAAGTTCATGAGGAAGACTAGAGAAAATAATTTAAGAACATATAATATCACATCATGAAGTAATTATTGATGTTTATGGGACAAATGCACATAGAACTCAGAATGACAAAAAATGCTCTCTCAACTGTGCATAAAGTTAGAAGATGGAGACTCAACATAAAAGTAAAAGAAAGGCCCTTCGCAGAGGGAAGCAGGGATCACTCATGTGCTAGAGCCTTTAATTTTATTAAACAACGGTATTAAAAGTTTGACAATCCTCCCATCCATCTTTCAGAAACCATGGCTAACCGAATCCTCGGATGCCTGCCAACAATCACATACTGTGGACGAGTGTCTATATTTTTGGAGAGGTGTATGTTAATGTCAACGAATGGTAAACAGACAATACAGTACGTCACAAGCCATGTGGATTCACAAGAGCGGCTCCCATTGTGAAGGACGAAACTAGTTTATAAGGTCATCCCTCTTTCTCTTTTGTTTACACAATTATGCTTTGACTGATAAATCAGGGGGGGAAATAGTGAAGAGAATTTGTTTGTATTAATTTTGGGCTGGGCACCCCGCTGCTAGCTCTTCTATCATTTGGATAAGCGGATGAAGCCACTAGTCCATGGTGTGAAATCCAATCAACAAGTGAGATAAAGATTCTCTATTGACGTCCTCATCAGCAAAAACAAGAACACAAAAAGGAGTAATTTTGAAAGTTTTAAAGGTAACACGTGAGATTTACTTGGAGTGGCAGTGAAATACCACATGTAGGTAGGTATGGTGTACACAATGGGAAAATTTTGGTTTAAGGACTTTGGATGCACGAGTATAATTCCATACTCAGTACAGGTGGAGGCTAGCAAAAGACTGGGAGCGACAAATCAATAGAGCATAAGAGCCATAATTATCCACAGCGACATAAGCATCATTAATTAAAGGATAAGCGGTATCACAAGTTCAAAAACTAAGTGGTCATGGAGGCTATTCGTGACTGGTTCGTAGTCATAAACATGGTGTGAGCATGCAACCAGTCAACCAAATAAAACATTCGAAAGAGAATACCATAAATTGATGCTTTACTATGACAAGAACAACTCATGAATCTTTAAAGACATATTAAACACTCTCAGCTATTTGAGGCTATTAATGCTACTCAATAACCACAAGGCTTTAAAACTAAAATAACATTTAGCATGGCATGAAAAAGTTCTAGCCACAGTCTATACAAGCTTCTACTTACACTGTTATGAATTCTACATCAAGCAGCAGTTTCTTTTCCCACAAAGAACCATACAATATATGTTTTAACAAAAATACTCTTGATGATACAGCAAGCAAACATGAGAGTATACATATAGCACTACTAAAACTAACAGCTCTGATAAAAGATGCATGCAAAACAAGAGCTAAATAAATGCAGCAGCCAGACAAAGATTAAGAATACAATGTATTCTCATGAAAAAGAGGAGCGTGTCACTCTCCAATAAAAGAATGCTGGGGTACAACCAAGATTATTGTAAAAATAAAAACAAACTGAAAGCAAAAATAAAAGACGCTCCAAGTAAAGCACATAAGGTGTGATCGAATAAAAATATAGTTTCACCTCAAGTGACCTGATAATTTGTTGATGAAGAAGGGGATGCCTTGGGCATCCCCAAGCTTAGACGCTTGAGTCTTATTGGAATTTGCTGGGATGTACCACCGGGGCATCCCCAAGCTTAGGCTCTTAACTCTTATTGATCACATCATATCATCCTCTTCTCTTGACCCTTGAAAACTTCCTTCACACCAAACTTCTCACAATCTTCATTAGTAACGTTAGTGCAATAAAAATAATAAATTCACATGGTTCAGTTTCAACACAAGCTTAGCACTCAAAAACACATTAGATACTGTCACAACTTCTTTTAAAACTCTTTTTCTCACAAGAACACCAAAACAAAGAGATTAAGATGCAAATGCAATAATTGGCAGAAATATTTCAAAACAGAACAACAGGTAAAGATCGATTTTTTCGAAAATCTTTTGTTTCTGAAATCAAAAAGTGGTCACCTAAGAAAAGTTGCGTATATAGCAAGGATTGCACACAAAAAAGCTCAGGTTATTTTGAATTTTCTGTGATTTTATACGTATTTAACATTGGACAGCAGAAATCTGTTTCCTGCGCAAAAATCCGAAATATAGTCTTAACTTTCTACTAGAGGCTTTACTTGGCTCAACAAAAACATAAAAGAAAAGATACAGTGGGGTTGCTAAGAAAATAGACAACACCCAGGTGCAAAGCAGACAAAAGAAAACAAAGAAAAATTGATTGAAAACAGAGAAATAGAACGGATTGTCTCCCGGTAGCGCTTTTCTTTAACGCCTTTCAGCTAGGCTTAGAAAGCAACTCAAGTATTTTCAAGTGAAGAAGAAACCTCTATAACTTCCTATAAACCATTATTTGCAGCAATAGGCACTCCAGATGTTTCTGAAGATTCAACATGGAGGTCACTCTTAGTTTCATTAATTGTTTTTGCTATTTTCAGCACATATTGAGATTTGGGTTTAGTTAACTTGGTAACATACATGAATCTTTGCTCCTTTCCCACAAAGGCTTTCTCCTTTTTGGATTTAAGAGATGAAAAAGTTGAGCTTAAAGTTCCCATAGCATCCTCTAGTTTACCAATCCTAAAAGTTTTATTATCATGAGTGTTGCTAGCTTCTAGAGTAGTGATTCTTTTATCAATAGTAATTATTGATTCATTAACTTTGCTAGCATTATCAAGGAAAATCGGTAAGTTCATTTCCCAAGAGTTTAGTTTATTAATAACATCCTCCAAAGTGATCTCAGTTTTAACAGTTGTAATGGGGGGTGCTCCTACTAAACTTTCAATCAAATTGTAGGCTTCCAAGGAGGAGTTCCTAGAAAATTTCCACTCATAAGAGTATCTAACACATGCCTATACCAGCCAACAATACCAACATAAAAGTTCCTCAGGAGTATCAAGGTAGAATATTTTTTTGTACATTTATTATGAGCATCATTTATTCTATACCAAACATCTTTTAAACGCTCTTCCTCCTGTTGCCTAAAAGAACGAACCTCAACTTCAGGAATACTCATTCTAGTGAAATAAAAGCAAGCAAATAAATAACAACTATAAATTAAACTAAAAAATTTGTGTTTTTTTTGATATAGAGAAGTAAAAGAAGACAAAAATAAAAACAAGACAATAAACAAAATAAAGAGGTTGAGAGTGAGAGACTCCCCTTGCCAGAAGACTTCTTCCTCCCCGGCAACAGCGCTAGAAATTCCTTGCTATGTTTTGTTGGAAACCCCAAGAGGAGGGTTTGATGAGCACAGCGGTAAGAATTTCCCTCAGTTAATAACCAAGGTTATCAATCCAGTAGGAGGAAGAGGATCTCGGGAAGTTTGATGCCACTGACGGTGGTGATGGCGCCTCACCGGTGCCAGCAACAACGTGGAACCTGCACACAACACAACCAAAATAATTTGTCCCAACGGTATAGTGAGGTTGTCAATCTCACCGGTCTTGCTGAAAACAAAGATTAGATGTATAGTGTGGAAAATGGTGTATGCTTCCAGTAAGTAAAGAAAGCAAGAAATTTGGGGTTTGTTTAACAGTGTAAGAAAATGGACCGGGGTTCATAGGTTCACTAGTGGTGTCTCTCATAAAGATAACATGCTGGGTGAACATATTACAGCTGGGCAATTGACAAATAAAGGTTGCACCGTAGTGCACATTATAACATGATGACTATTATGATATTTAGTGCGGGAATTACAACAATATACATAGACCGAAATTCATCTGCATCTATGACTAATAATCCACCCTCAGGTTATCATCCGACCCCCTTAGGTATTAAGTTGCAAGCAATAGATAACTGCATTAAACAATGTGTGTAATGTAAGCAATGTTTGTACACGCGGGCACTCACACCGCTGTTTTATCCCTAGTGGCAACAGCACATCCTCCCCCGTCACGTTTCTGTCACTCGAGCACAGGCGAAAAGGAGGCATGAACCTACTATCTAGCATAAATACTCCTTCTTGGAGTCAGTAGCAACTACGTGGTCAGAGCAGCCACTAGCAACGGAAAGCATGCAAGATCACAAATAACATATGCAATAAAGACTATAATCAACTTGGCATAAGTTCAATATTCATCGGATCCGAGAAAACACAGCATATATAATTACATAAGATCAATCTCGATCATGATAGGCCGCTCACAAGATCTAAACATGGAGTCATATGAGGAGAAGAGAACCATCTAGCTACTGCTATGGACCCGTAGTCCAGGGATGAACTACTCACACATCATTCCGGAGGCAGGCATCGTGATGTAGAAGCCTCCGGTGATGATTTCCTCTCCGGCAGGGTGCCTGGAGACAACTCCAGAACCCCCTGATCTAGGGTTGACGGCGGCGGCGGCACTTTTCGGGGATTTTTTATCAGGTGTTTAGGGTTTTCCATCCAGGGGAATAAATAGGTGAAAGGGCAAAGGCGGTGGAGGCATGGGGGCCCCACATCACCAGCTGGCGCGGCCAGGGGGAGGCCGCGCCACCCTATGGTGTGGCCCCACTGGTGCCCGTCTTCGACTCTCCTTCGGTCTTCTGGATGCTTCCGGGGAAAATAGGCACTTCGGGCTTTGTGTGGTCCAATTCCGAGAATGTTTCCAGAACAACTGTTCTGAAACCAAAAACAGCAGAAAACAGGAACTGGCACTTGGCATCTTGTTAATAGGTTGGTCCCGGAAAACGTATAAAAATTCTATAAATAAGGGAGAAAACATGTAGCAGTTGGCACAATATGATCATGGAGCATCAAAAATTATTGATACATTGGAGACGTATCAGGCGCCATGACCACCGTCAGTGGCATCAACTTTCCGAAGATCCTCTTTCTCCTAATGGATTGATAACATTGGTTCTTAACTGAGGGAAATTCTTACCGTTGTACTCATCACACCCTTCTCTTGGGGTTCCCAACACGCCATCACACGCATCAAGAATTTCTGGCGCCGTTGGCGGGGACTTAAAATTCATCATCATCAAGAAGTCTCCCCGTCAAGGCACCATCAAGGCGTAGCAAAGAATTTCTGGCGCTGTTGCCGGGGAGAAAGTAGTCTTATGGCAAGGGGAGTCTCTCATTCTCAACCTCTTTATTTTGTTTATTGTCTTGTTTTTATTTTTTGTCTTGTCTTGCTTCTTTATATAAAAAACACACAAAAAAAGCGTTACTTTATAGTTGTTATTTATTTGATTGCTTTTATTTTGCTAAATGGGTTCCTCTGAGAATACTAAGTTGTGTGAATTCACTAGCACAAACAACAATGATTTTATTTGCACACCTATTGCTCCACGTGCTCCTACTGTTGCTTTCTATGAAATTAAACCTACTTTATTAAATCTTGTTATGAAAGAGCAATTTTCTGGTGTTAGTACTGAGGATGCTGCTGCTCACCTTAATAATTTTATTGATCTATGTGAGATGCAAAAATATAAATATGTGGATGGAGATATTATTAAACTGAAATTATTTCCTTTCTCTTTGAGAGGAAGAGCAAAAGAATGGTTGTTATCTTTGCCTAGAAATAGTATTGATTCATGGACTAAGTGTAAAGATGCTTTCATCGGAAAATATTATCCTCCTGCTAAGATGATATCCCTGAGAAGTGACATAATAAATTTTAAACAATTTGATAATTAACATGTTGCTAAAGCTTAGGAAAGAATGAAAACTATGGTGAAGAATTGTCCCACTCATGGACTGACTACTTGGATGATTATACAAACCTTTTATGCAGGACTGAATTTCTCCTCAAGGAACCTATTGGATTCAGCTGCTGGAGGTAACTTTATGTCCATCACTTTGGGAATGCAACAAAGCTTCTTGATGATATGATGATAAATTATTCAGAGTGGCACACTGAGAGAGATCCACAAGTTAAGAAGGTAAATTATGTTGAGGAAATCTCCTCTTTGAGTGAAAGGCTTGATGCTAGTATGTATATGCTTATTAATGGTAAAGCTCAAGACGATCCAAATAATGTTCCTTTATCCTCTTTGGTTTCTCAAGAAGAGCATGTTGATATGAACTTTATTAGAAATACTAATTTTAACAATAACGCTTATAGAAATAATTTTCATGGAAACAATTATAAGCCCTGTCCTCCAAATAGTGGTAGTGGTTATTCTTATGGTAGATCCGGAATGCCTAGTGAGGAAAGGATTGTAGAAGTTGAAAAAGCAACTAAGAACTTTATGCAAATGCAATATGAACAAAATAAGTTGTTTACTAAAACTATGGAAGAGCAATCTGCTATGTTGAGAACTATTAGCCAACAAATTGGGAATTTAAATTGAGCAATCTCTGGTATGCAAGGTAAAATTTCAAGTGCTGAGGTTAGTATTTCGGCCCTGTCGGAGGCACAATTTTCTTTGATCAATACAATGGCTGCTAAAACTGAAACCATTGAAGATAATCCTTTTGCTGTAACCAATGCCATTCAAGTTCGAATTGATAATAATGTTAGGTTGATGGCTGAATTACGTGCTAGGTGGGAAAGAGAACATGAATTGGCTAAAAAGAATAATATTTCTAGAGTTTGCACTATCACCACCACTAGTAAAACTGAAGCTCCAAGTGCTAGTAAACCTCCTAATATAAATGGTAAAGTAGTTGGTGTTAACAAAGTCTGCACCCCTTCGGTGGAACGTGCTAAATTGCCTCAAATTGCTGAAATTGGTTCTCATAAAAGTGCTGAAATTTTTAGAGATGTTGGTGTCCCATTACTTTTGATGATAATAATTTTGATTTTGATGATTGCAATATTTATGAAGTTATTATGCTCCTACAAAATCTTGCTAGAATTCCCAATGCTAGTGCCATGAATATGGCATTTTCTAAACATATTACCAATGCTCTCATGAAAGTTAGAGAATAAAAGCTGAAACTTGAAACATCTATCCCTATGAAATTAGATGATGGTTGGGAGCCCATCATTAAGATAAAAGTAAATATTTTTTATTGCAATGCTTTGTGTCATGTTGGTGCTAGTATCTCTGTTATGCCTCAAAAGCTTTATGATATGCTTGATCTACCACCGTTGGAACACTGTTATTTGGATGTTCATCTTACTGATAATGCTAAGAAGAAACCTTTTGGTAGAATTGATTATGTTCTTATTATGTTTAACAACAACCTTGTCCCTATTGATTTTTTTGTTATGAACATTGAATGCAATGCTTATTGTCCTATTGTTTTGGGAAGACCTTTTCTTAGAACTGTTGGTGTTGTTATTGATATGAAAGAGGGGAGTATTATATATCAATTCCCACTCAAGAAAGGTATGGAACACTTTCCCAGAAAGAGAATGAAGCTACCTTTTGACTCTATTATTAGAGAAAGTTATGATGTTTATGCTTCCTCACTTGAAAATACTTGAGTTGCTTTCTGTGCCTAGCTGAAAGGCGTTAAAGAAAGCGCTACTAGGAGACAACCCGTTTTATTTCTCCGTTTTCAACCCGTTTTCCGTCGTTTATTTCTGTGTGCTTTGCACCTGGGTGTTTTCTATTTCCTTAGCAACCCCGATGTATCTTTTCTTTTGTGCCTTTGTTGAGCCAAGTAAAGCCTCTAGTGGAAAGTTGAGACTATATTTCAGATTTCTGTGCAGGAAACAGATTTCTGCTGTCCACTGTTAAATTTGAATAAAATCAAAGAAAATTCAAAATGACCTGAGTTTTTTTGTGCGTAATACTGGGCTATCTACGCAACGTTTCTTATTTGAAGACTTTTTGATTTGAGCAACAGAAGATTTTCTAAAACAATTATTTTTACCTGTTGTCATGTTTTGACAGATTTCTGCCAAAAATTGCATTTGCATCTCAATCTCTTTCTTTTGGTGTTCTTTTGAGAAAATGAGCTTTAAAAGAAGTTGTGACAGTAGCTAATGTGTTTATGAGTGTTATGCTTGTGTTGAAACTGAACCATGTGAATTTATTATTTTGATTGCACTAATGTTGCTAATGAAGATTGTGAGAAGTTTGGTGTGAAGGAAGTTTTCAAGGGTCAAGAGAAGAGGATGATATGACGTGATCAAAAAGAGTGAAGAGCCTAAGCTTGGGGATTCCCCGGAGGTGGGCATCCCCTTCTTCATCGACAAATTATCAGGTCACTACTAGTGAAACTATATTTTTATTCGGTCACATCTTATGTGCTTTACTTGGAGCGAATTTTATTTTTTCTTTCAGTTTTTTTTATTTGTGCAATAAGCTTGGTTGGAACCCAGCATTCTTTTATTGGAGAGTGACATGCTTCGCTTTTTCATGGGAATACTTTTTATTCTTAATCTTTGTCTGGCTGCTGCATTTATTTAGCTCATGTTTTGCATTCATCTCGTATTTAGAGCTGTTAGTACTCTCTAGTTTTCATTGCTATATGCTTAGAGAGAGTTTTTGTTGTCATATATATGTGCTTGGTTGAGAATTGAAATGCTTATGTGGTAGTTCGTATAGTGGAAAAATTTGCATGGTCTTGTAGATCACTAAACTGCTTCACTTGAATCACTGCTGTTGTTTTGAGATATTAATTTACTTAATGGATAAACGGGAAGGACTAGTAAGTATAAACTTTTAATGGTTGGTCTAAGAAACTTGAAACTATGCCACACTTAAATTACCAGCTGGTAGAAACAATGGTATATGATTGCTACGAGTGATACATTTCTGATTGGCCTTTTGTTACGCGCTACGGTCAGGGTATCTAAGAGTGACTTGTCACTGCCACTGACCCTCTTGGAGTGATTTTTATTGTGCCTTGTCAATATGATTTGTTTGCTGCAACCTTTTAACTCGTGAGTCTATGTTGCGGTTCCTGGCACTTCCACCATCCATATTTGCTAGCCTCTTCGGTACTGTGCATTGCCCTTTCTCACATTGAGAGTTGGTGCAAACTTCATCAGTGCATCCAAATCCCGTGGGAGGACTTTGTTCTCCTACACATAATCCCATATATTATTCCTCAAAATAGCCACCATACCTACCTATCATGGCATTTCCATAGCCATTCTGAGATATATTGTTGCACAACATCCACATCCATTATGTTACTTGATGATGAGCTTCATGGTTATTTATGCATGCTGCTACACTGGCAGGAGCATGCAGTTGGATACATCAGAGATATTCCATTATTAGTTATGAGTACTAAAAGTGTGATGATTCATTGTAATATAGGATGTTGCCCCTACCGGTGAGGATATAAAAAAAATGAAAAATCCCCCCAAAAAATGGGCAAAGAGAGAATAAAGAGAGAGGGGGCGCATCACTATCCTTTATACCACACTTGTAATTCATGTTTAGCACCAATGCTTCAGTTTGGAGAAAGTTTTCATATTATCATTCATTCATAACTATGTGGGGAATTTGACATTATAGAACTTGACTTTTATATTCCAATGATGATCCTCCTCAAATGAGCTATAGGTCTTCGTGAGCAAGCAAGTTGGATGCACCCCCACTAGGTCCATTGGAGAGATTTCATACACTTATAGCTCTATGTGCATCCGTTGTGTGGCAATCCCTACTCCTTGCATAGCTTCGGTTGTAAGACTTTCTCTTGTCTAATGACCAGTTTCAGCTTTGTGAGCCTTTCTTCCATTGACCTTCCAAACCCCCCATCATGTTCTCTTTTCCATAACATCCCGGTGCCAGGGACCAACATAGAACACTTGCTTGTTTTTAGTGCGCAAATAGTTTAAGATTCAAGCATTGCATCATGTGGAAAGTTTGACTTGATCCTAACAGGGGTTGTGAAGATCGTTTGACGTGCATGATATTGTTGTTCTTGAAAGCTTAAATCATCTCTAATAAACTTTGCACGGTTGATAGTCTTTTAGTATTGATTCATTAAAAAAACTTGCTTCTTTCTTCTTATTTGTTTATGCATTACTTGTTAATATCAAATATAGATCACAGTTTTAGTTTATTTGATCCTAGTTTACATGCTCTGCTTTACATATTTATGATCAAGATTGTGTGGTAGCATGTCACCTCAGAAATTATTTTGTTTTAGTTTTATCGCTTACCTACTCTAGGACAAGCAGGAACTAAGCTTGGGGATGCTTGGTACGTCTCCAACGTATCTATAATTTCTGATGTTCCATGTTGATATTATGCCAATTGCTACATGTTTTCTCCCTTCTTTATAGCATTTTTACACGTTTTCCGGGACTAACCTATTAACAAGATGCCAAGTGTCAGTTCCATGTTTTCTGCTGTTTTTTTATTTCAGAAAAGTTGTTCTGGAAATATTCTCGGAATTGGATCCCACGAATCCCGAAGTTCCTATTTTCCCTGGAAGAATCCAGAAGTCCGAAGAGGAGTCGAAGACTAGCACAAGGGTGGGCTCACCATAGCCAGGCGCGGCCCCACCCTTGGCCGCGCTTGGGGTGGTGAGGGCCCCCTGGTCGCCCACCGACGCCGCCCTTTCGCCTATTTATTCCCTTCCGAAGGAAAACCCTAGGTACCTGATCAAAAATCCCCAAAAAGTTCTGCAGCCGCCGCCGTCGTCAATCCTAGATCAGGGGGTTCTGAAGCTGTCTCCCGGCACCCTGCCGGACAGGAGATCATCACCAGAGACCTCTTCATCACCATGCCTACCTCCGGAGTGATGCGTGAGTAGTTCATCCTTGGACTACGGGTCCATAGCAGTAGCTAGATGGTTTGCATGATAACCTGAGGGTGGATTATTAGTCATAGATGCAGTTGGATTACGGTCTATGTATATTATTGTAATGCCCGCACTAAATATCATAGTAGTCATCATGTCATGAATGTGCACTACGGTGCAACCTCTATTTGTCCATTGCCCAGCTGTAATTTGTTCACCCAACATGCTATCTTTTATGGAGAGACACCACTAGTGAACCTATGAACCCCGGTCCATTTTTCTTACACTGTTAAAGAAACCACTACAATTCCCTGCTTTCTTTACTTACTACAAGCATACACCATTTTCCACACTATACGTCTAATCTTTGTTTTCAGCAAGACCGGTGAGATTGACAACCTCACTGTACCGTTGGGACAAAGTATTTTGGTTGTGTTGTGTGAAGGTTCCGCGTTGTTGCTGACACCGGTGAGGCGCCATCACCACCGTTAGTGGCATCAACTTTCTAAAGATCATCTTTCTCCTACTGGATTGATAACCTTGGCTTTTAACTGAGGGAAATTCTTACCGTTGTACTCATCACACCCTCCTCTTGGGGTTCCCAACACGCCATCACAAGCATCAAGAATTTCTGGCGCCGTTGCCCGGGACTTAAAATTCATCATCATCAACAAGTCTCCCCGTCAAGGCACCATCAAGGCGTAGCAGGCACCCCGCTTCTGGTTCTTCTAGCATTTGGATAAGCGGATGAAGCCACTAGTCCAGGTGTGTAAAGTCCAATCAACAAGTGAGATAAATATTCTCTATTTGCGTCCTCATGAGCTAAAACAGGAACATAAAACAGGAATAATTTTGAAAGTTTTAAAGGTAGCACACAAGCAATTTACTTGGAGTGGCGGTTAAATACCACATATAGGTAGGCATGGTGGACACCAATGGCATGGTTTTGGGTTCAAGGTTTGGATGCACGAGAAGCATTCCTTCTCAGTACAGGTTTTTGGCTAGCAAGGTTAGGTAGCAAGCATAAGAGTTGAGGGAAAACAAACAGACATATATATAATAAAAGAAATCGTGCAATCTTCCTTGAGAAGTACAAACAATCTTACTTGAGAATACTAAGCTTATGGGATAGCAAGAAAGAAACATCATGGAACAATATGTCTACATGAAACTCCCTCTTTTCTACTTAAGTATCAAAGTATTGTTGCTACTGACCAATGCTAAGTTTGCCAAAAAAACAACTAGATTAACTTGATGCTCCAGTATTGATACCAATACTAATAACAAGATCAATTAAATAACATAAATTCCAAGCTAAAATAAAGTGTAGAAGATGATGAAACTTCTCATTAATATTTCATTACGGCAACTCAAAGCAAGGGATACAACGATAACCAACTAAAGAGTGATACTTCCATACTGCAAACCATACTGTATGATATTTCCTCTACTCATGATATGACTCTACTAAAAGGTAAAAAGGTGAAAGATAGAGGTGGGATACCGAGGCACTCCCCCAAGCTTGGAACAAGCCAAGGGGATTCCAATACCCATGACGAATCAATTGTTTGGTGGTGGTGGTAAGTACTTCTCAATAAGCTTATCAACGGATTTCTTCAAATCCTCAATTGCGAACATAATCATACGCATCATCTCTGTATTGTGATCAATACGGTTTGCGTGCTTGTCAGATGGTAAATTTCATCCATCGAGATTTTCCTCCCACACTTCTTTAGGTTGAGATCTCTCCCTATCTGCACGGTTAGAACGATCCATATCCCATCAAGAAGGTAATTTTGCCTCGGGTACACTCATATATTGATACTCATGAATTAAAGTATGGTAAGGTCTCTTAATACGTGGAATTGGAATATGTGGGTCAAAACAGTGACGTAGGGCCTCCCATCTAGTGCTCATCCTCACCGTTTGCTTGAAAGGTTTTGCAACCACTCCAATGTTTGCAATGGTGGCGCGTGGATGCACTCGTGGTTTTTCTTCTACATCTCCATCAGCCCCACTCTCGATCTCCTCCTCCGGCTTCCGGTCTTGGAGATCACCTTCGTTCGGGCCCTTCCCTTTGTTGTTGTTGGCGGAGACCATGGTGCTTCTAAACTGAAAACATCTCCTGGCAGAAACAGGTCAAAATAGAAACACGACGAGAAAACGATATACGGACCTCGAGGGATCCGGGGGGGTTATATAGCAAATGTCTAACGAAATGAAAGTCGAGGTCGAAAACAAGTTGGAGAGGGGCTCCGGAGTGCCCAAACCATAGCCAGGCGTGGCCAAGGGTGGGCCTGCGCCCAAGCATTGTATGGTGCCCCCGGGACCGTCTCCAACTCCTCTTTGGCCCGATATTTTTCATATTTTCCAAAAATCAATAATTTATAACTCAAAAGGTATTTCGCGAACTTTTTCTTAATATAATTTGTTACCTATTCAAAAATGGACTCTGCTGATTCTGGAATCTTCTCTCTAATGAACTTCTCTGGAGTCATTACTTGAATAACATCAACATCTTCATCACAATAATCCCCAGAAATATAATGTTTTAGTCTTTTCCCATTTACCACTTGTGTAGTGTTATCTTTGAGGGAAGACATTTTAATTGCACCCGAATGATACACTTCCTCAATCATATAAGGTCCTTCCCATCTGGAGAGTAATTTTCCTGCAAAAAATCTGAGACGCGACCGATACATAGAACTTTCTCACCAACATGAAACTCTCTTTTAAGGATCCTTTTATCATGCCATTGTTTAACTTTCTCTTTAACAAGTTTCGCATTTTCATAAGCTTCACATCTCCATTCATCTAAATGATTCAAATCAAGCATTCTTTTCTTACCAGCAATTTTAAAATCTTTATTAAGTTCTTTTACCTCCCAATAACCTTTGTGTTCTAATTCTAAAGGCAAGTGACAAGATTTTCCATAAACCATTTTATGAGGGGACATACCCATAAGATTTTTAGAAGCGGTTCTATAAGCCCATAAAGCATCATTCAACTTATCACACCAATTCTTCCTAGATTTATTAACAATCTTTTGTAAGATGGATTTAATTTCTCTATTTGATAATTCTAGTTGACCACTGGTCTGAGGATGATAAATTGAGCTAATTCTATGATTAACATCATATTTAGAAAGGGTTATTCTAAAACCACCATGAATAAAGTGAGAACCTCCATCAGTCATAAGATATCTAGGCACACCAAACCTAGGGAAAATAACATCTTTAAGCATTTTTTATGAGGTTTCTCCATCAGCACTTTTAGTAGGTATAGCTTCTACCCATTTAGTAACATAATCAACAGCAACAAGAATATGTGTATAACCATTTGAAGGAGGAAAGGACCATAAAGTCAAATCCCCAACAATCAAAAGGTTCAATAGCAAGAGAATAACTCATAGGAATTTCATTACGTCTAGAAATATTACCAACTCTTTGACATTCATCACAAGACAAAATAAATTTACGTGCATCTTTAAAGAGAGTATGCCAATAGAAACCTGATTGTAGAACCTTTTGCGCGGTTCTATCTCCAGCGTGGTGTCCTCCATAAGAACTATCATGACACTTTCTCAATATTTCTCGTTGTTCATGATCTGGAACACATCTTCTCATAATACCATATGTTCCCTCTGTATATAAGTGTGAGTCGTCCTAAAAAATAATGCCTCAAATCATAGAAGAATTTTCTTCTTTGTTGAGTTGTAAATGTTGGAGGCAAATACTTGGAAACAATAAAGTTAGCATAATCAGCATACCATGGACTATCCTGGGATTTTACTTTTATTGCAGCTAGTTGTTCATTCGGAAAACTATCATTTACAGGAATAGGATAAAAAACAATGTTTTCCAATCTAGACAAGCTATCAGCAACAAGATTTTCAGCACCCTTCCTTCCACAATATACAAATCAAATTCTTGTAAAAGCAACACCCATCGAAGAAGCCTAGGCTTAGCATCTTTCTTTTCCATAAGGTATCTAATAGCAGCATGATCAATATGAATAGTAACCTTTGAATCGACAATATAAGGTCTAAACTTATCACATGCAAAAACTACAGCTAAGAACTCTCTTTCAGTAGTAGCATAATTCTTTTGAGCAGCATCAAGAGTCTTACTAGCATAACGAATAACGTTCAATTTCTTATCTATTCGATGTCCAAGAACAACACCTACAGCAAAATCACAAGCATCACACATAATTTCAAAAGGTAAATTCCAATCAAGTGGTTGAACAATAGGAGCAGTAGTTAAAGCCTTCTTTAAAGTTTCAAAAGCTTCCTTGCAATCATCATAAAAAACAAAAGGTACATCTTTTTGAAGAAGATTAGTATGAGGTTTTGATATTTTAGAGAAATCTTTAATAAACCTCCTATAGAAACCAACATGACCAAGAACACTAGGAATACCTTTAACATCCTTAGGACATGGCATTTTCTCTATTGCTTCCACTTTAGCTCTGTCAACTTCAATACCTCTTTCAGAAATTGTATGTCCAAGAACAATTCCTTCATTAACCATAAAGTGACATTTCTCCCAGTTAAGAACTAGATTAGTTTCCTCACATCTCTGCAAAACTTTATCAAGGTTGTGCAAACAATTATCACAAGAAGTTCCATAGACGGAGAAATCGTCCATGAATACTTCCACAATCTCTTCACAAAACCATGAAAAATAGCACACATGCATCTTTGAAATGTAGCAGGAGCATTGCATAAACCAAAAGGCATACGTATATAAGAATAAGTTCTATAAGGACAAGTAAAAGTTGTTTTCTCTTGATCTTTTTCCCTAACAACAATTTGAGAAAACCCAGAATAACCATCAAGAAAGCAAAAATGAGTTTTCTTAGAGAACTTTTCTAGCATTTGATCAACAAAGGGTAAAGGATAATGATCTTTCTTAGTGACTTTATTAACCTTTCTAAAATCAATGCACATTCTATAACCAACTACTACTATTTGTGGAATAAGCTCATTATTTTAATTAGGCACAACAGTCATTCCACCTTTTTTAGGAACACAATGCACATGGCTTACCCATTTACTATCAGCGATAGGAAAAATAATACCAGCATTAAGAAGTTTTAATAAATCATTTCTTACCACTTCCTTCATCTTAGGAATTAAACGACGTTGATGTTCAACAACTGGCTTTGCATCAAGTTCAATATTCATAGCATGATGACATATGGTGGGAGAAATCCCCTTCAAATCATCCAGAGTATAACCAATAGCTCCACTGTGTTTCTAAAAAATTCCCAATAATCTTTCCTCTTCTTCACTTGAAAGTTTAGCACTAATAATAACAGGATATATTTTCTTATCATAAATATAAGCATATTTAAGATCATCAGGCAAAGGTTTTGAATCAAACACAGGATCCTCCTTGGGTGGAAATGTGGTACCCAAGTCTTCCACGGGTAAATTATGTTTCAGTATTACCGATTGACGAAGAAGAATATCGTTAATCTCATTTCTCTCCTTCATAAATACCTCACTTTCATGATCCTCCATATATTGCTGCAAAGCATTGTTAGGAGCAAGATCAATAGAAGCAAGTTGTTCAACTTCAAAATTATCATCATGTAATTTAGATTCATAAGGTGCTCTAGCAAATTTGGAGAAATTGAACTCATAAGATTTTCCATCAAATTTAGTCAATTTCTTCTCTCTCTTACAATCTATAATAGCACCACAAGTATTCAAGAAGGGTCTACCAAAAATAATAGGAGAAGTTTTACTAGCATCCTTACCGAGTACTAGAAAATCAGTGGGATATTTAGTTTTACCACATAAAACTTCCACGTCCCTAACAATACCAATCGGAAAGACAGTTTCTCTATTATCAAGCTGAATAGCCACATCAATATCCTCAAGCTCACAAGAACCAATTTCATGCATAATTTCTTTATAAATATCATAAGGTATAGCACTAGAACTAGCACCAATGTCACATAAACCATAATAGAAATGATCACCAATCTTAACAGAAAGCACAGGAACACTAGTTTTCTTAGGTCTATGAGGATGGGAAACAATATTAGAAGCATCCTCACAAAAGAAAATACGTTCATCCTCTACATTACCACAAACAAGATCTTTTATTATTGCTATTGCAGGTTCAACAGTTATTTTTTCATCAGGTTCAATAGATTTCTTAATTCTCTTATTAACCACACTAACTACAACATAATGTTCTTTCACTTTAGCAGGGAAAGGCATTTCTTCAAATAAGGCTCAGACACAGCAGGATTAACAACATGCACTTCTATATTACTAGCAGGAATAATATCTTTATAAGGTGCATGATATTTATGATAATCTTTCTTAGAAATATCAAGATAGGAGGCAAAAGCTTTAAGACAATTTGCAAAGATTTGAGAATCAAGACCACAAACAGCGCTAACATTATAGAAATCATCGGTTCCCGTAAAAGTTTTAACGCATTCATAATCATAATTTATAACTGACTTTCTATCTTTGTCATTCTCCCATCCTTTAGTGTTTTGTTGAATACGATCAAGAAGATCCCCTTTAGCTTCTTCCTTCATACGTGTGAATGATCCAGAACAAGAAGCATCCAATAAATCCTTATCATGAAGATAAAGCCTTGCATAAAACTTATTGATAACAACATTACGCGGGAGCTCATGAACGGGACATTTGAGCATTAATAACTTCATCCCCCCCCCCCCCAAGCTTGGGCAATACTCTCTCCATCATGAGGCCAGAAATTATATATTTGATTCCGGTCTTTATGAATCTCACTAGGAGGATAGAATTCAGAATAAAAGAGAGGAACAATTTCCTCCCATCCAATGGATTCACCATTCTTCAATAATTTGAAACATTCAGCGGATCTTCCTTTCAGCGATAAAGAGAATAATTTCCTTTTAACTTGATCCATAGTAATACCTGCACATCTGAATAACTCGCATAATTCATATATAAAGAGCAAATGATCACCGGGATGGACAGTTCCATCACCATAATAGCACTTATCCATAACACGTCCAACAATTTTCATAGGTATTTTATAAGGATCTAATTCAACAGATAACGGGTCACCTACTACCCTAGCAGTGATAATAGTAGTACCTCTAAACAGAGAATCAAAAGTATTATCCATAATAAAATAAAACAGTAGACATAAATAAAAACATCACTCAGAGTAAAAGTTTCTCTTACCAATTCCACTTACCAATAGCGATTCACTCCCCGGCAACGGCGCCGCAAAATAGTCTTGATGACCCACAAGTATAGGGGGTGTATCGTAGTAATTTCGATAAATAAGAGTGTCGAACCCAACAAGGAGCAGAAGGTGTTGACAAGCAGGTTCGATAGAGGATTCACTGTAAACACTAGCAAACGGGTTTTTGGTGGTTTTTTGATATAGCAGATAAATAAAGTGCGAGTAAATAGAAGACAGTAAATAATATTGCAGCGAGTGGCCCAATCCTTTTGAGAGAAAAAGACAAGCCGGTTGTTCTACTTATAATTACCAAACGTTCTCGAGGACACATGGGAATTTTGTCAAGTGCTTTCGCTTCATATAGTGGATTAATATTTATAGGTTCGTTAAGTGTTGTGTGGGTGAACCTATGCTAATGCATCGCCCAACTAGGACTTATACATACTTGTGATCATACCCCTCGCAAGCATCTGCAAATACAAAAAAGTAATTAAGATAAATCAAACCATGGCCTTAAAACTCCGGGACCCAACACTCCCTCGTGCATTGGTTTCCTAACGGGGGTTTAGATTTATGTCACTCCGGCAACCCCACAGTTAGTAGACAAATACACAATGTATCCTCCTAGGCCAATAAAGGTGAAGTGTCATGTAGTCGACGTTCACAAGAAACCACTAGAAGAATAGAACCACAACTTAAATAACGAATCGAGAGATATTACTTCAACATAACTTCACTACTAACATCATGACTTCTCCAATGTCCTCAAGAACTAAACGAACTACTCACAATACATAATATGGATCATAATCATAGGTGATATAAGGGATAATAACAATCTGGTCATAAAGTGCAAACACCGATAAATCTCACAAGCATCAACTACTAACAAGTAATCCACACCGGGAGAGAGACCGAATGAAGAGCAACGATAAAGACCCCTAATTGTTACAGCGGGATGAAGGTACATGGTGGCGGTGATGGTGCTGGTGATGATGATGATTATGATGATCTTGATGAAGCCAGGAGTGACGACGATTTCCCCTCTCCGGGGAGGAATTTCCCCGTCAGATTTCTCCCTACCGGAGAGCTTTTCTCTCTCTCGTATTTTTTCGCCCTGATGCGGTGGCGGAATAATTCATCGATGATCCTCTTGGTCTTAGGGTTCCCTGGGGGTCAAGTACGCGAAAGGGGGCGCCCAGCTGTGGGCCAGGGGGCAAACCACCCCCAGTCGCGGCCAAGGGTGGCGCCGCCTGGTGGTGTGGGCCCAGTGCCCCCCCCCTCCGGGTGCCCTTCTGGATCACTTCATCCTCGGAACTTCTAAGACTCCTCCGGTATCCCACCTCTTCTTCTAATCTTCTAAAATAGGGTATATCGACGATGCTTTTTCCATCAGATTTCTGGTTCCGGTGTTTCTTCTCCCATTATTATTGAACATGCAAAATAAGATGAAATAACATAAGTAATGTATCATAACATGAAATATATCGATGAATAATAGAAAATAACGATATAAAATAGTGATGCAAAATGGACGTATCATGGACCCCGGTCCATTTTCCTCATATTGGTAATACACACACTGCTTCTACTGTTTTCACATTGCTGCTACTGTTTTCATACTGTTCTCATGTTGTTTTCCACACCATACGTTTAACCTCTTTGTTATCAGCAAAACTGGTGATATTGACAACCTCACTGCTTCGTTGGGGCAAAGTTATTTGATTGTGTTGTGTAGGTTCCACATTGCTGCTAAACCGGTAGTGCGCCCTGCCATCTCAGCTGCATCAACCTTCTGAAATTACTCCTTCCTCCTACTAGTCGATTAAACCCTGGTTTCTTTTTGTGGGAAAACTGCTGTTGTGCTCATCATACCTTCCTCTTGGGTTTTCCCAACGAGTGCAAGACCTGCACCATCAGGGACAGACGAGAGAGCAAGATGGCTATCCAACTCTAGGGCTTGGCCAAATTTCCTCAACGATAAACTTCTACAACGTTTACGGACAACATATTTGCATGATTACAATGGTTACACTAGTAGATCTAACTACAAACAACAACATCCTCAAAAGCATCACAAACGAACAACATCACAAAATGAAACTACCAAAAAACCACAACACAACTTCGTTACCTACAACATAATAGAGTAAATCGTGAATCTAAATTTACTCATACTAGTTCATGACCTAAAGATCTAATCCATATGCACAGATCTAATCTACAATACATAGGGTTCGATCTTGAGAGTACTTACATGCATCATAGCGGAGATGGCCTCTCTCTAGTCGGGGAGAAGGTTGACGAAGCTCTCAGCCACACGTCATCCACCACCGCCAACCGGAGTAGCACATGACACTCCTTACCCGGGGTTCGATAAAGATCCTTCGCCACCAACGTAGCCGAGCTCAAAGATGGGTGTAATGGTGGAGAAACCGTGGGAGGTGAGCCGAGAGGCGTGAATTGGGGGGGCGAAAAGGGAAGGCGGTGAGAGAAATTTATCCCGTCACCATTTTGCGTGCGCGCGCGGCAGAGCACCGTCTCAAAGGTTGCATGAGATCGGCTCTGTGGTTCCCCATTTTTCCTGTCGGGAGGGTGACTGATGAGGACATCCTTATGATGGATGCAACTGCAACCACTACACCACCACACATACAAGGAAATATTACTAGAGCTCATGTCCGTCAACTTAATCGTCAAGTACTTTCGTTTCTACGAGATGTTCCTAATATACATAAGAATATGACGGTGCCTAAATCAAATATGTTTATCACTTTAAGGAATGATGGACCAATCCTGGATGAGAAGGTCAAGCTTTGGACCATGCTCGTGGATGGAGATGGCAGCAGGAGCCAGCGATAGAGAGGATGATTCCACGGATGGAGATGACCGTAGCATGGGTCCACCATAATGTTGAATGAAGACTTGGATGAAATATTCATATTGATTTTTTAAAAATTCATCCATAGCCTTATACGGTGGTGCGACACCTTTATTTTTGGGCCAGACCCGTGTGATTTCGTCATACCCTTTGACGAGTAGTTTTTAGATTCCATATTGCTAGGAAAAAGGGAGATAGACTAGAATTCGTGGCCTCACCCATGGGAGCACGAATTCCCCTCTTTTCCCCCGTAAATACCACCCATAGGGCTTCGTTTAGACCCGGATTTTGTTTAGTTAAAAAGATCAACCATTGCTAGTTTTTTCCATAGGCATGAGTGTCGGCTAGACCTCTTGTACTACGCACTTGCAAAATCCCGTTATTCAATAAAGATCATCTTTCATCTGCAATTCTGATTGCATTATTGGTTCTTACTTGTTCCTCGATTCCAGGTAGAACTAGACCGATTGGTCAGGTTGATCGTGTTCCCGCAGGATTGGTAACTCACGGAGATTGGTTTAGCGATTGCATTGGCGCTACGTACGTGTGCGTAGTAGTCGAATCACTAAGGTCATACTCCACCATAATCGACGTATCTTCATCTCATCAAAAGATTGGACTACCTTTGCCCTATGAAGTGGTATCATACTTCAGGTTGATCGGTGAGATTTTACTGTTTTCATAGATTAGATTGCATCTTCATACCTGCAGTCCATGAAAAAGCATAAAATATTTAGGGTTAGATCATCCCGTCCTACGACCAGTCCGGGCCTGTCGCATTGGTGTGGCCCCCCTGTGGCCCCTCTCCGGGCCTTCTCGGGACTCTGTGGAAACTTTGGGAACTCTAAGATTTTCGGGCTTCGAATTTGCCAATTCCGAGAATATTTCCAGAACAACTTTTCTCAAACTAAAAACAACACAAAACAGGGAACTGAGTCTGTGACATCTTGTCAATAGGTTAGTCCCGGGAAATCGATAAAAATGACATAAAGTGTATAGCAAACATGTAGCAAATAACATGAAAACAACAAGGAACATCAGAAATTATAGATACGTTTATGACGTATCAACATCCCCAAGCTTAGTTCCTACTCGTCCTCGAGTAGGTAAACGACAAAACAAATAATTTCTGAGGTGACATGCTACCAACACAAACTTGATTATCAGTATTGTAAAAGCATATGTAAGCTGAGATCATAGTAGTTTAAACACAAGCATGATAGATATAATTCTAACAATAAAACATAGCAATCACTTTGCATCATGAAAAGTAACACAAATAGAAGATCATGAATAACAATGCATTGAAAGTTATATGTTTGTTTCAAGCATAGAAAAAACATAGCAAAGTGATATTTTTCTTGTCCTTAAGAGTGGGGCAAAACATAAATGCCAGGACACCTTCAAAGTTTAAGAGGAAGAGTAGAACAAATAATTTAAGAGCAAGTAATAACACAACATGAATCAATTAATAATGTTTCTGGGACAAATGCACATTAAACTCAGAATGGAAACTATGCTCTCTCAACTGTGCATAAGGTTAGAAGATGGATACTCAACATAAAAGTAAAAGAAAGGTCCTTCGTAGAGGGAAGCATGGATCACTCATGTGCTAGAGATTTTTATTTTATTAAACAGAGGTATACAATGTTTTTTAAGAGAGGTGTGTATGTTTATGTCAACGAATGGTAAACGGAAAATACAGTACGTCACAAGCCAACTAGACTTCACAAGAGCGGCTCTCATTGAAGGACGCAACTGGTAGAAGGTAATCACTCTTTCTCTTTTGTTCACACAATTATGCTTTGACTGATAAATCAGGGGCAAAAATAGTGAAGAGAATTTGTTTGTATTAATTTGGAGTTGGGCACCCCGCTGCCAGCTCTTCCATCAATTGGATAAGAGGATGAAGCCACTAGTATAGGGTGTGAAAGTTAATCAACAAGTGAGATAAGGATTCTCTATTTATGTCCTCATGAGCTAAAACGAGAGCACAAAACAGGAGTAGTTTTGAAAGTTTTAAAGGTAACACATGAGCAATTTACTTTGGAGTGGAGGTTAAATACCACATGTAGGTAGATATGGTGTACATATTTGGCACACTTTCGTTTTTGGGAGTTGAATGCACGAGTAGAGCTCATACTCAGTACATGTGGAGGCTAGCAAAATACTGGGAGCGATAAATCAAGAGAGAATAATGGCCATAATCATGCATAGAGACAAAAACATCATTAATAAAAGCATAAGTGGTACTACAAGTTCAAAAACTAAATGATCATAGAGGCTATAAGTGACTAGTATGTAGTCATAAACAAGGTGTAAGCATGCTCCAAGTCAACGAAATAAAACATTCAAAGGATAACACCACAAATTAATGCTTTAATATGACAAGAACAACTCATGATTCTTTCAATGGCACATTAAACACTCTCATCTATTCGAGAAAAATCATGCTACAAAAATAACCACTAGGATTTAGAATTAAAATAACATCTAGCATGACATGAAAAATCTAGCCACGGTCTATACAAGCTTCTATTTGCATCGTTATAAATTCTACCACATGAAGCAATTTCTTTTCCCACAAGCACCATACAAAATATGTTTTAACAAAAACTCTCTAAATGATACAGAAATCAATCAAGAGAGTACTCACATAACTCTACTAAAACTAACATCTCTGAATAAGGGATGCATGAAAACAAAACAGGAGCTAAAAGGATTGCAGTAACTAGAAGAAAAACTAAGAAATACAAGCATAACGAGTATTCATATGAAAAAGCAGAGCGTGTCTCTCTCCCAAACAAGAATGATAGGTTCCAATGATGTTTATTGCAGAAAGGAAACAAAAGAAAACATAACTAAAAATAAAAGACGCTCCAAGTAAAATTCATATGATGTGACGGAATAGAAATATAGTTTCACTAGAAGTGACCTGATAATTTGTTGATGAAGAAGGGGATGCCTTGGGCATCCCCAAGCTTAGATGCTTGAGTATTCTTAGAATTTTCTGGGATGAACAACGGGGTCATACCCAAGCTTTGACCTTGCACTCTTCTTGATCACATTATATCACCATCTTCTCTTGACCCTTGAAAAGTTCCTTCACACCACACTCAAAAAGTAATTCGCATTAGAGGGTTAGTGCAACAATCAAAAATTCAAGGGTTCTTAATGAACACAGTTTATATTGATACTTTTAAATATTATCTACAGCCACTGATGTTTCATGAAGTAATGAAATCCACTTGACATCGTAAAGGAGAAAATGCAAGAAAAATGGCAGAATCTGCCAAAACCAGAAGAGTCTGTAATGAAGAAATTTTTCGGCGAACTTAAGTTGCTCAAATAAAAAAACTTAAAGAAAGAAAAAGTTTCGGAATTAGCTGTCGAATAAGAAAAAAAAAGGTTTAGGTAATTTTGAGCTTTCTGTGAATTGTACGATTTTTCACGACGGATAGCAGAAATCTGTTTTCTCCGCAGAAATCCAAAACCAACTCCAACTTTCATTAAAAACTTTACTTGGCACAGCTAATACATGCAAATAAATATACAAAGGAGTTTCTACAGAAGTATACAACACCTTGACTCAAATAAAATAGATAAAAACAAAGCAAAAATAAAAACATGGGTTATCTCCCAATAAGTGATTTTCTGAACGCCTTTTTGCTAGGTATAGGAAGAGAAAATCAAGTGTTTTCAAGTGGAGAAGCATTCAAATCAAGATAATAAAACTCCTAAATAATGCATTGTATTTCATCTAAATGAGTTTCAGAAGTCCCTCTCTTAGAACTTTTAGGTTTACTACTTTCATCAAAAAAAAAAATCAGGAACAATCCCGTCAAAATTCTTCTCTTGGGCTTCATGAAGTGCTACTAATTTAAAGGGAATTGGTATTTTCTTCTCCTTTTAATTTTTAGGTTTAGATTTTTCAATAACACCAACAGCATTTACACATGATCCTAGCATATTAAAACGATAAAAAACTTTTCTACCTTTTATAGCAACATCTCCAAATTCTTTAAGCATGTTTTCTAAGATAAAATTTCTTTTTTCAATATCCTCAATATTATTCAAGTTGAGGAACATTTGTTGCAGTATGGCGTGAAGGTTAACAAACCTATCTTTGCACCAGTACCATAATTTGGAGCAAGCTCTACTATGGACTTTTCATCAAAATATTCATGATTACTAACATGATTAAAGAATTCTTCAATGGTATCCTTTCCAAGTATATAACCACTACCTACTGGTAGATCTTTCAGGGTGAACTTACGGAGTAACATGATGGACAGTAACAATCAAAGTAGCAAAAATAACTATTATAATAGGAACTATTTTTTTTTTGATATAGAGAAGCAAACAAGATAAAATAAAATAAACTAAGAAAAACTAAAACAAAGTAAAGAGATTGGAGTTGAGAGACTCTCATTATAGAAATTCTCTTTCTCCCGGCAACATCGCCAGAAATTAGCTTGATGCGCGTGTAACACACATTCGTTGGGAGACCCCAAGAGGAAGGTATGAAGAGCACAACAGTAAGTTTCCCTCAGAACGAAACCAAGGTTGAATCGACCAGTAGGAGAAAGAAGTAACTTATGAAGGTTCATGCAACTGAGGTGGCAGGGCGCACTACCGGTTCAGAAACAACGTGGAACCTACACAACACAATTAAATCACTTTTCCCCAACGAAGCAGTGAGGTTGTCAATCTCACCGGTTTTGCTGAAAACAAAGAGGTTAAACGTATGGTGTGGAAAAAGTAGGAAAACAATATGAAAACAGTAGTAGCAGTGTGAAAACAGTGATTGCAGTTGTTGTATTATCAGTATGAAGAAAATGAACCGAGGTCCACATTTCACTAGTGGCGTCTCTCCAAAACACATAGATAGCATGTGTGATAAACAAATTATTTGCACCGTAGCGCATATGCATGACATGATGATTACTATGTGATTCAAGCGGGCATTACAACAAGATACATAGACCTTTATCAAACTGCATCTATGATTAATAATCCACCCTCAGAATGTCATCCGAGCAAACCTTGGGTATTAAGTTGCAAGCAACAGATAATCTCTTGAAGCAAAGTGTGTAATGTAAACAATGTAAACATCGATTTTTCTCCCTAATGGCAACAACACATCCCCATTCGTCACTCTTATGTCACTCGAGCACAAATGCAAGGGATGCATGAACCCACTATAGATCATAAATACTCCCTCTTGGAGTCACTAGCATCCACTTGGCCAAAGCATCTACTAATAACGGAGAGAATGCAAGATCATAAATAACATACACATGAATAAAACATGATAGATTGATAATCAAGAGACATAACATTCAAAATTCATGGGATCCCAGCAAACACAACATGTAGCATTACAATAAGATGATCTTGATCATGTAGGGCAGCTCACAAGATCTAAACATGAGGCATAAAGAGGAGAGAAAAACCATCTAGCTACTGCTATGGACCCGTAGTCCAAGAATGAATTACTCACACATCATTCCGGAGGCGGACATGGTGGTGTAGAGCCCTCCGGTGACGATTCCCCCTCCTTACAGGGTGCCGGGGAGAGCTCTTGAACCCTCCTGAACTAGGGTTGATGATGACGGCGGCCTCGGGTGTTTTTCATAGGAAAAGCTTCTGTCTTTAGGGTTAACCTCCCGATAGGAATAAATAGGCGAGATGGAAACGTCGGTGGACGGCTAGGGGGCACACACCACCCCTGGGCGTGGCCAAGGGGAGGGTGCACCGCCCTATGGTGTGGGGCCCCTATGGCCCCCCTCTAGGTCTCCTCCGGGCTCCATGTGCACGACAACTTTCTAAGACTTCCGAGCTTCGAATCGTCCAATTCCGAGAATATTTCCAGAACAATTTTTCTGAAACTAAAAAAACAGAAAATAGGAACTGGCTCTGTGGCATCTTGTCAATAGTTTAGTCCCTGAAAATTGATAAAAATGGCATAAAGTGTATATCAAACATGTAGCATATAGCATGAAAACAACATGGACCAGCAGAAATTATGGATACGTTTATGACGTATCAGGGAACAGCTAGGGTATGGCCTAGGGTTTGGGGAGCAAGAGTGAGTGGAGATGAAGATGGGGTCGAAGGCCGGTGCCATGAAAAAGGACGCGGCGATGCACTGCCAGTCGTCGCTCCGTCGCTACCACGTGGGCCATGGACGACACGTCGCGCGTCCACGGACCACCCAAACATGGACCAAACTTGGGCCATGTTTTGAGGAAACGCGGCCTGTCCCTCCTCGGTCCCTTGGAGAAGGTGAGGGGGCTTTGGGATGATTTTTTTTACCCAAACTGATCCACGAGGACCAAAATAGGCCAAATAGGGGGACAGTTGGGTTTGCCCTTACCAATCCATAGGAAGAAAAAAATCCTCACCACGGAATGGGTTTGTCCCTCCGTATGCGTATCTCCCTCTGTGAATGAGGGTAACCCACATGACTATCACATTAAAGAATTGCATCACATGTGATGTCAGACTCCACAATCATGATATTTGCAATCAAGGTGATATTGAAAATTATTTCTATAAACTCAACATATTATGTATGATGTTGACATAGCACGTCCAGAGCTTGCAGGTAAGAAGGTTCTTGTGCAAGCTATAGTGAGTAGTGTGTTTTGATGAAAAAAGAAAAGCACATTTTAGCAGTCGTTATCAGGACAAGTCTAACGATATCACTTTCATTGGTCAATCACAATAATAATCTCACATATAACAACAATCACGACATTTGGAACACACACAATGCTCCCTCCAATCTTCAAAAGGGTCTACTCCTCGAAAAAGAAAATATTCAAAATGGTGGTATCTTAGACATATGTTTTTGGCAAAAAATTATAATTTTGACCATTGGTATTTTTAATTTATATTAATTGTATGTGTGAAAATGTATGGTTAGATTAGCCTAAAAATGTGTTACATTTTAGAACGGAGATAGCATTAAGCAAGAATTAAGGAGAAGAGGGGTGGAGCAAATACAAACTGAAGAGCTAATAAATTGGGATCTATTCCTCTCATGTCTGAACGTGTTAGAGCATCTCCAACCGTTCCCCTCCCAGGGGCAATTTTCGGTGCTAAATAGCGCCTCCCGGGGGCGTCCGACGCTATTTTTCGCCCTGGGGGGGGGGGGCGTCGCTTCCCAGCCGTGTACCCAGGTGAAGTGCGTCGGACGGTTCATTTTCGCCCGAATTTGCACAGTTTCGACTGTTTTCGCCCAAAATCGACCTAATTCGGCATGATTTCGTCACAGAACATATATTTATCACAAAGTTTGTCACACAAATCGCCGAAAACCAAATATTTCAACATAATTAAACAAGTTTTGAGCACAAATGAAACTAGGCATTGCCTTTGAATCTCCAGAGATGCTCCACTAGATCACGCTGCAACTCTTGGTGCACCTGGGGGTCTCGGATCAGCTGTCGCCTAGCTAGATATGCATTCCATTCTGCCGGCACCTGATGATCGACAGTTGCAAGAGGACCCTGCCTGAAATATGGTTCAGTGTCAAACACCGGGTCGTCACGCTCGTCGTGGATGATCATGTTGTGCAAGATCACACAACAGTTCATCACCCCCCACATATGCTCCTTGGACCAAGTCAGAGCAGGGTACCAGACAAGAGCAAAGCGAGATTTAAGCACACCAAATGCTCGCTCGACATCTTTCCTGCAAGCCTCTTGGCGCTGAGCAAACCAAGATTGCTTGCCTCCTGGTACTGGGTTGGAGATAGTCTTCACAAATGTTGACCATCTTGGCTAGATATCATCCACTATGTAGTATCCCTTGTTGTACTGGTGTCCATTGATCTCATAGTTCATCGGAGGGGCATGGCCTTCAACAAGATTTTCAAAGACCGGGGAGCACAGCAGGACGTTGTTGTCATTGTGAGTTCCAGGCATTCCAAAGAAGGCGTGCCAAATCCAGAGGTCCTCTGTAGCCACTGCCTCAAGTATCACACTACAAGATCCTTTCGTGCCCTTGTACATGTTAGAAATATGCCCTAGAGGCAATCATGTATGATGTAATTCCCAATGTATTTATAAAGTTATTAAGTCGTCCTTGTTTTGAACATCTGATATATGTGATTCGATTGTGGAACTATGTATTCATGTTGTTCATGCTAAATTGTCCTTGGTCATTAAGGTTATGCTGGGCACACACCCTAGACTAATGTGAGTGTTGGCTGATGACTCGATTCCACTTGTCATGGGCATGTAGATGCCATTCCAACGTTCACAGACTTGGCTAAAGAGTTTAGCAAGTCAATGTAATCCTTAGACCTGAGTTTATCGCACAATCCGAGTTGTGGATCACCGACTTAGGTTGTATCAAGCGTTGTTCCGTGACAAGGCAGTTATAAAGGCAGAGTTCGGGTCGAATGAGAAGCAAGCTGCGTGATGTGGATAATGAAGATGGGATTTTGCCCCTCCAAATGGAGATATATTCTCTGTGCCCTCTCAAGTGATATGATTCCGGAAGCATGGCCATGCGTGACTCGGTTAAGTGTTAACTGGGTCTATTGACTAAGAGTTAGTCAGATGAATCATATATCACGGATCGAGAAGAGAGTTGAGCTATTTAAGGGATGACGATAATCCGCCTATAGTTCGACAAGGTATATCGTGAGGCAAAAGGGACTCAGATGAAAGTCACATTGGAAGGTATGTCGTCGTGACTCTATGGCACTTGGGAGTCGGCACGTTCTGCTAGGAGCCGCTACCGGTTGATCGATTGGGAGAAGGACTCCAATCGTGTCCAAGTCGCCATGAGGCTGCAGGGTCGCACACTTAAGAGCGGGAGCAAATATATTGGTCGGGTTGGACCCGAACAGAAAATGGACTAAATTAGTGAGTTGGACTCACAGGGGGAATGGGCCACAAACGTTGTGAAGCCCACTCCCACTCACTATATAAAGAGTGGCGCAGGTTGCCCAACGGACACAGAAGTTTCCACTCCCATGCGTTGGGAAGCCTAGCCCCACTCAGTCCAGCCGCCGTGCCGGACCTAGTAGTCCGCCGTCTCTACGCATCCTAACAGTACATCCCCTGCCAAGCAAACAGGCAGTTCTTCCATGCCCAATGCATATAGTCGATGCTTCCAAGCATCCTCGGAAATCCTCTTGCTTCATTCTATGCTAGGATCCGAGCAATGTCTTCAGCATTGGGTGATCTCAAGTATTTTGGGCCAAACACTACCACCACAACTTTGAAGAATCTCTTCAAACACTCAAAGGCAGTGGACTCAGCCATGCGCATGTAGTCATCTTGGGTATCGTCGGGAGCGCCGTATGCAAGCATTCTCATAGTCATCGTGCATTTCTGGAGCGAGGTGAATCCAACCGCCCCGCTGCAATCCTTCTTGCAGATCAAATAGCTGTCGAACTCCCGAACAACATGCACAACGTCGAGGAAGAGCTTTCGGCTCATGCGGAATCGGCGCCGAAACACTGCCTCGCCGTGCAATGGAGCATCGACGAAGTAGTCGGCGTAGAGGATACAGTAGCCCTCCACTCGCTTTCTCTCTTTGCCCTTCCGGCGACCGAACTTTGATCCACCACGCCGGGGTTCGTGTTCTGCGCAAATAGAGCGGCGAGGCACATGAGGTGCTCGGCGTCGTTGACGGTTGCGTCGGCTTCCTCGTCCATCAGAGCGGTGAACATCTCCTTATCGTCGGAGTCCATTGCCGAACAGGCAAAACGCCGAACACCTCTCAGGCGTGCTGGAGAGCCAGCTTCCTGTGGCCTCGCGTGGAAGCGGCGAGCTCGCCCAGAGGAGGGAGGGAGGCTGGCGTGTCTACGACGGGGCTACGAGAGGCAGCTGCGGTGGCGAAATGGCTTCTAACGGCGGCGCGACGGTTTGGGGTCGAGGGGCGGTGCCGACATCGGCAAGGGAGAGAACGTGGATGGGCGATATGGGGCGAGGCAGGGGAAAGAGGGCGTGGAAAAGTCGCCCTTCGCCTGACTATGCTGACCCACACACGAGATTTGCTTCAGCCGGAGCCTCCAGCAGCCCCCCAACGCGCTGGGTTCGGCCCTGGGTTCGTCGGGCGCTAAAATGGTCCAAACGGCGCTATTCGATGCGCTAGGGGCCCGAGTGGGCGAAAACGGTGCTAAAAAAGTCGCCCTAGGGGCTCCTGGGCGCGGCCGGAGATGCTTTTACATAGACTTGTCTGTAGCCAAGTTCTTCCACGGTATCAAATTAATTGATCGGGGAGGGAAAAAGTCCATTTTAAACCCTAAACTCGTAGAGTTCTGGCGGATTAAACCCTGAAATCGAAATCTCTGTCGTTTGCACCCTAAACTATTGAATCCCGGTCTAAATCAAACCCTAGTGCTGTTTGGCACACCGGGAAAAAGAACATCCCGACCGGGAATATATATTCTTTCACTGACTAGACGTGTCCACATGTCATATTCATCCATCTCGCCCATCTAAAAAAAAAAAAGGAAGGAGGCGGGCCTTGCCCCGGTCAGCACTGTCGGATTTGCTTCCGCCGGTAAAGGAGAACGACGTCTGCAAAGGCCTGTGTATGTGCTGGCCCGGCGAGGAACCGAACAAGCCTGACGCGGCAGTCCATGCCAGCGCATCGTGTGCGTTCACCTCTTCATGGTGAGCTTCCCCGTGATGTCCATGCTCGCTCGCGGCCGCCCTCGTGCTGCTATCTCTCGTCCCGCTTCACTGTAGACCTTCACTGTAGACTCGTGTGTAGCCAAGTTCTTCCACGGTATCAAATTAATTGATCGGAAAGCCAACATCCGATTTAGACCTTCACTGTTTGACGGGTGACACCTGGATGGACTCGCTGACTCTCACCTCACAATATATGAGGCAGGTACTCTGCCCCAAATGCTAGTGCGCCACCATCTCCAGTTCCTCGCTCGCTGCCGCCGCCCGCGCCTTCTTTCAGCTTGCCAGAGCAGCCATGTCGTCGTCCGACACCGCCGCGAACGTCTTGGACCGTCCCATCTCTCCGGACACCACCCGCCTCGCGTGGGTGGGAACTGGCGTCATGGGCCTGTCCATGGCTGGCCACTTGCTCGCCGCCGGCTACGCGCTCACCGTCTACAATCGCACGCCCTCCAAGGCTCAGGCCCTCGTCTCTAGCGGCGCCAGCCTCGCTGACAGCCCACGCGCCGCCGCGGCAGCCGCCGATGTCATCTTCCTCATGGTCGGCTTCCCCTCCGACGTCCGCTCCACCTCCCTCGACCCCTCCACCGGCGCCCTCGCCGGCCTCGCCCCAGGCGGCGTCCTCGTCGACATGACCACCTCCGACCCCACCCTCGCCGTCGAGATAGCCGCCGCGGCGGCGGGCGCGGGCTGCGCGGCAATCGACGCCCCCGTATCAGGCGGCGACCGCGGGGCTCGCGACGCCTGCCTCTCAATCTTTGCCGGCGGCGACGCTGCCGTCGTCGCCCGCCTTGCGCCCCTCTTCAACCTGATGGGCACCGTCCTGCACATGGGGGGTCCGGGCGCGGGGCAGCGTGCGAAGCTGGGCAACCAGATCGCCATCGCGTCCACCATGGTGGGACTCGTGGAGGGCATGGTGTTCGCGCACAAGGCCGGGCTGGACGTGGGCAGGTGGCTGGAGGCCATCTCCACCGGCGCGGCGGGGTCCAAGTCGCTGGACCTCAACGGGAAGAAGATGCTGGAGCGCGACATGGCGCCCGGTTTCTACGTCCGGCACTTCGTCAAGGACCTCGGGATCTGCCTGTCGGAGTGCCAGACCATGGGGCTGGCGCTGCCGGGGCTCGCGCTCGCGCAACAGCTCTATGTGTCGCTGCTGGCGCACGGCGAGGGCGCGCTCGGCACGCAGGCGCTGATACTGGCCATCGAGAGGCTCAACAACACTTGCCTTGAGAAGAAAGGCGAGTGAGAGCCGGCAGCTCTCGCAAGCTCTGTCTGTTGTTCAGCATGAGAATATTTGCGATGTCTACTGTTTCAGCTATTCCCTTCCGTATATGGAACTTCTGCAGGCCCTATCTGTTCGAATAAAACTTGAAGTTCAGTGTTTTCACTTGCATTCACGATTCTTAACTGTTACTACAAATTCAACGAGCTCACTCGTCGTCTGTTATTAATACTAGATGACCCGTTGCGCCACTGGCGCAAATAACGGATTTTTGCCGGAATTTTTTTCGTAAGAAAAATAATCCAATTTAATTAGAGATCACCTCCTTATAAAAACTTAAAAGGTTATATTTTCACAATTAGCTTCTAGGTGGGGCATATGATTAGGGTGTTTAAGTTGGACGGGTGGCTTAAAATTTACAGCACCGTTTTGGTCCCGAGGTTTTATTTGGCTCCCACCGGCGAAGGGGCCGGAAGCAAGATTGCATTTTGGCCATAAGTATTAATTTTTAAAACCTTTTATTTGAATTTTTTGATAATCTTGATCAGAAAATGGCTCAGAAGAAAGAAAATACACTTAAGGAATGATACGTCAAAACTGAAAAAGAACATTCAAGTCATCATGTCAATCATATTTATTCTACTTTGCAAACACAGAATCGAGATAGTTGCAAACATAGGTGATGCACTGAAATTCAGATAATAAAACTAACATAGATTAGTGTTGACAACAGTAGGTTTATTCTGTCTACATAATAACTTGATTCAAGAAAAGAGTTATTCAATGGAACCAAAATCTGGCAGCAAGCTTCTTCAATGACTGATTTGTTATGTCTTATGGATAGTGATAAATTATGATACATAATAACCTGGATTCAACAACAACAAAAAATGGACAGAAAATGAAACAAATGGGAAATGGGTAAACAATTGTTGCTCCTCGCTCCTGCCATCATCCATGACCCCCTCTCATCTGGAAAAAAATGATAAGTATAAACAACATGAACGTTTAGAAAATTTGAAGCTAATCTCATTGCATGTACTGAAATCAAAAATCAAAAAATAACAAATGCTCGCATCATTTCCAACGATAACTGATGTGTATAAATCATGACTGTAAAAATGCCCTACTGATGTTATAAACATTAACTATGTGTCAGCAATGGTAGCTAGCAAGTTAGCAATTTTCATGTCTGGCGGTGTCAGATGGCTAGCCCCTCCTAGTACATCACCAGAAGAGCAAGATAACAAAAGTTCCCAATTTCCTTTTACCAAAAACAATAAAGCAACCTCTACAGAAACATATGCAAGAATCTTTTGTTATGAAAGTGTGGATATACAAGGCCACTGGGTGCTGCTAGACTGCTAGTTTATGCGAGTGCTTGCATGAAGATATTAGCAGCACTGAGATGGGCTCTGAACGGTGACGGTCATAGTGCATGGTAAGAATAACAAATAATAATTTCTTTCATGATAGATAGAAATTATTTCCACGGCCTCAACATAGATAACTAAATTATTTCCATATTGGCGCATTGATCTCCTTCATGCCTCTAGCCTCAAGATCTCCTCCAGGCACTTTGGCCTCAGCATTTGGCCATAGCTCTATAGCTAAGCCAAGGGTAGCTACCTAGATAAAAAGTCAAAGATAGTTGCAATCTAACCTATTTATTCACTCCAGCCAGCAAAAGATATCCATATGAAAAATAAATGTTGTGAAAAAAAGAGAAACGAAGCACTATATTATCTGATTCCAAAGCAGCTAGCGATAAGGGGAAAAGGCGACACACACATGAATTTCTCCCCTTCTTTCTCTTTCTTCTCATACTCGTGCGTGGACGCGTCCCCTGCCTCCTCTTCGCCCACGCCAACCGACATCACCACCGTTGTGATCCTTTTCCAGATGCGACCCCCGTCGTCCTCCTCTCTGATAGGTTGCCGGCTGTCCGAATTGTTGTTGATTCAAGCGCCTGCGGCCGCCTTTGTCTAGCTTTGCACCCACGGATGTCTCCTCCAGGATGCAGTCTTACTCGCCGACCTCGGCCCCACAGGCCAGGCCTCCGTCTGAGGCTGCCCAAACCAAGGCCACAGCCGTGCCTACACGCAGCTGCGCTACGGGGACATATTGTGAAGACCTGAAACACCAGTAGGATATTTGTGAGCATTTATCTATTTTAACAAAGATATATTTGTATCGATATGGAGTATCTACAAAATAGTACAAACAAATTAAACTTTGTTAATTTACATAGCAAAAAAAAGAGAATAGGAACACCATGGTCATGATTCCACAATGTACTGAATAAGTAAAAAATGTGTGATCTATCTCCACTGTGTACCAAGATTCTAGCAATATCCTTGTCTCTTGATATTTCCGTGTGAGTTAAAATGTGTGATCTATCTCCACTGTGTACCAAGATTCTGTGTACCAAGATTCTAGCAATATTTCCGTGTGAGTTAAGCACGTCATGTAGTAAATATATTTCTTCTTAGTCTAACAACATGCACTTAAGAAGATACTGAATAATATAGATAGTACGCTGATGAGGATTTCAATTTTCAATCAGCAAAAGGCCCAATTTGCTGACAGTCTGTTTTTAAAATGCAGGCCAGAAAAAATAGGAGACACCATGGCCCTAAATCTTATTTAATAATCACACGGTAAGTGTAATACATTTACATGAATCTGCTATATCAGTAAGAGGTAGACGCAGAGCCCTCGCCAAAAGAAAACCTATTTTTGGCTTCTTCAAGAGAGTTTTCTCAGTCTGCACAAAACAGAGAATGCCAAACATCAAAACAATTGCATCCTGCAATATTGAACTCACAGTGATGCAAACAAATTTATAAATATGATTTGGGCACTACCATGCCAGGCGAATCATTACGGCCATGCAAGAATATATAAACAATACAATAAGTTAATTGCACAAACTTGAGGTTGGTTAATAGTAGCGGCAAAATATGTGTATTCAACAAGGATCACATGGTTATTTACACAAGGTTGAACAAAAGCATCAAAATCGGGGCTTAAGAGGGTCATGTAGCACAACAGGGCAATATATACAAATAAAGGTGGCGCGACATATTAAATGGCCTATTTTGATAGTAGCATAACGTGCGATGGTTGGAAACTGAGTTATATCTAAGCATTGCATAAACGAATGTGAAGACGTCATAGGCGAAGGTGACAAAGAGACAGGTATGTTTCATGGTAAGCTACGAAAGAACTGCAAAGATAGTATAGCAGTGCTATCAGCAAGCTTGAGGCCATTAGACTGGCAATGTCTATGTTTCTACGGGAAAACAAATGCCCAGCAATAGATGTACATAAAATGTGCGGATCCACTTTAAATAAAACTTAACTGGGGTAAAAGAATATCTACACATAAAAAAAATGAGAACATGCAAATCTGAGTGTAGACACTATGCTCCCCATCTCATGTTATGTCAATAGCGACAATATTATTGTTTGAAAGGTTAGCCTCATGTGCGAATTGCAGTCGACGTATTTTCAACCTGGTAAGAATTTACTATGCACATAAAAAACAACAAAATGTATAATGAGCAATTAGAAAACCTTACTTGTTCACAAAAATCCAAGCTATCATTCAAGGAAAATAAGGAAATGGATAATAAGATAGAGCCGAAAGTTTATGTAGCGTTATCATGCAATGCCCATGTCACATTTGTTCACTTTCCTACATAACTTGAAGTAGACAGATCATTGGATTATGTAATAGATCCAAGCTATCTTTGCACTGAGACAGATGATGTGAACCAGAAAGAAAGAAGGAGTCTTCTAGCAAGGAAGCAGTGTCATGCAGAGAGAACCATCCACTCCCACAGAATATAACAAACAGAGAGCAGAAGAAGGCATCAAACCTGGATCGAGGAAGCCCACCGCAAGGCTTCCGCTAACAATCCATGGATAGAGCAGCACCCGAGGAAGAATATTGGCAGGGAGGGAACCAGTTCATAGGCGTTGGAGGCTGTTGATCTCACAGACTGCCTTGCCACACTGCACTTGTGAGCAGCAACATGTGTGTTGCCGCTAGACACTAACGTGCAGATCTCATGCCTACAGATCCTCTCTGTTTCAGCTCAGGACTATTATATCTGAAAAAATATATGAACGATGCATCATTCAAAGTATACCTATTATAAAATTTTGCATCACTCTTTCAGTTTTCTAGTAAGAGTTGTGCTATAGAAGATACAATAAAGTATTATCTGGTACATATGTGCAGTACACTTAGAGTTGAAAATAAATATGTGAAATACATGAAGCATCATGAAAAATGGATTAGAACTGAAACAAATGGACAAAAACATAAAAGGGAACCTGTGGCCATTAATTTTGTTGAAACAAAGTTCTCTTAGAATTGATATCTGTACATGAATAGAGAACACCTACTGTCAGGGCTGCAGGTTTCCCACTTCGTCGATCCTAGCTCCTCCGCCTTAACATTCAAATCTACCTTCAATACTAAATCAAGCGACTAAATCGTAAGAAAATATATTTTTTCTGTATGGGAGTGTTTCTTCTTTCATTTACTTATATCAGAAGGGATTGAGTTGATTTAGTTTATTTTTAAGTAGGAGAGGAGAACATTGGTGACATTAAGCAGGAGCCTAAGACATGTACAGTTGATTCAGTTTATATATTTTAAAATATGCATCATAAAATATAAAAATAAGAATACGTGTTTTATGAACTAATGAACAAAAATGCAGAAGACATAGAGAGTCGGTGAGCTGTACTTCTTGAACTTAGGAACACAGATGCATAAGGTAGGGGAACCAGCGACAGATCGAGAGAAATGGTACCCTCAGACCGCCACCATTATACCTCCTTGTCGGATACAGCGCAGGCTGTTGATTTTAACTGCTGCGAGCTTATGTCCAAGGGAGGAACTGATGCTATGCGTCACCATCTCCAGTGACCTCAAACATTGGATGCGCGGACGACAAGCCATCCGAGCAGGCACAACCATAGCTAGCAGAAGATTAAAAGAACTAAACCAAAGCATCCGATGCATTTGAAGTTGAACTACCCATATTAAATATACTTGATGCGCTAAGTTGTCTAAAAATTTAACCGTAAATATTGGCTATGGGTCTCAAAGAAAGAAAGAAAAAGGAATGAAACATTCTATGTGTTCATGAAAGGGTCAAACCACACAAGCAATATATAAACTTCCTATTGCAAGTTAGATTACATGCCCCTATGGTGTAAAATAGGCCTACTACATTCTTTCTTTTCTAACATAAGTACATAACCAAAGCCCTTCAAATAGATATGCAATATTATTAGAAGAATATTTCAACAAAATAAATGTCTTACGCATATGTATAACAGCAAGTAGAAAACTAAATGACCACTGCCAATTTCCAAGCCTATCATTTCCTCCTCGTATTTTGATGCATAGAAATTTGAATATTAGTACAAGCAGAATTTCCAGAGCATTATTAAGAAGCAAAGGGTCCGATTAAACATTTTTTTTAAAGTAGCTAAAACACGAAAAAGGCTCGCAAATGACCTAGACATGAAAATGGCTTGCAAAGGATCCAAATAGCTAAAACATGAAAATGGCTTTCAAAGGATGGAACAATTGGCAGACAGCCCCAAGCATTTCATACTCATTTAACTTGTGGATCAAACAAATGGAAAAGACAAACAAACTAAATTAAACAACAAATTGGATCATGGCCCCTAAAAAATAAATTGAGGGAAAAAATTCTTGTTCAACTGAACCGAGAGGACTGTGAGGCGAACTTGCCTCCCTTTTATGCTAATGCCAGTTTCCTACATCATCCGCACCTGAGCTGAAGAAAGATGCAAGGAGGATGTGTGCTCAACTAAAGGTGGGCAACCACTCCCCCGGCAAATACATCCATCAGTGAGCCCTCTGCATCAGGAAGGAAGAGCAAGGCTGGCCGCCTACACATAATCTATGATCAACGATGCGAAAGGTAGAACCAAGAGGCAGTATCAATTCATCAACTCGTAGATAAAGGTAAAGAAAAATACTAATCCAGACACAATTCGCAAGATAAAGTTCGGCGCCCAAGGCAATACACACCCCCAGTTTTTGTATTCCCTCTCTTCATCCCCCAATTAGACCCAAAGACCCGAGAAATAAAGAAAAAATCAATCAGAGTGTGTTTAAGCATCATAGGAGTATCAAGAATCAAAAAATCCTTATACACATATATACTTGACTATCAAGAATCAAAAAATATGGAGTTTAAGCATCATAGGAGTATGATATGTGAAATTCCATATGTATGTGTTCTTCGACGGATTAAATAATAAAAGGATATGTTAAATCAGTAAATAAAGAACTTCCAGTAACTCTATAAGAAGTAGGCCATGGGTAATGAAGAGAGAAATATTATTACTTTTGATTACTGCTAATTTACATATTATGTAATGCCTCTTACAATACCTAAGAGTTCATGTATGTGAACTTCAATTTTCTGTATGAGATAATTAACTGCTAATGATATCTAAGCGATTCCATATTATTCGCAAACTTGTTGAAATACCTCAACTCAATCACAAATAAATCAGGTTTTCCAGATTGATACAGAAACCAAAGTTTATTCTAAATCAAGGGAATAAGATTACGAATCAGGTACAGAGAGGGACACTGCCTGAAATCTCCTCCATGAAATTTGTACGAACCAACAATCTGGAACATTTAGAAGCCACAAATTATTAGAAATTGTTAGGCATCTAAAATTTAATCATCTGGCCATGCTCTAGAGTAAACGCAAGTGACACACATCATTGACAAAAATAACAAAACAAGGGATAACCCAAAAAAGGAGAGCTAGAAAAATATCACGCATCGCTAAAATTATGGTTTTGAAAGGTAAGCAAGTAATAAACCAGCATCGAACCTATAAAAATATTGTCCGCCTTCTGCATGGAATATCAATAAGTGCATCCTCGCATATTCGTATCTGACCAGAGAAATCACCTGATAACACTTTCTGAAATGGTCAGGTTTATCAAGCCATCATCCTCCACTCCGGGACCTATATGGTGTATTGTAAGAACAAGGAAGTGAGATGCTAGAATTGCTGAAGTTGCTTTTGTGGTTAGATTTTTTTGCAAATTACTTCAGACAGAAAATATAGCATACATGTGCATAATAACAGATAATCGGACAAAGTGATGCAGCGAGCAAACAACAACTCAATGTTGTTTGATAACGTATAACACAACTACAGTTTAAGACGATATAAACTCCAGAGTAGAAGAAAAAAATAATTATGGTACATGCCTAATCTTTCTCCCTTGATTGTGGATCGTTTTCATATGTGTGCTAAAAAAAAGTAAAAATAGACAGTTTGAATTGAAACGGTCCAGCGGAAACCGAAACAATCAGTAATTCTTCAGCCTCATTGACATGGAAGTTTTGCAACTATTATGGCCACACCAAGGAGTGGTGTCACAAGTCAATATGGCGTGCCTTCCTCACGGCCCTTGTAGATGTGGCAAATACCCCCAGTATGCAAAGGCACCAGGGTAAACAGAACATAATTAAGACCTACTTCCGTCACATGTAGCCTCTCCTAACATATTTCTACTGCATAAATTCCAGCTTCTCGATAAAAAAAAACAAGGCAGCTTCTGACCAAAATCTTAGCCGCAGGGTCGAGTTGAGACCACGAAAGGGAGGGAGGGAGGAGGAGCGAGGTGTACACCTGCTTCAGCTGTCCCCTGCGCTTGGAGAGGACGACGATATGGTATGGTCGTTGAGCGTCTTCCATGCGGCGTCCCTGAAGCAGATATCGACGATGTCGACGGAGGCCTTCCTAGTGCCGACCACGTCCCCGGCCAGTGGGCACTGCTTCCCCATGTTAAGGAGAGACTCGATCGCTGCGTCCAGGTAGATCTCCTGCCGCGCCCACCACCGTCTCCATCAGGGTTAGTAAGAGCAGAGCAGAAGCAGATTGGATCGAAAACCCTAGGCTGCCCAATAGGAAATGTCCCATCAAATCGAGCGGCCGCAACAAAGGAGTCTGACCTGCTGCTGTCGCTGCCGGGCGCCGCTCGGGGTGAGGAGCCAGAGGAGGAGGAGGGGAAGCAGAACCAGGCCCGCGGAGGCAGTGTAGGGGCGAGGACAGGGAGGAAACGTCATGGGGAGGAGAGACGCGAACGGGGACTGGGAGGCGAGACCAAGCCGGCGACCTTGATCGCCTCCCCATGGAGACGACCTGCGCCCGTGGCCACCACAGAAAGAGGTACCTGCAAGCGGTCGGGCGCGGCGACCGGCTCCTCCAGATGCGCCACACATCGGGGAGGGCGACCTGCTGCTGCTGCTGCCGCGCTGCCTGGCGCCGTCGGGCCTCGGCGTGAGGAGACAGAGAAGGAGGAGCAGCAGCACGAGGCCCGCGGCGGCGGTGGCAGTGCAGGTGAGGTAGGGGAGGGGAGGAGACGAGCGGCAGGGGCGGATGGAGGTTCGGGGGCGCGCGGGGCAGAGCCTCGATCTAGGTTTTCATCTCACTGCTGCCTCACATACTGCCAAGTCTCCCCCAGCGCAGCCAATCCGACGGCTACACATGGCACTCCCAGGAGGGACGCGCGCGAGCGGAAGCGAGTCGTGGACGTTTGGCGAAGACATACACCTCATCCAACCTTTATAGAAGTAATGTTCCCGCAATGCAATTTGTTTTTTTTATTTCACCTCAAGTCATTCCCCTACCGTACCAGACTGTTGTAAATGATGACATTTCTTCGGCAAATGGAACTTACCTTCTGGCCGTCTTGCTTGTCGACGAGTGATCTTAGGGCATCTACAAGAGCCCTAGACGGCCTTTTTAGCGCCGAAAGCGGCGCTATTCGCCGTTTCCGCACCAGCCGCCCCCCCCCCCCAGAAACCCAAATAGCATCGTTTCGACGCTAATTCGCGCCGCGGCACCCAGTCGAAACTCAGCCCGCTGGGTTCGGCTTGGGGGGGGGCGAAAAGACGCTGCAGCCCACGCGGGCCAGCTCTATCAGCGACGCGTGGGAAAACCGCGGGAACAGAAACCCCGCCCCGTGATCTTCTTCTCGGCTCCCGCGTCGGTCAAAGGTTGCCGACGTTTATGGCGTGGCGGCCTGCCAGTGCATGCGCCCGTTCAAAGGCTGTCGGAGTAATGGCGTGGCGGGCGGCAGCGAGGGCACGCGACGCAGTAAATGCCTGCCAGGCTACCAAATCCCCTCGCCGCTCGCTGCTCTCGCCATTCTTCCTCCTCGCCGCTCTCCACGTTCTTCCTCCTCGGCGATCTCCCTCCCCCGTTCTTTCTCCTCGCCATGTCGAACTACGACGATGCCGCCGCCGTCACCTCCGCAAGCACGAAGCCTAGGCTCTGTATCGGGCGGGCTATCCGTGCCCGCCCGACATACGCCTCCCGAGCGCCGCCGGCGGGCAACCACGCTGGCACCTCAGCGTCGGCGGGGTCCCCGTGCCCCCAATCCCCTCCACCGACGCTGAGTTCCGGCAGACCATCGGCGAGGTCCGCCGAGGACTGCCGGCGGACGAGGCCGCACGACCAGGACGCGTTCTGGTGGCAGGAACTGCAGCGCCGCCACGACGTGGACCTCGCCGCCGAGGGAAACAATGGCCCTGTCGAGGGCCGCGCCAAACAGCGTGGGCCGCAAGCGGTGGTGGGGAGGCTAGCACCGCTCCCTCGAGTGGGTGATGGATTACATCAACGCCGGCAACGAGCCCCGGCTTCAGATGCCGCCCCGCCCGCACACATCGTGGGCACCGCGGCGGATGGGTGGGTCGTCGTCGGCCACCTCGAGCTCCTCCGGCGCCCAGTCTCTTTCCCTCACCCCTCCCATTCTCAACTCCGGGGCCCCTGCCCCCGGGCGCAGCGGCGGCGCCCTGCGCATCGGCGAGCCGCGCCAGCGACACGACGCGGGCTTCGAGCGCGTCGTGCGCCCGAAGACGGAGGTGGAGGAGGACGACGAGTGGTCGGACCTGAAGGCCGCGGAGGAGCTCTCGCGCAACACCCTCCAGCCGGTCCCCGACGACGTCGCCGATGACTGGAGTCTGCGCGACAACAGCGAGGAGGAGATGGAGCTCCAGCGCCGTCTCCTCGCCGAGGCCGAGCAGCGGAAGGCCCAGCGCGAGCAGGAAGCTGTCGCCAATGCGGCCCGCCGCCGCGTCCCTCCCCCTCCACAGACGAGGGAGGTGCCCTACGTCGTCCTCGACCCCAACAGTGACGAAGAAGCCGAGCTCCAGCGCGCCCTAGCGGTGAGCAGGTGGGGCGACGCCGGCGCAGGGCCGAGCAACCCGCACTGCCGCGATCCCGGCGAAGGAACGAGCAGGCGGGACGCCGGCGGCTCGGACGACTGCGACTACAGCCAGGCGATCGCGACGAGCCTTGGCCTGCAGTAGCCGTAGAGTTTTTTTTTACTGTTTTTTAGTTAAATTCCTGCCGAACTTTATGAATTTGCGTCGAATTAATAAATTTGGGTCGAATTTAGTTTTTTGAATTAATTTGGGCCTACTGTTGGGCTGGGGGGCGACTGGAAACCCTGCCCCCCAGGTTTCAGATTAGCGCCGTTTGGCGCCGCGGCGGCCCCAAAACGACGCGTTTTGGGCCCGGGGGGGGGGGGGGGCGACACGGCTGGAGATGCCCTTAGTCTTTCAGTATCTTGAACAAACGACAACATGAGTTCAGAGCAAACGCTATCTCACGATGAAAGGAAAGACAGTGTTGCGTTACAGTTTTCATCTAAGAAGAAATAATCTCCCTCCGTCTCAAAATAACCGACTCAACTTAAAAACATCACAGTGCGATTTTGTAAATTAAACATATTCCCTTCGTCTCAAATTAATTGTCTCAAACTTTGACAATAGTGGATGTATCTAGCCATAATTTAGTGTTAGATACATCTATTTTTGTCAAACTTTGAGACAATTAATTTGAGACGGAGAGAGTAATAACATATAAACAAGAGGAGAATTGTTCACCTGATGGGGGCATCCTTGGCTTATCAATCGATCGATGATTTTGCTACTCAAACCTACTTCCGTAGTAATTTATCACTCTACTTATGGCATCTCCAGTCGTTGCGCCCCCCCAGGGCCCAAAACGCCGCCGTTTTGGGGCCGCCGCGGCGCCAAACGACGCTAATCTGGAACCTGGGGGTGCAGGCTTCCCAGTCGCTCCCCGAGCCCAAGGTTCGGCCCAAAAAAACAAGATTTGAAACTAGACGCATTTTATTGAATTTAGGCAAAATTCGTACAATTTCGACGCGAATTTAAACTAAAACAACGAGAAGTAAACTAAAACTAAGCGACGACTATCCTAGGCGTCGTCGTCTTCATCGTCGTCCTCCTCGCGGCCCCCCTTCGCCACCATGGCGAGCTGGTTGGAGGGACCAGCTTCGTCGTCATCCTTCGTTGCGGCGAGCCGGTGCCGCTCCGCCCGGCTTTGCACCCGCAACCGGTGCAGCTGCGCCTGCTCGGAGGGCTGGCGGTTGCGCCGCTCGCTCCGCAGCGCCACCTGCCGCAGGTCGGCTTCGTACTGCGCGATGATGGCCTGCTGCTCGGCCGATGCAGCGTTTTCGGCCAGCTGCCGGCGCACCTCACGCTCCGCCTCTTCCCTCTGGTGCGTCTCCAGAGACGCCCGAACGGCGGCAGCCTCCGCCGCCGCCGCCGCCTGCTCGAGGTCGCCGAGGACCTGGCGGTACGCCCCCTCATTCTGCGCGGTCTCGATGGAGTACAAGGCGGCGTGCTGCTCCGGCCATATTGGCTGCCGCCTCCGCTCCCTCCTCCAGCGCCGGGCAGCCTGTCGGGCAGCCTGCGCCGCCTCCTGCTCGGGCGCCAGCTCTGCCTGGACAGGCGGCTGCTTGGGCGCCGCTGCTCCCTGCGCCGGCTGCTGCTCCGGCGCCACTTCTTGCTGTCCCTCGTCGTCGCTCTCGGGCCACGCATCCCAGAGGCGATCCATCGTTGCTAGGCGCGGCGAGGGGGCGAGGAGGAGGAGGCTAGAATCGGGGAACGGCGAGGAGGGGGAGGCGAGAATGGGCGGACGGAGAGGGGCGAGCACCCTTTTTATAGCCTGGCGGGCCAGTCGATGTGCCGCGCGTGTCACCGCTGCCGCCCCCCCCCCATTAATCTGGCAGCCTTTGACTGGGGCGCATGCACTGGCCGGCCGCCACGCCATTACTCCGGCAGTGGATTCTGTTTCCGCGCTTTTCCGGCGCGTCACTGACAGAGCTGGCCCGCGCGTGCTGCCGCGCAGTTTCGCCCCCCCCCCCAGGCCGAACCCAGCGGGCTGGGTTTGGCCTGGGTGTCGCGGCGCGAAATAGCGCCGAAACGGCGCTATTTGGGCTCCGGGGGGGCCGAGTGGTGAGGAAACGGCGCTATTCGCCGCTTCCGGCGCTAAAAAGGCCGCCTGGGGGGGCTATGGGGGGGCGACTGGAGATGCCCTTAGCTAGAGTTGATAGATGATTGACCAATATATCTCGTAGAAGTTGCCATTGGTCTACTTAGAAAAGTTAGAGCAACTCTAGCAGCACCCATAAACGCAAAACTGAAAAAGACATTTTCACTTCGCGTTTTCAACGTTTTTTCGGTTTGCTGAGGTGCGGATCTAGCAGAGCCTCGGGAACAGAAATTGTAATGATTTTGGCGGGAGTACAGACGGACAAACACTCGTTGTTCCTCGTCGAGAGTGCAAAGGAAACAAATTAAACATAAACGGTGATGAACTAGGGTTCATCGCCACACCCTACATCTACGCCCAAAATGCCCGACACCAACTTCGTCGGGTGTTCAATTTCCGCGGCGCGGCGCGGCGCAGTCCCACTCACGCTTCTTTGCCTGCACCTCCGCGTCCACGCGAAGGCCGCGCTCCAGCTATCGTTCGTTGAACGCCTTCAGGTGCTGCTCGTAGCGGCGACGTCTCCTCCTCTACCGCCGCTCGTTTCGGAGACTCTTCTCGATGGCGAGCTGGACGAGGTCGGTCTCACGGAAGGAGAACGCGGCGCCGCTGCTGCCTTCCTCGTCGGAGCTGTCCTTCGCTAGGATCCGCATCACCATCGCCGACGACCGCGGGGGGACTATGCCGGAAGGGCCCTCCTGGCCGTTGAAGTACCCCGGTGGCACGTCGTGGATGCTGTTGTGCTCGTCGATGCGGGGCACACCGTTCTCGACGACCTCCATGGCCGGCGGCGGTGTGGGGCGTGGAGGCGAGCTAATCCTCGGCGGCGTGGCGCCCACGTGGTTGCTCTGCGGCCACATCGCGGTTTTCCGGTTGCGGCGGGGCTAACCTACGCGACGATCTACCGGTATCGCTGGAGGTGGCTACTAGCTACCGTGGCGGTGAGAAATTGCGATGGTGGGGGTTAGGGTTCGACTCGGGTCCTCCCTATGAACGCCGCGGGAGCCCTTTCATATAGCGGCTATGAGAGGGAGGGAGATTTTCGGGGCCCCGAAACGCGTTTTCAGTCCAAGCGGGCTTTACAGTTTCTGCTAGAGCGCAGAAAATGAGTCCAGCCCGTAAAGCCGCCGGAACTTTCCAGTTCTGACCCTTTTAGGTTTACTGCTAGAGTTGCTCTTAGTACTTCCGGCTATTGGTCTCCCACCATTGCATAATGCCAACATTAACATTTGGAGATACTAGCTCCCCCTCCTTCAAGTATACATATCAAACCCGCTTTTCTTACTACAATGTTGTGTTGCTCACCAACATTTCGCGTGCGGATCATGCATTATTACAAATGTTTTTGTTGTAAAGAATATGCATGGTGGATCACATGAGAGGATAAAGTACTCCCTCCGTATCTAATTAATTGTCACAAAGTTTGGCAAAAATAAATGTATCTAACACTAAATCATGTCTAGATACATCCACTTTTGTCAAACTTTGCGACAGTTAATTTGAGACGAAGGGAGTATTACATGTATGCACATTGTCAAGTCTGTAAGTTGCCAATGTCGTTCGTATATATCACTAATAGTTAAGCTATCCGGCTAGCTTTTGAATCAATAGACCTTCGATTTCTTCCTCGATCAATGTGAGTGACATCATCTCATTTCCGAATGGTCTATGTGGTTACGTTTTCCTACCATCTAAACACGCACGCGTCGCTCCCAGGGGGGCGGCACGGGCGAAACCCTAGCCGCCGCCGCCCCCACACCCTTCCTTGCCTTCCACCCTCCGCCGCCGGAGGAAGCCACCGGGGCACAACCCTCCACGTGGTGGACGGCGGCCGGCGGGTCCTCGCCTCCTCAGCACAAACGCGGCGGGAGGCCTCCGGCCAGATGCGTGGGTCGGCCCTGGACGGCGAAGCACGGACGCCGGGGCGGCGGCCCTAGTTCTTCTGGCGGTGGTGTCACGACCCCGGACCCAGAGATATACACACTGTTATGTGCTTCTAGCCATGGACTCACAAGGGCTTCAGGGTTACCAGCCCGGGCCGCAACAAACAACGGCAGGCGTACTGGATTCATCGGCACGTAGTCCGGATCCCCAGTCTACTACTCCTTGTATCCATGCTAGTCATAACCAGCTATGCATATCAAAGCGTCCACGAATCGAATGAAACTGAAGGAAACGGGACCAAAGCTATACAGAGATGCTATGTGTCCAGAAAGTGCAACAACAATCGAGGGTTACTGGGGTTACCTCGCCCCAGGCCGATCACATCGACAGGCGGGCTCGGACATGGATCATCGGCTCCACAACCCCTCGACTGCGACAACTATGCAGGCATAGCCAAAACTGTATAACAATGAGCTCGAAACCAACAACCGATCAAAGCAGTACTCTAAACATGAAGCTTTATTAAACAAGTGTTACTAGAGTATAGCTTACAAGCAGAGGTCACACGACCCAACATTACATCACACAACGGAAGGCAAATTATGTTGCTAACCAACAAGAACCAAAAAGGCCTAAGAGGCCGCAACATAAGGCGACGTCCCAGCCCATAGATTCCAGGCTGCTACCTGGGAACCCCAAACTACTCGTCGATGTCCACGCTGAAACACCACCGATGTGAGATCTTCACCTGAACCAAGTTAAGCAAACCTGAGTACGGGAGGTACTCAACAAGACTTAATTAACCTATTATATATCCGCTATCTTCAGAAAGGGTTTTATGAAGGCTATTTGCGTAAAGGAATCTTTGTTTTCCAAATCGAGGAAGAATAGCATGTCTCATAGAAGGTTTTCAAAACAGATGAGAAACTCACTACTGTAATCAACATCTTTTGAGTCCACCAACATCAATTCCCAGCATCTCACATGCTACAAGGATCACCCCTCTCGGCATCTCCGAGGAGGCACCCTTGATCTACTGCCTCCATGCATTGTCAACATCTTTTACGTCACGTTCAAGTTATCTATGGCCACGTGGCATTCACCAGGTCGTCCTTAACCGTGGACACGGCTTTCCGAAAGATTTATCCCTGCAGGGTGGTACACTTTACCCACACGTACCATCCGACTCTTAACGCCACATGTACGCTCCTTGGGAGCGCGACAGAGGGTGGTTGGCCATGACCTTTACCTTGTCGAGCCCTATCCATGAGTCAACCCAAACAGGGCCACCCCTTCAACAGGGAGTTGGCCACCTCCTGACGGCACCTGTTCTGTGAGTCGGGATCAAGATCCATGTACGTCCATCACTTGTCCCGGTCACGCCCTAAACGCCTCTAAAAGGTTTTTAACTCACACGCAGACGGAAATCCCAAACTACGTGACTCACGGATAGAACCAAACAAGTTAGTTAGTCGAGCGCGGTCTGTTAGGCCCCACGTGTGGTTGCACGCTCAGTCTTGGTTTCCGTGGCGAGACCTTAATCCTAGGGTTGGCAAGTACAGAACAAAGAATCACTTCCCAAGTGGCCTCCCATACCAGCCTTAGTCAAGTTATCCACACAAAGCTCATCTCACCACGTCATCATATCATACTAGGTTATCGCAGCTCTGATTCATCAACCGGATGGAGCAGAGGTAACAAACATGTGAAGCTAAGCAAAGCAGATATGAGGCTCTGGCGATGCGCACAAGCAAATCTATGGCGGCTAGGAGCAGTGGATCAGGATATTAAGGCAATGCAGTATATAGGGATCTATATCTACTAGCATCAAATACTTTGGAATCGAATGCAAAGTACGAGAATCAAATGTTGTTCGAAAACATATATGAGCAGATAAGAGGTTATGCTTGCCTCGGTTATAAGAAAACCAATAGATATCTTCTGGAATAAGTGCTTGACTTGTCGGTTAAGATCAAGTATTCGCCGTTGGAGTTGATGGCCTTCACTTCGGAGTCGCGTTCTACCGAGGGGGAACAAACACCGAAAAGAAGAATAACAATCAACATGGCATCAATGCAATACACAATATGTATGCATGAGCAAGTTAATGCAATAAATCCCTAAACATGTGCGATGGGTTGCTAGGGTTCGTATGTCAGTTATGCAGTTTTACTGAAATTAGCCCGAAATAGACCCCGGAGGGGGTTTCGGGCGATTCTGAAAGTGAGTGCAATTTTAATTGCTCAAATGGGGTTGAAAACATCATAACTAGATTCCATTTGTCATTTTGAGCAATTTGGTATATAACTTTTAATTTTCTAATTTTAGTGAATAAAAACATATTTTCTCTATTTTAAATAATTAAACAATATTAAATAATACTCATTTTTCAACTTTCTCAAACATGGTTGAAAATGACATTTTTGGATAGAGAATAATTTTCTGAATATTTCTATATTTTTCTTATATTTTTCTGACTTATATTTTGGGAGATATTAATTATCCAAGTTTTATTTAACTTCTGAAATATTCAAACAGTAGAGGTCCCACGTGTCATTTTAATTTTCTTTTTCTAAAAAGAAAAGCCAGTTGGCGATGGGGCCCACGGTGACGTCACCAAGTCGTCACCGCGACGCCAGGGGATGGCCGGCAGAGGGCCGGTGATGGACGCCGGCGACGTTTCCCGGCGCCCCGGGATGCGCGAGCAGGCTCCTAAGGTCGGCCTCGACGAGGCGAACAACCTAGTGTCGGCGCCACCACCTAATTGTCGCCGGAGTGTGCCCGGCGTGCGGCCGCGGCGGCGAAGGCCACGGTGGACAGCGGCGACAGCCTCACCGACCACGGGGAGGAGAGGAGAGGACATAGGGACGTGCGGCAGCTCACCGCTAACTCGATGACGCCGTCGGGGAAGCGATCGGAGGCCGAACGGCGGTGAATTGAGGCGGCGGAACCTCACCGGCCTCGGGGGAGAAGGGCGTGATTCGTCGGCTTGGGGCCTTCTCGGACTTCCTGGCTCGACGGAGATGGCACAGGGTCCACGGTGGTTCTTTAGGGCACATGGGGAAGCTCCAGGAGGTCCAGAATGACGGCGCGCGGTGTCGACAGCCGGAGCTAGGGTTTGCTCTTCGGAGGGAGGTTACAGAGAGAGAGGGAGAGGGTGACGGCGAGTGAGAGCGAGATGCGGACATCTCCCCTACATCTTATCCGCAACGGGGAGGGAAGCAGGACGTGGCACTGGGCGCCGTCGTAGATCTTCTCGCCTACTGTCCGGAGGTAGAAGACGATAAAATAGGCTTTTTGTGAAAACCCCCCGAAAGAAATAGAAACTGCAGAAAGGTCCTTCTTTTGAATAAACAGGACAGAAAACAGAGATTTTGGGGGCCTTTTTGCAAACAGAAAATTTGGCAAAAATAACTTTTGGAAAGCTTATGAAATTTCCAACCAAACCATGTTTTGTTTTGGTGTAAACGAAATATTTTTCAATACAACATTTTGGAAACCAAAATAAGTACTATTTGTGAAATTTTCTCAAACCATTTAAATTCATAACTTAAATTGGTTTAAATTGGTCTCAATAGTAAAAGATCTTGTTTGTGAAAATGTAGAGGATGAGCACATTGTCTTCTGTGAGGATACTTCTAATATTGTTTTCCATCCTCATAGACCTAAGAAAAGTAGTGTTCCTGTGCTTTATGTAAGATTGGTGATTATTGCTATTATGGTTTGTGTGACATTGGTGCAAGTTCTAGTGATATATCTTATGAGCTTTATAAAGAAATTATGCATGAAATTGGTTCTTGTGAGATTGAGGATACTGATGTGGCTATTCATCTTGCTAATAGAAAAACGTTTTTTTCCGATTGGTATTGTTAGAGATGTGGAAGTTTTGTGTGGTAAGACTAAATATCCCACTGATTTTCTAGTACTGCTAGTAAAATTTGTCCTATTATTTTTGGTAGACCTTTCTTGAACATTTGTGGTGCTATTATAAATTGTAATCGGGAGAAGATATTGACTAAATTTGATAGAAAATCTTATGAGTTCAATTTCTCCAAATTTTCTAGATTCCCTTATGAATCTAAATAATGCATTCATTGAGATCCATCCTTTCTTTTTCTTGATTAAGGATCAGGCAATGCATCAAATCCAGTTTAGAGGTCCCTGTCACGGTGGCCTATATCCCCTCGTCCCTGTGTCAATGGGGTGTTCCAAGCATGCACTCAGTCACCGTGAATCCTACCTCCTCTACGTGGTATTGTCGTCTAGGACACCCATCTTGTTTTATTATTCAGCATATTATTAGGAAGAATAAACTCTCATTCACTCGAGAAATAAATTTCAGAATATTCTGATGATGTCCAAGAGTGTTCTAGTGATGTCCGAAAGTGATCAAGGAAGTATTAGAAGGCCCGGAAGGTTTTAGAATATCCTCAACGTTTGACAAGGATCCTTGCTAGGCCGCATTTCCCCTTCAATTGGTAGGGAAGACATCTATTATCGCGGGGAGCGGCCGCACTATCCATGTTGGAGTTGGACTCATGCAGGGATCCCTAGAGATTTTAGACCGAAACTCCAGGGGATGGATTCCCTACCCCTCGCCTCTATAAAGGAGGGGATGCCATGTGGCCAGGGGACTAGACCAGGCCTAGTTGCATCTCCTTGGCCGTCAGCCCTCGCCAAGTCGGCACACCTATCTCTCCTCTAGATCAGATCTAGTGTGAACCACCCGTGCATTGCCGGCACTCCATCTCCTTGATCTCCATTCCTCATGTGTGTTGATCTGCATGTTATCGCAATGTTTCTAATCTGGTATGTATGGACATCTCGAAGATGCATTACTCTTTGACGTTTGATCGGGCAAACTTTCGTGAGGAGAACACTCCCGCGTCTGGGAGGTATAAATTAACTGTAAGATTCAAAGGATTTCATTGAATAGTCAACTTCTCTATTGTGTTGACGTGATCGTCGAAGGTATAATCTCGTTGACTACGCCTCGGTAGTGTATCTTAGTTTGGTTTATGCATGTTTTTTTTGTTTTGTTTTGTGTATCACGTTTCTCAACACACACATTTCGTGTGTGTGGTACACCTTGTTTTTCTTTTCTTTATCTTGGGAATACTCTCATATGCCACCAATATATTGCCCGTGATAAGGCTGTCCCGGCACAAATACACTCTCCGTGGGACTCATAGACTCCCGTAACAGTCCCTTCATTCTTGCAAACGTCATATTTGAAATGAACATGTACACCACATTGCATAGACTAGCGGGTTTAAATTTTTTTTCATTTCTCGAGGGATTTTAATTTTGTGATCATCGCGGTCGCTATATCATTATAACCATTTGGAATAACACACTTATTCACTGATACTAGAACTTCCTCAACAAGATAACCACTACTCAGATGATATAACCTTTTTTACAAAAAAATGTATTCCATATGATCACGGCCCGTGATTTCAATGAAGTGCCCCTTCCCATTTCCTCCAACTTTTGTTACAATTCCCCAATTCTTTTCTTCGGTATTTTGAGAACCGATTTGCCCCACTCATGCAGATGCACCACACTAGTTACCTAGACAGTGATGACCGAACAGGCCAAGACCATGCAGTTTGTCCTTCTTCCATGTGGGTCGTGACTATGGCATCCACAGTCCGTTCCCTAAACCATCGCACTTCAAATTTACTTTCAGCAGATTTCTTTCGAATTTGACATTGTTCAGAAAATTCCGTATTCACCACAACATGCAGGTCATCTGAATGAAAAATGGTTGACAGGGGCAAAGAATGGGATTAAATTTCTCCATCTTTTTTTCCAAATTGTTCAGTTTGACCGCTCCTAATCCCACACCTTCGCCAAAATTATCATTCTATTCCGTGCTACTTGTTAGACAATTTTTGAATTCTTAAATCATTATGAGTGTGAATTGCCTCTCTCGTTTTCTCATCGGTCGCCAAGTACTAATCAAGGTAACAAAGGCCCATTTGTAAAAACCATATAGTTTCTAAAAGAAGTTCCTATTTGGTTTCTGTTCCGCCGTCGGAAAGAAAAAGAGCTGCAGTCTCCACTTTCGCCTCCTCCGTAGCCGGTTACCCTCTCCTCCGGCCGGCCTCACTGCCGTCAGGAGGAGTGGGGAACCCGATCTATGAGCTGAGTTTTTAGTAAAAGTTGGTTTTCCAATAGATTAGGCTAGGGTTTTCGTGGCCGTCTTGATCGTCAATGAAGATGAAATCATATGAAATAAGTGATATTTAGCCCATTGTTCAATGGGGAGATCTCCTTCCCGACATTAATTGTGTTGTTCAAAGATTCAGTCTGTCAAGGTATGGTCCTTCAGATCTTCCTTCGTCGGATCGGTTTTGGATCTTTTCTCATGGTTGTCGTGAGGAGGATTGTCCTCTTAAAATTTGTCCCGATCGCGACATCCTCGACAATGGTGATTCATACTCTCGGTTGTCTGCGTCGTCGATCAGGCTGTTCGGTTGCTTTTTTTCTACAATACTTGTGTTGGTACTCGTGCCAATGTTGGTTGATTACTTTAATGGCTCATCGCGTGCTCGCAGCCTTGACATTGCGACTCAAACATTTTAGGGGGGGAACTCTCGTTGATATTTATAGATTCGTGGTTTGGTTTCTATATTCTATGGTTGCCTCTAGAAAAAGTTTGAAGATCCCGAAGATTTGCTAGTTTCTTTTAGAGTTTATATTGTAATTGCTGTAGTCAGCTCATGTATCTCTACCTTGTATTATCTTCTACAATAAATATACCATGGTATTGACCTAAAAAAAAAGATAGCAAAGGCCCATCCTTCAACTTACAAAGACAACCCCGCGACAATTACATGTCCTCCCATGATGGCTCACCATAAAATCCGGTAAGTCCCCGCTTGGTATTGATATGTCTCAAAGTTATATATACTTTTTGATTATTCCATGGTATTTATTACATTTCGTGCTCATAAAGGACGGCTTCATCACACGCACACCTCCACACATGTTCGCCAACGTCGGCACCGACGAGGATGCCGAGCTCTCATTTCTGGCCACCACCTTCCCTCGATGGATGCTCTCAACGATGGCAGCTTGCTTCCCCTCTGCCCTACGAGTCTAGCGGCGGCACCTCACTCTCCTATGCGGGACAAGTAGAATATATATGGAGTCATTTTTTCTCCCGTGCTATAGTGCACCCTTCATTTTTTCTAAATAAAATATTTAAAAGTTTAAAAAAAATTAAAAATTTATTCCGGAGATAGTCCATGATGTAACTTACACGCGTACAAAAAATTACAACTAGAAACTATTTGTATTATAGGTTAGACAAAAATGACAAAATCACAAAAAGTTTGAGATTTGAAACACTATATTATAGATCTGTACATTTTTTATTTTTGTGTAGGTCGAAATACTTGGTATTTCAAATTGAAATTTGGCATGTTTGTAGAATAAATTACTCCCTCTGTATCAAAATATAAGATGGTTTAGCATTTTCTAGACAATATGTACCTAGACATGTTTTAGTGTAAGATGTATATGAATCTACACTAAAACATGTCTACATACATTATATCTATAAAATGCTAAAATATCTTATATTTTGATATGGAGAGAGTATTAAGAATATCCAGGTTATTTTCACATTTTTTTGAAAATTTAAAAATATGATTTTTTTTTAACTACGGAGAGCACTCAGGAGTAAGAAATCTTCACCCGGATATATGCAGCTACATGCGGGCTGTCCTGCTTGGAGCCCCCATACGCAAGTAAGTGACGGCCTGCTCCCGCTTGCAGCCACACCACCTAGAACAGCGGGAAATTAAACGATGCCTATGGATCACCGGATAAGAAACCTAATTCAATCACAGTCGCACACAGGCTTGAGCTACGACGATCTGTTGAACGAGGAGCGTAGCAACAGTGTTTCTTTTCTTTTTTCTTTTTTGAACAAGGGAGCGCCCCGAAGGGGCCAGAAGCTTCGCATTAAAATAAGTGGGTGTACAGATAAAAGTACAGGGCACCCCATAACATAAATATTCGCATATAGGTCCCTGAGAAAAGCAGAAAGACCCCTGTTGAACGAAAGAAGATTACAATCAGGTCTTCCTCTTCCCCACTGCCGAGCATGGATGAGGAAGTCGACTTGCCGTCGCCTAACGCCGCCGCGGGGACAGAGCCACTTGCGTTGACGCCGACGAGCACCTCAGCAACAGCCAACTCCCAGAAGGGCCTCACATCGGAGGTTGAAAAGATGCTGGAGCATACCAGCAGATCGTGGTCTTCTTGGACCATGAAAGAGCTCGAACAAACTGAAGCTTCCAAACTCCATGCCTGCTCTGGCCTGAACCCTGGAGCAGCCCTACGCCATCGAACTACCACCACGGCAACTCAAAGAACTGCAGGCGCAACAGGCTCCAAACACAGAACAAACAGGATCCACCACCGTAGCCCATTGATAGCAAGGCCGCCGTCGATATCCTGTATCCAGCCACGGAACAGAGGAGGCAGCAAAAGAGGGTGGCCGCCGCGACGAATCCGAGAAGAAACGAGCTTATTTAGGAAAGGGAGAGGGGAAGCAGTAGCCGCACCGTCTGTCATCTCCCTCCTCTGGAGCTTGAACAGCATCAGAGCAGCACCCTCCCATCGCCAGCGAGCGCTCGTAAGCTCCGGCAATGGTCTTCCCCGCGGCAGAACGCCAAACACGAAGTAGGAAAAGCTGCAACTACGGGACTCAAAGCAAACAGGTAGTACTACTGTACATAGCGGCGCTCCGAGCACCTCCCCCTTCTCTTCCCCATCCGGCGACGCCGGCGGTGAAGATCTAGGGTCGGGCCGGGCCCGAGAACGGCGCCTCCTTTTCGCCTCCTTATCCAAAGGTGGGGTGGGGGGTCTCGCGTGGACCGGCTAGGGGAGGTGAGGGAGGGGTTACGGTGTTTCTTTCCAGGACGGCTCTTTCCAGGATACCCGTTGACACGGTTACTCTTAACGAACCCAACTCCGAACCAAACGTAATCACACGCTCCCCTGCCCAGCCCATAGATTCCAGGCTGCTACCTGGGAACCCCAAACTACTCGTCGATGTCCACGCTGAAACACCACCGATGTGAGATCTTCACTTGAACCAAGTTAAGCAAACCTGAGTACGGGAGGTACTCAACAAGACTTAATTAACCTATTATATATCCGATATCTTCAGAAAGGGTTTTATGAAGGCTATTTGCGTAAAGGAATCTTTGTTTTCCAAATCGAGGAAGAATAGCATGTCTCATAGAAGGTTTTCAAAACAGATGAGAAACTCACTACTGTAATCAACATCTTTTGAGTCCACCAACATCAATTCCCAGCATCTCACATGCTACAAGGATCACCCCTCTCGGCATCTCCGAGGAGGCACCCTTGATCTACTGCCTCCATGCATTGTCAACATCTTTTACGTCACGTTCAAGTTATCTATGGCCACGTGGCATTCACCAGGTCGTCCTTAACCGTGGACACGGCTTTCCGAAAGATTTATCCCTGCAGGGTGGTACACTTTACCCACACGTACCATCCGACTCTTAACGCCACATGTACGCTCCTTGGGAGCGCGACAGAGGGTGGTTGGCCATGACCTTTACCTTGTCGAGCCCTATCCATGAGTCAACCCAAACAGGGCCACCCCTTCAACAGGGAGTTGGCCACCTCCTGACGGCACCTGTTCTGTGAGTCGGGATCAAGATCCATGTACGTCCATCACTTGTCCCGGTCACGCCCTAAACGCCTCCAAAAGGTTTTTAACTCACACGCAGACGGAAATCCCAAACTACGTGACTCACGGATAGAACCAAACAAGTTAGTTAGTCGAGTGCGGTCTGTTAGGCCCCACGTGTGGTTGCACGCTCAGTCTTGGTTTCCGTGGCGAGACCTTAATCCTAGGGTTGGCAAGTACAGAACAAAGAATCACTTCCCAAGTGGCCTCCCATACCAGCCTTAGTCAAGTTATCCACACAAAGCTCATCTCACCACGTCATCATATCATACTAGGTTATCGCAGCTCTGATTCATCAACCGGATGGAGGAGAGGTAACAAACATGTGAAGCTAAGCAAAGCAGATATGAGGCTCTGGCGATGCGCACAAGCAAATCTATGGCGGCTAGGAGCAGTAGATCAGGATATTGAGGCAATGCAGTATATAGGGATCTATATCTACTAGCATCAAATACTTTGGAATCGAATGCAAAGTACGAGAATCAAATGTTGTTCGAAAACATATATGAGCAGATAAGAGGTTATGCTTGCCTCGGTTATAAGAAAACCAATAGATATCTTCTGGAATAAGTGCTTGACTTGTCGGTTAAGATCAAGTATTCGCCGTTGGAGTTGATGGCCTTCACTTCGGAGTCGCGTTCTACCGAGGGGGAACAAACACCGAAAAGAAGAATAACAATCAACATGGCATCGATGCAATACACAATATGTATGCATGAGCAAGTTAATGCAATAAATCCCTAAACATGTGCGATGGGTTGCTAGGGTTCGTATGTCAGTTATGCAGTTTTACTGAAATTAGCCCGAAATAGACCCCGGAGGGGGTTTCGGGCGATTCTGAAAGTGAGTGCAATTTTAATTCCTCAAATGAGGTTGAAAACATCATAACTAGATTCCATTTGTCATTTTGAGCAATTTGGTATATAACTTTTAATTTTCTAATTTTAGTGAATAAAAACATATTTTCTCTATTTTAAATAATTAAACAATATTAAATAATACTCATTTTTCAACTTTCTCAAACATGGTTGAAAATGACATTTTTGGATAGAGAATAATTTTCTGAACATTTCTATATTTTTCTTATATTTTTCTGACTTATATTTTGGGAGATATTAATTATCCAAGTTTTATTTAACTTCTGAAATATTCAAACAGTAGAGGTCCCACGTGTCATTTTAATTTTCTTTTTCTAAAAAGAAAAGCCAGTTGGCGATGGGGCCCACGGTGACGTCACCAAGTCGTCACCGCGACGCCAGGGGATGGCCGGCAGAGGGCCGGTGATGGACGCCGGCGGCGTTTCTCGGCGCCCCGGGATGCGCGAGCAGGCTCCTAAGGTCGGCCTCGACGAGGCGAACAACCTAGTGTCGGCGCCACCACCTAATTGTCGCCGGAGTGTGCCCGGCGTGCGGCCGCGGCGGCGAAGGCCACGGTGGACGGCGGCGACAGCCTCACCGACCACGGGGAGGAGAGGAGAGGACATAGGGACGTGCGGCAGCTCACCGCTAACTCGATGACGCCGTCGGGGAAGCGATCGGAGGCCGAACGGCGGTGAATTGAGGCGGCGGAACCTCACCGGCCTCGGGGGAGAAGGGCGTGATTCGTCGGCTTGGGGCCTTCTCGGACTTCCTGGCTCGACGGAGATGGCACAGGGTTCACGGTGGTTCTTTAGGGCACATGGGGAAGCTCCAGGAGGTCCAGAATGACGGCGCGCGGTGTCGACAGCCGGAGCTAGGGTTTGCTCTTCGGAGGGAGGTTACAGAGAGAGAGGGAGAGGGTGACGGCGAGTGAGAGCGAGATGCGGACATCTCCCCTGCATCTTATCCGCAACGGGGGAGGGAAGCAGGACGTGGCGCTGGGCGCCGTCGTAGATCTTCTCGCCTACTGTCCGGAGGTAGAAGACGATAAAATAGGCTTTTTGTGAAAACCCCCCGAAAGAAATAGAAACTGCAGAAAGGTCCTTCTTTTGAATAAACAGGACAGAAAACAGAGATTTTGGGGGCCTTTTTGCAAACAGAAAATTTGGCAAAAATAACTTTTGGAAAGCTTATGAAATTTCCAACCAAACCATGTTTTGTTTTGGTGTAAACGAAATATTTTTCAATACAACATTTTGGAAACCAAAATAAGTACTATTTGTGAAATTTTCTCAAACCATTTAAATTCATAACTTAAATTGGTTTAAATTTGTCTCAATAGTAAAAGATCTTGTTTGTGAAAATGTAGAGGATGAGCACATTGTCTTCTGTGAGGATGCTTCTAATATTGTTTTCCATCCTCATAGACCTAAGAAAAGTAGTGTTCCTGTGCTTTATGTAAGATTGGTGATTATTGCTATTATGGTTTGTGTGACATTGATGCAAGTTCTAGTGCTATATCTTATGAGCTTTATAAAGAAATTATGCATGAAATTGGTTCTTGTGAGCTTGAGGATACTGATGTGGCTATTCATCTTGCTAATAGAAAAACTTTTTTTCCGATTGGTATTGTTAGAGATGTGGAAGTTTTGTGTGGTAAGACTAAATATCCCACTGATTTTCTAGTACTGCTAGTAAAATTTGTCCTATTATTTTTGGTAGACCTTTCTTGAACATTTGTGGTGCTATTATAGATTGTAATCGGGAGAAGATATTGACTAAATTTGATAGAAAATCTTATGAGTTCAATTTCTCCAATTTTTCTAGATCCCCTTATGAATCTAAATAATGCATTCATTGAGATCCATCCTTTCTTTTTCTTGATTAAGGATCAGGCAATGCATCAAATCCAGTTTAGAGGTCCCTGTCACGGTGGCCTATATCCCCTCGTCCCTGTGTCAATGGGGTGTTCCAAGCATGCACTCAGTCACCGTGAATCCTACCTCCTCTACGTGGTATTGTCGTCTAGGACACCCATCTTGTTTTATTATTCAGCATATTATTAGGAAGAATAAACTCTCATTCACTCGAGAAATAAATTTCAGAATATTCTGATGATGTCCAAGAGTGTTCTAGTGATGTCCGAAAGTGATCAAGGAAGTATTAGAAGGCCCGGAAGGTTTTAGAATATCCTCAACGTTTGACAAGGATCCTTGCTAGGCCGCATTTCCCCTTCAATTGGTAGGGAAGACATCTATTATCGCGGGGAGCGGCCGCACTATCCATGTTGGAGTTGGACTCATGCAGGGATCCCTAGAGATTTTAGACCGAAACTCCAGGGGATGGATTCCCTACCCCTCGCCTCTATAAAGGAGGGGATGCCATGTGGCCAGGGGACTAGACCAGGCCTAGTTGCATCGCCTTGGCCGTCAGCCCTCGCCAAGTTGGCACACCTATCTCTCCTCTAGATCAGATCTAGTGTGAACCACCCGTGCATTGCCGGCACTCCATCTCCTTGATCTCCACTCCTCATGTGTGTTGATCTGCATGTTATCGCAATGTTTCTAATCTGGTATGTATGGACATCTCGAAGATGCAGTACTCTTTGACGTTTGATCGGGCAAACTTTCAGGAGGAGAACACTCCCGCGTCTGGGAGGTATAAATTAACTGTAAGATTCAAAGGATTTCATTGAATAGTCAACTTCTCTATTGTGTTGACGTGATCGTCGAAGGTATAATCTCGTTGACTACGCCTCGGTAGTGTATCTTAGTTTGGTTTATGCATGTTTTTTTTGTTTTGTTTTGGGTATCACGTTTCTCAACACACACATTTCGTGTGTGTGGTACACCTTGTTTTTCTTTTCTTTATCTTGGGAATACTCTCATATGCCACCAATATATTGCCCGTGATAAGGCTGTCCCGGCACAAATACACTCTCCGTGGGACTCATAGACTCCCGTAACAGTCCCTTCATTCTTGCAAACGTCATATTTGAAATGAACATGTACACCACATTGCGTAGACTAGCGGGTTTAATTTTTTTTTATTTCTCGAGGGATTTTAATTTTGTGATCATCGCGGTCGCTATATCATTATAACCATTTGGAATAACACACTTATTCACTGATACTAGAACTTCCTCAACAAGATAACCACTACTCAGATGATATAACCTTTTTTACAAAAAAATGTATTCCATATGATCACGGCCCGTGATTTCAATGAAGTGCCCCTTCCCATTTCCTCCAACTTTTGTTACAATTCCCTAATTCTTTTCTTCGGTATTTTGAGAACCAATTTGCCCCACTCATGCAGATGCACCACACTAGTTACCTAGACAGTTATGACCGAACAGGCCAAGACCATGCAGTTTGTCCTTCTTCCATGTGGGTCGTGACTATGGCATCCACAGTCCGTTCCCTAAACCATCGCACTTCAAATTTACTTTCAGCAGATTTCTTTCGAATTTGACATTGTTCAGAAAATTCCGTATTCACCACAACATGCAGGTCATCTGAATGAAAAATGGTTGACAGGGGCAAAGAGTGGGATTAAATTTCTCCATCTTTTTTTCCAAATTGTTTAGTTTGACCGCTCCTAATCCCACACCTTCGCCAAAATTATCATTCTATTCCGTGCTATTTGTTAGACAATTTTTGAATTCTTAAATCATTATGAGTGTGAATTGCCTCTCTCGTTTTCTCATCGGTCGCCAAGTACTAATCAAGGTAACAAAGGCCCATTTGTAAAAACCATATAGTTTCTAAAAGAAGTTCCTATTTGGTTTCTGTTCCGCCGTCGGAAAGAAAAAGAGCTGCAGTCTCCACTTTCGCCTCCTCCGTAGCCGGTTACCCTCTCCTCCGGCCGGCCTCACTGCCGTCAGGAGGAGTGGGGAACCCGATCTATGAGCTGAGTTTTTAGTAAAAGTTGGTTTTCCAACAGATTAGGCTAGGGTTTTCGTGGCCGTCTTGATCGTCAATGAAGATGACATCATATGAAATAAGTGATATTTAGCCCATTGTTCAATGGGGAGATCTCCTTCCCGACATTAATTGTGTTGTTCAAAGATTCAGTCTGTCAAGGTATGGTCCTTCAGATCTTCCTTCGTCGGATCGGTTTTGGATCTTTTCTCATGGTTGTCGTGAGGAGGATTGTCCTCGTAAAATTTGTCCCGATCGCGACATCCTCGACAATGGTGATTCATACTCTCGGCTGTCTGCGTCGTCGATCAGGCTGTTCGGTTGCTTTTTTTCTACAATACTTGTGTTGGTACTCGTGCCAATGTTGGTTGATTACTTTAATGGCTCATCGCGTGCTCGCAGCCTTGACATTGCGACTCAAACATTTTAGGGGGGGAACTCTCGTTGATATTTATAGATTCGTGGTTTGGTTTCTATATTCTATGGTTGCCTCTAGAAAAAGTTTGAAGATCCCGAAGATTTGCTAGTTTCTTTTAGAGTTTATATTGTAATTGCTGTAGTCAGCTCATGTATCTCTACCTTGTATTATCTTCTACAATAAATATACCATGGTATTGACCTAAAAAAAAAGATAGCAAAGGCCCATCCTTCAACTTACAAAGACAACCCCGCGACAATTACATGTCCTCCCATGATGGCTCACCATAAAATCCGGTAAGTCCCCGCTTGGTATTGATATGTCTCAAAGTTATATATACTTTTTGATTATTCCATGGTATTTATTACATTTCGTGCTCATAAAGGACGGCTTCATCACACGCACACCTCCACACATGTTCGCCAACGTCGGCACCGACGAGGATGCCGAGCTCTCATTTCTGGCCACCACCTTCCCTCGATGGATGCTCTCAACGATGGCAGCTTGCTTCCCCTCTGCCCTACGAGTCTAGCGGCGGCACCTCACTCTCCTATGCGGGACAAGTAGAATATATATGGAGTCATTTTTTCTCCCGTGCTATAGTGCACCCTTCATTTTTTCTAAATAAAATATTTAAAAGTTTAAAAAAAAATAAAAATTTATTCCGGAGATAGTCCATGACGTAACTTACACGCGTACAAAAAATTACAACTAGAAACTATTTGTATTATAGGTTAGACAAAAATGACAAAATCACAAAAAGTTTGAGATTTGAAACACTATATTATAGATCTGTACATTTTTTATTTTTGTGTAGGTCGAAATACTTGGTATTTCAAATTGAAATTTGGCATGTTTGTAGAATAAATTACTCCCTTTGTATCAAAATATAAGATGGTTTAGCATTTTCTAGACAATATGTACCTAGACATGTTTTAGTGTAAGATGTATATGAATCTACACTAAAACATGTCTACATACATTATATCTATAAAATGCTAAAACATCTTATATTTTGATATGGAGAGAGTATTAAGAATATCCAGGTTATTTTCACATTTTTTTGAAAATTTAAAAATATGATTTTTTTTTAAACTACGGAGAGCACTCAGGAGTAGGAAATCTTCACCCGGATATATGCAGCTACATGCGGGCTGGCCTGCTTGGAGCCCCCATACGCAAGTAAGTGACGGCCTGCTCCCGCTTGCAGCCACACCACCTAGAACAGCGGGAAATTAAACGATGCCTATGGATCACCGGATAAGAAACCTAATTCAATCACAGTCGCACACAGGCTTGAGCTACGGCGATCTGTTGAACGAGGAGCGTAGCAACAGTGTTTCTTTTCTTTTTTCTTTTTTGAACAAGGGAGCGCCCCGAAGGGGCCAGAAGCTTCGCATTAAAATAAGTGGGTGTACAGATAAAAGTACAGGGCACCCCATAACATAAATGTTCGCATATAGGTCCCTGAGAAAAGCAGAAAGACCCCTGTTGAACGAAAGAAGATTACAATCAGGTCTTCCTCTTCCCCACTGCCGAGCATGGATGAGGAAGTCGACTTGCCGTCGCCTAACGCCGCCGCGGGGACAGAGCCACTTGCGTTGACGCCGACGAGCACCTCAGCAACAGCCAACTCCCAGAAGGGCCTCACATCGGAGGTTGAAAAGATGCTGGAGCATACCAGCAGATCGTGGTCTTCTTGGACCATGAAAGAGCTCGAACAAACTGAAGCTTCCAAACTCCATGCCTGCTCTGGCCTGAACCCTGGAGCAGCCCTACGCCATCGAACTACCACCACGGCAACTCAAAGAACTGCAGGCGCAACAGGCTCCAAACACAGAACAAACAGGATCCACCACCGCAGCCCATTGATAGCAAGGCCGCCGTCGATACCCTGTATCCAGCCACGGAACAGAGGAGGCAGCAAAAGAGGGTGGCCGCCGCGACGAATCCGAGAAGAAACGAGCTTATTTAGGAAAGGGAGAGGGGAAGTAGTAGCCGCACCGTCTGTCATCTCCCTCCTCTGGAGCTTGAACAGCATCAGAGCAGCACCCTCCCATCGCCAGCGAGCGCTCGTAAGCTCCGGCAATGGTCTTCCCCGCGGCAGAACGCCAAACACGAAGTAGGAAAAGCTGCAACTACGGGACTCAAAGCAAACAGGTAGTACTACTGTACATAGCGGCGCTCCGAGCACCTCCCCCTTCTCTTCCCCATCCGGCGACGCCGGCGGTGAAGATCTAGGGTCGGGCCGGGCCCGAGAACGGCGCCTCCTTTTCGCCTCCTTATCCAAAGGTGGGGTGGGGGGTCTCGCGTGGACCGGCTAGGGGAGGTGAGGGAGGGGTTACGGTGTTTCTTTTCAGGACGGCTCTTTCCAGGATACCCGTTGACACGGTTACTCTTAACGAACCCAACTCCGAACCAAACGTAATCACACGCTCCCCTGCAGCCTCGCTGCGAAACTGACATTTCTACTGCTACAGTGCCAGTCGGAAAATTGACCTGAGCCACGGGTGGCCGTTATCTAGCATCCCCACCCTTAGGGAGCGCAGCAACAGTTGGCTGCGAGCAGACAAGACGCGCGGGCGTGGCATTTTTCGTCAAGCGGGCCATGGACGGGCTAAAGTGGGCTTTGGTTCGATCCCACGAAGCGACTGGAACCATCATTTTTTTTCAGATGACAAAGTATGCTCGTTGCGGGAGACTCTATAGGTCGCTTCCAGCGAGTCTGTGGTAGGACTCGCCACTAGGAACTTTTTCCTTCTAAAGTCCCCCTTAAGTGTAGAAGCCCACGTCAGAAATACAAATCTTTGTATTTTTGAAAATAATATTTTAAATCAGAACAGATTTATAAATGAACAATTTTTATATAATTATTTTAAAATGATGAACTATTTTTTTAAATGAACGTTTTCTCATCTGAACAATTTTAAATTTGAACATTTTTATTCGAACAATTTTTAAATTTGAACAAATTTTAAATTTGAATATTTTTTATCCAAACAATTTTCGAATTTACACATTTTTATCCGAACAATTTTTGAATTTGAACATTTTTTATTCGAACAATTTTTAAATTTAAACAATTTATAAATTTGAACATTTTTTAGTTTAAACAGAAAAATAAAACAGAAAAAAAAAGAATAAAAAGTAAAAGAAAAACAGAAAAGAAACTGGGGAAAAAAATGAAAACAGAAAAAAGCAGACGATGAAAAGAATTACTCCCTCCGATCCATAAAAAGTGTCGCTCATTTTGTACTAAGTTAGTACAAATTTTGTACTAAGTGGGCGACACTTTTTATGGATCGGAGGGAGTAGAAAAGATGTTTAAAATGAACACGGTCTAGCGCACTAGTTGTGTCCGTACGACCACGAAGTGGATGTCCTTTGTTCGAACCTTCGTTCAATCTTCTTTTCTTGTATTTTCCATTTAATTAATGGGCCGGCCCAAGAGAAAGAAATACATGAGCGAGTCGGAATAGCGATATATAGTGGATGTGCATGTGCTCGTTGCAACTCCCGCATCCCCTACAAAAAAGTGAGAACGTCTATATATTGCTTCAAGCGAGCGGAAGCCTTGCGTCGCTCACACGATCTCGTGGATTGCATAAACACGTCTCCACAGTCCACCCAAAAGAAAACCTTCAGGCCTTGTTTAGCACACGTGTTTTAGGGCATGTACATTGCTGGCCTCTTAGCCAGGCGCTTAATTTAGTCGGTTGCCCATGCATCAAGCGTCCGTCGTCAGTAGCGAGTATTTTGCACATAGTTTGAAAGCGTCTCACGCTTAACTAGTCCCTGTGCTAATAAAACGTCCAGGAACTTCACGAAACCGCGGGATTTAATTCCTAGAGTCTACCTAAGCGACTAGCGCTGTACCTGCCCTTAGATGGGATTACCGAGTATAAACCACGCAGGTTTTGGTGTAAACATCCATGACACCCAATACCCTTGATTCCACGGAAACCCACTTCCCCTGATTCAATTTGTCCGTTTGGTACAGAGGGATCATCTTGCATTACACTGTGAAAGAAGGGTGTGACCTGGAATAGCTGAATAGGATAAAACTGAAGACAAACGGCCGAAGAAGCCGACAGAAAGAGCTTGGCGACGCCGGCTCAAGTAGCATCAGCGGCGTTAGGTGCGCAACGAGTAGCCACGGCGAGATGTGAGGGCATCTCCAGCCGTCCCCCCCAGAGCCCCCCAAGGGGCTTTTTTCGCGGCGGAAGCGGCGAATAGCGCCGCTTCTTCACCACTCGCCCCCCCCCAGAGGCCCAAATAGCGCCGTTTCGGCGCTATTTGGCGCCGCGGCACCCAGGCCGAACCCAGCCCGCTGGGTTCGGCCTGGGGGGGCGAAACTGCGAGGCCGCGCGGGCGGGCCAACGCTGTCAGTGACGCGCCGTGAAAACGCGGGAACGGAAACCCCCGCCCGTGACTTCCTTCTCGGCGCCCGCGCCGTCAAAGGCTGCCGGAGGCGGCGGCCAGTGCATGCAGCGGCGACACGCGTGGCCAGTCAAAGTCCACCGGATTAATGGCGATGCGGCAGCGGCGACACGCGCGGCGCGGCGACTGGCCCAGCCAGGCTATAAAAACGGTGGCCGCGCCCTCCCCGTACGCACATTCTCGACCCCTCCTCGCCGTTCTTTTCTCCACCTTCGAACCCCGCCGCAATGGACAACCACTGGGAGGCGTGGCCCGACAGCGACGACGAGCTGCAGCCAGCGCAGCGAGCTGCACCGGAGCCGCAGGTGGTGGCGCCGGAGCAGCCTCCCGAGCACGACGAGGCGCGAGAAGCACGGCGGGCTGCCCGCCACTGGAGGCGCGAGGTGAGGAGGCAGCCGGTGTGGCCCGAGCAGCACGCCGGGCTGCACTCCTTCGAGACCTCGCAGAACGAGGACGCGTACCGCAAGGCGCGCGGCGTCCTCGAGCAGGCCGCGGCGGCGGCGGAGGCAGCCGCCGTTCGAGCCTCCCTGGAGACGCACCAGCGGGAGGAGGCGGCGCGAGCGGTGCGCCGCCAGATGGCCCGGCGGGCTGCCTCCGTCGAGCAGGAGGGCGTCATCGCCCTCTACGAGGCGCAGCGTGAGTTGGCGCTGCAGGGTGAGCGGCGGCGCAACCGCCCGCCCTCTGAGCAGGCGCAGCTGCATCGGCTGCGCCTGCAGGCCCGAGCGGAGCGGGCGGAGCAGCGCCGTCTCGCCGCGGCGAGCCAGGACGGAGCTGGACCCTACAACCAGCACCGCCACGACGAAGACGACGAAGCGTAGACGTAGGCGTAGTCATCGCGTAGTATCCGCTGTTTTTAGTTTAAATTTATCGTTTTAGCTTTAAATTCGCGCCGAATATGTACGCAGTTTCAAATTTCAATAAAATTTCGACTAGTTTTTCACTTCGTTTGTTTGGGCCGATTTGTTGGGCTCGGGACGCGACTGGGAAACGAGCCCCCCCAGGTTCCAGAATAGCGCCGTTTAGCGCCGCGGCGGCACCAAAACGGCGGCGTTTTGGGCCCTGGGGGGGCGCAACGGCTGGAGATGCCCTGAAGGAGTCGTCGGAGCTGCGGACTGGATGGTTGTAGGCTCTAGAAGCCGCAGTCATTAGCGACGACGTTGTCAGCATCGCCGCGGTGGGAGATCGGGAAATGGCTACAAGAAGTGATCAGCATCCAGCACACACACGCGCGTGTTTCTTTTCTTTTCTTTGTATATCGTGTATTCTACTACCTCCGTTTCTATGAATAAGGCGCACACGCATTTTAAGACAAACATTGACCGAAAGATTTGAGTAACAATATCTTGACTATATAGTGCAAATTTGACATTGTTAGATTCGTATTGAAAAACACTTTCTAACGATATTGATTTTATACCAAATACTATTATATATATGGATTAATTCTTGGTCAAAGACAAATCTCGAAAAGCGTGCGCGCCTTATTCATTGGAATGGAGGGAGTATGAATTATCATTTGATTACAAAATGATCATAGCGTATTTAAAAATGTTGAATGCATCTTTTAATTTATAAGAAATATTTAAGTTACTGAATAAAGTTCACTTAATTTAAATAAGTATTCACGCTATTAAAATTTTTACTTTTTTTTAGTATGTTCCCACTGTTCTACGAAACTGTTGGCATACTTTGAATAAAATTTTCACGCTAGTAAAAAAGTTGGGCTTTCTACAAAAAAAAATGTTCAGACCGCTACAGAAAGTGTTCCATGCCTTATTGTTCACCTACTCTCAAAAAAATGTTACAAAAAAAATTCATGCATTTTGAAAAAATGTACCCCCTAGAGTAAAAAAAAAAGAAACAAAAATAAAAAGGTAATATGAAGAAGAATACATAATGAAAAGGAAAAGAAATAAATAAACAAGAACAAAGGTAGAGAAGAGAAAATAAACAAAAAATGAAAAGAAAGAACAGGTAAAAAGGTTGAAAACCGGACGAAAATCTGAACAAATACGCTAAAATCGATAAAATTTGCAAAAACCAAAGCCACACAAATACAACTAAGACTGAACGAGAGAAAATAGACGCCACAAAAAAATAGAAGAAAGCACCCTTGCTAGTAAGCTATGACCCGTCCTTTGAAAATGTTTATTATGATTCGAAAAATGTTTACGGTGCTGAATAATATTTTCAGCTTCAATAAAATTCATGAGCAAAAAAATAATGTATTCATGTGGTACATATTTACTCCGAATCGGCTATATACATATATTTGAGAGGCAACTAATATGAAACAGATGGAGTAAATATTTTGTTCTCATAAAAGAGCGCGTCATGTGGAGGAGAGCAAGCGACCGAATCGGCTGGAGCAGTGTGTTAAGGGAAAGAGGTCGAACTGTTCCTACCGAGGGTTTTAGAAAATGTTGACATATATTGCCAAGACAGCGGGACAGGCCACGGCTAATCAACATCACCGACAAACTTATTGTGGCCGCGAGCCTCCTCTTAGCGTCGGAGCGTGGATGAGCATCGCTGGCCCGGGCGGCTCCTCCACCCACACCACACCCTCCCTGCCATGGGCGGAGCGCCTTGGAGGCGAAAGTGGGATACAACCCCCCCTCCCCCCTCCAAAAGCACAAATGTTTATCTGGGTATAGTTTGTATCAGTCGTCTTAGGTTCTTAATCGTAGGGGATTAAGGAGAAAGAGGCCCTAGTTCTTATCATGTCATACTTCCCTTACTCTACGCATTGGATGGCTTGGGCTGGTCTCTTTTGTCTAGATTGTTTATTGGTTGTGTGATGGGATGGGACCCTGCTAAGTAGTTCCCAAATAAAATAGCAGCAGATTAGTTTTTCTTGACCTCGTGGCTTGGGCATCGAATGATACAATAGAACTACAAGTTGCTATCCAATCTCTACAGAAACCAAAAAAATCGATGGATCATGGCCAAAAGAGATTATACTTTTTATCCTACTTGCTATGCAATTTGTAAATCGAGAAATTAAGTGCAATTTCAAGCTTAAAATCGTCAGTTGATGTTACAAATGAAATTGTAGCAAAATTAGTGTAAAGGGTTTTGCGGCCAAAAAAATTTCTGGCCCCCTCTCTCCTTTTGTTCACGCTCCGCTACTGCTCCCTGCCCCCTGTTGTCCTCTTAGCTAGTTTTTTTTTTTGGCTTGCGCTCCTATCCTCCAAGCGGTGTTATTTTGTATGACTCGGTTGGTGGTTGGTTTATTTATAAAGCGGGACGAAAAGACTGTTTCGAGACAGCTTTTGCGTGAACTGGTTAAAACATATGATGTGCGCAACCGAACCCGGTATAAGGACCAATGTATTTCCAAAAGATGTTTTGTGACTTTTGCACAGTTCGCAAAACGTTCATAACTTGTTACGCAATGTTGCACGACTAACTTTAACTTCATAACCTGCACACGTGATTCGTTTTGTGATTGTTTGAGAACTTGGAAATACTCTATCCGTCTCAAATTAGTTGTCACAAAGATGTAGTACTCCCTCCGTCTCAGAATAATTGTCTCAACTTTGTCTAGATATAGATGCATCTATACACTAAAATATGTCTAGATACATCCATATTTAGACAAAGTTGTGACAATTATTTTGAGACGGAGGGAGTACAAAAGTTGATGTATCTGACGCTAAATTATCTCTAGAGGGACGAGCACGCATCGATCGGGGCCGAAGTGGGGTCGCGCTCTAGCGTTCAGTCGTACAGCGATACCGTCGTACGGGTCGGAATGCAATCAGTAAACTTTCGCTCAGCTCTGACGAGCGTCCTGCAACTGAGGCAGCCATCGGGCAGAGACTCTACCAACTTAGTTCCAAAACTGTCACGGACTACGATGATTCATGGACCAAACGTGCGTGCTGCCCCAGTAAATCAGCTGAACAGCATGCCATGCCGAGCCGGCGCCACGGCCAGGTCGACTGGGCGCCAGGCGTCACCGGTGGCATCAGAGCGCATGCATGCACACTGCAGGCCGGCCTGAGCGAGCGGAGGCCGATGCGAGGGAGGCGTCTCTGCCCTCGGATCTACTCCTACTCAGTTGATCTCGAGTTTGTCCCATGCCCATCAATTCGGCCCCTGGACGTCGCCGGCTAGCCTGCTGCCCTGCGGTCTGCGGAGCTCCATCATCTTGCGTTGCATTGCCGCTCTTGAAATTATGGAATGGACCATGCGCATGTATTCGTGCATTACATCACGGCCATCACCGGTGGACGCCGCGCGATGTTTGAAACGACAACGCCCGGGCCACCCGGCTGGGATGCGCCGTGCCCATGCATATACGGGCGTCGATAGAGCGTCCTAGAAGGATTTGGGCGCGCGTCGCCGCGCCCAACGTTTGTTAATTCGTTTCTGTGACACATGATTCCTGCTGTGATAGATTTCTATTTAGTCATGTCGCTAGGGCAGCAGGACTTATGTGTAGAGGATGAGTTCGTTTCATAAAGTAGACCGGAGGACAAAACAGAGGGGCACAGGCCAGCCAAACCGACAACCCGCATCAGTCAACCGACGGGACGGGCTCAATCCAAAGAAGCAGCGCGCACCAGCCAATCCAGCAACCGAATGGCGGACCCAAACATAGGACGCATCACGAAACACCATTTCGCGCTTTGTTAGATATTAGAAAGATCCGGCGGCAACCCAAACCGCCTCAAAAGGCACATTGGGATGCCAGACACCAAAAACGGCCATAGAGAGGGCTTCCATCCAACACCCAAGAGAAAATTGCACAAACCAGCAACTCTTGGGGCAATCGTTGCGCAAACCAGCGACTCGAGTTTGTTTTTGCACAAACCAGCAACTCTACCTGTAATCCGTTGCAAGGAGCTCTAATGACCGTATTGAAATATCTAACAACACATCTGGCAGCCACCGTGTGACTTGTGCATGTGACTGCACCATGGGGACATGGCATTGCCCCAGATATGCCATATTCTAGCTGTAAAAATGATCTGGAAAGGGAGAAAAAATGTGCATAATGATTCTAGTACATATGGTTTGCTTGTGTAGCAAAACTGGAGAATTATAGCATCATATTTCAATAATATAAATTGACAAAGATCATTTAGAAAAAAATGACAGCAACAGAACATGTAATCAAATGTTGCGAACATATTCATAGGAATGCATGTTTACAAGGCATTCCTGTGAATTGCCATTTGAAACAGCCACAAGTTTGTTTCTCTAGATCAACGGCAAAGGTCTCGTGGCCACTCCTTGAAACTTGCCATAACACATTTGTAGAAGGCACCGCTTGCAATAACTCCCGGCAGTCTTCACTGTTTTGATCGCTAAAGGTCATGCCTTTATCTTCTATACCTGCTTCACAATCAGCTGCCCTCCTTTTCACTTTTCTTGTCATAACAGCCCTTAACTTAGCTTGTTTCGCTCTATTTTCCTTGTGCAATTCTTCCTTGGACTTTGGTACCTCTTCCACATCTTCTTTGTAAGTGGGAGTTGGATAAAGTTCTTCCACATCGGTATCTCCTTCACAATGCACCGTGAAAGCTTCAGCATCCGATTCCGATTCCTCGTCCGACCATTCTTCTGCCTCCACAAATTGTTCTGCTTGTACTTGGTCATCCACCATGTTACCATCCACCTGACTATGCACATATTCTGTACAGTTGATACTCTCTTGTGTACCAACAATTAAGGAAACCATAGACCTCCCCATCCAAGCTTCATCATCCAACCTACAAATAGATTTGACATCAATTAGTGAATCAGACACATCAATGCTGCACAATTTTGAACAATATTTAAGTACTGATGAGTGATGACTTGGTTCCTTGTCCTAAACCCAAACTAAAACCAAGATAAACTGAAGCACGACACTACAATTGTACAACTCCCAAATTTTAAACACATCAATGGCACACATCAGTATGAACTAGGGTTCTTCTGGCCGCCCCAAACTCCAAACAAAAATCAAGAGCAATTGAAAACTGAAAAGGGAGTGGATTTATTTGGGGACTTACTGTGTGAAGGATATTGGATCGTCGGCTTCGATTGTCCGCGTCCCTGTCAACGGCCGGCCGGCGTAGTCGCCGTCCCCGTCGCCTTGGCGTGGCTCACCAATGAGGCTGCTGCCGCCTGCGAAGAAACGGAGCAGACCGGGTTCTCCTGGCACAGCTCCACCACTTTCAGCAGCCCCTATCGCCAGCCGGCCGCCGCCGCCACCGTCCCCGTCACATCCGGGTGGTCGCATCTGGCCGCCGCCATCTGGGAAGAAAGGAAGAAGACCGGAGAATATCTGCCCAGATTGAGTACGCGGAGAGGACCCCATCCGCGGCCGCCCACCGCCGGTGCCGTCCACGTCGCCTCCCGGTGGTCGCATCGGGCTCCGGCCGCTACCGCCGCCTGCTGGGGATCGAAGAGAAAAGGGAGTGCAGATTCGGCTTGTTTCGTGACTTCCTGGGACGGGTCTTTTTCCTTGGCCACGCTATGGGCACAGCCAAAGCCACGGTGGCAACCAGGTCAACTCATAAATCGTGGGCCACCTTTGTTAAACCATGTAATCTTCTCATTTGAGCTCTTTGCAATGTGTTACACGTAGAGTTGCTGGTCTATGCAAAAACAAACTCGAGTCGCTGGTTTGCGCAACGATTGCCCCGAGAGTTACTGGTTCATGCAATTTCCTCAACACCCAACGATCCGGTCAAACCTGATTTCCATCCAACGATCCAGTCAAACCTAATTTCCATCCGACACCCCGGGGAGGGCTTCAAACCTGGAGTCGGACCCGGGGCTGGCCGAACAACTTAGAGTAATGGTGAAAATGCATTCGATCTCTCTATGGGTTTTGGAGTTGATAACAACACGATTAAGGATCTAGCATCGCATCTAAGTATTTTTAGGAAACATCAAAAGCGACGCAAAAAGTAAGAGTGCTTAAAGCTAAAGTCAACGAATCAAACTCACTGCAGCGGTAGTACTGACCTTCCCAGCGATAGTACCGCTACCTCCAGGAAGCGGTACTACCGCCGGTAGTACCGCCAGAAGTATCGCTGGATAGGATTTGCTCTTTGTTTCCAGCGGTACTTCAACGATACTAGCCTAGTAGTACCGTTGATAAGAAGTTTAATTTGGAGCAAAGTTTTCCACGGCGGTAGTACCGCTACCCTGCGATCAGGTGTGCAGCAGTACCGCCGGAGGTACCGGTCAATGTACCACCAGGGAGATTTTGCTCACAGTATCTCTTACGGTACTAGGGCGGTAGTGACCCAGTACTACCACCAGCCACTTCAATTTTAAATCAAGAGGGTGGCCAGCGGTAGTACCGTGGGAGCTACCGGTTGTACCACTGCTGGAGCTTTGCGGTACCGTTACGGTTGTACCGCCTATCACCAGCTCGCGGGACTCCCTGGTACCACTAAGGATACCCAGGTAGCGGTAGTACCGCTAGGCTGAAAAAAGGGTCAAACGGCTAGATTTGGGGAGGGGGTATAAATACATCATCCCTTTCTTCCACAAAGTGTTAGCTCGTCCAGCATTGAAGGCAACATTTATTGATCTCACCGAAAGCTAGATTTCTTCCAATTCCTCCACCCAAACGCCTTGATACTTGGAGGATTGAAGGGGAAGACCCGGATCTACATCTGCACCAACCCGTTTTTTATTTCCTCCTCATTCACTTGAGGGGATCTAGTCTAGGGTTTCCTTGTGAAAACCCTAGACCCCAATTCTACTCTTGTTGATTGTTGGTGATTTTTGGGAGCCCCCAATTCGGTTGTGGGTGTGTGCCTCAAGCATTGTAAATGATTCTATTTTCTCCTCAAAGAGAATCAATAGTGAAAAGTGAACTAGTCCTTTGTGGCGAAATTTATCGGAGAATGGGGTGAGGCCTTTGTGGCGTTGAGTAGGCCTCTCTGGCGAAACTCACACCCCTCCAACAAGACATACTCCCCTTAAAAGGAGGAACTCAGTATTACATCCTTGTCTCCGTGTGCTTCCGTTATTGGTTACCTCGTTCCCCCTCCTTTACTTTGTGTTTGTATCTTGTTTATTATTGTTCCTGTCATATAGGTAAATTCACCGTAGTTGCATATCTAGAGAATTTACCTTTGTGTCAAGACTAAATTGAAGAAAAAAATAAAATTGGCCTTAGCACCTATTCACTCCCCCTCTAGGTGGCCATACTATCCGTTCAAATGGTTGTCTGACCGGTTTCCAAGGCGTTTTCCCACGCGTTGCCATGTTGCCTGCCCACACATCCACCGGTGTGCCTCGTTTGCGTCATACGTTCTGTCGTTTTGCATGCCACCGCTACATAAGTTGTCTGACCACTTTCTCCCTGCCTCAATCTCGCCCTCTCCAATTCCAGCCCGAGTCCCCCTCCTCCCAACCCACCCGACGCCATGACGCACAACATCGAGGCTAGGGGTTGTGGAGTGGCACATGCCGCACCATAATAAAGCCTACCATGGCCACAACCTCCTGCTCGACGAGGCCCGGCTCTTCGAGCAGTTCGATCGGTATGTGCCACCACACTATCGGCTAGTGAAGAGGTGGAACGCGAGCCTGGAGGGCCGTGTCATGCCACCGCTGCACAACAATAGGGAACTCACCCGCCGCATTCTGCATCATCAGGACACCATGACACCGGCGCAATTCTGCGAACCTGACAACACCGTGGACAACTACGCGGCGTGGTTCAACAAATTACGTAAAGAGATGGACGAAGGCCCTCGAGCACTGGGACGACCCTGAGAGATGGGCGTTGGAGAGGCGGAAGAAGTGGTGGCACGGTCATATGCTCGAGGGTGTCGTCGCTTGGGAGCTGCAACGGGCCACCGGAGCCACCGTGTCAACCTCCGCGCACACCAAAGCCCAAGATGGAGCATGACATTGTCAAGAAGGAGCCTGGGCCACGACGGGGCGGCGTCATCGCCATTGGCGCGCCGCACCGCAACTCGAGCAGGAGGAGCTTTCGTAGGGATGGCGCGTTTCGGAGACGCTGACTAACATCGTTGGCGACGGAGACACGGCCGGCTTGACCACATCGTTTCTCCCATCCGCGATGAGTTGGCGCTGCCGTCGCAACACCCTCTTGACCCGCCGGCTGTCCCGACTATTACCTTACGTTGCGCGCATCGGTGGAGAATCAGCCGCCAAAGCACCCTACCGCGGTGAAGTCGGACCCTAACGACATCGTTGTGGAGCGGGATGAGCCGGGGACGTCGCAGCAGCCCAAGACAGAGCCCTATGAAAGCGGCATCATCGACATCTCCGACAACGAGTAGATGTCGCCGCCTAGCTAGGGTTTAGTATCTTGAAATTTCTATCAAGATCGTGTAAAAACCTTCAAATTTGAGTGAAATTTTATGCTTTTGGTATGATTCGATCTAAAAAAATATTGTTTTTTATTTTAGTTTGGAGGGTGTTGTTGTGGCAACACCCCCAAAATTTTGTTGACAAATGTCCAGCAATGCCCAAAGCGGACATGAATTTGGGTGTGCCGAACAAAAAAAAAGGATTGCCGCCGGAGATGCTATGACGGAATCTCTCTATATTAGAGAAACTCCACCAGTACTCCCCAAAGTCCTAAAGGGGTATGGACACAAAAAAAATCCCCTAGTTGCACCCCAAGTGTCCGGGCCGAGCCTCCATTTTTGTCTGGCACCCTTGAGCCACCCTCCAAACCTGGGGCCTGCCAGGAAGTGACAGACATCGCCCGAACATGGCCTATGAGAGGTGGTCCCCGTATTTCATTGACACGCAGGAATCAGACGACCGGTCAACGTACAAAATGACTTCCTCGATGGTTGCCCACGCGGCTTCGCCCGTTCCCACACGTAGTTGCCCACACGTCAACCTCCGTCATTGAAGTTGGTACCTCGGCCGCTTCGTCTGCCCCGCGGATACTTCGCATGCCTGCCCCTCTTTATACACAAGGTGTGTGCTCGTCCGTGGCATTAGGTCCCCGCTCCAACTCTGGTCCCCCAATATCCCCCATCCCCCAGAAAGAATGGCGCAGAACCACGAGGCCGTGGGCTCTGGCAAAGCCTAGTGTGGCCACAACCACCTCCTTGATGAGGCCCGATAGTTTGAGCAGTACAATCCGTATGTACAGCCGGACTACCGGCTTCCGAAGAGGTGGAACTGAGCCCAGTGGGCCACGCTGTGGCATCAATGCCCGACGGCGGGGAGATCACCTTGCACATCCTGCAGCGGCGAGACGCCATTACGACGGCGCATCGAAGTGAGCCTGACAACTCCACCGACAACTATGTATCATGGTTAGCACGGTTACGCCGGGAGAGAGACGAGGCCCTCGAGCGCTAGGACGGGATGGAGAGGTGGGCAATCAACTTCTCGAGCAGCGGAGGAAAAGGTGGCGCGGCCACACGTGCAACGACACACGAGGTTCCACTGCCACGCCCAAAGAAGGAGGGGCGCATTAAGGAGGAACCCGTGAGAAAGCGTGGCAAGCTCTACACCATCAAGAAGGAGTTTGGGGCTCGGCGGGGAAGCGACATTGTCATCATATCCCCGCCACAACCCCAATAGGAGAAGGGCGGGGACCTCCCCCCGGATTGGCGAATGACACAGGCTCTCCAGGACCCAGTTGGCAATGGAGACACGCCGAGCTTCACCATGACGCTTCTCTGTTCCACGAGTGAGCCTCAACCGCCGCCATGCCAGCCTCTCGACCCACCGGACTGCCCCAGCTACCACCTGGTGTTGCGCGCGTTGCTAGAGCAGCAAGCGCAGCAAAGGCCCGAAACAGCCGCCATTTCCTAGCACGGTGAGGCCGGAGCCCATCAACAATATTGTGGATAGTACCAGAGCTAGGGGGGACCAGCGGGGGCCTTGGCCTGGCTTATGCCATGCTGCATCCAAAAGAATTATGTACATAATCCTAATCTAGATACAATTTTAGGAGAAAATTGCCATGCTTAACCCACCCTAATTGAGAATTATACCACCTTGGGCTCCCCTCAATGAACAATCCCAGCTGCTCCCCTTGTTGTGGAGCAGGAGGAGGCAAGGCCATCGCAACAGCCTAAGCCGGAGCCCTACGACGACAACATCAATTTTTTGTAAAAAGATGTCGGATTTGAATAAAATTTGATATTTTTGATATATTTCATTCTAAATTTATTTCTTTCAAACTTTTGTTGGGGTGTCATCTCCTATTGGGTCAGAATGTGTCCGACGCCCTAAAACGGACATAATTGGTGTTGTCGGCAGTCCGATGGAGATGTTTTTTTTGGTTGCCGGTGGAAATGCTCTTAGTGAGAGAGACGGAGATGCGTGCTCTGGGCTCCGGCGAGAATTAAGATCCTCTTGGCATCTGACGTGTCGTGACTTGATGCATCTTCTAGCAACACAAATCAGTGTGAGTTGGTGCCTTGGTGGATCTCTGTGTTGATGTGTCCCCCTTATATTTTACTGTAGAAAAAGTGTGGTGACGGAGTACCTGTGGTTAACACCTCCCCGGGTATCTAAAATAAATAACAAAACTATACGTGCGTGCATTTTTTAAGTCATGTTGGAAGTACTATTGGTGCTTCAATCACGCTGTGATATAGCTGCGATACGGTTGTGATATGGTTGTGATATGGATGTGATATGGAAAATGATACCGGTTCATGTTTGAGAAAGGTTCCACACCTCTCCATGCATGGTATTTTCTATATTCCTCATTCCAATATATACAGTCGAGGTTGGGTAGCTCTCAGATTGATCTTTCAAACAAAATAGGTTTCATCTCAATTGGAGTTTTTCTTCGAAAGTTATCATAGTTTAGGAGGTCATATCTCGGTGAACGTGCAAGTCATGTACAATGGTCTTGTTAGAAAACTCTTTCCTACAATCTCAAAGAACACAATTATTTCCCGTATCTTAGAAATAATGTCCGTCCTAGAGTAAACATTTTATGTCTAACAGTTATTACAACATGACGCGTTGTGATATGGTTGTGATATGGATGTGATATGAAAAATGATACCGGTTCATGTTTGAGAAAGGTTCCACACCTCTCCATGCATGGTATTTTCTATATTTCTCATTCCAATATATCCGGTTGAGGTTGGGTAGCTCTCTGAGTGATCTTTCAAACAAAATTGGTTTTATCTCAATCGGAGTTTTCCTTCGAAAGTTATCACAGTTCAGTCGGTCACATCTCGACGAACGTGCAAGTCATCTACAATGGTCTTGTTAGAAAACTCTTTACTACAATCTCAAAGAACACAATTCTTTTTTGTGTCTTAGAAATAATGCGTGTCCTAGTGTAAACATTGTATGTCTAACAGTTGGGGAAAAGAGGAGCTCGAGAGGTGGGCGTTGGTGCCGGAGTGGTAGCCGACGCGGAGGGAGGTGGGCGACGGGTCGGAGTGGCCGGCGGCGCGGGGGAGCAAAGGCGCTAGCAGAGAGCATAAGGGCATCTCCAGCCGTTTGGCCCCCCAGGTTTCAGTTTGGCGCTTTTTAGCGATAACGCCGCCCCGCAGCAAAACCCGGGGAGGGGGGATTTTACCAGCCGTTCGGCAACGCAGAAAATAGAACGGCGATAATTTTTGAAAGGTCCTCTTCCCGCCCCAAAATAGAGCCCGAGTTCGACGATCACAACAGCCGTAGTTTGGGCAATCATATTACAAAAAAGCCACAGTTGGGCGATCAAATAGTCTCGATCAAAGCACAGTCGGACGCGCGGCGTGGGCACAGTTGGGCGATCAGGCAGAGGCGTCGACCGGTGTCGGAGCTGGCGCCGAGCTCGGCGCGGCATCCTCCAGGTCGAAGACGGGAGATGCATCCTCCAGGTCGACGGCGGGCGCGGCATCCTTGTTGACGACGGGCGCGGAATCCTCCAAGTCGACGACGGGCTCGGCATCCTTGTCGACGACGGGCGCGGAATCCTCCAGGTCGACGACGGGCTCGGCATCCTTGTCGACGACGGGCGCGGCATCCTCCAGGTCGATGTGCGTGCTCGGCGGCGCAGTGCCGTAGCTCGTGCCGTCCGACGTAGTCGGGGCCGGAGCCGGGCTGATGTCGCTCAGCATGAGATTGCACTGCGCCAGGAACCATACTCTCACCTCGGGGGGTCATCGCGGCCGGGTCACCCCCATGAGGAAGGCGAGGTCGTTGTTCCTCTTCTTCGCCGCAGTGCCAGTCCTGAGGAGGTCGATCTTGACCTGGGAGTTCGCCATGAGCGCCGCCCATCTCTGCTTGGCGATCTCCTCCCTTTTGCCGGCCTGGGTCTGGGCGTCGGCGATGCAGGTCTCGATGGACGCCTGGAGCTTTGCCGCCGCCGGCGCGCCGTCCCTCGCCAACTTGGCTTTCTTGTGGCCCATCGGCGGCCGTCCTTCGGACTCATAGGCAGCCATAGCGTCGGGGCGTACTCCTTGCCCTTGCCGATCGACCAACGCACCTTCGCCCACTTCTCGCACCCCTCGATGACGACGAAGACGTGGAGGAACTTGAAGTCGGAGCCCTCGTCGTTCTTGTACGTATCGAGCATCCGTACGAGCTCCATCTCGCGGTTGGCGCCGCTCTTCGGCCTCATCGCGACCTCCTCCTGGATGCCATGCCACTTGTTGCAGGCGGCCTGGATGTTCGCCCAATGGTTCGCCATGGCCTTCTGGCCGTGGTAGGTGACGCATGCGGCGAAGTCGGGGTCGATCATCCGGCGCTCGTCGTACACAGTCTTCACCCGCTTCCAGTAGTTGTCGACGTGCTGGTTGGCGCCGACGATCGGGTCCATGCTGATCGTCTTCCACGCCTCGGCGAGGAGGACATCCTCCTTGTGCGTCCACTTGATGTGAGGCTCGACGGGGGACGAGGGCGCTACCTTGGGTTCCTTGCGGGGACGGCCAGGACCACGGCGTTGGCGGCGGACCTCCTCAGCCGGATCTGCTCCCTCTACGACAGGCGTCTCGTCGATCTCGTTACCGCCGCCCTGCGCCTCCGTTGCCTGCGTGCCGCCAGAGCCGCCTTCGCCGTAGTCACCGCCGCCCTGTGCGAAAAACTCCCCACTTTGCTCGAGGAAACCCGGGCTCGCCGCCGCCGCCATCGAGCCGGCGACGATGATCTCATCCATGAAGCTGCTGTCCTGGGTCTGCAGCCCGGCCATCATCGCACGGCGGTGGGACGGGGAGGATGCGTAGCCCGGCGAGGCGCCGTACATCATCGGCGGATGGTAGGGGAAGTTGAGGTTGGGGTTGAAACCGTCCAGGGGGTCACCTTCGACGAACCATGTAGGCGTCAGGCGCGGCGACGGGCGTGGTGACGGCGATGGCGACTGCTTCCATCCGGCGAAGATGGGGCCGAAGCCGGCCTTCCGATTGGCAAGCGGCGCCGTGGATGCGACCGGAGTTGGCGGCTCATCCAGCGCCTCCTCCTCCTAATCCTCCTCTTCCTCTTCCTCGACGGCGGACTGTTCCTCGGCCTGCAGCTGCGCCATCAGCTGCCTCTGCCGCTGCGCCGCCTCCCTCCCCTGGCGCTTGACGTTGGCCGTTGCCAGGCGCCTCTTCTCGGCGATCCAGTCCTTGTTGATCATGCCGGGCGGCTTCTCCTTCGGCGCTCTCGGTTTGCGCGGCTTTTTGCCGAGCTCGGAGGTCGCGGGGATGGCAACGGCGACGGCGGCGGCGCGGGTTCCTGTGAATAGGGCGGGAACCATGACGACTAGATCTCGGGGGCGGGGGGAAATGGCGGGAATGGAGTGGGGGAGAGGTACATGTGGGGGAAAAAGTGGAGGGAACCGCCGAAAAAATGGAGGGAAATCGTCTCCCGTCGCCGACAAGTCTGGCCCACGCACGCATTTTACTAACGCAAGCCGAACCCAGCGCACTAGGTTTGGGCTGGGTTCGGCGGCGCGAAACGGCGGAAAACGGCGCTAAACCGATTCCTGGGGGCGACTGGTGGCTTTTCGGCGTTTTCGGCGCTAAAAAGGCCACTTGGGGGAGCTCCTGGGGACCGCTGGAGATGACCTAAGAGAGAGGGCGAGTTGAAATGTATGAAATGCTCCGGTGCGAATTAGGGTGTGTTTGGTTCGGGGGTATTGTTTGGGGGATGAGGACACCCCCAACCACCTGGTTAAAGATAGCCATTTTTTCTGTTTGGTTTGAAGGATGAATTGTGGTTGATGGTAGCCGATTTTGTGTTTGGTTGGAATGATGAAAAGTGGATAGATTGCTGTGGTGACTACTTTGCCGTCTGATGGTGAGATTATCCAATATATCTTTTAGCTCCGATTGAACAAAATACATGGCATAGATACTATTGTCTCCATCTCAATCATAAACATGTGGTATTGTTTTGGGTGCTTCAGCTGAGAGCGTTATTGTAAATTGGATTCTTCGGTCGAGAGAGAATCCTGTGAGACTATCCATGCATGCCTTGTCTCGTTGTGGGTACGAGCGGACCATCGGCGTGCTGATGATATCGAGCAAGGCCGCCGCGCCGGCCGGAGCCAAGCTGCACGTAGCAGTGCACGATACGCCCGCACTGCCGGCCGGAGCCGACCTGCAGTTACCCGTACACGCTGGGAATGACAAGTTCCTGATGGACCTGTCCTGTCCATCGGCACGCCGGCACTGATCTCCTTCTCAACACCAGATCCCAGCACAGGGGAACGAGCGGGAGGAGAGGCGAGCGTCAGATCCGGCGTCTCCACAACTCACGTTCTTGCTGCCGGCTCAACTCGCCATTCATCCGACGCCAGCCGATAAAGAGATATATGAGCGACGTGACCGAACGGGATAAGCTCGAGAAACTCCTTCATGCGCCGCCGCGGTCGCTCGATCTGGATCCGTCGCCGCTGTTGAGAGGAGAGGCAAAGGGGATGAGATTACGGAGGCCCATGGGGATTCTTTTTCTGAGCGAGGTGAGCGGACAAAAACGTTTCGCAGGCGAGCGAGTCAGAAGTGGTTGCCTTCGTCCGGCAGTTTTCATCGGAGCAGCTCAACCAGTTTTCTGAGGAATATTCCCCGAATCTGGCTGCCCTTGTCCCCTCTTAACCTCTAAACCAAACACATGGTAACCCCTAAAAAGTGGCTATCCCTAGCCAACCAGGGGATAGCCACTGAACCAAACACACCCTAAGATCCTCTTGGCATGCGACGTGTCGTGACTTGATCCATCTTGTAGCATCACATATCATTGTGAGTTAGTGCCTTGGTGGGTCTTTGTGGTGAGGTGTCCCCCTTATATTTTAGAGAAAAAAAGTGTGGTGACGTAGTACCCGTGGTTAACATCTCCCCGAGTCTCTAAAATAAATAACAAGCTATGCTCAGTCATCGAAGGCGAGATTGGAGGATTAGCAACGGTGTTCGGAGTCTTTGCATTGATGGGGAACTGGCTTGGAGTTACAAGATTTGTGACATCTGTATGTCAGAGGGGGAGACAATATGCATGGAGTCCAAAGTCCTACCTTTCAGGGTGAAAACCCAAGGTCTGACCTTAATTGGTTGTGCCTGGCACTGGTCTTCTTGGAGCCGTTGTTTTGAGAGCGAGGATTATCTTCAGGGTGAAAATCCAAGGTCTGGCCTTAATTGGTTGTGCCTGGCACCGTTCTTCTTGGAGACGTTGCTTTCGAACAGTTGGACGTCAGCTGTTGTTTAGGTGGTGGTTGTGCGGATACCTCGAGGATTGTAACCCTGTAGCGGGACTTTTCTTCTTTTTTATTTGTTTTTTTTTATTGTCTTTCGGCTGTGTGCATCCATTGCGTTGTTGCAGAGGCCGGGTGTAATTTGTATCTCCGCGATATTAATATACTTCCCTTTATCAAAAAAAAAAAAATACGTGCTTTCAGTGAAGACGTGCGTGCATTTTTTTTGTCCTGGTCGATTTGGTGCAGGTAATAAAATCAAGATTATGCGCCGGGGCTGGGGTTTGGTAGCCGCTCGTGTCGCAGTGATCCGCTACGCGTGCGTGACATATTTATGATCTCAACTTCTCAAGTACTGTAGTAATAGAGGTGATAACTTTGGAGTAGCTATTAGACTGCAAAAATGACTGGATCACAGGCAACGTCGTTAAAGCTAATGATGGACGATAACTAAGCGCTTAACCTCGATTAGGGAGCTAATGATTCGTCGTCGTAAAACTTTTGACCTTCCTTGAGAGTTGAGATAAGGTGGCTCCGTTTTTTGCTAAAGACACTTTTGTCCATGTCGTTGATGATGGGCAAGAAAAGTACGCATATGCTACCGCAGGGACCCTACCATCTGGATGATAAGCAAAGGGCGGCGGCCGGGAGAGGGAGCCCATGAAACAGCGAAGGCTACCAAATTCGGATTTTTCAGAGGAATGGCTGTTTGTTTTAGTCATGTTGGAAGTACAGTACTATTGGCGCTTCAATCATGCCTAGCATAGCAGCCACAAGGAACTTGTACTTATTTTACCCAAGAACGATTGGAGCTACGTTATACAAGTAACAGGGGAGGCGACGAAGAAAACGAAGTGTTGAGACGCCCGGGTCAAGGTGCACCCAACAGCAGCATCCTGAATTCCTGACCAACTTGCAGGGCTGATGGACACTCCAACAGTTGAAAATTCGATCGTCAACTAGTTAGCATAGCAAGTAAACATTATCTTCCCTTCCACTTTCGGCTGCTACGAGAGGGCGCGCACGCACGCATGCGCCGGTAATAAAAGAGCCAAATATCATCTACTAGTCGACAAGCACGGTTTTAGCCATCTACACTAAAAATGATCTCGTGTGCTAGCTAACTCTGGCGAAGAATGGGCTGTTCCTTCCAAACGTGAACAGACAAGATTTAATCCGGAGGGCGGAGCTCCATCCGTGGCTGCTCGGTGCCTCCTCAAGTGGCCGGCCGCAACGCAACCCTCCTCATCCACAACGGTCCCCCCAGCGGTCGGCCGCCGGGCCCGGTGTGAACGTGAAGGAGGGAAGTGGAGCCATTTCAGACGCCACCACCACCCTCACCTCACCTTGTTTGGGAGCTCGCTGTGACGAACAGCACCACACAGATCACCCGTCGCATCACGCCGGGGGATCAGCGTGCGTGCCGATGCTCCTGCCCTGGACCGGACCTGGAGGGCGCACGCCTCGCCCACCGCACCATCATCATCCGCCAACGAGACTATACGCACGCACGCGCGGGAACACGCAAACGGCAAGCCCCCCGTGACCAGGTCATCATCCTCTTCCGCCAAACGGAATCTCTAAATGCGTCACATGGCGAATTGTCCCAGCCAGACACCTAGCTCGCCGACGCGCGCCCTCCACTCCGCCGGCCCGGTGTCCAGATAAACGGAGCGCCGGGAGGAAAAGCGGGATAAAAAGGCGCAGGGGGACAAAAGAAGGAAGAAAAGAAAGCCCGCCCTATAAAGCACACGGAGCAGCGTGCAAGGAGCTAGCTCGAGGCAGCTCACCCACGCTGGTCTGATCGATCGGTACCAGAGAGCCAAGGTGCCATTTCGCTCGCGAGCTATCCGCTTCCACTTGGCCATTAATCCTCTTCCTTCTGGAGCTCATCAATTCGTCCTTGGCCACGGCCCATCCCAAGCCTTGCTGCTCTTCTCGTCTCCTCCTGGCCGGTGAGTTCCTGTGTGGTAGCTCTCTTGCTTTCGTTGGAGCACAGTACAGGTGTTTCTGTCGCTTGCCGATTTAAGGGCTTGCAGGCTCATCTTTTCTTGCCAGAAATGGTTTTAGCACGAGCTGCTGACATGATTTCTGACTTGACTGCGTTGAATATTTGCTCCAATGCACACACGCCTGTCATTTCTTCTGTTTTTACCCACGCGCGAGCTGGTTCCGTTTCATGCATGCTTCGCAGGACGAGTTTTCTTATCAAAGAGACCTTAACGTCCAGGGTGTGTCTTGCTTGAACTGAGTTTGATTTGATCGCAAGTGTCCCCGTTTGCCGTGCTTTCATGTTCTCGCTTTGACCTCAACTCACGCTTCGCCTTGGGTTTTTTGGCACTTCCGCGATGGAGCCTAAGTTGAGTGTACAACTCAACTTTCCAAGGAGTTAAAAGACTCTCCCATTGCCACGAATTCTTACTACTAGAGTACTAATATTACTCTTGTTGCTGCCACTGTAGTATCTGGAGTCTTGAAGCCCTTGAATCAGCTATCTCACCTACAACGAGTCCTATGGAAGAAGGCTCCATCAAGAGAGAAGCCATGCCTCGACTTCTAGATCTCATCCCTGACGAGAAGCAATGGAGTCTGAGAGGAACACCAGCCACGCTGGGCAGATCAAGGAACACAGGCTTTGGGGTCGACGAGGACGAGAAGCTGGAGCTAAAGCTTGGTCTTCCTGGCCTCGTGGAAGAGGAGGCAGCAGCTGCCTCAAGCAAGAACATGATACAGCAAGAGAGCCCGGCTCTCTCCCTTGGATACCTCCCCAAGCACTCCATGAACACCACCAACACTGCGACAACCACCGGAGCAAAGAGGGGGTTCTTAGACACGGTTGAGGCCACAGCGCAAGGTAAGAAGCAGCTTTTACGGTTCTCTTGTGCTCTTGTTCTTGGAACATGTTAATAGAAGATAGAACCAGTGAACTAAAAAAAGTAATCTTTCTTCTGCTGTTTTAAGGTTATGATAAGGAGCAGAAGCAGCAGGCAAGAGCAGCATGTGGGAAGGAACTAGCAGGGGCGGAAAATACAGCGGCCGTGAGTGAGAGGAAGAAAGGGTGCTGTCCCCCACCACCATCGCATGCCCCTCCTTCTGCTACACCTGCGCGCAACAGCCCACAGGCGCGGGGGAGGTAATCATCGCCCTAGATCGTGCTGCTTTTGCTATCTTTCCTGCTTAACCAATTTTCTTCCATGATCATTTGAGGTTTCCAGAAATTGTAGTGCTCTGATTTCCTTCCCATGGTCCTTAAAAAAGACTCCTATCTTTTGAATTTCATCTGACCTGCAATTTTTGTGATGGCGTAAGTTTAGCTGTTCTTAGCTAGTCAACTGGAGTGCCTAAGGATCAAAAGTTCCCTTTCCAAAAGTTCACTTTACTTTATATTAGTTTCTTTATTAGATGGTTGTCTCTTTTTACTAAAGTCTGTAGGTACTGTATTGTTTTCCTGATCTTTACAGTTTCACCTTTGTGAGGTTCAGTAGTATGGAAGAAACTGCAGTGCGTTTCTTCCAAGTAGTAATCTTTGGATTATGAACGTTGTAGTAGTGTAGTCTTTTGGAATAAGCGCGGATAAATAGAAAAGATGAATAGTACCGTCAAACCATGAATTATGTTTATCCCTCGCCATATCTCCATATATTCAGTTGTTAGGTCTAGCATGCGTATACTTCTTTATTTGCCCTTCAACAGAATAACTCACCGTGCTCTAATCTGATACAGAGGGGCTGCAGTTCCAGTGGTCGGTTGGCCTCCAATCCGGTCATTCAGGAGAAACCTTGCTAGCAGTAGTTTATCAAAACAGCTCCCTGAGCCACAAAATGGTGAAGCCGATGCGAAGGCGGCGCTTAACTGCAAGAACAGCCCTCTCGTAAAAATCAACATGGATGGGATCCCCATTGGAAGGAAAGTTAATCTTGCAGCATGTGACAGCTATGAGAGACTTTCGGTGGCGGTAAAAGGTCTCTTCCATGGTTTTATTGAAGGTACGAATTAACAACAATTAAACAAAATCAGTACTTCAATTCAGTTTCAAATTGTCAATTCATATGCTCAAACAAAATCAAGTTCATATCTTCATTTCGTTACAACTTATGTATGACCATGATGCAGCGCAAAGGGAGGCATCCAATGCTGAACGGGCAGAGCAAGGGGCAGACGAAAAAATATTTTCGCAATTGCTGGACGGGTCCGGTGAATATACTCTAGTTTATGAAGACAATGAAGGAGACAGGATGCTGGTTGGGGATGTCCCTTGGAAGTAAGCATGCTTGTCCCATCATATAGCTTTGTGATTTGTATTAAGATCCTCCACACAATCTAAACTACTTATTGTATATATAACTACTGCAGTGTGTTTGTCTCAACTGCTAAAAGGCTGAGGGTTTTGAGGAGCTCAGAGCTTTCGCATGGCCTGGTAAGTCAATTGCACATTTCTTTTATGTGTGCCAATATCAGGCACATGTTTGGATTGCCCTAACAGAGCCCCAGTTTAACTTTCATTTTCTGTTTTCTGTTTGCTTTTCGTTTCCAGAGTGGAGCTGTTCCTAAGAGAGCAGCAAATTGCTGAAACGATGTCAGCTTTTCCACCATTTGAAATGTTGCTCACTGAAGCCGGATCTTTACCCTTTTGGGGAATTACTATTTACTACCCTCTTTTTTTTTTTGCTTGTAGAGACGAATCTAGTGAGATGAATTAGCATATAGCAGATGCATGGAGATATCCTGCCTATTTTGTAAATTAGGCCACCTTGTAATTTGTAACTCTTAGAGTTCTTGATTCAGTTACATGAATTTGGTTTACAGGAGAGAGCTCGACGGCTCATACCTGTAAAGTAACTCTTTTGTCTGAAAATTTGTATTCTGCCCTGACGTAATCTGACATGCAAATCCGTTCAGGCCAGAGGGTCAGCACCTAGGCTGTTCTGATAGGATCAAGCCAGCTAATAATATTAACTGAGTTGTTAATTTTTTGTTATCTTTCCAACCTCAGCTCTTTCTATTTTTGTCACGAACACCATGAGAAAGGTTTGACCAAACCATAAAACTGCCGAAAGTAAAACATGTGCTTGCTGGGTACCAATTGCCCGACTGCCAATAGTGGCAAGATCGTGACTGCACACAGCAGGTGCAACCTTTTATCCTTTTTCCTTTCTTGTGATGATAAAATTGATAGTATGTACTGTTTTAATACGAGTACATGTTCTAGGTGCGTTAGTGATTCAACCCATCCGGCAGCACCACTTGCCAAACCACAGAATTATCTCCGTGTGCCCTGGTGATCATATCACAAGGCCCTTGACAAAGTCAAGATTTAAAACAGGTGTCATTGGTTCTTTGGTCCTGTTAAAAAAAAAAGTTGGTTCTTTGGTGATGACAGGGACTGCACAATGGCTTCAACTTGACAATATGTACAAAGCGAGTATAGTGCCTATCGCTTTTCATGACTCGCAAGAGCAGATTTTAGCTGTCCCAAAATGCGAGAGGCAATTTGATGAAATAAAACTGAGTTAATTATATGCAATACAGTAGCAAGATAAGGCCATGCAACTCAGATGTTAAAATACACCCAATACGACATTTGTGACTGACTGTTATGAGGCATACCTGAAAACGAAATTGCAGAATAGGTCGCGTAAACTTGTTGCACCTTCACTGCAGCATGTTGCTATTGAACAGTTACTATGACAGGCATCGCCAGCTGATTTGACAAACAAGTAGCACCTATATGGCTGTATGTGTATCTAGACATTTATGTACAAATTAAGCATGCACCAAACAAGCTGAGGGGGACTAGGAGGAGAGAGACTTTTGATAAAGCGGAATATTCAACTTGATGCTTACGAACCTTGAAATTGCAGACAAAAGAAAGGTCTTTGTCACTGGACCATCCCTAAATTCCGGACAGCACAAAAAGTAGCATAGGTGGGGTGGATTTTTGAAGAATCTTAGCTCTTCTGTAATGTCCTTACCGGACATCTTTATCCCCATTGTGTCGTGCACTCATGTGTAGCCACATGCAGTGTATAACTCTATATTTTACCAATTTGGACTAAAAAATGGTACTACCTTTGCAAGCACGGTACTTTTGGTGTTGGTGAAAGCCACAAAAGGTGCCAAGATAATCCAGAATGAGAAAGCCAACCTTACTTTAAAGCACCCAACTGTGAATTTTCTAGTCCACTACTCCACTGCTAGTTGTTCAAGTCTAGTTACCTACTCCCTCCGTTCCTAAATATAAGATGTTCTATCTATTGCTTATGTTGTCTAGATGCGGACTAATATGAGTGAACATATACACTAAAAGTTGTCTAGATACATGTGGACATGTATGAATGTGAAAAAAGTCTTAAACATCTTACATTTTGGAACGGAGGGAGTAAAATTGATCTGCCAAAGATACTACAGAAGTGTAAGGTGTACTACATGCAACTGAGGGGGCATCAGCAGTTTCACATGTTGGGAGCCCATGAGCAATGCCATATGTCTTGTAATGTGTGCGCTAATTCCTAATGCTACAGTGGCAAACCCACAATGGGACATGTGAACATCCCATAGACACCTTCAGTCCACAAGTGGCCCATTCATCTAAAGAGCCTGTGTAGCTCTTCAGGAAGAATGCTCTACAGTATCAATTCACCTTCTATACCAACACTAACTAATCACAAATTCAAGTGGGATGGGACGCTCTCGCGCTCGCCGCCGTAGCCCACGCACGCCCGTCACCGCCGCTCCCTCCGGCGATGGCGCCACCAAATCCTGCCCCGCCGCGCCTCGCGCCTTAGGTCCCTCCACTTCACCCCCCGGCCGCCCCGCCCCCGCCACGTCCAGCTCCGCGGACGGTGCCGCCGCGCCCGGGTTTGGGTGCGGTCTGCCCGCGCTGCTGGGGGCGCCGCCGCCGTGCCCCTTGCCTGAACCTGCTCGCACCCCCACACCCCCCCGCGTCCTCCCGCCTTCCTGGTCCGCTCCGAATCCGGCCGCTGCGCGCTCGACGGATGCGAGCCCCCCCTCCCGAGTCTTCCGCCGCATCGTCTCCCGGCGGCCCGGCGAGGCTTTCGCTGCCCGTATACGGCGAAGGTTCGCCTCCCCGGTGTGCGGGTGGCTGGAACCCTCCCTCCGTTCCCTGGCCACCCCCATCTTCATCGTGCGTGACCCCGGCGACCGCCCTGTGAACCGGTTCGTCGTGGCGAACGGGATGACGTATCTCTTCTCCACCTTCGCCGACCGATTCAAGGTGGTGGACGTGGCTGAAGGCGTGTTCCGCACCACGGTGGCCTCGCCTCAGGTCGCGGCCGCTCTGTTGCGCCGCCGTGCATTCATTTTCGCCGGTGTGCTGTTCCGGCTCCGGCGTGATCCCCCGACAGGCGTCCAACGGTCGGATGAACAGTCCCCCCCAGCCCGCGTGGACTTTTGCCAGTTTGACTTTCCCCGCACCTACCGAGCTGGACGTGGGCCTTCCACTCTCCACGTCCTCCCGCTTGGCCCCACCCCGCGCCCCGTCCCGCCCCACCACCCCCACCGCCTCGCGGACCCAGCGGAGACTGGCGTGTCGCCCCCGCCCGCGCTGTCCCACCTGCCAGTGCCACGCGCCGCGCCCCCGCCCGCCCGTGGTGACACGTTGCCGGGCCCCCGCTCCGTCTCGCCCCCTCCGCCAGCGCCCGATCCTGCGCGAACGGCTAGATCTTGGGTAGAAATCGCTAGAGACCTGGGGTCAAACCCCTCGCCGTTTACCCCCGCGCGTCTAGATCCCTCCGCGGCTGCGTCGAAATCTCCGCTCGTCCCCCGTCGCCTCCGTTTTAACCGCTCGCGCCGCTGCTTCCGGTGTCTCTCCCCACGGCACTACCTCCGTGACTGCCGCGACCCAGTTGCCTGCCTCGAGTGCGGCCGCTCTGGCCATCGGGCCCGTGGCTGCCCAGATCGCACCAGCCTCTCCGCCCCGCCCGCGGCAATGCCAGGTCTCCGCCACCCCGACATCACCCCGCCTCCACGCCGCCATCCCCCGAACAATCGCTTCCCCGTCACGCCGCACCCCTTCGCCGCCGCCGCGGCCGCGCCACCACAACCGCCCCCGCCCCCGTCACCTCCTCCCCCAGCGCAGCACCCCTCCCCTCAACGGTTCTCGCCCATCTCGCACTTCGACCTGGGCGCGGCCTCCGGCGACACGTCCACCGAGAGCGATCTCCCCGATGGCGTCGTCCACCCCGCCCAGCTGGACGTGTACATGCCCCCTGTGGACATGCATGCGTTTGAGCAGCTCGGGTTCGCGTATGTGGACCCCGAAGCCACGTCGCCGGGGCCGATCGTCCAGAAGGCCCTCCTCTTCCAGGTTCCTCTCGGCATGGAGGCCAGGACGGCGACGGGTGCTGAAGGCTCGATGCTCGTCCGGTTTCGCACCCCGGCCTCGCGGGAGTTCGCGGTGGTGGAGAGTCCATTCGCCGTCCAAGAACACAGCGTGTACTTTGAGCGTCACGAGGAGGCGCCCAATCGATTTCACTTCGTCCACGACGGCTACGTCGCCCTCTCCCTCGTCAAGTATCCCTTGGAGCACTGGACCAGGGCTCACATCCGCATCACCGTCGCCGGCATCGGGAACCCCATGGAAATCGCGGAGATCTGCATGGGGGGCAACAAATTCATCTCCGTCTTGGTGGTTTGCAAGTATGAAAGGTTCTGCTGCATCCCACAGGTGCTGAATGTGAAGAACGCGGATGGCCTCGCGACGACGGTGACCGTGAAACGCGTCCGCCGCTGGAGGTTCGGCCAAGGCGGCGCGCCTCCTCCACCGCCACCCCCCGCTGGTCCAGGCGGTGGCCCGCCCGGCGGCCCTGCCGATGGCCCTCCCAATGGCCCTGGAGGTGGCCCTCGCGGACCACCACGCGGGTCCCGCTCGTTCGCGTACTCCATGCCGGGGCTGCTCATGCCGCTCAGCGCGCCCGGCGACCCCGGAGCTGGGTGCAGCAATGAGCCCCGCGCGGACGACCTCGATGACCTCTGCATCCCCGACGCGTCCCAGGTGCATGGCGCCCCGTTTGCTGCCATCTCCCCCGGCGGCGTCCACGGCGACCCTGACGTCCAGCTGCATGTGTGTGACACATACTACCACGTCTACGTCCAGGGCTCGTCGGGTGCTGCCCTCTTCCGCGTCCCGCGCCGTCTTGCGTGCGCCGCCGCGCAGGGCCCGCGTGGGCTCGTGCATGTCGACCTGGCCACCGGAGCGATCGGCGTCATCGACAAGGTCTCCATGGTTCGCGGAGGGCCGGCCGTCGTGTCCGTCAACGTCCTGGCGGACGCCGTCGTCTCCGATCGCCCCTTCGACGCGCCTCCGACCGTGCATGACCCGCAGCCCACTCCCGCCGCGGTCTCGGGTGGGGGGTGCGGTGAGCAGGCAGGCCCTGGCGCCGCAGAGCGCGTGATGGCCGTCCGCGGGAAACGCCGGGCGCCTGACCTCCTGGCGCCCTCCCGCGCCAGCGCGCGCATCAAGGGGCGGGCGTCGTCGCTCTACCAGTCCGCGCTTGGCCGCGCCGTCGAGCTGAAGAACGCCAAGATGGGCTGCGGAGGGGGACGCCCCGCTGCACCCCCGCCTCTCTCCGCCCTGGAGATCAGGTCCATGGCGACCGCGTCGGATGACATTGAAGCCCTCCTGGTGCCTCACGGTTGCGATGAGTGAAGACCCATCGGCTCCCCCTGTGGCGGTTCCCTGCCTCGTTTTGCCTTGCTCGACGTCTGGGTCCTGGACTCCCCCGTGGCCCCGTGTGAATGACGTCGACTGGAACCGCTGCGCGCGTCCCCCTCCTAGTGCGTGTGTCCCCTACTGGTGTATTTTGGTGTGCCCCCCCCGCCCCCTGCTGGCTCTATGTACAGTCTTATCGTAGGTGTGAGTGTGAGTTTGCTAGGTTGTTGCCCTCCGGTTACCTATGAGTGCACAACCTTGTAAAAAGATCGCGGTTGGATCCTGGAACACCCGTGGCCTCAACGACTGCGACAAATGCGTGGATGTCAGGCGTAATCTCTCCTCCCAGCCCCTGACGTTGATTTGCCTGCAAGAATCAAAGCTAGAGGCTGTCAGCGCGTCAAAGGCGTCGTCGTTCCTGCCCCATGGCTTCACCTCCTTCACCTTTAAGCCCTCCCGTGGTGCGTCCGGAGGCATGGTGACCGCGTGGCGTGCGGCTGCTCTCGTTCACAAGCGAGACATCGAGCTGGAGCACTCCCTCACCTCCTTCTTTGAGTTCTCATCGGATGGGACCGCGTTTGCAGTGACCAACGTCTACGGGCCCTGCGCGGCTGCTGCCCGAGGTGCATTCTTCGACGAGCTGCGTTCCCTGGCGCCACTCTGTGAGCTGCCGTGGTTGATAATCGGGGACTTCAACACCACGCGCAGCCCCCTTGACAAGAACACCGCCGCCTTCGACGCCTCTGCCGCGGATGCTTTCAACTCCGTCGTCGGCGACCTCGCCCTGCAGGATCTCCCCCTCCTTGACCGTCAGTTCACGTGGACCAATGGCCGCGACGTGCCTACTCTTGTCCGTCTTGACCGCGCCCTCATCAACTACGCGTGGGGGGCGCCCTCTTCAACTCCACCTTGCGGTCTTTTGTCCGTTCCACCTCGGATCATGTCCCGTTGCTGGTTGAGGCATCCTCCCGCGCACCTTCTTCTCGGATCTTCAGGTTTGAGAATTACTGGGCCCGCTCGGATGACTACCGAGACATGGTGCGGGAAGTCTGGGCCAGGCCGTGCAACCAGGTGGAGGGGGCCGCGCGCCGCCTTTCCCGCAAGCTCAAGTGGGTGCGCGCGGAATCGAAGCAATGGGCCGCGGCTAGACTTAGGCCCAGCGACGCGGTGGAAAACTGCCGGGCCTGATCTCGCTACTCGACCTTATGGAGGAATTTCGCGCTCTGACACCGCCTGAATCGCGCCTCCGCACCCATGTTCGCTCCCGCCTCTCCTCGGAGTGCAAGATGCTCAACGCGTACTGGAAGCAGAGGTACACTTTCCGACTGTGTAAGCTCGGCGACGGGAACACTGCCTTCTTCCATGCGAGCGCGTCGGCCAGGCTCCGCAGAAACCAGATCACGACCCTGCACTCGGATGGGGTGCCCTTCTCCAATCACGAAGATAAGGCGCGCATCTTGCACGAATTCTACTCCGGGCTGCTTGGGACGGTTCACGACGTGCGGTGGGACCCGCGGCTTGCGCCCCTCCTCCCGCATGTTCCTGGGTTGGGAGCTGTTGAGGCCCCCTTCTCTGAGGAGGAAATTAAGTCTGCTGTGTTCGCCATGAGGTCCGGTAGCAGCCCCAGCCCCGATGGATTTGGACCGGGCTTCTTCAAATCATTTTGGGGGGTGATCAAAACTGACCTTGTGAGTTTCCTGGAGGAGTTCTACCACGGCAATGCCCACCTTGCCGGCGTCAACCAGGCCTTCGTCGCCCTTCTGCCTAAAACTGATATTGTGACCACTGCGGCCGGGTTCCGCCCTATCTCCCTCCAAAACTGCGTCATGAAGATCGTCACCCGGATCCTTACCTCCCGGCTCCAGCGTTTCATCGAGCAGCTCGTCGGCTTTGAGCAGTCCGGGTTCATCTCGGGGCACTGCATCACGGACAACTTCCTCCTCGTGGCTGAGTTGATCCAGTGTTGCCGCCTAAGGCAGACCCCGGCAATTGCCCTGAAGCTGGACTTTCGGAAGGCCTTTGACTCGGTGGACTGGAGATCTCTTGATGCTATTCTGGAAGCCCGCGGGTTTGGGGGCCTCTTCCGGTCGTGGGTCCGTGACATCCTGGTCACTGGGAAGGCTGCCGTGCTCCTCAACGGCGTTCCGAGGAGATGGATCGCGTGCAAGAACGGCTTGCGACAGGGGGACCCGCTATCCCCCTACCTCTTCCTGATCGTCGCCGGCCTTCTCCGGCAGCGGATTGTGATGGACTCCCCGGAGGGCGCGCTTCTCCACCCCCTTGTGGACGACCTGCCTTGCCCCGTGCTCCAATACGCGGATGACACGTTGATCCTTGTCCGCGCCGACAGCCGGCAGCTGACGCTCCTGAGGTCCGCGCTGGATGACTTCTCTGCCGCGACAGGGCTCTCCATTAACTTTGACAAAAGCACCTTCATGCCCATCTGCGTGCCCCCCCGTGAGGCGGCGAGCCTGGCGGCGATCCTGGGATGCCCCATCTCAGCCTTCTCCCAGACTTACCTGGGGCTACCGTTGTCGGACCGCAAACTACCTGCCAGCGCACTCGACTTCCTTGCTGATAAAATCAGCGGCAGGATTCCCAGCTGGAAGGTCCGCACCCTTGACCCCGGCAGCAGACTCACTCTCACGTCGGCAGTCCTGTCGGCACTCCCCTCCTTCGCCATGTCGGCCCTGGAAATCCCGAAAGGGACGGTGGCGAAGATGGACCGACCGCGCAGGGCCATGTTCTAGACTGCTTCGGAGCGCTGCGTCGGGGGGGGGGGCTGCCTCGTGTCATGGGAGACAGCCTGCCGACTCCAAACCGAAGGGGGGCTTGGCTTGCTGGACCTGGGGGTTCAAAATAAATGTCTCCTCCTCAAGATGGTCCATAAACTCCTGTCCGGCGCTCTGAACCCCTGGACGGTCTAGGTCCGACGCTGGTATGGGAGGGGTGAGGGCGGGAGGCCCAACCCCCCCACCCCGTCGTGGCGATGCTTCAGCGCTCTCATCCCCCTACTCCGGTCGATGTCCGTGGTCACGGTTGGGGATGGCGCGAGCACCTCCTTTTGGCAAGACAACTGGACATCCGTCGGGCCTCTCGCGTCGGCATTGCCTGCGGCATACTCCCACTCGTGTGCGCCTGATGCCACGGTCAGCGCGGTTGCGCTAGACGGGCTAAGCGCCCTCCGCCTTCGTGACCGCCTCTCGCCATCCGCCTCCAGCGAACTAGACCTTGTCATGGGCGCGCTGCGTGGCTTCAGCATCGGTACCGCCCCGGACCGCAGACAGCTGGTTTGCTCCGCTCCGGGACGCTACAAGACCCGCGACGTCTATCGGCTCCTCCACTCGACGGGGTGTGGCCCCCCGCTGCACGACCTCAACTGGCGAAACTTCTGCCCGGTAAAGGTCAAAATCTTTATTTGGATTCTCCGACATGGGCGAACTAGGACGCGGGCCCGCCTGTGCGACCTTGGGATCCTGCGCACCTCGGACTGCCTGTTCTGCCCCGGGGTGGTGGAGGACATCGACCACCTGTTCGCTAGGTGCCCCCGTATGCAGGACATCTGGGGGTCTGCACGCCCGCCTCCAGCGTCCTCACCGTCCCCGGCGCGGTGGACGCCTTCTACTCCATATACGGCGCGTGGCCCCTCTCCCTCCGTGCAACGGCCGTTGCTCTGCTCCTTTGGATCAGCTGGAAGACGCGGAACCGCCGGGTGTTCGACGGACTGGACACCACGACCTCTGAGTTCTTTGACGCTGCCCGAGCACATTTAGAGCTTTGGATAGTTCGAGCGCCGCGTCGCTTAAATTGTAACCCGCTGCTCGACTGGTGTGCTGGTCTACCGACTTGACCAGCCACACACCCCCCCCCCCCCCCCCCCCGGCTTGTACGAGTGTCTGTTGTTATTAATGAAAATTTCAGGTGGGCTCTTCGCCCTCCGTTGTCGCTTCAAAAAAAAAAAAAAAAAAACAAATTCAAGTGGATGTGTTCAAAGTTCCACATGTAAACGGGGATAACCAGAGAATATGTACTCTATAAAAAGGTATGTGGACGCACAGGTAAAATCCATCTGGGTTGGCTTGGTGGGTAGAACAAAGGCGCCTAGCATTCACCTAATATCTTATTTCAAAATGGCAGGTGCCAGCTTTTCAAAGAACAAATAAATCAGCAAAACACCTGTCAAAGTAAAAAAGGTGCAATAATTTCAATTCTTGTGCCGCATCTAAGCACAACAGGAACATAAAATCCCTTTGAAACAAAATGGCGAAAAAGTAATGCAACTATATAAAAGGAAAGGTCGAGCAAAATTAAAAGATTGACAAACCTTGCATTTTAAAACCACATCAAAGGCATACCACCCTCGTAGTCTCAACTCTGAATTCCTGGTTGATCCAACCTGATTGTGACAACTGGTCCAAAAAATGGATCAGGGTGCAGTGAAGCAAAAGATGCTTGATATAGTTTCTTAAAACTATACTACTTATAAAAGCTCTCAATCCTTACCTGAATTTTTGCGACACAAGGCAAAAATATCTATCCACTTCATTCACGGGCACCAACATGTAGAATATTCCCATATATTATCTGTAATGAGCTGCCCAGAGTTTTGGATAAATATTAGGTTTATGTTTCTTGTACTGTCATCTTGTCCTTGTCTCCTCTTCTCTCTAGTCAAGTATGGTCTGTCAGGGAATATTATAAGAACAAACTCTTTATGGTCTGAATCAACCAGAAACTGACAACTAACAGTTCAGCTATGTTCCTTTGAGAAGAAAACAGTGTAGTGGCCATGCATCAGTACACTTCCAGGTGTTGTAAGAATGGACAGTCCACTTGTACAATATTCCAGAATATCTGGACCCATGTACCAGAATGCATCTAATGTTTACCAGAAGAATACTGAAGAATGGGTCACTGCAGAAAAACAAAGCCAATCCAGTGCATGAATGTATTTCAGATGTGAACCTGTAGTCAGGTCGCAAGCATGCTAGCAGTAGACAGCTAGTGTTAAACTACCATCATATTCTGCTTTAAAGTCCTAACCTACAATACTGTTGAAATCGAGATGGAGCTGAAAGCTTACTTAAGATGACACCAAGGATAATAACAATATTTCGAACAAGAAAAACAGCAGCTGGTAAATGGTCAAACTGAATGCCAGTGGTTCCGCTGAATATTCTGTTTCATCTCAATTTCTTTAGTTAACTGTAGCAATCAGTAAATCCCCCAGTCCTTCCAAAATAACACAATACAATAGTTATACTCTTGTGTTACAGTACCTCTCAGTCCTCACCTAGAGAAGTGATCACTGCAGTTTTTGTATCAATGACAGCACCACAGCCATGAAAAAGGAAGAAGACAACCTCGTGATGCTATGCTTGTGCTTGTCTACTGTAATTACAGAGTGAGGAACTAAGATGTCACTAAAGTTTTGTTGGTGCAACTAAGGATTGCACATTTCAGCTTCAACCTTCATTGATTGGTTTCAAGAAAGTATAAAGACTGAATGATTGAGATTGTTGAATACCTGCGGCATAGATAAGTGCTGCTATATATACTCCCTCCATTCCAAAAATATAGTGCATATAGATTTTGTCCTAAGTCAAACTTTATAGGAAAAGTCAAACTTTACAAAGTTGGACTTGGAACAAAATCTATATACAGTATATTTTGGAATAGAGGGAGTATTGTGAAGAAACTGAAGATGACTTCGTAGATCATTCATGGGCCCTTCAGCATAACTGAAACACTCAAGTATAAATCCTCTCCTACAACTTTCAGGTATCAGTTTATCACTTTAGCTAACTATAGACTGATTTGGATATTTAGGTTTGCACCAACTCTTTTCTGGTACCACAGCTAAACACTCGGTGATTGGATACAGTCTGTCTTGCTAATGAGCTAACACATAGTGAAGTAATCGAGGAGATGAATGAGCCATTTGTATACTTATCTCCAGAGGCAATAGGAAGCGTAAGTATTTCAAAGTCATCATCAATGAGACACCAAAAAAACTATGCTGAATGAACCTGAGGTAGAAACGGAAGGCTTAAATCAAGATTATATAACCTTTATACCAAGGACAGTCATGCATATAGTACATAAATGTTAGCCCAATTGCCTCAACAAACAAAGGCTTGGGTCTATCTGTATGTGGTAATCACGATGTATCGAAGAATTACAATCATTCCCTATTAATAGATCCATTACGGAGATTCATAAAAGGTTGATATCCTTCAAGGAATTATTATTAACAGTCTGTTTAGTTTACTAAATATACAATGATCTGGAGATTTAAGAGACTGATAGATATTTATTTGTGAATAGCACTGCCAGGATTGTAAAGCAGCAGTTGCAAGTGTTCAATTAAGTAAGGCCGTTTACAAGTTCTCCAAATAAGCAGATTTTTCTGTTCCTACACTTCAAAACTGCAAACACAGTTGCATATTTGTCATGTTGATTGATAAGTACTGCCTAGTTCATATATCACACATAAAAATAGGTTGATGGTTCAAGGTACATTACACTGCAGTTGGAAGTTTCAACACACAACAGGATCAGCAATCATAAGTCTGAAAGCAACGGACGAGAACTCACATAGATCAAGCAGAATATTTCACTTCAAACTCTGATCAGAAAGATATTCCAAACTTCGAGTGATATGGCAAACTAGCTTGTTATATGTAAATAAATATGATAACAAAATAAGACATCCACTTTTAATGTTTTTATCGAGATTACGCCAAAATAAGTAAGTGATATGGTGGTGTCAATCTTTGCATAGGAATTATGTAAATGGCTTAGGGGCTGTTTCGTTCTCAAACACAGTATTCCATGCCTAATCTTAGGCACGACAGATTTTTTAGATGTGTGTTTGATTTCTAGCTGCTGTGCTTTGCCACACTTTTTCATCCATATGGCCTATGTTCCATTTGCATAACTTTTTCTAAATTCTGGCACGTTGTTGGCCATGCTTTTGTGGCAAGCCACTCATTGCCTGAGGTATGATAGTTAATGTAGATAGAATCTGACTCAGCCTGGTGACATAAGAAATTTCTCAAACAAGTTCTCACACATATGCAACAAGTAGTTAGTTGAACCAGAAAAATTCAAAGCATGCAACAGAAAATGAAGTCCACCCTTAATGGGGGTAAAGGAGAACATCAACAATTATGCTATGCATGAAACATCCTTACACAATAGAGGTGCTAGCCTTCTCACTTACAGGGTGGACATTCTTTCCAGCCAGATGATAAAGCAAAACTCCTGCTGCAACACTAACATTTAAGCTCTCCACAGCAAGGAATGACTTCATATCTTGATTGCCTGAATAATTATCACCCTCTTCCACTATATCTGAATCTGTGGCATCTGTGGTATCTGCGGCGTCTGTGGCATCTGTTCCTTCTCCTACAACAAATCCATCACCATTACCAGCAATTTTGACCAAATGTGTGCAGGATCGCTCAACCAGGGGCCTCAGACCAGTGCCTTCACTGCCCAACACAAGAATTGTTGGCACTCCTGTGGTAACTTCAGATAGAGGTATAGCTTTAGGAGCAACGGTACCACCAAGAACTCGCCACCCATTTTCAGCTGATGAAGACAAAAACTGCATCATGTTCCTACAGGAAAGCAGCTCGATCAACTCAAGCGAGCCTGCACTAGCTTTGCTCACTACTCCACTTAATGGAGCAGAGTTCTTAGCACATAACACAACACCCTCTGCGCCAAAGAAGTAGGCTGATCTGATTATGGCTCCCAAATTCTGAGGATCCATAACCTCATCCAAAGCTATCCAGACTGGTGCCTTTCCACCATCCACCCTGACTGAATCCAACTCCTTAGTATTCACCATTTCTAAGGGAGATGCATCAAGCACCAGACCTTGATGTGGTCGATTATCCACCACCATGTTGAGATCATGCTTTGACGCCTCAATAACTTTAAGTCCCATAGTCTCCGCCATCAGCAGCACCTTCTCAATCCCTTTCTTGTCCTTCTTCTTCTTGTTGCTCCTGCTCAAATCCATCCCTTCCTGTGTGTACAAAGCATAAAATTCCCTCCTTTCAGCCGTGAGAGCTGCAAGTACCGGCCCAACGCCGTAAACCCCCTCCCCAGCCATCTTCGGCACTGACGACTCCCCGGCGTCCTTCCATGTCTTCCTGCCCCAGTCCTCTTGCTTGTTCCACCGCCTCACATCTGGCTTGTCAAATCTTTCCCCACTAAATTTCTCACTACGGCCACGAGACCCGCCATACCTTTCCCCACTAAACCTCTCACCACGACCACGAGAGGCTCCATCCCTTTCCCCAGTAAACCTCTCACCACGGCCAAGAGACCCTCCATCCCTTTCCCCACTAAACCTCTCACCACGGCCAAGAGAACCACCATCCCTTTCCCCACTAAACCTCTCACCACGGCTACGAGACCCTCCATCCATTGGCATGTTGCGCCGAAACTTATCCTTGATCCTTCCCCATTTGGGATTGTCAATTGGCTCATTCTCCTCCGATCTAATCCCCCTCTCCTTGTACGAAACACTATCTTCCAATGTCTCTACTCCCGCACCTTGGTCTCCCTTGGAAAAGAACTTGTCAGCGGAGGTCTCCCACGAGGAGGAGCGGCCGGCTCTAGTCCTTTCAGTGGGGACGCTGCTGTTGACATTTGCAGCGGCAAGCCAAGGAAGCGCCCTCTCGCGGCCGACCGAATCAGAACTGCCTGATGCAGTTGAGAGCGAAACTCTAGGTCCCAGCCGGAAGCGCGAGGGGTCTCCCGGGGTAGCCGCAGCTCTGGTGCTCGCACGGTTGCTGGTGGTGGTAGTAGGACGAAGCGCGGATGTGGAGGAAGCGGACTTAGAGAAGTACCCGGCGCGGAGGAGACCGGCGAGGAGGGCGCGGCGAGGCGAAGACGCTCCCGCCAGGAGCGGTAGGGGCTGGGATTTGGAGAGGCCGGAGTGGAGCATGGCGCGGCGGCGGGGGAGCGTAGGGTTTTGGGGTCGCGGCTGCGAGAGCTGGGATGAGGGGTTTTGGGCGGCGCGCGGCACACTTGTTCGACGAAATGCTTCGCCGAGGATGACGCGTTGAGATTGAGATGAGAAAGGAGTAGTTTTTGTACGAGACCCCTGTAGTTCACCATTTATTCAGATGGGTCCTCATTTCTCGCTTTTGGACCGTTCAGTAAATTTCACATTGCACACTTGCCCAGCGCGCACACACCTCCACGATTCCACCCAAGTTTAGAGCATCTCCGTCGCGATATATTTCCCTTACGGCGCTAAAAAAGTAGTTTCGCGCGCACGGCGCTGATTTTGTTTTTCCAGCCACGCAATAATTTTAGCGCGTTGCAACGCAACGCTCCAGCGGGCACCCAAAAATCTCAGCGCCGCGCGCAAGCACAAACTATATTTGCACTTTAACTTACAACCAACAAGATCAAATATCCACACAAATCAACAATAAAAACCCCAACACGATCACCAATATGGTTCAAACATAGAAATACATGACATAGTTTAAATTCTAGGCATAGTTCATCAAACCACAATCAACTTCATGCAAATAAAGTACATACAAACATCATCGATCATGCATCATCTTCTTCTTCTCCATTTTCTTTCTCCTCATCACTTCTCACCTATAGCATGGGAGATCTGCGCGTATGTTTTCTCTCTCCGTCTGGTTGAATGATGGAGTAAAAGCAGGTTTGTTTGATAGCTCTCTGTCGGCGGGCAAAGCATTCCAGGGGTGTGATCCGAGGACCACAATGGATAGCGCAAGCAAATGTGTCACTTTCCCACTATCCAGCATCAAACTTATCGGAAAATCAAGCAAAAAAACACCTATTTCAAAGCGAGATGCTCTTGATGGATAAAAAACCTATGCTAGGAGGCTTCGCCGATTGATAAAGGTGAGGTAATCAACCATCATTTGCTTCATCCTTCCCCCATCTTCCTCAACCGCTCTATTCTCAACTCGGACGGTGTTCCCACTACCTTCAAATGCACCATCGGAAGGCATTTGAGGCACACCGGAACCATTGCCGCCTACAGAGTTCGCCCGGGGCGCCATGAAAAGGCCGCGCGCGATACCAACCGGAGGAGCGGCGGCGCCGGTGGAGGCGGCAAATCCCGCGCTAGGGTTTGCGGCGCCGCCGGCGAACGAGGGGTCACGGAGGTAGGGAGGGGTCGGGGTGTAACATCCCAAGTATGAAAATACCCCTAGAATGTTTGATTTCTTGTTTATTAAAGTATTGCATCATGTCATCATATTTATTTCCTTGTTTGCATTTGTTCACTATTTGTTTTGCATCTGTTTCTATTCTGTTTTCACAATGGAAATTCAAACAATTTCAAATGATGTGTTTCATACTTGTCATGTTACAATATTTTCAAATCAAAAGTTCAAACCAAATCTCATTTTGTTTCCATTTATTTCATAGTGTTCAACTATTAAAAATGAGGGCTTTTAATCAACCCATTAATTCCAAAGGGTATTTCAAATTCAAATCAAATCATCAAACAACACCTAATTTGAAAATTATGAAATTACCAAACAAATTCTAATTACATTTGTTCTATTTAATCAATAGGGTTCACCCTAATAAAACATTGTTTTTCAATATTAATCATTTAATTATCAAATTCTTCAAATTCAAACCAATTTACAAAACAGCAAATAAAATTGAACTTTTCAAAAACCAAAGTTGACATTTGGTGGATGTTGACCTAATAAACTCACATGAATTTTTCCAAAATTTTATCAACTCAAAAACCTATCATTTTCTTCCATTTTCTTTTGCTGCAAAAAAAAACAGAGGAATAAAAATAATAAAAAGAAAAAAACGGTTCACAGAGGGGGGAGAAACGCAGACCAGCCACCTTTTTACTTCTCCTCGCGCGCAGCCCAGCCCGCAACGGCCCGAAAACGGTTCGTCCGTTCTTTTTCCCTTCGTCATCTTGTACGGCGGCAATCCGGTGGTGCCACGGCGGCACTGCCGCGAGCAGACGGCGATCCGCGCAGCCGCAGCCCTATATAAGCTAGCCCTAGCCTCCCTGGCGCCGCCCTAACCCTACCACCTACCCTATCCCCTCGCGCCGCCGCCAAGCTCTCTCTCCCCGGCGAATTCCACCACCTCTGTCACTGCTTCCGACCGTCGCCGTTCTCTGAACTTCGATGATCACCTCCACAGCGCTGCACCACGACCCTATCTAGCTTCTGAAACCGCACCGCCGCGTCGCCCTCTACCGTTTGGTCACCACCGTAGCCCCGGAGATCAACCACATCGCCGCCGCCATCTTCGACGTCGCCGCCGGCCGCGCCCCCCTCGACCCTCTGCTTCCACGACAACGACAGTGAGCGCCACCATGACCTCCTCCTCCTCTCTGTTACATGCCCGCAAGCACGCGCACATCACCACCACCCAGCACGCGCAAGCAACCGCGAGCACGAGCAAACGCCACGATGATCGCCGCCGGCCGCTCCGTTTCTGTCAAAGTTCAGAGTTTTTCGCGCGTCAGTTAGATTCAGATAGCGAAACAACACCATATCCTGTGTGCGCGTGTATTACTGTCAAGAAACGTTTCACCACCGCACTGGTTACAGGGAGTGCGCGCACGGGCGAGATCCAGGGTTCGAGTCCCTGGCTCGCGGGATAAAATCCCACTTTTTTGCACCGTAGCGCTGACAGGGTGGCCCCCCTGTCGGCCACCCGTGAGGCCACGCAAGCGCACAGTGGACCTAGGCCCACTGTCAGTGGCTGGGGTATCCCTGTGTGCGGTAAAATATGTTTTCCAACTTTCTGTTTTCAAAACCAGTCCTTTTGTTTTACAGATTGGCCCCTGGAATTAAAAAGTGAATAACTTTTATTTTATAACTCCAATTAATAAAAATAAAATATGTGCACTGCTCTAAATTAAATTGTCTATCTATCTATAGCATTTGTTCTCTGTTTTGAATTTTCCAAATGCAATTCAAATTTGAATTCAAATAATTCATTGCAATTGCTAAATCCATAACTAATTCATACTTATTCCAAATAATGCAACTAAAATATGTTTTCCCATGCTATTTCAAATAACCTTTTCAAATATAAATTTTGTTTCATGGTTTTAATAATTTAAATTGCCTAAATAATTTAAACATTGTTTAAATCATTTAAATTTGATAAAATCATAACTTGCTCAAATTAAATTATTTTTAAACATGCAAAATATGTTTTCAAACTAGAAAAGTATGAACTTTTCAAATATGAATTTGAATTTATGTTTTAAACAAATAAAATTCAAATAATATTCAAACTTGTTTTAACTCATTTAAAACTTGTTTAATCTTGTTTAATTCATAATTAAATCATTGTAATTCCTTTTTCAATATTTGAAACATGTAATCCAACTAAAATTTTGTATTCTTTTCAAATAGGAATTTTGTTATTTATTTTGCACAATTTAAATTGGTGAAAACAACAACTATTTGTGTAGTCCCTTTAAGGAACCAAAAATTCCCTAATTTAATAAATAAATTTCTAAATTGGTAAACCTTATTTCCAATTGGTTCTATTGTTGTTATTTTGTTGTTTTCCTCATGCATGCATCATGCTAAGCAAACTTTCACATGGTAATCAATTATAGATCATTTGTTTCCACTTAATCAATGGACCTTTTCCATATGCAATCCAATTGCATATGTGGCCCTTTAAATTGTGTTACCATGTTAACTAGTTTATTTTGATGCAACCATTAACCTGACATGCATCATCCCATGATTGTGCACTATGCCATGATATTGATTGTTTATATTTCTGCCTTGTTTGTTTGCTTCTTCTCGGATAGACGACGACGTTGAGACAGACGATCTTTACAGCACCCCTTCTGAGGATCTAGCTCAGTACCAGGCTGCTGAGTTTGCAGGCAAGTTATCACTCACATGAACCATTGTGTTCCTTTCAACATTGGTTACCGATACTTTCCGTTGCCTATTTCTGCTAGCCATAGTAGTAGTTGTTTCTGTTACGAACCTATCACATGAATCCCTTAACCCTGATATTGCCTCACCTCCACTCCTACACCCCATTGTTTGAGCCAGTGTCTTACTAGCATGCTTAGGTTGTTTTGCTCGAGTCTGTTACCTGTTACTTTCAGTTACTTTACTTCTATTATGTTCTGGGGGCTCGATGTTAATTATTCAACCTGTTAATAATAATATGCTGATAAGGCACCGGCAGGAGGCCCTGTGTGGTTTTGAAGCCTGCTAGTGTCGACCCTAATAGGAAAAGGGTCTTGTCTACTGATCCATGATGAGCGCACTACCCGCATGTGGGAAGCGAGTATGGGCGCCCCCCTCAATTTGATTCGATTCGCATCTCGTCCAAATCGCCTCATTTAGTTCGTGATTTCCATTTGCCGCATGCATGTTTTTGCGAGCTCAGCGCAGGGTGGAACTTTTGTAGTCGGCATATAGGGGGACACTGTCTTAGAGTGCTATGAGGGTCCCTTTTCTTCGGGGCTTGATTAGCCGTGCGCCCAAGGTGCTTTGGGCTTGATGCGAAGAAGAGTTGAGTTGTGTTGAGTGCCCCGCTTGGTGGGAGGCATCCCATCTGGCGGGTTATTCATACGTGTACGGCCAAATTGGTGCAACCCTGCAGGGATAATCTTCTCGAGAAGCCGTGTTTTCCGCGGTTATGGTTAACTTGGTGAAAGTACTGGCTAACAAGTACTCAGGACAACTTGAACTTAATGATTAACAACCTTACACCCAATGATTAACAACTTGACTAGTAATAGGCTTATTGACACAATAACTTGATTCATCTTTATTTCAACTGTGTGAGTTATCCTCGGATTGCTTCTTTGGATAAGGGGCGAGATCCAGGATGGGTTTGTTTGAGGTTATCTTTCAGTTGGTTACTATACGCTATCTTATCCCCTTTCTGTTAGCTGGAAGTTGTAGTGTTTCTGTAGTTGGATAGCGCAGCCAGTTGCAGCATCTTTTATATCCCCTTCTTCCATTGAACCCAAGGCATCTGTGCTTGGTGTTGACGGGCTACACTTTGGTGAACTGTGAGTCTTGCTTGCCAGTACTTGGATGTACTGACCCCTTTGGGGCTGTGGTTTCCGCAGACTACGCTTACGAGGATCCAGGTGACGGCTACTACGTGGAGTTTGACGAGGCTGCTGACGAGTAGATAACGGACCCGGGCAGGATCCGAGACTACGTGGATGGGCTCCGTATTTATTACAGTTTCCGGCTTCTTAAGCCTATTTGGATTTGTCTGTACTCAGACCCCTTGAATGCTTCCGCTGAGATGTAATGATGTTATGTTGGGACATGTGTCCTCTGGATGATTGTATTTGCTATCTCTGCTCTAGTGAGAGTCAGTTGCAACTTATTTCAATCTTTTGTGTCTTAGAGATATGTTGTGTTATCATCTTGTTCAAAGCCGTTGACGTACCATGTGTGTATGGTATGAAGTACGTCAATGGTAGTGTCCTGATTTCTACGGGATAGTTTACATCGACGGTGAATAGTAAGGATTGGTTGTCACACATAAGTGTTGGCCTACTCGTAAGAGATGAGGGTGCCGGTAAGCCCCGTAATCCAATCAAAATACTGTTCAGTTCGTACGATGAGTATCCTCTAGAAGTCCGGGTGCGACAAATGGTATCAGAGCCTGTCTGCCTGTAGGATCCCTTTTACTGGTCGCAGTTGAGTCTAGAAACTATTTTGTAGCTATATAGGAAAAAATGAAACGTGAGAGTAGGAATTCTGCCATTTTTCTTCTTTCCCCACCCATCCACCCTTTTTCTGGTAAGGAAGTGCAACGTTGTTTTCTCTTCTCGTCTAAACTTTCAAGTTAGGTTTTCACGTGTTTTGGGTTCTCCGTAGTACCTCAGGAGTTTTGGTCTCGTTTTCCCGATGTTGCTTCGATATCCTGTTCTTCTAAAGAACCTTTTCGTCCGTTGAAACCTTGTTGTTGCTTTCCACTTCAGTTCTCTACCGGCGTCTAATCAAAACTTCCCCGATCATCTACAGATGGATCTCAGGTTCTTCCCGCAGGTGGTTCGGATGACTCGTTGTGAGAGCACCGCCGGTTATCCGGAGATGCTGAGAGACATGGTCACTTATCTGGGGTTCCGTTGGGCACCAGAGTACCAGGTCTACGAGCAGCAGCGAGAGTTTGGCCAGACCTACTACCAGGCTATCGTCTACATTCTGTCAGATGATGGCATGAGCGTCGTCCACCGCTACGAGGGAGTAGGTTCCACAGTGGATATGGCCGTGCAGCAGGCAGCTTATGTGAGTCTCACCGTCCTTCGTGCTGACTACTGGGGATTTGACGATTCTATCTATCGCCACATCCCCCGTGGTTACATCACTTTGGAGGGAGCTCACTTCACTCTCTACGGCAACTTGGATGTCTATGAGCATGATAACACCAGGCTGCACACCACCGCTCAGTTTGTGAGGCACAGTGACGCAGTTGCCACCACACTTTCTCAGGAGTTGGCCTCAGTCAGGGAGCAGCTCTACCTTGCTTTGACTCGTCTGGCGACGTACACCACAGACTTTGTTGGAGATGAGCGCTTTGCACGTTTCCATCAGACAGTTGGACGTAGTTTGCCAGATGCTGGAGGTTACGAGCCGATCAGAGGTCCACTCCTCAACCTCGGAGCTGGTTACACTGGGATTCCACGCTTTGGAGCACAGGGAGACGACGCTTTCTACTTCACCACATCGAGAGTCGCTCTCAGAGCAGTCCTGATCTACGTGGATCGTCGTTCTACCTACTTTCGTGGGATTCCTCCTCACCGTATCTCTCGTCGTACTACTCACCGCCGTCCTGCGTGATGAGCATGGGAGTACCGATGTATCCATTCCTAGCTATGTTTAGTTATCCTTTGGCTTTCGAACCATGTATTGGTGTGTTGGATATTCTGATGTATTTGAACATGTGATGATGTACCTGTTGGTTATCTATTCATGCGTCAGAATAATCTCTCTTTCGGTTACCAAGTCTATCCTTTTCTGTTGTTGTGCTAAAATGCATGTCTATTCAGGATGCCGCCAACAAGGAGCAACCCGCCTGAGCCACCTCCGATCACGGAGCTGTTGACTCAGTTGACTCAGGTCGTGGCACAGATGGCCCAGTTCCAGACTAACCAGCACAACAACCAGAATGCTCCACGGGTCAGCATCAAGGAATTCCTCAGTATGGGTCCGAGAGCTTTCGTGGAAACACGCGAGCCTCTGGATGCTGATGACTGGATCCGAGAGATGGCCAGGGCTCTGGACATTGCTCACGTTGCTGAGGAAGACAAAGTCAAGTATGCCACCTACCTACTGAAGGGTCAGGCAGCTACCTGGTGGGAGAACTACCAGACCATGAGAGCTGGATACCCAATCACCTGGGGTTGTTTCAAGGATGCCTTCCTGAAGCACCACATCCCAGATGGTCTCATGGAAAGGATGCGTGAGGAGTTTTGCTCTCTTAAGCAGGGCAAGCTGGACGTCATTGGCTATCAGAACGAGTTCAATCGTCTTGCTCGATACGCTGGTGATGAGGTGTCCACTGAGGCTAAGAAGATGGCAAGGTTCCGCCGAGGTTTTAACCCGGAACTGAAGTACGCTCTCACAAACATCAAGTGCAAAGACTTCGAGGAGCTCGTTAACACCGCGCTCAATGAGGAAAATGGGCGCAAGGCGTTCGAGGATTCTCGCAAGCACTCGCGTGAGGGTGGTTCCTCCTCCAACATGACCACCCCTCCGCAGAAGCGCCGCATCTGGGTGCCAAATGGTGCTGTCACTCGGGCTCCATATGCCCAAGCTTCTCCAGGCTTTGCTCCCCGCCCACCCAACCCATCTCAGATGCAGGGTCAGAGGTTTCCAATGGGGCAGCCAAGGCCAGGTCCTCCTCGTGTCGTCACTTGCTACAAGTGCAAGGAGACTGGACACTACGCTGATAAGTGCACTCAGAGGCAGCTACCTCCACCTCCTCGCCCCAACACCAACCAGGCAATGGTTCGTGCTCCTCCGGCTAAAGCCTTCAACTCCAACAACAGGCCTGTCGGGAGGACCGCGAGGGTGAATCATATCAAGGCCGACAAAGCTGAGGAAGCTACTGACGTCGTTCTCGGTATATTACCCGTAAACTCTTTTCCAGCTAAAGTGTTGTTTGATACCGGAGCATCGCATTCTTTTGTGTCAAAGATCTTTGCAACAGCATACAACCTAGTTCTGGTTCCACTAAGCAATCAAATCTCTGTTCACTCTCCGGGAGCTAAAATGTTGACTTCCAAGATAAGTAAGGACAATCAAATCCTAATTGGAGGTCGCATATTCCTTGCTTCACTAATGTTGCTGGGAAATTCTGACATTGATGTCATTCTGGGCATGGATTGGTTGAAGACCAACGAAGCTAAAATTGACTGTGCTCAAAAGTCAATAACTCTTTCCCACCCTTCTGGCCAGATAGTCTATTCTCCATACGGATCAAGTTCTGTTCAGCTGTTCAACCTCGATGCAAAACCTCTTCCTGCAATAGAGGATGTTCCGGTGGTTTGTGAATTCCCTGACGTCTTCCCAGAAGAATTGCCGGGAATGCCTCCGGACAGAGCAGTTGAGTTCGTGATCGAGCTTGAGCCAGGTACTGCTCCAATCTCTAAGCATCCATACAAGATAGATCCTCCTGAACTGATATTGTTGAAGGAGCAAATCGATATGTACATGGAGAAAGGTTACATTCAGCCTAGTTCCTCCGCTTGGGGTTGCCCAACTTTGTTCGTTGCCAAGAAAGATCAAACAAAAAGACTCGTGGTTGACTATCGTCCTCTCAACGAGAAAACCATCAAAAACAAGTATCCAATTCATCGTATCGATGATCTTTTTGATCAACTTGCTGGAGCCTCAATATTCTCAAAGTTGGATTTGAGGATGGGTTACCATCAGATAAAGATCAGAAAGGAAGATATTCCGAAAACAGCTTTCACCACTCGGTACGGTCTATATGAATACACCGTCATGTCCTTTGGTCTCACCAATGCACCGACGACATTCTCAAGACTCATGAATTCTGTCTTCCATGAATACCTCGACAAGTTCGTTGTGGTATATCTCGATGACATTCTGGTCTACTCAAAATCCGAGGAAGAGCATGGAGAACATCTTCGTCTCACTCTCATGAAACTTCGCGAGCATCGTCTATATGCCAAATTCTCCAAATGTGAGTTCTGGATTCCAGAAGTTGCTTACCTTGGTCATATCATCTCTACCAAAGGCATAGCCATTGATCTAGAAAAGGTTAAGGCAATTGTTGATTGGAAACCTCCTAAGACGGTGAAGCAAGTAAGAAGTTTTCTTGGCTTGGCTAGCTATTGCCGTCGTTTCGTCCAAAACTTTTCCAAGATTGCCAAACCTCTCACTGATCTCACAAAGAAGGACAAGAAGTTCGTTTGGACTCCACAGTGTGATGAGAGTTTCAATCTCCTGAAGACTAAACTCACTTCCACCCCAGTTCTGGTTAGCCCAGATACTACCAAACCTTTCCAGATATTCTGCGATGCATCTCTCCAAGGTCTAGGTGCAGTTCTTATGCAAGAACGTCAAGTTGTGGCTTATGCTTCACGTCAGTTGAACCCACATAAGCAAAACTATCCCACACATGATCTTGAACTTGCAGCAGTTGTGTTTGCCCTCAAGAAATGGAGACAATACTTGTTGGGTAACCGCACTGAAATCTTTTCCGATCATAAGAGTCTGAAATACATCTTCACTCAGCCAGATCTAAACCTCGGGCAAAGGAGATGGATTGAAAAGATTAAAGACTTTGATCTCACCATTTATTACACTCCAGGCAAGGCTAATGTTATGGCCGACGCTCTCAGTCGCAAGTCATATTGCAATAATCTCATGATCATGGAAAGCCAACCTCCACTTCATGAGGAATTCCAGAAGCTGAACCTTGGTCTTGTTCCTCAAGGATATCTTGCAAGCTTGACAGCTAGTCCAACTCTCGAGGACAAGATTCGTTCTGAACAACTTCGTGATGCTGAAATCAAGAAGATTGTAGAGCAGATCAAAGAAGGCAATGATAAGTTCAAGTCCTTCTCAATTGATGACAAGGGAACTGTGTTCTTCGAAGGACGCATTGCAGTTCCTCAGATTCAAAGTCTCAAAGATGTCATTCTCAAGGAGGCTCATGAAACTCCCCTCTCCATCCATCCTGGAAGTACAAAGATGTACCAGGATCTCAAGACTCTGTATTGGTGGCCTGGCATGAAACGTGAAATTGCTCAATACGTTTCTGAATGCGACGTTTGTCAACGTGTTAAGGCAGTCCATCAGAAAACAGCCGGTCTACTCCAACCTCTGAAAATTCCTCAGTGGAAGTGGGACATGATTGAAATGGACTTCGTTACTGGTTTTCTAAAGTCCAAGAAGGGCAACGATGCAATCTTCGTTGTTATTGATCGTCTCACTAAGGTAGCTCACTTCTTTGCTGTCAAAGAAACAATCTCAGCTAGCCAGTTAGCAGAGCTCTACACAGCAAGGATTGTTCCTCTTCATGGTGTTCCATTGGAAATAAGCTCAGACCGTGGAAGTATCTTCACTTCTCATTTCTGGAAAAGCTTTCAAGAAGCATTGGGCACCAAACTTCTGTTCAGCACAGCTTATCACCCTCAGTCTCAGGGGCAAGTCGAAAGAGTCAATCAGATTCTCGAGGATATGCTCAGAGCATGTGGTCTCTCCTTTGGCATGAAATGGGAGGATTGCCTTCCATATGCTGAATTCTCCTACAACAACAGCTTCCAGGCAAGCCTAGGCATGACACCATTTGAGGCATTGTATGGCCGCAGATGCAGGAGTCCAATCAATTGGTCTGGAGCTGGTGAACGTTCACTCTTAGGCCCGGACATTGTTAAGGAAGCCGAGGAGAAAGTTCGCATCATTCGTGACAATCTCAAGATTGCTCAGTCTCGTCAGAAGAGCTATTATGACAGCAAGCACAGGGATATGATCTATGCACCTGGTGACAAAGCATATCTCCGTGTAACTCCCCTCAGAGGCACTCATCGTTTTGGTGTGAAAGGAAAGCTTGCACCAAGATACATTGGTCCTTTCAACATCCTCTCAAGGCGTGCGGAAAATGCCTATCGTCTTGAACTTCCAGAAAAGCTATCCAAGGTGCACGATGTGTTCCACGTGTCACAGCTCAAGAAGTGTTTCAAAGATCCAGATCGTGCAGTTGATCATGATTCCATTGAACTGCAAGATGATCTCTCTTATGAGGAGCACCCTATTCGTATTCTCGATGAGACCGAGCGTAAGACTCGCAACAAGAGCACCAAGTTCTTGAAAGTGCAGTGGTCGCATCATTCCGATAAAGAGGCAACGTGGTAGACCGAAGAGGATCTTCGCAAGAAGTATTCGGACCTTTTCTCTTCTCCGTAAGGAATCTCGGGGCGCGATTCCTTCAAGGGGGGGCGTTTTGTAACATCCCAAGTATGAAAATACCCCTAGAATGTTTGATTTCTTGTTTATTAAAGTATTGCATCATGTCATCATATTTATTTCCTTGTTTGCATTTGTTCACTATTTGTTTTGCATCTGTTTCTATTCTGTTTTCACAATGGAAATTCAAACAATTTCAAATGATGTGTTTCATACTTGTCATGTTACAATATTTTCAAATCAAAAGTTCAAACCAAATCTCATTTTGTTTCCATTTATTTCATAGTGTTCAACTATTAAAAATGAGGGCTTTTAATCAACCCATTAATTCCAAAGGGTATTTCAAATTCAAATCAAATCATCAAACAGCACCTAATTTGAAAATTATGAAATTACCAAACAAATTCTAATTACATTTGTTCTATTTAATCAATAGGGTTCACCCTAATAAAACATTGTTTTTCAATATTAATCATTTAATTATCAAATTCTTCAAATTCAAACCAATTTACAAAACAGCAAATAAAATTGAACTTTTCAAAAACCAAAGTTGACATTTGGTGGATGTTGACCTAATAAACTCACATGAATTTTTCCAAAATTTTATCAACTCAAAAACCTATCATTTTCTTCCATTTTCTGTTGCTGCAAAAAAAAACAGAGGAATAAAAATAATAAAAAGAAAAAAACGGTTCACAGAGGGGGGAGAAACGCAGCCCAGCGACCTTTTTACTTCTCCTCGCGCGCAGCCCAGCCCGCAACGGCCCAAAAACGGTTCGTCCGTTCTTTTTCCCTTCATCATCTTGTACGGCGGCAATCCGGTGGTGCCACGGGGGCACTGCCGCGAGCAGACGGCGATCCGCGCAGCCGCAGCCCTATATAAGCTAGCCCTAGCCTCCCTGGCGCCGCCCTAACCCTACCACCTACCCTATCCCCTCGCGCCGCCGCCAAGCTCTCTCTCCCCGGCGAATTCCACCACCTCTGTCACTGCTTCCGACCGCCGCCGTTCTCTGAACTTCGATGATCACCTCCACAGCGCTGCACCACCACCCTATCTAGCTTCTGAAACCGCACCGCCGCGTCGCCCTCTACCGTTTGGTCACCACCGTAGCCCCGGAGATCAACCACATCGCCGCCGCCATCTTCGACGTCGCCGCCGGCCGCGCCCCCTCGACCCTCTGCTTCCACGACAACGACAGTGAGCGCCACCATGACCTCCTCCTCCTCTCTGTTACATGCCCGCAAGAACGCGCACATCACCACCACCCAGCACGCGCAAGCAACCGCGAGCACGAGCAAACGCCACGGTGATCGCCGCCGGCCGCTCCGTTTCTGTCAAAGTTCAGAGTTTTTCGCGCGTCAGTTAGATTCAGATAGCGAAACAAAACCAAAACCATATCCTGTGTGCGCGTGTATTACTGTCAAGAAACGTTTCACCACCGCACTGGTTACAGTCAGTGCGCGCACGGGCGAGATCCAGGGTTCGAGTCCCTGGCTCGCGGGATAAAATCCCACTTTTTTTGCACCGCAGCGCTGACAGGGTGGCCCCCCTGTCAGCCACCCGTGAGGCCACGCAAGCGCACAGCGGACCTAGGCCCACTGTCAGTGGCTGGGGTATCCCTGTGTGCGGTAAAATATGTTTTCCAACTTTCTGTTTTCAAAACCAGTCCTTTTGTTTTACAGATTGGCCCCTGGAACTAAAAAGTGAATAACTTTTATTTTATAACTCCAATTAATAAAAATAAAATATGTGCACTGCTCTAAATTAAATTGTCTATCTATCTATAGCATTTGTTCTCTGTTTTGAATTTTCCAAATGCAATTCAAATTTGAATTCAAATAATTCAATTGCAATTTGCTAAAATCCATAACTAATTCATACTTATTCCAAATAATGCAACTAAAATATGTTTTCCATGCTATTTCAAATAACCTTTTCAAATATAAATTTTGTTTCATGGTTTGAATAATTTAAATTGCCTAAATAATTTAAACATTGTTTAAATCATTTAAATTTGATAAAATCATAACTTGCTCAAATTAAATTATTTTTAAACATGCAAAATATGTTTTCAAACTAGAAAAGTATGAACTTTTCAAATATGAATTTGAATTTATGTTTTAAACAAATAAAATTCAAATAATATTCAAACTTGTTTTAAACTCATTTAAAACTTGTTTAATCTTGTTTAATTCATAATTAAATCATTGTAATTCCTTTTTCAATATTTGAAACATGTAATCCAACTAAAATTTTGTATTCTTTTCAAATAGGAATTTTGTTATTTATTTTGCACAATTTAAATTGGTGAAAACAACAATTATTTGTGTAGTCCCTTTAAGGAACCAAAAAATCCCTAATTTAATAAATAAATTTCTAAATTGGTAAACCTTATTTCCAATTGGTTCTATTGTTGTTATTTTGTTGTTTTCCTCATGCATGCATCATGCTAAGCAAACTTTCACATGGTAATCAATTATAGATCATTTGTTTCCACTTAATCAATGGACCTTTTCCATATGCAATCCAATTGCATATGTGGCCCTTTAAATTGTGTTACCATGTTAACTAGTTTATTTTGATGCAACCATTAACCTGACATGCATCATCCCATGATTGTGCACTATGCCATGATATTGATTGTTTATATTTCTGCCTTGTTTGTTTGCTTCTTCTCGGATAGACGACGACGTTGAGACAGACGATCTTTACAGCACCCCTTCTGAGGATCTAGCTCAGTACTAGGCTGCTGAGTTTGCAGGCAAGTTATCACTCACATGAACTATTGTGCTCCTTTCAACATTGGTTACCGATACTTTCCGTTGCCTATTTCTGCTAGCCATAGTAGTAGTTGTTTCTGCTACGAACCTATCACATGAATCCCTTAACCCTGATATTGCCTCACCTCCACTCCTACAACCCCATTGTTTGATCCAGTGTCTTACTAGCATGCTTAGGTTGTTTTGCTCGAGTCTGTTACCCGTTACTTTCAGTTACTTTACTTCTATTATGTTCTGGGGGCTCGATGTTAATTATTCAACCTGTTAATAATAATATGCTGATAAGGCACCGGCAGGAGGCCCTGTGTGGTTTTGAAGCCTGCTAGTGTTGACCCTAATAGGAAAAGGGTCTTGTCTACTGATCCATGATGAGCGCACTACCCGCATGTGGGAAGCGAGTATGGGCGCCCCCTCAATTTGATTCGATTCGCATCTCGTCCAAATCGCCTCATTTAGTTCGTGATTTCCATTTGCCGCATGCATGTTTTTGCGAGCCCAGCGCAGGGTGGAACTTTTGTAGTCGGCATATAGGGGGACACGGTCTTAGAGTGCTATGAGGGTCCCTTTTCTTCGGGGCTTGATTAGCCGTGCGCCCAAGGTGCTTTGGGCTTGATGCGAAGAAGAGTTGAGTTGTGTTGAGTGCCCCGCTTGGTGGGAGGCATCCCATCTGGCGGGTTATTCATACGTGTACGACCAAATTGGTGCAACCCTGCAGGGATAATCTTCTCGAGAAGCCGTGTTTTCCGCGGTTATGGTTAACTTGGTGAAAGTACTGGCTAACAAGTACTCAGGACAACTTGAACTTAATGATTAACAACCTTACACCCAATGATTAACAACTTGACTAGTAATAGGCTTATTGACACAATAACTTGATTCATCTTTATTTCAACTGTGTGAGTTATCCTCGGATTGCTTCTTTGGATAAGGGGCGAGATCCAGGATGGGTTTGTTTGAGGTTATCTTTCAGTTGGTTACTATACGCTATCTTATCCCCTTTCTGTTAGCTGGAAGTTGTAGTGTTTCTGTAGTTGGATAGCGCAGCGAGTTGCAGCATCTTTTATATCCCCTTCTTCCGTTGAACCCAAGGCATCTGTGCTTGGTGTTGACGGGCTACACTTTGGTGAACTGTGAGTCTTGCTTGCCAGTACTTGGATGTACTGACCCCTTTGGGGCTGTGGTTTCCGCAGACTACGCTTACGAGGATCCAGGTGACGGCTACTACGTGGAGTTTGACGAGGCTGCTGACGAGTAGATAGCGGACCCGGGCAGGATCCGAGACTACGTGGATGGGCTCCGTCTTTATTTCAGTTTCCGGCTTCTTAAGCCTATTTGGATTTGTCTGTACTCAGACCCCTTGAATGCTTCCGCTGAGATGTAATGATGTTATGTTGGGACATGTGTCCTCTGGATGATTGTATTTGCTATCTCTGCTCTAGTGAGAGCCAGTTGCAACTTATTTCAGTCTTTTATGTCTTAGAGATATGTTGTGTTATCATCTTGTTCAAAGCCGTTGACGTACCATGTGTGTATGGTATGAAGTACGTCAATGGTAGTGTCCTGATTTCTACGGGATAGTTTACATCGACGGTGAATAGTAAGGATTGGTTGTCACACATAAGTGTTGGCCTACTCGTAAGAGATGCGGGTGCTGGTAAGCCCCGTAATCCAATCAAAATACTGTTCAGTTCGTACGATGAGTATCCTCTAGAAGTCCGGGTGCGACACGGGGGGACGTCGGAGCGATTGTCCATCGCTGGCGGCGGCGCGGGAGGGGCGAGGGCGGGAGAGAGAGCGCGAGCGGCGGGAGATTTCAGCGGCATTTGGCAGATTCGTCCGCTCTCTTCTCTTCCCCGCGCGCTGGACGAGAGGCTGGAGGATTTGCGCCGACGGAACCGCTTCGGCCCGCCGCCCGCGCGCTGGACGAATATCGTGCGTCCGCTGGAGCTGATAAAATGGCCCCGCGCGCGGCAAATGACCGGTATATCGCGCGCGGCGTCTTTGCAGCCGTTGTTGGAGATGCTCTTAGTAGTGCACTCTCTCTTATCCCAAACTAGAAAATTACCCTGGCCATGTGGATTTCTTTTAAAAATCTATTATGTAAATAAAATAGATACGAGTCATGAAATATTCGATTGTCAAGATTCAATAATCGCAACATCAAGATACTAAATTTAATTCACGTGCAATTGTTGTGTATTTGAGGTCTAAATATTAATGGCAGATGGTGATATGGATAGCTTGCATGTTGAGATATAGATATATTGATTTTTCACGACACTTTTAATAGATCGGAGGGAGTTTTTTTTTCGCATAGCACCTAGTAATGTTTTGTTTTTGGCTAGACGACCATGAGTAATAGGACTATGAGTTGCAGTTTACATGGATATTGGGATTAATTATAAGCATCACATGCAGAAGCCACAATCAAATCAATGGTGCATGAGATGTCGAAAAAAAATTGGATTATAAAAATTGATGCACGGAGATGACGTGAGATGTTTTTCTTGATTTGCTTTTTTTAATAAAGGGAAGTATATTAATATCACGGAGATAAAAAAAGCCTCTGCAACAACACAATAACCATAGTCATTACGGATGCACACAGCCGAAAGACAATAAAAAAAGAAATAAAAAGAAAAGTCCCGCTACAGAGTTGCAGTCCTCGCGGTATCCGTACAACCACCACCTAAACAACAGTTGATGTCCATCTCTTTAAAAACAACGTCTCCAAGAAAAACGGTGTTAGGCACAACCAATTAAGGCTAGACCTTGGGTTTTCACCCTGAAGATAATCCTCACTCTCAAAACAACGGCTCCAAGGAGACCAGTGCCAGGCACAACTAATTAAGGCCAGACATTGGGCTTTCACTCTAAAAGGTATGACTTTGGACTTCACGCATGCTGTCGCCCCCTCTTACATACGGCAGCCACGAATCTTGTAACTCCAAGCCAGTTCCCCATCGATGCAAATACTCCGAACACCGTTGCTAGTTCTCCAATCTCACCTTCGATGACTGAACATTGTGACCGAATTCCACCGATCTAGCAATCTCCAGGCGTCGCCCATGTGAGTTCGCCGGCGGAGCCTTTCGGGTCGACATCCCGGCTTGATCAAAGAGAACCTACATCAGGATCTTCATGTTCGAGCGATGGGAAACCCAAGGACCACCTCCTTTATTCTGATGTCTCGTAGCCCCGACGCTGCGAAACGACTCCCAGCAGGGACGTTTGCGGGAGGGGAAAGATCTCCTGGATTCCGGATCCGCCGCCACCGGGAGCCCTGCCGCCGACAGTCCCTAGCACCACCGCCTCCCGCCGCCAAAGACAGAGGAGGCCGCGCCGCCCGGGTGCCTTGCCGATGGCGCCGCCGCCGCCAAAACGCCGAGCCGCCTGTGCAGTCCGCCGCCGAGCTCAAGTGACGAACCCCGTCGCATAGCAGCAGGTCGTGCCGCCACCGGAGCCTAGCACGCGGACACCCCGCCACCAGTCCCGCGCCCACCATCCTGCGTGACCGCCCCGCTCAAGGCCGTCGACGGAGCCGCTCGAGGGGCGCTGCAGACTTGCGTGACGAAGAGGCGAGAGGGACACCGGCCGTCGAGGTCTCCGTGGCCGCCGCACCATGGCCGAGCCACCCCAGATCCCATCGGCGGCGCCACCCAGAGCCACCCGGCCAGCGCCGGCTGCCCACGCAGACCAAGCCACTAGCCACCTGTAACATCCCAATTTTGCTAAACTAGGGTGTGTGGTGTTGTGTTCATCTCATACATGCATGGAAACAAAATTTGAAACCAATTTAAACCAATTTAAGTTATGAATTTAAATGGTTTGAGAAAATTTCACAAATAGTACTTATTTTGGTTTCCAAAATGTTGTATTGAAAAATATTTCGTTTACACAAAAACAAAACATGGTTTGGTTGGAAATTTCATAAGCTTTCCAAAAGTTATTTTTGCCAAATTTTCTGTTTGCAAAAAGGCCCCCAAAATCTCTGTTTTCTGTCCTGTTTATTTAAAAGAAGGACCTTTCTGCAGTTTCTATTTCTTTCAGGGGGGTTTTGAAAAAAGCCTATTTTATCGTCTTCTACCTCCTGACAGTAGGCGAGAAGATCTCCGACGGAGCCCAGCGCCACGTCCTGCTTCCCTCCCCCGTTGCGGATAAGATACAGGGGAGATGTCCGCATCTCGCTCTCACTCGCCGTCACCCTCTCCCTCTCTCTCTCTCTGTAACCTCCCTCCGAAGAGCAAAACCTAGCCCCGGCTGTCGACGCCGCGCGCCGTCATTCTGGACCTCCTGGAGCTTCCCCGTGCTGCCCTAAAGAACCACCGTGGACCCTGTGCCATCTCCGTCGAGCCAGGAAGTCTGAGAAGGCCCCAAGCCGACGAATCACGCCCTTCTCCCCCGAGGCCGGCGAGGTTCCGCCGCCTCAATTCACCGCCATTCGGCCTCCGATCGCTTCCCCGACGGCGTCATCGAGTTTGCGGTGAGCTACCGCACGTCCCTATGTCCTCTCCTCTCCTCCCCGTGGTCGGTGAGGCTGTCGCCGCCGTCCATCGTGGCCTTCGCCGCCGTGGCCGCACGCCGGGCACACTCCGGCGACAATTAGGTGGTGGCGCCGCCACTAGGTTGTTCGCCTCGTCGAGGCCGACCTTAGGAGCCTGCTCGCGCATCCCGGGGCGCCGAGAAACGCCGCCGACGTCCATCACCGGCCCTCTGCCGGCCATCCCCTGGCGTCACGGTGACGACTTGGTGACTTCACCGTGGGCCCCATCGCCAACTGGCTTTTCTTTTTAGAAAAAGAAAATTAAAATGACACGTGGGACCTCTACTGTTTGAATATTTCAGAAGTTAAATAAAACTTGGATAATTAATATCTCCCAAAATATAAGTCAAAAAATATAAGAAAAATATAGAAATGTTCAGAAAATTATTCTCTATCCAAAAATGTCATTTTCAACCATGTTTGAGAAAGTTGAAAAATGAGTATTATTTAATATTGTTTAATTATTTAAAATAGAGAAAATAAGTTTTTATTCACTAAAATTAGAAAATTAAAAGTTATATACCAAATTGCTCAAAATGACAAATGGAATCTAGTTATGATGTTTTCAACCTCATTTGAGCAATTAAAATTGCACTCACTTTCAGAATCGCCCGAAACCCCCCCTCCGGGGTCTATTTCGGGCTAATTTAAGTAAAACTGCATAACTGACATACGAACCCTAGCAACCCATCGCACATGTTTAGGGATTTATTGCATTAACTTGCTCATGCATACATATTGTGTATTGCATCGATGCCATGTTGATTGTTATTCTTCTTTTCGGTGTTTGTTCCCCCTCGGTAGAACGCGACTCCGAAGTGAAGGCCATCAACTCCAACGGCGAATACTTGATCTTAACCGACAAGTCAAGCACTTATTCCAGAAGATATATATTGGTTTTCTTATAACGAAGGCAAGCATAACCTCTTATTTGCTCATATATGTTTTCGAACAACATTTGATTCTCGTACTTTGCATTCGATTCCAAAGTATTTGATGCTAGTAGATATAGATCACCTATATACTGCATTGCCTCAATATCCTGATCCACTGCTCCTAGCCGACATAGATTTGCTTGTGCGCATCGCCAGAGCCTCATATCTGCTTCGCTTAGCTTCACATGTTTGTTACCTCTGCTCCATCCGGTTGATGAATGAGAGCTGCGATAACCTAGTATGATATGATGACGTGGTGAGATGAGCTTTGTGTGGATAACTTGACTAAGGCTGGTATGGGAGGCCACTTGGGAAGTGGTTCTTTGTTCTGTACTTGCCAACCCTAGGATTAAGGTCTCGCCGCGGAAACCAAGACTGAGCGTGCAACCACACGCGGGGCCTAACAGACCGCGCTCGACTAACTAACTTGTTTGGTTCTATCCGTGAGTCACGTAGTTTGGGATTTCCATCTGCGTGTGAGTTAAAAACCTTTTGGAGGCGTTTAGGGCGTGACCGGGACAAGTGATGGACGTACACGGATCTTGATCCCGACTCACAGAACAGGTGCCGTCAGGAGGTGGCCAACTCCCTGTTGACGGGGTGGCCCTGTTTGGGTTGACTCATGGATAGGGCTCGACAAGGTAAAGGTCGTGGCCAACCACCCTCTGCCGCGCTCCCAAGGAGCGTACATGTGGCGTTAAGAGTCGGATGGTACGTGTGGGTAAAGTGTACCACCCTGCAGGGATAAATCTTTCGGAAAGCCGTGTCCACGGTTAAGGACGACCTGGTGAATGCCACGTGGCCATAGATAACTTGAACGTGGCGTAAAAGATGTTGACAATGCATGGAGGCAGTAGATCAAGGGTGCCTCCTCGGAGATGCCGAGAGGGGTGATCCTTGTAGCATGTGAGATGTTGGGAATTGATGTTGGTGGACTCAAAAGATGTTGATTACAGTAGTGAGTTTCTCATCTGTTTTGAAAACCTTCTATGAGACGTGCTATTCTTCCTCGATTTGGAAAACAAAGATTGCTTTACGCAAATAGCCTTCATAAAACCCTTTCTGAAGATAGCATATATATAATAGGTTAATTAAGTCTTGTTGAGTACCTCCCGTACTCAGGTTTGCTTAACTTGGTTCAGGTGAAGATCTCACATCGGTGGTGTTTCAGCGTGGACATCGACGAGTAGTTTGGGGTTCCCAGGTAGCAGCCTGGAATCTATGGGCTGGGACGTCGCCTTATGTTGCGGCCTCTTAGGCCTTTTTGGTTCTTGTTGGTTAGGAACATAATTTGCCTTCTGTTGTCTGATGTAATGTTGGGTCGTGTGACCTCTGCTTGTAAGCTATACTCTAGTAACACCTGTTTAATAAAGCTTCATGTTTAGAGTACTGCTTTGATCGGTTGTTGGTTTCGAGCTCATTGTTATACAGTTTTGGCTATGCCTGCATAGTTGTCGCAGTCAAGGGTTTGTGGAGCCGATGATCCATGTCCGAGCCCGCCTGTCGATGTGATCGGCCTGGGGCGAGGTAACCCCAGTAACCCTCGATTGTTGTTGCACTTTCTGGACACATAGCATCTCTGTATAGCTTTGGTCCCGTTTCCTTCAGTTTCATTTGATTCGTGGACGCTTTGATATGCATAGCTGGTTATGACTAGCATGGATACAAGGAGTAGTAGACTGGGGATCCGGACTACGTGCCGATGAATCCAGTCTGCCTGCCGTTGTTTGTTGCGGCGGGGGCTGGTAACCCTGAAGCCCTTGTGAGTCCATGGCTAGGAGCACATAACAGTGTGTATATCTTTGGGTCCGGGGTCGTGACAGGTCATGGTATCAGAGCAGGACTGCCTGTAGGAAAACCTTATTGCTTGGTCGATGTTGAGTCTAGTGTTTGTGAAAACTATTTTGAAACCCCAAATGGATTGTGAAAAACCTTCTTAGGATTCTTTTTACTCCTTATCTGGTATCGTTCTAACTCTGGGTCACCTTACCTGTTTTGATTTCAAAAGGTTTTGCTATCTCTTCTAGTCATTCAAAACTTAGGTGCCTTCTATGGCAAGACGTTCTTTACCCAAGTTGACCTAGTGTTAAAGTTTCTAGAGCTGTGTGTGTTCCATACTCCGTTATTTCTTAAACTTGGAGATTTCCTTTTCATCCATAATCTCTCACAGTTTTGTGGGTTCCACATACTCCTGTTCTAAAGTCCCAAATCCTGAACCTCGAGATTTCCTTCTCATCTCGAATGTATCCGTTATCCTCTGCTCAAAGTTCTTCCGGAGCTATCGTTTTCTTTTGAAAGATACCTCGTTATTTCTATTCATAGTGTCCTTTAGGACACTAAGAGAGTAGTTACTCCTATCTCTGGGTTTCTAACCCTTGGACTTGAACCGAAGGTCCCAGAATGTGCTGAATTGTGGTGGGTTGAACATTGTGGTTTCATAACCATGTGATGCTCACGCTATCAGTACAGGATGCTAACCTTTAACCCAAGTTCCTTTTTGTTGGCCTGAGGAACATCTTCTACCTCAGGATAGCTAGGCAATTCCAACTCTCATAGCCGTAGGCTTTCTCTTGGAATCGAAAATGAATCACAACAAGAGTGTTCTTTATGATTTCCATATCCTTGTTCTTGACTCTGCTATACCTCTCGTCTTAGCATGGGTTATACAAATGAGTATGACCTTGTGCATCCAACGTGATCTCGGGATTTTCCAAGAGCACGTTCCCATTCTTTTCTTGCTTCCAAACCTCATCTACTGTTTGAAATACAAGTTGCATATGTGTGTTGGATTCTTCCAATGCATTTGCTCTTGTTTTTTGTCAAAACATTCCACCTTGGGATGTCAGGAGAAACAAACTCCAGTGCCTCGTTCATTTTAAGGACCAGGTCAAAGTTTTTTAATCCACAGAACCAAGAAATTTCATTAGTTTCTGTTCTGTTCTACCTTCGAGTATCACACTCTTACGTATCAAGAGGTTGTGTTGTGTTTCATGGCCTTATTGATGAAGTGATGCTCTTACACATCTTTAACCACCTTTCCTCCAAGCTTGAATGCTTCAGAATGGTGGGTATGTGCATTGATGAGTGTATCAGCTATCCCTAGCAATTCTTATTGCTTTGAAAAGTTTAAGAAACATCTGTATCCTCCTTAGCACTATCGGTCACCCGGTCTCTACTAAAGTTGGCAGTGTTACCAAATCCGTTCATTCTGGTGCACATTCTTGGTCAGAGAGTTAGGTTCATGCTGAAGCTCTCAAGATCATATCGGTTGCTTTGAACAGCAAAAATTCCTTTCGAACTCCAAGACATGCCGGTGGGTTGTGATATTCTGGTTGTCTTTCTAGAAGTGTCACCAGGTTGCTACCTGGCCGTGATGTCTAAACAAGGGGTAATTTGAACTACTCCTTTCTCCAAGAAACTTCGCTGGATACCCTGGACTAGTTGGTTGAGCTTAAACAACAACTTGGAGAATTGAAAGGCAAAAGCTCCTCCTAACCTGATCTTTCGTTAAGGGATGTCTAGTTTCCTTTGTGTTGACGAAGGATAGTATCTCCCTCATGGATATGCTACCATCCTACCTTGGTTTGATTTGGGCTATCGTCAGATCAAGCTCAGATTCAAGGACTATCTTGACGGTGTTTTCACTCATGGTGTTCTGCCGAGTACACCTTCATGTCCTCTGTTCTGACCAATATTCTGCATTGTTCGTATATTATATGAATCCCTCTTCTTGGAGTGTTTTGATAAGTGTGTTTCCGAGCCCATCGATGACATTCCTATTTTCTCCAAGTTGCGAGAGGCTCGTGTTGAACAAATGGCACTAATGTTGGAAACTTTTGAGAACCATCTTTGTGTCATCACGAAGTTGTGTTCTAGAGGTTCGAAGTGGCTTACTCCAGTCCATGTGCTTATGGTGAAAGTTGTCGCCGTGGATTCGAGAAAAAATTTCTTGTTCCTTTGGGAATAATCCTAAGTCAGTCATGCTTGTGTGGACTATTCTTGAGATGGTAGGTTGTTACCTCCATTTAGTTGAAGAAGTTTGCATCCACCCCAAGCCACCGACTGATTGTTCGTGAAAGAGAAGAAGTCTAAAAACTTCGTTATCTTTGTAATCATCTTTCCAACCAGGACTCTGATGTGTTTCATTGCAAGTTAAACCATGTAGGTGCAACCGTCTTTCGCAAGTTGCTAATACATGAGTTCTGCAATATTTCTCATCTTCTTGAGCGTGGCATCATAGTCCATATCTTGAGAATCTAGTAAATGTATCTCAGCTATAACCGGTGCAACCTCTCTGGTCAAACATGTTGAGTCTGAGTTATCAACCCACTAACCGGAGTTGAATCTTAAGCAGCAAAGATGGTTGGTGTTTCTTCAAGAGTATTGAGTTAGGTCCATTCGAAAATACAGCATGGTTGATGTTGTGGTTGACACAATTAGCCGTAAGGCTTAATGTCATATCTCTTCGAATCCGTAAGAACAACCACTCTCCGTGCGAATTCTTGTGTGGCTCATCCCAACAAGTTCCCCCCCCCCCCGTTATTCCAAACCGGAGTTTTACTTTGACTTGATGACCTATAGAAGGCTTGTTGTGAGCCTGCTGTCGGTATCTAGAACATCCAGGAGAACCTGGAAGTTGATATTTCCAATATCTCTCAGTTGAACCTCCAAAACCTTTATTCTAGTGGAAACAAGTTCCTCGTGAGAACATCTCGTGGTGTTTTGTAACCGCCTTTGATCAGTTCCCTTTTTCAAGTTGTTTGTACTTGAAGTTCCGTTCATCTCACACATTGTGTGAATTTGTCAGTCACCTCAGCCATGGGATCTTAACCATGTGGTAAACGTATTGCTACGTCAAATCCACCATAGGAAAGTGTCGAGACATCGTAGTAGTTTTCATATACGGGGGTGCCATGAGACTACGAGTAGAGACGTGGGGAAACGGGATCGCGTTGGTGACAAAGACACATGATTTACCCAGGTTCGGTACGTCGTAATAATACGGCGTTCCTACTCCTGCAATCTCACTAATCAGGGCTAAAGCCTGTGTAAACAATTACAATGTGAGGTTAGGTTTAGCTACTCGCGGAGGATCAACTTCTCGGCTAGTTGGCCTATGGCTTCGTGTCTCTTGTTATCTCATCTCCCGTCCGGCTTTATATAATAGTCGGATTAGGGCATACAGAATAGGAAACCTAGAAGACTACGATAGCTAGCAACTTGGAAAGTAAGGAATCCGTCTTCTCCTCCAAGCCAGATCACGTGGGCCGTGATCCGGGTCCTTCTAGAATCCGGCTTCTGCGCGTCAGCTTACTGGGCCGCCCAATGGACCATAGCCCACTACCAGTTGGGCCACCCTGGTAATCCGGCACTTTTGACTACCATCTGATATACCCCTATTCAGTATATATCCGACAGTATCCCCCAAGAAGGATTAAAACTCTGATTTGCCGTCTTTCGCCAAATGTATATTGTCCGAGAAATATTAGCCAGCAGTCTTGATTCTTCTTATTCTTTTTTGAAAAGAGATGGTAACGTAAAACTCGGAATTCGGAAAATCCGGCTTTTCTCTCACGATCCTTCGCGGAGAAGGAACCTCCTACGTCAGCACTTTAATCCTGCTGACGCAAGGGACGCTTGGGTTTTGAGTGGGAAACCTAGAAACATATCTCTGACAGATTCTCGCGGGAAACGAGGAGATAACCATAATCATCCTGTCGATTCATTTCCCGGATTTTCCGGCGAGTGACACACGTTGATCATCCAACGGTCAAAAGAGCCGTTAGCACGTATCGTGACGGATTTCCGGCTATAAATAGCCTTCGTCGTCCTTCCGGAAAACCTTCCGCAACCATTCGAACGCAATTACAGCGCCCAAGCTCCCGAGCAGAGAGAGAGCACCGAAACGCAAACTGCGCCCAGAACGTCACCGGAGACGAGCCGCGCCGCCACCCAATGGCATCCTCGCCGTATTCGCCCGCACACACCGTCGCGCACGACATCGAAGACATCATCAACCAGATGGATCCACAGTTGGACTCCCCGACGTGCGCCGGCGGCAAACCAGTGAAGACGGCGGATTCTGCGGTGGGTGGAGGGAATCCTTCCGCCACCGCGGATCTTGTGAGCTCAAGCGCCGCGCCCTCTCCGCCGTTTTCTCCCCAAACGGCGGAGGAGAAAATCACGCTTCTCGGCGACGAGCTCGCCGCTGCGGAGGCCGCCGCGTCCGCCGCTGCCGGAGCGGACGAAGAAGTGGAAACTGCCGGCAACTGGGTTGCCTGCAGCATTCCCCCATCCCTCCTTCCAAATATGGAAAAGGAGGGGTTGGTACTCAAAGGGAAATGGCAGCTCCCTGAGGACGAGAACGAACCCCTGCCAAACGACGGCAAGCGGGTTCTTCTCTCCTCCCATCTCCTAAGAGGTATGGGATTGCCACCTTCCGCCTTCTTCCTCCAAATTCTCTCCCATTACAACATCCAGCCCCATAACCTGCCACCCAATTCCATTCTCTATATGGCCGGGTTTCAGGCCCTCTTTGAGGGTTTCCTAGGCATAGAACCTAGGTTAGACTTCTGGTTGTACTGTTTCGGGGTTAAGCGGAACTCTTCGGAGGGCGCACTCCCGACTTGCGGGACCATCTCCTTTACTCTTAGGAGATTTAGGGAGGAATGGTTCCCCAAGATCAGAACCTCGGAATCCGTCAAATTCTGGACGGGTTCCTTCTTCTATCATCCCGATGTTCCTTTTCCGACAAAGGCCATTGGGGTTCCACCTTTCACCAACACCGCTGCTGTTCCCCAAGAGAATTGGGGAACAGAAGCCGTCCAAGTCCTGCCGCCTGATCTACTAAGGATCAAGCGGCGCATTGCCAAGCTCACCTCCTTGGATCCGCCTCTAACCGGCATGGACACGGTCCTTTGCTGGTTGGAAAGGCGGATCCAGCCATTAGCCAATCATGGCGGCCGTCTCCTCTGCGAGTACACGGGCGCCAACGACAAAATGCGGACAACCAGCAAAGACTGGACCGCGAAGGATCTGCGGCGGCGCGTGAACCAGTTGGTCGTATCACGCGACCAATATGAAGTGAGTCGGCCTATGTATACGGCCGACAATCCGGCTCCCAAGGTATTTTTCCGTCATTTGGGTAGAATTTGACTATGCTTTCTCGGATTTTTTGCTTCTAACTCTGCTTTTTCTTTTCAACAGAATGCTGTGCTTCCTGAATCGGAGCTTGCCTCCGAAGCTAATCTGGAGGCTTTGCACGCCACCTTCACAGGTGGGCGCAATCGCAAGAAGATTTCCTCCTCTGAGGAAATCATCGATCTTGACGGGATTCCCGTCGTCACCTCCAGGTTAGAACGTCCGGGTTTATTTCTTTTGTCGAAGTTTTCTTTCGTCTTCGGAGTTTTAACCTTTCCGGGTTTTTGTTTTTTGCCTTTAGCCTGCCTCCCTCTACCTTAAAGCCAAAGAAGCTGAAGAGGCATAAGGCTGTGACCAACAGAGGCCCTCATCCTTCCCCCGTCATCGCACCGGACACACCATCCACGATGGCGGAAGAGCATGCAACAGCTCCCACCACCAAGTCGTTGGAGCCCAGCCAGCCCGTTGTGTCGGACACGGACACGAGGGAAAGGGCGGCTCCAGAGGTGGGAAATTCTTCTCGGACAATCGACGAGGAGATTCCCACCTTCGACAAGGACTTCAAGAACCTCAACAACGGCTTAAGCGCGGCCGGAATTCTTTTTGCGGAATACGCAAAAGAGTTCAATGAAAACTTGGCGGGGTTGCAGCGAATGAGCCAGGTATTTAACTCTAGCCCCCAAGCGTTAAGCAAAATGTATACTTTTTGCCTTGATGCTTTTTAATTACTCTTTTCCTTGTCGTGTTCCAGCAAACCGCCGAAACCATTAACATGGAAGTTTTCAATAAACTTTCCGTCAAGAACAAGGAAGTTAGAAATGTTCTTTCTATTCTTGAGGTGAAAGAGACGAAGCTGGCATCGTCTCAGCTGCAGCTGAAGGAAACAACAGGTAAACTTTTTCCCTCTGAAGTTTTTTATTCAGCTTTTTTGTCTAAGTACTCTTCCGGGATTTTTTTAAACTCAGAATTTTCCTTGCTTTCCAGCTGCTTTGGCTAAGGCCCAGAAAATAGCTGAAGATGCCAGAAACGCTGCCATTCTCCGTGAGGAAAACCTGGACCTTCATAAGCAACTTATGAAGGCCCAAAAGGATCTGGAAGCCAGCAATCTGGCCCTTGGAATTGCTCATTCCAAGGCTTCCGAACAGGCGGAAAAGGACAAGTACACCATTCAGGACTTGGAAAATGCCCTAAATCTGCGCCTGGAGGAAGGCTCCAAAATCGACCAGATCATCGGTAAGTTTTACTTCATTTACCATTTGTCCATGTCTTGCTTTCTTTCTCTGCTTTTTCACTTAACCTTTTTGGGTTTTTTTTTTGTCTGAAAAAACAGGAGGTAACCCAGATATCACTCGGATTGACAGAATCCGAGCCTTTGGGAAGACGTGGACTAAAGCCTCTTTATTAAAAACACAAAAAAGTAGTTTACTTCATAGCTGTTATTTACTTGCTTGCTATTTTTCTGCTAAAATGAGTTCCTCTGAGAATACTAAGTTGTGTGACTTCACTAGCACAAACAACAATGATTTTATTTGTACACCTATTGCTCCACCTGCTCCTACTGCTGCTTTCTATGAGATTAAACCTGCTTTATTAAATCTTGTTATGAAAGAGAAATTTTCTGGTGCCCACGTTAATAATTTTGTTGAGCTATGTGAGATGCAAAAATATAAATATGTGGATGGAGATATTATTAAACTGAAATTATTTCCTTTCTCTTTGAGAGGAAGAGCTAAAGAATGGTTGCTATCTTTGCCTAGAAATAGTATTGATTCATGGACTAAGTGTAAAGATGCTTTCAATGGAAAATATTATCCTCCTGCTAAGATTATATCCTTGAGAAGTGACATAATGAATTTTAAACAATTTGATAATGAACATGTTGCTAAAGCTTGGGAAAGAATGAAAACTATGGTGAAGAATTATCCCACTCATGGACTGACTACTTTGATGATTATACAAACCTTTTATGCAGGACTGAATTTCTCCTCAAGGAACCTATCGGATTCAGCTGCTGGAGGTACCTTTATGTCCATCACTTTGGGCAGTGCAACAAAGCTTCTTGATGATATGATGATAAATTATTCAGAGTGGCACAGTGAGAGAGCTCCACAAGGTAAGAAGGTAAATTCTGTTGAGGAAACCTCCTCTTTGAGTGAAAGGCTTGATGCTATTATGTCTATGCTTGTTAATGGTAAATCTCAAGTTGATCCAAATAATGTTACTTTAGCCTCTTTGGTTGCTCAAGAAGAGCATGTTGATGTAAACTTTATTAGAAATAATAATTTTAACAACAATGCTTATAGAAATAATTTTGGTGGAAACAATTATAAGCCTTATCCTCCTAATAATGGTTATGGTAATTCTTATGGCAACTCCTACAATAGCAATAAAAGCTCTACCTCTGATCTTGAAAACATGCTTAGATAATTTATTAGCACACAAACTGCTTTTAATAAATCTGTTGAGGAAAAGCTTGGTAAAAAAGATGTTCTTGCCTCTAAAGTAGATAGCCTTGCTATTGATGTTGATTTTCTAAAACTAAAGGTTTTGCCACAAGATGTTAAACAAAGTAAAACTTTGAATGCCATTCAAGTTCGAATAGATAATAATGTGAGGTTGATGGCCGAATTACGTGCTAGGTGGGAAAGAGAAGATGAATTGGCTAGAAAGAATAATATTGCTAGAGTCTGCACTATCACAACCACTAGTAAAACTGAAGCTCCAAGTGCTAGTAAACCTCCTACTATCAATGGTAAAGTACTTGGTGTTAATAAAGTCCCTACTCCTTTGGTGAAACATGCTAAATTGCCTCAAATTGCTGAAACTGCTTCTAATAAAAGTGCTGAAATTTTTAGAGATGTGGGAGATAATGGTTCCATTACTTTTGATGATAATAATTTTGATTTTGATGATTGCAACATATCTGAATTTATTATGTTTCTACAAAATATTGCTAGAATTCCCAATGCTAGTGCCATGAATATGGACTTTACTAAACATACTACCAATGCTCTCATGAAAGTTAGGGAAGAAAAGTTGAAACTTGAGACATCTATCCCTAGAAAATTAGATGATGGTTGGGAGCCTATCCTTAATATGTAAATGATTTTGATTGCAATGCTTTATGCGATCTTGTTGCTAGTATCTCTTTTATGCCTCAAAAGCTTTATGATATGCTTGATCTACCACCATTGGAACATTGTTATTTGGATGTTCATCTTGCTGATAATGCTAAGAAGAAACCTCTTGGTAGAATTGATGATGTTCTTATTATGGTTAACAATAACCTTACCCATGTTGATTTTGTTGTTATGAACATTGAATGCAATGCTTCTTGACCTATTGTTTTGGGAAGACCTTTTCTTAGAACTTTTGGTGCTATTATTGATATGAAAGAGGGAAATATTATATATCAATTCCCCCTCAAGAAAGGTTTGGAACATTTTCTTAGAAATAAGATGAAGCTACCTTTTGACTCTATTATTAGAGCAAGATATGATGTTGATGCTTCTTCACTTGAAAATACTTGAGTTGCCCTTTTATGCCTAGATGAAAGATGTTAAAGAAAAGCGCTACCGGGAGACAACCCGTTTTATTTCGCAGTTTTCAACCCATTTTCTTTCGTTTTCTTTGGTATGCTTTGCACTTGGGTGTTTTCTATTTCCTTAGCAACCTCGATGTATCTTTTCTTTTGTGTTTTTGTTGAGCCAAGCAAAGCCTCTAGTGGAAAGTTGAGGCTATATTTCGGATTTCTGCGCATGAAACAAATTTCTGCTGTCCACTGTTTATTCCGTATAAAATCACAGAAAGTTCAAAATGACTTGAGTTTTTTTTGTGCCTAATCCTGAATTATATACTCAACTTTTCTTAGTTTACAATTTTTTTATTTGAGCAACAGATAATTTTTGAAAAAATCGATCTTTACCTGTTGTTCTGTTTTGATAGATTTCTGTCATTTATTGCATTTGCATCTTGATCTCTTTCTTTTGGCATTCTTTTGAGAAAAAAGAGTTTTAAAAGAAGTTGTGACAGTAGCTGATGTATTTTTGAGTGTTATACTGTTGTTGAAACTGAACCATGTGAATTTATTACTTCGATTGCACTAACGTTGCTAATGAAGATTGTGAGAAGTTTGGTGTGAATGAAGTTTTCAAGGGTCAAGAGAAGAGGATGATATGATGTGATCAAGAAGAGTGAAAACCCTAAGCTTGGGGATGCCTCGGTGGTACATCCCAGAAAATTCCAAGAAGACTCAAGCGTCTAAGCTTGGGGATGCCCAAGGCATCCCCTTCTTCATCAACAAATTATCAGGTCACTTCTAGTGAAACTATATTTTTATTCGGTCACATCTTATGTGCTTTACTTGGAGCGTCTTTTATTCAGTTTGTTTTTGTTTTTTCTTTCAGTTTTTTGAATTTTTTCAATAATCTTGGTTTTACCCCAGCATTCTTTTATTGGAGAGTGACACACTCCATTTTTTCATGAGAATACTTTGTATTCTTAATCTCTGTCTAGGTTCTGCATTGATTTAGCTCTTGTTTTGCATGCATCTCTTATTAGAGCTGTAAGTTTTATTACTGTTATGTGATTACTCTCATGTTTTATTAATGTATCATAGAGAGTATTTTTGTTTAAGCATGTTTTGTATGGTGCTTGTTGGGAGAAGAAAACTGCTGCTTGAAGTAGAATTTATAACAGTGCTACTAGAAGTTTGTATAGACTGTGGCTAGAATTTTTCATGCCATGCTAAATGTTATTTTAGTTTTAAAGCCTTGTGGTTATTGAGTAGCATGAATAGCCTCAAATAGTGAGAGTGTTTAATATGTCTTGAAAGATTCATGAGTTGTTCTTGTAATAATAAAGCATCAATATATGGTATTCTCTTTCGAATGTTTTATTTGGCTGACTAGGCGCATGCTCACACCATGTTTATGACTAAAAATCAGTCACGAATAGCCTACATGACCACTTAGTTTTTTTTAACTATGATACTTCTTATGTTTTAATTAATGATGCTTATGTCGTTATGCATGATTATGGCTCTTATTCTCTCTTGATTTGTCGTTCCCAGTCTTTTGCTAGCCTCCACCTGTACTGAGTATGAGATCTACTCGTGCATCCAAACTCCCTTATACAACAGTTTTTCCCACTGTGTCCATCATACCTACCTACATGTGGTATTTAACTGCCACTCCAAGTAAATTGCTCATGTGTTACCTTTAAAACCTTCAAAAGTACTCCTGCTTTATGTTCCTGTTTTTGCTCATGAGGACGTAAATAGAGAATCTTTATCTCACTTGTTGATTAGATTTCACACCCTGGACTAGTGGATTCATCCGCTTATCCAAATGATAGAAGAGATCACAGCGGGGTTCCCAGCCCCAAATTAATACACACAAAATCTCTTCACTATTTTTGCCCTTGATTTATCAGTCAAACCATAATTGTGTAAACAAAAGAGAAAGAGGGATGACCTTGTACACCAGTTGCGTCCTTCACCATGGGAGCCACTCTTGTGAATCCAGTTGGCTTGTGACGTACTGTATTTTATGTTTACCATTCGTTGACATTAGCATACATCTCACAAAATATAGACACTCAGCATCAAACTTTTAATGCCTCGGTTTAATAAAATAAAATCTCTAGCACATGAGTGATCCTTGCTTCCCTCCACGAAGGGCCTTTCTTTTACTTTTATGTTGAGTCTCCATCTTCTAACTTTATGCACAGTTGAGAGAGCATTTTTTCCATTCTGAGTTCTATGTGCATTTGTCCCATAAACAACAATAATTACTTCATAATGTGATATTATTTGTTCTTAAATTATTTGCTCTAGTCTTCCTCATGAACTTTGAAGGTGTCCTGGAATTTATGTTTTGCCCCACTCTTAAGGACTAGCGAAATATCACTTTGCCATGATGTCTCTATACCTGAAACAAACTCCAACCTTTCTTTGCATTATTATTCATGATCCTTTATTTGAGATACTCTTCGTGATGCAAAGTAAATATTGTGCTTTATTATTAAAGTTCTATTTATCATGTTTGTGTTTGAAGTTCTATGATCTCAGCGTGCATATTCTTTTACATTAGATTGATCAAGTTTATGTTAGTAGCATGTCACCTTAGAAATTATTGTGTTTTAACGTTTACCTACTCGAGGACGAGTAGGAACTAAGCTTGGGGATGCTTGATACGTCTTCAACGTATCTATAATTTCTGATGCTCCATGATCATATTATGCCAATTGCTACATGTTTTCTCCCTTATTATAGCATTTTTATACGTTTTCCGGGACTAACCTATTAACAAGATGCCAAGTGCCAGTTCCCTGTTTTCTGTTGTTTTTTTGTTTCAGAAAAGTTGTTCTCGGAACATTCTCGGAATTGGACCCCACAAAGCCCGAAGTGCCTATTTTCCCTAGAAGCATCCTGCCGATCGAAGGAAAATCGAAGACGGGCACCAGGGGGCTATGGGTGTGGGGCCCCTAGAGCTCCACCACCTTTGCCCTTTCGCCTATTTAATCCCCCCGGATGGAAAACCCTAGACACCTGATAAAAAATCCCCAAAAAGTTCCGCAGCCGCCGTCACCGTCAACCCTAGATCGGGGGTTCTGAATCTATTTCCGGCACCCTGCCGGAGAGGAGATCATCACCGGAGGCTTCTACATCACCATGCCTTCCTCTAGAGTGATGCGTGAGTGGTTCATCCTTGGACTACGGGTTCGTAGCTGTAGCTAGATGGTTGTCTTCTCCTCATATGCCTCCATGTTTAGATCTCGTGAGATGCCTATCATGATCGAGATTGATCTTATGTAATTCTATATGCTGTGTTTACTGGGATCCGATGAATATTGACCTTATGCCAAGTTGATTATAGTCTTTATTGCATATGTTATTTGTGATCTTGCATGCTTTTCGTTTCTAGTGGTTGCCCTTGCCAAGTAGTTGCTAGTGACTCCAAGAGGGAGTATTTGTGCTTGATAGTGGGTTCATGCCTCCTCACCACCTTGCTCGAGTGACAGAAACCTGAAGGGGGAGGATGTGCTGTTGCCATTAGGGAGAAAACACAGGTGAGAGTGACCGTGTGCATAAGCATTGATTACATTACACACTTTGTTTAATGCAGTTATCTCTTGCTTGCAACCTAATACCTAAGGGGGTTCGGATGATAACCTGAGGGTGGATTATTAGTCATAGAAGCAGATGGATTTCGGTCTATGTATATTGTTGTAATGCACGCACTAAATATCATAGTAGTCATCATGTTATATTGTGCACTACGGTGCAACCTCTATTTGTCAATTGCCCAGCTGTAATTTGTTCACCCAGCATGTTATCTTTATGGAGAGACACCACTAGTAAACCTATGAACCCCGGTCCATCTTCCACACATTTAAACAAACACAACAATTTCCTGCTTTGTTTACTTACTGCAAGCATACATCATTTTCCACACTATACGTCTAATCTTTGTTTTCAGCAAGACCGGTGAGATTGACAACCTCACTGTACCGTTGGTGAAAGAGCATGGTTCCCCCATGTGTGGTTTTGGTAATTGATGACAATCACTATGGACTTATGGTTGCATTGAGCTATACTTGTAGAGTTTCTCCATAGGCAATACTTGATGTCCATGTGTTGGATTCAAGATAATCAAGTGGTGACCAAGGTGCTATTCATGTGAATATCCCAAGTTTGGTCATGAGAGAGTTGAGCATATTGCAAGTATGTCTTGAAGAAGAATATTGTGTGAACATTCATCTTTACCTTCAAGACATCATTATTATGAAGAGATAAGAAAAGATAAAAGGTTCATCAAGTATGTCTTGAAGAAGAATATTGTGTGAACATTCATCTTTACCTTCAAGACATCATTATTATGAAGAGAGAAGAAAAGATAAAAGGTTGATCAAGGAAGATTTCATATAGTCCATGGTGGATGACGTCAAGTTGTGATCGTCATCAAGTTCGAGAAGTGCAAGTTCAAGGGAAGCATATCGAAGAGATCACATTCTTGAAGCTTGCCACTCCTTTGGAGATAATGTTAAAGTAAAGATATACTTAAAAGAGCCTCTCCCATAGTTGCATATGGGGGAGCATCTTTGTGTCTTCACCAAGCAAAAAGAAATCAAGAAAGGTGTTCCATCTTGAGGAGGTCGAGATCGTCATATTATAGCTCAAGTGGAATGCTCAAGGCAAAGGTATGATCTTGATAGGTTTTCTATTTTACTGGTCTCATAGCATTAGGAGGGAGACCGGATTATAGGATAGATAACCGTACTATCAAGAGGGGCTCTCATATTAGCAACTTGATCGCATCACTCGGAGAGAGCTCAAACCTTTGCATACTTGGCATAACATTTCTTGGTTCTTATTTTTGTTTTCTCCATGTGTGGTTTTTGAGCTTGTCATGTGCTTCAATACAAGCTCAAGTTCATCAAAAACGGGTTTCGCATGAAAAACTTATTGCGTTTTTGATATTGGAGGTTTTACCGATTGTTCCTTTATAGAGAGGTAATAACTTTCATCATTTGGTTTTATCATCCAATTATGGACTATGATGTTTCTTTGTATAATCTTGTAGTGCTCGTTCTTACGATTTCAACGAGCCCAAGATCATCAAAAACGGAGTCCGGATGCAAAAGATATCGCGTTTTTAGTGAAGGAGATTTTCTGAAAACTGGTAGGCCGGCCCCAGGCCGGGGTGGGCTCCCGTAGGTCGGACCCCTACCCGAACAGTCCGGCCTGGAGGCTGGCCTGGCCGGCCCGGGAGGCCGGGGTGGGGCAGAATGACCCCAACGGGCTGATTTTGGGGGCCTATAAAAGGGGCCTTCTTCCCCATTGGTTCCCCAACCTTTTTGCAAGTTTTCCCCCACCATTGTTGACATTTTGGAGCTTGCTCTCTCTCTATTCCTCCATGATTCTTGCCTCCAATTAGTGGGAAAAGAGAGAGGAGATCTAGATCTATTATTCCACCAATCCATCTCTCCTCTTAGTGAGGGGAAAGTCTTTGGATCTAGATCTTGTGGATTCATTTGTTGAGTTCTTCATTGTTCTTCCTCTCTTCTCCCCCCATAGCATTTGTTGCTTTGGTGGGATTTGAGAGTGAAGGATTTGAGCACTTCTTGTGTTCTTGCCATTGCATAGGTTGCATCGGTTTGAGTTCTCTACGAGGATTCGTTCGAGTGAAAGGTTGAGAAGCTTGTTACTCTTGGGTTCTTGGAGTGCCCTTGAGCTTGTCCTCTTGGGTACTTGGAGTGCCCTAGACGGTTGTTGTTGTCTCGGAGTTTTGGTAGCTCAGGACCTTGTTGCTATATCGGAGTTTTGGTGACTTGCGGGATATTGTTGGGAGCCTCCAATTGAGTTGTGGAGATTGCCCCAACCTTGTACGGGATCGGTGACCGCCCTCAAAGGTCCCATAGTGGATCGTGGCACTCCGCATTGGTGGAGGCACGAGGAGAATAAGGTGAGCCATTGGGCGCTTGGAGTCATTGTGACTCCACACCTCTCCAACGGAGATTAGCTTCCATTGGGAAGTGAACTTCGGGATAAATCATCGTCTCCTCGTCTCTCGGTTATTTCTATACCCGAACTCTTTACTTATGCAATTTACTTTGTGATAGCCATCGAGCTTGAAGTAACATATCTTGCTATCACATAGTTGTTTGAATTGTTTACCATAAGTTGTTGGTGCACATAGGTGAACCTAGTTTGTTTAGGTTTTGGCTTGATAAATTAAACGCTAGTTTTATTCCGCATTTATTCAAGCCTTAGCCGTAATTATTTTTAAACGCCTATTCACCCCCCTCTAGGCGACATCCGTGTCCTTTCAATTGGTATCAGAGCCGGGTCTCTCTTCATAGGGTTTCACAACCTAGATAGTAAATATGTCGGCTAGGGGATTAGTGCATAATGACACTTTTATATTCGATGGCACAAATTATAATACTTGGAAAATTAGTATGCTTAATATTTTTAAGGACATGGGTCCAAATATAGAGAAAATTGTAGATATGGGTTTTTCTACTCCAACGGGTATTGATTGCTCTTTAGAGGATGAGAAAAACTTATATCTCAATACTCAAGCTACTAATGTGTTTTTCAAATATTTGAGTATTGTAGTTCTTGAGTCAATTAGGCCATCTTGGAAAGCTCATGATATTTGGACCAAGCTTCAAGATAAATATGATGTGTCCAAAAGTTGTGGTGATGATTATACTCCCTCCACCTCCGGGCGTGATGAGTTCTTAACTTCTTCTACCTCACCAACATGTGTCAAGGCACAACATAATGATATGGTGAGTAGTGACAAAAATTGCAATCTTGATAGTATGCTTATTGTTGACGATTCTTCATCTCTATCTTATTGCAATACTTTGTCTATGGACTTAAACACACCTAGCACCCAAAATGATTTACATGCTTGCGTTGATAGTTCATGCATATCATGTAAAAATTCCTTGACTAAATCTTATAATGATATGCTTGATACATCTTGTTTCCATAGTAAAAATGGTTGTATTTCCTCTAGTACTTGTGTTACTAACCATGTAGAAGAAACTCAACATTCCATGGAACAAGATGTGGATTTAAGTGGCGCTTCAAGTAATGGTTCATCTTCATCTACCATATCTCACTTTTGCCTTATGGCTAAAGGTTCAAAGGTAGCTCCTACTTTGAACACCAATGTATCTAGTGATGATGATGATGATTATGATGGTGATGAGGATGACGATGATGATGATGACGATGATAATGACAATGATTCGTTAATGGAGAAAGGTAAAATGATTCACAATATCCTTTATGAGGATAAAGCTGCTTGTGCCAATTTCCTAGAAATCATTAGAGCATTTGATAGGCGCAATATCACCATTAAGGATTTGGAAGCATGCATTGATGCGTGTTATAGCCGCGAGAGTGATTATTCCAATGAAATTGCAAAACTAGAGGAAGCTCTTGTAGAAGAACAAACTATCAATGAATCTCTTGAAGAGACTTTTACTTTAGAGTTATCAAAATTAAAGGACTCTCATAATAGAAATCTTGAGGTGGTTAATTGTCTTAAAACTAAAAATGTTGAGCTAAGGTCTCAACTTGAGTTGCTAACTAGCAATTATGGGAAATTGGAAGAAATTCATGAAAAGCTCTTAGGCTCTCATGAGGATCTTTTAGTCTCACATGATAAGATAAAGTTAGCTCATGAGGCTATTACTACCAAGGTGATATCTTGTGATCCTCATGTGTACATTAGCACAAACTCTACTCAAAATTCTATTTTGCCTCGTGCTAGTCCTATTAATTCATTCACTCATAATATCGCTACATCTTGTGATGAATTGCTTTCCATGCCTTGTTGCTCTAACAATGAATCATCTACTTCCTCTATTACTTGTGTTGCTACTAACCATGTAGAAGAAATAAAAGAGCTCAAGGTCAAAGTCGCTTCTTTGAAGAAAGACTTCGAAAAGCGTCATGGGAAGTCCGCACTTGACAACATGTTGAGTGTACAAAGATTACCCAATGACAAGAGTGGACTTGGATTCAACTCCAATAATAACAAGAAGTCCAATATAAAGAAGAATCATATAATCAACAAGAACAAGAGCCAAGAACAAGTCAACAATTCGTACATGATTGTTTGCTTCAAGTGCAATGTTGAAGGGCACCATGTTAGGTCTTGCCCATTAAAGAAGAAGCCTCTTAGTGAGAAGCAACAAGAGAAGCGGCCACAAGTTCAATATCATGCTCAACCTCAAGATGAAGAAAGGCTTCTTCCCAAGAAGAATCAAGTTATAACTCCTCAAGTTGAGAAATCAACTAAGAAGAAAGGAGGAAGCCGATGTTGCTACTTATGCCGTGCAAAGGGCCACCTTGCTTCCTCATGCACTAATGGTACCTTATCCAACCCTATCATTATTTATGATGTTTATTCCCTTCGGAAGGATAAGGTTGGCAATGTGTTTGCCAAATATGTTGGCACTCAAAGTGGTGTCAAGAAACGAACCATTTGGGTTGCCAAGCCTATTGTGACTAACCTCTTAGGACCCAACTTGGTTGGGGACCAACAAGCTAAAACTTGATCAATAGGTGTTGTTGGAGGGCATTGGAGACTTGGCTATCTTATGAAGAATTAAGGGATCTTCATCAATTATATTTACTCAAGCCAAGTCATTTGTATCATCATATATCTATCTCCTATCCAATGTGTCTCCTTGCGGTAACCTGTATTTAAATTATATACATTAAAAGTGGCTTGCCCTTGCATGTGTTAGTTTTGTGTATATCATGTGTTTGTATATGGTGTGCTTACTAATTACCTATCTTGAGTAATCTAGTATGTGTTTGTTGGTTTGCACTCCATGTACTTGTTTGTTTTGTGTTGAGCCTTTATTGCAATTTATGATTAATTTAAGTTGCCTCTTTTGAGAGATTAATGAACTATCTCATTTTGGGGGAGTGGTGTGCTTGCCACCTCACAATCCTAAAATATGTGTACATGAGGTATATCACTTATTATTAACGTGACAAGATTATATAGTCTCCATGTGGTATTTCATTCTCATGAGAAATTCGAATTTCACAATGTTCATTAATTATCTCTTATTTGATTTCACTTGCCTCTTGTTGAAAAGAAATGGATTATCACATTATGGGGGAGTAATAAGCTATGTGCATATTACAATCCTAGAAAATGTGAATATGTGAGGTAATGCCACTTAGAATTGATATTCTAAATTATCTTGTTACTACGTGGCATGATTAGCTCAAACAAGTTCCATACTTGCTTAAATGAGTTTTTTGTATCTCATATTTTGGTTTGTTGAATTTGAGAGAGTTCCTTCGTGCGGTGTTCCTCAAATGTGCACTAGTATTTATTGTTTGGGAAACCGGTTGCTTCAATATATATTAAGAATTGCTTTGCATGATAATTTTACTAGTTGAAGCATGGTAATTAACTCATATCCTTTTCCATAAACTTTTGTGTTTCAACATGATCACGAATATTTTTGCAACATACCACCTAAAATTAACACCATACCCTCCTTGCCCTTGGACAAGTGACAACCATATTTGTGGTAGAAGTTATTGATCATATTTACATTATGCTTTGCTTCCATTTGTATTATCGACGAGAAATTGTTTTGTATGAACTCACATTGTCTTCCTTGACTCTTGAATATCTATGTGTTATAATCAAACAAAATTCTAGTGTAATGGTTGTAAGAAAAGCGAGGATCCCCTTATAGTGCTTTTGTATTAAAATGCAAACATCTATATAATGCATAAGTCATGGGAGAGCTATATTACTTCCTTTAGAACACTATATTTTCAATTGGATCTCTTGCCACTTAATGAAAGTTTCTATTGTATGCATGCGAAGAGTGATGATCCCATTTGAGTGCAAAATTCAAAAATCATGCATAGATCATGGGGGAGCTATCACAGATTCTTTTTGAACACTAGTTATCATCAATTGATATTAGATCTTTTTAAATTGGTAATTTAATCAATATCTTGTGAGTTTGTGGAAGGCACAACTTTTATTTTTTTATTACTTTGTGCCATCATAAAAAGTGTAGAGGGCTTGGTTATCTCATTCCTTGTTTTGCATTCTATTGTTTTGAATGAGATAAATCTTTGATCATATTTTACATAGACATCCTCTATGCTCATTTGTTTTGCTTTGATGCCCTTAATTGCTATTTATTTGGAGTTTTATATCTCACTCATAGATATTTGCTTCAATTGACATCTCTTGGAATTTGACATGGTTCATTTGATGTCTATTGGGATCTCAATATTTTACTCCTTGATGCATTTTTATTTAGTATCCCCCAAGTGATAAGTATTTCCTTTGGTATTTTATTTTTACAATGATATATTTTATAATTGGTATCTTATCAATCATGAGTTGATTGACATGTTCCTAAATCCTATTTTGAGTGTTTGATCACAACATATGGAAGGACCAACGTGTTCCCTAAGTTTACTCAGAAAATATCATGGATAAAGTGCAACCATATCTACCCGTAAACCACATGCAAGTTGCAGCAATAAGAGAGAAAAGTCTACGGAAAAAGATGTGAAAGAAAGAAGAAGAAACGGAGAAGAAAGGAGAAAGAGAGAAGGTGAAAGGGGGTGGCCGGCCTGGCCGGGCTCTAGGCCGGGCTAGTGGCTGCCTGGCCACGCCCCACGCCGGCCCCATGCCGGGCTGTTCGGGTGGGGGTCCGACCTCACTCGCTGCCCCCGCCGGCCCCAGGCCGGGTGCCAGGCCGGGCTGCTAGCTGGGTGGACGCCCCCACGCCGGCCTCCCTCTCCTTCCACGCCGGCCTCAGGCTGGGTGCCAGGCCGGGGTGGGATTGTGCCCGGCCCTGGCTGCCCCAGGCCGGCCTAGCCGCCCCCCTAGGCCGGGTTGGGCGCTGCAGAGTGGGGGAACCCCCCAACGACCGTTTTCTCTCTCCCGGGTATAAAATTAAATGTTTCTTCTACCTTTAGATTGCATGCATAATTATTAGTGTATATGTTATGGCATGTTTATTTTCCTTGATCCAATATTTATATAGAATAATATCCATAAATCCTAAATTGGCTAAGATGTTCATGATATTCAATTTCTTATCTATATGCCTATATTCATGTGGATTGAATCCTATATATTGTAGTTTGTGTAACTACTTTGGACCCAATGAGTTTGGGGACCATTTTTGTACTTAAATATGTTTTAGGTACATTTCATATGCGTTGGATGCTTGCCTCATTCACAAAGAAGGTGTTATCAATACATGCTTATTGGAGTCAAGCTATGATGATGGATGAATTCTTATATAGTACAACATCACCAATGCTACCTCGGTAACAAGTATCTATCTCATGCATATACTCTAACATTTCAACCTTTTGTAGGTTGTATCATGGCATGAAACATATTTACTCCTTGTGATATTTGTTTCTTTTATCAAAACATCCCAACTATCTCTTTTTCCCTTATTGATGTTTGTGACGTCTTTGATGTGTTTTTGTTGGAAGGTCATTCATATCCTCTAAAAAAAATGCTTTCAAGCAAAGATCTTATTATCATATTTATGTCTTCGAATTGGATATCTCGCTCTTTCTCTTTGTAACTATATTGTATGTACATGTTTCTTTATGGATGTACATCATCATGATTGTGGTCTATTTAAGAAACTTATACACATGATAAGAATTACATGTCTTATTGTATCCTAATGGTTCGGTGTCCATCCTTTTATTGGTAACTTCTCTTATGGCTTAACCATCTCTTACTCCAAGTGATATGCCTTATTTTCTTTTATGATCACTTGCACTTGCTTTGAGTTTTGAACAACAATGGGGGAGTTATGATTCCATTTTTGTGCCCTTTGCGTTCAAAATGCAATATTTCTAAATCATGCACAAATATTGGGGAGCTCCTCTATTTTCTTTAAGAACACTCATTTTCTCAAACCATAATATACCTTGTTCGTTTGGTTTGTTGGATCTCTTGATTGCTTGCTTCTCTTTAGGAGAATATTAGATTTGTATACCATCTTATTTGCAATCTTTGGATCCTTGGTATAGTTCCTCCCATTATTCATCATTGGATAAGTGTATTTGATTTCACTCATATAATGAGAAGTGCATAGACTACAGAGGAACCCTTACTATATTGGCCATCTAAAATTTCTATGATCCCATTTTGGAAATGGATGCCAATGGGGGAGAAAGTTTCGAGGGTTTAAGAAATTTTGGTTTTGTTCTTAAACATTTTCCTTTCATGCTCATGCAACCTTGCTTGTCTATTTGCATGGTAGGTAAAATTCATTATATAGGTTTTGTTCTTAAACATTTTCCTTTCATGCTCATGCAACCTTGCTTGTCTATTTGCATGGTAGGTAAAATTCATTATATAAACCCTCGTAAAAGAGTTTGTCATCAATTACCAAAATGGGGGAGATTGAAAGAGCACGGTTCCCCCATGTGTGGTTTTGGTAATTGATGACAATCACTATGGACTTATGGTTGCATTGAGCTATACTTGTAGAGTTTCTCCATAGGCAATACTTGATGTCCATGTGTTGGATTCAAGATAATCAAGTGGTGACCAAGGTGCTATTCATGTAAATATCCCAAGTTTGGTCATGAGAGAGTTGAGCATATTGCAAGTATGTCTTGAAGAAGAATATTGTGTGAACATTCATATTTACCTTCAAGACATCATTATTATGAAGAGATAAGAAAAGATAAAAGGTTCATCAAGTATGTCTTGAAGAAGAATATTGTGTGAACATTCATCTTTACCTTCAAGACATCATTATTATGAAGAGAGAAGAAAAGATAAAAGGTTGATCAAGGGAAAGTGCTAAGCGATGGTTAATAGTGATCAACTCACAAAGCAAGAAGATGTACCATGTGGTATCATGGTATCGTAAGTAATTGTTCATATAGCTTTGTGCTCTAACCCATTATATGTGTGTGTGGTATATCTATGTGGGGTTAGGCATATTTCCATGGGCTTGCATCAAAAGGAAGATTTCATATAGTCCATGGTGGATGACGTCAAGTTGTGATCGTCATCAAGTTCGAGAAGTGCAAGTTCAAGGGAAGCATATCGAAGAGATCACATTCTTGAAGCTTGCCACTCTTTTGGAGATAATGTTAAAGTAAAGATATACTTAAAAGAGCCTCTCCCATAGTTGCATATGGGGGAGCATCTTTGTGTCTTCACCAAGCAAAAATAAATCAAGAAAGGTGTTCCATCTTGAGGAGGTCGAGATCGTCATATGTCGCACCCGGACTTCTAAAGGATACTCGCCGTTCCGTTGAACAGTAGTAGATTGGATTACGGGGCTTACCGACACCCGCGTCCTCTTACGAGTAGGCCAACACACGTATGTGTGACAACCAACCCCTATCTGTTCAGCGTCGACGCAAACTATCCCATAGAAATCAGGATACTTCCATTGACGTACTTCAAACCATACACACATGGTACGTCAATGGCGTTTAACAATTGATATCACAACAGATCTCTACGACACAAAAGATTGAAATAAGTTGCAAATGGCTCTCATTAGAGCAGAGATAGCAAATACAATCATTCAGAGGGCACATGCCCCAACATAACATCATTACATCACAGCGGAAGCATTCAAAATGTCTGAGTACAGACAAGAACCAAATAGGCCTAAGAGGCCGGAAACGAACAGACGGAGCCCATCCATGAAGTCTCGGATCCTACCCGGGTCCGCTATCTACTCGTCAGCAGTCTCGTCATACTCCACGTAGTAGCCACCATGTAGATCCTCGGAAACGTCGTCTGCGGAAACCACAGCCCCAAAGGGGTCAGTACATAAACGTACTGGCAAGCAAGACTCACAATTCACCAAAGTGTAACCCGTCAACACCAAGCACAGATGCTTTGGGTTCAACGGACGAAAGGGGATATAAAAGATGCTGCAACTGGCTGCACTAACCAACTACAGAGATGCTATCACTTCCGGCTAACAGAAAGGAGATAAGATCGAGTATTGTAACCAACTATAGCTAACCACCAAACAAACCCATCCTGGATCTCGCCCCTTATCCAAAGAAGCAATCCGAGGATAACTCACACAGTTGAAATAATGATGGTTCATATTATTGTGTCAATAAACTTATTACTAGTCAAGTTGTTAATCATTGGGTGTAAGGTTGTTAATCATTAGGTTTAAGTTGTCCTGAGTACTTGTTAGCCAGTACTTTCACCAAGTAGTCCATAACCGCGGAAAACACGGCTTCTCGAGAAGATTATCCCTGCAGGGTTGCACCAATTTGGCCGTACACGCATGAATAACCCGCCAGATGGAAAGGCCCTTCCACCAAGCGGGGCACTCAACACAACTCAACTCTTCTCCGCATCAAGCCCAAAGAACCTTGGGCGCACGGCTAATCGAGCCCAGAAGAAAATGGACCCTCATAGCACTCTAAGAACGTGTCCCCCTATATGCCGACTACAAAAGTTCCACCCTGGCCTGGGCTCGCAAAAACATGCATGCGGCAAATGGAAAACACGAACTAAATGAGGCGATTTGGACGAGATGCGAATCGAATCAAATTGAGGGGGGCGCCCATACTCGCTTCCCACATGCGGTTAGTGCGCTCATCATGGATCAGTAGACAAGACCCTTTTCCTATTAGGGTCGACACTAGCAGGCCTCAAAACCACACAGGGCCTCCTGCCGGTGCCTTATCATCAAGTTATTATTTAACAATACCATTAGCATGATTGATTGATTAAACATCGAGCCCCCAGAACAATAATGGAATATGGTAACAGAAAGTAACGGGAACAGACTCGAGCAAAACAACCTAAGCATGCTAGTAAGACACTGGCTCAACCAAAGGGGTGATAGGAGGGGAGGTGAGGCAATATCAAGGTTAAGGGATTCATGTGATGGGTTCGTAACAGAAACAACTACTACTAGGGCTAGCAGAAAAGAACAACGGAAAGTATCGGTAACCAAGGTTGAAAGGAACACAGTGGTTCATGTGAGTGATAACTTGCCTGCAAAACCCAGTAGCCTGGTACTGAGCTAAATCCTTAGAAGGGATGTCGTAAGGATCGCCCGTCTCAACGTCGTCGTTTATCCGAGAAGAAGCAAACAAACAATGCAGAGAGATAAACAATCAATAACATGGCATAGTGCACAATCATGGATGATGCATGACCATTTACTTGATGCATCAAAATAAACTAGTTGACAAGATAGACAACAGGATTAAATGGACCCACATGCAATTGGATTGCATATGGAAAGCCCATGATTTATGGTTGAATTAATTGTTTTACAACTAATCATCATATGAAAGTGGATTAGTATGATGCATGGATGAGGAAAACAGCAAAATAACAACAATAGAAGCAATTGGAAATAAGGTTTAACAAGTTTGGAAATTCTTTATTAAGTTAAGAATTTTGGTTACTTAAAGGTGTTACACTAGCATTTGTTGTTTTCATCAAGTTAAATTGTTCAAAACAGATAACAAAGTTCATATTTGATAAGAACACACAATTTTAGGTGGATTACATGTTTCACTTGTTGAAAAAGGATTTCAAATAAATTATTTATGAATTAAACAAGTTTAAGCAAGAATTAAATGAATTTAATTCAAACATGAACTTATTTGAGTTTTTATTTGTTCAAAACATTAGATGAAGTTCATATTTGAAAATGTTATGCTTTTTTGGTTTGAAAACATATTTTATATGTCCCAAAAGAATTTGTTTTGATCAAGTTAGGAATTTAGCAATTTTAAATGAATTAAACAAGGTTTAAATTATTTAACCAATTTTAATTATTCAAAACATGAAACAAATTTTATATTTGAAAGGTGGTTTAATTTTGCATGGAAAACATATTTCATTTGTTGAAATTGGATTTAAAATGAGCAAGTTATTATTTTGGCAATTTTAAATGCAATAATTAAGAAACAGTTGTTTTCAGCAATTTAAATTATTCAAAACAGAAAACAAAATTTATATTTGGAAAGTACATGAAAAGTTGATTGGAAAACATATTTAGTTTGTGGAATTTGGAATTTTTATGAACAAGTTATGAATTTTGCAAGTTTAAGTGAATTTAACAAGAATTCAAATGTTTCACCAATTTAAAATATTCAAAACAGTAAACAAATTTTATATTTGGAAAGAACATTTAATTTGGGACAGAAAACATATTTAAAAAGTTAAAATTGGAGTTGGGATGAATTTCTTATGCAATTTACAAGATTTGGGGTGAATCTGCCATTTTTTTAATGAACCAGGGACTTGGAAAAAATATTTGCAGGGGCTAGATTAATTACCAGGGGCCTAGTTGTGAATTCGTGAAGTTGCTGTGACCAAATCTTTGCAAAATAAAAAGGTTGTTAATTGTGCAGGGGGTGGGATTCGATCCCCCCACCTCCTGCTTGCGCTGGGGGAACAGAACCAGTAGGCTAGTTCGCTTGGTTGGTTGATGGAAGGGGCACGGGGGGGGGGGGGGGGGGGGTAAGTGCTGTGATTTGCGGGTGGGTTATCTGAACTGAACTCGATCGTGTCTCTGTACTCGACAGCGAACGGGGCAGCAGCGCTCGCCGGCCGCTGCGGGAGGCGCCGTGGGGGTGCGGCTCGCGGTGGTGCGGGAGAGGACGTAAGGGAGAGGAGGGAGGCGAGATGGAGGGAGGAGGTCGATGGGGCGACGAGGTTCTCACCTTGGCGATCGGGAGCAGGTCGGCAGGGAGAAGCAGGGCGCTGCAGCAGGTACAGAGGGCGGCGGAAGGAGGCGACGGCGGCGGTGACTCAGGCCCTCCCGGCCCAAGCCGAGGGGGGGAGAAGGTAGAGGGTGGAGCGGCGGCTCCATTCCCGCCGTCAGGTGGAGCTCCGGTGTCCCAATGGTGACCAATCGGTGGAGGTGTTCTCATGGACTTTTGGGGAAGCAGGTACAGAGAATACAGAGAGCAGAGAGGGAAGGAGGAAGAAGGAAGAAGAGATGGAGGCGCTAGGCTAGGGTTAGGGTTAGCAGGGGAATCGGTGGTTGTTTTAAGGGGCAGAGGAGCAAGGTACAAGAGCAATCCTGGAGGGGAGGGAGAGATCGAGTGGTTCTGCCATCGTTCGTACAGAGGTGACGCCAGCGAGGAAGATGACAGCGAGGAAGAGGTACTGGGCCAGGTGGTAAGTGGGCTAGGCTGCTGTGCTCTCTCTCTCTCCCCTTTTCTATTTTGTTTTTCTTTTTTTTTTAGCAAAAGTAATTGGAAGGAAAGAGGGGTTTTGAGGTTATCAAAAATCATAGAAAATTTAGGGTGAGCACACTAGGTTGATTACAACCAAAGCCAATTTTTTGAATTCAAAACATTTGAATTTCTTTTTTGGTACTGTTTGAATTGGATTGTGTGATTGAATCTTATTATTAAAGGGTTATTGACAATATTTTTAAGAATAGGGTGATCAAATCATTTAATTGGAAACAAAGAGCACAAAAAGGTTTGGATTATTTTTATAATTTCAAAAGGGGTGATGCTTAGTGAGTTGGTTTGAATTTGGGTAATTTGATAATTAAATGATTATTGATGAAAACCATGTTTTTATTAGGGTGACCCCTATGATTTAATTTGATTAAATTAGTTGATTAAATTCATAAGTTCAAATTGGTTCTGCTTGATGCATTTGATTTGAACTTGAAGGTGATTTGGAAATTATTTGTTTGATTAAAACCCACAATTTTAATAAGTGATCAACATGGAATAAAATGGAACAATTTGGTTGGTTTCATTTGTGATTTTTATTCCAAAAGTTGTAACAGAACAAGTATGAAAACAAAGCAGTTGAAATTGTTTGATTTGTCATTGTGAAAACAAAGAATAACAGATGCAAAACAAAAGAAACAAATGATGACATGATGCAATACTTTAATAACAAGAAATCAAACATTCTAAATGGTAGGTTTTCATACTTGGGCTGTTACAAAACGCCCCCCCTTGAAGGAATCGCGCCCCGAGATTCCTGCTGAGAAAAGAAAAGGTCCGGAAACTTCTTGGGAAGATCCTCTTGAGATGTGACACGTGAAACACATCGTGCACATTGGATAGTTTAACTGGAAGTTCAAAACAATAGGAATTCCTGGCAACTCTTCTTGAAAGATATCAGGGAATTTGGAAACCACCGGTACATTTTCAAGTAAAGGGAGAGGTTTTGTATTGAGGGTGTATAGCTGGATAGAATTTGACTCATTTGTAGAATAGACTATCTGGAATGTGGTGATTCAGGAATGCTTCCTCGAAACAACCCCAGGTGATAGGAATGCCAGCTCTCATAGCCTGGAATCAACAACAACAACAACAACAACCTTTCTGGCCAGCTAGACTTGATATTTGGGAAGTTTGATTAGACGCCGGTAGAATAACTGAAATGGAAAACAACAACAAGGTTTCAACGGACGAAAAGGATGTTGAAAAGAACAGGATATCAACATCGGGGAAAAACGAGAACAAAACTCCTGAGGTACTACGGAAAAACCCATCCGGGCTTCTAAAGGATCATTATCTACTGCTTAAGGAATAGAGGATTTGCTTCCGGGGCTTACACGCCTCTGTTCTCAATCATGAGTAGGCAACATGATAAATCATGCCACAACCACCTCCATTCCTATGGTCTAGTAGATATAACCATCCTAGAGAAACCAGAATTCGTGAAATCCTAACTTGAAAGTTTAGATGAGAATAGAAAAACAACGTTGCACTTCCTTACCAGAAAAGGGAGGGTGGGTGGGGAAAGAAGAAAAAGAACAGAATTCCTACTCTCACGTTTCATTTTTCCTACATAGCTACAAAATAGTTTCTAGACTCAACTGCGACCAGTAAAAAGGGATCCTACAGGCAGACAGGCTCTGATACCATTTGTCGCACCCGGACTTCTAGAGGATACTCGCCGTTCCGTTGAACAGTAGTAGATTGGATTACGGGGCTTACCGGCACCCGCGTCCTCTTACGAGTAGGCCAACACACGTATGTGTGACAACCAACCCCTATCTGTTCAGCGTCGACGTAAACTATCCCATAGAAATCAGGACACTTCCATTGACGTACTTCAAACCATACACACATGGTACGTCAACGGCGTTGAACAACTGATATCACAACAAATCTCTACGACACAAAAGATTGAAATAAGGTGCAAATGGCTCTCATTAGAGCAGAGATAGCAAATACAATCATTCAGAGGGCACATGCCCCAACATAACATCATTACATCACAGCGGAAGCATTCAACATGTCTGAGTACAGACAAGAACCAAATAGGCCTAAGAGGCCGGAAATAAACAGACGGAGCCCATCCACGAAGTCTCGGATCCTGCCCGGGTCCGCTATCTACTCGTCAGCAGTCTCGTCATACTCCACGTAGTAGCCACCATGTAGATCTTCGGAAACGTAGGTCTGCGGAAACCACAGCCCCAAAGGGGTCAGTACATAAACGTACTGGCAAGCAAGACTCACACTTCACCAAAATGTAACCCGTCAACACCAAGCACAGATGCTTTGGGTTCACCGGAAGAAAGGGGATATAAAGGATGCTGCAACTGGATGCGCTAACCAACTACAGAGATTATACCACTTCCGGCTAACATAAAGGAGATAAGATCGAGGATGGTAACCAACTGAAAGATAACTTCAAACAAACCCATCCTGGATCTCGCCCCTTATCCAATGAAGCAATCCGAGGATAACTCACACAGTTGTATTAAAGGTGAATCAAGTTATTGTGTCATCAACCTATTACTAGTCAAGTTATTAATCATTGGGTGTAACATGTTTGATCATTATGTTTAAGTTGTCCTGAGTACTTGTTAGCCAGTACTTTCACCAAGTAATCCATAACCGCGGAAAACACGGCTTCTCGAGAAGATTATCCCTGCAGGGTTGCACCAATTTGGCCGTACACGTATGAATAACCCGCCAGATGGGAGATCACCCCACCAAGCGGGGCACTCAACACAACCAACCATTCTTCGCATCAAGCCCAAAGCACCTTGGGCGCACGGCTAATCGAGCCCAGAAGAAAATGGACCCTCATAGCACTCTAAGAACGTGTCCCCCTATATGCCGACTACGAAAGTTCCACCCTGGCCTGGGCTCGCAAAAACATGCATGCGGCAAATGGAAAACACGAACTAAATGAGGCGATTTGGACGAGATGCGAATCAGGTCAAGTTGAGGGGGGCGCCCATACTCGCTTCCCACATGCGGGTAGTGCGCTCATCATGGATCAGTAGACAAGACCCTTTTCCTATTAGGGTCGACACTAGCAGGCCTCAAAACCACACAGGGCCTCCTACCGGTGCCTTATCATCAAATTTATTATTAATAGTAACATTAGCATGATTGATTGATTAAACATCGAGCCCCTGGAACATAATGAAGTAGTAACAGAAAGTAACGGGTAACCGACTCGAACAAAACAACCTAAGCATGCTAGTAAGACACTGGCTCAACCAAGGGGTGATAGGAGTGGAGGTGAGGCAATATCAAGGTTAAGGGATTCATGTGATGGGTTCGTAACAGAAACAACTACTACTAAGGCTAGCAGAAAAGAACAACGGAAAGTATCGGTAATCAATGTTGAAAGGAACACAGTGGTTCATGTGAGTGATAACTTGCCTGCAAACCCAGTAGCCTGGTACTGAGCTAACTCCTTAGAAGGGGTGTCGTAAGTATCGTCGGTCTCAACATCGTCGTTTATCCGAGAAGAAGCAAACAAACAATACAGAAAGATAAACAATCAATATCATGGCATAGTGCACAATCATGGGATGATGCATGACCATTTACTTGATGCATCAAAATAAACTAGTTGACAAGATAACAACATGATTAAATGGACCCACATGCAATTTTGGATTGCATATGGAAAGCCCATGAATTATGGTTGAATTAATTGTTTTACAACTAATCATCATATAAAAGTGGATTAGCATGATGCATGGATGAGGAAAACAGCAAAATAACAACAATAGAAGCAATTGGAAATAAGGTTTAACAAGTTTGGAAATTTGTTTATTAAGTTAAGAAATTTTGGTTTCTTAAAGGTGTCACACAAGCATTTGTTGTTTTCATCAAGTTAAATTGTTCAAAACAGATAACAAAGTTTATATTTGAAAAGAACACCAAATTTTAGGTGGATTACATGTTTTACTTATTGAAAAAGGATTTCAAATAAATTATTTATGAATTAAACAAGGTTAAGCAAGAATTAAATGAATTTAACTCAAACATGAACTTATTTGAGTTTTTATTTGTTCAAAACATTAGATGAAGTTCATATTTGAAAATGTTATGCTTTTATGGTTTGAAAACATATTTTATATGTCCCAAAAGAATTTGTTTTGATCAAGTTAGGAATTTAGCAATTTTAAATGATTTAAACAAGGTTTAAATCATTTAACCAATTTTAATTATTCAAAACATGAAACAAATTTTATATTTGAAAAGGTGGTTTAATTTTGCATGGAAAACATATTTCATTTGTTGAAATTGGATTCAAAATGAGCAAGTTATTATTTTGGCAATTTTAAATGCAATAATTAAGAAACAGTTTTTTTCAGCAATTTAAATTATTCAAAACAGCAAACAAAATTTATATTTGGAAAGTACATGAAAAGTTGATTGGAAAACATATTTAGTTTGTGGAATTTGGAATTTTTATGAACAAGTTATGAATTTTGCAAGTTTAAGTGAATTTAACAAGAATTCAAATGTTTCACCAATTTAAAATATTCAAAACAGTAAACAAATTTTATATTTGGAAAGAACATTTAATTTGGGACAGAAAACATATTTAAAAAGTTAAAATTGGAGTTGGGATGAATTTCTTATGCAATTTACAAGATTTGGGGTGAATCTGCCATTTTTTTAATGAACCAGGGACTTGGAAAAAATATTTGCAGGGGCTAGATTAATTACCAGGGGCCTAGTTGTGAATTCGTGAAGTTGCTGTGACCAAATCTTTGCAAAATAAAAAGGTTGTTAATTGTGCAGGGGGTGGGATTCGATCCCCCCACCTCCTGATGCGCTCAAGGGTGCCTAACCAGATGGGCTACTGCTCTGTGTTGGTGAGAAGGGGATACGGTGGGGGGTTAAGCTGTTGGTTCGGGTGGGTTTTCTGAATGTCTGAATCGTTAACTGACTGAAACGTACGATGGCTTCACCTCGACACAGATCGGCCGGCGGTGGTGTGCTTCTCGCCGGAGGGGACCAACCGCGGGGGGGGGGGGGGGGGGTGCGGGCTCGCGGGAGAAAGGTAGAGGGGCGAGAGGAAGGAGGCGGAAGGGGGCCTCACCTGGGGGGCCATCGAGTGGAACAGGAGGGACAGGCGGTCGGGGCAGCAGTGCAGCGGCCAGGGAGGCGAGGGCTCCTTGGGGCGGACGGCGGCGGCGGCTCCGGCCTCCCCCGTCCAAACCGAGGGGGGGAGGAGGTAGAGGGTGGAGCGGCGGCTCCATTCCCGCCGTCAGGTGGAGCTCCGGTGTCCCAATGGTGACCAATCGGTGGAGGTGTTCTCATGGACTTTTGGGGAAGCAGGTACAGAGAATACAGAGAGCAGAGAGGGAAGGAGGAAGAAGGAAGAAGAGATGGAGGCGCTAGGCTAGGGTTAGGGTTAGCAGGGGAATCGGTGGTTGTTTTAATGGGCAGAGGAGCAAGGTACGGCAGCAATCCTGGAGGGGAGGGAGAGATCGAGTGGTTCTGCCATCGTTCGTACAGAGGTGACGCCAGCGAGGAAGATGACAGCGAGGAAGAGGTACTGGGCCAGGTGGTAAGTGGGCTAGGCTGATGTGCTCTCTCTCTCTCCCCTTTTCTATTTTGTTTTTCTTTTTTTTTTGTAGCAAAAGTAATTGGAAGGAAAGAGGGGTTTTGAGGTTATCAAAAATCATAGAAAATTTAGGGTGAGCACACTAGGTTGATTACAACCAAAGCCAATTTTTGGAATTCAAAACATTTGAATTTCTTTTTTGGTACTGTTTGAATTGGATTGTGTGATTGAATCTTATTATTAAAGGGTTATTGACAATATTTTTAAGAATAGGGTGATCAAAGCATTTAATTGGAAACAAAGATCACAAAAAGGTTTGGATTATTTTTATAATTTCAAAAGGGGTGATGCTTAGTGAGTTGGTTTGAATTTGGGTAATTTGATAATTAAATGACTATTGATGAAAACCATGTTTTTATTAGGGTGACCCCTATGATTTAATTTGATTAAATTAGTTGGTTAAATTCATAAGTTCAAATTGGTTCTGCTTGATGCATTTGATTTGAACTTGAAGGTGATTTGGAAATTATTTGTTTGATTAAAACCCACAATTTTAATAAGTGATCAACATGGAATAAAATGGAACAATTTGGTTGTTTTCATTTGTGATTTTTATTCCAAAAGTTGTAACAGAACAAGTATGAAAACAAAGCAGTTGAAATTGTTTGATTTGTCATTGTGAAAACAAAGAATAACAGATGCAAAACAAAAGAAACAAATGCAACAATATGATGACATGATGCAATACTTTAATAACAAGAAATCAAACATTCTAAATGGTAGGTTTTCATACTTGGGCTGTTACATCATATTATAGCTCAAGTGGAATTCTCAAGGCAAAGGTATGATCTTGATAGTTTTTCTATTTTACCGGTCTCATAGCATTAGGAGGGAGACCGGATTATAGGATAGATAACCGTACTATCAAGAGGGGCTCTCATATTAGCAACTTGATCGCATCACTCGGAGAGAGCTCAAACCTTTGCATACTTGGCATAACATTTCTTGGTTCTTATTTGTGTTTTCTCCATGTGTGGTTTTTGAGCTTGTCATGTGCTTCAATACAAGCTCAAGTTCATCAAAAACGGGTTTCGCATGAAAAACTTATTGCGTTTTTGATATTGGAGGTTTTACCGATTGTTCCTTTATAGAGAGGTAATAACTTTCATCATTTGGTTTTATCATCCAATTATGGACTATGATGTTTCTTTGCATAATTTTGTAGTGCTCGTTCTTACGATTTCAACGAGCCCAAGATCATCGAAAACGGAGTCCGGATGCAAAAGATATCGCGTTTTTAGTGAAGGAGATTTTCTGAAAACTGGTAGGCCGGCCCCAGGCCGGGGTGGGCTCCCGTAGGACGGACCCCTACCCGAATAGTCCGGCCTGGAGGCCGGCCTGGCCGGCCCGGGAGGCCGGGGTGGGACAGAATGACCCCAACGGGCTGGTTTTGGGGGCCTATAAAAGGGGCCTTCTTCCCCATTGGTTCCCCAACCTTTTTGCAAGTTTTCCCCCACCATTGTTGAAATTTTGGAGCTTGCTCTCTCTCTATTCCTCCATGATTCTTGCCTCCAATTAGTGGGAAAAGATAGAGGAGATCTAGATCTATTATTCCACCAATCCATCTCTCCTCTTAGTGAGGGGAAAGTCTTTGGATCTAGATCTTGTGGATTCATTTGTTGAGTTCTTCATTGTTCTTCCTCTCATCTCCCCCCATAGCATTTGTTGCTTTGGTGGGATTTGAGAGTGAAGGATTTGAGCACTTCTTGTGTTCTTGCCATTGCATAGGTTGCATCGGTTTGAGTTCTCTACGAGTATTCGTTCGAGTGAAAGGTTGAGAAGCTTGTTACTCTTGGGTTCTTGGAGTGCCCTTGAGCTTGTCCTCTTGGGTACTTGGAGTGCCCTAGACGGTTGTTGTTGTCTCGGAGTTTTGGTAGCTCCGGACCTTGTTGCTATATCGAAGTTTTGGTGGCTTGCGGGATATTGTTGGGAGCCTCCAATTGAGTTGTGGAGATTGCCCCAACCTTGTACGGGATCGGTGACTGCCCTCAAAGGTCCCATAGTGGATCGTGGCACTCCGCATTGGTGGAGGCACGAGGAGAATAAGGTGAGCCATTGGGCGCTTGGAGTCATTGTGACTCCACACCTCTCCAACGGAGATTAGCTTCCATTGGGAAGTGAACTTCGGGATAAATCATCGTCTCCTCGTCTCTCGGTTATTTCTATACCCGAACTCTTTACTTATGCAATTTACTTTGTGATAGCCATCGAGCTTGAAGTAACATATCTTGCTATCACATAGTTGTTTGAATTGTTTAGTATAAGTTGTTGGTGCACATAGGTGAACCTAGTTTGTTTAGGTTTTGGCTTGATAAATTAAACGCTAGTTTTATTCCGCATTTATTCAAGCCTTAATCGTAATTATTTTTAAATGCCTATTCACCCCCCTCTAGGCGACATCCGTGTCCTTTCAGTTGGGACAAAGTATTTTGGTTGTGTTGTGTGCAGGTTCCACGTTGTTGCTGACACCGGTGAAGCGCCATCACCACCGTTAGTGGCATCAACCTTCCGAAGATCCTCTTTCTCCTACTGGATTGATAACCTTGGTTCTTAACTAAGGGGAAAACTCCTACCGCTGTGCTCATCAGTGCAAGATCTGCACCATCAGTGCTTCTAAAACTGAAAACAGATCCTGGCAGAAACAGGTTGAAACAGGAACACGACGAGAAAACGATATACGAACCTCGGGGGGTCCGGGGGGTTAAATATCAGGAACATACGTAACGAAAGGAAAGTCCAGGTTGAAAACGAATCGGAGAGGGGCACTGGGGCGCCCACACCATAGGGTGGCGCGGCCAGGAGTGGGCCCGCGCCCCTAGGTGGTGTGGTGCCCTAGGGCACCTCCTCCTACTCTTCTTCGGCTCGGTATTTTTCATATTTTCCAAAGACCAATAAATTATAACTTGGGAAGTAATCTGCGAACTTTTTTGTAACAAAACTGTAATTTATTCCAAAACAGAATCTGCAGAGTCTGGTATCTTCCCTCTAATGAACTTCTCTAGAGTGATTACTTGAATAACATCAACATCTTCATCATAAGAATCCCGAGAAATATAATGTTTGAGTCTTTTCCCATTTACCACTTGTGTACTGTATCTTTGAGGGAACAAATTTTGATTGCACCCGAACGATACACTTCTTCAATAACATAGGGGCATTCCCATCTCGAGAGTGATTTCCTGCAAAAAATCTTAGACGAGACCGATACAATAGAACTTTATCACCAACATGAAACTCTCTCTTAAGAATTCTCCTATCATGCCACTGTTTAACTTTCTCTTTAAAGAGTCTAGCATTTTCATAAGCTTCACATATCCATTCATCTAGATGATTCAAATCAAGCATTCTTTTCTTACCAGCAAGTTTAAAATCCGTATTAAGTTCTTTCACTGCCCAATAAGCTTTGTGTTCTAATTCTAAAGGCAAGTGACAAGCTTTTCCATAAACAATTTTATAAGGAGACATACCCATAGGATTTTTATAAGCAGTTCTATAAGCCCATAAAGCATCATTCAACTTATCAGACGAATTCTTCCTAGATTTATTAACAGTCTTTTGCAAGATAGATTTAATCTCTATATTTGATAATTCTACTTGCCCACTTGTTTGAGGATGATAAGCTGAGGCAATTCTATGATTAACAGAAAAACCACTATGAATAAAGTGAGAACCTCCATCAGTCATAAGATATCTAGGCACACCAAACCTAGGGAAAATAACATCTTTAAGCATTTTTAATGAGGTTTCACCATCAACACTTTTAGTAGGTATAGCTTCTACCCATTTAGTAACGTAATCAACAATAACAAGAATATGTGTATAACCATTTGAAGGAGGAAAAGGACCCATAAAGTCAAATCCCCAACAATCAAAAGGTTCAATAACAAGAGAATAACTCATAGGCATTTTATTACGTCTAGAAATATTACCAACTCTTTGACATTCATCACAAGATAAAATAAATTTACGTGCATCTTTAAAGAGAGTAGGCGAATAGAAACCTGATTGTAGAACCTTCTATGCGGTTCTATCTCTAGCGTGATGTCCTCCATAAGCACTACCATGGCACTTCTTCAATATTTCACGTTGTTCATGATCTGGAACACATCTTTTCATAATACCATCTACTCCTTCTTTATATAAATGTGGGTCATCCCAAAAATAATGCCTCGAATCATCGAAGAACTTTCTTCTTTGTTGAGCTGCAAATGTTGGAGGAAATTACTTTGAAACAATAAATTTAGCATAATCAGCATACCATGGATTATCTTGGGATTTTACCTTTATTGCAGCCAACTGTTCATTTGGAAAACTATCATTAACAGGAATAGGGTCAAAAGCAATGTTTTCCAATCTAGACAAGTTATCAGAAACAGGATTTTCAGCACCCTTCCTATCCATAATATGCAAACCAAACTCTTATAAAAGCAACACCCATCTAATAAGATTACGCTTAGCCTCTTTCTTTCCCATGAGGTATCTAATAGCAGCATGATCAGTATGAATAGTAACCTTTGAGTCAACAATATAAGGTCGAAACTTATCACATGCAAAAACTACAACTAAGAAATCTTTTTCAGTGGTAGCATAATTCTTTTGAGTAGCATCAAGAGCCTTACTAGAATACTGAATAACATTCAATTTCTTATCTATTTGATGTCCAAGGACAACACCTATAACAAAATCACTATCATCACACATAATTTCAAAGGGTAAGTTCCAATCAGGTGGTTGAACTATAGGAGCAGTGGTTAAAGTCTTCTTTAAAGTTTCAAAAGCTTCCTTGCAATCTTCATCAAAACAAAAGGTACGTATTTTTTGAGAAGATTAGTAAGAGGTTTTGATATTTTAGTGAAATCTTTAATAAACCTCCTATAAAAACCAGCATGACCAAGAACACTACGAATACCTTTAACATCCCTAGGACAAGGTATTTTCCTATTGCTTCCAATTTAGCTCTGTCAACTTCAATACCTCTTTCATAAATTTTATGTCCAAGAACAATTCCTTCATTAATAATAAAGTGTCATTTCTCCCGATTAAGAACAAGATTAGTTTCCTCACATCTGTGCAAAACTTTATCAAGGTTGTGCAAGCAATTATCAAAAGAAGTTCCATAGACGGAGAAATCGTCCATGAATACTTCTACAATCTCTTCACAAAAACCATGAAAAATAGCAGACATGCATCTTTGAAACGTAGTAGGAGCATTACACAAACCAAAAGGCATACGTCTATAAGCATAAGTATCATAAAGACAAATAAAGATTGTTTTCTCTTGATCTTTTGCCCAAACAGCAATTTGAGATAAACCAGAATAACCATCAAGAAAGCAAAAATGAGTTTTCTTAGACAACCTCTCTAGAATTTGATCAATAAAAGGCAAAGGATAATGATCTTTATTAGTAACTTTATTAACCTTTCTAAAATCAATGCACATTATATAACCAACTACTACTCTTTCTGGAATAAACTCATAATTTTCATTAGGCACAACAGTTATTCCACCTTTCTTAGGGACACAATGCAGAGGGCTTACCCATCTACTATCAGCAATAGGAAAAATAATACCAGCATCAAGGAGTTTTAATACCTCATTATTACCACTTCCTTCATTTTGGAAATAAAACGGCGTTGATGTTCAATAACTAGCTTTGCATCAGGTTCAATATTAATAGCATGCTAACATATAGTAGGAGAAATCCCCTTCAAATCATCAAGAGTATATCCAATAGCTCCACGGTGTTTCTTCAATATTCCCAATAATCTTTCCTCTTCTTCACCTGAAAGTTTAGCACTAATAATAATAGGATATATTTTATTTTCATCAATATAAGCATATTTAAGATCATGAGGCAAAGGTTTTTGATCAAAAACAGGATCCTCCTTGGGCGGTAATGTGGTACCCAAGTCATCCATAGGTATATTATGTTTCAGTATCACCGGTTGACAAAGAAAAATATCATCAATCTCATTTCTCTCCTCCATAAAGACCTCACTTTCATGGTCCTCCATATATTGTTGCAAATCGTTGTTAGGAGCAAGAGAAATAGAAGCAACTTGTTCCACTTTAAAATTCTCATCAGGCAATTTAGATTCATAAGGTGCTCTAGCAAATTTAGAGAAATTGAACTCATAAGATTTTCCATCAAATTTAGTCAATATCTTCTCCCTCTTAAAATCTATAATAGCACCACAAGTGTTCAAGAATGGTCTACCAAAAATAATAGGACAAGTTTTACTAGCAGCTTTACCAAGTACAAGAAAATAAGTGGGATATTTAGTCTTACCACACAAAACTTCCACATCTCTAACAATACCAATCGGAAAAACGGTTTCTCTATTAGCAAGCTGAATAACCACATCAATATCCTCAAGCTCACTGATGCGTGTGAACACACGTTCGTTGGGAGACCCCAAGAGGAAGATACGAAGAGTGCAACAGCAAGTTTCCCTCAGAAAGAAACCAAGGTTTAATCGACCAGTAGGAGGAACGAGTAACTTCAGAAGGTTGAAGCAGCTGAGATGGCAGGGCGCACTACCGGTTCAGCAGCAACGTGGAACCTACACAACACAATCAAATCACTTTACCCCAACGAAGCAGTGCGGTTGTCAATCTCACCGGTTTTGCTGAACACAAAGAGGTTAAACATATGGTGTAGAAAACAGTAGGAACAGTATGAGAGTAGTATGAAAGCAGTAGGTGTTTTATCAGTATGAGGAAAATGGACCGAGTTCGACAGTTCACTAGTGGTGTCTCTCCGTGAAAGATAAATAACATGTGTGGTGAACAAATTAGAGCTAGGCAATTGACAGAAATGAAGGCTGCACCGTAGTGCATATGCAAGACATAAAGATTACTATGTGATTCATGCGGGCATTACAACAAAATACATATACCGTTATCCAACTGCATCTATGACTAATAATCCACCCTCCGAATATCGTCCGAACAAATGTTAGGTATTAAGTTGCAAGCAACAGATAATCGTGGTAAGAAAAGTGTGTAATATAAACAATAACATCATCCTTAGACAAAACATTGTTTTTTCTCCCTAATGGCAACAACACATCCTCCATCCGTCACGTTTCTGTCACTCGAGCACAGATGAAAAGGAGGCATGAACCCACTATCGAGCTTAAATACTCCCTCTTGGAGTTACTAGCATCTACTTGGCCAGAGCATCTTGAAAGATCATCGTCCGTTTTGGTAATTATATGACAACATACCTATTGGACTAATGTTTACTTGATATATGAAAATTCCCATGTTCATCAAGGATACAAATTCTATGGGCTACAAACTTGTTTGAAATGAAAAGAGCTAGAAGAGACAAAACTAAGAAGACAGTTTTTGTATGGAGCGGAGGCCCCCAGCCTCCGGTGCGGGTCCGGTGCTGGGTCCGCCCAAACCTCCCTCTGGTGCATACGAGCGGAGGCCAGGACGGAGCCTCCGGTGGAGTTCCGGTGGGAGGAGCCTCCGGTGAATCCACTGGAGCCTCCGCCACCTCCACCTGGCCCTCTAAGTAGGGATGTAAATGGTACGGATAATTTCTGCCCCGAATCCGCATCCGAATCCATTTTTAAGGATATGGTGTGCAATAACAGGAATCCGCCGGATACGGACGCGGATATGGATTTTTGTCAAGCGGATATCCGACGGATATGGTAGCGGATATGATATTGCTATTATCCGATGGATAGGGATTATCCGCACTTATTCGTGGATTATCCGTCCTTATCAATTAGGATAATCCGATTAACATAGCACTATCATGCTAAATATACATTTAATCCAATGACCCATAGACCAAATCACTTATTCGTAACTTAGTATGACCTATATTCAACATTTTGACGCAATTTACAAATTGCTTCCGGCGAAAATCCCTCAAAAAGTGAGCTATTATTTATCTCTACAAAAGTTTCTAGTTGCTAGATGCAAATTCATATTGCAAATCATCAATCATTTTGTGACACTTTTTAGTACTATTTAATTACTATCTTTGTTTTGGTGTAATTTTAAATGTTTGGCTACTCTCTAGTGTTACTTTTTGCATGGTGACATTACGTCTCTTTTTACGTATTTATCCGATAAGTTTTACCCGTTTTCGGTCCGAATCCGCTTGTTTCCGATCCGAATCCGTAGTCCGATATTATCCGCATACGCATCCGTATCCGACCACTATCCGATCCGCTCCGCATCCGACAAAAAATATGGTAAAGGATATGGAGAGGGCATTATCCGATCCGATCCGATCCGTTTACATCCCTACCTCTAAGGGATTGGCCTCTGGTGCGCCTCCGGTGTTGGCTCTGCCAAAATTGCGTTCTGTTCGATACGAGCGGAGCCTCCGGTGCGGGTCCGGTGGGCGGAGGTTCCGGTGTATCCACCGGAGGTTCCGCCCTCTCAAACTGGCACGCTAGGGGCTGTGCATCGGGTGTGCTTCCGGTGGTGGCTCCGCCAAAACTACGTTCTGTTGGATAAGGGCGGAGGCTCCACCGGAACCTCCGGTGCAGCTCCGATGGGCGGAGCCTCCGCCAAATCCACCGGAGCCTCTGCCCCGTTGGCCCAACCAAAAGATGAGATCTGGGCTGCGCACAGAAGAAGGACACCGGAGCCTCCGGTGAAACCACCGGAGCCTCCGGTGCAACTGGGACTGCACAACGGCCACTTGTGGGAAGGGATATAAATACCCCTTCCCCTTCCTCATAAATGCCAAGATTTTTCACTCTCTCTCTTCTAGCCATTAATGAAAGCTTCACCCACCTAGATCTCTCTCTGTCCACCCACTCACTCCCATACTTTGTGGAGAGCTAGAGGAGACCTAGATCCACACTTCCACCAAAGGAATTTCGAATCCATCCACCACAACCTAGTAGATCTAGAATCCTACTTGAGGCCTAGAAACCTTAGTAGATCTTGTGCTTGTAGCTTCCACCTTGTTGCAAGAAGCTTCGGATTGCTTGAGAGCCTCCATCCATCTTGTGGAGTGACCTCGAGCTCATGTAAAGGTTTGGTCAACGCCTCCAAGTCGACCTCATAGTGGAAACGAGAATCTCCCTCACTGGAGAAGCTCAAGGAGAATAAGGTGTGCACAACCGTGCTATTGAGGAGTGTCTAGGTGGCTCCCCACCTCTCCAATGTAGACGTACTTCTCATTGAGAAGGAACTACGGGAATCATATCCTTGTCTCCTTGTTTACACTTGTGGTTTATCTTGCTACCTTTCATTTTACTTCCGTTGCGCATATTATCTTGTCCACATAGGTTGCTCACCTAGATGCACATCTAGATAACCTTATCTTATCTTGCTTAGCCCTACTAAAAGGAAAAGAAAAGAAAAATTGGTAGTCAACCTATTCACCCCCTCTAGTTGACCATAGTGAACTTTCAATTGGTATCAGAGCCTCGGCTCTTACTAAGGGCTTAACCGCCCAAGAGTATAATGGTCAATCAAAATGCCCCCGAAAGTTCTAATGCGGAAATCGCCAAAATGGCCGACACTATATCTAACCTACAAGAAACGGTTGGAACCATCCAAACCGAATTGTCCAAGGTTAGCTCTAGTGTTAGTTCGGAGGTTTCTAGCATAAAGAAAATGATGGAGGCCTTGATGGGGAAAACCAAGGAGTCCGAGGAACCACCTCTCACCGCCAATGATGTTTTCTCGGATGAAGAGTCCCTTCCGGACATCGCCGGAATGGAAGCTAACATTGCTTTAGCTAAGGCGAAAGCCAAAGCAAAAGCCGATAAAAAGGCAAAGAGCGGTGGGAGCTCTGAAGGCTCCAAGTCTCAATCGGCTAGCGGTTCGGGGTCTCACTCTAAAGTTCCACCACCTCCCAATTATGAAACCATCCATCCCATTGCCACAATGCCACACATGGTTAATGTTGGAGTTCCTCCCATGCTTAACACTTGTAGAATCCCAACTTTTAATAAAGATGGAATACCTGTGTTATTGTGCTAGTCCCTGGATCAATTGCTAGCACCACAGTACAAAATGAAATATCATGCAAATGCATCAAATTCTATTACATCGCATGATCCAGTCTTTACAAAATAGGATTACAACTTGCATAGTCTTAGAAGACTAGCAGAAAACAAAGAATTACAACGGAAAACATAGTATAACATTGAGCCCATCTTCTTCATGTGCCACAGGCAAAACATGTTGGCGATAGTCTCGAGATCCTAAACGAAATCCTCACTCGTCTTCAGAAACATCTGCAATATGGAATATGCAGCCACAAGGGAGTCAATACAATTTAATGTATTGGCAAGTAACACTATGGTGGATATAAATGGCAAAACTAATACTACATGCTTATTTGGCTGGGTGGAGTTTTGGATAAGTTTTGCATAAAGCCAGTTTTATCCTATCACTTTTGTAAAATAAACTTTTCTTTTCAAAAGGTGGCAACATTGGATTAAGATCCAAGCACCACAATACTGTTCACTTGGTCAAATTTTACTTATTGAAATTGGTGATGAGATTCTTCCGTCAATCCTTGTCCAGCTCCTCATAGTTGTCCATAACCGGGGACACGGCTAAGATCTTAGTTTGTTGACTCTGCAGAGGTTGTGCACTTTCACCCTTTGCCTTCAATTAGCCCAAACATCCTATACACCCGGAGTGCATCATGGAAAGGAGAGAATTGAGACGAGATCTTTCAGAAGAAGAAGTCCAGACCCACCGGCAAGACCGTTCCACCTATAATTTTGCTACATCTGCTAGTCAAGCCTGGGCTAAACTCTCACAACTTAGTTGATCAAGACAGAGCCCATATGTCAAAAGGCTGCACGGGAAGCTACTAAACTTAGAAGGACATAGTAATCTCTTTGTTCCTGGGTGGCCATCCGCAAGTGACAACCTCAAGTGGAATAACCCTTAGATAAGGGCCCTGAGGCAACACTCAACATAAACCAGTCTTACCACTTCCACCCAGGTGGTTCATTCATTAGTTATACTTAGGATTTTTCCTCAACATCTAGTAAAACAAATTTTGTAGCATAGCTAAGCATCTAAATAAGTACCAAGGCATCAAAATAACAAGGTATAAGGATGGCTACACACTACTAGGATATAGCATAGCATAATATACCTTAGTAAAATTTCCTATCATGCATACTACTCAAAATCAACTAATGCATATAGAAAATAATGGGTAGTTGATGGTGTGTTACTTGCCTCGTTGAAGTTGGTGAAGATATCACACTCTCTTCACAAAGGATCGTTGCTCTCCGTACAATCTACTCATTGAAAAAACAATAACAAAATAAACAAACATGCTATCAAGCAAATATACAAGTGAAGATAACATACAAAGCAATAACATAGCCAAAGAAGTTTAACCTAGTTGGTTAGGACAAGGTCTAGGTTTGAGTTGAAAGATTCATTCTCTAATGGTCTCAAACTTGTTAAGGAAATTCCAATGGTTTACTCGAGAAGGACTAGGTTGAGCTTGATGTGATCTAACTTTATTATAACCATACTTGTCGAGGAAGTTCCAAGAGTTCACTAAGATAAACATATTACTTCTTCAACTAAAGTAATACATGCAACCACTTGGTCATATTCACCTTCAAAAATATTTGAGTGACTATGTTAGTATTTTCCATTGTGGTTAGGGTAGGTCTACTAACTTCATCATCAAAGGGAAAATATTACTAAGTCTTGGGTTTTCCATTTGGGTCAATGGTTGGACAAAAATAACTTGTTATTCTTCAACTTGGGTGGATTGCTTCTAGTCCTCATGTGATTGCCTTCTTGAAGATCATCATCATGCCATCTAAGTTGTTTCCTTCCTTGGTGTGGTGCTTCTCTTGGTCTTTATAGTCTTCATGGTTTTCACTTCACTAATTGGTTTGGGTATGGGATGGGCACAAATACCACTAAGTCAAGAGAAAGAAAATAAGAAGAAGGATAGGAAGAGAGGGGGAGATGTTTTCTTCTAAATTTCTTCACACTTGTACTTCTTGAGTTTTCTTCTAGGTGTGGAGTCCAAGTATTTTCTTCAAAACTTCTTCATTGATCTTCCTTGTAGCTCTTCATGTTGCCACCAAGTTGATATTGAAGTTTCATTCTTGTGCTTGAGTCTTGATCTCCATTTTGCTGACTTGGTGAATTCTTGAAGCAAGAATGGGAGAATGGAGAAGTAGATAGAATACTAAGGTGCTAGTGTTTGAGTTTCACTACTTGGTAATTTTAGGGACTTGGTCTTGGATCCCAAAAATGGCCACAACAAACAATGGTAGAAAGAAATAGAAACAAAATCTAAGACATAATAACTAGATGGACTACTATGATGGATTTTTGGCTAAAATACATGGTCATGGTCCAAGGGTGTCAAAAATGGTTGGGCAAGGTTTTTCTGGTCCAAGGTTGTCAAATGGAACAATTTTGCAAAAGGAACTATATTGAAAATATTTATAGAAATTAATCTATGTCAAAAATACTCAAATAGACAACTAAATTCTAAATTCAATTTTAATTTGTTCAAATATTATTTTGGGACAGATGTTATGAAAGTACACATCCTAAGGTTTCCAAATATATTTTATTTACAAATTTTGGATTTGTAGAATTTGAATTATGCCAAATTTCATCAAACAAGCATATTTGAAATTGAACAAATTTAAGTTTGTCAAATTTGAATTTGGCCAGTTCCAAAAGTTTCTATATGTCCAGGGCTTTTCAAAAAGTCCAAGATTGCTAAATTTGGCCTCATGGATCAAAAGATATGATAGATCTAATGTGCAGGGACTAATTTGTAAAATTGCCAAAAATTCTACCGGGAGATAAATTTGAATTAAAGGCTGGGCCATGTGGCTGGATCTGATTGGGTGCTGGTGCTGACTGTGTTGCTGACTAGACCATGACATGGATAAGTGATTCAATCGGAGCCGCCGGATCTGGATCTAACGGCGCCGTACCCCTTCGTTTAAAAGATCTAATCTAGGCCACTAGATCTAGATCTAACGGTGCAAAAACAAAACAGAGGTTAGGGTTCCCCACCTCGCCGGAAAGTCGCCGGAAAATGGCTCCGCGGTGGCCGGAGGCGCAGGGAGTTGACGGAGATAGCTATCCGGTGGCCTTCAGGCTCGATGGAGATCACGGTGAGCTTCGTCTCGACTTGGTGAATCTGATGGAGCCCACGGTGTGTCCGGTGGCGGCTTCGAGCGGTGGCGCGGTGTAGTCCCGAGGTGGTGTAACTCCGGCGAGCACGACGCGGCGAAAATGCTGCACGAAAAACCCACCCAAGTGGTCACAGAGGTGCACTGGAAAGGGATAAAGAGAGGGGGCCAAACGAGGGCGGCAATGGTCTTCTGTACTTGCCGGAATTGCGAATCGCGGCGGCGGAAACGATGAACTCCGGCGAGCGAATTTGGTGTACTCGGGCAACGAAATGGAAAAAGGGAAGGGGCAGAAGGACGAGGGGCTCGGGGGCTTCTTATAGGCTCGCATATGGAAAGGAATTACGGCCTTAATGGCGCGAAATCACAGGGATTGAATTTGGCCGAAAAGAACTCGGTTTCCAAACGAGGAAGAAGAAGGATGACGTCAGGCGTGACATCATCGATATTTTTCTTTTATTCCTGTTTAATTGTTTTAATTATATCTTCTGTTTTATAAATCCAATTAACATGAAACAAATTTCTAAATTCTTAAAATTTCAAATGATTTCCAACAATATCATTTTTGAAAACAATTCAACATATTTTATCTTTGAAATTTTGGAAATTTGAATAATTCTTTAATAGTCACTTAATGTGATTTTTAATTCTAAAATTTATAAAACATGGTTATGGATCAACCAAAATTTTAATCACATTCTAAATGTTGAAAACAAAATTTTGAAAGTCATTTCATCATGTTTTCACAAATTTATATTTTGGAAAATAATAACACACTAATGACACTTTAAGGCCATTTTAAAATTTAGAAAATAATAAATTTATGTTATTGTCTAAATAAAATTTTAGAGACATTTTACATGTCATATCTTATCTTTGGAGAGTCATTTTTAAATCATTCTCACATTTTATAATTTTAGGATATGAAGGATTTACTAATAGTAACTTAATGCTATTTAATTAGTTCATATCAAATAATTAATATTGTTGATCAATAAATTTAGGATAAAACCACATGTCATAATATTGTTTTCATATCCCTCTTTTATGGTATTTTCAAGCAATGCATTTTATTTTCCCACCTTTATGCTTAAAAACTTGGAATAACAACTAAAGGTTATTATTAATAATATTATTCTCATCAAATACTTTTTAGGCCTAGAACTTTATTAAGGGTTATAAATAATTGAGTAATGTTGCCATAAGATAATCTTCAAACTTAATATTGGAGTTGTAAACATTTTAGATAAAGGTTTGTTGATAAAAAGATATTCCCTTTATATAATTTAGAAATTTATTTTTGAATAAGGTTTTAGGGTTTAAGGAACAAGGGCATAACTGGACTTCCAAAACCAATATACCTGGTATAGGATCTAATATTTCATTTGTGTTGATTTTTATTTGTTTTTGGTGACTTGTATAACATGAAAACAAAAAGTTTCAAATTTTTGTGATTTTTGAGTTTTCCAAAAATCAGGGATGTTACAACACTAATGAATTTGCATCTTGGAAGTTCGATATGGAGTCTCATATTTCAGGATCTTGCACCGCTTTGTGGAGAAGCATCCTCCATGGATTTAACCCTCATGATCCAAGCAACTTGACTCCAAGCGAATATGTGGAATTTCAACTCAACAAGACAGCTCTTGTCACTATCCAAAAGGATCTCCCAAGAGAACATCTTGAACACATCCGCGGTATCAAGACCGCCAAGGAGGATTGGTATAAACTTGACACCTTGTTCCAAGGAAATGCTAGCATCCAATCATCCAAGTATGATGTTGCTCTTGACAAGTCAAATAACTTCGTTATGCTTGAAGACAAAAGTCCCGAGGAGCTATATAGAAGAGTTGTCACCCTTGGCAATCAATTAAGGGATTTTGGAAAAGAGGAAATCTCCGATGAGTGGATCTAGAAGAAGTTTGTCAAGGCAATAACTCCATTTGAGAGGAACCTTACCACAAGCATTCGAACAAGATCCGACTAAAACTCCCTCAACTCCATTGGTGTTCTTAGTGAGTTCATAGCAATATATATATCTCACAAGAGTGTGGATGACGCTCTCGCTCGTTCAAGAGGAGGGGGAAAGTCTCCTGTAACATCCCAAGTCTGAAAAATAGCCTTTAGAATGTTTTGCTCTCTGTTATTTTATGTTTTGCATCATGGCATCATGTTGATTGCATTTGTTTTGTTTGTTTTCCATTTGTTTTCCTCTGTTTTCAGTTGTTTTCCAACTGTTTTCATTTGTTCTCCTTTGTTTTCTATTTGAATTTCAACTCAAATTTCAAACCTTTTGTTTCATCCTTGTGATGTTACAATTTCTAAAAAGATATCTCAAAATAAAACAATTATTTGTTTCCATTAAAGTGTGATTCCAAACTATTGTTTTACTTCTATAAAAATGCATCCCATAATCAAACCCTTTTCAAATTCAATTTGTTTTCCATTTGAAGTTCCAAACCAACATCCAAATAGTTGTTTCCAAATAAAAAAAACCTTATTTGTTTCCAAATAATCCCATAATGATCACTTATTAAATTGTTGGTTTTAATCAAACAATTAATTCAATCCATTAATTCCAAATCATTTCAATCTCAAATCAAATCCTTTCAAACCAGCACCCAAGTTGAGTTATAACCACTTTATAAACATTATCAATTCAATCAACTAATTTTAATCTTTTAATTCATAGGGGCTACCCTATCAAAATGCTTTTATTTCATAAGGTTTAATTAATATGAAAATTCATCCAAAGTGGGTTGAAATACAAATACCAAATAAAAATTCAAACTTTTGACTTTGGAAGTTGGTATCTGTTTGCTAATGGTATAAATAACCTACACTGAAATTTCCAAAAATTTTAATCACTTAAAAACCATCCAATGCTTCCTTTTTGTTTTTTTTTGTTTTTGCTACAAAAAAAAAGAGAAAAACAAATAGAAAGGGAGAGAGAGAGAGAGCACAGCAGCCCAGCCCGTTTCCCTGTTTTCTTTGGCCCGTTACCTCTCCATCGCTGTCACCTACCTCTGGCTGAGGTCAGCTCTGTACGAACGCATCCATCACCGCAGGATCGCCTCCTCCCCCTTCCGATGGCACGCCGTACCAGCCCCTCTCCCCCTATTTCTAGCCACGAGCTCCTCCCCCCGAACCCTACTTCTTCTCCTTCCTCCTCTTGCCTCCGCCGCTGTTCCCTCCTTCTTCTTCCTCCCCCTGGTTCCTCTGAATCCTTCCCAAACGAACAGCAGCAGCAGCTCCGTCAGAGCCACGGCCTCCTCATCGCGGCAACGATCTGGCCGCCTCGAGGAGCACCTGAGGCGTAAAATGGAAATGTGGATGTCCCCTGGTGCTCACCGTCCCCTCGCCCGCTGCCGGGAACCCCCGAGATGGCCGCGCCATCGACGGAAAACCTCCTGGAGCGCCACCGACGCCTTCATCGCCAACGTCGTTCGACGCCTGCCGCGCCTGCCCGCGATGACTGCCGCGGTGAGCACCACCTCATCTACCTCTATCCCTTCCTCCCGTTGTGCTCTGGATGCGCCCCGTCGTGTGCCATCGTGCCTGCCTTCCGATCGATCGCCGGCGATCTGTCACAGCTCGAGCAGCGTACAGCAGTGATTCAGTTCAGAAGAAAAAAAACCCGCCCATCTGCAGCTTATCCTCACCCCGACCCCGTTCCTTTCACAAGCCATCGCACAGACCGACTGGTTGCATCCGCGCGCAGCAATCCCAGCAGATCGCGGGATCAAGTCCCCGCACCCCACCTTTCTGCCTTTTATTTTCGAATTAACTTCAGTTCCATCTCTGAACCTTATCCACCCCCGAGCCCTTTCTCTATCACAAACACAAGCCAGCCCCACTGGTTCCACCCCCCCTTGGCGCAGCAGGAGGGGAGGGGTTCGATCCCCCTCCCACACAAATAAAAACCAACATTTTATTTTCAATTCTTTTGGTACTGTACTTCCTAGAATTCACCAATAGGCCCCTGGTAATTAATCTAGCCCCTGGAAAAATATTTTCTAAGTCCCTAGTGCAGTAAAAATGGCAGATTTGCACCCCATTTTGGAAATTGCCTAAATAAATCATCCTAACTCCAAATTCAACATTTTTAATATGTTTTCTGTACCAAATTAAATACTCTACCCAAATATAAAATTTGTTTACTGTTTTGAATATTTTAAATTGGTGCAATATTTGAAAACTTGTCAAATTCACTTAAACTTGCAAAATTCATAACTTGGGCATAAAAATTCCAAATTCAACCAACTAAATATGTTTTCCAATCAACTTTTCATGTACTTTCCAAATATAAATTTTGTTTGCTGTTTTGAATAATGTAAATTGCTGAAAACAACTGTTTCTTGTTTATTGCATTAAAAATTGCCAAAATAATAACTTGCTCATTTTAAATCCAATTTCCACAAATGAAATATGTTTTCCATGCAAAATTAAACCCTCTTTCCAAATATAAAATTTGTTTCATGATTTGAATAATTAAACTTGGTTAAATAATTTAAATCTTATTTAATTCATTTAATATTGCTAAATTTATAACTTGATCAAAACAAATTCTTTTGGGACATATAAAATATGTTTTCAAACCATAAAAACATAACCTTGTCAAATATGAACTTCACTTCATGTTTTGAACAAATAAAAATTCACATAAGTTCATGTTTGAATTAAATTCATTTAATTCTTGCTTAAACTTGTTTAATTCATAAATAATTTATTTGAAATCCTTTTTCAACATGTGAAACATGTAATCCAACTAAAATTTGATGTTCTTTTCAAATATCAACTTTGTTATTTGTTTTGAACACTTTAACTTGTTGAAAACAACAATTGTTTGTGTGACATGTTTAAGTAACCAAAATTTTCCAAACTTAATAAATAAGTTCTAAACTTGTTTTATTCCTTTTCCTTTGCATCTATTATTGTTATTTGTTGTTATTTTGCTATTGCCCTCATGCATGCATCATGCTAACAACTTTCACATGATAATTAAATTGTAGATCATTTGTTTCCACTTAATTCATGGACTCTTGCCATATGCAATCCAATTGCATATGGGTCCAATTAAATTGTGCTATCTTGTCAAGTAGTTTATTCTGATGCATCTATTAACATGACATGCATCATCCCATGTTTGTGCACCTATGCCATGATAATGATTGTTTATCTTTCTGCCTTGTTTGTTTGCTTCTTCTCGGATACACGACGACGTTGAGACCGACGATCCTTACGACATCCCTTCTAAGGTTTTAGCTCAGTACCAGGCTACTGGGTTTTGCAGGCAAGTTATCACTCACATGAACCACTGTGTTCCTTTCAACATTGGTTACCGATACTTTCCGTTGTTCTTTTCTGCTAGCCTTAGCAGTAGTTGTTTCTGTTACGAACCTATCACATGTATCCCTTAAACCTGATATTGCCTCACCTCCATACCTATCACCATTGCTTGTTGCCCGTGTCTTACTAGCATGCTTAGGTTGCTTTTGCTCGAGTCTGTTACCCGTTACTTACTGTTACTATTTCTATTACGTTGTGGGGGCTCGATGTTTAATCAATCAATCATGCTAATGTTACTATTAATAATAAATTTGATGATAAGGCACCGGCAGGAGGCCCATGAGAGGTTTTGAAGCCTGCTAGTGTCGACCCTAATAGGAAAAGGGTCTTGTCTACTGATCCATGATGAGCGCACTAACCGCATGTGGGAAGCGAGTATGGGCGCCCCCCTCAACTTGACCTGATTCGCATCTCGTCCAAATCGCCTCATTTAGTTCGTGTTTTCCATTTGCCGCATGCATGTTTTTGCGAGCCCAGGCCAGGGTGGAACTTTCGTAGTCGGCATATAGGGGGACACGTTCTTAGAGTGCTATGAGGGTCCATTTTCTTCTGGGCTCGATTAGCCGTGCGCCCAAGGTGCTTTGGGCTTGATGCGAAGAATGGTTGGTTGTGTAGAGTACCTCGCTTGGTGGGTTTGATTCCCGTCTGGCGGGATATTCTTGCGTGTACGGCCAAATTGGTGCAACCCTGCAGGGATAATCTTCTCGAGAAGCCGTGTTTTCCGCGGTTATGGATTACTTGGTGAAAGTACTGGCTAACAAGTACTCAGGACAACTTAAACATAATGATCAAACATGTTACACCCAATGATTAATAACTTGACTAGTAATAGGATGATGACACAATAAACTTGATTCACCTTTAATACCACTGTGTGAGTTATCCTCGGATTGCTTCTTTGGATAAGGGGCGAGATCCAGGATGGGTTTGTTTGAAGTTATCTTTCGGTTGGTTACAATCCTCGATCTTATCTTCTTTCTGTTAGCCGGAAGTGATAGAATCTCTGTAGTTGGTTAGAGCAGCCATTTGCAGCAACTTTTATATCCCCTCTCTTCCGTTGAACCCAAGGCATCTGTGCTTGGTGTTGACGGGTTACACTTTGGTGAACTGTGAGTCTTGCTTGCCAGTACGTTTATGTACTGACCCCTTTGGGGCTGTGGTTTCCGCAGACCTACGTTTCCGAAGATCTACATGGTGGCTACTACGTGGAGTATGACGAGACTGCTGACGAGTAGATAGCGGACCCGGGCAGGATCCGAGACTTCGTGGATGGGCTCCGTCTTTTCGTTTCCGGCCTCTTAGGCCTATTTGGTTCTTGTCTGTACTCAGACATGTTGAATGCTTCCGCTGTATTGTAATGATGTATTGTTGGGGCAGGTGCCCTCTGAATGATTGTATTTGCTATCTCTGCTCTAATGAGAGCCATTTGCCACTTATTTCAATCTTTTGTGTCGTAGAGATCTGTTGTGATATCAGTTGTTCAACACCGTTGACGTACCATGTGTGTATGGTTGAAGTACGTCGACGGAAGTGCCTTTGATCTCTAGTGGATAGTTTACATCGACGATGGAATAGCAGGGCTTGTGTTGTCGCGCATAAGCGCAGGCCTACCAGGAAGCTGGGACGTGGGAGCAGTTATGCCCCATAATCCAAGCATCTGCTATCCAGTTCGTACGGTGAGTATCCCCTAGAAATCAGGGTGCGACAAATGGTATCAGAGCCTGTGTGCCTGTAGGATCCCTTTTTACTGGTCGCAGTTGAGTCTAGAAACTATTTTGTAGCTATATAGGAAAAATGAAACGTGAGAGTAGGAATTCTGTTCTTTTTCTTCTTTCCCCACCCACCCTCCCCTTTTCTGGTAAGGAAGTGCAACATTGATTTCTCCCTTCTCATCTAAACTTTCAAGTTAGGAGTTCACGTGTTTTGGGTTCTCCATAGTACCTCAGGATTTTGTTCTCGTTTTTCCCGATGTTGATATCCTGTTCTTCTCAACATCCTTTTCGTCCGTTGAAATCTTGTTGTTGTTTTCCACTTCAATTCTTCTACCGGCGTCTAATCAAAAGTTTCCTCGTTCATCTGCTAAACTCTATTCCAGCTAAAGTGTTGTTTCATACCGGAGCATCACATTCCTTTGTGTCAACAATCTTTCCACAACATACAACCCAATTCTGGTTCCACTAAGCAATCAAAACTCTGTTCACTCCCCGGGATCTCAAATGTTGACTTCCAACATAAGTAAGAACAATCCAATTCTAATGGGAGGCCACATATTCCTCGTTACTCTCATGATGATGATTCTGACATTGATGATTATTCTTGGTGTTGCATTGATGTCAATAACTCTGTTCCACCTTTATTATAGATAATCTACTCTCCAAATGAATCAAATTCTATCCAGCTATACACCCTCGATACAAAAACCTCATCCTTCAATTGAAAATGTTCCGGTGGTTTCCAAATTCCCTGACGTCTACCCAAGAAGTATCCGGACCTTTTCTTTTCTCAGTAGGAATCTCGGGGCGCGATTCCTTCAAGGGGGGGCGTTTTGTAACATCCCAAGTCTGAAAAATAGCCTTTAGAATGTTTTGCTCTCTGTTATTTTATGTTTTGCATCATGGCATCATGTTGATTGCATTTGTTTTGTTTGTTTTCCATTTGTTTTCCTCTGTTTTCAGTTGTTTTCCAACTGTTTTCATTTGTTCTCCTTTGTTTTCTATTTGAATTTCAACTCAAATTTCAAACCTTTTGTTTCATCCTTGTGATGTTACAATTTCTAAAAAGATATCTCAAAATAAAACAATTATTTGTTTCCATTAAAGTGTGATTCCAAACTATTGTTTTATTTCTATAAAAATGCATCCCATAATCAAACCCTTTTCAAATTCAATTTGTTTTCCATTTGAAGTTCCAAACCAACATCCAAATAGTTGTTTCCAAATAAAAAAAACCTTATTTGTTTCCAAATAATCCCATAATGATCACTTATTAAATTGTTGGTTTTAATCAAACAATTAATTCAATCCATTAATTCCAAATCATTTCAATCTCAAATCAAATCCTTTCAAACCAGCACCCAAGTTGAGTTATAACCACTTTATAAACATTATCAATTCAATCAACTAATTTTAATCTTTTAATTCATAGGGGCTACCCTATCAAAATGCTTTTATTTCATAAGGTTTAATTAATATGAAAATTCATCCAAAGTGGGTTGAAATACAAATACCAAATAAAAATTCAAACTTTTGACTTTGGAAGTTGGCATCTGTTTGCTAATGGTATAAATAACCTACACTGAAATTTCCAAAAATTTTAATCACTTAAAAACCATCCAATGCTTCCTTTTTGTTTTTTTTTGTTTTTGCTACAAAAAAAAAGAGAAAAACAAATAGAAAGGGAGAGAGAGAGAGAGCACAGCAGCCCAGCCCGTTTCCCTGTTTTCTTTGGCCCGTTACCTCTCCATCGCTGTCACCTACCTCTGGCTGAGGTCAGCTCTGTACGAACGCATCCATCACCGCATGATCGCCTCCTCCCCCTTCCGATGGCACGCCGTACCAGCCCCTCTCCCCCTATTTCTAGCCACGAGCTCCTCCCCCCGAACCCTACTTCTTCTCCTTCCTCCTCTTGCCTCCGCCGCCGTTCCCTCCTTATTCTTCCTCCCCCTGGTTCCTCTGAATCCTTCCCAAACGAACAGCAGCAGCAGCTCCGTCAGAGCCACGGCCTCCTCATCGCGGCAACGATCTGGCCGCCTCGAGGAGCACCTGAGGCGTAAAATGGAAACGTGGATGTCCCCTGGTGCTCACCGTCCCCTCGCCCGCTGCCGGGAACCCCCGAGATGGCCGCGCCATCGACGGAAAACCTCCTGCAGCGCCACCGACGCCTTCATCGCCAACGTCGTTCGACGCCTGCCGCGCCTGCCCGCGACGACTGCCGCGGTGAGCACCACCTCATCTACCTCTATCCCTTCCTCCCGTTGTGCTCTGGATGCGCCCCGTCGTGTGCCATCGTGCCTGCCTTCCGATCGATCGCCGGCGATCTGTCACAGCTCGAGCAGCGTACAGCAGCGATTCAGTTCAGAAGAAAAAAAACCCGCCCATCTGCAGCTTATCCTCACCCCGACCCCGTTCCTTTCACAAGCCATCGCACAGACCGACTGGTTGCATCCGCGCGCAGCAATCCCAGCAGATCGCGGGATCAAGTCCCCGCACCCCACCTTTCTGCCTTTTATTTTCGAATTAACTTCAGTTCCATCTCTGAACCTTATCCACCCCCGAGCCCTTTCTCTATCACAAACACAAGCCAGCCCCACTGGTTCCACCCCCCCTTGGCGCAGCAGGAGGGGAGGGGTTCGATCCCCCTCCCACACAAATAAAAACCAACATTTTATTTTCAATTCTTTTGGTACTGTACTTCCTAGAATTCACCAATAGGCCCCTGGTAATTAATCTAGCCCCTGGAAAAATATTTTCTAAGTCCCTAGTGCAGTAAAAATGGCAGATTTGCACCCCATTTTGGAAATTGATTAAATAAATCATCCTAACTCCAAATTCAACATTTTTAATATGTTTTCTGTACCAAATTAAATACTCTACCCAAATATAAAATTTGTTTACTGTTTTGAATATTTTAAATTGGTGCAATATTTGAAAACTTGTAAAATTCACTTAAACTTGCAAAATTCATAACTTGGGCATAAAAATTCCAAATTCAACCAACTAAATATGTTTTCCAATCAACTTTTCATGTACTTTCCAAATATAAATTTTGTTTGCTGTTTTGAATAATGTAAATTGCTGAAAACAACTGTTTCTTGTTTATTGCATTAAAAATTGCCAAAATAATAACTTGCTCATTTTAAATCCAATTTCCACAAATGAAATATGTTTTCCATGCAAAATTAAACCCTCTTTCCAAATATAAAATTTGTTTCATGATTTGAATAATTAAACTTGGTTAAATAATTTAAATCTTATTTAATTCATTTAATATTGCTAAATTTATAACTTGATCAAAACAAATTCTTTTGGGACATATAAAATATGTTTTCAAACCATAAAAACATAACCTTGTCAAATATGAACTTCACTTCATGTTTTGAACAAATAAAAATTCACATAAGTTCATGTTTGAATTAAATTCATTTAATTCTTGCTTAAACTTGTTTAATTCATAAATAATTTATTTGAAATCCTTTTTCAACATGTGAAACATGTAATCCAACTAAAATTTGAAGTTCTTTTCAAATATCAACTTTGTTATTTGTTTTGAACACTTTAACTTGTTGAAAACAACAATTGTTTGTGTGACATGTTTAAGTAACCAAAATTTTCCAAACTTAATAAATAAGTTCTAAACTTGTTTTATTCCTTTTCCTTTGCATCTATTATTGTTATTTGTTGTTATTTTGCTATTGCCCTCATGCATGCATCATGCTAACAACTTTCACATGATAATTAAATTGTAGATCATTTGTTTCCACTTAATTCATGGACTCTTGCCATATGCAATCCAATTGCATATGGGTCCAATTAAATTGTGCTATCTTGTCAAGTAGTTTATTCTGATGCATCTATTAACATGACATGCATCATCCCATGTTTGTGCACCTATGCCATGATAATGATTGTTTATCTTTCTGCCTTGTTTGTTTGCTTCTTCTCGGATACACGACGACGTTGAGACCGACGATCCTTACGACATCCCTTCTAAGGTTTTAGCTCAGTACCAGGCTACTGGGTTTTGCAGGCAAGTTATCACTCACATGAACCACTGTGTTCCTTTCAACATTGGTTACCGATACTTTCCGTTGTTCTTTTCTGCTAGCCTTAGCAGTAGTTGTTTCTGTTACGAACCTATCACATGTATCCCTTAAACCTGATATTGCCTCACCTCCATACCTATCACCATTGCTTGTTGCCCGTGTCTTACTAGCATGCTTAGGTTGCTTTTGCTCGAGTCTGTTACCCGTTACTTACTGTTACTATTTCTATTACGTTGTGGGGGCTCGATGTTTAATCAATCAATCATGCTAATGTTACTATTAATAATAAATTTGATGATAAGGCACCGGCAGGAGGCCCATGAGAGGTTTTGAAGCCTGCTAGTGTCGACCCTAATAGGAAAAGGGTCTTGTCTACTGATCCATGATGAGCGCACTAACCGCATGTGGGAAGCGAGTATGGGCGCCCCCCTCAACTTGACCTGATTCACATCTCGTCCAAATCGCCTCATTTAGTTCGTGTTTTCCATTTGCCGCATGCATGTTTTTGCGAGCCCAGGCCAGGGTGGAACTTTCGTAGTCGGCATATAGGGGGACACGTTCTTAGAGTGCTATGAGGGTCCATTTTCTTCTGGGCTCGATTAGCCGTGCGCCCAAGGTGCTTTGGGCTTGATGCGAAGAATGGTTGGTTGTGTAGAGTACCTCGCTTGGTGGGTTTGATTCCCGTCTGGCGGGATATTCTTGCGTGTACGGCCAAATTGGTGCAAACCTGCAGGGATAATCTTCTCGAGAAGCCGTGTTTTCCGCGGTTATGGATTACTTGGTGAAAGTACTGGCTAACAAGTACTCAAGACAACTTAAACATAATGATCAAACATGTTACACCCAATGATTAATAACTTGACTAGTAATAGGATGATGACACAATAAACTTGATTCACCTTTAATACCACTGTGTGAGTTATCCTCGGATTGCTTCTTTGGATAAGGGGCGAGATCCAGGATGGGTTTGTTTGAAGTTATCTTTCAGTTGGTTACAATCCTCGATCTTATCTTCTTTCTGTTAGCCGGAAGTGATAGAATCTCTGTAGTTGGTTAGAGCAGCCATTTGCAGCAACTTTTATATCCCCTCTCTTCCGTTGAACCCAAGGCATCTGTGCTTGGTGTTGACGGGTTACACTTTGGTGAACTGTGAGTCTTGCTTGCCAGTACGTTTATGTACTGACCCCTTTGGGGCTGTGGTTTCCGCAGACCTACGTTTCCGAAGATCTACATGGTGGCTACTACGTGGAGTATGACGAGACTGCTGACGAGTAGATAGCGGACCCGGGCAGGATCCGAGACTTCGTGGATGGGCTCCGTCTTTTCGTTTCCGGCCTCTTAGGCCTATTTGGTTCTTGTCTGTACTCAGACATGTTGAATGCTTCCGCTGTATTGTAATGATGTATTGTTGGGGCAGGTGCCCTCTGAATGATTGTATTTGCTATCTCTGCTCTAATGAGAGCCATTTGCCACTTATTTCAATCTTTTGTGTCGTAGAGATCTGTTGTGATATCAGTTGTTCAACACCGTTGATGTACCATGTGTGTATGGTTGAAGTACGTCGACGGAAGTGCCTTTGATCTCTAGTGGATAGTTTACATCGACGATGGAATAGCAGGGCTTGTGTTGTCGCGCATAAGCGCAGGCCTACCAGGAAGCTGGGACGTGGGAGCAGTTATGCCCCATAATCCAAGCATCTGCTATCCAGTTCGTACGGTGAGTATCCCCTAGAAATCAGGGTGCGACATCTCCAAACCTCGCCTTCAAGTCTAAGGAGATTGCTAAGATAGAAGAAGTGGATGAGGATGATGATGATGACGAGGACTATGAAGACACATACAAAGATGCTCATAAGTGCATTGCTCTTGCCATGCATGGTTATCTGAAGAGATGGGAGGCTCACAAGGCCGGTGCTCCTAGACTTTCAAGGAACAAGATCTTTAGGAAGAAAGGGGAGCGACCAAGGACATGCTACAATTGTGGAAGTGCAAACCAATTCGTCAAGGAGTGTACCTTTGAGCCAATAGAAGAAAATGAAGGGAAGCTTGTTCGCAAGGACAAGAACAAAGCTCCACAAAACAAGAACCTCGCTAGAAGAGTCCTAAGGGATCTATATGTTCAAGAAGGCCCCACATTGGAAACATACTACTCTGGAGATGAAGGAGAAGATGAAGTCGTAGGTGTTTCCCACGTCGCCATAGCTATGACCCTCTCTTCATCGGTCTCTCTATTTGAATCCCCCAATGAGAAGGCATCGATCCGACCTACATGTCTCATGGAAAAAGCCACCGCGGTAATACCTTCCACCTCCAAGTCTATTGTCACTAGCTATCCCTCATTATTGGATTGTGTTGATAACATTGTTGATGATGAGGATGCCAAGAATCTAGGCTCTTGGTTATGTAGTCTTGAAGGTGAAACTAAAGAAAAGGTAAAGGCTCTTGTCGCGGGATAATCCCGGCAGACGTTACCGAGGGTAACTTAGATTGGGGCGAATCGACTCTGGTGTTTGGGAGAGGGTTTAGCTCGGATGCAATCATATTAACTGGTGATCTAGGGTCTCGGGCTGCAATGTCACCGAAACTCCAATCTAGGGTTACAAAGACTTGCTCTCGTATACCTAGAATACTCGAATCCTTCTATCTCTCTCAATCTTAGTCTCTATGCCCTAGAGGCCGGTTTATATAATACCCGGCTTCCTGGCTTCCCTTACAAGATACTTCCTAAATCCTATTCGGGATCCACACATAGCCCTAAATTACCTATCATGACTCCCAAGTCACGGGTCTCAGGGTTTACACCGCCTCTTAAGCCTCCTAGATCATCTCTTCCCTTGGGCCGGGTCTCCTACGCAGCTGCTGGCCCACTAATAACATCCGGCCTAGCATCACAGCGCAGGGTCTCGCGCAACTCCCCTTTGGCCGAGTCTCGTCCAGGGTGTGGGCCTGCCGGGTTATCATCCCCCCAACAGTAGTCCCCTGAATAGCTTGGGCATCTTGGAACCAACCACGAAGCGCACGCTATTCCATGCAAAACAATAAGCATCTATATTCACAACATGATGGGTTAGATTGCCTTTTCTATAACCAGGTCTGCTCTTTCGGCGGGCCATATGATAGCCCGATTATCTCTCTAGCCGAGTATCATTCCTTGGATGAATTTTACAGACGTACGCTCTATAATCCGGCTCTCATTTTCCCACAAGCTGGTCCGAGTGACAGTCTCAAGGCCGGCTCTTTTGGCGGCCATCAGTAACCCGGCCACTTCGCAATAACTTCCCAAGATCCTTATCCCATAATTAGCGGGCCGGTTGATATCCTCCCGCAAATTCCTCTAAGTTACCGTTTGGTTTCTAGGGCACCACCGCGCCTATAAATAGTACCCGAGGCAAACCCTAAACCCAAACGCCACCGCTCCATTCCTCTTCTTCTTCCTCCCGCTCGCCATTAGTGACCAAGACCTCGAGGTCAAAACGTGAACCACCAGATCCCGTGCTCCCGCCGTTGACCCCGACTACCGGCCGCCTTTTCGCATCGCCATCCCGCGCCACCGTGCTCGCCGGACTTTACCTCGAGGACCTCACCGCGCCATTAAAGATCAAGATCCAAGATCGGACCCGGACCGCCCGCACGCACGAGCGCCGCCGTCACCTTCAAGGACCAGGCCACTGCTGCACGCTGGGCACGCCGGACCTCTCCCCGCCGCCGTTTTCCGGTAAGCTCTAATAGATCTAAACGTGTTCCCCTTAATCTTGGATCCATGTTCATTGTGCTTCTAGCTTCCATTTTTCCCATGCTTTATTCATAGTTTTTTATTTTCTCTAGATCCATTTCAATGGCACCGAAAGCCGCACCCAAGTCCAAGGGCAAAAACCCGGTTTTGAAGCAAAAACCGGGTCAGTCGATCTGAGTCAACTGGGCTAAGTCGACTGTCACCAAGGCAAAATTGGAGGAACTAGCCGAGTCTGGGGTCCTCCCAACAGAGTCGGAGATCTCCTGGAGAGCACCAGAAGAGGAGACTCGGCCTTCGCCCGGCTCAGGTGAAGTTGTTGTCTTTCTGGAGCATGTGACCCGGGGTTTCCGTCCCCCGGGTCACCCTTTCTTTCGCGAAATCCTCCATCATTACAAACTCCGGGTTTTCGATATAGGCCCCAATTCGATCTTGAATATTTGTCACTTCATTGTTCTCTGTGAGGCCTATCTTTGCATCGCTCCAAACCTTGCCTTGTTTTTAGAATTTTTTCAATGCAAACCTTGCCGTGAGAACACGGATGGACCCCTCCTCGTCTGTGGGGGTGTGTCCATCCAGAGGCGCAAGAAATCCTTGATGCCGACTCTCAGTCTTCACTCCCACGTGAAGCACTGGCAGAAAAAAAATTTCTACTGTAAGGACACATCCAGACCCGGCGAAAAGCCTTTGCCGGGTTTTTCCACTGAGGCCCTCTCTCTTAGCGATAACCTAAGTGGTTTCGCTTCAGAAGCCGATAGGCAATCCATCCAACCCTTCCTCCACAAATTAGCTGTCTTAGCAGCCCATGGCCTCTGCGGGCTAAACCTAATCAAGACCTGGATCAGCTGTAGGATCCAACCAAATAGCATTCTTCCTAAGCTCATCTGTGATTACTCGGGCCACCTGACCGACTCTTTCCGATACTCGGAGAAGTCATACCCGGCCGCGGACATCCACAAGGTCATGAAAAATTTCCTGGCTGAGAAGATGGATACCATCAAGAGAGTTTCCGGGCTCTCCCCCTTCTCTCGCTCTAACCCGGCTCCACCGGTAAGAACCAACTTATCTCTTTTGCGCCGATTGATTTTTCTAACTCACATATACTAACTTTTATCTATGTTGTTTTTTTACCCAGGAAACTGATGAGTTTTGGAAGAATGTCACCCCTCCCCCTTCTAAAAACTCGGAGGATGAAGAGCCGAGTGACAGTGAGGAAGGTAATTCCGAGATACTAAACAGATACTTTGTCAACCTATTAGATCAAAATTCTCCTATTTCCGACAATACACCACAATCACCAACACCAGCTGACAAGGACGGCTCTCAATCAGAGGAGAGTGAGGCAGAGCCAGAAGCTGAGGTTGGCAAGAAAAGGAATCCCCGAGGAGTCACTTTCAAGGTGCCATACTCCTCCATGACCACAGAGCCGTACTCCTATGCCGGTATGTGCAAACTTAACAAATATCTAACCATTATATCATCTCTGAAGGACACAACTCCAGCCAAGCGACGGGCAACCCGGACTTCTCCGGGTGACGATCCCCTCAACCGCGGGATCCCTATGTCACCTGCTCGCCGATCCGGTACTCCTTCAACTTATTCTGACTACACTCCTCGAAAATATCCATCTCCAAATTATCCATTAGCCGGACAGCTTCGAGTCTCACTTTCTGATTCTTTATCAGTGTCTTCCGGGTCTAGTAATGATCTCCCCAGCGACTTTGTTGTGAATGCCGGGTAATTCACATGCCTTACTTGCCAATACTTTTATACTTTACACACTTTTCCTCTATAGCACACTAATTTCTTGTTTTTCTTTCCTCAGAGCCAAGGTCACACTTAGCGATCCGGTGGAAACTCCTGTCGACGATCTAACGACAGAAGACTCGGAGAGCGCCGCTAAGCCACCACCTGTTGAAGAGCAAGAGCCGGATAACACGGACATCCCCAGGACCGAGTCTCCTCGACCCACACATCAGTCGGCTGATCCCGACATCGAGTATCTTGGGACGCAAAGGGCAGCTCCTGCTCCCAATACCCAGGCAACCAGAGTCGACACAGGGAAACAGGAGGCAACCCCGCCACCGGGTAATCAAAATGCCATCTCTTCCAGGCCAACTCTCAGCCGCCATGCGTTTGAAAAACTGCTGAAGGAGTACCGCTCCCTGAAAGCAACTGAAGAGGAGATTATCGAGTCTCTGGGAGCTGAGCATCAGGTTAGCTTAACTAGTACTATTTACATACTCGTCCAAGTCCCCAAGTTCTGAATGAACTGTCAACAGTTATTCGGTACTTTGCAACTATATAATCTTTCTTGTGCAACCTCATCTCATTGCCGACTGATGTTTCCTTGTCTTTTTCAGGCTTATGTTACCCGGACGGATGAAATGTTGGCAAAGACCAATGAACTTCTGCAGGCTGAAACAAAACTCCGTGAAGACCTGGAGGCCAACGTTAAGGAGCTTTCCAAGCAGTGCAAGAAGTACAAGAAGAGATTCCATACCGCTGAGGAGCTTTTGAAGAAACTCTCAACTTTCATTGCCGATACTTATAGTTCCATAATAGGTAAATCACATCTAAATTTCCGACTATCACCCGGATTTCCCGTTTTAGAGGGTTTTTGACCCGAGTCTCATTGTCTTGCTTCTCTTTTTGTACTGCAGGTCCGGGTGAAGTTGCTGGGGAACACGATGATCTCAAAAAGCTGAAGATACTCAAGATTGTCATCCGACAATTCTCGACAGGGACAAAGTGGACCCTTGAAGTTGTGAAATAGATCGGTACTTATGGCGGTGTAACACAGATGCTTGAAGCATACTCGACAATCCCTGCCTGGATTGATATCTGGAAACGCTCAGCGTGCCGAGTTGGAGTGATACGCGGTCTTGCATTGGCCAAAGCTTATTATCCAAAGATTGAGCCGGCAACGCTTGTGAATGGATTTCCCGAGTTTAATACTGATGGCTCGAAGTTCACAGGAAAGGACCTCAAAGACATCAATGCTCAGATCCGTCACACGGCCAGCTTGATTGCCGTGAAGCTCGGCGTAAACAAGCTTACCTCCCCATATAATGTTGAAGATAAGCCGGTGCCCTCTGAATTCCTTGCTCCGTTTGATATATTGACTCGATACAAGGAAGAGGCCGCCAAGAAGAAAGCCGGGGCCGGTTCTGCGCCAACATCATCGACTCCAGTTGTTCCTCCTCCAGCTCGCGCTGATTCCGCGGTTGACCCGGACATGGAGGCAGAGAAAGCTACGGAGGAGAACACCAAAGACCCGGCCGCCAAGACCACCCTTGATGATTATCATTGGACTATTTGGGTTTCTAAGACCCTTGTTACTAACAAAAGAGGACCCATTGAAGGATGGGTACCTAAATCAAGAAAATGATCTCTTGTAGGGAAGTGCTTCCGGGTCAGGTAGATGGACAGTGGATAGTGGTGCATCTCAACATATGACCGGAAGCTATGATGCAATGAGTAATATTGAACCTCCATTACCTATCTCAATTGCGTTACTATTGGTGACAAGTCCGAGCTTAAGGTATTGGGACGAGGCAAGGTGGCTATCTCAAATGATTTATCAATTGAGAATGTTCTCCTTGTTGAGTCCCTTGGCTATAACTTGATGTCCGTTCTTCAACTTGCGAATTGTGTCTTTACCTCATTCTTTAATAAAGAGAGTGTGATTGTCACTTGGAAACATATCTTAAAGTAGCCTTTGTTGGGTTTGTCGAGAACGACATGTATGTAGTGGACTTCTCTAAAGGAGACATGTGTGCCGCGACATGCCTAATGGCTAAAGTTGATGTGGGGTGGCTTTGGCATCGCCGGTTAGCCCACACCAATATGAGAATGTTGCATGACCTCAAAAGTGGCAATCACGTTCTAGGACTAACCAAGGCTAAGTTTTCTAAAGATCGTGTGTGTACCTCTTGTGCCTTTGGGAAGCAACATGGAGAACTTCATCCAACAAAGACACCTATCTCCACCACAAGAATTCTCGAGCTCATTCACTTAGATCTCTTTGGTCCATTATCCTATGATAGCCTCGGAGGAAAGAAGTATTGCTTGGTGATTGTGGATGATTATTCAAGATATTGTTGGGTGTATTTCTTCAAGAGGAAAAGTGAGACTCAAAAGAGAGTCATCGAGTTCATCACTCTAGTGGAGCGCCAACACAATGCTACCATATTGGCCATTCGGAGTGATAATGGCTCGGAGTTCAAGGACTATACCGTTGAGGGTTTTCTTAGTGAAGAAGGCAGTGCTCATCAATATTCCACTCCTTATACCCCTCAACAAAATGGTGTTGCAGAGAGAAAGAACCAGACTTTGATGGATGCGGCTAGGACTATGATTGCGGAGTTCTCTTCTCCCTATAACTTTTGAGCCGAAGCCGTCTCCACCGCATGTCATGCTACCAACCGGTTATATCTTCGCAAGAAATTGAACAAGACTCCCTATGAGATTCTCACGGGAAAGAAACCGGATGTATCTTACTTCAAGTTCTTTGGTTGGAAGTGCTTCATTCGCAAGAAAGGTAAACGATTGTCAAAATTTGAGACCAAATCTTATGAGGGTATCTTTGTTGGCTATGCCACAAACGCTCACGCCTATAGAGTCTACAACAAATCCACCGGACAAGTTGAAGAAGCTATAGACGTGGTGTTTGATGAGGATAACGGCTCCCAAGGGGGCGTATAGATCATGGTGTTGTAGGAGATGCAATTCCTCCCATCGTCATAAGAAGAATGGGGATTGGTGAAATAATCCCCATTGAGGGTTACCAGATGACGGAGGGAGAAGGACTATGCCCCACTCAAGTGGAGCCATTGACTACACACATTGATGATCAAGCTACTCAACAAGATGCACCAAGCCCTCAAGCTAATGATCAAGGTGAAACAAGCAATTAAGGCCAAGCTAACGACAAAGGCCAAGCGACTCGTCTTAATCATGATAAAGATCCCATCATTGTTGAGAGTGCTCAACCTAGTGGTGATCCATCACCCATTATTGATAAAGGACGAAATGAAGATGGAAATGTCTCCGATGAAGAAGGTGATTCTCAATCTATATCCAAAGAATCCTTGGAGGAGATGCTAGCACGAAGAGCAAAGATAAGGCTAGAGAATCTTGAACGAGCGGGTCACACGGAGGGCAAGATTCTTGGGCAAGTTCGTGGGAGAGTGGTCACTAGGAGGCAATTGGAGGATTTTAGCAAGGCTCATGATTTTGTCTCTTTCATTGAGCCTAAGAAGGTCTATGAAGCACTCGAAGATCAAGATTGGCTTGAAGCCATGCATGATGAACTCAATAACTTCGAGCGCAACAAGGTATGGAAACTAGTGCCAAGACCCAAGGATTGCAAAAATGTTATTGGCACCAAATGGGTGTTCAAGAACAAGCAAGACAAAGATGGTATTGTCATTCGCAACAAGGCAAGATTGGTGGCTCAAGGTTTTTCCCATGTCGAAGGTATTGACTTTGGTGAAACCTTTGCCCCCGTAGCTCGTCTTGAATCCATTCGCATCTTACTTGCTTATGCATCTCATCATAATTTCAAGCTACAACAAATGGATGTTAAGAGTGATTTTCTCAATGGTCCCATTAATGAGTTAGTATATGTCAAGCAACCTCCGGGTTTCGAGGATCCCAACCACCCCGATCATGTCTATAAACTCGATAAGGCTCTCTATGGACTTAAACAAGCTCCACGTGCGTGGTATGAGCACCTTAAAGAGTTTCTAGTGGATCGTGGGTTTAATGTTGGTTTAATCGATCCCACCCTCTTTACCAAGACGGTTGGAGGTGACTTGTTCATATGCCAACTCTATGTGGATGACATCATTTTTGGGCCTACTAACACCTTGTTCAATGAGGAGTTTTGCAAGCTTATGACCGATAGGTTTGAGATGTCTATGATGGGAGAGTTGGAGTTTTTCCTTGGCTTTGAAGTGAATCAATATCATGAAGGAACCTTCATCAAACAAGCCAAATACACTCAAGACATGCTCAAGAGATTTAATATGCATGATGCCAAGCCTATGAAGACTCCCATGTCCACGACCACTGACTTGTAACCCGACCTCAACGGTAAAGAGGTAGATCAAAAGGTATACCGCTCCATGATTGGCTCTTTGCTCTACCTTTGTGCATCTAGACCGGATATCATGTATAGAGTAGGTAAATTTGCAAGGTTTCAAGCATCCCCGAAGCAAAGTCATTTGGAAGCGTTGAAACGAATCTTTCGATATTTAGTTCATACCCCAAACTTTGGTCTTTGGTATCCCAAGGGTTCAAGCTTTTAGCTCATTGGATATTCGGATGCGGATTATGCGGGAGAGAAGACGGATAGAAAGTCCACATCCGGGGGTTGCCAATTCCTTGGTTGCTCCTTAGTATGTTGGTCTTCCAAGAAGTATAATTGCATTGCTCTCTCCACCATCGAGGCCGAATATATCTCCGCGGCAAGTTGTTGTGCTCAATTATTTTGGATGAGGCAAACCTTGAAGGACTATGGTATTCACTTTGACAAGGTGCCTCTTCTTTGTGATAATGAGAGTGCTATCAAGATCGCCTACAACCCCGTTCTTCACTCCAAGACGAAGCACATTGAGATCTGTCATCACTTCATTCGGGATCATGTTGAGAAAGGTGATATTGATCTCTCATATGTTCCCACCAAGGATCAACTTGCCGATATCTTCACGAAGGCCCTTGATGAACCAAGATTTCGAGCTTTGAGGAATGAACTAAATGTCATAGATTCTTCCAACTTCACTTGAAACCTTGCATATGTACCTTAGTTATGCTTGCTATTAGGTGTGGATGTAGGCATGGATATAGGGGGAGCGTTACTCAAATCATGAGTACACACTCCTCTTATTATGCAAAAATCGATTCATCATTGCATATCTAGTCAATTTGTGACTTATTGTGCTTAATTGTGAGTAGTATTTTTGGACCCAAGATATATCTTCGCGGTGACAAAGTACACACTAAAACATGGTGGCTTCGGCCACCGACCCTTGGTATTTTTGGCTCTTTCACGCATATCATACTTCCCCCTTGACAACTCGTGCGGGTTCGGTTTTTCAATCTTTTTGCATCTTGCGAACCCCCTCGAGTAATGTCTCTCGTATATCAGTGAATAATTTCCAACCCAAGCTTCCTTTGACCAAAACCTTATTCCACTATGAATGCTCTTGTTTTCATGATCTTGGCGCGCGAAAACTTGGTCGGGCGGAGGCTCCGGTGAAACCACCGGAGGCTCCGCTGCCCATGTCCACCGGACCCCAACGGAGGCTCTGCTGGCGCAAACTGCCCAGTGGACCGTATTTTGGTGGGCTATTTGGACAAGGGGCGGAGGCTCCGGTGAAACCACCGGAGGCTCCGCTGGGCAGGGAATGGAGGCTCCGGTGAAACCACCGGAGGCTCCGCCCGAGGCTGTTCTGCGAGATAAGTTCCAGGGCGAGCGGGGGTCAACAAGATCCAATCTCATTTCCCCCCCACTCGCCCTCTTTCTTCCCCTCTCAACAACCGCCGCCCCCAAGGTCCCCGCCGCCGGATTTGGGTGCTCCACCACCGAGAGATCTCCTCCTTGCCTTGGGTCATCCCGGGGTCTTCTTCCTCCTTCCTTTCCACCATGGATGATGGGGGTATGTGCTCTCTCTCTCTTATCTAGTTGATGGATGGGGATGCATAAGAGTTCCATGTTCTTAACATCTAGATGTGTGGATTTGGAGTTTTGAGGGTAGGAGATCACTAGTACAAACCCTAGCAACCTAGATAGTGCGTATTAGGCTTGAATCTTTGCGGTTTTAGGGTGGATTTGTCATATGCCCTAACCCTAGTTATTCAACCCTAATACCATCTATATCTTTGTTCCTTGGATTTTTACGTCTTTATAAACTTGAGAATTCCCTTTTCTTCATGCTATCCTTGCTATTTCTTTCTTAGATGCTTCCGGCTCCAAAGGCAAGGGCACTCGTTACAAGAGCATGGGTCGTCGCAAGACTCCTCGGGTCGATGAGATCGAAGAAACTTTGGACCCATCTCAGCCCAAGCGCAAGAGATTCCCAGCTACCGACAAGATGTTGTCTCGTAAGGAGAAGACTGCTTCCAAGATGTCTGAGGCTGCATTCTTGAAAGAACGTCGCGAGAACCCCTATGTCATTGACCGCGATCGCTTGATGCCACAGTCCGGGGTAAGGATGCTCGTTTCCACACTAAATTTCAGAGCCAAATATACCATGAGATCTTGATGAGGAAGCCCAAGGAGAATGTTGCTCCTCAACATGCAATTAATTTTGGGCATATGGAAAGGAATCCCCATTATTTTGGGGAGGCACTTGAGCTTGTTGAGAAGTTTGGACTCGCTCCCATCATGAGTGTCCAGCAAGACTATGATGAAGATCTCGTCTGTCAGTTCTTGGCTACGGTGCATCTCGCCAATGAGACCGAGCGTAATCTTATTTGGATGACACAGGGCAGGCAGCTGACAATAAAGTGGTCTGAGGTTGGAACTATTCTTGGAGGATACCCGGATTTTGGACCGTTTGCAGATGGGGACGAGTTCAACAATGGTTGGTTCCGTGTCCACCACATCAACACTACATATCTTCCAAAGGATCAACTCACCCCTATGTACCACTGGAAGAAATTCGCTGTTGGGTTTGTCAAAGGTCTCTATCCCACTTATGATATCATGCTTTGCATCTATCGAGATACCATGAACCCTAAGGCGGGGAATGTTGATGAGATCCAAGGTTTTCTGAAGAATCTCATGCTTCTCACTCATTAGAAGCGGCTTGCCGGTTCCACTCAGAAGCTCGATGTGCTTGACTACATATGGAATGAGCTTTGGCACGTGGTTATCAATCGCAAGAATGCTTGCTTTGGGCCTTACATTATGAAGATCATCTTGCATGTGTGGGTGGAGAAGTTCCCGAATGAGCCATTTGATGATGAGAAATGGATTCCTCACATGGAGAGGAGACTCCTCATCAAGGACCACACCGAGCCTCCTGAGCATCCCACTCCTGCTCCTCGCAAGAACAAGGCCAAACCTTGTGTCATCGTTGATGAGGAAGAAGAAGAAGCCGGTCCATCTCGTCCTCCTCCTTCTAACAATGAATTCCAGTGGATGGCTAGGGCCCTCAAGAAGGTGTTCAAGTTGAACAAGAAGATCGAGCAACGTCAATGGGAAGCCCACTATGATAAGGAGCTCAAGCATCGAAATAGAGCACAGGCAGCTCGTCAGCTTCGTCGTGATGGTGGCGAATCCGTGGACTCCCCGGTTCTTTCAAGCATCACCGACTGGGACAAGTGGTAAGCCAAAGACTCCAAAAGCAAAATGATTGAGTGGTCCGAGGAAGAAGGAGAAGAAGCCACCTGTTCTCGTCGTCGTGCCCCCTCTCCGGAAATGGAAATCTCCTCCGAGTGATCTTCGGGGCGTTAGCATCGGTTTCTCCCTCTTTTGGTATCTTGATGCCAAAGGGGGAGTGTTGCGACCCAGCACACCACTGCATGTGTAGTGCACAAGTCGATGACATAATACCCACAGAAGGACTTATCCGTGAATATTACATCCCTCAGAGTAGTTCAACAGAAACATAGCAGGTCCAGGCAAAACTATAGGATACAAACTTCATTACAAAATCTCGAGAATCTCTTTGAAGAATCAAAGAATATCTCTTACAAATGAAATATCAGAAGAAGCAATTCGAAGATCCAAGCTGGGGAAAAACCCTAGCTCAGATTTAAATCTACTACGGCTGATGTCAGCCCTAATCTATGGCTTGTAACAGCTAGTCCAAGAATGGACTCCACCTACACCTTGATAGCTTCTCCTTCACCAGAGTTGTTGATGACTATGCTTTACTCGCTAAGTAGTATAAGACTCCACCTAGCTTCCTTAGACAACGATGGCTTCTCGATGACGACTTCAATAGGGCTTGAACTCTAAGCAGGGTGTCAAACGGGAAGGAATGAGTAACGAGCGTTACTCAGCAAGTTCATGATATATAGTGGGTAGTTTGATGCACTAACTATAGCTTTAGACTCGAAAGGGTCATAAGCTAATGCAAGGTTTTGTAAAACTTTCTTCAAGAGGTTGCTTTTACTTCTGAAAACTATGCCCGTGTCGGGGGGTTACCCCCGAGTAGGGTAAAGGCAAGTGCTAAAGGCAAGATCAGAAGGGATGTTTGGCCGAGTAGCCGGCTACCCGGTACTTGCTACCCGGTCGACTGCTACTCGGCCCTACACATAGATGGCCAGAAGGACGAATCAAGAGAGTTATGTACCTCCGAATAGAAGAGTTGGCCCGAGTAGAAATGGCGGGATCCTACTCGGGCCAGAAGTCAAAGGAGCCGTTCTGACACAGAATCCCGCGTATCCCGGGTCCGTACTTTGGCACTGTTCACGGCACTGTTCATCTGAGGACGGCGTGCCTGACAGCGACAGTGTGGCAGCAGGGCGTCGCAGGATAGGGGGACCTACTCTGTGTTCGTAGCAGTGATAACAGAATGGTTACTTGGTTTTGCCCAACGACTTTCCGCACCGGACAAACTTAGAAGCCAAAGCTGTCAGCGGGAACTCGGAAGAAGGACGATGTGCACACAATGTCGACATCTGTTTGTATTTGGCTGTATCCGGCTGGGCACCGAGTATATAAGGTGCCCTGCCCCCTCCTGCGCGAGGGATCACACACTAGGTTCAGATTCTTGACCTAGTTCATCGCGTAGAGAGAAGGGTGGCTACTCGGTAGCAAGAACATTTGTACTGTGGCTACTCGGTGAGACACTAATATACAGAGAGAAAGGCAGGAGTAGGGGATTTACCTCCTCACGAGGGCCCTGAACCTGGGTAGATCGTGTTGTTTGCAGTGCTTGTTCGATACTTCACGCGGCTACTCGTCGCGTGATCCCTCCCCGAGCGCCTCCAGCGTCCTTCGTCCCCACAACTTTAGCCATCCTATGGCATCTGCCGTGACACCACCACGACAGTTGGCGCCCACCGTGGGGCAACCAGCGGCGCTGGCTGGAGTTATCGTTCGGACGGGATCGATTTCTGCTACCGGAGAGCGCGTGGTCTGCGGCCTCGTCCACAGATTCGGCTCCTTCGACTTCGTCACCGACAACGCTGGCGATTTCGGCTGCAGGGCCATGCCGGAGGGCGGCTCGGTGCTTTCTTTCGGCGTGCACCTCGTCTACGTCGCCACCATCATCGACCGCGAGTACCCCGAGCTGGTGCATGTCGCGGATGATCCACCTGCCATCATCGCCGCACGCGGGAGGCCGTTGAGCCGCTCTGCGAACGTGATGATGACCGGCCCTGCTGCTGACGCCGAGAAGGGCGCGGCTGCTACCGCTGCGGCCGTCATCGAAGATCTGGCTGGCCCGAGTGCTGGCGGGAAGACGCACAAGCCTTACGAGAAGGAGTGCAACCTTCCGCTCTCCACTACTCCGACAATCCCTGCGTCTGCTGCGCGGACGGGTATGCCGCCTCCCACTGACCTCGAGCTCCTGACCATGAAGGCGCAGCTCGACCGACAGCGCCAGGAGCTGCTCGCTGAGCAGGCGGAGTTGGAGAAGATGAGGCTAGAGCTTAGCCTAGATCATATTGAGTACAACAAGGCTCACGGTTTTACGCCAGTTGTTAGGAGAGCTAGCAAAGTAGGTGCTACGCGTCGTAACCTGGGCGCCGAGATGGCAACGGTTGTAGAGGCTCCCAGTCAGTCCGCCACCGCAAACACCTCCACTAGACCCAGATACAGTACACCCGCCAAAACACTTAGAGCTACTGAGGCCGTAGCTGCCGAGTTGCCGCATCTAGCTGGCGACGCGCGCGTTAGGCAGCAAGAGAGGCTAAACGAGCTGGTGCTAGAGGCTGCTAGGCAGAACGAGGAGTTCCGGAAAGCCAACCCGGGTGCTGGGGCTTCTCAGGTGGTGCACTCGCACGTGGCTAGATCTAACGATCAGGCTTCATCACCGCATCCTAGCCGTGAGAGAAGCCGGAGTGGGCATTCCGGCAAGGGTAGGCAGATGCAGGTGTACGACCCGGCTGTCGCTGCGAAATAGCTCGCTGTGCCGCGACAGTCCGATCAGAAACACAACACTGCAGGAGCAGGATTTCAAGCCCATAAAGCTCAAAGCCAGGCCCGAGATGGAGAGCGCCCAGGCCCTTCTCAGCATCCAGTTGCTCAGCCTACTCGGCAGAGGCAACAGCTGCGTGCGGTGGCGCCAGCCGCCAACCCGGTGGAACAGCCCGCAGCTGTGCAGGTGGACAAATATGATGATGGCTACTCGGCCATGGGATTGGCTGGCTATGACATCCTGGATCGTGTGGGCGAGCGCGTGCTGGCGCCTGGAGATGCAAGGCACCAGCTGGACCGGATCAGCTTGTCGGCGCGACTCGAGAACACGGGGCCTCCTGGCCCTGAGTGCTTTGGCCCGCGCATCATGAACGAGCCTTCCGTGAAGAACTTCCAGCTCGCAAGGGGCACCAAGAGCTACAATGGCAGCACCAAGCCGGAAGATTGGCTCAATGACTATGTCACCGCGGTTCATATCGCGAACGGCAACCGGAGATGGGCAGTGCGGTACGTTCCGCAGATGCTAGAGGGTCCAGCTCGCACTTGGCTCAACAACTTGCCCAAGAGCAGCATCAATTGCTTGCTGGACTTCTCGGAGGCCTTCATCAGCAACTTCACCAGCACTTACAAGAGGCCGAATAGGCCACAACAGCTGTCCGCTTGCAGGCAGCGAGAAGACGAGACGGACCGCGAGTACCTTACCCGATGGAGCACATTGCGGAACACCTGTGAAGGTGTGAATGAAGCCCAGGCCATCACTTGGTTTGCGCAGGGTTGCAGACATGGCAGTATGCTGTGGCAAAGGTTGCAGAGGGAGATGCCAAACACTCTGGCGGAGACCATCAAGATCGCGGATCAGTACGCACTCGGTGATCCTACCCAGCCCCTGATGGATTCCTCTGAGCCGAGAAGAAACTTCAACAGCAACAAGCGCAACGAGTTCCGCAACAAGCGCAGGGGTGACCGAATAGATACTCGGTACGACCCTGAGGAAGTGAATGCAGTGGCTGTTGGAGCTGGGGCAGCCAAAGGCAAAAACCTGCTGGAGCCTACGGGCAGAACCAGAACCAGGGCCAAGGCAACAAGAAACCATTCCGCGCTCCTCAGTCGGGTAGCGGCAACTCGGAGCAGACAAGGAAGTTCGTCTTCGACGACATGAGGGATGGCCCATGCAGTTTCCATACTCAGCACCCCTCGAGGCCTGCTAACCACACTACCCGACAGTGCGAGTGGTGGGATCTGATCAGGAATGAAGGCTTGCCTCCTCCTCCTCCTCTGCAAGCTGCAAATGCCAATGTGCAGCCTGCTCGCGCACCCGCAGCTCGGCCCCCAGTGTTTCCGAGAAGAGAAAACGTGAACCAAGTGGCTTTAGGAGCCAACCGTCACTTCAACAATGAGGGCTACCGCAACAACAACAACAACCACAACCGCAACAACAACAGAGGCAACAACAACTACCAGGGCAACAACAACGACAACAATGAGGGCGGAGGCCGCAACCAGTACCAAGAACACCACGAGAGCTACATGATCTTCACTTCTGAGCCTGTCGACAAGCAGTCACAGCACAGGCGTGCCATGGAGGTCAATGCCGTGATCCATGCTGTTCCTCACTATATGCATTGGTGCAACCAAGAGATCACATGGTCCCGAGTAGATCATCCCAAGGTGATGCCCAACCCGGGTAGCTACGCCTTGGTGCTGGATCCCACTTTCTTGGGACCCGAGAAGAATGTGAGGTTCAGCAAGGTGCTGATCGACAACGGCAGCAGCATCAACATTGTGTACAGAGACACACTCGAGAAGCTTGGGCTGGCCGAGAACATGCTGCTACCCAGCAAGACCACTTTCCATGGCATTGTGCCGGGAGTCTCGTGCAATCCGATTGGCCGAGTGTGGATAGATGTGCTATTCGGCACCAGGGAGAACTGCCGCACAGAGAACCTGCAGTTCGAGGTGGTTGATCACCAAAGCCCTTACCATGCCCTACTCGGCAGGCCTGCTCTGAGCAAGTTCATGGCCTCTACCCACACTGCATATCTGAAGATGAAGATCCCTGGTCCCAATGGCGTGATTACCATCTCTGGTGATTACAAGAAGTCCATGGAGTGTGCCTCTGCTGGTTCCCAGTTGGCGGAGTCCATGGTGATTGCTGTCGAGAAGAAAAAGATGTACGAGGTGGTGGCTATGGCGCAATCCGCGCAGGCTGGTGCGCAGGGCGTGCCGAGTACCCAGCACGAAACCGCGTTCCAGGCGTCTCAAGAAACAAAGAAGGTCCAGGTCGACCCTGAGTTCCCCGACCGCGTAGCCATCATTGGCTCCGGGTTGGCGGAGAAATAGGAAATCGAGCTCATCCACTTCCTCCGTGAGAATCGGGACGTGTTCGCATGGTCCAATGAAGATCTACCAGGAGTCCCGAGGGAGTTGGTTGAGCACTCGTTACATGTGCGTCCTGACGCCAAACCAGTGAAGCAGGCTATGCGCCGTTTCGGAGATGAGAGAAGGAAGGCCATTGGTGACCAGATCACCAAGCTGCTGATAAGCAATTTCATCATGGAGGTGCTGCACCCGGATTGGCTAGCCAACCCGGTCATGGTCGAGAAGAAGAAGGAGGACCCCAAGGCTGCTACTGCATGGCGCATGTGTGTCGACTACACCGACTTGAATAAAGCATGCCCCAAGGATCCTTTTCCGCTACCTCGCATCGATCAGGTGATTGATTCCACTGCTGGGTGTGAACTGCTGTCTTTCATAGATGCCTACTCTGGTTTTCACCAGATAGCTCTCAATCCTGCTGATCAAATAAAGACCGCCTTCATTACCCCGTACGGGGCTTATTGCTATCGTGTCATGTGTTTCGGGTTGCGGAATGCGGGTGCTACTTATCAGCGGTGCATGCAGAAATGCTTGCACAACCAGCTCGGCAAGAATGTGCAGGTGTACGTAGATGACATTGTCATCAAAACGAATAAAACACAAACTCTGCTTGCCGATCTTGAGGAAACCTTCGCTAACTTGCGCAAGTATAAAATGAAGCTGAACCCGAGTAAATGCACCTTTGGCGTTCCGGCTGGCAAGCTACTCGGCTTCTTGGTGTCTAGTCGGGGCATTGAGGCCAATCCTTCAAAAATAAAAGCTATTGAGAGCATGTCTTTGCCGAGATCCCTGAAGGATGTGCAAAAATTCACTGGTTGTTTGGCATCTCTGGGCCGTTTCCTGGGCCGAATGGGCGAGAAGGCCCTGCCTCTGTACCAGCTGATGAAGAAAAGTGACAAGTTTGTCTGGACTCCGCAAGCTGATGTGGCATTCAATGAGCTGAAGGCAATGCTGGATAGCGCTCCCATCTTGGCTAGTCCGCTACCCAAGGAGCCAATGCTGCTGTACATTGCTGCTACCAACCGAGTGGTCAGTGTGGTGATTGTGGTGGAGCGAGAAGAAGAAGGCAAAAGTGTGCAGCGCCCAGTATACTACCTCAGTGAAGTGCTGTCCAGCTCCAAGCAGAACTACCCGCATTACCAGAAGATGACCTACGGCGTGTACCTGGGCGCCAAGAAACTGAAGCATTATTTCCAAGAGCACTCCATCACTGTTGTGAGCTCTGCTCCCATCTCGGATATCATGGGCAACAAGGAGGCGAGTGGCAGAGTAGCCAAGTGGGCGATCGAGCTGGCCGCGTACGCTCCTGTATGCGAGAAGAGAAGCCATCAAGTCTCAAATCCTGGCAGAATTTCTGGTGGACTGGGCTGAGGTGCAGTATGAACCTCCTGCTCCAGTTTCCAATTACTGGAAGATGCACTTTGATGGCTCGAAGGTGAAGGAAGGCCTTGGTGCTGGCGTAGTGCTTACGTCACCCAAAGGAGATCAGCTCAAATACGTGCTGCAGATTCATTTCAAGGCGACCAACAATGTTGCAGAGTACGAGGCCGTGGTGCACGGCTTGCGAGTAGCCAAGGAGGTTGGCATCCAGCGTATTATATGCTATGGCGATTCAGATCTGGTGGTGCAGCAAGTCTCTAGCACTTGGGATGCTCTAGATGCCAACATGGAATCATACCGCTTCCTGGTACAGTCTATGACTGGATTCTTCGAAGGCTGCGAGTTCCAGCATATTCACCGAGCAGAGAATGAAGCAGCAGACGAGCTGTCCAAGTTGGTATCTTCTCGGCAGTCCATCCCGGCGGGGATTGCCTTGGAGCACTTGAGGAAGCCATCCATCAAGCCATCTCCCAACTCGGAATCCATATTTGTTCCTTCTCTGCCAAGTGAAGAATCCGTTCCCATGGAGATTGACTGGGAGAATGCAACAGAGAACCTGGGGACTGCCACTCCTTACTCGGGGACTGCCACTCCTTACTTGGGGACTGCCACTCCTTACTCGGGGACTGCCACTCCCTACTCGGGGACTGCCACTCCCTACTCGGGGACTGCCACTCCATACTCGGGGACTGCTGTCCTCAACCCGGGGACTGTCGCATTTATTGAGCAGGTCCTTGCCAATCGTTCAGGGCTCCAGAGAAGTGCTCCCAACCCTAAAGAGCAGCCAGAGGTGCCTATCCCGATGGAAGTGGACGAACCAGTGTTTTCTACACGAGAGACACCGAGTTGGGCCATGCCCATATTATCCTTTCTAAAGGACGGCACTCTGCCAGAAGATGAGGTGATCGCAAGGCAGATTCAGAGAAGATCCAAGGGCTACACCATATTCAGAGATGTGCTGCACAAGAGAAGTGCCACCGGCGTGCTGCAACGTTGTGTGGACCCAGAAGAAGGAGGAGAAATTCTGTTGGAGATACACCAAGGAGAATGCGGGCATCACGCCTCTTCTCGAGCATTGGTCAAGAAGGCTTTTCGGCATGGCTTCTACTGGCTTACAGCTCTGCAGCAAGCTGAAGACATTGTGAGGAAGTGCAACGGCTGCCAGATGTTCGCGAGTAAGATCCACATGCCTGCTTCCGAGCTGAAAACCATTCCTATTACTTGGCCGTTTGCTGTATGGTGCTTGGATATGGTTGGCCCCTTCAAGCCAGCTAAAGGCAACATGACGCACATCTTAGTCATGGTGGACAAGTTCACCAAATGGATTGAAGTGAAGCCTATTCGGAAGTGCGATGGAGCTACAGCCGTGAAATTCTTAAAGGATGTGATCCTGAGATACGGCTACCCACACAGCATCATCACGGATAACGGTACAAATTTTGCTGAAGGAGCAATGGTGCGGTTCTGCAGAGATAAGCACATCCGACTAGATGTCGCATCTGTTGCGCATCCCGCCTCCAATGGGCAAGTGGAAAGGGCAAACGGCATGGTGCTAGCAGGCATAAAGCCAAGGCTGATTGAGCCGTTGCTGAAAACACCTGGGTGTTGGCTAGACGAGTTGCCAGCGGTGTTGTGGAGTCTAAGGACTACCCCTAACCGGTCAACCGTCTACACACCATTCTTCTTGGTATACGGGGCTGAGGCCGTGTTGCCAATAGACCTAGAGCATGACTCCCCCCGAGTAACCCTCTACACCGAGGTGGAGGCGAGAGAAGCTCGAGAAGATGACGTTGACCTGCTCGAAGAAGCAAGAGAGCTCACTCTGTCACGTTCAGCTATTTACCAGCAAAACATGCGGCGTTATCATAGCCGGAAGGTGAACCCAAGGGTTTTCCGAGAAGGAGACATGGTCCTTAGGCTTGTGCAACGCACAGCCGGGATGCACAAGTTGTCTCCTCCATGGGAAGGGCCCTTCATTGTGAGCAAAGCGCTGCACAATGATGCCTACTATCTCGTGGACGTGCGTCCATCACAGGAGAACAGGGCAGATCAAGCTGGAGAGGAATCTAAGCGCCCCTGGAATGTAGCACTACTTCGTCGCTTTCATTCGTGAGCAAAGATGTGTATGTATTCTCTTATCCGAGTTAAAATTCTACTCTGCAATCTGAAATTGAACTCGGGGACTGCCCTCGTCCAAAATTGCTCTGTGTGTTTCTACCCGGCTTCACTTTTGTCCACTTGGTTGCTCTGCTTAAAATTTCATGAGTACATTTAGTATTGTGTTTAAAACTACATGCCAACTCTTCGACTCTGCTGCTGTCCGAAACCCGGCTTCATGGCAAGCAAGAGAACAAGCAAAAGGTCAATGAGCACAAGAAAAATTACTAAGGAAAGAAAGAGCGCAGGAACCGAGTAGGGAGTCTCTTACTGTTGTTTTTTGTTAACTCCTTTTCGGCTAAGTGGTGGGCTGCGTTACTATGAGTGTTTCTAAGTGGCTAAGTATTTGCAACTCCAACTTTGAATTCTTGTGACTCGAATACCAAAAAAGCAACAAGTTGCGGGTAAGAGTTGAGATAAAAAGGAAGAGCGAATAAGAAATGCAACTCGGGGACTTGCATGATAACGCAACCCGGCATCGAGCCAAGGCTGCTCACATTGACTAAGTTATAAATATCAAACGTGAATAAAACTGAGTAGCAAGCGACAAACGTAATTGTTTCGATACATCTGCACCCGACATCCCGGGGATCTGATAAAAGTTTTAAGGATAAGAGTTGCAGGAGGTGATCAGGTGGAGGTAGCAGCATCCTTGATGTTGGCCTTTGCGACATCAGCTTCAGTGTTGGTCCTGGCGGCATCAGTCTCGGAGGTAGCCTTGGCAGTTTCAGCTTCCGAGTTGGTGGCGTCAGTCTTCGCCGGATCAGCTTCTGGATTGGTGGCAGCCTGATCAGAGGTGGCCGTGGCCACCGAGATGACGTCCGTTGCCGAGGTGGAGGCAGCAGCTTGGGTGCGGAGAAGCGCCGTGTCGTCGAGGGCAGCACCTGATGAAGTGCCAAATTCGAGCGCCGCGGTGTCGATAACCATCTTCTCGCTCTCGGCCTCATCTTCGCTATCCGCGACAACTGCAGCCTTCCCCTTCCCGGTCTTCTCGTTGGCACTGTTGAAGCAGCTCAGGCCCTCGGACTCAGTGGCTTCCTCGTCTTCATCGTCATCCTCGTCGTCATCCTCGCCCTCCACCTCCGTGTCGGGCTCGGTGACGCCGTCGATGTATCCCGCGGTATCCGCGTAGGATGCAATCTCGTACGCAACCAACTGGCGGCGAGCCACGCAGTCGGTATCCTTCTCCCACCTCGAATCCCGGCGCATCTCGAGGATGAGGTTGAGATCAAGATTGTCATACCAGCTGCAGACGAAGAGGAGCAGCATGTCCGCGCCTGCCCGAGCTCCGGAAGCCCGCCACTTCTTCAGCTCGGCCTTGACGCCATTCAGCTTCTCGGCAAGTCCGCGAATGGTTGCTGGCGCAGTGTCCCGAGGCCAGAACAAGTCATGGAGCTTGAAGGCAGTGCACACCAGATCGGTGCCCACGCCCCTCAGACGCTGGAGCTGCCCCTGCATGTTGGTGAAGCAGTCTTCAATTGAAGCTTTTGTATCCATGGGCTGCCCCTTCTCGGTGCGAGCTGCTTGGGCCTTTGAGAGAGCTGGTTTGCAGGCCGAGCTTAGGTCGGGGAAGATTTCTAAAAAAGCTATCAAAAAGATTAGAAACAGAGACAGAGAAGGGAAGCGAATCAGGCAGCATAGAAGCAAAAGGAACAGCGAAGCGCAGGGAAGCGGGTACTTACTGTTCAGCTCGCAGAGTAGCGACTGCAGCGTCTTCTCCCATGACTCCTCGTCGGCAACATGCCTTTCTTCCACCCTCCGGAACTGGGCCAGCTGGAGCATGAGATCAGAGTTGCTCTTCCTCAGCGTGTCGCACTCCAGCTCGAGAGCCCGCTTCTCGGCCTTGGCAGTTGCCTCAAACTTTTTCTTCTCGGCCACTATTTTATTCTTCTCGGCAGCTAGATCAACGGCTTTTTGGAGAGCGGTTCGCAGTTGGAGTTGGAGAGGTTCCAGCTCGGTGGTGTATTCCTTCTTCAGCTCCACAGCCTGGCTAGCCAACTGCTGCTGCACCTCGGCAGGTTTGAGGCAGTCGAGATGCTCCTCGACAAACTTCTTATGGTCTTCTGTGAAGAGCAAAACACGATCAGCAGAGTAGCAAAGATGGGAGGAAGGAAAACAAGCCAAGAAAAAAACTAACTCACCTTCCAGCCTCTTGATTGTAGTTTGACCGCTCTCAACAAAGACGCGGCAGTTCGCATGCTCCTCTGCCAAGGTCTTAAACTTGCCTGCAGAAAGGAATCGATTACAGCAGAAAGCAGAAGCGGGCGTAAACACAAAACGCAGAAACCGCGTAGCTAAAAGCTTACTCTCGATCTCGGAGATCTGGAGGGTGCGATCCATGACCTCCTTCTCCCTCGCCTCATCGGTCTTGCGCTCCATTTCGAGGGCCTCAAGGCGCCTTCTAGCGATGCTGTGGTTCCAGAGCAATCGCCGGAACAAGTTTGTTCTCTTCAAGAGGCTATTCTGAGAAGCAGAAAGAGAACGAATCAGACACAAATCGGGAAGATTCAACCCGAGAAGACGGCAACTCGGTTGAGTATCCGTCTACTCGGCCAGAATCTCGGGGACTGGGTGATGGATAAGAAGAAGGAGAAGAGTAGAAGAAAAGAAAAAGGCAACTCGAATTGGGTGAGCAAAACTTACTGCAAAAGCTTGTTCGATGTCCTCTGCGGCCTTGCGGTGGACGAACAGCTTGGCGGCAAGCGTGCTGGTCTTGGACGAGATGGTCATGGGATTGTAGCCCATGTCCGCCTTATTCCAGTCAATGCGCATATGGTCCAAATCGCCCAAGGCCAAGCCGTGCCAGTTTTTGTTGCCAAGGATGTCGCGGTTCCATTCGGCATCGATGAAGCCTACCCGGTCAATCATCTCCTCGAGCCCCCTGGACGTCATCTCGGTCTCCTGGACCTCGCGCGAGTAAATCGAGAGGGATATGTCCTTGTTCCTGGCTGGCGGCTTGGAATCCACAGCTGTGGCCTTCTTGCCCTTCCTAATAGCAAGTTTCTTCTCGGCAGCAGTTATCGGGATGTTGTGCTGCTTGCTCATCTTCACCAAGTAAGGCGGATAGGAAGGCGGGTCTGGCAAACTTGATCCAGCGGCTGCGTCAGCGGCTGCGCCGGAATTGCCAATGATGAGCTGCCCGGCCCTGGCAACAGGTTTTACAATTGGTTGGGGCGGCGGCATCGTGGCAGAGTCTTGCCCAGCGCCACGAGGAGGATTCCTGCGGACGTTGGCGTCAGACTGGCCAATTTGCTTCTCAGAGGCCTGTTTCTCGGAAGTTTTCTTCTCAACGATTTTCTTGTCGGCGGCCTTCTTCTCGGCGGCCTCCTTCTTGGCTGGAGGGCTCGCTGTAATCTTGGCCTTCTTCTCGACAGCCTCCTTCTTGATTGGATGGCTCGTTGTAATCTTGGTCTTTTTCACCGGCGGGGAGCTCGGTGTAGTGGATGAAGTGCCCTGCTGGGTAGGCGGCACCAAGGGCGCGCTACCCTGCGCAGCGTCCGGCTGCGCGTGGCTCTGCGGGTCTTGCACCATCTCGTCAACTATCTCAACCCGCTGCTCGGCAGCGGGACCTTGCTGTGTCTCAGTTTGGTCAGCAGCCCCTGTTGCTGGCTGCTCTTGGTTCTCCTCCTGCCGCTCAAGGGCGGCCTGGTCGTGCTGCTCGGAGTCTTGTTCTGTGTTCTCCCCAGCTGTGGCAGCTGGGGGAGAAAGTGGTTTCTCGTTGCGAGCAGCATCCTGCGCTTCCTGTTCTGCGCGGGCCTGCTGCTCCTGCTCGGCGTCATGGACATCGGTGTACATGTACTGGAACTCGTCCTCGGCTTCTCCTTTCACAGAAGAGGGCGAGCGCACCCTGTCCCGTGCGGTGTCCTCGTCCTCCTCAGAAAGATCGATGAGCGCGTCCACGTCGATGGCGGATCTCTTCTTGGACTTGGATTTGGTGGGTGCGGCAGTGGCGTTAGCATCCAAAGGGGCACTGAAAAGAAGAGAGAATTCAGAAAAGAAAGAAGGACAGAAGAAATCGAGAAGCAATGGCAAGGAATTCAGGAAAAACAGCAATAGCGATGCGCAACTCGGGAGAAAATTACTTACCCTGCACGGGAAGGGGGCAGCCGTCTCCCCCGCTTGACTTTCGTCGCGGCTTGCTTGGACTTCTTGCTGGGGGGCTCTTGAGCACCGCTACCCGCCCTCTTGCGAGTAGCGGGAGCAGCAACCGCGAGCGGATCGACGGTAAGGGCGTCCTCGTCCTCACCCTCGTCCTCGCCCTCCTCCTCAGCACCAGCATCAGCATCAGCATCGTCTGTAAAGTTGAGAAGAAGAAAACAGTTAGGAAACAGGAGGAAAGTGGGTTGCGCTACTCGCGACCGAAAGAGGTGAACTTAATCACCTTCGTCGTCGTCTTCGGACCAGTCCCAAATGGACGTGTCGACGTGGTGCTTACCCGGCTGGACGGCATGAGGGATGCAGAGGCTGTCCGCGGTGTCGAAGGAGACCTCGTCGTCCTCCTTTTGGTCCTCTTCCCAGTTAGCCTCGAAGAGCTCCTGGCTTTCAACGATCTGGCGAGCAAGGATCTGGAGAATAGGCAAGCACCACAAATCAGTCGAGTAGCATAACGGCATCATACGTAGCAGGGCGTGCAAGCATAAAGCACACAAAGCCTAAACAAAACTGCTAAGTGTGCTACTCGGCAGGGCGTGCAAACACAAAGCACATGAAGCCTAGGCAAAAATGCTAAGTGCGCTACTCGGCAGGGCGTGCAAACACAAAGCACATGAAGCCTAAGGAATGCTAGGTGTTCTACTCGGCAGGGCGTGCAAACACAAAGCACACGAATCCTAAGGAACACTGCTAAATGTCCTACTCGGCGCAGAGTGGAGATACTAGGCACAACAAGCTAAGAAGGCTATCTACTCGGGAACAATACACAGGAAACGAGAAGAGAGATACTAACCCGCTGGATTGGCTTCGTGCGGCTGTACGGCACGAAGCCGTACTGCCAGCTGTCCCTGAGGCCGGTGCTCATGATGGAGCGCGCCCAGACGGCCACGTCCGCGTTGCTGAGCTCGAACGTGGTCGTCCGATTGCAATCTCGGTGGCCGCCCATGTAGCACATGAGATGTGCGCGGCGCTGCAGCGGGAGTACACGCCTGGAGATCCAGCAGGCGATGGGGTCGTCACTCTTGAACCCCTCCTCGATCAGCTCGGCAAGGCGCTCGTCGATCTGCTTGATGTCGGAATTCATTGGCGGCTTGGCCCTCCAGTTCTGCCCGGTGGGAGCTATGTTGGCCCACCTGGGCAGATTGATCTGATCCACCACGGCAGCTCCCTTCTCGACAGGGATGTTCTTCACGTAGAGGAAGGATCTCTGCCACTTGCGGACAGAATCCAAACCTTTGATCCGCGGGTGGTTGGTCCCGCTGCGCTGCACCATCATGGCGCTGCCAGTCTCCGTCATCCCGCGGCTGCTCTCCGCGCCATCTTTCCTGGCCTTGCTTTGCTTCCTAAAGAAGAAGTATCGGGACCAGGTCGTCGGGGTAGGCCGTACGCCCAGGAATGCCTCGCATACCACGGCATGGTATGAGAGCATGACGACGGCGTTTGGCGGGAGGTGGTGCGACTGGAGGCCGTAGTGGTTGAGGAAAGCGCAGAAGAAATCTGAGACCGGGAGCCCGAATCCCCGCGCGAAGTGCGCGAGGAAGACGACGTGCTCGCCCTCCTGCGGAGTGGGGACGAGCTCGCTGCCAGGATGCCGGCAGCGAACACCGGGAGGAACTCGCCGGGTGTTCACCAGCCATTGGCACTCCTCGGCGGTGACCTCAGATCCGGCCCAGCCGGCGCGAGCATCGTCGTCACGAGCCATCGCGGTGAAGGAGGAACTAGTTGAGAACTTGGTGGTTTTGGGTGGAGAAGCTCGCGGCGGCGCGATGAGATGCGCGGCGGCGAGGAGCTCTGCGGCGGAGAAACGAGGAGGCAAGGTGAAAGTAAGAGTAGAAGAGGAAGAAGGAGTTACCGAGGGGGTATTTATACCGCCCCTCGGGTTGCCGTTACGAGTTGAGGTAGTGGGATCGATCGTGGCAGAGATCGTGCGGCGTGGGCCGTGTGTACCGGTTAGAAACGCATACAGCGCGGAACGCGCGCGTAACGGCCACAATTAATCCCACGACGTGATCGTGGGTAATCACTGCCTTTGATGGGACGTAACGGGCTGGTGGGCCCACTCCGCGAAAACTGGGCGCGTGGCCTGTCAGTTCCCGGGCACCGAGGCGTCGGGGTCGTGTCCGCGTGACACGTGCCCAGTTGCAGTGCGGAAAGCCAGATTGTGCTCTGCCACGCAGAGATTTCGATTCGAGATTTCACCAAGTCCTTTTACTCGGCCACAGAGAAGAGAAGTGGTTCTATTCGGAAGGAGCTTAAGACAAAATCAAGAGCTACTTGGAGGTTTTACTCGGTATCCCAAGATTCAAGGGCAAGACTGTCAAGGTTGGTTTTTAAGCTGGCAGGGCGCAGTGAACGAATTCGCAGGACTCTACCAGCTTCGGGGACTGCTGTCGGGGGGGGGGGGTTACCCCCGAGTAGGGTAAAGGCAAGTGCTAAAGGCAAGATCAGAAGGGATGTTTGGCCGAGTAGCCGGCTACCCGGTACTTGCTACCCGGTCGACTGCTACTCGGCCCTACACATAGATGGCCAGAAGGACGAATCAAGAGAGTTATGTACCTCCGAATAGAAGAGTTGGCCCGAGTAGAAATGGTGGGATCCTACTCGGGCCAGAAGTCAAAGGAGCCGTTCTGACACAGAATCCCGCGTATCCCGGGTCCGTACTTTGGCACTGTTCACGGCACTGTTCATCTGAGGACGGCGTGCCTGACAGCGACAGTGTGGCAGCAGGGCGTCGCAGGATAGGGGGGACCTACTCTGTGTTCGTAGCAGTGATAACAGAATGGTTACTTGGTTTTGCCCAACGACTTTCCGCACCGGACAAACTTAGAAGCCAAAGCTGTCAGCGGGAACTCGGAAGAAGGACGATGTGCACACAATGTCGACATCTGTTTGTATTTGGCTGTATCCGGCTGGGCACCGAGTATATAAGGTGCCCTGCCCCCTCCTGCACGAGGGATCACACACTAGGTTCAGATTCTTGACCTAGTTCATCACGTAGAGAGAAGGGTGGCTACTCGGTAGCAAGAACATTTGTACTGTGGCTACTCGGTGAGACACTAATATACAGAGAGAAAGGCAGGAGTAGGGGTTTTACCTCCTCACGAGGGCCCTGAACCTGGGTAGATCGTGGTGTTTGCAGTGCTTGTTCCATACTTCACGCGGCTACTCGTCGCGTGATCCCTCCCCGAGCGCCTCCAGCGTCCTTCGTCCCCACAATTTTAGCCATCCTATGGCATCTGCCGTGACACCACCACGACAGCCCGCCAGACCATCACAGGAGCTAGAACTTCATGGAGTTGCCTTTCCTGTAGCGTTCGCAGTTCCTTCCCGGAACGGGGGGGGGGTGACATGCCACATCCTTTTACACTCTGCAGAGGTGCGTTACTTTACCCATGGACGACCAAGACCATGTTGCACAACCAGGCTCGAGATCCTGTCCACTCCCACTCAGGTGTGGGGCCCGATTGTTGGTCCAAGACAAACCGTGCTTCTCCGCACAACGCATGCCCACCCATTTCTGCCAGCAGGTTGAACGCCTGATTCCACCCCTCACGATGGATATCTACGCGCCCCTGGCAGACCATCATAGACCCACAGAGTCCATGGGAATTAAGGGATCCCACCCATGTGCATGTAGTCTCGCAAGACCTACAGCGTACGTCTCTGGCAGCCCGTTGACATGCGAACGAGAAAAGATCACGACTGACTTACTTCCGCCATAGAAGACCCATGGTTAACGCGGTATTTACGGCGCACCGAGTTCTGACGGCATTTGTGATTAATTCCTAGGTAATACGTTCCCGTGCAGATAGAACCTTCCTTTGACCTATTCATCTTACCATGGTTCCATCCGCCCACCAAACAGAACACTACCACTCAGGTAGTCATTCAATTAGTCATATTATTATAAAAATAGGGTCATGCATTCTTTTGAGAGTAGGTGGTAATACGATAGGGTTTTTGCAATTAGTTTGTTATGAAGTACTGCAAAGGATATGAGCAAGTGATGAACTTGCCTGAGATTGAAATAACCATAATAATCAATGTCTTCAGGGTTCGAGAGTCTCGTAGGAAATCCCGACATCTGAAAGATAGCAAAGTAGTCCCGGTAAGGACTACATAAAACATTGGCAAGATGATACATGCATAGTAATGAGATGCATCATGAAATACCCTGGAAAATACCCCAGCTTACAAGTGTAAGCCACGTTTGATACGATATCTTAAGCACACATATTTTAGGTGAAAGGTTTCATTACTTGTGGTGAGGTGGTTCTTAGTTCTTTTAGACTTATATATGTTTCATTTTTACTTAGAAAAAAATTGTTATCATGTTTAGTTAGAAGCGGTTATTACTTGGTTAGGCAATAAGATAATGACACATGGGAAACAACTATTGAAAAGATAACAGTCACATTTTGTTTTATATTCAAAAAGCGTAAAGCTAGTGACAAGGAGTTTAATTAAAACGATGAAATATTAAAATTAATCTATCATCACCAAACTTACTAATGATTGGTGATGATAGGTTTAATCTGTGTGAAAACATTTGAGGGTTATTAGTAAGGAAGATAATGATGTGGTAGTTATTTTTGGTTATAATGGAATATTATAGAATTCCATTATACCTTTAGAAACAAGTTTATAAGTTAAACAAAATGTTTTATGTTTGACATATTTGAATTGGAAATGTTTTTCTCTTTAATTTGATATAACATTTTATGTTTTCTGAAAATATTTGAATAAATTATTATTTTATTAATTTTAAATGAATTAAATGAGTAGGCAAATATAACACACATGAAAACATGGTCAAATGACACTGAAAACATCTTAGATGAGTTGTACTTGTCATTTGGAGCATCTTAGATGAGTTGGGCAAATATAACTTGATTTTTTCTGAATTTTTGAATTATTACTTATTTTTCTCAATTTTAAATGATTTAATTTAATTAAAGAAAATATTAAATTTTAATCTTTTCCAAACATGTTTAAAAGTTGATAAACAGATAGAGTTTATTTTTCTAAACATTTTGATATATTTTTCATATTTTTCTGATTAACAGAATAAAAGATATTTATTTATCAAATTTTAATTATTTTCTTATTTCAAAATGACAAGTGGGGTCCACGTGGCAGTTTTTAATTTTAAAAATGGGAAAACAATTATGACATCATCAGAGAAGATGATCTCCTACCGATCTCAAATTGATTCGATTTGTTGAAAATTCGACGGAACCGGATGCGCTATGACGCGGAGATGGCTAGGGCGAACCACTGGGTGGCGGCGGACAACCATATGGTCACCGGAGATGACCGGCGGCAAGCAATTGACGGCGGCGGTGGCAGCGACATGACGACAGCGAGTTAGGTAGCGCGGGGAGGCGAACATGAGAAACGGGGAAGCTCACCGGGACCTCAGGAACGCAGGGAGACCGGCGGTGAGGCCAGGCATGGCCGGAATCGCCGACGTCAAGTTGAAACGGGGCGACGACCATGGAAGATGGTGGCGGGGAATTGTGGCGCTACGGGGCTTCCCAGCTCGCATGACCGCACGAGGAGGTCGAGGAAGAGCAAGCGCATCCACGGAGGGTCTCAGTTCGTTCCGGCGTGGCCGAAGGCGACGACGGTGAGGGATGGCCGGAGCTAGGGTTTCATTCATGGATGGAACAGAGAGGAAAATATGGAGAGATAAGGAGGAGGGGACTGAGAGGAAGAGGAGATAACGTGGACGTCTACTCGGCCCTCATCCACGCGACTTGGCGGCGAGCAGGAGGTAGCTTCGCAGTGCTGTCGGCGACGACACGGTGCACATCTCCTCTGCCTTCTGGCAGAGGAAGAAGAAAGGAAAGGAAATAAACAATTTCCCGATAACCCCCTGAAAGTTCTATGACAGGGGGATGCTAACCCGGTATGCCAAGCTCCGAGGAATAACCCGGCCCGAAGGACGATGTGCAGGATTCGGCTAAGAATAAAGAAGCTTGTGGAGGCCCAAGCCTGTGGGCCCAATGACCCGGATTATGGGTTACTGTAAAGGAAAGTTATGGTTAGTGCGCCGTATCCGGGTAGGATCCGAGATGTGTCTTGCCGAATAAGCTAGGGGGTACGGGTGCTTTATAAACCGACCCCCAGGTATAGTTTTAAGAGAGATCTAAGAACCCTAGCAATATCGCGTGATATCGAGCATCCAGTGTAAACCCTAATCGAATTATCATATCGAGAATAGAGATCCAGCGACTTCGATTGCCGGCTATCAGATCAAATTGCACCATGTTTTCCCTTGAGCTAAACCCTCTCCCAAACGCCTGTGTCGACTTGCCCCAAGATCAGTTACCCCTGGTAACATCTGCCGTGATTATCCCACGACAGTTGGCGCCCACCGTGGGGCCTGCGTCCAAAGGTGTTTACATCACGGGAGAAGCTCGGAAGGGCATGGAGAATCTTGTCATCGGCGAAATCTACATCGACCACGAAGGAGAAAAGGTGGTGGACGATTCCGGCTGGGGGCCGGAGTCGGATCACCTCGAAACCGGATCCGTCGTGACAATCGGCCGGATCAGCGTCTTCATCGGTATGGTATGTGCTTCCAATTCAGTCCCTGACAACGTTGGATCTGATTCTATGCCAGGAAAAGCCACGTCTATCCGATCAGATGATGAAGAATCGACTGGAACGACATATCCGGCAGAAGAACCCATCGCGGAGTGGGAACAGCCGGAGGAGCCGGCATGGACCCCACGCGACCGGGCCCAAGGAGAAGATGATACCGGGTCTATCCTGGATCTACTGGAAAACCGGTATGAGGAGAACGGTGAGGAGGAACAGCCTGAATTTACACCGGATATCGTACGCCGAGTTGCAGTCTATGCGGCCCCCGCGGCCAACCAAGGAAACACAACCGCGGCATCAGTCGGGGCGGCTCAGGCAGTGGCCCAGCAACAGGGCGCGGTTAACGGAGACCCGGTCTTGACCCGGGTTGATGGAGAGTCGGCATCGGTCACCAGTCGCGCAGCAGATGAGGAGCAACACGCCAACATGTTCGGGTTTCAAGCAAACCGGACACCAGGGGCGGGTCCCTCGAATCCACGTCACCCGGCCATGTTCGATAATAATTTGATTTTGGATCCTACAGTCCTCGCCACAGTTATCACCCCAGAAAACGCGGCAGAGCGTGTCAGAGATCTGGATGTGGCTCGTCGTGCATTGGAACAACAAAGAAGGCAAGTGGAAGCAGATAGACAGGGGATGGCCACACGACGGCGCGAGCTAGATGCGTTGGAAACCCGGCTTCGAGAGGAAACGTCCAGGATACATCAAAGGCATCACACCAGGTTACCAGCAACGGGCGGGGTCATTAATCCGGCTAATTTATTCGTTACACCTCAGGATCAGCCGATACCAGTGGTGAACCAAGGAACCGCACCCCAACAGATGATAGCAGCGACACATCCGGCGAATGAACGGACCGGGTTACCCCAACCCCCACCACAAACTAGAGTCACAACTGGCAACGATCTACTGCCGCCGCCACCATCACGATTCCGCACACCAGCCGGCCACTACAACAATCCTATGGACAACGTATATGCAGCGACACTCGCATTGAATCAAATCCCTGTGGGAGAGTCGCCCCATGCAGAGAAGACTCGGCAAGCCATCGAGCTGTTGCACACTGCGGTGGCACAGCAAGCCAATTACCCGGATCACAGAAGCGGTATGCACGGGACGCCATACGTCAGTCAGCAGCAAGGGAATATCCAAACAAGTTCAGCGCGGTGGAGGGAAGAGCAGCAGCAAATGCCGCCTCCTCCCCGCGCTCAGGCAGCATCAGCAGCACAGGCCGTCGTGGACAGTTCTAGGGCTCGGAGGGCCGTGGCCGGGTCTGCAGCGCACGGACCTCCCGCGGCACCGCGCCCAGCCGCGCCCCCTGCGGCATCGCACGTTTCTAGAGCAAGGCCAGCTTCAACCGTTCTTGCGGGACCCAAGTGTCTCTCGGACAATATTAGAGCTGAACCTTACCCGGAAAAATTCAAAGAGCCAGGGAAAGTAGTGAATTATGAGCCAACCATGGATCCCGAAACATGGCTAAGCAGTTACGAGATGGCAATGTCAATTCGCAACGCGTCCGAGAACCTCCAAGCCAAGTTCATGTATCTGATGATGTCGGAAGGAGCAGCAAAATTGTGGTTCACCAATCTACCAGAGGGATCGATCAAGTCTTGGGAGGAATTGAAGACCGCGTTTGTCAAACACTTTCACGGGACCTGCAGGAAATTATTCACTATTGATGATCTAGAGCGATGCGTTCAGAAGAAGGGAGAATCGGCGCGCAGTTGGGTGCGCCGGGTTATGGAGATACTTCACTCATCCACGGATATCCAGCCCAAGGATGCACTACAGGCCATGGCAAAAACATGCAAGTATATACCTTTAGTGCAAAAGTTAACTCGCATGAAGTCCAGCCGAAACGCCTCGGAAGTCACAATGGGAGAATTGATGGATGCGTGCAACAAACACGCTGCTACAGATACTACAGAAGAAGAAGCTGATGACAAGAAGGCAAAAGCAAACACAAACGGTAATGGAAGAACCGGCAACGGATCAGCATCAGGTAACAATGGAAATAGCCAGAACAAGCGCCCTTTCGAAGGAGGCTCCGAGTTTGTCGCCAACACAGAAGCCGGGTCTTCGAGGCCAAGAGCAGAAGGAAATTTCAACGGAGGTAACCACAATGGAGGAAATTATCAAGGTCCACCAAGGCCGGGTAACAATTGGGACATATTCAGGATGGCATGTCCGAAGCACAACAGGAATGGCAGGCCGGCTAACCACTCCCTAGAACAGTGCGCCGATTTACAAAGATGGAAAAATGAGGAAGTGCACAGAGCTATGCGAGGTGCAGGACGGGGAGGAGGACCGGGTCCAGGGGCAAACCCGGGCAACGGCCCACCCCCGGCCGGTAACCCGGTGGCTGGAAATCAAAGTAATAACCAAGGGGGGGGGGCAGGAGGTTTCCAGGCTAACCCCAAACAATTGGGTCAATATCATGTGCATACCACCGGAGGCTCTAACAAGGACAAAAAGATACTGAAGCAAGCGGTCAACTCAGTTTCGTTAGCCGTCCCGAGATACTTGAGATGGTCAGAACAGGAGGTAACATGGAGCAGAAGGGATCACCCGGAAAGAGTGGAACACCCAGGAGTCTTGGCACTAGTAGTTGCACCGCAAGTCAACGGGTACGAACTGAAAAAGGTTTTAATGGATGGTGGAAGCAGCATCAATATACTGTATTGGGAAACCTTCCTACGCATGGGTCTCAAGGAATCTCAACTGCAAAAAAGCTCAACAGTTTTTCATGGGATAGTGCCGGGTCATTCAGCATGCCCCGAGGGAAAAATCGCATTGGAGGTAGCTTTTGGAGAGTCAAAGGATAACTATCGAATTGAGTGGCTCACCTTTGAGGTAGTGAAATTGCGCAGCCCCTATCACGCGCTATTTGGAAGGCCGGCTTATGCCAAATTCATGGCTAGGCCGTGTTACGTATATCTACAGCTAAAAATCCCGGGTCCCAAGAAGACCATTACCATACATGGAAATCGAGACATAGCAGCTGAATGCGACGAAGGAGATGCAGCAATGGCCGAGCAGGCCTGTAGAAAAGAAGAACTCAAGCATTACCGGTCTCAAGCAGACCCGGAGGATAGAGCCACATCAAAAAGGCCGAGTACTGAAGGTGAAAGAACTAAATCCAAGGTAACGCAAGATGCTAAAATGGTGGCCTTAATCGAGGATGATTCCCCCAAGCGACCCGCTGTAAAGGAAGAAGCTACATGGCCGCTTACAACCAGCCGAGTCATGGGAACACCCCACCCGGGTTGGCTAGCAAACCCGGTACTCATCAGGAAAAGGTCCAACATATGGAGGATGTGCATTGGTCAAGCCAGGTCAGGACCGGTGCTTATGAAGAACTAAACAATGTAACGGGCGGCAGGTTTCAGACGCGCTCTTTTCCTACCCAGGGTACCTAAGGGGACTGGAAGGTTTTTAATGAGGCGGCCTGCTAACCCAAAATTTCTAGTATCAATAAAGAGATGGTTATCAAGTCCTATGTCATTTCTCCCTGATTACAAGTAAGTAGTATCCCTGCGACATCGATAATTCAATATCATCAAAAGAATCGATTGCATGTAGGTCTTGGGGGTTGGTTGCTCAGGTAACCAGCCACTAACCCGAATGACCCGGCATAGATAGCTATAAGTTGTAAGGGCCGATTACTCGCAAACGAGTACGGCTGCAATCTTATGACTGGGCAAAGAAGCCAACTTTTCTTGACTTTTCTTACTTAAGCTCGATGTGACTCGCACTAAAAGTGGCATGATTTGTTCGCTTATGATTACAATCAGCCATGAAGCCCAATGGGACTTGCCTGACCCTGTTTTCGTATAGATGTAACAACATGGTATCCACGCGAAAGCCGGCTTATAGTATAAGATAGTCAAAAGGGTCATCTAAACCACAAGTTTATGCAGAGTACAAGGCTGATAGCCGGAAACTCAATGACTATCAAGCATAACTTCAGTACTTACACGGGGTGGCCTTAGGGTTTTGACTTGGTAAAAAATAATTTGTCCTCTGAGAAAGGCCACGCCCCCATGGCTCGTACTTTGGGTCATGGGGACTGGGGACTTCGAAACAGAAACAAACTACTTGGATACCAAGGTTCGAACGGCCCTACCATCCGAGTCTTAGGGACTTCAAGAAAATTTCACTTATCAAAGCCCCTGGTCTTGGAAAAACCGAGTCTTACAAAGGGAGCTAAAAAGAAAGCTGGGTATCAAGAACAAGTTCAAAAGAACAGACAAAATAGCACGATTATCAAAAGGCAGGGAAAGCCGCAAAAATATGTCACCGAATAGAAGTACATTACAAGTTATGGCATTGGTATCAGAAGTGCACAGGCGCACCATTGGCAGGATAAATAGTTCAAATGAAAAGGCCCCACGTGACTAAGGTATTATGACATCATTACCCTACTCGGCCTCCTGAGTGCGATCTTCCGGGTCTTGCTCCTGGGCCTGCTGCTTAGCTTTCCTGGCAGAGCCACCCGGACTCACCGCGCTAGGGCGGATAGGTGGGAGGACGGACGGTGTAGAGGCGGATGGCCCTGATTTTAACTCGGCCTCCCTCTTCGCAGTTGCCTCCTTCTTTTTGGCCGAGTGATCAGCCCACTTCTCCAAGAGGTCAAAGGGCGGGGGTGCTTCCTCTGTGATAACTTTGCCATCAGCGTCATACGCAGTCATTAGCGTATTCAGGTCCAAGCTATCGGCTAAAGTGGTAGCAGAGGGGCGCACTGCTGACTGAATGGCCTTGAAGTCCTTAGGCGTAAATTTGGCACCATCCGCCTTGAACTCGGGAAACCCGGATATTATCTTCACCGGGTCAAGCTTCGGAAAGTAGGCTTTGGCCAAGGTCAATGCCCGGGTTATTCCAATGCGGCAGGATGAACGCTTCCAGAGTTCAATCCAGCCAGGCACAGTGGAGCAGGCTTGGACGAGATTCTCTTCACCCGGATAGGCTTCTGTGGGCCAATGTATGGCGTCCAATATAAATTTTGTGCCGGCAAAGAAAGTCCGGAGCACAGTCTTCAGGGTCCTAGCCTTGGCAATAGTATCTTCCTCTGGAGGTGCAAGGTTGGCACCTGCAGTTGAAACAGAAGCAAGAAGGTATCAGTAACCCAGAGTGGTGCATAACAAGAAGCATGAAATTAGTCGGCAGACAAAAACTTACTAAGTAAGATCTGGTAAGTATCGGTGACTTGATCCGATAAATTCTTCAAGTCGGTCCGAGCGGTGAGGCACTTCTTCTTATATTTGGAAACATCCTTCTTCAAAGTTTCCATGTCATCCTCAAGGATTTCCCGTCGTTTTATCTCGGCAAGAAGACGTTGTTCGGTCTTCAGTAAGTTTCATCAGACCGAGTTATCTGTGCCTGTAAGTAGAAAGGAAGGCAAGCATCAGTTGGATGTTATGATAAGATAAATATGGCGTGAAGTACCAAGCATAACTTTTGCAAGTCATACTCGGAACTTGGGGACTAGATATGCAATATGAGATGACAAGCGCTTTTACCTGGTGCTCTGCAGCCATGCGCTCTAAAATATCGCCCTCTGAAGCCTTCATGGTGAGGAGCGTGTTCATCAATTGATCAAAGTATCTTTACCCGTATCTGAAGACCCGGGGCCTTGGGAATTCCGAGAAGAGGTTTTCTTCTTAGAAGGAGGCGGAACCCGGGTCATTTGTGCATTGGAATCTCACACTCCTTCGGCACCCAAGGTTGTGGCTTTCTTCTTCTTGCTCGCATGGGAAGCAATTGGACACTCGGTTTCTTGGGCGTCGGTTTAATCGGCGATGTTTGTTTTTCACCGCCAGACCACAGCAGTAGTCTTATCGGCCGGGCTCCCCTGACCCGGGCCCTCGTCTTCCATGCCCTCTTGGTCGCTAACGACGACCGTTGGCCCCTGTAAATGTTATCAAGAAGCAGTTAAATACGCGGTCAGGAAAGGGTGATGAAGTGTGGAAGAGCATCTGGAAGGGGATCTTACCCGGTGTTCACCGCGAAGTCACTAGGAAAACCCGTCATCAGACTCGGGAGAGGCTGAAAATTGTCAGGTTAGATGTCATATAAGAATAGTTCAAGGGGAATGTGCCGGTCGAGAAAAGATAGAATAATTACCCAGCCCGCCGAGTGGGTGTCGAAGAAATACCCGGGTTGATGACGTCGTCACCCGGGTTATTTCGAGTTGACCTACACTTGATCATGGGCGACTCCTTCAAGACATGGCCCAGTGGAATAATGTCAAGATAACTCAGGTATATCATTAAGGTGATGTGAATTGAATGCGAGGAGGGGATATGAAACCTTGGAAGTAGCCTCTTGAGCTTTTCTTTTGGATCCGACTTTGGTTGCCGGTTCCCGGTTCATCCTCGTCGCTGGCAGATTCTACTTTGCCATCCGAGTCTCTTCCTCATCATCCTCTTGTTCTGAATATCATCAAAGTTATGGTTGAAAATGAAGGGGTTATGACGAGTTCAAAAGGAATCAAATAAAATTCAAAGAGTACCTTCATCCGAGAGTGAACAACCTCTTGCTCCTCTGGACTTTCGGAGCTAGGGGAGGCGTTGATTTTCCAAAAGTCGTCATCAGCCTGAAAGGTGTTAATGCACTGGTTATCAACTGTATCAAGTGGAAAGAATGAAAGTAAGGGCGTCAGAGTCGGACTTTTACCTCAGGGGCGGGGTTTTCAAGCGTGAAGGGCTCTACCCGGATATGTTCCGGATTACCTCGAGCTTTTCCGTCAAAAAAACCTTTGATGGTTTAATGAGTGTCGCCAGGTGCGAAGATGTTATCGGAGTATCGGAGAGATCGGAAGGTTCTCCCTGAATACTCGCACATCAACTTTGTGCGGATGGAATTGGGTTGAATCCTAAAATCGACCCAGGTCTTTACTAGGTTGAGCCCGATGAGACCCTGGCTGTAAGAGTAGCAATTTTGGATAGCAAGGGTTGAATTGCCTCCCTATCCGAGTTAGGGGCAAAGGCACTAAACTTATCAGGAGATGTCGAGAAGACCCTCCGAATAACCCGACAGTTTCTTTTGGCGGGTGGGGAAGTGTCTTGACAGTAGAAGTAAGAAAGCTGCCAATGCATGACATGGGAATTAAGGGTGATGGGGTGGCATTAGAGAGTTTTTGCGCGCTGGATTGAAACCCCGCGCAATTGAGAAGCGCCCCATCTCCGCTTTCGCGGCATGGCTTGCATTGAAAAAGCTCGGTAAAAAGGGCTAGACTTGGCGGGGTGCACAAGTAAGATTCGGAAAGGACAATAAAATGGGAAATATTTAGCACATAATTGGGTCCGATATCGAAGACACGAAGGCCGTAGTGGCTGAGGACGTCACGGAAAAAAGGGTGACCCGGTGGTCGAAAACCCCGGGTCACATGTTCCACGAAACAAATTACCTCATCTTTTGCAGGGGTGGGCCGGGTCTCCTTACCCGGTACCCTCCATTGGATATTTTCCTGAGGAGGAAGAATTCCCAGTTCCACCAGCTCCTCCAACTTGGCCTTTGTGACCATAGACCGCGCCCAGTTGGCGGAAATGGTGTTGGTGGCCTTGGCCTTGGTTGGGGTCTTCCCCTGTTTCTTGGGAGCCATGTGGCTGACCTGCAGAGCACAAAGTAAGAAGGAAATTAAGACATGAAAGTTGCGAGCCGGCTAAGTATAGGCCGAATAATATTGAGGTATGAAAAGTTACGGGAGATCCGGGTGTTAGCCTGCAGAGCAAAGTTTGAAAGTTTCCGGGTATCAGGCATTGTGGTGAAATTTATGGGATCTAAATGATGAAGAAGCCTTTTGAATACAATGGACGGCGGCTTAAGTTCCAGACGTGAATAAAAGGAACTGAAAAGGAATGGTCTAGCCGGGTGATTGATGCGAAGGCGGAAAATTTGGGTAGTTCGAGCCTAGATTGGAAGTTTTATCTTTGGATTTGTGGCAAGAATAATGATTGTGGGTAGTAGGGGAGCGGATTGGAGCATGCGCTTCGTCCTTTGTGCGAGCTAGAAGAGACTATGGGTATTCTAATTCGGCCTAGTCAAGAAATCCGAGGCGGGCCGATCTGGATCTAATCTGAGGAAGAAATCAAAGGTTGCGAGGGAAAATTAATGGGTGCAAAAGGTTTACCGGAGGAGATCTGAAGGAAGCCTTGCGGAGGCAGATGGCGCAAGCCTGGTGTCCCTTCGCGATTCTTGGTGGGCCGGATAAGGGTTCGCCGGTGGATCTTGGCGGCGGCGCGGGGCGAATGGTGGTGGAGCGTAGCCTCCGGGCGATGGGTTCCGGTGACGAGCGCGGAATTTCTGTGGTGGCGCTCAGGGAGAAAGAGAGCTCAGAGGGAGAAAGGAATGGAGTGGAGGAAATGAGCCGTTAGGGTTCGGGTCACTCCTAAGGGGCTTTTTTATAGTGCAAATGGATAAGCTCGGTTTGGTGAATGGAAGCCGAGAATTATGGGGATAAACGGCTATTTATCTAAAGTTTCTGCGAGATGTGCGCCAAGTATTGAGCAAAGCATCCGGATAAAAGAAAGAAGGGGATTCGTCCCGTGATGACAGGATTGGTTAACGAGCATAGGATCTTGCTATTGTTATTATGGTTTGGACCCAGAAGTTTGAACCAAGGTGTTTGGAGGGAAAACTTGGGTTATTATATGGCCACCAAGGAGCAAGGCCTAGCTGAATATCAAAACATCTTAACCCGGTCTTCATATGCCCGTATGATCGATATCTTTGCAGGGAATAGCAAGCGCTTCAAGGAGATCCGTGAAGCCCAGGCTATTCTGGGGACTACTGACAGGGGGATGCTAACCCGGTATGCCAAGCTCCGAGGAATAACCCGGCCCGAAGGACGATGTGCAGGATTCGGCTAAGAATAAAGAAGCTTGTGGAGGCCCAAGCCTGTGGGCCCAATGACCCGGATTATGGGTTACTGTAAAGGAAAGTTATGGTTAGTGCGCCGTATCCGGGTAGGATCCGAGATGTGTCTTGCCGAATAAGCTAGGGGGTACGGGTGCTTTATAAACCGACCCCCAGGTATAGTTTTAAGAGAGATCTAAGAACCCTAGCAATATCGCGTGATATCGAGCATCCAGTGTAAACCCTAACCGAATTATCATATCGAGAATAGAGATCCGGCGACTTCGATTGCCGGCTATCAGATCAAATTGCACCATGTTTTCCCTTGAGCTAAACCCTCTCCCAAACGCCTGTGTCGACTTGCCCCAAGATCAGTTACCCCTGGTAACATCTGCCGTGATTATCCCACGACATTCTATGTTTTACAAACTAGTCCTTCTGGTGTTAGAAAGTGAAAGAAAACGTTGTTTTCTGGGTCTTTCTGTAAGCAGAAAAATTAATAAAAATTATTTTTGAAACCCTTATTAAATTCTTAACGCCACCATGTTTTACTTTGGTGAAATTGACCAATATTTTAATTGTATACTTAGGATGCTAAACTAAGTGATTTTTGTTATTTCCTCTCCATTTAATTTATTAAATGGCTTAAAAATTTATGTTAAGCATGGTTAATATGAGCACACACAAACATGTGGTTTGAAAAAGTGACATAACTTAATTGGACAATTTTTAGATATAATTCCTTATGGAAAGTAATTTAGGAAAACTACTTGGTACTGGTTCTATGCACTGTTATGAAAATCATTTAAATGGGAATTTTATTCCATGTCACACCAATTGATTTTAATGGGTGAAGGAACTTGTTTTCTATGTATGAGGCTTTGTTAATTTCATAGTTGTAGCTCTTAGCCATTTTTTATTATCAGTCTCCTTAGGTGTGTGTAACCTATGTTTGCTGTTTTCAGTACTTGATCAAGTGGAAAACATATGTGGTTTTGGGATCTTATTTTCTTGTTTTCCACATAGGTTCCCATATGGATACTATCCCATGTAATTATTTTACATGGTTATGGGTTTTTGAATTTTTGTTATCATATGTTAGTCTTGTGTATGAAAAGGATTTGGAAAACAAGGTATAGCTTGTTTTCATCCACCTCCACATATCAAGACATGTGGATGCAAAACCTTGTTGTTATTTCTTAATGGATACTTGTTTTCTCTTTATAATACTATGTTATTTTCATATTTAAAACTCTTAGCAACTTTGGTTGGCATTATACTGAGGTGTGTGTTCTCTAATAATACCTAATGATTCACTGGATAATTTCTTATGTTCCCCTACTGAGGTAGTGTTGCTTCTTGTGGTCTTATGTTCCTTGATGTTCTTCTCTCTAGTTGCCACTAGTCTTAAGTTATCTCCTTTGTCCATTGCAGGTAGGTTCCTCTATTGGTTTCCAACTTCAATTATCTCACCCTTGTGGTGAAAACAACTAGTTGTTCCAAGCAAAGATTTTACTTAGAGGGCTATGAAAGAATGTAGGTTTATTTTATGACATCAAGTTGCACTTATGCATATAAGAAGAATTTGTAAACAAGGTAGCTAATCTTGCCTCCAAATTACTACTCATATACAATAGGCTGAGATGTACTAGGTTATTCAACCTTCTGTTCGTTTTTGTATGACACTCAATTGTTTGAGTATACAAAAGTGATCTGTTAACAAGGTGTACAAGGTTGTTACCAAACTACTTCTATATAACACTAACATTGGAATATCACACTATTTCAAGAGGTTTAATAAGATCAGATCAAGATATAAGAGTTTCCAAGTACTCTTATAGTATCTTAGAGTAGCACTTCTAGAATCCTCCAAAGAATTCTTCTTAAGATCTTCTGTGGTAGTTCCTCCTGTCTTGTGGTTTCTTCTCTTGCAGAATATCTTGGAGGAGATTGGGAAAACAAGATACATTGTTCTAGCAACATAACAAGATCTAGATTAAGAGTTAGTTCATGCTTTATTATCCTTCCATATATTTCTTATTTTATTTCCCAAAAGATAGATACTTGTTCATACATGATTGGTTTTATTTATCTTTCAATCCAATTCCTCTAATAGAGGTTGTATCTTGTTGTTATTCATTACTTGTATCCAGGGACACTTCAGTTGTAGAATTGTTGGATTTGAGTAGAGGTGTGAAATGCTTATGGAATGATGACTTAATAGTAAATGGATCAAATGGTGCATTGAGGTGTTGAGATTTCAATGTTCACTTGTATAAGATGATTTAAACAATGATAATGTGAAAGTTATTGAGATTTAATGACTTATTTCATAGTTGTTATTTGTTCTCCCAGGTGTCATGATCTACTTTATATTCACCATTTTATTGACTTTGTCATTCATAATGCAGATATAGAGGTTTGGGAATATCATATGTAATGATCAGGGTTTATCAGTAGGTTAAGAAGATTTATTTCTTCATTTAGGTACTTCTTTTATGATGGATGAGCTATGTACAGATTCGATAAATATGTTAATACAATTATTATGTCATTTTCCACTTGGGGGTTTGAGTTAACACTTGTTTGTATCTGTGGTGTTCTATTGAACCTTTGTTATTTACATGTGCAGGTTAACTTAGTAGTTACTAAATAATCTGGGAAGATGTGGCGTGAATGATTGATATCTTAAAGAGGTATTGTTTGAGAGGACATAACACCTCTATTAATGAGATGTTCAATTGTGTATTACTCATTGGTGGAAGTATGATTATCAGTTGTGTGATTTGGGTACTCACCCCTCTTTGAGTTGTAGATATCTAATAAATTATCCCAAGTCACTTAAAGACTTGTGGTTAAGGTTGTTGAGGGTTAATGTTGGTCATAACCAATTCTGGTTTGTGTAACCAAATGATTTGGTTTCTTAAGATACTTGTTATAAAGATCATTCCAAATGTACTCTTGACTAGATGAACTAGTCCTATTCCATCATGTCAAGTGAAACATTGGTCACTTTGGTTTGTTTAAACTTTCGCGCCAAAATTTCCCGTACTTTTAGATGCATGCATTGCAAATGCACATATTATATTTAGATCCTTATAACTTCCCAAACACTAGGATGTTACAGGGAGAGACATCTATCTATTAGGAGCGGGTATTTGCATGGTTCTCCCTCAAGCATATTTTTCGATTTGCGTCTTTCTCTTGCTTGAGGGAGTTTGGTTTTTCATTTGGAAACTTCGGTTGTTTAAATTCTTATGTGTCGTGAACCTCGTCGTATCGTATTGTGCTTTGTGAACCTCGTATTATGCTTCGTGAGCTTACGAACTTATTATATTATGTGTTGTGTGCTCACTATTGTTCATATTGCTCATATAACCATTGCATCTAAATTCTCTCAACATTAAGGGAGCATACCTTTAGGGGGAGCTCCGTTCATGTTGTGTATTTGATTATGCAAATAGGGATGTTGTCATCAATTACCAAAAAGGGGGAGAATGAAAGATCATCGTCCGTTTTGGTAATTATATGACAACATACCTATTGGACTAATGTTTACTTGATATATGAAAATGCCCAGGTTCATCAAGGATACAAATTCTATGGGCTACAAACTTGTTTGAAATGAAAAGAGTTAGAAGAGACAAAACCGAGAAGGCAGTTTTTGTATGGAGCGGAGGCTCCGGTGAAACCACGGAACCTCTGCCCCAGCCTCCGGTGCGGGTCCGGTGCTGGGTCCGCCCAAACCTCCTTCTGGTGCATACGAGCGGAGGCCAGGACGGAGCCTTCGGTGGAGTTCCGGTGGGCGGAGCCTCCGGTGAATCCACCGGAGTCTCCGCCACCTCTACCTGGCCCTCTAAGGGATTGGCCTCCGGTGCGCCTCCGGTGTTGGCTCCGCCAAAATTGTGTTCTGTTCTATACGAGCGGAGCCTCTGGTGCGGGTCCGGTGGGCGAAGGTTCCGGTGTATCCACCGGAGGTTCCGCCCTCTCAAACTGGCACGCTAGGGGCTGGGCATCCGGTGTGCTTCCGGTGGTGGCTCCGCCAAAACTACGTTCTGTTGGATAAGGGCGGAGGCTCCACCGGAACCTCCGCCAAATCCACCGGAGCCTCTGCCCCCTTGGCCCAACCAAAAGATCAGATTTGGGTTGCGCGGCTGCACACAAAAGAAGGCCACCGGAGCCTCCGGTGCAACTGGGACTGCACAACAGCCACTTGTGGGAAGGGATATAAATACCCCTTCCCCTTCCTCATAAATGCCAAGCTTTTTCACTCCCTCTCTTCTAGCCATTAATGAAAGCTTCACCCACCTAGATCTCCCTCTCCGTCCACCCACTCACTCCCATACTTTGTGGAGAGCTAGAGGAGACCTAGATCCACACTTCCACCAAAGGAATTTCGAATCCATCCACCACAACCTAGTAGATCTAGAATCCTACTTGAGGCATAGAAATCTTAGTAGATCTTATGCTTGTAGCTTCCACCTTGTTGTAAGAAGCTTCGGATTGCTTGAGAGCCTCCATCCATCTTGTGGAGTGACCTCGAGCTCATGTAAAGGTTTGGTCAATGTCTCCAAGTCGACCTCATAGTGGAAACGAGAATCTCCCTCACCGGAGAATCTCAAGGAGAATAAGGTGTGCACAACCGTGCTATTGAGGAGTGCCTAGGTGGCTCCCCACCTCTCCAACGTAGACGTACTTCTCATTGAGAAGGAACTACGGGAATCATATCCTTGTCTCCTTGTTTACACTTGTGGTTTATCTTTGATGGAGGGATGATAACCTGGTAGGCTAACGCCAAGGTGTAATTCGGCCCAAAGGGCGCTGCGCAAGATCCGGCTTAGGGAAAAGGATTTTCTAGAAGGCCCAAGAGTGTAGGCCTCGTAACCCGGTTTGTGGGTTCTGATAGGGAAACTTAGGGTTTGTAAGCAGTGTCCGGGTAGGATTCCGAGTATGCCTTGGATGGTAAGCCAGGGGGTCCGGATATTATATAAGCCGGCCCCTAGGGTTAGATTAAGCAGAAAATCACACAATCGCGAGATATTCGAGTATCCCTTGTAATACGAGAGTTGAGATAATATATTCAGATCGGAGACTCGGCGACTTGATTGCCGGCTACCAGATCGCATATCGCCATGGTTTCCCTTGAGCGAAACCCTCTCCCAAACACCAGAGTCGAATTGCCCCAAGACAAGTTACCCCCGGTAACGTCTGCCGTGATTATCCCACGACAGTTGGCGCCCACCATGGGGCCTACGTCCAAGGGTGTTTACATCACGGGAGAAGCTCGGGAGAACATGAAGAACCTCGTCATCAGCGAGATCTACACCGACCCCAAAGGAGAGAAGATGGTGGACGATTTTGGCTGGGGGCCAGAGTCGGATCTGCTCGAATCTGGATCTGTCATCACGATCGGCCGGGTCAACGTCTTCGTCGGCATGGTACGTGCGTTCGGTTCAATCCCTGACGATTTTGGATTTGATTCTGTGTCAGGAGAGGCCACCCACGTTCAGTCGGACGGATAAGAATCGGTCGGGACGGTGGACCCGATACAAGAGCCCACCACGAAGAGGGAACAACCGGAGGAGCCGGCATGGACCCCGCGTGGCCGGGTCATGAGAGAGGATGATACCGAGTCTATCTTGCACCTACTGGAGGACCGGTACGAGGAAGATAGCTGTGATGAGGAGGAATATGAGTCTTCGCCAAGCATTGCGCGCCAGGTCGCGGTCTACACGGCCCCTGCAACCAATCTCAATCAGGGGAACGTGACTACGGCCGCGGTCGGAGCGGCGCAAGCATTGGCCCAGCAGCAAAATCCGGCTGACGGAAATCCGGTTCTGACCCGGGTTGCCGGAGAGTCGGCTTCAGTCACCAACCGAGCGGCGGATAGCTAGCTGCAGGCAAATATGTTTGGGTTCCTGGCTAACAGGACGCCAGGGGCGGGTCCTTCGAATCCACAACACCCGGCCCTGTTCAGTAACAATATGGTCTTGGACCCAACAGTGTTAGCTACTGTGATAACCCCGAAAAATGCCGCGGCGCGTGCCAGGGACTTGGAGGTAGCACGCCGCGCGCTAGAGCAACAAAGAAGGGATGTGGAAGCAGAAAAGCAAGGGGTATCCACGCGCCAACGCGAACTGGACGCGCTGGAGAACCGACTCCGAGCTGAGACAAGCAGGGTGCATCAAAGATACCAGACAAGATTACCGGCGATGGGTGGAGTCATAAACCCAAACACACTATTCATCACACCCCAGGATCAGCCGATTCCGGCTGTGAATCGGGAAACTGTGCATCAGCCGGCAACTGGAGCAGGACAGTCGGCAAACGTGCAGGCCGGGTTACCCACATTGCAGACTGGGGCCACTGTCGGCAACACAGCACCACCACCACCACCATCACGATTTCGTACGCCACCAGGTCACTTCAATAACCCCATGGATAATGTGTATGCCGCAACATTAGCATTGAATCAGATCCCCGTAAGAGAGTCACCCCATGCGGAGCAGACCCGGCAGGCGATCGATTTACTGCATACTGCAGTGGCTCAGCAGGTTAATTACCCGGATAATAGGAGTGGAATGCATGGAACACCTTATATCAGCCAGGTAACATCGGCAACATTCAAACGAGTTCAGCGCGGCGGAGGGCAGAGCAGCAGCAAATGCCGCCTCCTCCCCGCGTTCAAGCAGCACCAGCAGTATCAGCAACACAAGCTATTGTGGATAGTTCCAGAGCCAGGCGAGCCGCGGCCGGGTCTGCGGTGCATGGACCAGCAGTAGCGCCACGTCCAGCCGTACCCCCCGCAGGATCGCATGTTTCCCGGGTGAGGCCAGCACCGACTAATCTCGCTGGGCCCAAGTGTCTGTCGGATAACATCAGGGCTGAGCCCTACCCGGATAAATTCAAGGAACCGGGTAAAGTAGTGAATTATGAGCCGACCATGGACCCAGAAACATGCTTGAGCAGCTACGAGATGGCTATGTCGATTCGTAACGCATCTGAAAATCTTCAAGCCAAGTTCATGTACTTAATGATGTCAGAAGGAGCAGCAAAGTTGTGGTTCAACAATTGACCGGAAGGATCTATCAAGTCGTGGGGTGAGTTGAAAACTCCGTTTATCAAGCACTTTCATGGAACGTGCAGGAAGCTATTTACTATTGATGACCTAGAACGGTGTGTCCAGAAGAAGGGAGAATCAACGCGCAGCTGGGTGCGCAGGGTTATGGAGATACTTCACTCATCTACAGTTATCCAGCCAAAGGACGCGTTGCAAGCTATGGCCAAGATATGCAAGTATACGCCTTTAGTGCAGAAGTTAACTCGCATGAAATCTAGTCGGAATTCTTCAGAGGTTACGATGGGAGAGCTAATGGATGCATGCAACAAGCACACTGCAACGGATACCACAGAAGAGGACGTTGATGACAAGAAAGCAAAAGCAAATACGGGTAATAATGGAAGAGCCGGCAATGGATCTATGCCGGGTAACCATGGAGGTAACAATGGGAACAACCAGAACAGAAGCCGGGTCTTCGAGGCCCAGAGCAGAAGGAAATTTCAACGCAGGAAATCATAATGGAGGAAACTATCAAGGGCCACCAAGGCCGGGTAACAACTGGGATATCTTCAGAATGGCGTGCCCGAAACACAGCAGGAACGGAAGGTCGGCTAACCACTCATTGGAGCAGTGTGTGGATTTGCAGAGATGGAAGAACGAGGAAGTAAACAAGGCTATGCGAGGTGCAGGCCGGGGAGGAGGACCGGGTCCGGGTGGAAACCCGGGCAACGGCCCACCCCCAGCAGGCAACCCGAGAGTTGGAAATCCGGGTAATAATCAGGGAGGAGCTGGAGGTTTCCAAGCCAACCCAAGCAATTGGGTCAATACCACGTTCACACCACAGGAACTTAACAAGGATAGAAAGATATTGAAAAAGGCAGTAAACTCGGTTTCCTCGGCTGTCCCGAGATACCTGAGGTGGTCGGAACAAGATGTAACATGGAGCAGAAGAGATCACCCGGAAAGGATAGAACACCCGGGAGTCCTAGCATTGGTGGTTGCGCCTCAGGTTAATGGTTATGAGCTGAAAAATGTCTTAATGGATGGCGGAAGCAGCATCAACATCCTATATTGGGAAACTTTCTTACGTATGGGTCTCAAGGAGTCTCAGCTACAGAAAAGTTCAACAGTTTTTCACGGGATCGTGCCGGGTCACTCGGCGTGCCCTGAAGGAAAGATTACCTTGGAGGTTGCTTTTGGAGAATCAAAGGATAATTTCCGGGTGGAGTGGCTCACGTTCGAAGTGGTAAAGTTGCGCAGACCTTATCACGCGCTATTTGGGAGGCCGGCTTACGCCAAGTTCATGGCCAGGCCGTGTTACGTGTACCTACAGCTAAAATCCCGGGTCCTAAGCAGACCATCACCATACATGGGAGCCGGGATATAGCAGCTGAGTGTGACGAAGGAGATGCGGCAATGGCAGAACAAGCTTGTAGAAAGGAGGAGCTCAAATACTACCGGTCTCAAGTAGACCCGGATGACAGAACAACGTTAAAAAGGCCGAATACGGAGGATGAGAGAGTGAAATTCAAAGCAGCACAAGATACCAAGATGGTGGCCTTTGTCGAAGGTGATCCCTCTAAGCAATTTGCTATAGGATCTAACTTGAACAATGAGCAGGAAAAAGCGCTTGTGGAGTTTATTCTTTCGAATCAGGATGTGTTTGCTTGGACGCCTAGCGATATGCCGGGTATCCCCACAGAGTTGGCAGAGCACAGCTTGCATGTTGACCCCAAGTCCAGGCCTGTGAAGCAGGGCCTGAGAAAAATGAATGAGGAAAGAAGAAGAGCTATAGGAGAAGAAATTGCCCGGATGTTGACAGCCGGCTTTATCATGGAAGTATTTCACCCGGATTGGTTGGCAAATCCGGTTCTCGTGATGAAAAAGACTAACGAGTAGAGGATGTGCATTGATTATACGAGTCTCAACAAGCATTGACCAAAGGATCCGTTCGCACTTCCGAGGATAGATCAGATCATAGACGCAATGGCTGGAAGTGACCTATTATGTTTCCTAGATGCATATTCCGGGTATCATCAGATCAAGCTTAAAAAGGAAGACTGGGAGAAAACGTCGTTCATAACCCCTTTTGGGGCCTTTTGTTACAAGACCATGACTTTTGGATTGAAGAACGCTGGCGCAACTTATCAACGGTGCATTCAGAAGTGCTTTGAGGACCAAATCGGACGCAACGTTCATGCTTATGTGGATGACGTGGTGATCAAGACCAGAAAAGCGGAGACATTTATTGATGATCTGAAGGAAACATTCAAGAACCTGAGAAGATACCAGATGAAGCTTAACCCAACAAAGTGTGTATTTGGAGTTCCAGCAGGGAAGCTACCCGGTTTTATCGTGTCGGAGAGAGGGATTGAGGCAAACCCGGACAAAATCAAAGCTATCCAGAGTCTGAAAAAGCCGGAAAACCTGAAGCATGTTTAGAAGCTTACAGGGTGTGTAGCAGCGCTGAGCCGGTTTATATCAAGACTCGGAGAGAAGGCAATACCCTTGTATCGGCTCTTGAGGAAATCCGACAAATTCGTTTGGGACCAAGAGGCGGACGAGGCGTTCGAAGCACTAAAGAAGCAGCTATCTAAGGCACCAGTGCTAGCAGCACCGGGTCCTAAAGAGCCCATGTTACTGTACGTTGCAGCCGGGCCCCGGGCGGTTAGCGCAGTGGTTGTTGTCGAGCGCAAGGAGGATGGGAAAGATCACCCGGTTCATAGGCCGGTTTATTATGTCAGCGAGGTATTATCAGAAGCAATGCAGCGCTACCCACATTGGCAGAAGCTGGTTTTCGGGGTCTTCATGGCCAGCCGGAAATTGAAGCCGTATTTTCAGGAACACCCCATAACAGTGGTTAGCTCTATACCAATGTTGGACATCATCAGAAACTCGGACGCAACAGGTAGAATAGCCAAGTGGGCAATCGAGATGGGAGATTATCACATCAACTACGAGCCCAGGTCAGCAATCAAATCTCAAGATCTAATTGACTTCATTAATGATTGGACTCACACAGGCATGCCCACAATGACTCCAAGTTCCGAGTCTTGGATAATGCACTTTGATGGTTCCAAGCAATACGAGGGATCAGGAGCTGGAGTGGTGCTCACATCACCCAAAGGAGACAAGTTGAGCTACGTATTATAGATTCACTTTGATTGTTCCAACAACGTGGCCGAATATGAGGCATTATTGCATGGATTGAAGATAGCCAAGGAGATGAACATTAAGAGGATACGATGCTATGGAGACTCGGACCTTGTGGTACAGCAGGTCTCGGGAACTTGGGATAGAAAAGATGCAACTATGGCAGCATACCGCAAAGAGGTGGACAGGGTTGCCGGGTGTTTTTCCGGGTATGAGGTGGAGCATATAGATAGAAGAAAAAACGAGGCAGCAGATGCACTCGCCAGACTCGGCTCGCGCAGAGAGCCGGTTCCACCCAATGTGTTCCTGGACGAGCTATGGCGGCCATCAGTTAAAACCGAGTCTGAGGAAGTAGTGGCTAACAAAGACCCGGATTTGGAGCTCGTGGCCACAATACGCACTGTTCCCGAGTGGACAGAGCCGTTTCTGGCTTACCTATCACGGGGCGAGTTACCACAGCAGGAGGTACTAGCAAGGCAAATTCTGAGGCGAGCAAAAGGTTATTCCATTATCAATGGGGAGTTATATAAAAGGAGTGCTGCAGGAGTATTTTTGCGCTGTGTGGCACCAGAAGAAGGCCGACAAATCCTGAAAGAGATCCACGAAGGCGACTGTGGGCATCACGCATCCACAAGGTCCCTTGTGGCCAAAGCATATAGGCACGGTTTCTTCTGGCTCACAGCCTTAGCAGACGCGGAACACTTGGTGGCAAGGTGCGATGGATGTCAAAGGTATGCCCGTCAAATCCATGTGCCGGCTATGGAGTTGCAAACAATTCCTTTAACTTGGCCATTTGCCGTTTGGGGTATGGACATGGTTGGCCCCTTTCACATGTCACCTTGCAAAAAGACGCATCTCTTGGTGGATATTGATAAATTTACCAAGTGGGTTGAAGTTATGCCAGTTACCAATTGTGAAGCGATTACGGCAGTCAAGTTCCTGAAAAGGATTATCTACCGGTTCGGGTATCCTCACAGCATAATTACCGACAATGGAACCAACATGTCCCTTGGTGAGATGGAGAAATTCTGTGGTAACAATGGAATCCGGCTTGACATAGCTTCCGTAGCCCATCCACAAGCCAATGGACAAGTGGAGAGGGCAAATCAGGAGTTACTTCGTGGATTAAAACCACGACTGCGAGTCCCCTGCATCAGAGCTGCTGGAGCATGGGTTGAGGAGTTACCTTCAGTGGTTTGGGGTATCAACACTACACCTAACAGATCTACTCAGATGACACCGTTTTTCATGGTTTATGGCGCAGAGGCGGTGCTGCCGAGTGATGTCATCCATGACTCGCCTCGAGTATCGGCCTACGTCGAGGTGGAGAACGAGAAGACTCGGCAGGACGCCGTGGATATGTTAGAAGAACACAGGGAACAAGCTTTGGAGAGATCAGCCATATACCAGCAGGACCTGAGGAGAAATCACAGCCGGAGAGTCAAAACCCGGGTCTTCCAGGAAGGAGACCTGGTTCTGTGCCTGGTACAGTCAAAACCCAGGTCTTCCAGGAAGGAGACCTGGTTCTGCGCCTGGTACAGTCAAAGGAAGGAAAACACAAGTTATCCCCACCATGGGAGGGACCGTTCATTATAAGCCGGAATCTACACAATGGATCGTATTACTTGGTAGATGCAAGGGAAGAGTCGGCTACTGTTAACGACAACAGTCATACCACTTCATCTATGCAGGAAAGAGAAAGACCATGGAACGTGGCTCAGCTGCGTCACTACTATACCTAGTTTAGGCTAGATTCACAAGTGGAATTACACGATGTAACAGGCAGCAGGTTTCAGACGCACTCTTTTCCTATCCAGGGTACCTAAGGGGACTGGAGGGTTTTTAATGAGGCGGCTTGCTGACCTAACTTTTCTCATATCAATAAAAAAGATGGTTAAACAATATCTTGTTTCTTTTTCTATGTATTTTTGTCAAGTTTTTATATTTCTGTTGGGCTTTCATTTTTTCTTCCAGGTAAGTACTATTTATTGTTCTTAGTATATTAGTTTCGCTAGTAAAATGCATATATTTAGGTCTTGGGGGCTGATTGCTTGAATAGCACAGTTGCAAACTCAAAGACCCGGCCACGATGCCATTGAGTTATAAGTGCCGATTACTTGTAATAAGTACGGCTGCAAGCTTATAACCGGACAAAGGAGCCAAACTTTCTTGAATTTTCTTGCTTAAGCTTGATGTGACTCGCACCAAGTGGCATGCTTTGCTAGCGTATGATTACAATCAGTCATGATGCCCAATGGGACTTGCCTGACCCTGTCTTCGTACAGCTGTAGCAACATTGATTATCCACGCGAAAGCCGGCTTACAGTAGAAGAAGGTCAAAAGGGTCATCTAAACCACAAGTTACGCAGAGTACAAGGTTAATAACCGGAAACTCAAGATATATTAAGCATAACTTCAAATCCTATGTGAAACGGCTCTAGGTTTTGGGCTTAGCCGTAACAATTTGTTCCTTTCGAAAGACCCAAACACCCTAGACTCGGAATTTCGGGCCTTGGGGACTTGGGAATTTGAAAACAGAAAAAAATTATCTAGATATTCAGCTCAAAAACCCAAAAATCCGAGTCTTGGGGACTTAGAAAAAAGTCCACTAGTCAAAACCCACGAGACCCGGAAACCGAGTCTCACAAAAGGAACCATAGCAGAAAGTCGGAAAATCAGGGATGAAAAAGCTCAAAGCCAAGAAATATCAAATTCAAGCAAAAGGCCAGAAGGGCCACGAAATATATTAAGGTCTTAAAATGTATTACAAACCAGGATAGTAGTATCATAAAGTGCACAGACGCACTATCAAAAGAATAATTGTTTTAAAAAGGCCCATTGGCCGAATAAAGTGTTTGAGACGGTTGCCGATAAAGAGTTCACTCGGCCTCTTGGGCCGAGTCGTCCATCTTGCCCTTGCCCTTGGCAGCCGGGTCTTGTTCCTTGCCTTGTTCTTCAGCAGTCTTTGTGGCAGCAGCACCCGGGTCAGCTGTAACACCCGGGGGATTTTTCCCCCCAAATTAGGAGTTGATTGTTTTACTGTTGGCATTGCATGGCATTGCATCATGCATGAAGTGCACCTTGTTTCCAAACCAAATTAAAAATGTAAACATATTACAATGTTTCCAAAACCATTTGCAAACAAAACAACTCAAATTGTTTTTCAATAGTTTTGAATTTGAATTATTCAAATTGCTTGGTTAATAAAACCCCTTTTATTAAAACCCTAATGTGAATTTCAAATTCATATTCAAACATGAGCACAATTTCAAAATTTTCAAAACTCAACTGTCATGCACTTGGGTAAATGGCATGTTGAACTCAGTAAAATATTGCATAAAATAAATAAACAACACCCTAAACCCCTTTCTTTTCTCTCTTATCTCTTTTTTACAAAAAAAAGAAGAAATAAAAACAAAAAGAGGGGAGGCAACCAGGCCAGCCCAAGTGGACCGGCCCAGTCGCCTCAACCGCGCGCGGCACACCACGCAGCCCACCCCAGCCAGCCCGCGCAGCCCCCGGCCCCTTTCTTCCTCCTCCGTACGCCGCTGACGCCAGCAGGCGCGCCAGCACGCCCCGCACCACCTCCTCCCACCTGCTCCCTCCTCCCTCTCCCTTTTTCTACCCCGAGCCCCCCAAACCCTAGCCAAGCCTTCCCTCTTCCTCCCTGCCGCCGCCATTCCTTTTTCTCCCTCTCGGGTCCCCTTCCTTCCCCTTCCTTTTCTTTCTGAATTTTCTGAATTCCTCCCGAGCACCTCCATGGCCGAGAGTTGGGGGTGGAGCAGCGGCGTCCGTGGTCGTTGGCGAGGCCCCTCCTCAGCATGGATGTAACCAGGAGGGTTCCATCTTCGTTTTTGCTGAAGGAGGCGCAGCCGGAGAGGTACTGCAGCAGCGACGCCATCGACTCCTTCCCGGCGATCTCCTGCCTCCGTCGTCGCCGTCACCCTCCCCAGGGTGAGCACCCCTTCTCCCTTTCCTTCTCTCTTCCCTCCTGGTGCATGCGCACTGCACCCCGCACAAGCCTCGCGCACGTAGCAGCAGCAGCAGCGCCTCCAGTCGCCGGCGATCACCGTCCCGACAGCAAGTTCAGTTAACTAAACTTTCAGTTTCAGTTAACGAACGAGATCCAACCTCAAACCCCCCAAGCCACCCAGTTCTGCCAAGATCTCGCAGCCCAGCCCAGTGGCCAGAGCCCAAACGCGCAAGACCACGGTCGCGGGTTCGACCCCCCGCGCGCAGGATTAATCCACCCCTTTTTGCCGTTTGCCACGCGCGCGAAGGTGGGGCCCTGCGGTCAGCGACCCTGGCAGCCACGCGCGCGCACACCCGCGGCCACGCAGGCGCCGGCTGGGCGCTGGCCCACTGGCCAGTGACCCAGGGCTAATCTTCCCTGCGTAACGAAAGTTCCAGGGCCCTTTCTGAAAACTTATTTTTGCACGTAAGCCCCTGGAAACTTTAAAACGTTCTGGAAATTGCAGAACAGTCCCTGCATTTCAAATGCACCTAATAAATTCATTTAAACTCCAATTTCAAAATATAACATATGTTTTCCATGAAGAATTAAATGCTCTATCTGTTTACACCATTTGTGCACTGTTTTGAACATTCCAAATCAATTCAAAAATTCAAATTCAAATAACTCTTTTGAATTTGATTAAATTCATAACTATTTCAAATTTAATTCAAATGGCACATGTAAAATATGTTTTCTAGGCAAAATTGAACAAGCTTTCCAAATATTATCTTTGTTTCCTGTTTTGAATAATTAAAATTGGTTAAATAATTTAAATCTTGTTTAAATCATTTAAAATTGCTAAATTGATAACTTGGTCAAACTAAATTCTTTTTGAACATATAAAATATGTTTTCCATCCCATTTTTCATGAACTTTGTAAATATAAACTTTGTTTTCTATTTTGAATAAATTAAATTGCTGAAAACAACTATTTCTTAATTAATGCATTTAAAATTGTCAATTTAATAATTTGCTCATCTAAAATCCAAATTCAACAAATGAAATATGTATTCCATCTAAAATTTTGTGTTCTTTCCAAATATAAATTTTGTTATCTATTTTGAACATTTAAAATTGGTGAAAACAACAAATATTTGTTTAAATCATTTAAAATGCCAAAATTCATAACTTATTAAATAAAATTCCAAACTTGGTAAACAACATATCAAACTGAAGCTATTGTGGTTTTCTTATTGTTTTCATCACCCATGCATCATTCTAATCAACTTTCACATGATGGTTATTTGTAGATCATTTAATTCAACATTAATTCATGGGCTTTGCCATATGCAATCCAAATTGCATATGGGCCCATTTAAATATGTTTACCATGTCAACTGGTTTACTTTGATGCATCAGTTACTTGTCATGCATATAAAATAGGATCATGCTGGATATTTTGCCGTAGAAGTAATTGTTGCATCCGGAGTTTGTTCTAGTTCGTTGCTTCTTCGCGGATAGGACGTTGAGATGATGTGAGCAACGACAAGTTCCGCGGATGCACCTCTACTTGCTGGATTCCAGGCAAGTATACTCACTTGCTACCTATGGCTGCCTTTCACCACTTGTTACCGATTCTTCCTGTTGCCTTTATTCTAGCCTTATGATTCGATGCTTGTGTCTCGATCCTATTATATGTCCACCTTTCAACCATGATATAGCCTTCCTTGCAATTCCTATTAACTGTTGTTTGTTTACCCTGTTGGCCCTTGTGTCGTAGTTGCATGCTTAGTGTTGTTTGCGCTCAAGTCTTGTTGTCCGTCTTATCACCTGTTTAGTTTGATAGTTGGGTTTCAATTTAATCAACAACATGTTAATGTTTTGGGTAATATTAATTTGATGATAAGGCACCGGAAGGAGGCCCGGCGTGGTTTTGAGGCCTGCTAGTGTCGACCTTAATTAGGAAAAAGGGTCTTGTCCTCCGATCCATGATGAGCGCACTAACCGCATGTGGGAAGCGAGTATGGGCGCCCCCCGCAACTTTGATTCGATTCGCATCTCGTCCAAATCGCCTCATTTAGTTCGGGTTTTCCATTTGCCGCATGCATATGCAGGTGCGAACCCTTGGCGCCAGGGTGGAACTTTTGTAGTCGGCATTTAGGGAGCCACGTTCTTAGAGTGCTATGAGGGTCCCCTTTACTTCGTGGGGCTTGATTAGCCGTGCGCTCAATTGCACGGGGCTCTTTGGGCTTGATGCGAAGAAGAGTTGGGTTGTGTTGAGTGCCTCGCTTGGTGGAAGTGCATTTCCACCTGGCGGGTCATTCTTACGTGTACGGCCAAATTGGTGCATCCCTGCAGGGTTAAATCTTCTCGAGAAGCCGTGTTGTCCGCGGTTATGGATGACTTGGTGAAAGTGCTGGCTAACAAGTACTCAGACAACTTACACTTAACGATGATAACTTGAATAGTAATATAGATTACCTCCACCATAAAAATGAATGTCACCTTAATCAACAGTGTGAGTTTCCTTGGGTTGCTTCCTTAGTAGGGGGTAACACTGGATGGGTATTGTTTGGTGAGTAGTTATAGTTGGTTTTGTCGCGCTATCTTATCCCTTTCTTTTAGCCGGATGTTGTAGCGCGTCTCTGTAGTTAGTTAGTGCAGCCCGCTGCCGCTTCTTTGCAATAATCCCTTCCTTCCGTTGTACCCAAAGTATTTGTATCTTGTGATGATTGGTTACGCTGGTATCTTGTGAGTATGGGTTATCCGCTTGCCAGTACTTAACCGTACTGACCCACGAATCCTTTTCGTGGCTGCATATTCCACATTGCAGTCAACAGGTTTGAAGTCTGATGACATTAGCTTGGGAATCCCTCCGGCTTGGCCTGGGCAGGGATTGGACGCTATCGGTTATCTTCAGGACTCTTAGTCCAATTTGTATCTTGTCCGTAGTCGGACACTATGTTGTTTCTTCCGCTGTCATTTGGATCTTTGTATGTATCAGTTGTATCCTTGACTCGTTTGAGTCTTCTTGTATATATATATCTTTTCCGTTGTTGTTGCGGAATATTCGTGAACTGTTGTAATGTTATCACAAGTGGCAACCTGGAATCGGTTATTATGTGGATTCTGGCGGAAATGCTGAAATCTGCATAGTGCCAGATCTCGGGGCGTCACAAATGGTATCAGAGCATGGTTTCTGATTCCCGATGTTGTCTCGATACGAATGGTTATCGAAGCAACGGGTCCGCAAAGCCTGTAGGATAACCTCGCTAACGGTCGTTGTTTCTAGAGTGTCAACAACTATTTCTGCTAAACTATTTTGGAAACATCTCCATAGGATTCTTGTTTTCTCCTTATCTCTATTCTATTTCTCCTCTCATCTTATTTGTTTTGGAGTCTACTCTCGTACCTATCTTTCAAAGTTTTAGGATCCTACGTGGGTGGACGTTTTCTGAGCCTTTAACCTAATAGGTTCGATCATCGGAAGATCCCTGGTGGAAGAACATCGTCATCAATCCGAGCAAGAATCCCTTGTTAGTGGTGTCGAGGAGATCAACTGGAGGCATGAAGAATCGATAGTCGAACTTCTTTCCCCTCCCGGGTTAGTGGGTGGATTGCGGGGGCGCAATCCCTTGTTAGTGGTGTCGTCTTTAACACCCGGGGGATTCCCCCCCAAATTAGGAGTTGATTTTTTTTACTTTTGGCATTGCATGGCATTGCATCATGCATGAAGTGCACCTTGTTTCCAAACCAAATTAAAAATGTAAACATATTACAATGTTTCCAAAACCATTTGCAAACAAAACAAATCAAATTGTTTTTCAATAGTTTTGAATTTGAATTATTCAAATTGCTTGGTTAATAAAACCCCTTTTATTAAAACCCTAATGTGAATTTCAAATTCAAATTCAAACATGAGCACAATTTCAAAATTTTCAAAACTCAACTGTCATGCACTTGGGTAAATGGCATGTTGAACTCAGTAAAATATTGCATAAAATAAATAAACAACACCCTAAACCCCTTTCTTTTCTCTCTTATCTCTTTTTTACAAAAAAAAAAGAAAAGAAGAAGAAATAAAAACAAAAAGAGGGGAGGCAACCAGGCCAGCCCAAGTGGACCGGCCCAGTCGCCTCAACCGCGCGCGGAACGCCACGCAGCCCACCCCAGCCAGCCCGCGCAGCCCCCCGGCCCCTTTCTTCCTCCTCCGTACGCCGCTGACGCCAGCAGGCGCGCCAGCACGCCCCGCACCACCTCTGATGGAGGGATACTAACCCGGTAGGCCAGCTCCAAGGTATAACCCGGCCCAAAGGGCGCTGTGCAAGATCCGGCTAAGGATATAGAAACTTCTGGAAGGCCCAAGTATGTAGGTCTCGTAACCCGGATTGTGGGTTACGGTAAAGGAAAGTTAGGGTTTGTGTGTGGTGTCCGGGTAGGATCCAGGGTGCGTCTTGGAGGACAAGCCAGGGGGTACGGGTGCTTTATAAACCGACCCCTAGGTTTAGTTGGGAGGATCTAAGAACCCTAGCAGTATCGCTTGGTATCGAGCATCCAGTGTATACGAGAGATCGAGTTAATATATTAAGATCGGAGACTCGGCGACTTGATTGCCGGCTACCAGATCGAGTTCCATCATGTTTTCCTCTGAGCTAAACCCTCTCCCAAACGCCTGTGTCGTCTTGCCCCAAGATCAGTTACCCCCGGTAACGTCTGCCGTGATTATCCCACGACAGTTGGCGCCCACCGTGGGGCATGCGTCCAAAGGTGTTTACATCACGGGAGAAGCTCGGAAGAACATGGAGAATCTTGTCGTCGACGAGATCTACATCGACCACGAAGGGGAGAAGATGGTGGACGATTCCGGCTGGGGACCAGAGTCGGATCACCTGGAATCCGGATCCGTCGTGACGATCGGCCGGATCAGCGTCTTCATCGGTATGGTATGTACTTCCGGTTCGATCCCTGACAATTTTGGATCTGATTCTGTGTCAGGGGAGGCCACTTATATCCAATCAGATGAAGAAGAATCAGTTGGAACGACATATCCGACAGAAGAACCCATCGCGAAGTGGGAACAACCGGAGGAACCGGCATGGACCCCGCGTGACCGGGTCGAAAGAGAGGATGATACCGAGTCCATCCTGGATCTGCTGGAGAACCGGTATGAAGAGAATAACAGCGAAGAGGAACAGCATGAATTCGCGCCAAGCATCATACGCCGAGTTGCGGTTTACACGGCTCCCGCGACCAATCTCAACCAAGAGACCGTAACCGCGGCCGCGGCCGGGTCAGCACAAGCATTAACCCGGCAGCAAGGGCCGGCTAACGGAAACACGGTTTTGGCCCAGGTTGACGGAGAGTCGGCATCGGTTACCAGTCAAGCGCCAGAAAACGAGTTACACGCGAACACGTTCGGATTCCTAGCAAACCGGACACCAGGAGCGGGTCCTTCCAATCCACAACATCCGGCCTTGTTCGACAACAATCTGATTCTAGATCCGACAGTTCTTGCCACAGTTATCACTCCAGAGAACGCGGCGGAACATGTTAGGGATTTGGACGTAGCCCGTCGTGCATTAGAGCAGCAGAGGAGGCAAGTAGAAGCAGAAAGACAAGGGATGGCCACACGACAACGCAAGCTGGATGCACTGGAAACCCGGCTTCGAGAGGAAACGACTAGAATACATCAAAGGCACCAAACTAGATTACCAGCATTGGGAGGAGTCATAAACCCGGCCGCACTATTTATCACGCCTCAGGATCAGCCGATTCCAGCGGCAAACCAAGGAACCGCCCCTCAGCCGACAACCGGAGGAGTACAACCGGTAGACACGCAGGCCGGATTACCCGCACCACAGACTGGAGTTACTGCCGGCAATACTGTACCGCCACCACCACCACCACCACCATCGCGTTTTCGCACACCAGTGGGTCATTACAACAATCCCATCGACAACGTGTACGCGGCAACGCTTGCACTAAATCAAATCCCCGTGAGAGAGTCACCCCACGCAGAGGAGACCCGGCGGGCGATAGATATGCTGCGCACCGCGGTGGCGCAACAGGTTAATTACCCGGATCACAGAAGTGGAATGCATGGGACACCATATGTCAGCCAACAGCAAGGTAACGCTGGAAACATCCAAACAAGTTCGGCACGGCGGAGGGAAGAGCAGCAGCAAATGCCGCCTCCTCCACACATTCAGGCAGTACCAGCAGCATCAGCAGCACATGCCATCGTGGACAGTTCCAGAGCCAGGAGAGCCGTGGCCGGGTCTGCGGTACAGGGGGTACCAGCAGTACCGCGTCCAGCTGTACCCCCTGCAGGATCACACGTTTCCCGAGTAAGACCAGCTTCGACCATCCTTGCAGGACCTAAGTGTCTCTCGGATAGCATCAGGGCTGAGCCTTACCCGGAAAAGTTCAAAGAACCGGGTAAAGTAGTAAATTACGAGCCAACCATGGATCCGGAAACATGGTTGAGCAGTTATGAGATGGCCATGTCAATTCGCAATGCGTCCGAGAATCTTCAAGCCAAATTCATGTATCTAATGATGTCAGAGGGAGCAGCAAAGTTATGGTTCGCCAATCTACCGGAAGGATCTATTAAGTCATGGGAAGAATTGAAAACTGCATTTATCAAGCACTTTCACGGGACGTGTAGAAAGTTATTCACTATTGATGACCTAGAGCGATGTGTTCAGAAGAAGGGAGAATCGGCGCGCAGCTGGGTGCGCCGGGTTATGGAAATTCTTCATTCATCTACGGATATTCAGCCCAAGGATGCGCTGCAAGATATGGCAAAGACCTGCAAGTACACACCTTTAGTACAAAAGTTAACTCGCATGAAATCTAGTCGGAATGCTTCGGAGGTTACAATGGGAGAATTGATGGATGCATGCAACAAACATGCCGCAACGGACACTACTGAAGAGGAAACTGACGATAAAAAAGCAAAAGCAAACACAAGTAATAACGGAAGAACCGGCAACGGATCAGCGCCGGGTAACAACAGCCAAAACAAGCGCCCGTTTGAAGGAGGCTCCGAGTTTGTCGCCAATACTGAAGCCGGATCTTCCATACCCAGGGCAGAAGGAAATTTCAATACTGGAAATCGCAATGGAGGAAACTACCAATGGCCACCAAGGCCGAGTAATAATTGGGACATATTCAGAATGGCATGCCCGAAGCACAGCAGGAACGGTAGGCCAGCTAACCACTCCTTGGAGCAGTGCGCCGACCTACAGAGATGGAAGAATGAGGAAGTGAACAGAGCCATGCGAGGTGCAGGTCGGGGAGGAGGACCGGGTCCGGGTGGAAACCCGGGCAACGGCCCACCCCCAGCTGGTAACCCGGCAGTTGGAAATCAAGGTAATAACCAAGGGGGAGCAGGAGGTTTCCAGGCCAACCCTAAACAGTTGGGTCAATATCACGTGCATACCACATGAGGTTCTAACAAGGACAAAAAGATACTGAAGCAAGCGGTCAACTCAGTTTCTTCGTCTGTCCCGAGATACCTGAGATGGTCAGAACAGGACGTAACATGGAGCAGAAGGGATCACCCGGAAAGAATAGAACACCCGGGAGTCTTAGCTTTAGTAGTCACACCACAGGTCAATGGGTATGAGCTGAAAAAGGTTTTGATGGACGGTGGAAGTAGCATCAATATACTGTATTGGGAAACCTTCTTACGCATGGGCCTCAAGGAGTCTCAGCTACAAAAAAGTTCGACAATTTTTGATGGGATAGTGCCGGGTCATTCAGCGTGCCCCGAGGGAAAAATTGCATTGGAGGTAGCTTTTGGGGAATCAAAGGATAACTATCGAGTTGAGTGGCTCACTTTTGAGGTGGTCAAATTGCGCAGTCCTTATCACGCGCTATTCGGAAGGCCGGCTTATGCTAAATTCATGGCTAGGCCGTGTTACGTGTATCTACAGCTAAAAATCCCGGGTCCTAAGCAGACCATTACCATACATGGAAATCGAGATATAGTAGCTGAATGCGATGAAGGAGACGCAGCAATGGCCGAGCAAGCCTGTAGAAAAGAGGAACTCAAGCATTACCGGTCTCAAGCAGACCCGGAGGACAGAACCACATCAAAAAGGCCGAGCACTGAAGGCGAAAGAGCAAAGTCCAAGGCAACACAAGATGCTAAGATGGTGGCTTTCGTCAAGGATGATTCCTCCAAAAAATCTGGTATAGGAGAAGAAACTGCACAGCCGCTCACAGCCAGCCGCGTTATGGAAACACCTCACCCGGGTTGGCTAGAAAACCCGGTACTTATCATGAAAAAGTCCAACAAATGGAGAATGTGTATCGGTCACGTCAGCCCGGGACCGGTTCCCAAGAAGAACTAAACAATGTAACGGGCAGCAGGTTTCAGACGCGCTCTTTTCCTACCCAGGGTACCTAAGGGGACTGGAAGGTTTTTAATGAGGCGGCCTGCTGATCCAAACTTTCTCGTATCAATAAAGAGATGGTTATCAAGTACTATTTTGTTGCGATCTTTACTTCGGTTACAAGTAAGTAGTATCCATTGCTATCAATACATCAGTATCATCAAATATGTTGAATATATATAGGTCTCGGGGGCTGATTGCTTGAATAGCACAGCCACAAACCCAAAGACCCGGCCTTGATGCCTATGAGTTATAAGGGCCGATTACTCGCAAACGAGTACAGCTGCAATCTTATAACCGGACAAAGGAGCCAAATTTTCTTGACTTTTCTTACTTGAGCTCGATGTGACTCGCACTAAAGTGGCATGATTTGCTCGCTTACGATTACAATCAGCCATGAAGCCCAATGGGACTTGTCTGACCCTGTTTTCGTATAGATGTAACAACATGGTATCCACGCGAAAGCCGGCTTACAGTACAAGATAGTCAAAAGGGTCATCTAAACCACAAGTTATGCAGAGTACAAGGCTAATAGCTGGAAACTCAACGTTTATCAAGCATAACTTCATTATCTATATGAAACAATTCCGGGTTTCGGCTTAGCAACAACAAGTTTGTTCTCTTCGAAAAGACCACACACTACAGGCTCGGAAATTCGGGCCTTGGGACTGTGGGTTTCGAAACAGAGTCAAATTGTTTCGTCGCTAAGCTTGAAAGACCCCAATGTCCGAGTCGTGGGGACTTGGGGACTTAAAGAAAAGTCCACCTGTCAAAACTCACGATACTCGGAAATAAAGAGGGGAATAAAAAGAAATGAAAAGAAAGTTGGATATCAAGAATAAGTTCAAAAATAGACAAGTATCAAGTTCATCAAAAGGCCTAGAAAGGCACGAAGTGTATCACAGAATTAAAGTGTGTTACAAATTGCGACACCAGTATCAAGGGTGCACAGGCGCACCATCAAAAGAATACTTGTTTTGAATAAAAGCATCAGATGATAGAAGTATTTTGATGGCATTTGCCTATTCAGCTTCCTGAGCAGGGTCCACATCTTTGCCCTTGCCTTCCGGGTCTTGTTCCTAGACTTGTTCTTTGGCTATCCCGGCATCATCACCCGGATTCTTCGCGACAGGACGGACAGGCGGAAGAACAGCTAGTGTAGAGGTGGTTGGCTCTGATCCTAACTCCGCCTCTCTCTTCGCAGTTTCTTCCCTCTTCCTGGCCGAGTCAGCAGCCCATTTCTCCAAAATATCAAAGGGCGGGGGTGCGTCCTCCGTGACGATCTTGCCTTCAGCATCGTACGCACTCATAATTGTGTTCAGATCCATGCTATCGGCCAAAGTGGTGGCCGAATGACGCACTGCGGACTGTATGGCCTTGAAGTCCTTGGGTGAAAACTTGGAGCCATCCGCTTTGAATTCTGGAAACCCGGATATTACCTTTGCCGGATCAAGCTTTGGAAAATAAGCCTTAGCCAGGGTAAAAGCCCGGGTCATACCAATCCGGCATGCCGAGCGTTTCCAGATTTCAATCCAGGCAGGCACGGTGGAGCAGGCTTGGATAAGATTTTCTTCACCCGGATATACTTCAGTAGGCCACTTCACGGTGTCCAGTATAAACTTCGTGCCGGCAAAGAAAGTCCAGAGCACAGTCTTTAAAGTTTTAGCCTTTGTAATGGCATTCTCCTCTGGGCCGCAAGGTTGGCACCTACAGTTGAAACAAAGGAAGAACGTATCAGTAATCCCGAGTATCATGTAATAAAGTAAAGGCATGAAGTCAGTCGGCAGCAAAAACTTACTAAGCAAGATGCGGTAGGTATCGGTAACCTGGTCCGATAATTTCTTCAGTGCGGTTTGAGCAGTATTGTACTTCTTCTTGTATTTAGAAACATCCTTCTTCAAGGTTTCCATGTCATCCTCAAGGGCTTCTCTACGCTTTACCTCGGCAAGAAGAAGTTGTTCGGTCTTGAGCAAAACTTCATCAGACCGGGTCATCTGTGCCTGTAAAGAACAAGGAACACAAGTATCAGTCGGGTATCATGGCAAGCCGACTATTGCATAAAGTACCAATCATAACTTCAACAAAGTTATGCTCGGAACTTGGGGACTAAATGTATAATGCGAGATATCAAGTGTTATTACCTGGTGCTCTGCGGCCATGCGCTCTAGAATTTTGCTCTCTGAGGTCTTCATAGTGAGGAGAGTGCTCATCAGCTGGTCAAAAGTATCATTACCCGTGTTAGAAGACCCGGGTCCTCGGAAACTCGGAGAAGGAGTTTTCTTCTTAGCGGGAGATGGCGTCCGGATCGTCCGAATGTTGGAACCTGGTGCTCTTCCCCCCGCACCCAGAGTTGTAGTTTTTTCCTTCTCGCTTGCATACTAGGCTATCGGATACCGGCTCCTTGACAGGCCGGGTTCATTGGTGACACTTGCCCTTCGTCGCCAGCTGCGGCTGCTGTATTATCAGTCGGGGTCCCCGTACCCGGGTCATCGGTCTCCATATCCTCTTGGTCGCTAATAATGACCGTGGCCCTATAGATAATATGAATGAGCAGTTAGTATACAACCAGGAAAGGGTGATGAAAATGTGATAGAACGTCAGGAAAGGAACTTTACCCGGTATTCACTGCAAAGTCCGAAGGGAATTCGCTGCTGGACCCGGGCGAGACTGAAAAGTATCAAGCGAGATTTCGTAAGGAAATGGTTCAGGAATATTGTTTCGTCCAAGAAGGGGTAAGGTAAATACCAGCGCGCCGAGTCGGAGATAATGAAATACCCGGGTTAAGAGCATCAACACCCGGGTAATTTCGGGTCGCTCTGCGCTTGGTTATGGGCGACTCCTTCAAATATGGCCAGTGGAATAACGTCAAGTTAGCTCATGTATATCACCAAAGGAATACGAATTGAATATAAGGAGGCGATATGAAACCTTGAAGACGGCCCCTCGGGGTTTTCTTTTAGATCCGACTTTGATTGTCGGCTCCACTTCCTCCTCATCACTGGCGGATTCTACCTTCCCGTCAGTTTCTTCTTCTTCGTCCTTGTCCTCTTGCTATGGAAGTTATCAAGGTCACAGTTGGAAAATGAAGAACGGGACACGACGAACTCAAAGGAACTAAGTGAAGTTCGGAACGTACCTTCATCCGAGTTAGTGCCATCCTCTTGCTCCTCTGGATTTTCGGAGTTAGGAGGAGTTTCAATCTTCCAAAAGGGATCATCAGCCTGATAAGAAGGTATAAGAATGAGGGTTATTAGTCATATCGAGTGGAAGGTGTGAAAGCAAGAGTATGAAAACCGAGCTTTTACCTTGGGGGCTGGGTTCTCACGGGTGAAGGGTTCTAACCCGGCTATGTTCCGGATTACCTCCAGCTTCTCTGTCAAGAAGCTCTTGATAGTCTTGTTGGTATCTCCGGCTGCAAAGCTGTGGGTGGAGTACCGGAGCGAGTCCGTAGTGTGCCCTGAATACTCGCACATTAACTTAGTGCGGATGGAGTTGGGTTGGATCCGGAAATCGACCCAAGTTTTCACCAGGTTAAGCCCAATGAGACCTTGGGCCGACAGAACAGAGATTTTGGCTAGTAAAGGCCGGATGGCCTCCCTGTCCGAGTCAGGGGCAAAGGCGTTGAAAGACTCGGAGATATCGAGAAGACCCTCCGAGTAACCCGGCAGTTTCTTTTGGCCGGGTGGGGAGGTGTCTCGGCAATAGAAGTACGAGAGTTTCCAGTGTTTGACGTGGGAGTTGAGAGTGAGGGGTGGCATCAGAGAATTCTTGCGGCGCTGGATAGAAACCCCGCCGCAAGCGAGAAGTGCCCCGTCACCGCTTTCGCGGCACGGTTTGCACTGGAAAAGCTCGACGAAAAGAGCCAAACTTGGCGGAGTGCACAAGTATGACTCGGAGAGAACGATGAAGTGGGAGATATTTAACATGGAGTTAGGTCCTATGTCAAAAATGCGAAGGCCATAATGGCTCAGAATGTCACGGAAGAAAGGGTGACCCGGAGGACGGAAGCCCCGGGTCACGTGTTCCACAAAGCATATTACCTCGTCCTTCGCCGGTGTAGGCCGGGTCTCGTTGCCCGGCACCCTCCAGTGGATTTCCTTTTGAGGGGGTAAAACCCCTAACTCGGCCAGTTCTTCTAACTTGGCCTTCGTAACCGTAGATCGCGCCCAATTGGCGGATATGGAGTTGGTGGTCTTGGCCTTGGCTGGTGTTTTCCCCTGCTTCTTGGGAGCCATGTGATTGACCTTCAAAGCACGAGGTAGAAGGATACAAGGAATAAGACTCGGAGGACATGAGTTGTTTGAGCATTAGCAAGTGATATCGAGACAACATGGAAGTTGTATACTATCCAGGTATCAATCTGCAGAGTAAGGGTCAAACTATCCGGGTATCAAGCATCATAATAAAAGTTATGGAGGCCTATGCACTGGAAGAGCCTTTGAGGGCGATGAATGGTTGCACAGGTACCTATTGCGAATAAAAAGAACCGGAAAAGGGAAGATTTTCCGGGTGACGGAAACAAGGGCGGAAAATTTGGGCGGCCCGAGCCCAGATTGGAGACTCTGTTTCTAGATTCGTGGTAAAATTAACGGCTATGGGTGGTAGGAAAATGAAATAAAGTCTATATCCAATTCATTGGATGAGCTAGAATGAATACGAGCGACTTAATTCGGCGTAACCGGGAAGAGGACCGGCGAGTTGACTTCGATCCAATCTGGAGAAAATCAAGAAATTGCGGAGGCTAGTTAATGGATGAGAGAGGCTTACTGGAGGGGATTGCAGTGAAGCTCGACGGAGGCAAATGGCACAAGCCTGGTGCCCCTTTGCGATTCCCGGCGGGCAAGTCGGGGGTCCGGCGGCGGATCTGGGCGGTGGCGCGGAGCGCACCGTGGATAAGCGTAGCCGACGGCAGATGGGCTCCAGCGATGCACGCGAGGCTTCCGTGGTGGCACTCTGTGAGCTGGAGCACTGAGGAGGAAAGGAAGAAGAACGGGGGAAATGAGCTGTTGGGGTTAGGGTTACCCCTAAGAGCCAATTTATAATGGCGCGAGTGGATAAGCCCAGTTCAACGGGTGGGAGCCGGGAGTTACGGAGTAACGGCTATCTGTTTAAGTTTTGCGAGATACGCTTTGAATATTGGGCGAGGTATCCGGACAGAAATTGGGAGGAGATATTCTTCATAATATCAAGATCAATTATCGAGTAAAGCATGGGAACTTGACATTCTTATCAGGGCTTAGACCCGAAAAGCTAAGTGTTTGGAAAGAAGCCGGGTTACTATATGGCCACCATAGAGCTGGGCCTAGCTATTTATCAGAGCGCTTTAACCCGGCCTTCATGCATTCGTGCATCTGATGTTTTTGCAGGGAATAGCAAGCGCTTCCAGGAAGGATCTATGAAGCCTAAGCTATTCTGGGGACTACTGATGGAGGGATAATAACCTGGTAGGCCAGCTCCAAGGTATAACCCAGCCCAAAGGGCGCTGTGCAAGATCCGGCTAAGGATATAGAAACTTCTGGAAGGCCCAAGTTTGTAGGTCTCGTAACCCGGATTGTGGGTTACGGTAAAGGAAAGTTAGGGTTTGTGTGTGGTGTCCGGGTAGGATCCAGGGTGCGTCTTGGAGGACAAGCCAGGGGGTACGGGTGCTTTATAAACCGACCCCTAGGTTTAGTTGGGAGGATCTAAGAACCCTAGCAGTATCGCTTGGTATCGAGCATCCAGTGTATACGAGAGATCGAGTTAATATATTAAGATCAGAGACTCGGCGACTTGATTGCCGGCTACCAGATCGAGTTCCATCATGTTTTCCTCTGAGCTAAACCCTCTCCCAAACGCATGTGTCGTCTTGCTCCAAGATCAGTTACCCCCGGTAACGTCTGCCGTGATTATCCCACGACAACCTTCTCCCACCTGCTCCCTCCTCCCTCTCCCTTTTTCTACCCCGAGCCCCCCAAACCCTAGCCAAGCCTTCCCTCTTCCTCCCTGCCGCCGCCATTCCTTTTTCTCCCTCTCGGATCCCCTTCCTTCCCCTGCCTTTTCTTTCTGAATTTTCTGAATTCCTCCCGAGCACCTCCATGGCCGAGAGTTGGGGGTGGAGCAGCGGCGTCCGTGGTCGTTGGCGAGGCCCCTCCTCGGCATGGATGGAACCAGGAGGGTTCCATCTTCGTTTTTGCTGAAGGAGGCGCAGCCGGAGAGGTACTGCAGCGGCGACGCCATCGACCCCTTCCCGGCGATCTCCTGCCTCCGCCGTCACCGAGACCTCCTCCTCCCTCTACCTCCCCAGGGTGAGCACCCCTTCTCCCCTTCCTTCTCTCTTCCCTCCTGGTGCACGCGCACTGCACCCCGCACACGCCTCGCGCACGTAGCAGCAGCAGCAGCGCCTCCAGTCGCCGGCGATCACCGTCCCGACAGCAAGTTCAGTTAACTGAACTTTCAGTTTCAGTTAACGAACGAGATCCAACCTCAACCCCCCCAAGCCACCCAGTTCTGCCAAGATCTCGCAGCCCAGCCCAGTGGCCAGAGCCCAAACGCGCAAGACCACGGTCGCGGGTTCGACCCCCCGCGCGAAGGATTAATCCACCCCTTTTTGCCGTTTGCCACGCGCGCGCAGGTGGGGCCCTGCGGTCAGCGACCCTGGCAGCCACGCGCGCGCACACCCGCGGCCACGCAGGCGCCGGCTGGGCGCTGGCCCACTGGCCAGTGACCCAGGCTAATCTGCCCTGCGTAAAGAAAGTTCCAGGGCCCTTTCTGAAAACTTATTTTTGCACGTAAGCCCCTGGAAACTTTAAAATGTTCTGGAAATTGCAGAACAGTCCCTGCATTTCAAATGCACATAATAAATTCATTTAAACTCCAATTTCAAAATATAACATATGTTTTCCGTTAAGAATTAAATGCTCTATCTGTTTACACCATTTGTGCACTGTTTTGAACATTCCAAATCAATTCAAAAATTCAAATTCAAATAACTCTTTTGAATTTGATTAAATTCATAACTATTTCAAATTTAATTCAAATGGCACATGTAAAATATGTTTTCCAGGCAAAATTGAACAAGCTTTCCAAATATAACCTTTGTTTCCTATTTTGAATAATTAAAATTGGTTAAATAATTTAAATCTTGTTTAAATCATTTAAAATTGCTAAATTGATAACTTGGTCAAACTAAATTCTTTTTGAACATATAAAATATGTTTTCCATCCCATTTTTCATGAACTTTGTAAATATAAACTTTGTTTTCTATTTTGAATAAATTAAATTGCTGAAAAAACTATTTCTTAATTAATGCATTTAAAATTGTCAATTTAATAACTTGCTCATCTAAAATCCAAATTCAACAAATGAAATATGTATTCCATCTAAAATTTTGTGTTCTTTCCAAATATAATTTTTTATCTGTTTTGAACATTTAAAATTGGTGAAAACAACAAATGTTTGTTTAAATCATTTAAAATGCCAAAGTTCATAACTTATTAAATAAAATTCCAAACTGGGTAAACAATATATCAAACTGAAGCTATTGCGGTTTTCTTATTGTTTTCATCATCCATGCATCATTCTAATCAACATTCACATGATGGTTATTTGTAGATCATTTAATTCAACATTAATTCATGGGCTTTGCCATATGCAATCCAAATTGCATATGGGCCCATTTAAATATGTTTACCATGTCAACTGGTTTACTTTGATGCATCAGTTACTTGTCATGCATATAAAATAGGATCATGCTGGATCTTTTGCCGTAGAAGTAATTGTTGCATCCGGTGTTTGTTCTAGTTCGTTGCTTCTTCGCGGATAGGACGTTGAGATGATGTGAGCAACGACAAGTTCTGCAGATGCACCTCTACTTGCTGGATTCCAGGCAAGTATACTCACTTGCTACCTATGTCTGCCTTTCATCACTTGTTACCGATTCTTCATGTTGCCTTTATTCTAGCCTTATGATTCGATGCTTGTGTCTCGGTCCTATTATATGTTCACCTTGCAACCATGATATAGCCTTCCTTCCAATTCCTATTAACTGTTGTTTGTTTACCCTGTTGGCCCTTGTGTCGTAGTTGCATGCTTAGTGTTGTTTGCGCTCAAGTCTTGTTGTCCGTCTTATCACCTGTTTAGTTTGATAGTTGGGTTTCAATTTAATCAACAACATGTTAATGTTTTGGGTAATATTAATTTGATGATAAGGCACTGGCAGGAGGCCCGACGTGGTTTTGAGGCCTGCTAGTGTCGACCTTAATTAGGAAAAAGGGTCTTGTCCTCTGATCCATGATGAGCGCACTAACCGCATGTGGGAAGCGAGTATGGGCGCCCCCCGCAACTTTGATTCGATTCGCATCTCGTCCAAATCGTCTCATTTAGTTCGGGTTTTCAATTTCCCGCATGCATATGCAGGTGCGAACCCTTGGCGCCAGGGTGGAACTTTTGTAGTCGGCATTTAGGGAGACACGTTCTTAGAGTGCTATGAGGGTCCCCTTTTCTTCGTGGGGTTTGATTAGCCGTGCGCTCAATTGCACGGGGCTCTTTGGGCTTGATGCGAAGAAGAGTTGGGTTGTGTTGAGTGCCTCGCTTGGTGGAAGTGCATTTCCACCTGGCGGGTCATTCTTACGTGTACGGCCAAATTGGTGCATCCCTGCAGGGTTAAATCTTCTCGAGAAGCCGTGTTGTCCGCGGTTATGGATGACTTGGTGAAAGTGCTGGCTAACAAGTACTCAGACAACTTACACTTAACGATGATAACTTGACTAGTAATATAGATTACCTCCACCATAAAAATGAATGTCACCTTAATCAACAGTGTGAGTTTCCTTGGGTTGCTTCCTTAGTAGGGGGTAACACTGGATGGGTATTGTTTGGTGAGTAGTTATAGTTGGTTTTGTCGCGCTATCTTATCCCTTTCTTTTAGCCGGATGTTGTAGCGCGTCTCTGTAGTTAGTTAGTGCAGTCCGCTGCCGCTTCTTTGCAATAATCCCTTTCTTCCGTTGTACCCAAAGTATTTGTATCTTGTGATGATTGGTTACGCTGGTATCTTGTGAGTATGGGTTATCCACTTGCCAGTACTTAGCCGTACTGACCCACGAATCCTTTTCGTGGCTGCATATTCAACATTGCAGTCAACAAGTTTGAAGTCTGACGACGTTAGCTTGGGAATCCCTCCGGCTTGGCCTGGGCAGGGATTGGACGCCATCGGTTATCTTCAGGACTCTTAGTCCAATTTGTATCTTGTCCGTAGTCGGACACTATGTTGTTTCTTCCGCTGTCATTTGGATCTTTGTATTGTATCAGCTGTATCCTTGACTCGTTTGAGTCTTCTTGTATATATATCTTTTCCATTGTTGTTGCGGAATATTCGTGAACTGTTGTAATGTTATCACAAGTGGCAACCTGGAATCGGTTATTATGTGGATTCTGGCGGAAATGCTGAAATCTGCATAGTGCCCGATCTTGGGGCGTCACATCAGCAGTAGTGCCGGCCCGTGCGGGAGGAGGAACAACCGGCGTGGAGGTAGCAGGTGCAGAATCGGCCTCAACCTTCTTCTTCGCGGCCTCTTCCCTCGCCTGAGCAGCCTCCGCCTTCCATCGTGCCAGCATGTCATATGGCTTGGGAAGATCCGACTTAACTGCCTTATCATCAGCATCATATGGTGGGACAATCAAACTGACGTCCAGACTATCGGCAATTATGCTAGCCGAGTGACGAACCTCCTTCTGGATAGCCTTGTAGTTCTTTGTTGAGAACCTGGAGCCGTCATGGTTGAATTCTGGAAACCCGCCAACGAGCTTTTCCGGCTCAAGTTTTGGAAAATATGCCTTAGCCAGTGCAAGCCCCCGGGTTACTCCAACCCGGCAGGATGAGCGTTTCCAGTGCTCGATCCACTCGGGGATAGTGGAGCACGCGTCAAGCAGTGTCTTCAAGCTACCATGTCCAACACCCGGCCACTTCAAATCCTGAAGAATCCATTTGGTCCCGGCACAGAGTTGCCGGATCGTGCTCTTTATCATCTTCAGTTTTTCTATGTCATCTTCATCCGGAGTTACATCATCCGGACCTGCAGAAAATAGAAAAAATAGCTTTAAGTAAGGAAATCCGACAATTTATCAGAATGAGAATCCGGGTTATAGTTATTAAGTTAGGAATAGTTACCAGTCAAAGGACGATATGTGTCGGCAATCTGAACAGAAAACTTGGTCAATTCATCTTCTGCCGCATTAGCCCTCTTTCTATATTTCTTTGCAAGTTTCCCTGTCCTCTTGGCATCAGCTTCAGCCGACTCACGCAGAGTCGCCTCCGTCTCGAGGAGTTTGGTGGCCTTCGCCAATGCTTTCTCAGAGTGGGTTACGAAGGCCTGCGTGGAAACACAAGGAAGGGTTAGCCGGATAAAAGCAAAACTATTAGTTGGATACACTATGAAAGTTCCAAGCAAATTATCAATAAGTTCACTCGGAACTTGGGGACTAGACAAATATACAGGCAATATTACTCGGATTTACCTCATGTTTGGCTATCAAGGCTTCTAGGACATTTTCTTCGTCAGCCCTCAAGGTGTGCAGGGCGTCGAGCATCTGGGTAAAGGTCATATCTTCGGGCTTGGTACCGGAAGAGCCGGCGGCCTGATCACTCGGAGGAGGAACCTTCTCCGGCTTTGGGGTCGAGACCCGGGTTGCCTGGGTGTCAGGATTGGGAGTGCCCATCCTCGTGTCCAGGATCTCTACGTCGTCATCCTCAGGTTCCTCAGATGGCTTGGGAGACCCGGCTTCCTGCCGGGCCGAGTCTGTCAGGGGGTCTTGTTCTTGGTTTTCTTCACCAGCACCGCCAGTTGCGGCGTCCATATCATCAGCCGGCCCTTCAGTCTCCCGATTGTCCTTGTCCATGGTATCCGGGTCACTGATCGAGACCTGGGCGCTAAGGAAAGAAAAGAGAAGTGGTTAGTAGCAAAAAGTGAAGGTTATCAAAAGGACTAGTATATCGCTTAGCAGGCAATATAACTTACCCGGCATTCACCACAAAGTCCGCCGGAAGCTCGCTGCTAGACGCGGACGAGGCTGTTACAGAATCCGAGAGTGAGACCCGGAACTGTCCGGCTAATGGATGATTGGGGGAAGGGTGTCTTTGAGGTGAGTTGCAGGGATGAGATGGAGAAGTACCAGTGCGACGAGCTGGGGACGTGGGAATACCCGGGTTGAGGGGATCGTCACCCGGGGAATCCCGGGTTACCCTGCGCTTGGTCGGAGGCGGGTCCTTCAAGTGTGGCGAATTGGACAATTGTCGGTTAAGTTCGCGCATATTATCAAAAGAATAGGGTTGGGAGGTCATGGAGGAATATGGAACCTTGAAAACAACCCCTCGGGTTTACCTCTTGGCTCCGACCTCAACTTCCGGCTCGGCCGCTTTTATCGCTCTCGGTTTCTTCCGGGTCTTCCTTGCCGTCCTTGTCATCCTTATCATCCATCCCTGAAAGGCACAAATACATAGTCGTAAAAAGAGAAAAAATGGGAAAGCAAAGTAATAGAAGTTAAGATGATTGAAACCCGGATGGTACCTTCATCGGTGTCAGCCGGTTCTTCTTCTTCCTCTGGGTTGCCGGAGTTGGGGGGGGTCTCGATGCTCCAAAAAGCATTACCAGCCTGAGATAAAGGCATAAAAGTGAGAGTTAGTAGTTGTATCAAGTAAAAGTACAAGAGTAAGTGAATAAGTGTCGGATCTTACCGCTGGAGCCGGGTTGTCCCGAGTGAACGGCGCTAACCCGGCTATATTTTTGATCACTTCCACCTTCTCAGTCAGGAAGCTCTTGATGATCTTGTTCGTGTCGCCAGCCGGGTAATTCCTTGAAGAGTAACGAAGCGCATCCGTGACATGCCCCGAGTACTCGCACATCAACTTGGGACGGATGGAGTTGGGCTGAATCCGGAAATCTACCCAAGTCTTAACCAAATTAAGCCCAAGGAGACCCTGGGCGGAAAGGACGGCTATCTTTGCTAGGTGGGGCTGGATGGACTCTCTGTCCGACTCAGAGGCGAAGGCATTGAAGGTGTCAGAAAGATCGAGGAGCCCCTCAGAGTAACCCGACAGTTTCTTTTCGCCGGGTGGGGAAATGTCCCGGCAGTAGAAAAAGGAATTTTGCCAATGCTTAACGTGGGAGTTAAGCCTCAAAGTCGGCATTGGCAAATTCTTTCGCCGTTGGATGGAAACTCCGCCGCAGGCCAAGAGGGCCCCGTCACCGCTTTCGCGGCACGGTTTGCATTGGAATAGTTCGATAAATAAGGCAAGGTTCGGGGGGACGCACAGGTAGGATTCACAAAGGACTATGAAGTGAGTTATGTTCAACATAGAGTTAGGCCCTATGTCGAAGACTCGGAGGCCGTAGTGGCTGAGGACTTCGCGGAAAAAAGAGTGACCCGGGGGACGGAATCCCCGGATCACGTGCTCTACGAAGCATATTACCTCATTTGAAGCAGGGGATGGCCGGGTCTCGTCACCCGGAACACGCCAATGGATCTCCTTTTGAGGAGGGAGGACGCCTGATTCGGCGAGCTCCTCCAGCTTGGCCTGGGTCACGGTGGACCGAGCCCAGTTGGCGGAAATATCTTGGGTCGTCTTTGGTTTTGCCGGCTGTTTGCCCTTGTTCTTGGGAGCCATTTGTTCGGTCTGCAAAACACAAGGCAAAGAGTACAAAACATGAGTAACTAAGACCCGGAAACTACGAAGTTATCCGAGTATCAATAAGCAGCTCGGAAACTACGAGTTATCCGAGTATCAACGAGCAGTATGGAATTACGGGTTATCCGAGTATCGATGAACAGTTATGGAAATTACAGGTAATCCTAGTATCAGTGAGCACTTATGGAAGAGGGTTGGTTGTATGGTTAACTAGAGAGTAATTGAAAGATCCAGAAATAGTGGTCTATCCGGGTATCAAAGAGCAACCACGGAAAAACTTGACAAAATTACGTCTAGATCGAGAAATTTGCAGAGAAATCTATGGAGAAATTAATGGCTACAAGGGATAGGGGAGCATTATTGAATCTACCATTGAGCAAGTAGATAAGCAAGAATGGAGTTGTGCAACTCAAATCGGCACGGAGTAAGAAGATAACTTATGAGCAGACCTAGATCCAATCTACATCGAGTGAAAAACTTGAAGATAAAATTCATGGAGGAAAATTTACAGACGAGGTTCGGAGGAGGTTGCGGTGGAGGCAGATGACGCAACTGCGGTGACCTGCGGGATCCCCCGGCGAGCAGCTCGATGGCGCGGCGACGGAGGCTGGCAGCGACGCAGCGCGGGCCGTGGACGAGCGCAGTTGGCGGCGGCTCGGTTCCGGCGGCGCGGCCGTGGGCTCCGTGGCGGCGCGGTGGCGAGCTCGGGTAAGGGAGCGCCGGAGAGGAGAAAGAGATGGGGGGAAATGGAACGTTGAGTTTAGGGTTACCCCCTTGGGCTTGTATTTATAAGCACGTGTGGGGAAACCTAGACGAGCAAGCGGGAGCCAAAAATTTCGGGAAGGAGGGATACCCGCCCGGAAATTTTGGGATATGCGTTAAGTGCCCGTGCGCGATATCCGGAAAGGATAGGAAGCAAATCCCTTCCGCGATATCCGGACTAATAAATGAACGAAATGAGCCGCGTCTTTTGCATCCCCTTCGGAGCATTGACCCGGAAAAGTAAAGACCGGTTCAGAGAAAGCTGGGTTATCATATGGACCACCAGTGGAGTTAGGCCTAGCTGTTTATCAAAGCAACCTAACCCGGCTTCTATGAACTTGTATGTTTGTTATTTTTGCAGGGAATAGCATGCGCTTCAAGGAGGATCTCGTGAATCCCAAGCTATTCTGGGGACTACTGATGGAGGGATGATAACCCGGTAGGCTAACGCCAAGGTGTAATTCGGCCCAAAGGGCGCTGCGCAAGATCCGGCTTAGGTAAAAGGAGTTTCTAGAAGGCCCAAGAGTGTAGGCCTCGTAACCCGGTTTGTGGGTCCGATAGGGAAACTTAGGGTTTGTAAGCAGTGTCCGGGTAGGATTCCGAGTATGCCTTGGACGGTAAGCCAGGGGGTCCGGATATTATATAAGCCGGCCCCTACACTGGTAGAAAATAGGCCTTCCATACGCCCCCATTAGTCCCCAAAAGTATCGACCCGCGACTATAGGGGTCTCTAGTCACGGTTCGGGAGGAGACCTTTAGCCGCGGTTGTCCAGGTGAACCGGGACTAAAGGCCCATCCCTATATAGGGACTCAGCTCGCTGCACTTAGCCACATTTGGTGTCACTTCTGCTCACAACATTCACAAGGGGTGGTGGGTATGCTTTTGGTTCCTACTATGCACACAAGGTGTTCGATGAAATGCCCGATAGCATGAAACACACATGATATGAAGTGTCCGAGCCGCACTTGAGCGTTTTCATTTATTTTACCTCCGCGATCACGGTTAGCAACTTGAACCTTTCATGATTTGTATTATTTCCAGCTAGTTAGTTTAACAAATGCATGATGGTTAATGCAGATGAATCGGCAATGAATGTACGGTAACCGACTCTCCGGCGAGTTCACTACGGGTTTGAAAGATTTCCTCGTAGTGGCAAATGCGAACAAGCAGCGAGGTTTTATTATCTGTCCATGTGCTGAATGTAAGAATGAGAAGGGTCACTCCTCCTCAAGAGTCGTTCACATGCACCTGCTTCGGCACGGTTTCATGCCAAGCTATAATTGTTGGACCAAGCATGGAGAAAGAGGGGTTAGAATGGAAGAAGATGAAGAAGAGGATGATATCGATTTCAACTATCATGACGCTTTCGGTGATACTTTCATGGAGGATGATGCCGAAGGTGGGGAAGGGTTTGGTGAAGGTGAAGAAGAGGCACATGATGAGCCCGCTGATGATCTTGGTCGGACCATTGCGGATGCACGGAGACGCTGTGAAACTGACAAGGAGAGGGAGAATTTGGATCGCATGTTAGAGGATCACACGAAGTCGCTGTACCCAGGATGCGACAATAGTCTGAAAAAGCTGGGCTGCACACTGGATTTGCTGAAATGGAAGGCACGGGAAGGTGTAGCTGACTCATCATTTGAAAATTTGCTGAAAATGTTGAAGAATATGTTTCCGAAGAATAACGAGTTGCCCGCTAGTACGTACGAAGCAAAGAAGGTTGTGTTCCCTCTAGGTTTAGAGATTCTGAAGATACATGCATGCATTAACGACTGCATCCTCTACCGCGGTGCATACGAGGATTTGAATGAATGCCCTGTATGCACTGCATTGCGTTATAAGATCAGAGGCGATGACCCTGGTGACGATGTTGAGGGCGAGAAACCCAGGAAGAGGGTTCCCGCCAAGGTGATGTGGTATGCTCCTATAATACCTCGGCTGAAACGCCTGTTCAGGAACAAAGAGCATGCCAAGTTGTTGCGATGGCACAAAGAGGACCGTAAGTCCGACGGGGAGTTGAGACACCCCGCTGATGGAACGCAATGGAGAAAGATCGACAGAGAGTTCAAAGATTTTGCAGCTGACGCAAGGAACATAAGATTTGGTCTAAGTACTGATGGCATGAATCCTTTTGGCGAGCAGAGCTCCATCCATAGCACCTGGCCCGTGACTCTATGCACCTACAACCTTCCTCCTTGGTTGTGCATGAAGCGGAAGTTCATTATGATGCCAGTGCTCATCCAAGGTCCGAAGCAACCCGGCAACGACATCAATGTGTACCTAAGGCCATTAGTTGATGAACTTTTACAATTGTGGGGCAGACCTGGTGTACCTGTGTGGGATGAGCACAAAGAAGAGGAATTTAACCTACGAGCGTTGCTTTTTGTAACCATCAACGATTGGCCTGCTCTCAGTAACCTTTCGGGACAGTCAAATAAGGGATACAAAGCATGCACGCACTGCTTACATGAGACTGAAAGTGTATTTTTGGATAATTGTAGGAAGAACGTGTACCTGGGTCATCGTCGATTTCTTCCCCGAAATCTTAACGTAAGAAAGAAAGGCAAGCATTTCAACGGTAAGGCAGATCACCGGCCGAAGCCTGCGGAACGTACTGGAGCTGAGATATTTGATATGGTCAAGGATTTGAAAGTCATCTTTGGAAAGGGTCCTGGCGGACAATCAGTTCCGCAGGGAGTTGACGGGCACGTACCCATGTGAAAAAGAAATCGATATTTTGGGAGCTACAGTATTGGAAAGTCCTAGATGTCCGCTCTGCAATCGACGTGATGCATGTTACGAAGAATGTTTGCGTGAACCTGCTAAGCTTCTTGGGCGTGTATGGGAAGACAAATGATACAAAGGAAGCATGGCAGGACCAGCAACTTTTGAAAGACCCAGATGACCGGCATCCGGAATGGTTTCAAGGTCGTGCCAGCTACGCTCTTACGAAAGAAGAGAAGGTCATTTTTTTTGAATGCCTGAGCAGTATGAAGGTCCCGTCTGGCTTCTCGTCGAATATAAAGGGAATAATAAACATGGCGGACAAAAAGTTCCAAAACCTGAAGTCTCACGACTGCCACGTGATTATGACGCAATTGCTTCCGATTGCTTTGAGGGGGCTCCTACCGGAAAATGTTCGAGTAGCCATTGTGAAGCTATGTGCATTCCTCAATGCAATCTCTCAGAAGGTAATCAGTCTAGAAGATCTACCACGGTTACAGAACGATGTGGTCCAATGTCTTGTCAGTTTCGAGTTGGTGTTTCCACCATCCTTCTTCAATATCATGACGCACCTCCTGGTCCACCTAGTCGAAGAGATTTCCATTCTCGGTCCTGTATTTCTACACAATATGTTCCCCTTCGAGAGGTTTATGGGAGTATTAAAGAAATATGTTCGTAACCGTGCTAGGCCAGAAGGAAGCATCGTAAAGGGCTATGGAAATGAGGAGGTAATTGAGTTCTGCATTGACTATGTTCCTGACCTTAAGCCGATTGGTATTCCTCAATCACGGCACGAGGGGAGACTAAGTGGAAAAGGCACGATCGGAAGGAAATCAACGATATGTATGGACGGTCATTCTATGACTGAAGCACACCACACAGTTCTGCAAAATTCGAGCTTGGTGGCTCCGTACTTCGAGCAACACAAGAATATTTTACGCTCGGACAACCCGGGGAAGCCTGAATCATGGATTAGAAAGGCCCACATGGAGACTTTCGGCAGTTGGTTGCGAAAACATTTAATGAATGACAATGATGTTGGAGATCAGCTGTACATGTTGGCCAAGACACCATCTTCGACTATAACGACTTACCAAGGGTACGAGATTAATGGGAATACATTTTACACGATCTCCCAAGATAAAAAGAGCACCAACCAAAACAGTGGTGTCCGCTTTGATGCAGCAACCGAGATTGGGCAAAAGGTCACATATTATGGTTACATAGAGGAGATATGGGAACTTGACTATGGACCCTCCTTTAAGGTCCCTTTGTTCCGATGCAAATGGTTCAAGCTAACAGGAGGTAGGGTAAAGGTGGACGAGCAATACGGAATGACAATGGTGGATTTCGACAATCTTGGTTACCTTGACGAACCGTTCGTCCTAGCCAAAGATGTCGCTCAGGTTTTCTATTTGAAGGACATGAGTAGCAAACCGAGGAAACGGAAAGATAAGAAAACGATCAGTACATCATGCGATGATCCAAAGCGCCACATTGTTCTTTCAGGGAAAAGAAACATCGTGGGAGTGGAGGACAAGACAGACATGTCAGAAGATTATAATATGTTTGGTGAAATTCCGCCCTTCAAAGTCAACACTGACCCAAGCATTAAGTTAAATGATGAGGATGCTCCATGGACACGGCCAAATCGTAAGAAAGCAGGGACACAAGGGAAGAATTGATGTGTAATAATTTATTGTGTACCAAACTTTTTTGAATGGATCATGTGAATTATATTATCTCGGATGTGTTTAAGACTAGCTACTTTGCAAAATATTTGGGAAAACGAGTGGAAAGCATGGAAAACAGAAGGTTACTTAAATGTCTCAAAACCTTGTGAGATAAAATATCTGATTTCATAACTTTTATTAAAAACAGAAAACATACGAACACTACTCCTCGTCGTCGTCGTCGGGGAACTCGTCGGTGACCTCCTCCGGGTCATCGTCGTCGGCGAACTCGTCGGTGAACTCCTCGTCGTCGTCGGAGGTGCATGATGGTATGTCCGAGATAGGCCCTCACCTCGGATCGTCGGAGGCCCAGACTTCACCGGCGCGGTCGGCCCGACGAAGCTCTTGCAGCGCCCTCGTCCTCGCCTCCCGAGCGGCATCTAACGCGAGGTGGCGTTCGAGGCGGCGCTCCGCCCGCTCAGCCGCGCGGGTCTGCCAGAGCTCCTCGTCGGCGCTCTCCTCCCCCGGGTTGTTCCGGTAATACTCGCGGACGACGCGTTCTTCCCTGGCGTCGACTAGGCCCTGAAACGCGCGGTGACGGAGGTGGAGGTGGTCGGCGGCAGTGACGATCTGCGGCTTCGGCGCCCTGGCCTCCGCTTCCCAGACGGTGTGGCAGTCGTTGAAGTTCATCAGCGACCGCGGGCGGTTGAGGCGCCAGGCCGCCGCGTCCCAGGCGCGGGCGGCCTCCGCCGCCGTCGCAAAGGAGCCGAGGGGGATGCGATCGTCCCCCCAGCGGATATCTGCGCTGAACATTCCGTTCTGCCGTGCTCGGACGCCGCGGAAGCCGCTGGTGCTGTTCCTCCTCGGAGGCATGGTGGAAGCGCGACGGTGCGTGGAGAGGAGAAAACGCGCTCGAGGCGCGACAGTTTATACCGCGCCCTCCTGGCCACGCGTCACAACTCCCGCGCCACGCGTCGCAACTCTCGCGCCACGTGCCACCCTAACACAACCAAGCAAATAGTTGCACATTACTACCCGAGCTCAAAGTGAACATTGACCCAAGCATGGATGGATGTGTTAAAGGGGGGGTGTAGAACAAAACAATCGGTATCACCATCAGACAGCCCTACCGTGGCTACTCGGTGCAATATGCATACCAAATGCACTGTAGGACGTATGATGGCGAATCCGGATGTTTTGTATTTGCTCGATAAACTGAATATATGATGTATCAGACCTTAAAGGGGGATGTAGAACAAAACAATCGGTATCGCCATCATACAGCCCCACCGTGGCTACTGGGTGCAATATGCATACCAAATGCACGGCAGGACGTATGATGGCGAATCCGGATGTTTTGTATTTGCTCGATGAACTGACCGGTGTATGAAGGTGGGCTATATATAGGGTCCTCTGGCTCACAAAGTGTTGTGCTAGGGTTTTGATCCAACGGTTAAGAAACCACCTCATCCAACGGCTCACAACAGCTCGAAAGAAACACACCGTAGCCCTGATCGAACGGCTCACAACAGCTCGAAAGAAACACACCCCGGATCCAACGACTCACAAGCGCTTTAAAGAAACACACGATCCGTGTGATTCTATCTGATTGGTCCAAATGAAACACTAACCCATTTAGTCCCGGTTGGTGTCCCCAACCGGGACTAAAGGGATGTTTTCTTCTCGCTATATATATGTATGCATTGCCACACCATTGGCATAAACACATACAAACTCACCACTCTCTCATGGCTTCTACCGTACCCACTCTAACATTAATCCAGGCGGAGGCACTTTCCGCCTCGAACTACCCCTGCCCGTGCGGCTACAACGTTCCCGCCGGTTGGATGCTAAGCGCCGGAGGAGTGCCGGTCCCTCCTCTTCCTCAAGGTGTGGCACGTCGGGCGGCCATCACGAACCACTACTATCACGAGCTCACGCCGGAGCAGCGGAGGAATCCCAGTTGGCATCCCGATAACCAGCATACTTGGGATGCCTTCTTCATCAATCGGCGTGAGAGGGCGCTCGCCAGGTATGAGGAGGACGGCCTGCCTCCTGGGAACTTTCACGAGGCCGGTCGTCGGCTATGGTGGTCCGGCCGGACTCTACAGAGCGTCATGGACTACATCAGGGCCGGCGATATCCCCCGCCTGCGCTACCCTCAGGCCCAGTCCTGGAGTCGTGATCCTCCGAGGGAGTGCAGAGCACCGTCAGACGATAGTGACGTCGACGGTGGCGGCGACTACGACGACTACGAGTACATGTACTATAGGCCTAGGCAGGAGTATGACTAGCAGATATCAGATCATGCATCTATGCTCTCCGTTTAGGTTTAGATCCACTCTAGCCATTATGTACTACCTTTTTTATCTATATATATTCAAGATGTGTGTGAATCTTTCTGATTGGATGGAAGAAAACCATAACCATTTCGTCTCGGTTGGTAAAACATGCCGAGACTAAAGGGGTTTTTTTTTTCTAAATTTTCTGATATATTATTTGTATTTTTAAGATTTTAAAAAGAATTAGTTTTATTTTTCTGAATTTTCTGATATATTATTTGTATTTTTAAGATTTTAAAAAGAATTAGTTTTATTTTTCTGAATTTTCTGATATATTGTTTGTATTTTTAAGATTTTAAAAAGAATTGGTTTTATTTTTCTGAATTTTCTGATATATTATTTGTATTTTTAAGATTTTAAAAAGAAAAGTATTTGAAAAAGCACCCTTAGGTTCGTGACACGAAAAAACCTTTAGTCCCGGTTTGTGACACCAACCGCGACTAAAGGCTCTTTCCGCGCGGGAACGGAACCACCGCGAAAAAACCCCTTTAGTCCCGGTTTGTGTCACCGCCCGGGACTAAAGGCTTGTCCCTATATAAAGTTTCGTGCGCTGTCCTCCTCTTCCTGACACCAAACGCATCGAGGAACAGATCGAGCTTGTCTTCTCCGCGCGTGCCGCCGTCGTCTTCTCCGCGCCGCCCTCGTCTCCGGTAGGTGCCCGTCGCCGCGTGCGCCCGATTTCGCCCTCGATTCGGTTGGTCCCGCCGCCGCGTGCGCCCGATTTCGCCCTCGATTCGGTTTCACAGCTCGATCGACAGCGCCCTTTCTTCTCCCGTGCACGCCCTCGTTTCTTCACGGGGTAGCCGACGACGGCGGTTACCGGCGATGGGAGATGAGAAGCGAAGAGGGGCACGACGGCTTGCCTCCCTTATCCTCTACGAGGAGGCACACAAGAGCGGTGGCCATGGAGGTGCTGCATGCGCGCCACGGTCTCTGGCAGAGGAAGAAGAAAGGAGAAAAGAAACAAAATTTTGATACCCCCTGATTGTTTTGAGAATTACAACTAAGTCCCTCTGCTATACAAAATAGAGAATAAAACGATGTTTTAAGAATTATAACTCCAAAAATCATTAAAAAAATGTGCAAAATGTTCAGAATAATATGAGCCAACTGTTTATACCATTTTAATCCATGTTTGACAAAGTTCAAAATGAGGCCATATTTGGAGTTTGAATTAAATTCATTAAAATAATGAAAATAAGTTTTAATTCAATAAATTCAGAATATTAAGTGTAATATACCAAAAAGACCAGGAAAGCAAATGCAACCTAGCTATGGGGTTCTCCAAGTCATTTGAGCAACTAATCTTGGACACACCTCTAAAGTATGGTTTTCCCCCTCCGGTGGTCATCGTCCACCCAAAACCCTAGCAATCTATTTTCCCTCCTTCTACAACAATATTTGCTAAGTCTCCTATATACTTAATTAATTTTTACTACATGCATATCTGCAGGAGTGACATATGGCGGACAATAGAGACCTGACGGCGGAACAAGAGGCTGAAGGTTTTATATATGAAATTATAGCCGGAGAACATGATGTAATCTCTTCTTATCTGAACCTTGAGGATCAAGAAGATGAAGGAACGGACATTGTCGATGATCAAGGAGGTGAAGAAGGAACAGACATTGTGGATGATCAAGGAGGTGAAGGAATGGACATTGATGACGGAGGTCAACCGTCGACAAACGACGATCTCCAATTGCAAAGAACAACCACCTCCGGCGAGGTATATATATATATATACATTGAGCCTCTTGTGATACAAACTTACTGAAATGTGAATACATATGCACTAACGCGCGCGACTCTCTTTCTTATTTTAGCCCTCGGCCGGATCGAGTACGACAACGCGTGGCAAATCCAAGGCGATGAAAGATTCCGAAATATATACCATCGAATCAGTCGGTGTAACCGGCAAGCCCCTACAGCACACCACAAAGTTTATCAACCAATGCGGAGTCATTGTTAGAGACACTGTCCCGATCACCGTCCAGGAATGGAAGGAGCCAAAGAAAGCACGTCTTGGTTTCAGTTATGTCCACAAGAGAACGAAAAAGGAGATGTTCAGAAAGCTTATGGTACATTTCATTCTACCTATGGAATACCACAAAAAAGATGAATTCGGTGAGGAGGTTCCGGGTGGACGTCAGAGGAGGAGGCTAGTCAAAGAGTTCGCTCTTCAGAAGATGGCCGAAGCATTCCGGAACTTCAAGAAAAAATTGTTCCGTGAATATGTCAGCAAGGGCAAGATTCCGCTTTTCACTGGACAACATGAGAAACTGAGAGATGATTGGACAGAATTTGTGACGCAGAAGAAATCGGAGCATTTCAAGGAAATGTCGAAAAAAATAAGGCTAATGCGGATAAGAAACAGTACCATCATGTTATGGGGCCAGGAGGATACCGCGTTTCGGCGCCTAAGTGGCAGGCAATGGAGGACGGCCTGAGGGCAAGAGGAATCCCTCTAGGTACAGAGGGATGGGACGAAAGAGCCAAAATGTGGTGGTACGGGCATGGGGGATCGCTAGATCCGGAGACAGGGGCGTGTGTTCATCGGCAGACAACGTTTGCTCCCACAAAAGACCTTGTTGACGCAATCACCAAAGCTCAAAAGGGCTTGATCAGGTTCAACAGAAGAGAGACCAACTGACCCATGCCCTCGGCAATCCTGAACACGGAGGACATATACGAGGCAAAGGCAGATTGCCGTGGAAAGTAGGGTTTTCCCAGGAGGGTGACCCGTACTGTTACAGAAGCCGTAAGAGAAATGTGGACCGGGCTGCTGTCGAAGCTGCAGATCTTCTGTCGAAGCTTGCAATCGAAGTTAGTGAGTTGAAGCAGACCGTGGCGGGAATAGTTGAGAAAGAAACAGCGGCGGCAGCAGGGCCGCATGAAGAACATGCAGCGGATCAGCGGAGAAGCAGCGTGGCTTCCACGGAGGCCCCGCCTGCAGGTGCTAATGCACCGATGACCGAGAGTCGTGCACCGGAGCCTCACTACCCCGTGGATGATGTAAAGGAGATGAAAGAATGTGATCTGCAATATCCCGTGGGGAACATTTCCATGAAGGTAGCTATAGGCAGTGCTTTACCCTATACACCTGGAGCACTCCATCACAACAACCCCATTCCATATGGCTATGCTCGTGTCAGGGTTTGAGGACCTGGAGATTGACATAGCTACACCCGAAGGGGAGAGAAGACTTGGAGATGTCAAGCGCCAGTTCATTCTATGGAAAAAAGTACATAGTGTTTCCAGGCGAGACGCCAAGGCTAACAAGTCCACCCCCCTCCGATGGTGCAGGTGCTGGTGGTGGTGCTGGTGCTGGTGCTGGTTCAACTACGCCTCCTTCACGCCATTCGACGCCGTCCCCCATCCACAATCTCCGGCGGGTAAGCAGCCGTCGCCCCCGATTCCTCCTCCGGCGGTTAAGCAGCCGTCGCCCCCCATTCCTCCTCCGGCGGTTAAGCAGCCGTCGCCCCCCATTCCTCCTCCGGAGGAAAAGCAGACGTCTCTCCCCATTCCTCCTCCGGAGGATAATCAGTCGTCGCCCCCCATTCCTCCTCCGGAGGATAAGCAGACGTCGCCCCCCATTCCTCCTCCAGCGAAGAAACAGAAGCAGGCGGACAGCAAGGGAATCTGCTATTGGTCTATTAACCCGGAGCCTTATGTACCTAAGACCACACGGGTACCGGAGCCATCACTGAAGCCTCTCCCCCCAAGGCCTTGGGAACTTAGTTATGCTGAAACCAAATTGGCCGTGAAGGCTGACGTTGAGAAATGGAAGGCCCGTCAGAAGGCGCTAAAGGAGCCTGAGCCCAAGGAAGTATTCCCTCCGATTGTAGACAAGTGGGCTACGGGTTTTTTGTCGACAGTGTCCCAAGCCGAGAAGAATTTGCCTAAAGACTATGATATTGAACTTCGTAATCAAGCAAAAATATTGGAGGAGGAGAAAGCAAAAATATTGGAGGAGGAGAAAGGAAAAGGAAAAAGAAAAAAAAAGCGGGAAACAAGTTGGCCAGCTCGGGATGCAGAGTAAACAATCGATCCCCCCGCTCATAGTGAAAGCCGCTCCAGAACAGGACCCCGAGGTCATAAATGCTGTGGCAGCAATGGGATTGACTGTAGCTACTGCCATGGAAAATGCGTCCGAGGCCGGTATGTCTCTTCGTCTCTTTTTAGGCCTAGACGATGCGCCAATGGCTGAGGTAGCATTACAATATGAGAAGAAAGGGCCTCTCGTCGAGCCTACGAAGGAAAAGGATTACCACCACTAATGCAAAGTCTGCTACGTTGGTACAAACAATTCATATCATGGACCGACAAAGAATTTGTGTATGTGGATTATACAGAGGAGCATCACACCAAAAAAGTACTCTGTAACAGTTGAGATGAGTGAATTGTTCCAGCTGTTCAATCTGCGCGAGCTCGACAAATCTATCCTGAGTTGCTACGTTCTGTAAGTGGTTTATTTCTATCTCATCTCGTTCTTCATTGCCTATATATATATATATATAGGATATATATATATATATATATATATATATATATATATATATATATATATATATATATATATATATTGTCCTAATTAACTATATTGTTGCGTACGCTATTATGCAGATTGAAGATTTGGGAATGCAGAATAAGACTCATCCATGATGTTGGGTTCATTGACCCACAAATCATTAATGGAACTATGTTAAAACGTCACCCCAAAGACGTGGAGAAAGACTTGTACAATTTTCTTAAAAAGCATGAATCCAAAAGTTATATTCTATTTCCTTACCATTTTGGGTGAGTGTTTCTCTCATGTTCCCATTCTCTTTTGTTTACTCCATGCATGGTATGTCTAATCGATAAGTTATGCATGACTGTGCATGTAACGTGTCCGCAGGTTCCACTGGATTCTGCTAAAAATTGAACTTGACACCTCCACTGTTTTTATCATTCACTCTATGAATTCAGATACAAATCTTTGGGTCGACGTGAGAAAAATGATGCAAAGGTAATTATTTTCAATCATTTCCGCTCTATATCGATCGGTCTCATCTTTTGTTCATTTCCTAATATGCAGTAGCTAATAACTCTCTTGTTCATTTAATTTTATTTGCAATGTAGAGTTTGGAGACGGTTCTCACATGGACATGTCGGTGGATTCAAACAACAGCTACAATTTAAAAATGTGGTCAAAGGTGTGGATAAGCAGCCACCGGGGACCGGTCTATGTGGATACTATGTCCGTGAGAACATACGGAAAGAAATCTCTAAGAGGAAGAAGGACGAGACCGCGCGGAGGGGTCTCAATAACTTGCGGAGGGCGCTTACTCCAGAAGCTCGCTTCCGACCAATTCAATAGGAAATAGCAGGATTTTTCCTTAGGCATGTCATCGATAGGAAAGGAGAGTACCATGCGTCCACCGACGATGACTATTATACGCATCAGCCCTGAGTACTTTGAAACTTGTTCGAATTTGTGTATGGTCATCCATCTTAATTGTGTAATATGGAAACTTGTTCGAGGTTGTATATATGGTCACCCGATATTGAATATATATTATATATTCCTATTGAATTCTCCTTGTTTGAAATTTCATATATATATATGCATGTATATAGTATCGTAAAATATATATATATATATGTGTACTGAAACTTCATCAAAATTAAAATAAAACACAAAATAAAATATAAAAGAAATAAAACAAAACAAATTAAAAAGGAACCTTGTTGCAAGAAGCTTCAGATTGCATGAGAGCCTCCATCCATCTTGTGGAGTGACCTCGAGCTCATGTAAAGGTTTGGTCAATGTCTCCAAGTCGACCTCATAGTGGAAACGAGAATCTCCCTCACCGGAGAATCTCAAGGAGAATAAGGTGTGCACAACCGTGCTATTGAGGAGTGCCTAGGTGGCTCCCCACCTCTCCAACGTAGACGTACTTCTCATTGAGAAGGAACTACGGGAATCATATCCTTGTCTCCTTGTTTACACTTGTGGTTTATCTTTGATGGAGGGATGATAACCCGGTAGGCTAACGCCAAGGTGTAATTCGGCCCAAAGGGCGCTGCGCAAGATCCGGCTTAGGGAAAAGGAGTTTCTAGAAGGCCCAAGAGTGTAGGCCTCGTAACCCGGTTTGTGGGTTCTGATAGGGAAACTTAGGGTTTGTAAGCAGTGTCCGGGTAGAATTCCGAGTATGCCTTGGACGGTAAGCCAGGGGGTCCGGATATTATATAAGCCAGCCCCTAGGGTTAGATTAAGCAGAAAATCACACAATCGCGAGATATTCGAGTATTCCTTGTAATACGAGAGTTGAGATAATATATTCAGATCGGAGACTCGGCGACTTGATTGCCGGCTACCAGATCGCATATCGCCATGGTTTCCCTTGAGCTAAACCCTCTCCCAAACACCAGAGTCGAATTGCCCCAAGACAAGTTACCCCCGGTAACGTCTGCCGTGATTATCCCACGACAGTTGGCGCCCACCGTGGGGCCTACGTCCAAGGGTGTTTACATCACGGGAGAAGCTCGGGAGAACATGAAGAACCTCGTCATCGTCGAGATCTACACCGACCCCAAAGGAGAGAAGATGGTGGACGATTTTGGCTGGGGGCCAGAGTCGGATCTGCTCGAATCCGGATCTGTCATCACGATCGGATGGGTCAACGTCTTCGTCGGCATGGTACGTGCGTTCGGTTCAATCCCTGACGATTTTGGATTTGATTCTGTGTCAGGAGAGGCCACCCACGTTCAGTCGGACGGAGAAGAATCGGTCGGGACGGTGGACCCGATACAAGAGCCCACCACGAAGAGGGAACAGCCGGAGGAGCCGGCATGGACCCCGCGTGGCCGGGTCATGAGAGAGGATGATACCGAGTCTATCTTGCACCTGCTGGAGGACTGGTACAAGGAAGATAGCTGTGATGAGGAGGAATATGAGTCTTCGCCAAGCATTGCGCGCCAGGTCGCGGTCTACACGGCCCCTGCAACCAATCTCAATCAGGGGAACGTGACTACGGCCGCGGTCGGAGCGGCGCAAACATTGGCCCAGCAGCAAAATCCGGCTGACGGAAATCCGGTTCTGACCCGGGTTGACGGAGAGTCAGCTTCAGTCACCAGCCGAGCGGCGGATAGCGAGCTGCAGGCAAATATGTTTGGGTTCCTGGCTAACAGGACGCCAGGGGCGGGTCCTTCGAATCCACAACACCCGGCCCTGTTCAGTAACAATATGGTCTTGGACCCAACAGTGTTAGCTACTGTGATAACACCGGAAAATGCCGCGGCGCGTGCCAGGGACTTGGAGGTAGCACGCCGCGCGCTAGAGCAACAAAGAAGGGATGTGGAAGCAGAAAAGCAAGGGGTAGCCACGCGCCAACGCGAACTGGACGCGCTGGAGAACCGGCTCCAAGCTGAGACAAGCAGGGTGCATCAAATATACCAGACAAGATTACCGGCGATGGGTGGAGTCATAAACCCAAACGCACTATTCATCACACCCCAGGATCAGCCGATTCCGGCTGTGAATCGGGAAACTGTGCATCAGCCGGCAACTGGAGCAGGACAGTCGGCAAACGTGCAGGCCGGGTTACCCACATTGCAGACTGGGGCCACTGTCGGCAACACAGCACCACCACCACCACCATCACGATTTCGTACGCCACCAGGTCACTTCAATAACCCCATGGATAATGTGTATGCCGCAACATTAGCATTGAATCAGATCCCCGTAAGAGAGTCACCCCATGCGGAGCAGACCCGGCAGGCGATCAATTTACTGCATACCGCAGTGGCTCAGCAGGTTAATTACCCGGATAATAGGAGTGGAATGCATGGAACACCTTATATCAGCCAGCAACATGGTAACATCGGCAACATTCAAACGAGTTCAGCGCGGCGGAGGGCAGAGCAGCAGAAAATGCCGCCTCCTCCCCGCGTTCAAGCAACACCAGCAGTATCAGCAGCACAAGCTATTGTGGATAGTTCCAGAGCCAGGCGATCCGCGGCCGGGTCTGCGGTGCATGGACCAGCAGTAGCGCCACGTCCAGCCGTACCCCCCGCAGGATCGCATGTTTCCCGGGTGAGGCCAGCACCGACTAATCTCGCTGGGCCCAAGTGTCTATCGGATAACATCAGGGCTGAGCCCTACCAGGATAAATTCAAGGAACCGGGTAAAGTAGTGAATTATGAGCCGACCATGGACCCAGAAACATGGTTGAGCAGCTACGAGATGGCTATGTCGATTCGTAACGCATCTGAAAATCTTCAAGCCAAGTTCATGTACTTAATGATGTCAGAAGGAGCAGCAAAGTTGTGGTTCAACAATTGACCGGAAGGATCTATCAAGTCGTGGGGTGAGTTGAAAACTGCGTTTATCAAGCACTTTCATGGAACGTGCAGGAAGCTATTTACTATTGATGACCTAGAACGGTGTGTCCAGAAGAAGGGAGAATCAACGCGCAGCTGGGTGCGCCGGGTTATGGAGATACTTCACTCATCTACAGATATCCAGCCAAAGGACGCGTTGCAAGCTATGGCCAAGATATGCAAGTATACGCCTTTAGTGCAGAAGTTAACTCGCATGAAATCTAGTCGGAATGCTTCAGAGGTTACGATGGGAGAGCTAATGGATGCATGCAACAAGCACGCTGCAACGGATACCACAGAAGAGGACGTTGATGACAAGAAAGCAAAAGCAAATACGGGTAATAATGGAAGAGCCGGCAATGGATCTATGCCGGGTAACCATGGAGGTAACAATGGGAACAACCAGAACAAGCGCCCGTTCGAGGGGAATTCCGAGTTTGTTGCCAGCACAGAAGCCGGGTCTTCGAGGCCCAGAGCAGAAGGAAATTTCAACGCAGGAAATTATAATGGAGGAAACTATCAAGGGCCACCAAGGCCGGGTAACAACTGCGATATCTTCAGAATGGCGTGCCCGAAACACAGCAGGAACGGAAGGCCGGCTAACCACTCATTGGAGCAGTGTGTGGATTTGCAGAGATGGAAGAACGAGGAAGTAAACAAGGCTATGCGAGGTGCAGGCCGGGGAGGAGGACCGGGTCCGGGTGGAAACCCGGGCAAAGGCCCACCCCCAGCAGGCAACCCGGGAGTTGGAAATCCGGGTAATAATCAGGGAGGAGCTGGAGGTTTCCAAGCCAACCCCAAGCAATTGGGTCAATACCACGTTCACACCACAGGAACTGCTAACAAGGATAGAAAGATATTGAAAAAGGCAGTAAACTCGGTTTCCTCGGCTGTCCCGAGATACCTGAGGTGGTCGGAACAAGATGTAACATGGAGCAGAAGAGATCACCCGGAAAGGATAGAACACCCGGGAGTCCTAGCATTGGTGGTTGCGCCTCAGGTTAATGGTTATGAGCTGAAAAATGTCTTAATGGATGGCGGAAGCAGCATCAACATCCTATATTGGGAAACTTTCTTACGTATGGGTCTCAAGGAGTCTCAGCTACAGAAAAGTTCAACAGTTTTTCACGGGATCGTGCCGGGTCACTCGGCGTGCCCTGAAGGAAAGATTACCTTGGAGGTTGCTTTTGGAGAATCAAAGGATAATTGCCGGGTGGAGTGGCTCACGTTCGAAGTGGTAAAGTTGCGCAGACCTTATCACGCGCTATTTGGGAGGCCGGCTTACGCCAAGTTCATGGCCAGGCCGTGTTACGTGTACCTACAACTAAAATCCCGGGTCCTAAGCAGACCATCACCATACATGGGAGCCGGGATATAGCGGCTGAGTGTGATGAAGGAGATGCGGCAATGGCAGAACAAGCTTGTAGAAAGGAGGAGCTCAAATACTACCGGTCTCAAGTAGACCCGGATGACAGAACAACGTTAAAAAGGCCGAATACGGAGGATGAGAGAGTGAAATTCAAAACAGCACAAGATACCAAGATGGTGGCCTTTGTCGAAGGTGATCCCTCTAAGCAATTTGCTATAGGATCTAACTTGAACAATGAGCAGGAAAAACGCTTGTGGAGTTTATTCGTTCGAATCAGGATGTGTTTGCTTGGACGCCTAGCGATATGCCAGGTATCCCCACAGAGTTGGCAGAGCACAGCTTGCATGTTGACCCCAAGTCCAGGCCTGTGAAGCAGGGCCTGAGAAAAATGAATGAGGAAAGAAGAAGAGCTATAGGAGAAGAAATTGCCCGGCTGTTGACAGCCGGCTTTATCATGGAAGTATTTCACCCGGATTGGTTGGCAAATCCGGTTCTCGTGATGAAAAAGACTAACAAGTGGAGGATGTGCATTGATTATACGAGTCTCAACAAGCATTGCCCAAAGGATCCGTTCGCACTTCCGAGGATAGATCAGATCATAGACGCAGTGGCTGGAAGTGACCTATTATGTTTCCTAGATGCATATTCCGGGTATCATCAGATCAAGCTTAAAAAGGAAGACTGGGAGAAAACGTCGTTCATAACCCCTTTTGGGGCCTTTTGTTACAAGACCATGACTTTTGGATTGAAGAACGCTGGCGCAACTTATCAACGGTGCATTCAGAAGTGCTTTGAGGACCAAATTGGACGCAACGTTCATGCTTATGTGGATGACGTGGTGATCAAGACCAGAAAAGCGGAGACATTTATTGATGATCTGAAGGAAACATTCAAGAACCTGAGAAGATACCAGATGAAGCTTAACCCAACAAAGTATGTATTTGGAGTTCCAACAGGGAAGCTACCCGGTTTTATCGTGTCGGAGAGAGGGATTGAGGCAAACCCGGACAAAATCAAAGCTATCCAGAGTCTGAAAAAGCCGGAAAACCTGAAGCATGTTTAGAAGCTTACAGGGTGTGTAGCAGCGCTGAGCCGGTTTATATCAAGACTCGGAGAGAAGGCAATACCCTTGTACCGGCTCTTGAGGAAATCCGACAAATTCGTTTGGGACCAAGAGGCGGACGAGGCGTTCGAAGCACTAAAGAAGAAGCTATCTGAGGCACCAGTCCTAGCAGCACCGGGTCCTAAAGAGCCCATGTTACTGTACGTTGCAGCCGGGCCCTGGGCGGTTAACGCAGTGGTTGTTGTCGAGCGCAAGGAGGATGGGAAAGATCACCCGGTTCATAGGCCGGTTTATTATGTCAGCGAGGTATTATCAGAAGCAAAGCAGCGCTACCCACATTGGCAGAAGCTGGTTTTCGGGGTCTTCATGGCCAGCCGGAAATTGAAGCCGTATTTTCAGGAACACCCCATAACAGTGGTTAGCTCTATACCAATGTCGGACATCATCAGAAACTCGGACGCAACAGGTAGAATAGCCAAGTGGGCAATCGAGATGGGAGATTATCACATCAACTACGAGCCTAGGTCAGCAATCAAATCTCAAGCTCTAGTTGACTTCATTAATGATTTGACTCACACAGGCATGCCCACAATGACTCCAAGTTCCGAGTCTTGGATAATGCACTTTGATGGTTCCAAGCAATACGAGGGATCAGGAGCTGGAGTGGTGCTCACATCACCCAAAGGAGACAAGCTGAGCTACGTATTACAGATTCACTTTGATTGTTCCAACAACGTGGCCGAATATGAGGCATTATTGCATGGATTGAAGATAGCCAAGGAGATGAACATTAAGAGGATACGATTCTATGGAGACTCGGACCTTTTGGTACAGCAGGTCTCGGGAACTTGGGATAGAAAAGATGCAACTATGGCAGCATACCGCAGAGAGGTGGACATGGTTGCCGGGTGTTTTTCCGGGTATGAGGTGGAGCATATAGATAGAAGAAAAAACGAGGCAGCAGATGCACTCGCCAGACTCGGCTCACGCAGAGAGCCGGTTCCACCCAATGTGTTCCTGGACGAGCTATGGCGGCCATCAGTTAAAACCTAGTCTGAGGAAGAAGTGGCTAACAAAGACCCAGATTTGGAGCTCGTGGCCACAATACGCACTGTTCCCGAGTGGACAGAGCCGTTTCTGGCTTACCTATCACGGGGCGAGTTACCACAGCAGGACGTACTAGCAAGGCAAATTCTGAGGCGAGCAAAAGGTTATTCCATTATCAATGGGGAGTTATATAAAAGGAGTGCTGCAGGAGTATTTTTGCGCTGTGTGGCACCAGAAGAAGGCCGGCAAATCCTGAAAGAGATCCAGGTAGGCGACTGTGGGCATCACGCATCCACAAGGTCCCTTGTGGACAAAGCATATAGGCACGGTTTCTTCTGGCTCACAGCCTTAGCAGACGCGGAACGCTTGGTGGCAAGGTGCGATGGATGTCAAAGGTATGCCCGTCAAATCCATGTGCCGGCTATGGAGTTGCAAACAATTCCTTTAACTTGGCCATTTGCCGTTTGGGGTATGCACATGGTTGGCCCCTTTCACATGTCACCTTGCAAAAAGACGCATCTCTTGGTGGCTATTGATAAATTTACCAAGTGGGTTGAAGTTATGCCAGTTACCAATTGTGAAGCGATTACGGCAGTCAAGTTCCTGAAAAGGATTATCTACCGGTTCGGGTATCCTCACAGCATAATTACCGACAATGGAACCAACATGTCCCTTGGTGAGATGGAGAAATTCTGTGGTAACAATGGAATCCGGCTTGACATAGATTCCGTAGCCCATCCACAAGCCAATGGACAAGTGGAGAGGGCAAATCAGGAGTTACTTCGTGGATTAAAACCGCGACTGTGAGTCCCCTGCATCAGAGCTGCTGGAGCATGGGTTGAGGAGTTACCTTCAGTGGTTTGGGGTATCAACACTACACCTAACAGATCTACTCAGATGACACCGTTTTTCATGGTTTATGGCGTAGAGGCGGTGCTGCGAGTGATGTCATCCATGACTCGCCTCGAGTATCGGCCTACGTCGAGGTGGAGAACGAGAAGACTCGGCAGGACGCCGTGGATATGTTAGAAGAACACAGGGAACAAGCTTTGGAGAGATCAGCCATATACCAGCAGGACCTGAGGAGATATCACAGCCGGAGAGTCAAAACCCGGGTCTTCCAGGAAGGAGACCTGGTTCTGCGCCTGGTACAGTCAAAGGAAGGAAAACACAAGTTATCCCCACCATGGGAGGGACCGTTCATTATAAGCCGGAATCTACACAATGGATCGTATTACTTGGTAGATGCAAGGGAAGAGTCGGCTACTGTTAACGACAGCACTCATACCACTTCATCTATGCAAGAAAGAGAAAGACCATGGAACGTGGCTCAGCTGCGTCCCTACTATACCTAGTTTAGGCTAGATTCACAAGTGGAATTACACGATGTAACAGGCAGCAGGTTTCAGACGCACTCTTTTCCTATCCAGGGTACCTAAGGGGACTGGAGGGTTTTTAATGAGGCGGCTTGCTGACCTAACTTTTCTCATATCAATAAAAAAGATGGTTAAACAATATCTTGTTTCTTTTTCTATGTATTTTTGTCAAGTTTTTATATTTCTGTTGGGCTTTCATTTTTTCTTCCAGGTAAGTACTATTTATTGTTCTTAGTATATTAGTTTCGCTAGTAAAATGCATATATTTAGGTCTTGGGGGCTGATTGCTTGAATAGCACAGTTGCAAACTCAAAGACCCGGCCACGATGCCATTGAGTTATAAGGGCCGATTACTTGTAATAAGTACGGCTGCAAGCTTATAACCGGACAAAGGAGCCAAACTTTCTTGACTTTTCTTGCTTAAGCTTGATGTGACTCGCACAAGGTGGCATGCTTTGCTAGCGTATGATTACAATCAGTCATGATGCCCAATGGGACTTGCCTGACCCTGTCTTCGTACAGCTGTAGCAACATTGATTATCCACGTGAAAGCCGGCTTACAGTAGAAGAAGGTCAAAAGGGTCATCTAAACCACAAGTTACGCAGAGTACAAGGTTAATAACCGGAAACTCAAGGTATATTAAGCATAACTTCAAATCCTATGTGAAACGGCTCTAGGTTTTGGGCTTAGCCGTAACAATTTGTTCCTTTCGAAAGACCCAAACACCCTAGACTCGGAATTTCGGGCCTTGGGGACTTGGGAATTTGAAAACAGAAACAAATTATCTAGCTATTCAGCTCAAAAACCCAAAAATCCGAGTCTTGGGGATTTGGGGACTTAGAAAAAAGTCCACTAGTCAAAACCCACGAGACCCGGAAACCGAGTCTCACAAAAGGAACCATAGCAGAAAGTCGGAAAATCAGGGATGAAAAAGCTCAAAGCCAAGAAATATCAAATTCAAGCAAAAGGCCAGAAGGGCCACGAAATATATTAAGGTCTTAAAACGTATTACAAACCAGGATAGTAGTATCATAAAGTGCACAGGCGCACTATCAAAAGAATAATTGTTTTAAAAAGGCCCATTGGCCGAATAAAGTATTTGAGACGGTTGCCGATAAAGAGTTCACTCGGCCTCTTGGGCCGAGTCGTCCATCTTGCCCTTGCCCTTTGCAGCCGGGTCTTGTTCCTTGCCTTGTTCTTCAGCAGTCTTTGTGGCAGCAGCACCCGGGTCAGCTGTAACACCCGGGGGATTTTTTCCCCCAAATTAGGAGTTGATTTTTTTTACTGTTGGCATTGCATGGCATTGCATCATGCATGAAGTGCACCTTGTTTCCAAACCAAATTAAAAATGTAAACATATTACAATGTTTCCAAAACCATTTGCAAACAAAACAACTCAAATTGTTTTTCAATAGTTTTGAATTTGAATTATTCAAATTGCTTGGTTAATAAAACCCCTTTTATTAAAACCCTAATGTGAATTTCAAATTCAAATTCAAACATGAGCACAATTTCAAAATTTTCAAAACTCAACTGTCATGCACTTGGGTAAATGGCATGTTGAACTCAGTAAAATATTGCATAAAATAAATAAACAACACCCTAAACCCCTTTCTTTTCTCTCTTATCTCTTTTTTACAAAAAAAAAAGAAGAAGAAATAAAAACAAAAAGAGGGGAGGCAACCAGGCCAGCCCAAGTGGACCGGCCCAGTCGTCTCAACCGCGCGCGGCACGCCACGCAGCCCACCCCAGCCAGCCCGCGCAGCCCCCCGGCCCCTTTCTTCCTCCTCCGTACGCCGCTGACGCCAGCAGGCGCGCCAGCACGCCCCGCACCACCTCCACCCACCTGCTCCCTCCTCCCTCTCCCTTTTTCTACCCCGAGCCCCCCAAACCCTAGCCAAGCCTTCCCTCTTCCTCCCTCCCGCCGCCATTCCTTTTTCTCCCTCTCGGATCCCCTTCCTTCCCCTTCCTTTTCTTTCTGAATTTTCTGAATTCCTCCCGAGCACCTCCATGGCCGAGAGTTGGGGGTGGAGCAGCGGCGTCCGTGGTCGTTGGCGAGGCCCCTCCTCGGCATGGATGGAACCAGGAGGGTTCTATCTTCGTTTTTGCTGAAGGAGGCGCAGCAGGAGAGGGACTGCAGCGGCGACGCCATCGACTCCTTCCCGGCGATCTCCTGCCTCAGTCCTCGCCGTCACCGAGACCTCCTCCTCCCTCTACCTCCCCAGGGTGAGCACCCCTTCTCCCCTTCCTTCTCTCTTCCCTCCTGGTGCACGCGCACTGCACCCCGCACACGCCTCGCGCACGTAGCAGCAGCAGCAGCGCCTCCAGTCGCCGGCGATCACCGTCCCGACAGCAAGTTCAGTTAACTGAACTTTCAGTTTCAGTTAACGAACGAGATCCAACCTCAAACCCCCCAAGCCACCCAGTTCTGCCAAGATCTCGCAGCCCAGCCCAGTGGCCAGAGCCCAAACGCGCAAGACCACGGTCGCGAGTTCGACCCCCCGCGAGCAGGATTAATCCACCCCTTTTTGCCGTTTGCCACGCGCGCGCAGGTGGGGCCCTGCGGTCAGCGACCCTGGCAGCCACGCGCGCGCACACCCGCGGCCACGCAGGCGCCGGCTGGGCGCTGGCCCACTGGCCAGTGACCCAGGGCTAATCTGCCCTGCGTAACGAAAGTTCGAGGGCCCTTTCTGAAAACTTATTTTTGCACGTAAGCCCCTGGAAACTTTAAAGCGTTCTGGAAATTGCAGAACAGTCCCTGCATTTCAAATGCACCTAATAAATTCATTTAAACTCCACTTACAAAATATAACATATGTTTTCCATGAAGAATTAAATGCTCTATCTGTTTACACCATTTGTGCACTGTTTTGAACATTCCAAATCAATTCAAAAATTCAAATTCAAATAACTCTTTTGAATTTGATTAAATTCATAACTATTTCAAATTTAATTCAAATGGCACATGTAAAATATGTTTTCCAGGCAAAATTGAACAATCTTTCCAAATATAACCTTTGTTTCCTATTTTGAATAATTAAAATTGGTTAAATAATTTAAATCTTGTTTAAATCATTTAAAATTGCTAAATTGATAACTTGGTCAAAATAAATTCTTTTTGAACATATAAAATATGTTTTCCATCCCATTTTTCATGAACTTTGTAAATATAAACTTTGTTTTCTATTTTGAATAAATTAAATTGCTGAAAACAACTATTTCTTAATTAATGCATTTAAAATTGTCAATTTAATAACTTGCTCATCTAAAATCCAAATTCAACAAATGAAATATGTATTCCATCTAAAATTTTGTGTTCTTTCCAAATATAAATTTTGTTATCTGTTTTGAACATTTAAAATTGGTGAAAACAACAAATGTTTGTTTAAATCATTTAAAATGCCAAATTCATAACTTATTAAATAAAATTCCAAACTTGGTAAACAATATATCAAACTGAAGCTATTGCGGTTTTCTTATTGTTTTCATCATCCATACATCATTCTAATCAACTTTCACATGATGGTTATTTGTAGATCATTTAATTCAACACTAATTCATGGGCTTTGCCATATGCAATCCAAATTGCATATGGGCCCATTTAAATATGTTTACCATGTCAATTGGTTTACTTTGATGCATCAGTTACTTGTCATGCATATAAAATAGGATCATGCTGGATCTTTTGCCGTAGAAGTAATTGTTGCATCCGGTGTTTGTTCTAGTTCGTTGCTTCTTCGCGGATAGGACGTTGAGATGATGTGAGCAACGACAAGTTCTGCGGATGCACCTCTACTTGCTGGATTCCAGCCAAGTATACTCACTTGCTACCTATGGCTGCCTTTCATCACTTGTTACCGATTCTTCCCGTTGCCTTTATTCTAGCCTTATGATTCGATGCTTGTGTCTCGATCCTATTATATGTTCACCTTGCAACCATGATATAGCCTTCCTTCCAATTCCTATTAACTGTTGTTTGTTTACCCTGTTGGCCCTTGTGTCGTAGTTGCATGCTTAGTGTTGTTTGCGCTCAAGTCTTGTTGTCCGTCTTATCACATGTTTAGTTTGATAGTTGGGTTTCAATTTAATCAACAACATGTTAATGTTTTGGGTAATATTAATTTGATGATAAGGCACCGGCAGGAGGCCCGGCGTGGTTTTGAGGCCTGCTAGTGTCGACCTTAATTAGGAAAAAGGGTCTTGTCCTCCGATCCATGATGAGCGCACTAACCGCATGTGGGAAGCGAGTATGGGCGCCCCCCGCAACTTTGATTCGATTCGCATCTCGTCCAAATCGCCTCATTTAGTTCAAGTTTTCCATTTCCCGCATGCATATGAAGGTGCGAACCCTTGGCGCCAGGGTGGAACTTTTGTAGTCGGCATTTAGGGAGACACGTTCTTAGAGTGCTATGAGGGTCCCCTTTTCTTCGTGGGGCTTGATTAGCCGTGTGCTCAATTGCACGGGGCTCTTTGGGCTTGATGCGAAGAAGAGTTGGGTTGTGTTGAGTGCCTCGCTTGGTGGAAGTGCATTTCCACCTGGCGGGTCATTCTTACGTGTACGGCCAAATTGGTGCATCCCTGCAGGGTTAAATCTTCTCGAGAAGCCGTGTTGTCCGCGGTTATGGATGAGTTGGTGAAAGTGCTGGCTAACAAGTACTTAGACAACTTACACTTAACGATGATAACTTGACTAGTAATATAGATTACCTCCACCATAAAAATGAATGTCACCTTAATCAACAGTGTGAGTTTCCTTGGGTTGCTTCCTTAGTAGGGGGTAACACTGGATGGGTATTGTTTGGTGAGTAGTTATAGTTGGTTTTGTCGCGCTATCTTATCCCTTTCTTTTAGCCGGATGTTGTAGCGCGTCTCTGTAGTTAGTTAGTGCAGCCCGCTGCCGCTTCTTTGCAATAATCCCTTCCTTCCGTTGTACCCAAAGTATTTGTATCTTGTGATGATTGGTTATGCTGGTATCTTGTGAGTATGGGTTATCCACTTGCCAGTACTTAACCGTACTGACCCACGAATCCTTTTCGTGGCTGCATATTCCACATTGCAGTCAACAGGTTTGAAGTCTGACGACGTTAGCTTGGGAATCCCTCCGGCTTGGCCTGGGTAGGGATTGGACGCCATCGGTTATCTTTAGGACTCTTAGTCCAATTTGTATCTTGTCCGTAGTCGGACACTATGTTGTTTCTTCCGCTGTCATTTGGATCTTTGTATTGTATCAGTTGTATCCTTGACTCGTTTGAGTCTTCTTGTATATATATCTTTTCCGTTGTTGTTGCGGAATATTCGTGAACTGTTGTAATGTTATCACAAGTGGCAACCTGGAATCGGTTATTATGTGGATTCTGGCGGAAATGCTGAAATCTGCATAGTGCCCGATCTCGGGGCATCACATCAGCAGTAGTGCCGGCCCGTGCGGGAGGAGGAACAACCGGCGTGGAGGTAGCAGGTGCAGAATCGGCCTCAGCCTTCTTCTTCGCGGCCTCTTCCCTTGCCTGAGCAGCCTCCGCCTTCCATCGTGCCAGCATGTCATATGGCTTGGGAAGATCTGACTTAACTGCCTTATCATCAGCATCATATGGTGGGACAATCGAACTGACGTCCAGACTATCGGCAATTATGCTAGCCGAGTGACGAACCTCCTTCTGGATAGCCTTGTAGTTCTTTGCTGAGAACCTGGAGCCGTCATGGTTGAATTCTGGAAACCCGCCAACGAGCTTTGCCGGCTCAAGTTTTGGAAAATATGCCTTAGCCAGTGGAAGCCCCCGGGTTACTCCAACCCGGCAGGACGAGCGTTTCCAGTGCTCGATCCACTCGGGGATAGTGGAGCACGCGTCAAGCAGTGTCTTCAAGCTACCATGTCCAACACCCGGCCACTTCAAATCCTGAAGAATCCATTTGGTCCCGGCACAGAGTTGTCGGATCGTGCTCTTTATCATCTTCAGTTTTGCTATGTCATCTTCATCCGGAGTTACATCATCCGGACCTGCAGAAAATAGAAAAAAAAGCTTTAAGTAAGGAAATCCGACTAATTATCAGAATGAGAATCCGGGTTATAGTTATTAAGTTAGGAACAGTTACCAGTCAAAGCACGATATGTGTCGGCCATCTGAACAGAAAGCTTGGTCAATTCATCTTCTGCCGCATGAGCCTACTTTCTATATTTCTTTGCAAGTTTCCCTGTCCTCTTGGCATCAACTTCAGCCGACTCACGCAGAGTCGCCTCCGTCTCGAGGAGTTTGGTGGCCTTCGCCAATGCTTTCTCAGAGTGGGTTACGAAGGCCTGCGTGGAAACACAAGGAAGGGTTAGCCGGATAAAAGCAAAACTATTAGTTGGATACACTATGAAAGTTCCAAGCAAATTATCAATAAGTTCACTCGGAACTTGGGGACTAGACAAATATACAGGCAATATTACTCGGATTTACCTCATGTTTGGCTATCAAGGCTTCTAGGACATTTTCTTCGTCAGCCCTCAAGGTGTGCAGGGCGTCGAGCATCTGGGTAAAGGTCATATCTTCGGGCTTGGTACCGGAAGAGCCGGCGGCCTGATCACTCGGAGGAGGAACCTTCTCCGGCTTTGGGGTCGAGACCAGGGTTGCCTGGGTGTCAGGATTGGGAGTGCCCATCCTCGTGTCCAGGATCTCTACGTCGTCATCCTCAGGTTCCTCAGATGGCTTGGGAGACCCGGCTTCCTGCCGGGCCGAGTCTGTCAGGGGGTCTTGTTCTTGGTTTTCTTCACCAGCACCGCTAGTTGCGGCGTCCATATCATCAGCTGGCCCTTAAGTCTCCCGGTTGTCCGTGTCCATGTTATCCGGGTCACTGATCGAGACCTGGGCGCTAAGGAAAGAAAAGAGAAGTGGTTAGTAGCAAAAAGTGAAGGTTATCAAAAGGACTAGTATATCGCTTAGCATGCAATATAACTTACCCGGCATTCACCACAAAGTCCGCCGGAAGCTCGCTGCTAGACGCGGACGAGGCTGTTACAGAATCCGAGAGTGAGACCCGGAACTGTCCGGCTAATGGATGATTGGGGGAAGGGTGACTTTGAGGTGAGTTGCAGGGATGAGATGGAGAAGTACCAGTGCGACGAGCTGGGGACGTGGGAATACCCGGGTTGAGGGGATCGTCACCCGGGGAATCCCGGGTTACCCTGCGCTTGGTCGGAGGCGGGTCCTTCAAGTGTGGCGAATTGGACAATTGTCGGTTAAGTTCGCGCATATTATCAAAAGAATAGGGTTGGGAGGTCATGGAGGAATATGGAACCTTGAAAACAACCCCTCGGGTCTTGGCTCCGACCTCAACTTCCGGCTCGGCCGCTTTTATCACTCTCGGTTTCTTCCGGGTCTTCCTTGCCGTCATTGTCATCCTTATCATCCAACCCTGAAAGGCACAAATACATAGTCGTAAAAAGAGAAAAAATGGGAAAGCAAAGTAATAGAAGTTAAGATGATTGAAACCCGGATGGTACCTTCATCGGTGTCAGCCGGTTCTTCTTCTTCCTCCGGGTTCCCGGAGTTGGGGGGGGGTCTCGATGCTCCAAAAAGCATTATCAGCCTGAGATAAAGGCATAAAAGTGAGAGTTAGTAGTTGTATCAAGTAAAAGTACAAGAGTAAGTGAATAAGTGTCGGATCTTACCGCTGGAGCCGGGTTGTCCCGAGTGAACGGCGCTAACCCGGCTATATTTTTGATCACTTCCACCTTCTCAGTCAGGAAGCTCTTGATGATCTTGTTCGTGTCGCCAGCCGGGTAATTCCTTGAAGAGTAACGGAGCGCATCCATGACATGCCCCGAGTAATCGCACATCAACTTGGGACGGATGGAGTTGGGCTGAATCCGGAAATCTACCCAAGTCTTTACCAAATTAAGCCCAAGGAGACCCTGGGCGGAAAGGACGACTATCTTTGCTAGGTGGGGCTGGATGGACTCTCTATCCGACTCAGAGGCGAAGGCATTGAGGGTGTCAGAAAGATCGAGGAGCCCCTCAGAGTAACCCGGCAGTTTCTTTTCGCCGGGTGGGGAAATGTCTCGGCAGTAGAAAAAGGAATTTTGCCAATGCTTAACGTGGGAGTTAAGCCTCAAAGTCGGCATTGGCGAATTCTTTCGCCGTTGGATGGAAACTCCACCGCAGGCCAAGAGGGCCCCGTCACCGCTTTCGCGGCACGGTTTGCATTGGAATAGTTCGATAAATAAGGCAAGGTTCGGGGGGACGCACAGGTAGGATTCACAAAGGACTATGAAGTGAGTTATGTTCAACATAGAGTTAGGCCCTATGTCGAAGACTTGGAGGCCGTAGTGGCTAAGGACTTCGCGGAAAAAAGAGTGACCCGAGGGACGGAATCCCCGGATCATGTGCTCTACGAAGCATATTACCTCATTTGAAGCAGGGGATGGCCGGGTCTCGTCACCCGGAACACTCCAATGGATCTCCTTTTGAGGAGGGAGGACGCCTGATTCGGCGAGCTCCTCCAGCTTGGCCTGGGTCACGGTGGACCGAGCCCAGTTGGCGGAAATATCTTGGGTCGTCTTTGGTTTTGCCGGCTGTTTGCCCTTGTTCTTGGGAGCCATTTGTTCGGTCTGTAAAACACAAGGCAAAGAGTACAAAACATGAGTAACTAAGACCCGGAAACTACGAAGTTATCCGAGTATCAATAAGCAGCGCGGAAACTACGAGTTATCCGAGTATCAACGAGCAGTATGGAATTACGGGTTATCCGAGTATCGATGAACAGTTATGGAAATTACAGGTAATCCTAGTATCAGTGAGCACTTCTGGAAGAGGGTTGGTTGTATGGTTAACTAGAGAGTAATTGAAAGATCCGGAAATAGTGGTCTATCCGGGTATCAAAGAGCAACCACGGAAAAACTTGACAAAATTACGTCTAGATCGAGAAATTTGCAGAGAAATCTATGGAGAAATTAATGGCTACAAGGGATAGGGGAGCATTATTGAATCTAGCATTGAGCAAGTAGATAAGCAAGAATGGAGTTGTGCAACTCAAATCGGCACGGAGTAAGAAGATAACTTATGAGCGGACCTAGATCCAATCTACATCGAGTGAAAAACTTGAAGATAAAATTCATGGAGGAAAATTTACCGACGAGGTTCAGAGGAGGTTGCGGCGGAGGCAGATGACGCAACCGCGGTGACCTGCGGGATCCCCCGGCGAGCAGCTCGATGGCGCGGCGACGGAGGCTGGCGGCAGCGCGGCGCGGGCCGTGGACGAGCGCAGTTGGCGGCGGCTCGGTTTCGGCGGCGCGGCCGTGGGCTCCGTGGCGGCGCGGTGGCGAGCTCGGGTAAGGGAGCGCCGGAGAGGAGAAAGAGATGGGGGAAAATGGAACGTTGAGTTTAGGGTTACCCCCTTGGGCTTGTATTTATAAGCACGGGTGGGGAAACCTAGACGAGCAAGCGGGAGCCAAAAATTTTGGGAAGGAGGGATACCCGCCCGGAAATTTTGGGATATGCGTTAAGTGCCCGTGCGCGATATCCGGAAAGGATAGGAAGCAAATCCCTTCCGCGATATCCGGACCAATAAATGAACGAAATAAGCCGGGTCTTTTGCATCCCCTTCGGAGCATTGACCCGGAAAAGTAAAGACCGGTTCAGAGAAAGCTGGGTTATCCTATGGACCACCAGTGGAGTTAGGCCTAGCTGTTTATCAAAGCAACCTAACCCGGCTTCTATGAACTTGTATGTTTCTTATTTTTGCAGGGAATAGCATGCGCTTCAAGGAGGATCTCGTGAATCCCAAGCTATTCTGGGGACTACTGATGGAGGGATGATAACCCGGTAGGCTAACGCCAAGGTGTAATTCGGCCCAAAGGGCGCTGCGCAAGATCCGGCTTAGGGAAAAGGAGTTTCTAGAAGGCCCAAGAGTGTAGGCCTCGTAACCCGGTTTGTGGGTACGATAGGGAAACTTAGGGTTTGTAAGCAGTGTCCGGGTAGGATTCCGAGTATGCCTTGGACGGTAAGCCAGGGGGTCCGGATATTATATAAGCCGGCCCCTACACTGGTAGAAAATAGGCCTTCCATACGCCCCCATTAGTCCCCAAAAGTATCGACCCACGACTATAGGGGTCTCTAGTCACGGTTCGGGAGGAGACCCGCGACCAACAGTCTGGGCCCAGCGCGCTCGGTCCACAGCTGGCGGACAGGAGGGGCTTTAGTCTCGGTTGGCCAGGCCAACCGGGACTAATAGGTCCCCAAGGCCTTTAGCCGCGGTTGTCCAGGTGAACCGGGACTAAAGGCCCATCCCTATATAGGGACTCAGCTCGCTGCACTTAGCCACATTTGGTGTCACTTCTGCTCACAACATTCACAAGGGGTGGTGGGTATGCTTTTGGTTCCTACTATGCACACAAGGTGTTCGATGAAATGCCATATAGCATGAAACACACATGATATGAAGTGTCCGAGGCGCACTTGAGCGTTTTCATTTATTTTACCTCCGCGATCGCGGTTAGCAACTTGAACCTTTCATGATTTGTATTATTTCCAGCTAGTTAGTTTAACAAATGCATGATGGTTAATGCAGATGAATCGGCAATGGATGTACGGTAACCGACTCTCCGGCGAGTTCACTACGGGTTTGAAAGATTTCCTCGTAGTGGCAAATGCGAACAAGCAGCGAGGTTTTATTATCTGTCCATGTGCTGAATGTAAGAATGAGAAGGGTCACTCCTCCTCAAGAGTCGTTCACATGCACCTGCTTCGGCACGGTTTCATGCCAAGCTATAATTGTTGGACCAAGCATGGAGAAAGAGGGGTTAGAATGGAAGAAGATGAAGAAGAGGATGATATCGATTTCAACTATCATGACGCTTTCGGTGATACTTTCATGGAGGATGATGCCGAAGGTGGGGAAGGGTTTGGTGAAGGTGAAGAAGAGGCACATGATGAGCCCGCTGATGATCTTGGTCGGACCATTGCTGATGCACGGAGACGCTGCGAAACTGACAAGGAGAGGGAGAATTTGGATCGCATGTTAGAGGATCACACGAAGTCGCTGTACCCAGGATGCGACAATAGTCTGAAAAAGCTGGGCTGCACACTGGATTTGCTGAAATGGAAGGCACGGGAAGGTGTAGCTGACTCATCATTTGAAAATTTGCTGAAAATGTTGAAGAATATGTTTCTGAAGAATAACGAGTTGCCCGCCAGTACGTACGAAGCAAAGAAGGTTGTGTGCCCTCTAGGTTTAGAGATTCTGAAGATACATGCATGCATTAACGACTGCATCCTCTACCGCGGTGCATACGAGGAATTGAATGAATGCCCTGTATGCACTGCATTGCGTTATAAGATCAGAGGCGATGACCCTGGTGACGATGTTGAGGGCGAGAAACCCAGGAAGAGGGTTCCCGCCAAGGTGATGTGGTATGCTCCTATAATACCTCGGCTGAAACGCCTGTTCAGGAACAAAGAGCATGCCAAGTTGTTGCGATGGCACAAAGAGGACCGTAAGTCCGACGGGGAGTTGAGACACCCCTCTGATGGAACGCAATGGAGAAAGATCGACAGAGAGTTCAAAGATTTTGCAGCTGACGCAAGGAACATAAGATTTGGTCTAAGTACTGATGGCATGAATCCTTTTGGCGAGCAGAGCTCCAGCCATAGCACCTGGCCCGTGACTCTATGCATCTACAACCTTCCTCCTTGGTTGTGCATGAAGCGGAAGTTCATTATGATGCCAGTGCTCATCCAAGGTCCGAAGCAACCCGACAACGACATCGATGTGTACCTAAGGCCATTAGTTGATGAACTTTTACAATTGTGGGGCAGACCTGGTGTACCTGTGTGGGATGAGCACAAAGAAGAGGAATTTAACCTACGAGCGTTGCTTTTTGTAACCATCAACGATTGGCCTGCTCTCAGTAACCTTTCGGGACAGTCAAATAAGGGATACAAAGCATGCACGCACTGCTTACATGAGACTGAAAGTGTATTTTTGGATAATTGTAGGAAGAACATGTACCTGGGTCATCGTCTATTTCTTCCCCGAAATCATAATGTAAGAAAGAAAGGCAAGCATTTCAACGGCAAGGCAGATCACCGGCCGAAGCCTGTGGAACGTACTGGAGCTGAGATATTTGATATGGTCAAGGATTTGAAAGTCATCTTTGGAAAGGGTCCTGGCGGACAATCAGTTCCGCAGGGAGTTGACGGGCACGTACCCATGTGGAAAAAGAAATCGATATTTTGGGAGCTACAGTATTGGAAAGTCCTAGATGTCCGCTCTGCAATCGACGTGATGCATGTTACGAAGAATGTTTGCGTGAACCTGCTAAGCTTCTTGGGCGTGTATGGGAAGACAAATGATACAAAGGAAGCACGGCAGGACCAGCAACTTTTGAAAGACCCAGATGACCGGCATCCGGAATGGTTTCAAGGTCGTGCTAGCTACGCTCTTACGAAAGAAGAGAAGGTCATTTTTTTTGAATGCCTGAGCAGTATGAAGGTCCCGTCTGGCTTCTCGTCGAATATAAAAGGAATAATAAACATGGCGGACAAAAAGTTCCAAAACCTGAAGTCTCACGACTGCCACGTGATTATGACGCAATTGCTTCCGATTGCTTTGAGGGGGCTCCTACCGGAAAATGTTCGAGTAGCCATTGTGAAGCTATGTGCATTCCTCAATGCAATCTCTCAGAAGGTAATCAGTCCAGAAGATCTACCACGGTTACAGAACGACGTGGTCCAATGTCTTGTCAGTTTTGAGTTGGTGTTTCCACCATCCTTCTTCAATATCATGACGCACCTCCTGGTCCACCTAGTCGAAGAGATTTTCATTCTCGGTCCTGTATTTCTACACAATATGTTCCCCTTCGAGAGGTTTATGGGAGTATTAAAGAAATATGTTCGTAACCGTGCTAGGCCAGAAGGAAGCATCGTAAAGGGCTATGGAAATGAGGAGGTAATTGAGTTCTGCATTGACTATGTTCCTGACCTTAAGCCGATTGGTATTCCTCAATGACGGCACGAGGGGAGACTAAGTGGAAAAGGCACGATCGGAAGGAAATCGACGATATGTATGGACGGTCATTCTATGAATGAAGCACACCACAAAGTTCTGCAAAATTCGAGCTTGGTGGCTCCGTACTTCGAGCAACACAAGAATATTTTACGCTCGGACAACCCGGGGAAGGCTGAATCATGGATTAGAAAGGCCCACATGGAGACTTTCGGCAGTTGGTTTCGAAAACATTTAATGAATGAGAATGATGTTGGAGATCATCTGTACATGTTGGCCAAGACACCATCTTCGACTATAATGACTTACCAAGGGTACGAGATTAATGGGAATACATTTTACACGATCTCCCAAGATAAAAAGAGCACCAACCAAAACAGTGGTGTCCGCTTTGATGCAGCAACCGAGATTGGGCAAAAGGTCACATATTATGGTTACATAGAGGAGATATGGGAACTTGACTATGGACCCTCCTTTAAGGTCCCTTTGTTCCGGTGCAAATGGTTCAAGCTAACAGGAGGTGGGGTAAAGGTGGACGAGCAATACGGAATGACAATGGTGGATTTCGACAATCTTGGTTAACTTGACGAACCATTCGTCCTAGCCAAAGATGTCGCTCAGGTTTTCTATTTGAAGGACATGAGTAGCAAACCGAGGAAACGGAAAGATAAGAAAATGATCAGTACATCATGCGATAATCCAAAGCGCCACATTGTTCTTTCAGGGAAAAGAAACATCGTGGGAGTGGAGGACAAGACAGACATGTCAGAAGATTATAATATGTTTGGTGAAATTCCGCCCTTCAAAGTCAACACTGACCCAAGCATTAAGTTAAATGATGAGGATGCTCCATGGATACGGCCAAATCGTAAGAAAGCAGGGACACAAGGGAAGAATTGATGTGTAATAATTTATTGTGTACCAAACTTTTTTGAATGGATCATGTGAATTATATTATCTCTGATGTGTTTAAGACTAACTCCTTTGCAAAATATTTGGAAAAACGAGTGGAAATCATGGAAAACAGAAGGTTACTTAAATGTCTCAAAACCTTGTGAGATAAAATATCTGATTTCATAACTTTTATTAAAAACAGAAAACATACGAACACTACTCCTCGTCGTCGTCGGGGAACTCGTCGGTGACCTCCTCCGGGTCATCGTCGTCGGCGAACTCGTCGGTGACCTCCTCGTCGTCATCGGAGGTGCATGATGGTATGTCCGAGATAGGCCCCCACCTCGGATCGTCGGAGGCCCAGACTTCGCCGGCGCGGTCGGCCCGACGAAGCTCTTGCAGCGCCCTCGTCCTCGCCTCCCGAGCGGCATCTAACGCGAGGTGGCGTTCGAGGCGGCGCTCCGCCCGCTCAGCTGCGCGGGTCTGCCAGAGCTCCTCGTCGGCGCTCTCCTCCCCCGGGTTGTTCCGGTAATACTCGCGGACGACGCGTTCTTCCCTGGCGTCGACTAGGCCCTGAAACGCGCGGTGACGGAGGTGGAGGTGGTCGGCGGCAGTGACGATCTGCGGCTTCGGCGCCCTGGCCTCCGCTTCCCAGACGGTGTGGCAGTCGTTGAAGTTCATCAGCGACCGCAGGCGGTTGAGGCGCCAGGCCGCCGCGTCCCAGGCGCGGGCGGCCTCCGCCGCCGTCGCAAAGGAGCCGAGGGGGATGCGGTCGTCCCCCCGCGGATATCTGCGCTGAACATTCCGTTCTGCCGTGCTCGGACGCCGCGGAAGCCGGTGGTGCTGTTCCTCCTCGGAGGCATGGTGGAAGAGCGACGGTGCGTGGAGAGGAGAAGACGCGCTCGAGGCGCGACAGTTTATACCGTGCCCTCCTGGCCACGCGTCACAACTCCCGCGCCACGCGTCGCAACTCCCGCGCCACGCGTCACAACTCCCGCGCCACGCGCCACCCTAACACAACCAAGCAAATAGTTGCACATTACTACCCGAGCTCAAAGTGAACACTGACCCAAGCATGGATGGATGTGTTAAAGGGGGGGGGTGTAGAACAAAACAATCGGTATCACCATCATACAGCCCTACCGTGGCTACTCGGTGCAATATGCATACCAAATGTACGGTAGGACGTATGATGGCGAATCCGGATGTTTTGTATTTGCTCGATAAACTGAATATATGATGTATCAAACCTTAAAGGGGGATGTAGAACAAAACAATCGGTATCGCCATCATACAGCCCCACCGTGGCTACTGGGTGCAATATGCATACCAAATGCACGGCAGGACGTATGATGGCGAATCCGGATGTTTTGTATTTGCTCGATGAACTGGCCGGTGTATGAAGGTGGGCTATATATAGGGTCCTCTGGCTCACAAAGTGTTGTGCTAGGGTTTTGATCCAACGGTTAAGAAACCACCTCATCCAACGGCTCACAACAGCTCGAAAGAAACACACTGTAGCCCTGATCGAACGGCTCACAACAGCTCGAAAGAAACACTCCCCGGATCCAACGACTCACAAGCGCTTTAAAGAAACACACGATCCATGTGATTCTATCTGATTGGTCCAAACGAAACCCTAACCCATTTAGTCCCGGTTGGTGTCCCCAACCGGGACTAAAGGGATGTTTTCTTCTCGCTATATATATGTATGCATTGCCACACCATTGGCATAAACACATACAAACTCACCACTCTCTCATGGCTTCTACCGTACCCACTCTAACATTCATCCAGGCGGAGGCACTTTCCGCCTCGAACTACACCTGCCCGTGCGGCTACAACGTTCCCGCCGGTTGGATGCTAAGCGCCGGAGGAGTGCCGGTCCCTCCTCTTCCTCAAGGTGTGGCGCGTCGGGCGGCCATCACGAACCACTACTATCACGAGCTCACGCCGGAGCAGCGGAGGAATCCCAGTTGGCATCCCGATAATCAGCATACTTGGGATGCCTTCTTCATCAATCGGCGTGAGAGGGCGCTCGCCAGGTATGAGGAGGACGGCCTGCCTCCTGGGAACTTTCACGAGGCCGGTCGTCGGCTATGGTGGTCCGGCCGGACTCTACAGAGCGTCATGGACTACATCAGGGCCGGCGATATCCCCCGCCTGCGCTACCCTCAGGCCCAATCCTGGAGTCGTGATCCTCCGAGGGAGTGCAGAGCACCGTCAGACGATAGTGACGATGACGGCGGCGGCAACTACGACGACTACGAGTACATGTACTATAGGCCTAGGCAGGAGTATGACTAGCAGATATCAGATCATGCATCTATGCTCTCCGTTTAGGTTTAGATCCACTCTAGCCATTATGTACTGCCTTTTTTATCTATATATATATTCAAGATGTGTGTGAACCTTTCTGATTGGATGGAAGAAAACCATAACCATTTCGTCTCGGTTGGTAAAACATGCCGGGACTAAAGGGTTTTTTTTTCTGAATTTTCTGATATATTATTTGTATTTTTAAGATTTTAAAAAGAATTAGTTTTATTTTTCTGAATTTTCTGATATATTATTTGTATTTTTAAGATTTTTAAAAGAATTAGTTTTATTTTTCTGAATTTTCTGATATATTATTTGTATTTTTAAGATTTTAAAAAGAATTAGTTATATTTTTCTGAATTTTCTGATATATTATTTGTATTTTTAAGATTTTAAAAAGAAAAGTATTTGAAAAAGCACCCTTAGGTTCGTGACACGAAAAAACCTTTAGTCCCGGTTTGTGACACCAACCGGGACTAAAGGTACCCCTTTAGTCCCGTTTTATGTCACCGCCCGGGACTAAAGGCTTGCCCTATATAAAGTTTCGTGCGCCGCCCTCCTCTTCCTGACACCAAACTCATCGAGGAACAGATCGAGCTTGTCTTCTCCGCGCGCGCCGCCGTCGTCTTCTCCGCGCCGCCCTCGTCTCCGGTAGGTGCCCGCCGCCGCGTGCGCCCGATTTCGCCCTCGATTCGGTTGGTCCCGCCGCCGCGTGCGCCCGATTTCGCCCTCGATTCGGTTTCACAGCTCGACGAAATGGGGTAGCCGACGTTTCTTCACGGGGTAGCCGACGACGGCGGTTACCGGCGATGGGAGATGAGAAGCGAAGAGGGGCACGACGGCTTGCCTCCCTTATCCTCTACGAGGAGGCACACAAGAGCGGTGGCCATGGAGGTGCTGCATGCGCGCCACGGTCTCTAGCAGAGGAAGAAGAAAGGAGAAAAGAAACAAAATTTTGATACCCCCTGATTATTTTGAGAATTACAACTAAGTCCCTCTGCTATACAAAATAGAGAATAAAACGATGTTTTAAGAATTATAACTCCAAAAATCATTAAAAAAATGTGCAAAATGTTCAGAATAATATGAGCCAACTGTTTATACCATTTTAATCCATGTTTGACAAAGTTCAAAATGAGGCCATATTTGGAGTTTGAATTAAATTCATTAAAATAATGAAAATAAGTTTTAATTCAATAAATTCAGAATATCTCTACTATATAGTTTCCCTTAGCGACCGTACGTACGTCGAAAAAACCGGGATTAAAAGGCATCGCTAAAAAACCGGTTCCCCTCGCTAAGAAACCAGATGAGCGATCGATCATCGATGGTTCGTTCCGTACGTCACCGTCCTCGCTAAAGCGGCCTAAGATACTGATTGTTCGATGCCCCACCTATCGTCATCCATGGCGGCCTCACGACGGTCCCATCCATCCCCAGTCTTATCCGCCGGCCTCCAGGTCAAATCGGACCTCGCCGGCGCCTACTCTAGGGACACGGGCGTACCCAATACTACGCCACCCCCAAACTCCGTCGCCTTGCCCCTCACGGGACACCGTGTAAACCTGCATGCTTTCTGCGACCAGTGGAGAGAGCGTCCAGGCCTGCCAATGGCGTAGCTGGGACAAGACATCGGCAGATCGAAGCCGTTGCATCGCGCCCCTATAGGATGTCGCCCAGCAGCCCCACGGCCCGCCATGTACCTGCATCACGGCATGTTTTCTGCAGCAAAGTGTTGCGGGCGTCCTGGCATGCGGCGTGCCTGGGACAAGACAATGTCACATCGCAGCCGCGGCAGTTGGGCCTAACAGCCGATGGGTGAGGAAACATGAAGGCTTGTTTTGCATGCGGTCGAGCTGAGAGCCTGTGACGACCAGGCATGCGTCGCCCTCCACGTCCCAGGCCGTCGTTCTCCTCCGCCCATGCCTGATTGCCTATCCGGCATTCCGGTGTCGTGCCCCTCTGCTCTGTCCCACCTCCACAACTCTGGCCGTCCAAGCTGCACCAAGGACCTCCCCCGGTGTTTTATTTTTAATTGGATGTTTTGCCATGTTCTTGTACACCGGCAGTAGAGATTAGAGCACGTTTTGCTCTGCTTTTGCCCACTTTGAGGAACAATGGTTAGTTTCTCATAAGAGAATGCGGAAATTAATATATATCACAATAATCTGATTGTATATATATTTTCTGATTCTGCAAACGCGTATTAAGTGTAAATTGATGATAGTGAAAAGTTTGGTCTAGAGTATTGTAGCTCGTGAGACTTTTCATATATTTCTTACTCATTTCATTACATGTAGTTTGGTATATGCTAGCGAAATTTCGTAGGTTTACTCTATAACACTAGAAAAGGCCCTCCACGGTTGTGCTTGCAGTAGTTGCCGAGCAGCCCCCCGAAATCGAGGAGGAGCATGACGAGTTAGATGTGGAGCGGGAGAGTGATAAGAATTGCAGTAGATTCCGAACAGTGCAGAGAACGGGATTGGAGGAGGAGAAAGCAAAAATATTGGAGGAGGAGAAAGGAAAAGGAAAAAGAAAAAAAGGCGGGAAGCAAGTTGACCAGCTCGGGATGCAGAGTAAACAATCGATCCCCCCGCTCATAGTGAAAGCCGCTCCGGAACAGGACCCCGAGGTCATAAATGCTATGGCAGCAATGGGATTGACTGTAGCTACTGCCATGGAAAATGCGTCCGAGGCCGGTATGTCTCTTCGTCTCTTTTTAGGCCTAGACGATGCGCCAATGGCTGAGGTAGCATTACAATATGAGAAGAAAGGGCCTCTCGTCGAGCCTACGAAGGAAAAGGATCTACCACCACTAATGCAAAGTCTGCTACGTTGGTACAAACAATTCATATCATGGACCGACAAAGAATTTGTGTATGTGGATTATACAGAGGAGAATCACACCAAAAAGTACTCTGTAACAGTTGAGATGAGTGAATTGTTCCAGCTGTTCAATCTGCGCGAGCTCGACAAATCTATCCTGAGTTGCTACGTTCTGTAAGTGATTTATTTCTACCTCATCTCGTTCTTCATTGCCTACACTATATATATATATATATATATATATTGTCCTAATTAACTATATTGTTGCGTACGCTATTATGCAGATTGAAGATTTGGGAATGCAGAATAAGACTCATCCATGATGTTGGGTTCATTGACCCACAAATCATTAATGGAACTATGTTAGAACGTCACCCCAAAGACGTGGAGAAAGACTTGTACAATTTTCTTAAAAAGCATGAATCCAAAAGTTATATTCTATTTCCTTACCATTTTGGGTGAGTGTTTCTCTCATGTTCCCATTCTCTTTTGTTTACTCCATGCATGGTATGTCTAATCGATAAGTTATGCATGACTGTGCATGTAACGTGTCCGCAGGTTCCACTGGATTCTGCTAAAAATTGAACTTGACACCTCCACTGTTTTTATCATTGACTCTATGAATTCAGATACAAATCTTTGGGTCGACATGAGAAAAATGATGCAAAGGTAATTATTTTCAATCATTTCCGCTCTATATCGATCGGTCTCATCTTTTTTTCATTTCCTAATATGCAGTAGCTAATAACTCCCTTGTTCAATTTTATTTGCAATGTAGAGTTTGGAGACGGTTCTCACATGGACATGTCGGTGGATTCAAACAACAGCTACAATTTAAAAATGTGGTCAAAGGTGTGGATAAGCAGCCACCGGGGATCGGTCTATGTGGATACTATGTCTGTGAGAACATACGGAAAGAAATCTCTGAGAGGAAGAAGGACGAGACCACGCGGAGGGGTCTCAATAACTTGCGGAGGGCGCTTACTCCAGAAGCTCGCTTCCGACCAATTCAAGAGGAAATAGCAGGATTTTTCCTTAGGCATGTCATCGATAGGAAAGGAGAGTACCATGCGTCCACCGACGATGACTATTATATGCATCAGCCCTGAGTACTATGAAACTTGTTCGAATTTGTGTATGGTCATCCATCTTAATAGTGTAATATGGAAACTTGTTCGAGGTTGTATATATGGTCACCCGATATTGAATATATATTATATATTCCTATTGAATTCTCCTTGTTTGAAATTTCATATATATATATATGCATGTATATAGTATCGTAAAATATATATATATGTGTACTGAAACTTCATCAAAATTAAAATAAAACACAAAATAAAATATAAAAGAAATAAAACAAAACAAATTAAAAAGGAACCTTGTTGCAAGAAGCTTCAGATTGCTTGAGAGCCTCCATCCATCTTGTGGAGTGACGTCGAGCTCATGTAAAGGTTTGGTCAATGTCTCCAAGTCGACCTCATAGTGGAAATGAGAATCTACCTCACCGGAGAATCTCAACGAGAATAAGGTGTGCACAACCGTGCTATTGAGGAGTGCCTAGGTGGCTCCCCACCTCTCCAACGTAGACGTACTTCTCATTAAGAAGGAACTACGGGAATCATATCCTTGTCTCCTTGTTTACACTTGTGGTTTATCTTTGATGGAGGGATGATAACCCGGTAGGCTAACGCCAAGGTGTAATTTGGCCCAAAGGGCGCTGCGCAAGATCCGGCTTAGGGAAAAGGAGTTTCTAGAAGGCCCAAGAGTGTAGGCCTCGTAACCCGGTTTGTGGGTTCTGATAGGGAAACTTAGGGTTTGTAAGCAGTGTCCGGGTAGGATTCCGAGTATGCCTTGGACGGTAAGCCAGGGGGTCCGGATATTATATAAGCCGGCCCCTAGGGTTAGATTAAGCAGAAAATCACACAATCGCGAGATATTCGAGTATCCCTTGTAATACGAGAGTTGAGATAATATATTCAGATCGGAGACTCGGCGACTTGATTGCCGGCTACCAGATCGCATATCGCCATGGTTTCCCTTGAGCTAAACCCTCTCCCAAACACCAGAGTCGAATTGCCCCAAGACAAGTTACCCCCGGTAACGTCTGCCATGATTATCCCACGACAGTTGGCGCCCACCGTGGGGCCTACGTCCAAGGGTGTTTACATCACGGGAGAAGCTCGGGAGAACATGAAGAACCTCGTCATCGGCGAGATCTACACCGACCCCAAAGGAGAGAAGATGGTGGACGATTTTGGCTGGGGGCCAGAGTCGGATCTGCTCGAATCCGGATCTGTCATCACGATCGGCCGGGTCAACGTCTTCGTCGGCATGGTACGTGCGTTCGGTTCAATCCCTGACGATTTTGGATTTGATTCTGTGTTAGGAGAGGCCACCCACGTTCAGTCGGACGGAGAAGAATCGGTCAGGACGGTGGACCCGATACAAGAGCCCACCACGAAGAGGGAACAGCCGGAGGAGCCGGCATGGACCCCGCGTGGCCGGGTCATGAGAGAGGATGATACCGAGTCTATCTTGCACCTGCTGGAGGACCGGTACGAGGAAGATAGCTGTGATGAGGAGGAATATGAGTCTTCGCCAAGCATTGCGCGCCAGGTCGCGGTCTACACGGCCCCTGCAACCAATCTCAATCAGGGGAACGTGACTACGGCCGCGGTCGGAGCGGCGCAAGCATTGGCCCAGCAGCAAAATCCGGCTGACGGAAATCCGGTTCTGACCCGGGTTGACGGAGAGTCGGCTTCAGTCACCAGCCGAGCGGCGGATAGCGAGCTGCAGGCAAATATGTTTGGGTTCCTGGCTAACAGGACGCCAGGGGCGGGTCCTTCGAATCCACAACACCCGGCCCTGTTCAGTAATAATATGGTCTTGGACCCAACAGTGTTAGCTACTGTGATAACCCCGGAAAATGCCGCGGCGCGTGCCAGGGACTTGGAGGTAGCATGCCGCGCGCTAGAGCAACAAAGAAGGGATGTGGAAGCAGAAAAGCAAGGGGTAGCCACGCGCCAACGCGAACTGGACGCGCTGGAGAACCGGCTCCGAGCTGAGACAAGCAGGGTGCATCAAAGATACGAGACAAGATTACCGGCGAAGGGTGGAGTCATAAACCCAAACGCACTATTCATCACACCCCAGGATCAGCCGATTCCGGCTGTGAATCGGGAAACTGTGCATCAGCCAGCAACTGGAGCAGGACAGTCGGCAAACGTGCAGGTCGGGTTACCCACATTGCAGACTGGGGCCACTGTCGGCAACACAGCACCACCACCACCACCACCATCACGATTTCGTACGCCACCAGGTCACTTCATTAACCCCATGGATAATGTGTATGCCGCAACATTAGCATTGAATCAGATCCCCGTAAGAGAGTCACCCCATGCGGAGCAGACCCGGCAGGCGATCGATTTACTGCATACCGCAGTGGCTCAGCAGGTTAATTACCCGGATAATAGGAGTGGAATGCATGGAACACCTTATATCAGCCAGCAACATGGTAACATCGGCAACATTCAAACGAGTTCAGCGCGGCGGAGGGCAGAGCAGCAGCAAATGCCGCCTTCTCCCCGCGTTCAAGCAGCACCAGCAGTATCAGCAGCACAAGCTATTGTGGATAGTTCCAGAGCCAGGCGAGCCGCGTCCGGGTCTGCGGTGCATGGACCAGCAGTAGCGCCACGTCCAGCCGTACCCCCCGCAGGATCGCATGTTTCCCGGGTGAGGCCAGCACCGACTAATCTCGCTGGGCCCAAGTGTTTGTCGGATAACATCAGGGCTGAGCCCTACCCGGATAAATTCAAGGAACCGGGTAAAGTACTGAATTATGAGCCGACCATGGACCCAGAAACATGGTTGAGCAGCTACGAGATGGCTATGTCGATTTGTAACGCATCTGAAAATCATCAAGCCAAGTTCATGTACTTAATGATGTCAGAAGGAGCAGCAAAGTTGTGGTTCAACAATTGACCGGAAGGATCTATCAAGTCGTGGGGTGAGTTGAAAACTGCGTTTATCAAGCACTTTCAAGGAACATGCAGGAAGCTATTTACTATTGATGACCTAGAACGGTGTGTCCATAAGAAGGGAGAATCAACGCGCAGCTGGGTGCGCCGGGTTATGGAGATACTTCACTCATCTACAGATATCCAGCCAAAGGACGCGTTGCAAGCTATGGCCAAGATATGCAAGTATACGCCTTTAGTGCAGAAGTTAACTCGCATGAAATCTAGTCGGAATGCTTCAGAGGTTACGATGGGAGAGCTAATGGATGCATGCAACAAGCACGCTGCAACGAATACCACAGAAGAGGACGTTGATGACAAGAAAGCAAACGCAAATACGGGTAATAATGGAAGAGCCGGCAATGGATCTATGCCGTGTAACCATGGAGGTAACAATGGGAACAACTAGAACAAGCGCCCGTTCGAGGGGAATTCCGAGTTTGTTGCCAGCACAGAAGTCGGGTCTTCGAGGCCCAGAGCAGAAGGAAATTTCAACGCAGGAAATCATAATGGAGGAAACTATCAAGGGCCACCAAGGCCGGGTAACAACTGGGATATCTTCAGAATGGCGTGCCGGAAACACAGCAGGAACGGAAGGCCGGCTAACCACTCATTGGAGCAGTGTGTGGATTTGCAGAGATGGAAGAACGAGGAAGTAAACAAGGCTATGCGAGGTGCAGGCCGGGGAGGAGGACCGGGTCCGGGTGGAAACCCGGGCAACGGCCCACCCCCAGCAGGCAACCCGGGAGTTGGAAATCCGGGTAATAATCAGGGAGGAGCTGGAGGTTTCCAAGCCAACCCCAAGCAATTGGGTCAATACCACGTTCACACCACAGGAATTTCTAACAAGGATAGAAAGATATTGAAAAAAGCAGTAAACTCGGTTTCCTCGGCTGCCCCGAGATACCTGAGGTGGTCGGAACAAGATGTAACATGGAGCAGAAGAGATCACCCGGAAAGGATAGAACACCCGGGAGTCCTAGCATTGGTGGTTGCGCCTCAGGTTAATGGTTATGAGCTGAAAAATGTCTTAATGGATGGCGGAAGCAGCATCAACATCCTATATTGGGAAACTTTCTTACGTATGGGTCTCAAGGAGTCTCAGCTACAGAAAAGTTCAACAGTTTTTCACGGGATCGTGCCGGGTCACTCGGCGTGCCCTGAAGGAAAGATTACCTTGGAGGTTGCTTTTGGAGAATCAAAGGATAATTTCCGGGTGGAGTGGCTCACGTTCGAAGTGGTAAAGTTGCGCAGACCTTATCACGCGCTATTTGGGAGGCCGGCTTACGCCAAGTTCATGGCCAGGCCGTGTTACGTGTACCTACAGCTAAAATCCCGGGTCCTAAGCAGACCATCACCATACATTGGAGCCGGGATATAGCGGCTGAGTGTGACGAAGGAGATGCGGCAATGGCAGAACAAGCTTGTAGAAAGGAGGAGCTCAAATACTACCGGTCTCAAGTAGACCCGCATGACAGAACAACGTTAAAAAGGCCGAATACGGAGGATGAGAGAGTGAAATTCAAAGCAGCACAAGATACCAAGATGGTGGCCTTTGTCGAAGGTGATCCCTCTAAGCAATTTGCTATAGGATCTAACTTGAACAATGAGCAGGAAAAAGCGCTTGTGGAGTTTATTCGTTCGAATCAGGATGTGTTTGCTTGGACGCCTAGCGATATGCCGGGTATCCCCACAGAGTTGGCAGAGCACAGCTTGCATGTTGACCCCAAGTCCAGGCCTGTGAAGCAGGGCCTGAGAAAAATGAATGAGGAAAGAAGAAGAGCTATAGGAGAAGAAATTGCCCGGCTGTTGACAGCCGGCTTTATCATGGAAGTATTTCACCCGGATTGGTTGGCAAATCCGGTTCTCGTGATGAAAAAGACTAACGAGTGGAGGATGTGCATTGATTATACGAGTCTCAACAAGCATTGCCCAAAGGATCCGTTCGCACTTCCGAGGATAGATCAGATCATAGACGCAGTGGCTGGAAGTGACCTATTATGTTTCCTAGATGCATATTCCGGGTATCATCAGATCAAGCTTAAAAAGGAAGACTGGGAGAAAACGTCGTTCATAACCCCTTTTGGGGCGTTTCGTTACAAGACCATGACTTTTGGATTGAAGAACGTTGGCGCAACTTATCAACGGTGCATTCAGAAGTGCTTTGAGGACCAAATTGGACGCAACGTTCATGCTTATGTGGATGACGTGGTGATCAAGACCAGAAAAGCGGAGACATTTATTGATGATCTGAAGGAAACATTCAAGAACCTGAGAAGATACCAGATGAAGCTTAACCCAACAAAGTGTGTATTTGGAGTTCCAGCAGGGAAGCTACCCGGTTTTATCGTGTCGGAGAGAGGGATTGAGGCAAACCCGGACAAAATCAAAGCTATCCAGAGTCTGAAAAAGCCGGAAAACCTGAAGCATGTTTAGAAGCTTACAGGGTGTGTAGCAGCGCTGAGCCGGTTTATATCAAGACTCGGAGAGAAGGCAATACCCTTGTACCGGCTCTTGAGGAAATCCGACAAATTCATTTGGGACCAAGAGGCGGACGAGGCGTTCGAAGCACTAAAGAAGCAGCTATCTGAGGCACCAGTCCTAGCAGCACCGGGTCCTAAAGAGCCCATGTTACTGTATGTTGCAGCCGGGCCCTGGGCGGTTAGCGCAGTGGTTGTTGTCGAGCGCATGGAGGATGGGAAAGATCACCCGGTTCATAGGCCGGTTTATTATGTCAGCGAGGTATTATCAGAAGCAAAGCAGCGCTACCCACATTGGCAGAAGCTGGTTTTCGGGGTCTTCATGGCCAGCCGGAAATTGAAGCCGTATTTTCAGGAACACCCCATAACAGTGGTTAGCTCTATACCAATGTCGGACATCATCAGAAACTCGGACGCAACAGGTAGAATAGCCAAGTGGGCAATCGAGATGGGAGATTATCAAATCAACTACGAGCCCAGGTCAGCAATCAAATCTCAATCTCTAGTTGACTTCATTAATGATTGGACTCACATAGGCATGCCCACAATGGCTCCAAGTTTCGAGTCTTGGATAATGCACTTTGATGGTTCCAAGCAATACGAGGGATCAGGAGCTGGAGTGGTTCTCACATCACCCAAAGGAGACAAGCTGAGCTACGTATTACAGCTTCACTTTGATTGTTCCAACAACGTCGCCGAATATGAGGCATTATTGCATGGATTGAAGATAGCCAAGGAGATGAACATTAAGAGGATACGATGCTATGGATACTCGGACCTTGTGGTACAGCAGGTCTCAGGAACTTGGGATAGAAAAGATGCAACTATGGCAGCATACCGCAGAGAGGTGGACAGGGTTGCCGGGTGTTTTTCCGGGTATGAGGTGGAGCATATAGATAGAAGAAAAAACGAGGCAGCAGATGCACTCGCCAGACTCGGCTCGCGCAGAGAGCCGGTTCCACCCAATGTGTTCCTGGACGAGCTATGGTGGCCATCAGTTAAAACCGAGTCTGAGGAAGAAGTGGCTAACAAAGTCCTGGATTTGGAGCTCGTGGCCACAATACGCACTGTTCCCGAGTGGACAGAGCCGTTTCTGGCTTACCTATCACGGGGCGAGTTACCACAGCAGGAGGTACTAGCAAGGCAAATTCTGAGGCGAGCAAAAGGTTATTCCATTATCAATGGGGAGTTATATAAAAGGAGTGTTGCAGGAGTATTTTTGCGCTGTGTGGCACCAGAAGAAGGCCGGCAAATCCTGAAAGAGATCCACGAAGGCGACTGTGGGCATCACGCATCCACAAGGTCCCTTGTGGCCAAAGCATATAGGCACGGTTTCTTCTGGCTCACAGCCTTAGCAGACGCGGAACGCTTGGTGGCAAGGTGCGATGGATGTCAAAGGTATGCCCGTCAAATCCATGTGCCGGCTATGGAGTTGCAAACAATTCCTTTAACTTGGCCATTTGCCGTTTGGGGTATGGACATGGTTGGCCCCTTTCACATGTCACCTTGCAAAAAGACGCATCTCTTGGTGGCTATTGATAAATTTACCAAGTGGGTTGAAGTTATGCCAGTTACCAATTGTGAAGCGATTACGGCAGTCAAGTTCCTGAAAAGGATTATCTACTGGTTCGGGTATCCTCACAGCATAATTACCGACAATGGAACCAACATGTCCCTTGGTGAGATGGAGAAATTCTGTGGTAACAATGGAATCCGGCTTGACATAGCTTCCGTAGCCCATCCACAAGCCAATGGACAAGTGGAGAGGGCAAATCAGGAGTTACTTCGTGGATTAAAACCATCTGCGAGTCCCCTGCATCAGAGCTGCTGGAGCATGGGTTGAGGAGTTACCTTCAGTGGTTTGGGGTATCAACACTACACCTAACAGATCTACTCAGATGACACCGTTTTTCATGGTTTATGGCGCAGAGGCGGTGCTGCCGAGTGATGTCATCCATGACTCGCCTCGAGTATCGGCCTACGTCGAGGTGGAGAATGAGAAGACTCGGCAGGACGCCGTTGATATGTTAGAAGAACACAGGGAACAAGCTTTGGAGAGATCAGCCATATACCAGCAGGACCTGAGGAGATATCACAGCCGGAGAGTCAAAACCCGGGTCTTCCAGGAAGGAGACCTGGTTCTGCGCCTGGTACAGTCAAAGGAAGGAAAACACAAGTTATCCCCACCATGGGAGGGACCATTCATTATAAGCCGGAATCTACACAATGGATCGTATTACTTGGTAGATGCAAGGGAAGAGTCGGCTACTGTTAACGACAGCACTCATACCACTTCATCTATGCAAGAAAGAGAAAGACCATGGAACGTGGCTCAGCTGCGTCCCTACTATACCTAGTTTAGGCTAGATTCACAAGTGGAATTACACGATGTAACAGGCAGCAGGTTTCAGACGCACTCTTTTCCTATCCAGGGTACCTAAGGGGACTGGAGGGTTTTTAATGAGGCGGCTTGCTGACCTAACTTTTCTCATATCAATAAAAAAGATGGTTAAACAATATCTTGTTTCTTTTTCTATGTATTTTTGTCAAGTTTTTATATTTCTGTTGGACTTTCATTTTTTCTTCCAGGTAAGTACTATTTATTGTTCTTAGTATATTAGTTTCGCTAGTAAAATGCATATATTTAGGTCTTGGGGGCTGATTGCTTGAATAGCACAGTTGCAAACTCAAAGACCCGGCCACGATGCCATTGAGTTATAAGGGCCGATTACTTGTAATAAGTACGGCTCCAAGCTTATAACCGGACAAAGGAGCCAAACTTTCTTGACTTTTCTTGCTTAAGCTTGATGTGACTCGCACCAAGTGGCATGCTTTGCTAGCGTATGATTACAATCAGTCATGATGCCCAATGGGACTTGCCTGACCCTGTCTTCGTACAGCTGTAACAACATTGATTATCCACACGAAAGCCGGCTTACAGTAGAAGAAGGTCAAAAGGGCCATCTAAACCACAAGTTACGCAGAGTACAAGGTTAATAACCGGAAACTCAAGGTATATTAAGCATAACTTCAAATCCTATGTGAAACGGCTCTAGGTTTTGGGCTTAGCCGTAACAATTTGTTCCTTTCGAAAGACCCAAACACCCTAGACTCGGAATTTCGGGCCTTGGGGACTTGGGAATTTGAAAACAGAAACAAATTATCTAGCTATTCAGCTCAAAAACCCAAAAATCCGAGTCTTGGGGACTTGGGGACTTAGAAAAAAGTCCACTAGTCAAAACCCACGAGACCCGGAAACCGAGTCTCACAAAAGGAACCATAGCAGAAAGTCGGAAAATCAGGGATGAAAAAGCTCAAAGCCAAGAAATATCAAATTCAAGCAAAAGGCCAGAAGGGCCACGAAATATATTAAGGTCTTAAAACGTATTACAAACCAGGATAGTAGTATCATAAAGTGCATAGGCGCACTATCAAAAGAATAATTGTTTAAAAAAGGCCCAGTGCCCAAATAAAGTGTTTGAGACGGTTGCCGATAAAGAGTTCACTCGGCCTCTTGGGCCGAGTCGTCCATCTTGCCCTTGCCCTTGGCAGCCGGGTCTTGTTCCTTGCCTTGTTCTTCAGCAGTCTTTGTGGCAGCAGCACCCGGGTCAGCTGTAACACCCGGGGGATTTTTTCCCCCAAATTAGGAGTTGATTGTTTTACTTTTGGCATTGCATGGCATTGCATCATGCATGAAGTGCACCTTGTTTCCAAACCAAATTAAAAATGTAAACATATTACAATGTTTCCAAAACCATTTGCAAACAAAACAACTCAAATTGTTTTTCAATAGTTTTGAATTTGAATTATTCAAATTGCTTGGTTAATAAAACCCCTTTTATTAAAACCCTAATGTGAATTTTAAATTCAAATTCAAACATGAGCACAATTTCAAAATTTTCAAAACTCAACTGTCATGCACTAGGGTAAATGGCATGTTGAACTCAGTAAAATATTGCATAAAATAAATAAACAACACCCTAAACCCCTTTCTTTTCTCTCTTATCTCTTTTTTACAAAAAAAAGAAGAAGAAATAAAAACAAAACGAGGGGAGGCAACCAGGCCAGCCCAAGTGGACCGGCCCAGTCGCCTCAACCGCGCGCGGCACGCCACGCAGCCCACCCCAGCCAGACCGCGCAGCCCCCCGGCCCCTTTCTTCCTCCTTCGTCGCCGCTGACGCCAGCAGGCGCGCCAGCACGCCCCGCACCACCTCCTCCCACCTGCTCCCTCCTCCCTCTCCCTTTTTCTACCCCGAGCCCCCCAAACCCTAGCCAAGCCTTCCCTCTTCCTCCCTGCCACCGCCATTCTTTTTCTCCCTCTCGGATCCCCTTCCTTCCCCTTCCTTTTCTTTCTGAATTTTCTGAATTCCTCCCGAGCACCTCCATGGCCGAGAGTTGGGGGTGGAGCAGCGGCGTCCGTGGTCGTTGGCGAGGCCCCTCCTCGGCATGGATGGAACCAGGAGGGTTCCATCTTCGTTTTTGCTGCAGGAGGCGCAGCCGGAGAGGTACTGCAGCAGCAACACCATCGACTCCTTCCCGGCGATCTCCTGCCTCCGTCGTTGCCGTCACCGAGACCTCCTCCTCCCTCTACCTCCCCAGGGTGAGCACCCCTTCTCCCCTTCCTTCTCTCTTCCCTCCTGGTGCACGCGCACTGCACCCCGTACACGCCTCGCGCACGTAGCAGCAGCAGCAGCGCCTCCAGTCGCGGGCGATCACCGTCCCGACAGCAAGTTCAGTTAACTGAACTTTCAGTTTTAGTTAACGAACGAGATCCAACCTCAAACCCCCCAAGCCACCAAGTTCTACCAAGATCTCGCAGCCCAGCCCAGTGGCCAGAGCCCAAATGCGCAAGACCACGGTCGCGGGTTCGACCCCCCGCGCGCAGGATTAATCCACCCCTTTTTGCCGTTTGCCACGCGCGCGCAGGTGGGGCCCTGCGGTCAGCGACCCTGGCAGCCACGCGCGCGCACACCCGCGGCCACGCAGGCGCCGGCTGGGCGCTGGCCCACTGGCCAGTGACCCAGGGCTAATCTTCCCTACGTAACGAAAGTTCCAGGGCCCTTTCTGAAAACTTATTTTTGCACGTAAGCCCCTGGAAACTTTAAAACGTTCTGGAAATTGCAGAACAGTCCCTGCATTTCAAATGCACCTAATAAATTCATTTAAACTCCAATTTCAAAATATAACATATGTTTTCCATGAAGAATTAAATGCTCTATATGTTTACACCATTTGTGCACTGTTTTGAACATTCCAAATCAATTCAAAAATTCAAATTCAAATAACTCTTTTGAATTTGATTAAATTCATAAATATTTCAAATTTAATTCAAATGGCACATGTAAAATATGTTTTCCAGGAAAAATTGAACAAGCTTTCCAAATATAACCTTTGTTTCCTATTTTGAATAATTAAAATTGGTTAAATAATTTAAATCTTGTTTAAATCATTTAAAATTGCTAAATTGATAACTTGGTCAAACTAAATTCTTTTTGAACATATAAAATATGTTTTCCATCCCATTTTTCATGAACTTTGTAAATATAAAATTTGTTTTCTATTTTGAATAAATTAAATTGCTGAAAACAACTATTTCTTAATTAATGCATTTAAAATTGTCAATTTAATAACTTGCTCATCTAAAATCCAAATTCAACAAACGAAATATGTATTCCATCTAAATTTTTTTGTTCTTTCCAAATATAATTTTTTTTATCTGTTTTGAACATTTAAAATTGGTGAAAACAACAAATGTTTGTTTAAATCATTTAAAATGCCAAAGTTCATAACTTATTAAATAAAATTCCAAACTTGGTAAACAACATATCAAACTGAAGCTATTGTGTTTTTTTATTGTTTTCATCATCCATGCATCATTCTAATCAACTTTCACATGATGATTATTTGTAGATCATTTAATTCAACATTAATTCATGGGCTTTGCCATATGCAATCCAAATTTCATATGGGCCCATTTAAATATGTTTACCATGTCAACTGGTTTACTTTGATGCATCAGTTACTTGTCATGCATATAAAATAGGATCATGCTGGATCTTTTGCCGTAGAAGTAATTGTTGCATCCGGTGTTTGTTCTAGTTCGTTGCTTCTTCGCGGATAGGACGTTGAGATGATGTGAGCAACGACAAGTTCTGCGGATGCACCTCTACTTGCTGGATTCCAGGCAAGTATACTCACTTGCTACCTATGGCTGCCTTTCATCACTTGTTACCGATTCTTCCCGTTGCCTTTATTCTAGCCTTATGATTCGATGCTTGTGTCTCGATCCTATTATATGTTCACCTTGCAACCATGATATAGCCTTCCTTCCAATTCCTATTAACTGTTGTTTGTTTACCCTGTTGGCCCTTGTGTCGTAGTTGCATGCTTAGTGTTGTTTGCGCTCAAGTCTTGTTGTCCGTCTTATCACCTGTTTAGTTTGATAGTTGGGTTTCAATTTAATCAACAACATGTTAATGTTTTGGGTAATATTAATTTGATGATAAGGCACCGGCAGGAGGCACGGCGTGGTTTTGAGGCCTGCTAGTGTCGACCTTAATTAATAAAAAGGGTCTTGTCCTCCGATCCATGATGAGCGCACTAACCGCATGTGGGAAGAGAGTATGGGCGCCCCCCGCAACTTTGATTCGATTCGCATCTCGTCCAAATCGCCTCATTTAGTTCAGGTTTTCCATTTCCCGCATGCATATGCAGGTGCGAACCCTTGGCGCCAGGGTGGAACTTTTGTAGTCGGCATTTAGGGAGACACGTTCTTAGAGTGCTATGAGGGTCCCCTTTTCTTCGTGGGGCTTGATTAGCCGTGCGCTCAATTGCACGGGGCTCTTTGGGCTTGATACGAAGAAGAGTTGGGTTGTGTTGAGTGCCTCGCTTGGTGGAAGTGCATTTCCACCTGGCGGGTCATTCTTACGTGTACGGCCAAATTGGTGCATCCCTGCAGGGTTAAATCTTCTCGAGAAGCCGTGTTGTCCGCGGTTATGGATGACTTGGTGAAAGTGCTGGCTAACAAGTACTCAGACAACTTACACTTAATGATGATAACTTGACTAGTAATATAGATTACCTCCACCATAAAAATGAATGTCACCTTAATCAACAGTGTGAGTTTCCTTGGGTTGCTTCCTTAGTAGGGGGTAACACTGGATGGGTATTGTTTGGTGAGTAGTTATAGTTGGTTTTGTCGCACTATCTTATCCCTTTCTTTTAGCCGGATGTTGTAGCGCGTCTCTGTAGTTAGTTAGTGCAGCCCGCTGCCGCTTCTTTGCAATAATCCCTTCCTTCCGTTGTACCCAAAGTATTTGTATCTTGTGATGATTGGTTACGTTGGTATCTTGTGAGTATGGGTTATCCACTTGCCAGTACTTAACCGTACTGACCCACGAATCCTTTTCGTGGCTGCATATTCCACATTGCAGTCAACAGGTTTGAAGTCTGACGACGTTAGCTTGGGAATCCCTCCGGCTTGGCCTGGGCGGGGATTGGACGCCATCGGTTATCTTCAGGACTCTTAGTCCAATTTGTATCTTGTCCGTAGTCGGACACTATGTTGTTTCTTCCGCTGTCATTTGGATCTTTGTATTGTATCAGTTGTATCCTTGACTCGTTTGAGTCTTCTTGTATATATATCTTTTCCGTTGTTGTTGCGGAATATTCGTGAAATGTTGTAATGTTATCACAAGTGGCAACCTGGAATCGGTTATTATGTGGATTCTGGCGGAAATGCTGAAATCTGCATAGTGCCCGATCTCGGGGCGTCACATCAGCAGTAGTGCCGGCCCGTGCGGGAGGAGGAACAACCGGCGTGGAGGTAGCAGGTGCAGAATCGGCCTCAGCCTTCTTCTTTGCGGCCTCTTCCCTCGCCTGAGCAGCCTCCGCCTTCCATCGTGCCAGCATGTCATATGGCTTGGGAAAATCCGACTTAACTGCCTTATCATCAGCATCATATGATGGGACAATCGAACTGACGTCCAGACTATCGGCAATTATGCTAGCCGAGTGACGAACCTCCTTCTGGATAGCCTTGAAGTTCTTTGTTGAGAACCTGGAGCCGTCATGGTTGAATTCTGGACACCCGCCAACGAGCTTTGCCGGCTCAAGTTTTGGAAAATATGCCTTTGCCAGTGCAAGCCCCCGGGTTACTCCAACCCGGCATGACGAGCGTTTCCAGTGCTCGATCCACTCGGGGATAGTGGAGCACGCGTCAAGCAGTGTCTTCAAGCTACCATGTCCAACACCCGGCCACTTCAAATCCTGAAGAATCCATTTGGTCCCGGCACAGAGTTGTTGGATCGTGCTCTTTATCATCTTCAGTTTTGCTATGTCATCTTCATCCGGAGTTACATCATCCGGACCTGCAGAAAATAGAAAAAAAGCTTTAAGTAAGGAAATCCGACTATTTATCAGAATGAGAATCTGGGTTATAGTTATTAAGTTAGGAATAGTTATCAGTCAAAGCACGATATGTGTCGGCAATCTGAACAGAAAGCTTGGTCAATTCATCTTCTGCCGCATGAGCCCTCTTTCTATATTTCCTTGCAAGTTTCCCTGTCCTCTTGGCATCAGCTTCAGCCGACTCACGCAGAGTCGCCTCCGTCTCGAGGAGTTTGGTGGCCTTCGCCAATGCTTTCTCAGAGTGGGTTACGAAGGCCTGCGTGGAAACACAAGGAAGGGTTAGCCGGATAAAAGCAAAACTATTAGTTGGATACACTATGAAAGTTCCAAGCAAATTATCAATAAGTTCACTCGGAACTTGGGGACTAGACAAATATACAGGCAATATTACTCGGATTTACCTCATGTTTGGCTATCAAGGCTTCTAGGACATTTTCTTCGTCAGCCCTCAAGGTGTGCAGGGCGTCGAGCATCTGGGTAAAGGTCATATCTTCGGGCTTGGTACCGGAAGAGCCGGCGGCCTGATCACTCGGATGAGGAACCTTCTCCGGCTTTGGGGTCGAGACCCGGGTTGCCTGGGTGTCAGGATTGGGAGTGCCCATCCTCGTGTCCAGGATCTCTACGTCGTCATCCTCAGGTTCCTCAGATGGCTTGGGAGACCCGGCTTCCTGCCGGGCCGAGTCTGTCAGGGGGTCTTGTTCTTGGTTTTCTTCACCAGCACCGCCAGTTGCGGCATCCATATCATCAGCCGGCCCTTCAGTCTCCCGGTTGTCCGTGTCCATGTTATCCGGGTCACTGATAGAGACCTGGGCGCTAAGGAAAGAAAAGAGAAGTGGTTACTAGCAAAAAGTGAAGGTTATCAAAAGGACTAGTATATCGCTTAGCAGGCAATATAACTTACCCGGCATTCACCACAAAGTCTGCCGGAAGCTCGCTGCTAGACGCGGACGAGGCTGTTGCAGAATCCGAGAGTGAGACCCGGAACTGTCCGGCTAATGGGTGATTGGGGAAAGGGTGTCTTTGAGGTGAGTTGCAGGGATGAGATGGAGAAGTACCAGTGCGACGAGCTGGGGACGTGGGAATACCCGGGTTGAGGGGATCGTCACCCGGGGAATCCCGGGTTACCCTGCGCTTGGTCGGAGGCGGGTCCTTCAAGTGTGGCGAATTGGACAATTGTCGGTTAAGTTCGCGCATATTATCAAAAGAATAGGGTTGGGAGGTCATGGAGGAATATGGAACCTTGAAAACAACCCCTCGGGTTTTCCTCTTGGCTCCGACCTCAACTTCCGGCTCGGCCGCTTTTATCGCTCTCGGTTTCTTCTGGGTCTTCCTTGCCGTCCTTGTCATCCTTATCTTCCATCCCTGAAAGGCACAAATACATAGTCGTAAAAAGAGAAAAAATGGGAAAGCAAAGTAATAGAAGTTAAGATGATTGAAACCCGGATGGTACCTTCATCGGTGTCAGCCGGTTCTTCTTCTTCCTCCAGGTTCCCGGAGTTGGGGGGGTCTCGATGCTCCAAAAAGCATTATCAGCCTGAGATAAAGGCAGAAAAGTGAGAGTTAGTAGTTGTATCAAGTAAAAGTACAAGAGTAAGTGAATAAGTGTCGGATCTTACTGCTGGAGCCGGGTTGTCCCGAGTGAACGGCGCTAACCCGGCTATATTTTTGATCACTTCCACCTTCTCAGTCAGGAAGCTCTTGATGATCTTGTTCGTGTCGCCAGCCGGGTAATTCCTTGAAGAGTAACGGAGCGCATCCGTGACATGCCCCGAGTACTCGCACATCAACTTGGGACGGATGGAGTTGGGCTGAATCCGGAAATCTACCCAAGTCTTAACCAAATTAAGCCCAAGGAGACCCTGGGCGGAAAGGACGGCTATCTTTGCTAGGTGGGGCTGGATGGACTCTCTGTCCGACTCAGAGGCAAAGGCATTGAAGGTGTCAGAAAGATCGAGGAGCCCCTCAGAGTAACCCGGCAGTTTCTTTTCGCCGGGTGGGGAAATGTCCCGGCAGTAGAAAAAGGAATTTTGCCAATGCTTAACGTGGGAGTTAAGCCTCAAAGTCGGCATTGGCGAATTCTTTCGCCGTTGGATGGAAACTCCGCCGCAGGCCAAGAGGGCCCCGTCACCGCTTTCGCGGCACGGTTTGTATTGGAATAGTTCGATAAATAAGGCAAGGTTCGGGGGGACGCACAGGTAGGATTCACAAAGGACTATGAAGTGAGTTATGTTCAACATAGAGTTAGGCCCTATGTCGAAGACTCGGAGGCCGTAGTGGCTGAGGACTTCGCGGAAAAAAGAGTGACCCGGGGGATGGAATCCCCGGATCACGTGCTCTACGAAGCATATTACCTCATTTGAAGCAGGGGATGGCCGGGTCTCGTCACCCGGAACACGCCAATGGATCTCCTTTTGAGGAGGGAGGACGCCTGATTCGTCGAGCTCCTCCAGCTTGGCCTGGGTCACGGTGGACCGAGCCCAGTTGGCGGAAATATCTTGGGTCGTCTTTGGTTTTGCCGGCTGTTTGCCCTTGTTCTTGGGAGCCATTTGTTCGGTCTGCAAAACACAAGGCAAAGAGTACAAAACATGAGTAACTAAGACCCGGAAACTACAAAGTTATCCGAGTATCAATAAGCAGCGCGGAAACTACGAGTTATCCGAGTATCAACGAGCAGTATGGAATTACGGGTTATCCGAGTATCGATGAACAGTTATGGAAATTACAGGTAATCCTAGTATCAGTGAGCACTTCTGGAAGAGGGTTGGTTGTATGGTTAACTAGAGAGTAATTGAAAGATCCGGAAATAGTGGTCTATCCGGGTATCAAAGAGCAACCACGGAAAAACTTGACAAAATTACGTCTAGATCGAGAAATTTGCAGAGAAATCTATGGAGAAATTAATGGCTACAAGGGATAGGGGAGCATTATTGAATCTACCATTGAGCAAGTAGATAAGCAAGAATGGAGTTGTGCAACTCAAATCGGCACGGAGTAAGAAGATAACTTATGAGAGGACCTAGATCCAATCTACATCGAGTGAAAAACTTGAAGATAAAATTCATGGAGGAAAATTTACCGACGAGGTTCGGAGGAGGTTGCGGCGGAGGCAGATGACGCAACCGCGGTGACCTGCGGGATCCCCCGGCGAGCAGCTCGATGGCGCGGCGACGGAGGCTGGCGGCAGCGCGGAGCGGGCCGTGGATGAGCGCAGTTGGCGGCGGCTCGGTTCCGGCGGCGCGGCCGTGGCTCCGTGGCGGCGCGGTGGCGAGCTCGGGTAAGGGAGCGCCAGAGAGGAGAAAGAGATGGGGGAAATGGAACGTTGAGTTTAGGGTTACCCCCTTGGGCTTGTATTTATAAGCACGGGTGGGGAAACCTAGACGAGCAAGCGGGAGCCAAAAATTTCGGGAAGGAGGGATACCCGCCCGGAAATTTTGGGATATGCGTTAAGTGCCCGTGCGCGATATCCGGAAAGGATAGGAAGAAAATCCCTTCCGCGATATCCGGACCAATAAATGAACGAAATAAGCCGGGTCTTTTGCATCCCCTTCGGAGCATTGACCCGGAAAAGTAAAGACTGGTTCAGAGAAAGCTGGGTTATCATATGGACCACCAGTGGAGTTAGGCCTAGCTGTTTATCAAAGGAACCTAACCCGGCTTCTATGAACTTGTATGTTTGTTATTTTTGTAGGGAATAGCATGCGCTTCAAGGAGGATCTCGTGAAGCCCAAGCTATTCTGGGGACTACTGATGGAGGGATGATAACCCGGTAGGCTAACGCCAAGGTGTAATTCGGCCCAAAGGGCGCTGCGCAAGATCCGGCTTAGGGAAAAGGAGTTTCTAGAAGGCCCAAGAGTGTAGGCCTCGTAACCCGGTTTGTGGGTTCCGATAGGGAAACTTAGGGTTTGTAAGCAGTGTCCGGGTAGGATTCCGAGTATGCCTTGGATGGTAAGCCAGGGGGTCCGGATATTATATAAGACGGCCCCTACACTGGTAGAAAATAGGCCTTCCATACGCCCCCATTAGTCCCCAAAAGTATCGACCCACGACTATAGGGGTCTCTAGTCACGGTTCGGGAGGAGACCCGCGACCAACAGTCTGGGCCCAGCGCGCTCGGTCCACAGCTGGCGGACGGGAGGGGCTTTAGTCCCGGTTGGCCAGGCCAACCGGGACTAATAGGTCCCCAAGGCCTTTAGCCGTGGGTGTCCAGGTGAACCGGGACTAAAGGCCCATCCCTATATAGGGACTCAGCTCGATGCACTTAGCCACATTTGGTGTCACTTCTGCTCACAACATTCACAAGGGGTGGTGGGTATGCTTTTGGTTCCTATAAGCACACAAGGTGTTCGATGAAATGCCCGATAGCATGAAACACACATGATATGAAGTGTCCGAGCCGCACTTGAGCGTTTTCATTTATTTTACCTCCGCGATCGCGGTTAGCAACTTGAACCTTTCATGATTTGTATTATTTCCAGCTAGTTAGTTTAACAAATGCATGATGGTTAATGCAGATGAATCGGCAATGGATGTACAGTAACCGACTCTCCGGCGAGTTCACTACGGGTTTGAAAGATTTCCTTGTAGTGGCAAATGCGAACAAGCAGCGAGGTTTTATTATCTGTCCATGTGCTGAATGTAAGAATGAGAAGGGTCACTCCTCCTCAAGAGTCGTTCACATGCACCTGCTTCGGCACGGTTTCATGCCAAGCTATAATTGTTGGACCAAGCATGGAGAAAGAGGGGTTAGAATGGAAGAAGATGAAGAAGAGGATGATATCGATTTCAACTATCATGACGCTTTCGGTGATACTTCCATGGAGGATGATGCCGAAGGTGGGGAAGGGTTTGGTGAAGGTGAAGAAGAGGCACATGATGAGCCCGCTGATGATCTTGGTCGGACCATTGCTGATGCACGGAGACGCTGCGAAACTGACAAGGAGAGGGAGAATTTGGATCGCATGTTAGAGGATCACACGAAGTCGCTGTACCCAGGATGCGACAATAGTCTGAAAAAGCTGGGATGCACACTGGATTTGCTGAAATGGAAGGCACGGGAAGGTGTAGCTGACTCATCATTTGAAAATTTGCTGAAAATGTTGAAGAATATGTTTCTGAAGAATAACGAGTTGCCCGCCAGTACGTACGAAGCAAAGAAGGTTGTGTGCCCTCTAGGTTTAGAGATTCTGAAGATACATGCATGCATTAACGACTGCATCCTCTACCGCGGTGCATACGAGGATTTGAATGAATGCCCTGTATGCACTGCATTGCGTTATAAGATCAGAGGCGATGACCCTGGTGACGATGTTGAGGGCGAGAAACCCAGGAAGAGGGTTCCCGCCAAGGTGATGTGGTATGCTCCTATAATACCTCGGCTGAAACGCCTGTTCAGGAACAAAGAGCATGCCAAGTTGTTGCGATGGCACAAAGAGGACCGTAAGTCCGACGGGGAGTTGAGACACCCCGCTGATGGAACGCAATGGAGAAAGATCGATAGAGAGTTCAAAGATTTTGCAGCTGACGCAAGGAACATAAGATTTGGTCTAAGTACTGATGGCATGAATCCTTTTGGCGAGCAGAGCTCCAGCCATAGCACCTGGCCCGTGACTCTATGCATCTACAACCTTCCTCCTTGGTTGTGCATGAAGCGGAAGTTCATTATTGTCGTGGGATAATCACGGCAGATGTTACCTGGGGTAACTGATCTTGGGGCAAGTCGACACAGGTATTCGGGAGAGGGTTTAGCTCAAAGGAAGACATGGCGAAAGCGATCTAAGAACCGGGGAATAACTCGCCGGCTCTCGATATTATAATACTGGATACTCGATAACAGGTGTTACAACTATGACTTGAATCTCTTGCAAACTAAACCCAGGGGCCGGTTTATAAAGCACCCGTACACCCCTAACTTGCCCTTCAAGGCACATCTTGAGTCCTACTCGAACTCCACATACAAAGCCTAACTTTCCTTATCGCAACCCACAAGCCGGGTTACGAATCTCACAAGCCTTTGGGCCTTCTAGTAACCTCTTTACCCCTATCCGGGTATTGCTCAGCTCACCTCGGGCCGGATTACACCTTGAAGTGGGCCTACCGGGTTACTATCCCCCCATCAGTAGTCCCCAGAATAGCCTGGGCTTCCAAGATTTACTCTTCGAAGTGCTGGCTATTCCCTACAGAAATATTGGATACAAAAACACATAAAGATCAAGATACAATATGCCGACAAGCGGCTGAGATTAACACCCAGGGGATCAGGTAGCAACCCGGCTTCCCCCCAAAGGCTCTCCCTCAATCTCCCGGACCTGAGTCTTAATAGGAAACTCGATGATTTCACATCTTCCTCAATAACTGTCGCTGATACTAGGAAGGAAATTCCCCCTTCCCTTTTCTCGGGATCACATTAGTCTGTGCATGGAATGCGCCTTTCAAATTTCGAAATGGCCAATCATTACTCCGCACCCCCCGGGTCTCGACCGTTAAGCTAGGCTTTTCCACCCGGGCGGTTATAAATAGGGCTCAGGGAACAAACCCAACTCTCAACGGCTCACTTTCCCCATTTCACTTCTTCTCAAATCTGAGCTCGCGGAGTGCCACCACGGAAGCCCCACGCACCTCGCCGGAGCCCATCCGCCGTCGCCTGCGTTCCGCCACCGCGCGACTCACTCCAACTCCCAAATCCGCCGCCAAGCGCCCGATTCGCCGACCAACAACCTCGAAAGGACATCAATCTTGCGCCATCTGTCTCCGCAAAGCTCTGCTTCAATCCCCTTTGGTAAGTTCCTCGTATCCCTCAGCTCACCCTCGCAATTTCTCATCTTTTCCTCAGATCAGATCTGAATCAAGTAGTCCGCGATTTCTCGGGCCGCGCCGGATTAGCTCAATGATACTTACCATAGACATCCCCATAGATAGGATTCATAGCTTATATTACTCTCCTAACTCCAGTGGTCATTAACATGGCCATAAATTTAGAAACAAGATCCCCAATCTAGGCTTGGGCCATACAAAATTTCCGCCCTTGTTCTCCCTCCTCAGAAAATCTCACTTCTCCGGATCATTCGTAGATGGTAGGCATATAAACACCCTCATAACTTCTCCAAACATTTGCTTTTACGGAAAGCTCCATAGATTTTGTAATAGCACACAATACCCGGACACATCATACTTGACTCGGCAAGGCAATACCCGGTCTGTGCTTAAATTGCCGGTAACTGCTTATCTACTAACTTCCGAGTTTTTGTTCTTACGCCCTTTCCTTCAATGTTTTACCAGGTCAATCCTATGGCACCCAAGAGGCAGGGAAACAGCCGGCAAAGGCTAAATCCACAAACTCCATATCAGCCAATTGGGGAAGTCCTCTGTTACCACGGCCAAACTGGAGGAGTTGGTCGAGCTTGGAACCCTACCTCCACAGGAAGCTATCCAATGGAGAGTACCAGGCAACGAAACCCGACCTTCCCCAGCAACAAACGAGGTAATATGTTTCGTTGAGCACGTGACCCGGGGCTTTAGACCTCCGGGTCACCCTTTCTTCCGTGACGTCCTAGACCACTACAAACTCCGTATTTCGATATAGGCCCAAACTCTATCTTAAACATCTCTCATTTTATCGTTCTTTCCGAGTCGTACTTGTGCACTCCGCCAAGTCCTGGCTCTCTTCGTCGAACTTTTTCAGTGCAAGCCGTGTCGCGAAAGCGGCGACGGCGCACTTCTTACTTGCGGCGGGGTTTCCATCCAGCGCCGCAAGAACTCCCTAATGCCTCCTATTACACTCAATTCTCATGTGAAGCACTGGCAGCTCTCATACTTCTACTGCCAGGATACCTCCCCTCCCGGCGAAAAGAAGTTGCCGGGTTACTCGGAGGGTCAGCTTGACATCTCCGAGAAATTCAACGCCTTTGCCCCTGACTCAGACAGGGAGGCGATCTTGCCTTTGCTAGCTAGGATCTCCATCTTGTCAGCCCGAGGCCTCATCGGGATAAACCTGGTAAAGACCTGGGTTAGCTTCCGCATTCAGCCAAACTCCATTCGTGATAAGCTGATGTGCGAATACTCGGGTCAAACCACGGACCCAATCCGATTCTCTACCAGCACCCTTGCTCCGGGTGACATTAACAAAACAATTAAGGGTTTCCTGACAGAGAAACTCGAGGTAATCCGGGGCATAGCCGGATTAGAACCTTTTACCCTCGAGAATCCGGCCCCCGCAGTAAGTTTTTTACCTTTTGATTTTGACTTCTAACAGCTTACTTTTATCCGCTTCTCTTGTTTCGATATCAACCATTACCCTGGTATTTTCTCCTCAGGCCGATGATGACTTTTGGACGGTTAACACCCCTCCTAACTCCGAAGACGCGGAGGAGGAAGACGATGTCGTTAACTCGGATGAAGGTATATACTTAATCCCTTGCATGCATTATATCCTCCCTTTTCTTCTTCCTTATGCTATAAGTCGGATATTTTTCAGAACGAGGAGGCCAAAACGAAGAAGAGGAAGAAGAAGAAGAAGAAGACAGCAGGGGCGGGTCCACCAGCGAGGAGGAAGAGCCGGAACCGACCCCCAAAGCCGGAACAAAGAGGAAATCTCAGAGGATAGCCCTCCAGGTTCTTACTTCATCTCCTTACACTTTGATTTTTGTTCCCATAACGTTACTCCGGGGCTAACCCCATTTTCTCCCCTTTTGATCATGACTGAAGGAGCCACCCGCGACTAGGCGCCGTGTAACCCGGAACCATCCGGGCAACGAGACCCTTAACCCGGTCGCTTCGTCGCCCCCGGTTCGACGCTCCGGTATTTATCGCAAACAAAAATTCTTTCCGGACATTCCTTTGCAACGTAACCCGAGACCTTTCCTGCCATTTTTTAGTATCTTCCGGGTCTAGCAGCGGCTTTCCTTCGGACTTCCCAGTAAACACCGGGTGAGCGCCTTTTCCTGATATTATACCGAACTTTCATCCCCTTTCTTTTCATAACCAAAGATTAATTGCGCCTTTGCACCTTCTTCAGAGCCACGGTTATTAGTAGCGACCAGGAGGACACCGAGGCTAAGGTCCGGGTCGAGAACGAGCCGGCTGATGATGCCTTCACCACGGCTGGCGACGAGCAATTGTCGCCACCGGAGCCAGCTAGGCATGACGCCGAGTATCCAATCGCTTCACACGCAGGCGAGAAGGAGAAGGGAGCAGCTTCAAGCGCGGGAGGGGGACCAGACTCCGACATTCGGATGACCCGGGTGCCACCTCCTGTTACAAGAAATGCTCCTTTTCCCGCTTTCCAGGTACCCGAGCCATCTAACTCGGATAACGCTGACTTTAACCAGCTGATGAGCGCTCTTCTCGCCATGAAAGCTTCAGAAGGGACTGTCTTAGAACGTATGGCTGCAACACATCAGGTAACTTTTACTTGATACTCCTTATTATACATCCAGTCCCCAAGTCCCGAGTATAATTTTTTTTTTAATTATCCTCGGTACTTCGCATAATACTTTTCGGTAATCATTTCCTCAGATGAAATACTCTCGTGATATCCGGCTTACAGCTTCACCCGGCTTTTGCAGGCAGAGATTACTCAGTCAGATGAAGCGTTACTTAAGGCTGAGCAGCTCTTGCTGTCTGAAGTTAAGCGTAGGGAGGCCCTTGAAGCGGAGATAAAGACCTTGAAAAAAGATGTCTCCACATACAAGAAGAAGTACAATGCTGCCCAGTCCTCGCTGAATAACCTGTCGACTCAGCTTACGGACACTTACCGTATCTTGCTAAGTAAGTTTACTATTTGCGATTAATTTGCGTATCTCTATCTTGCCGCTGTAATAACCAATATTACTGATATGCTTTTGCATGTTTCGATTGCAGGTGCTAACCTTGCTGCTCCGGAGGAGAATGCCATTACTCAAGTTAAAACTCTGAAGACTGTGCTCCGGACGTTTTTTGCCGGCACGAAACTTTTGCTGGACGCTATCAAGTGGCCTTCTGAGGTATACCCGGGCGAGGAGACCCTTATACAGGCCTTTTCCACAGCACCTGGATGGATTGAAATACTAAAGCGTTCGTCCTGCCGAATTGGGATGACCCGGGCTTTAACGCTGGCGAAGGCTTATTTTCCAAAGCTTGACCCGGCGAAGATAGTATCCGGGTTCCCAGAGTTTAAAGCTGACGGATCCAAATTCAAGCCCCAGGATTTCAAAGCTATACAATCTGCGGTACGTCCTTCAGCCACAGCTTTGGCCGACAAGATGGATCTAAACACGATTATGAGCTCGTATGATTCTGAGGGCAAGGTTATCCTGGTGGAGGCACCCCCCCTATTGATATGTTGGACAAATGGTCGACTGATCTGGCTAGGAGGAAGGAAGAGGCTGCAAAGAGGGAAGCAGAGCTGGGCGTAAAGCCGTCTACCTCTACCCCAGCCGTGCCTCCGCCTGTTCGTCCAGATGTGAAGAGCCCGGGTAAAACTGCTGGCAAGGCCAAGGAGCAAGTCCAGGACTTAGACCCGGAGGACCACTCTCAGGACGCCGAGTAGGACGCTGCCTGGTGCTTTGCGTTTCTCGAGACTGATATGATTTTTTTTTGCGGTGCGCCTGTGCACCATTGATGCTGATACTATGACTGTATGTTTGTTAACTTATGATAACTCTTTGCCTCCCCTGGCTTTTGATAATCTCGATCCTCGTGTTTCGTATAAGCTTATTCTCGATACTTTGAATTTTTGTTTTTGATGCCCTTTCGAGACTCGGCTAACCGAGTATCGGAGGTTTTGATAGACGGACTTTTCTTTAAGTCCCCAATACTCGGAAACTAAGGTTTACAGGCTTTGGTAGTTAAACAGTTTGTTTCTGTTTCGAAGTCCCCAGTCCCCATGACCCAAAGTACGAGCTATGGGGGCGTGGCCTTTCTCAGATGACATACTGCTGTTTTACCAAGCTGAATACCAATAGCTGTTTACATAAATACTGAAGTCATGCTTAATACTTGTTGAGTTTCCGGCTTTTTTAGCCTTATACTCTGCATGGACTTGTGGTTTAGATGACCCTTTTGATTATCTTGCACTGTAAGCCGGCTTTCGCGTGGATACCATGTCGTTGCATCTATACGAAAAACAAGATCAAGCAAGCCCCATTGGGCTGCATAGTTTGATTGTAATCGTACGTGAACAGATCATGCCACTTTAGTGCGAGTCACATCGAGCTTAAGTAAGAATAACCAAGAAATTTGGCTCCTTTGTCCAGTTATAAGATTGCAGCTGTACCCGTTTTTTCGAGTAATCAGCCCCCATAACTCATAGGCATCATGGCCGGGTCTCCGGGTTTTGTGATTACTTATTGAAGCAGATCACCCCCCGGAGACCTATATTCACGCAATGTATTTCGATGATACTGATGTATTGATAGTAACAATGTTACTTACTTGTAACTGAAGCAAAGACCATGATAAGACTCGAAACCATCTTCTTTTATTGATAAAAATTTCTTTTTTGAATCAGCAGGCCGCCTCATTAAAAACCTTCCAGTCCCCGTAGGTACCCTGGTAAGGAAAAGAGTGCGTATGAAACCCGCCGTCGATTACACTGCTTTAGTTACTCCCGAGAGTCGGCCTCGCGTTGGTACGGCCGATGCACATTCTCCACTTGCTATGCCCTTTCGTAATGAGTACCGGATTTGCTAGCCAATCCGGGTATATCGCCCTTGAAACGTGATCAGCCGCGGATGGTGGTACGTCTTCTTCTTCCCTACTGAGAGTTTTGAAAATATCGTTCCTGATGAAGCCTACCATCTTAGGGTTTTGTTCTGCCCTAACTTTTGCTTTGTCCCCCTCAGGAGTTGGCTTTTTTGACGTTGCCCTCTCTTCTAGGTCTACCTGAGAACGGTAATGCTTGAGCTCTTCCTTCCTACAGGCTTGCTCGGCCATTGCCGCGTCTCCCTCATCACACTCAGCTGCTATATCTCGGTTTCCGTGTATTGTAATGGTCTTCTTGGGACCCGGGATTTTCAGTTGTAGGTACACATAACACGGTCTCGCCATGAACTTGGCATAAGCCGGCCTCCCAAACAATGCATGATAAGGGCTGCGCAACTTTACTACCTCGAAGGTAAGCCACTCGACTCGGTAGTTGTCCTTTGACTCTCCAAAAGCTACTTCCAGTGCCACCTTTCCTTCAGGGCATGCTGAGTGACCCGGCACTATCCCGTGAAAAACTGTTGTACTCTTTTGCAGCTGCGATTCCTTTAAGCCCATACGCAGAAAAGTTTCCCAGTACAGGATATTGATACTACTTCCTCCATCCATCAAGACTTTTTTCAGCTCGTAGCCGTTGACCTGTGGTGCCACTACCAAAGCTAAGACTCCCGGGTGATCAACTCTATCCGGGTGATCCTTCCTGCTCCATGTTACCTCTTGTTCTGACCATCTCAAATACCTTGGGACAGCGGAAGAGACCGAATTAACTGCTTGTTTCAGTATCTTCTTATCCTTGTTAGAGCCTCCTGTAGTGTGCACATGATATTGACCCAGCTGTTTGGGGTTAGCTTGAAAACCTCCTGCTCCACCTTGATTGTTACCTTGATTTCCAGCTGGCGGATTGCCGGCTGGGGGCGGTCCGTTACCCAAGTTTCCACCTAGACCCGGACCTCCTCCTCGGCCCGCACCTCGCATAGCTCTGTTCACTTCCTCGTTCTTCCACCTTTGTAAGTCGGCACATTGCTCCAATGAATGATTGGCCGGCTTGCCATTCCTGCTATGCTTCGGGCACGCCATCCTAAATATGTCCCAACTGTTGCTTGGTCTTGGAGGTCCTTGGTAGTGTCCCCCATTGTGATTTCCAGTATTAAAATTCCCTTCGGATCTAGGCCTTGAAGACCCGGCCTCCGTGTTGGCTACAAACTCGGAATTCCCTTCAAACGGGCGCTTGTTTTGGCTACTTCCATTATTGTTTGGCGCCGATCCATCGCCGGTTTTCCCGCTGCTACTTGCATTTGCTTTTGCTTTCTTGTCATCAACTTCCTCCTCTGTGGTATCCGTTGCGGCGTGTTTGTTGCACGCATCCATTAACTCTCCCATTGTAACCTCCGCTGCATTCCTACTAGATTTCATGCGAGTTAGCTTTTGCACTAAAGGAACATACTTACATGTTTTTGCCATAGCTTGTAGCGCGTCCTTAGGCTGGATATCCGTAGACGAGTGGAGTATCTCCATAACCCGGCGTACCCAGCTGCGTGCTGACTCTCCTTTCTTCTGAACGCATCTTTCTAAATCATCAATAGTAAATAACTTTCTGCATGTCCCATGAAAGTGCTTGATGAATGCGGTCTTTAGCTCCTCCCACGATTTGATCGATTTTTCCGGTAGGTTGGTGAACCATAACTTTGCTGCTCCCTCTGACATCATTAAGTACATGAATTTGGCTTGAAGATTCTCGGATGCGTTGCGAATTGACATTGCCATCTCGTAGCTGCTCAGCCACGTTTCTGGATCCATTGTTGGCTCATAATTTACTACTTTCCCCGGTTCTTTGAACTTCTCCGGGTAAGGTTCTGCTCTGATATCGTCCGAGAGGCACTTCGGTCCCGCAAGGGTGGTTGGGGCTGGTCTTGCCCGGGAAACGCGTGACCCGGCTGGGGGTACCGCGGGGTGCGGCACCGCCGGTAACTCGTGTGCTGCAGACCCGGCCCCGGCTCTTCTGGCTCTGGAACTGTCCACCACCGCCTGCGCTGCTGATACTACTGGTACTGTCTGGATACGCGGTGGAGGCAGCATTTGCTGCTGCTCTTCCCTTCGTTGCGCCGCACTTGTTTGGACATTGCCCTGTTGCTGACTGGCGTACGGCGTCCCATGCATCCCGCTTCTATGATCCGGATAATTGGCTTGCTGTGCTACCGCGGTATGTAGCAGATCGATTGCTCGTCGGGTTCCCTCCGCATGAGGCGAGTTTCCCACAGGAATCTGGTTTAATGCGAGCGTTGCTGCGTACACGTTGTCCATGGGGTTGTTGTAATGACCTGCTGGTGTGCGGAATCGTGATGGTGGTGGCGGCATGGTATTGCCGGCTGTCACCCCTGTCTGTGGCAAAGGTAACCCGGCTGGCGCGTTTACCGGATGTGCTCCCGTTGAAGGTCGCGGTATGGTCCCTTGGTTCGTCGGTGGAATCGGCTGATCTTGAGGCGTGAACACCAGGGCAGTCGGGTTAATAACCCCTCCAGTTGTCGGCAGCATAGTTCGGTGCCTTTGGTGCATCCTTGTCGTTTCCTCCCGGAGCCGGGTCTCTCGGTCATCCAATTCGCGCTGCCGCGCGGCCATCCCCTGCCTTTCTGCTTCCACTTGCCTTCTTTGCTGCTCCAATGCACGACGAGCCACGTCCAGGTCTCTTACACGCTCTGCCGCGTTTTCTGGGGTAATAACTGTGGCCAAGACTGTGGGGTCCAAAATCAAATTATTATCAAACAGAGCCGGGTGACGCGGGTTTGAGGGGCCCGCCCCCGGGGTCCGGTTTGCTTGGAACCCGAACATATTTGCGTGTCGCTCCTCGTCTGCTGGGCGACTGGTGACAGACGCCGACTCTCCATCGACCTGGGCCAAGACCGGGTCAACTGCTCCTTGCTGCTGGGCCGCTGCCTGAACCGCCCCGGCTGGCGCCGCGGCCGCGTTTTCTTGATTGAGATTGGTCGCGGGAGCCGCATAAACTGCAACCCGGCGCATGATGCCCGGTGTAGATTCGTATTGTTCTTCCTCGCTGTTTTCCTTTTCATATCGATCCTCCAATAAATCCCGTATGGACTCGGTATCATCCTCCCTCTCTATCTGACCCGTTGTTCCAATCGACTCTTCTTTTTCCGATCGGACATACGCGTCTTCCCCTGACACAGAATCAGATCCAATATTATCACAATTCGAACTGGAAGTACATACCATACCGATGAAGACGTTGATGCTGCCGACTGTCACGATGGATCCGGTTTCGAGGTGATCCGACTCTGGCCCCCAGCCAGAATCGTCTACCATCTTCTCTCCTTTGCTGTTGACGTAGATTTCTCCGACGATGAGGTTCTTCATGCTCTTCCGAGCTTCTCCCGTGATGTAAACACCTTTGGACGCAGGCCCCACGGTGGGCGCCAACTGTCGTGGGATAATCACGGCAGATGTTACCTGGGGTAACTGATCTTGGGGCAAGTCGACACAGGTATTCGGGAGAGGGTTTAGCTCCAAGGAAGACATGGCGAAAAGCGATCTATGAACCGGGGAATAACTCGCCGGATCTCGATATCAATAATGCTGGATACTCGATAACAGGTATTACAACTATGACTTGAATCTCTGGCAAACTAAACCTAGGGGCCGGTTTATAAAGCACCCGTACACCCCTAACTTGCCCTTCAAGGCACATCTTGAGTCCTACTCGAACTCCACATACAAAGCCTAACTTTCCTTATCGCAACCCACAAGCCGGGTTACGAATCCCACAAGCCTTTGGGCCTTCTAGTAACCTCTTTACCCCTATCCGGGTATTGCTCAGCTCACCTCGGGCCGGATTACACCTTGAAGTGGGCCTACCGGGTTACTATCCCCCCATCAATTATGATGCCAGTGCTCATCCAAGGTCCGAAGCAACCCGGCAACGACATCGATGTGTACCTAAGGCCATTAGTTGATGAACTTTTACAATTGTGGGGCAGACCTGGTGTACCTGTGTGGGATGAGCACAAAGAAGAGGAATTTAACCTACGAGCGTTGCTTTTTGTAACCATCAACGATTGGCCCGCTCTCAGTAACCTTTCGGGACAGTCAAATAAGGGATACAAAGCATGCACGCACTGCTTACATGAGACTGAAAGTGTATTTTTGGATAATTGTAGGAAGAACGTGTACCTGGGTCATCGTCGATTTCTTCCCCGAAATCATAACGTAAGAAAGAAAGGCAAGCATTTCAATGGCAAGGCAGATCACCGGCCGAAGCCTGCGGAACATACTGGAGCTGAGATATTTGATATGGTCAAGGATTTGAATGTCATCTTTGGAAAGGGTCCTGGCGGACAATCAGTTCCGCAGGGAGTTGACGGGCACGTACCCATGTGGAAAAAGAAATCGATATTTTGGGAGCTACAGTATTGGAAAGTCCTAGATGTCCGCTCTGCAATCGACGTGATGCATGTTACGAAGAATGTTTGCGTGAACCTGCTAAGCTTCTTGGGCATGTATGGGAAGACAAATGATACAAAGGAAGCACGGCAGGACCAGCAACTTTTGAAAGACCCAGATGACCGGCATCCGGAATGGTTTCAAGGTCGTGCCGGCTACGCTCTTACGAAAGAAGAGAAGGTCATTTTTTTTGAATGCCTGAGCAGTATGAAGGTCCCGTCTGGCTTCTCGTCGAATATAAGGGGAATAATAAACATGGCGGACAAAAAGTTCCAAACCTGAAGTCTCACGACTGCCACGTTATTATGACGCAATTGCTTCCGATTGCTTTGAGGGGGCTCCTACCGGAAAATGTTCGAGTAGCCATTGTGAAGTTATGTGCATTCCTCAATGCAATCTCTCAGAAGGTAATCAGTCCATAAGATCTACCACGGTTACAGAACGATGTGGTCCAGTGTCTTGTCAGTTTCGAGTTGGTGTTTCCACCATCCTTCTTCAATATCATGACACACCTCCTGGTCCACCTAGTCGAAGAGATTTCCATTCTCGGTCCTGTATTTCTACACAATATGTTCCCCTTCGAGAGGTTTATGGGAGTATTAAAGAAATATGTTCGTAACCGTGCTAGGCCAGAAGGAAGCATCGTAAAGGGCTATGGAAATGAGGAGGTAATTGAGTTCTGCATTGACTATGTTCCTGACCTTAAGCCGATTGGTATTCCTCAATCACGGCACGAGTGGAGACTAAGTGGAAAAGGCACGATCGGAAGGAAATCGACGATATGTACGGACGGTCATTCTATGACTGAAGCACACCACACAGTTCTGCAAAATTCGAGCTTGGTGGCTCCGTGCTTGGAGCAACACAAGAATATTTTACGCTCGGACAACCCGGGGAAGCCTGAATCATGGATTAGAAAGGCCCACATGGAGACTTTCGGCAGTTGGTTGCGAAAACATTTAATGAATGACAATGATGTTGGAGATCAGCTGTACATGTTGGCCAAGACACCATCTTCGACTATAACGACTTACCAAGGGTACGAGATTAATGGGAATACATTTTACACGATCTCCCAAGATAAAAAGAGCACCAACCAAAACAATGGTGTCCAATTTGATGCAGCAACCGAGATTGGGAAAAAGGTCACATATTATGGTTACATAGAGGAGATATGAGAACTTGACTATGGACCCTCCTTTAAGGTCCCTTTGTTCCGGTGCAAATGGTTCAAGCTAACAGGAGGTGGGGTAAAGGTGGACGAGCAATACGGAATGACAATGGTGGATTTCGACAATCTTGGTTACCTTGACGAACCATTCGTCCTAGCCAAAGATGTCGCTCAGGTTTTCTATTTGAAGGACATGAGTAGCAAACCGAGGAAACGGAAAGATAAGAAAACGATCAGTACATCATGCGATGATCCAAAGCGCCACATTGTTCTTTCAGGGAAAAGAAACATCGTGGGAGTGGAGGACAAGACAGACATGTCAGAAGATTATAATATGTTTGGTGAAATTCCGCCCTTCAAAGTCAACACTGACCCAAGCATTAAGTTAAATGATGAGGATGCTCCATGGATTCGGCCAAATCGTAAGAAAGCAGGGACACAAGGGAAGAATTGGTGTGTAATAATTTATTGTGTACCAAACTTTTTTGAATGGATCATGTGAATTATATTATCTCTGATGTGTTTAAGACTAACTCCTTTGCAAAATATTTGGGAAAACGAGTGGAAAGCATGGAAAACAGAAGGTTACTTAAATGTCTCAAAACCTTGTGAGATAAAATATCTGATTTCATAACTTTTATTAAAAACAAAAAACATACGAACACTACTCCTCGTCGTCGTCGTCGGGGAATTCGTCGGTGACCTCCTCCAGGACATCGTCGTCGTCGAACTCGTCGGTGACCTCCTCGTCGTCGTCGGAGGTGCATGATGGTATGTCCGAGATAGGCCCCCACCTCGGATCGTCGGAGGCCCAGACTTCGCCGACGCGGTCGGCCCGACGAAGCTCTTGCAGCGCCCTCGTCCTCGCCTCCCGAGCGGCATCTAACGCGAGGTGGCGTTCGAGGCGGCGCTCCGCCCGCTCAGCCGCGCGGTTCTTCCCTCGCGTCGACTAGGCCCTGAAACGCGCGGTGACGGAGGTGGAGGTGGTCGGCGGCAGTGACGATCTGCGGCTTCGGCGCCCTGGCCTCCGCTTCCCAGACGGTGTGGCAGTCGTTGAAGTTCATCAGCGACCGCGGGCGGTTGAGGCGCCAGGCCGCCGCGTCCCAGGCGCGGGCGGCCTCCGCCGCCGTCGCAAAGGAGCCGAGGGGGATGCGGTCGTCCCCCCCGCGGATATCTGCGCTGAACATTCCGTTCTGCCGTGCTCGGACGCCGCGGAATCCGGTGGTGCTGTTCCTCCTCGGAGGCATGGTGGAAGAGTGACGGTGCGTGGAGAGGAGAAGACGCGCTCGAGGCGCGACAGTTTATACCGCGCCCTCCTGGCCACGCGTCACAACTGTCACACCCCTGTTTTTAAACACTTGTATAATAGTAATTTAGCAAGCCTCTTAAGAATTTTGTAATGAAATTAAGTGGACAACATGTTTGTGTAGTAATGTTTATCTATGCAATTTAAGTGGTGTGTTCTTTTCACTCACTTGAGGAGTTTTTCTCCTAAGAAAAACATTGCTTTCTATTTTTTTTCCTATGTTTTCCACTAAGGTTCTTAAGAGAATATTTTTCAAGACTTGAGGTAACACTTTATTTCAACTTGAAAATGTGTTATTGATGGTTAGGAATCAACTTGAACTTGAAATAAAATTAATTGGAAAAGATTTCATTAGATTTTCCAATATAATTTTTGTCCTGAAAAACAGCCAAGTAGCTGTTTTCAACCCTTGTTTTCCATCACAAGGATTATCCAATTATGGATTTTCTTTGATCAAAACTACTCTCTGTTAGGAGGACAACAAAACTACACCCTTGGAGAAACCTACAAAGATAATTAACACACAATGCCATGCTGGTTTTTGAGCCATCTTGTTAAGACAGAAAGTTAGGCAATTTAAAAACAGAGAATGTACTTACTTTGCCATTTTTTTTCAGAGCCTTAAACCCCTCGTTTTTCAGATCAAATGATTGGTTCTGAAACTTGGATAGTTGGTCTTTGTTTAGATTTTTAAATCACTCATTTTGGGGTTTGTTTGCTTGGTGAAAACAAGTCCAACTTTTGCTATCTCTGTCTGCTTTTCCAGCACTTGGAAAAATTCAGAAAACTGCCTAACTGAATTTTTCTGACAGAACAGTGATTACACTTTTAGACTTGATGTTTTAGCTTGTGTGTACTGATCCAAGCCAGGCCACTTTGCCATTTCGAAACTACCTGGTATTGAGCTTCTAGAAGGGGCATTGGATCCCTTTTTGGTTGACCAGGGAGGGAGAGAATGAGGTCGCAAGTGGACTAGCTGTGAGGTCATTTGGAGTGGTTGGAATAGTTGAATTTTTCACTTTTACCCATCCCTTGGCCCCTACTGTGGCTTTGCTCACCCAATTGTACTAAGGTTAACCCCAGGGCACCTAGGAGAGGCGTTGCCACCCGTGGAGAACCCCCAAAGGGCAAGGCATGCCCATGCCATTGCCAACCCGAGCCCACCACCCTTTGACTCGTGCCTACAAAGCCCTAGAGGCCAATCTCTCTCGCCACAGCACTCTCCTCACTCCACTTGATCATCCTAACGGGGGGACGATAACTCGGTAGGCCATATACCAAGGAATAACCCGGCCCAAAGGACACTGCGCAGGATCCGGCTAAGGATAAGGAAACCTGTGAAGGCCCAAGTTTGTAGGCCCGGTGACCCGGGTTGTGGGTTGTTGTAAAGGAAAGTTAGGGTGTGTGTGCCGTATCCGGGTAGGAACCAGGGTGCGCCTTGGGGAATAAGCCGGGGGTACGGGTGCTTTATAAACCGACTCCCAGGTCTAGTTTTAGATAGAGATCTAAGAACCCTAGCAACATTGTGTGATATCGAGCATCAAGTGTAATCCCAGAGTTGAGTTATTATATCAAGATCGGAGACTCGGCGACTTTGATTGTCGGCTACCAGATCGAATTGCACCATGTTTTCCTCTGAGCTAAACCCTCTCCCAAATACCTGTGTCGTCTTGCCCCAAGATCAGTTACCCCCGGTAACATCTGCCGTGATTATCCCACGACAGTTGGCGCCCACCGTGGGGCCTGCGTCCAAAGGTGTTTACATCACGGGAGAAGCTCGGAAGGGCATGGAGAATCTTGTCATCGGCGAAATCTTCATCGACCACGGAGGAGAAAAGATGGTGGACGATTCCGGCTGGGGGCCGGAGTCGGATCACCTCGAAACCGGATCCGTCGTAACGATCGGCCGGATCAACATCTTCATCGGCACGGTACGAACGACTAATTTAAGAGGACAATATCATGTGCATACTACAGGAACTTCCAGCAGGAACAAGGAGACATTAAAGCAAGCGGCAAACTCGGTTTCGTTGGCCGCGCCGGGATATCTCAGATGGGCGGAAAAAGAGGTAACGTGGAGTAGAAAAGACCATCCGGAGAAAGTAGAGCGTCCAGGAGTCTTGGCATTGGTGGTTGCTCCACAGGTTAATGGTTACGAATTGAAGAGGGTCCTGATGGACGGTGGAAGCAGCATCAACATCCTTTATTGGGAAACCTTCTTACGGATGAGTCTCAAAGAGTCTCAGTTACAAAAAAGTTCGACAATCTTTCATGGGATCGTGCCAGGTCACTCGGCGAGCCCCGAGGGAAGGATCACCTTGGAAGTTGCTTTTGGAGAATCGACGGATAATTATCGAGTTGAGTGGCTCACGTTCGAGGTGGTCAAATTGCGTAGTCCTTACCACGCGCTGTTTGGGAGGCCGGCTTACGCCCAATTCATGGCTAGGCCGTGCTACGTGTATTTGCAGCTGAAAATCCCGGGTCCTAAACGGACCATCACTATATATGGGAACCGGGATATAGCGGCCGAGTGCGACGAAGGAGATTCGGTTATGGCCGAGCAAGCATGCAGAAAGGAAGAACTCGAATATTACCGGTCTCAAGTAAATCCGGACGATAGAACAGCCTTGAAAAAGCCGAATACCGAGGATGAGAGAGCAAAATTCAAGGCAGCGCAAGATACCAAGAAGATAGATTTTGTCGAAGGGGATTCCACTAAACAGTTTACCATAGGGTCTAACTTGGGAAAGGAGCAGGAGGAAGCGCTTGTGGAGTTTATTCGTTCGAATGCAGATGTGTTTGCCTGGACACCTAGCGACATGCCGGGTATCCCTACAGAACTGGCTGAGCACAGTTTGCATGTGGATCCCAAGTCCAGGCCAGTGAAGCAAGGTTTGAGGAAAATGAATGAGGAAAGAAGGAAGGCTATAGGCGAAGAGATCGCTCGGCTATTGGCAGCCGGCTTTATCATGGAAGTATTTCACCCGGATTGGTTGGCTAACCCGGTTCTAGTAATGAAAAAGACCAATGAGTGGAGGATGTGTATTGATTTTACAAGTCTCAACAAACATTGCCCAAAGGATCCGTTCGCGCTACCAAGGATAGATCAGATTATAGACGCAGTAGCTGGAAGCGATCTGTTATGCTTCCTGGACGCATATTCCGGGTATCATCAGATTAAGCTCAAAAGGGAAGATGGGAGAAAACATCATTCATAACCCCTTTCGGGGCCTTTTGTTATTAAACTATGACGTTTGGGTTGAAGAACGCTGGCGCAACTTACCAACGGTGTATTCAAAAGTGCTTCGAGGACCAAATCGGACGTAACGTCCATGCTTATGTGGATGATGTGGTCATCAAGACCAGGAAGGCGGAGACATTTATCGATGATCTAAAGGAGACGTTCAAAAACTTGAGGAGGTATCAGATGAAGCTTAACCCGACAAAGTGCGTGTTTGGAGTTCCAGCTAGGAAATTACTCGGCTTCATAGTTTCCGAGAGAGGAATCGAGGCAAACCCGGATAAAATCAAGGCCATCCAGGGTCTGAAAAAACCGGAAAATTTGAAGCATGTTCAAAAGCTCACGGGCTGCGTAGCAGCCTTGAGCCGATTCATATCCAGACTCGGAGAAAAAGCAATACCCTTGTACCGGCTCTTGCGGAAATCAGATAAGTTCGTGTGGGATCAAGAGGCGGACGAGGCATTTGAGGCACTAAAGAAGCAGTTATCTGAAGCACCAGTACTAGCGGCGCCGGGTCCTAAAGAGCCTATGTTACTATATGTGGCAGCTGGCCCCCGAGCCGTCAGCGCAGTAGTTGTTGTGGAACGCCAAGAGGATGGGAAAGGATACCCGGTTCAGAGGCCGGTTTATTACGTCAGCGAGGTATTATCAGAAGCAAAGCAGCGCTATCCACATTGGCAAAAGTTGGTGTTCGGGGTCTTTATGGCCAGCCGGAAGCTGAAGCCGTATTTCCAAGAACATCCCATAACAGTGGTTAGTTCAATACCAATGTCGGATATCATCAGAAACTCGGACGCGACGGGAAGAATAGCCAAATGGGCGATAGAGATGGGGGATTATCACATCAACTACGAACCCAGGTCAACAATCAAATCTCAAGCTTTAATTGATTTCGTTAACGACTGGACACATACAGGCATGACTACAACGGTTCCAAATTCCGAGTCATGGATCATGCACTTCGATGGATCAAAGCAGTACGAGGGATCAGGAGCTGGGGTGGTGCTAACATCACCCAAAGGAGACAAATTGAGTTACGTACTACAAATTCACTTCGACTGTTCCAACAACGTGGCCGAGTATGAGGCCCTATTGCATGGCTTAAAGGTAGCCAAAGAGATGAACATCAAAAGGATACGATGCTTCGGAGATTCGGACCTTGTGGTACAGCAGGTGTCAGGAACGTGGGATAGAAAGGACGCAACTATGGCAGCATACCGCAGGGAAGTTGATAGGGTCGCAGGATGTTTTTCCGGGTATGAGGTGGAGCATATAGACAGAAGAAAGAATGAGGCAGCCGACGCCCTCGCCAGACTCGGCTCGCGCAGAGAGCCGGTTCTGCCTAACGTTTTCCTGGACGAACTATGGCGACCATCAGTTAAAATCGAGTCAGAGGAGGAATTGGCAAATCAAGACCCGGATTCAGGATTCCTGGCCACTGTACGCATTATTCCCGAGTGGACAGAACCGTTTTTGGCCTACCTGTCACGAGGCGAGTTACCACAACAGGAGGTATTAGCAAGGCAAATTTTGAGGCGAGCAAAAGGATACTCTATCATCAATGGGGAATTGTACAAGAGAAGCGCAGCAGGAGTCTTTTTGCGTTGCGTAGCGCCGGAAGAAGGCAGACAGATTCTCAAGGAAATCCATGAAGGCGACTGTGGACATCATGCGTCCACAAGGTCTCTTGTGGCTAAAGCTTATCGACACGGGTTTTTCTGGCTCACGGCCCTAGCGGATGCGGAACGATTGGTAGCAAGGTGTGACGGATGTCAAAGGTACGCTCGCCAAACCCATGTGCCGGCTATGGAGTTGCGGACTATCCCGTTAACTTGGCCGTTTGCTGTCTGGGGTATGGACATGGTTGGCCCCTTTCATATGTCACCGTGCAAGAAGACACATCTTTTGGTGGCTATTGATAAGTTTACCAAGTGGGTCGAGGTTATGCCAGTTACTAATTGCGAAGCAGCTACAGCAGTCAAGTTCTTGAAAAGGATTATCTACCGGTTCGGGTATCCCCACAGCATAATTACCGACAATGGAACCAACATGTCCCTTGGTGAGATGGAGAAGTTCTGTGGCTGCAATGGAATCCGGCTCGATGTTGCATCGGTGGCTCATCCGCAGGCCAATGGACAAGTGGGGAGGGCAAACCAAGAATTGCTTCGCGGATTAAAACCACGATTGCGAGTTCCCTGTGTCAGGGCTGCTGGTGCATGGGTCGAAGAACTTCCTTCTGTGGTTTGGGGTATCAACACTACACCTAACAGATCAACTCAGATGACACCCTTCTTCATGGTCTACGGTGCGGAAGCAGTGTTACCGAGTGACATTATTCACGATTCACCGCGAGTATCAGCTTACGTCGAAGTAGAGAACGAAAAAACCCGGCAGGACGCCGTAGATATGTTAGAAGAGCAAAGAGAACAAGCACTGGAAAGATCAGCCATATATCAGCAAGATCTACGGAGGTATCATAGCCGCGCGTGAAAACCCGGGTATTCCAGGAAGGAGACTTGGTTCTGCGCCTGGTACAGTCAAGCGAAGGAAAACACAAATTATCACCACCATGGGAAGGACCATTTATCATAAGCCGGAATCTGCATAACGGATCATATTACTTGATAGATGCAAGGGAAGAGTCGGCTACAGTCAACGACACCGCTCACACCACTTCATCTATGCAAGAAAGAGATAGACCATGGAACGTGGCTCAGCTACGTCCATATTATACTTAGTAAAGACTATATTGGCAAGTGGAATTGCACGATGTAATAGGCAGCAGGTTTTCAGACGTACTCTTTTCCTATCCAGGGTACCTTTGGGGACTGGACGGGTTTTTAATGAGGCGGCTTGCTGACCTAGATTTTTCATATCAAGTAAAGAGATGGTTATCAAGAAAAGAGATGGTTGTTATCAGGTTATGTACTCTCAGTACGATGCGTATATCTAGGTCTTGGGGGCTGGTCGCTTGAATAGCACAGTTACAAACTCAAAGACCCGGCCATGATGCCTATGAGTTATAAGGGCCGATTACTTGCAAACGAGTACGGCTACAATCTTATAACCGGACAAAGAAGTCCAAATTTCTTGGCTATTCTTACTTAAGCTCGATGTGACTCGCATTAAAGTGGCATGATTTGTTCGCTTACGATGGCAGTTAGTCATGAAACCCGACGGGGATTGGCTGGCTACGTCTTCGTATGGATGTAACAACATGGTATCCACGCGAAAGCCGGCTTACAGTACAAGATAGTCAAAAGGGTCATCTAAACCACAGGTTATGCAGAGTACAAGGCTGAATAGCTGGAAACTCAACGACTATTAAGCATAACTTCAAAACCTATGTGAAACAACTCAGGGATCTTTGTGAAATTAGCAGTAGGCAGTTTGTTCCCTTTTCAAGATCAAGTGTCCTAGACTCGGCGATCCGGGCTCGGTGGCTTGAAATCTTGAAAAGAGAAAAAGTGACTTACTTGTATAATTGCAAAAACCCAAATATCCGAGTCTTGGGGACTTGGGGACTTCGAAGCAAAATCCGCTTGTCAATACCCATGAAACCCGGAAATTGAGTTTTCACAAAAGGAACAATAAATAAAACCAGATATCGAGAACAGATGAGCCTGATAATGGATAAACTTAAAAACGCCGGAACAGGCATCGAGTATATCAAGGCCTTAGCGTGCATTACAAAAATCCTGGTGAAAAAATATCAAAGGTGCACAGGTGCACCGCCCAAAATATAACTGTTTTACAAAGTATGTTGACCGACTAGCGCTTAAGAAGAGGCATTAGAAACCATATATCACTCGGCGTTCATCTTGGCCTTACCCTTGCCATCATTGGTGGTAGCAGCAGCACCCGGGTCAGCAGTACCAGCCCCTGCAAGGGGCGGAGCGACTGGTGTTGAGGTAGCAGGAGCAGAGCCGGCTTCAGCTTGCTTCTTGGCAGCCTCCGCCCTTATCGCAGCAGCTTCCTCCTTCCACCGAGCCAGCATGTCATACGGCTCAGGAAGATCCGACTTAATTACTTTACCGGCAGAATCATATGCTGGAACAAGTATATTCACGTCCAGTTCATCAGCAATTACGCTGGCCGGGTAACGGACCTCCTTCTGGACGGCCTGAAAATCCTTTACCGAAAACTTGGATCCGTCAAGCTTGAACTCTGGGAAGCCGCCCATAATCCTCGCTAGCTCGAGCTTGGGGAGATAAGCTTTGGCAAGTGCAAGCCCCCGGGTCACTCCAACCCGGCAAGACGAGCGCTTCCAGTGCCGAATCCACTCGGGAACAGTGGATAAGGCGTCCAACATCCTCTTCAGATCAACATGTCCTCTGCCCGGCCACCGCAACTCATCAAGGATCCATCTGGTTCCGGCACATAGTTGCCGGATAGCGCTATTCATGGTTTTCAGCTTGGCTATGTCATCCTCTTCCGGCATGGTTTCGTCCGGGCCTGAGGAAATGGAGACATAAGTCGGGAAACTGTTGCTATCTATCAAAAAGATAAACCGGAGGAGGAAACGTACCAAGTAAAGCACGATATGTGTCCGATATTTGGACGGAAAGGCTTGTTAGGTCATCTTCTGCTCGGTGAGCCCTTTTCCTATATTTTCTCATTATCAACTTATTCCTCCTAGACTCGGCCTCGGCCGCCTCACGTAAAGCTACCTCCTTTTCGATGAGCTTGGTGGCGCCCGCCAGTTTTTCCTCGGATTGAGTTACGAAAGCCTGCATGCATGCAAACAAAGGATCAGTTGGGTAGAGGAATAAGTTATCAGTCGCTTGTATACTAAAGTCCCAAGTAAATTATGAATCAATTCACTCGGAACTTGGGGACTGGATAAAGGTATAAGCAATATTAGTCGGATTTACCTCGTGTTTGGCTATCAAAGCTCCCAAGATGTTCTCTTCATTAGACCTTAAAGTGTGAAGGGTTTCTAGAATCTGGGTAAAGGTCAGTTCCTCGGATCGAGCACCGGAAGAGCCGGCAGCTTGGTCGTTTGGTGGGGGGGCTCTCCCCGCCCTTGGAGTTGAGACCCGGACAGTTTGGGTGGCCGGGTTGGGAGAACTCATTCTTGTATCTAGAACTTCAATCTCCTCGTCTACTGGTTCCGATGAGGAAGGAGATCCGGTAGCTCGGGGAAGTGGGTTGTTCAGAGGGCCTTGTTCCTGGTTATTCGCTGTATCATCGCCGGTCGCGGCGTCCGCATGGTCAGTCGGTTTCTCCACCTGATGGTTATCTGCTTCTATATTTTCCGGGTCACTGACGACGGCTTGAGCGCTAAAAGAAAGATGAAAAAAAGCGGTTATTAGTAATGATGGTGGCTTGAGTGGAAACTTGTTAAGCATAAAAGGAAATCATGTAGCGTAAACTTACCCGGCGTTCACGGTATAATCAGGCGGGAGCTCACCGCTGGAAGCAGATGAGGTCGCCACGGGAACTACCAACGGGACCCGGAATTGCCCGGCACGTGGATGGTTAGGAGAAGGGTGGCGTTGAGGAGACTCGGAAGGACGAGGCGGAGGAGCGCCGCCACGAGGAACCGAGGAAATAGAGATGCCCGGGTTAAGGGGATCTTCACCCGGGGAGCTCCGAGTTACTCTGCGTTTGGCTGGGGAGGAGTCCTTCAAGCACGACGAATTTGATAATTGATGGTTAAGTCGTCGCATGGCGTCAAAGGAGTAAGGTTCAGAGGATAACGAGGAAAAAGGAACCTTGGACACGGCTCCTCTGGTTTTCCTTTTGGCTCCGACTGTTGCTTCTTGGTCTGATTCAGTTGCCTCCGGGTCATCTTCGTTGGCCTCACCTTCGTCCTCCAGTCCTGCGAATCGGGTGTGTGTTAGTTGGAGAAAAGGTAAACGAAAGGGAAGTAATACAAGTAAAAATATACAGATCCTGTGCAAATACCTTCACTACCATCAGCCGGCTCGTCCTCGTCTTCCGGGTCTCTGGAAGGGGGGAAGGGTTCAACTCTCCAGAAAGGGTCATCAGCCTAAGACAAAGGAATGATACTAAGGGTTAGAAGCTGTATCGAGTCAAGATACGGAAGTAAGTTATGGATATCAGGTATTATCGCTGGAGCCGGGTTGTCCCGAGTAAACGGGGGTAACCCGGTGATGCCCTTTATCACCTCCAGCTTCTCCGTTAAGAAGCCCTTGATGGTCTTGTTAGTATCGCCGGCTGCAAAGCTTTTGGTGGAGTATCGGAGCGTATCTGTGGTGTGCCCCGAGTACTCGCACATTAGTTTGGTGCGAACGGAGTTGGGTTGGATCCGGAAATCAACCCATGTTTTTATTAAATTGAGCCCGAGGAGGCCTTGGGCTGAGAGAATGGCTATCTTGGTTAGCAAGGGAAGGATTGTCTCCCTGTCCGAATCTGATGCAAAGGCACTGAAAGACTCGGAGGGCTCGAGGGGAGTCTCTGAGTAACCCGGCAGCTTCTTTTCACTGTCAGGGGAGGTGTCGCGGCAATAAAAGAAGGACAGTTGCCAGTGTTTGACGTGGGAGTGTAGGTTGAGGGCTGGCATCAGAGAATTCCTGCGGCGCTGGATGGATACCCCGCCACAGGTTAGGAGCGCTCCGTCGCCGCTTTCGCGGCATGGCTTGCATTGGAATAACTCAACGAAGAGAGTTAAACTCGGCGGCATGCACAAGTACGACTCAGAGAGAACGATGAAGTGGGTGATGTTCAACATAGAGTTAGGCCCTATGTCGAACATTCGGAGTCCATAGTGATCTAAGACCTCCCTAAAGAAAGGGTGACCCGGAGGACGGAATCCCCGGGTCACGTGCTCTACGAAGCAGATTACCTCGCTGTCTGTGGGTGTGGGCCGGGTCTCGTTGCCCGGCGCCCTCCAGTGAATGTCCTTCTGAGAAGGGAGAGTTCCTAATTCGGCTAGCTCCTCCAACTTGGCTTCCGTAGTTGTGGAACGTCCTCAGTTGGCGGATATGGTTTGGGTATTTCTCGCCTGAGTCGGTTGTTTTCCTTGTCGTTTGGGAGCCATGGGATCAACCTGCAAAGCAAAAGAAAGTAGGCGTATGAAATAAGACCCGGGAGTGTTAAAGTATCCGGGTGTTGAATGCAACTGTGGAAATTATAGGTCACTTACGTAGGGAAAGGCATTTGGGGTCGATGGGTGGTTGCCCATGTATCTATTGCAAGTAAAGTAGCTGGAAAAAAAGAGGATTTTCCGGGTGTTAATGCAGAGAGCGGAAAATCGAGGAGGAACGGATCTAGATGGGAAAGTTTGCGAGCGATCCTACAGGAGTTTTGATGGTTAATATTGGTAGGGGATGAGTTGCGACTATATAGCAGACGGTTAAAAGAGTTGGTGGATGTCGAATCGATCTAATTTGATGTAATCAGAAGAGTGGTTCGCGGGTTGACCTAGATTCGATCCTGGTTGAAATTGGAAAAATTGCAAGGATAAGTTAGGCAGATATAAGAGGCTTACTGAAGAGGTTGAGGTTTGGAAGCGACGGTGTTGGGCGGCGTGGCTCGAAGGCCCCTTCAGGATTCTTGGCGAGAGGAATGAAGGAGCGATGGCGGAACTTGGCGGCGGCGCGGGACGGCTTGAGGGCGAGCGCGGCTGGAAGTAATTTCGCCTTGATGATGTGCGCGAACCCCCGGCGGCGGTGCTGCGAGGAAGCGAGGAGTAAGGAGAGAAAGGGGAAGTTGTGGCGTGGTGACGAATTTAGGGTTACCCTCTGAGTGTTATTTATAGAGTAAGGGTGAGCTTATCCCGATGGCCAGAAGCCGGAAATCATGGGGTGACGGTTGTTCACGTGGATTTTGCGAGATATGCGCCAAATATTGAGCAGGGCATCTGGGTAAAAGAAAAAAGGAGGTTAACCCCGGGATATCAGGATTGATTATCGAGCATGGGGTCCTGGGATTTTTATTATGATTTGGACTTGGAAATTCGAGTCAAAGTGTTCGGAGGAAAAACCGGGGTTATTATATGGCCACTGTGGAGTGAGGCCTGGCTATATATCAAAACATCTTAATCCGGCCTCTATATGCTCGTATGTTTGATATCTTTGCAGGGAATAGCAAGCGCTTCAAGTAGGATCCATGAAGCCCAGGCTATTCTGGGGACTACTGACGGGGGGACGATAACTTGGTAGGCCATATACCAAGGAATAACCCGGCCCAAAGGACACTGCGCAGGATCCGGCTAAGGATAAGGAAACCTGTGAAGGCCCAAGTTTGTAGGCCCGGTGACCCGGGTTGTGGGTTGTTGTAAAGGAAAGTTAGGGTGTGTGTGCCGTATCCGGGTAGGAATCAGGGTGCGCCTTGGGGAATAAGCCGGGGGTACGGGTGCTTTATAAACCGACTCCCAGGTCTAGTTTTAGATAGAGATCTAAGAACCCTAGCAACATCGTGTGATATCGAGCATCAAGTGTAATCCCAGAGTTGAGTTATTATATCAAGATCGGAGACTCGGCGACTTTGATTGTCGGCTACCAGATCGAATTGCACCATGTTTTCCTCTGAGCTAAACCCTCTCCCAAATACCTGTGTCGTCTTGCCCCAAGATCAGTTACCCCCGGTAACATCTGCCGTGATTATCCCACGACACATCCCATCGAGCCCTCGCTTGCTCGTTCGCTCTGTGCGAGAGAGGCAAACCGTGCCCATTCGCGAGCCCGTACAGATCGAGAGCAAGGTACCGCCGCGATCCCGACACCTCCCGCCCTCGTTTTGCTTCTAGATCGACGCCCTGGCTCGTGCGCATCCCCCTGACATGGTTTTGCGCGCGCTCGTTTGCAGATTCGTTGCCGCCGTCCTCGGAGCCGCCGCGGGACGCCGTCGAGCCGCCGCCGTGCACAAGCATCATCACCGTCCGCGCCCGCGCCACGAGATCGCCCACGCCACCGTCATCCACTCCTGCACCAACCCACGGCTTCTCGCGAGCCCTAGGTGAGCCATTGTCCACGCTTGCTAAGTGTTCGACCGCGGGCTGAGAGAGAGAGAGAGAAGAGAGACGCGGGGAGGAAGAGAGAAGAGGAGCCGTCGATCTGCGGATCGACGGTCACCTTTGAACATACCGTTTCGCGCGCGCGCGCGCGCAGGCAGGGTGTGTCGCACGTTAGTTGGGCCAGCGCAGTGGGATCTGGCCCATCTGGGCTGTTCTCTGTCAATTTCAAAAATAGCATTTTTCTGGCAGTTTATTTAGGTGGTTAGCTTTAGGCTTGGAAAAGGTAGCAAATATTTTTATTTTACATTGCTAATTTTTGTACTCGTAGCCATACAAAATCACAACCATATCCCACTAGCAGAATCATGTTTTGAGTTTTAGTTATTTTTCTATAGCTAATATGCCAGACAGTCCCCTAAAAATTGAAATGAATAGAACTCCAAAAATACAAAACATTTTTGAGCAAACTCAACTGTTTTGGAAAGACCTTTTCAATACCTACCAGCAGAATTTTAGCTTACACCAAGGTGAGTTACCATTTGGAAATGCCATCCATTTTTGTAAAGCATATGCGAGCTATTCCATGATTTTTAGGGGGAGTTGGGGACATTATTTTTGAGTAAGGCAAGTTGGAGAGGCTTTGTAGTGATAAGGAATATCACATCCTAGAAGGATTTACTTTTTGGAGCCACAGAAAAAATTAGAGAGACAGAACAAGTTTTGGGTACTTTCTGTCTAATTTTTATTTCTAGATCTTGCTTTATATGTTCATGTTGTGTTATGCAAATGATGTGTTCTTGCTTGTGATGTTGTTTTCCAGTGTGGTTATGATGTGTACAAGTTATATGAACATGTTAGAATAAATGGTTTGAGTGTTAGAATTTTAGAACTATTTTTCCATGCATAGATCTTGCTCATAGCTAGATTTTTTTATATGTTTTGAGTAGATCTTTAAATGCTTTTAGGCTTGTTGCTAGATTAATTCCCATGGAACCAGTACCACTTAGGTGCTGTTAGTTTGTTTATAGAACCTCTAGATACTTGGTGCTTGTGTTTGAAATAGATTTAAATAGAAATGCTTAAGGACTAGATTTCATACTAGGATATTCATGTATGCTTTTTGTTTTGTTTTCCCCTAGGGAAAAATATGAATCTTTGGTGTTGAAACCAGAGGATGGAATGTCCTTGTGGCATTATTATCTTAGGGTTTTCACCTCTGATAGGTTTCCTCTTAAGTAGCATAAAAGCATGAGTAACACTTGGATGACTAGGAATTAATCTCCTCACATGGGTAGCATTTTAAGCATAGTTTTTCCTTGTTTCCTAGCTATGCTCTTTAGGTTATTTTTGTGGGATCCAGTAGCATTTATGGTACTGGTTAGAGGAGTATTTTTCCTCTGCTAGCTTGCACACTTGTGCATAAAATTAACTAAGTGTAGCCTAAACTAGTCTAGTGTTTTTCCTAATTTTCTACTAGTATGAGTAGGAGTTTTTGGGTGCTTGTTTGTTTGTTTGGAGCACTTTTAGAAAAGTGACCAGAGGCTTATTAACCTCTTGGTGAGCATTTTTGCTAGTGGAACACCCACTGGTACCTTTGCATCATGGTGGAAAATAGGCTTGGCTTGTTGTCATGAGCTTATTCACCACTTGAGTATTTTTAGCAATTTATATGTGCTAGCCATAGAGATAGTTGGGGGAGTTTTTGGACATCAAAATATGTTTTATGGGACACCCTACTGTCTAGTAACATGTGCTTTACCCCACTGGTCCATGATGTTCTTAACTAAGAGTCATTGTCTTGGCCACACATAAACACTAGGAAAAAGCAGATTTTTCAACTATAGTTTTTTATGCCAATTTTTCTTGAGGGAAAAATTGAGAACTTTGGGTGGTACTTCTTGATTGCTTGCTGTATGTATTACTTGTAGCATTGTTTGCCTTGTTTGGTTCTGAAAGTGTGTCTTTATTTCTTTTTACGACGTTAGAAAACGAGGAGGAAGGATTTGCTGAAGAAGGGTATTGCAACTCCTGTTACTTTCAGGACCAGGACCATCACTTGTACCAAGGCAAGCCATCCTAATGCTTGCTGTATAAATACTTGTCATTATCTATCATGCATGCTTTTCACTTCTGAAGTTTTTACAAAACTATACCTTCAAAACTATTTTTGTGTGAATTCTACTACCACTATTAATATTACTAGTATAAGGAATCATATTAGTAGTCAACTTGGTATTACCAAGCCCTTAGCCACTAAATGGTATATAAATACCATACACCCACTTAAAACTTGAGTTCTTAAATGAACTAAATAAAATGTGTTTTTGTAAACAAATGCCTTATGGAAGGAAAACCCCGGAGGAAGGGTGAGACCCTGTCTACCGGAAGAGTTGTTATGATGGGAAATTTTATGAGAAATGTTTACAAAAGACACATAACCTAGTCTTCGCTGGACAACCATTATCGTACTGCCACTTTACCCCAATATGGGTAGGGGCTTGATTAAAAACTTGTTATGGTTAGTATATGTGCTATCTCAAAGGCTATAGGGGATTGGATCCTCCGAACCGAAGTGTCGCTAGGAGTGAGTATACGGGGCATCTAAAGTGTGGGATTAATTTTCCCTCCGGATGCAGCAGTTGGGTCTCCTGTTTGGGCGGTGTGGGACATGGCTTGCCAGGGAGGGTAACCCCAATTGAAGAGATAGTCATGTACTAGCTTGTACAGAGTGGATAGTCAAGACCAGTTATCTGATGTTCTCATAGATTGGGAACAGTCCATGGTTGTTTCATGGCGGACTCTGGATCTAGTGGAAATGTGTACACCTCTACAGAGTAAAACTATTTTGAGATAGCCGCGTCCTCGGATATGGACGGTTGAATGGCCATGTAGCTGGTATTGTGTCGACTTTTCAAAAGAGGTTTTGAAGGAAGGCTTTTGTACCTGAGAGGTACTAAGGAGGAATGACTTGGTATCTGCGAGATACGGATGAGGAAGAAACTATTACTAAAAGTTTCTGAAAAGAAAAACTTTCTTTTCTAAAACAAAGCTTATAAAACCTCCGAGATATGTGATATCTACGAGAGTAAAACTATATTATTTTAAATGATCTTTCACAAAGAACTAAACAATGAAACCTCAACCATGATAAATCTTTTATCTGTCATGGGTAGCTGAACCATATGTATGGCCTACCCACTCCACCAAATAAGCATGTATGCATAATTGTAAGCTGATAAAGGATGTCTTGTTGAGTACATTCAAACGTACTCATTTGGTTTCGCCCCTGGTATTTACTTGCCAGACTATGAGGAGACACCTCAGGAAGGGTTCTATGAGGAGGAGTGCTACACTGACGAACCTGCGAATTAGGATCGTCTCCCAGTCAGCAGCCTATAGGATGAGGCGTGACTCGGGTTCTACTACGCTATGCTTATCGTCTTCCGCTGTGTTTACTTTGAATGTCTGTCCTGCGTGACAGTTGTTAAGAACTTGGTCATGTGACCATTTATGTAAGACTCTATATTCGTGTAATGGATGATGTATTCTGTATGCCAACTACGTATGTTGTTCACGACTGGTTCTTCTGGGATCGTGAATGAATGCATATGAGGGGTTCTGGACCCTCCGGTCTGGGGCCTCTACAAAGTTGGTATCAGAGCCATCCTGACTCTAGGAGACCTTAGTTAGCATGTACGTTAGTGTATACTCCGATAATCTAAGTTATCAATACAAGAAAATTGGATATATGACTAAGTATTAAAAATATTCCCTATATCCCACCACCTCTCTGGGTTAGACTCTACTTGCATTAAGGTTATTTCTTGCATGAACCTAAAATCTTGCACACTTGGATCTAACTTAAACTATACTTAAAATTTTGTGTAGATGGACGTGGACATCACCGTGGCTTTTCAGTTGGGACGTCCACGTGGCGAGTCTTTCCTTTTCGAGGAGAGGCTAGTATCTATGGCTACTGTGTTGGGGCGCCCACTTCCGGAGCTGCGAGGAGGACTAGTTGTCGGGGCAAATCTGGAGGGAGACTGGTACGCGGAGGTCACTATCCGCGCACCTCTGGCTAGCCCGACAGTGGAGGCCTACGTTTACCGTGCTGTTGATCGTTCTTGGAACGAGGCTGCGGTGCGCGTGATACAGGAGTCAGTAGCACGTCTGGCACACATCGGGGAGTATATGTTCATCGGTTCCCGGTTCGAGCTGATTGGGAGACGTGATGAGGATGGCATACCACTTCCTGTCGAGCCAGACTTTACCACTGTTGGTCCCCACCTGGACGAGATGGAGATTCTGCTACACCGCACTCAGCTCAGGTTGGACGACCAGCGTCTTGACACCCACCACGGCATATTGGTGCACCACACACTGATAGCCGAGGCTGACGAGCTGAGGGCTGAGCTTCACGACAGCCAGGAGGAGAGTGGAGCTCTGGCTCAGCAGTTGTCCCAGTTGAAGGAACAGTTGGAGGCTACTACCGCGAGGCACCGTGCCTTACGGAGGCAGCTGAGGGCCACCCGCCTTGGCCGTGCACGCCTCACCACTAGGATGACGGCCCTGGAGGGGGCTAACGCCGTTCTGCGCGGCAGGCTTCAGATAGCTCGTGACGACATAGCCACGAGAGACGCTGCCGTGGAGGAGCTTGAGGAGGAGGCCGTAGAGCTCCACAGGGAGATTGAGGATCTTCTGCCTATTGAGGACGTTCCCTCCGACCTGGAGGGGATGGATATGAGCGAGGCTAGCGAGCAGGATGATGATGACCTGCTTGACGAGGAGGAGGAGGACCCTGAGGAGCTTATCTTCGACGTTGGGGACAGCGACGACTCTGTGTAGTCGCTGCCTTCTCACCCTTAGCACATGGTGCTGGTCTAGATACTAGTTAGGTATGCTAGATCGTTTTGCTAGATAGTTTGCTAGTAGTAGCCTTGCGATGACCCCACCAATCGCACCCCCTGTAGCTCGATGAAGCCTTCCTTGTATGATATGGCTTGTGAGGTGTGTGTAATGTTGGAAACTCTGTTTAATTATGGTGATGAATGAAATGTTTGGCTTGGTTTTCTGTTGATTGTCACTACTTTGCGTTCATTTCATTCGAGTTTGCGACTGCCCCACTCTTGTTTTTGAAACATATCACTAGTATTCCTTTTGTTTAAATATTAAGGTACTGGGTTTTCAAAAACAAGAATTTATTTCTTAGACTTACACATGTTTCACTTCAGCATGGCACCCCGTCGCGAACCCCCACCGCCACCACCACCCACAGTGGAGGCGCTGTTGGCACTGCTGATGGAGGATCGCCAGGCCACCCGAGCTGAGAGTGCAGCTACCATTGCCGCTCTACAACAACTGGCTGCTGCCAACAACAACAATGGCAATGGCAATGGTGCTCGCTCGAGACTGAGAGACTTTCAGCACACCAACCCCCCAGTTTTCACAAGGATTGTGGAGCCTCTCGATGCTGACGACTGGCTCCGCACCATTGCAAACAAACTGGAGGTCGCTTCAGTTGAGGAGAATGATAAGGTCCTGTTGGCCTCCCATTTTCTCGCTGGTCCTGCCAGGACTTGGTGGGAAACTACACGTGAGACTGTTGCTGCTGGTCACGTGTTCACCTGGGAGGATTTCTCTGCAAGGTTCCGCAAGTATCACATTCCCCAAGGAATGATGGCACTTATGCGGGAGAAATTTCTGAAGCTGACGCAGGGAAGTATGCCTGTGTCTGAGTACTGGGAGAACTTCACTACTCTGTCCAGGTATGCACCGGAAGATATCAACACTGATGCTAAAAAGAAGGAGAGGTTCTTAAATGGGCTGGATGATGAGCTCCAGTGCTCTCTAGTAGTGGTTCCATTCCAGGATTTGGAGACCCTTGCTAATGCCGCTATGGTGCTGGAACACAAGCGGAAATCTGCTGATGATAACCGCAAGAGGAAAATGACTGCTCATGGGGGACCTAGTGCTCAGAGGACTCGCAACACTCCGTATGCGAGGCCACCAACCCACAAGGCGCCTGCTTATGCACCCCGCCCCAGCCACAACTATGCACCAAGGCCCAACAACTACAATCACCCTGCACCGTATGCACCAAGGTACGGAGGAAACAACTATGGTGGTAACCATGGTAATCACTCTGGGAATAATCATGGAAACCGCTATGGAGGCAACAATGGAGGAAATGGGAACCACACCAACAATGCTCCCAAGCCAAACCCAAGCTCAAAGCCTTCTGGAGGTTGCTTTGCCTGTGGAAAGGAGGGTCACTTCGCTCGTGAGTGCCCCAACAAAGCTACTGCTCCAGTCCAGCCTGCTGCAACCAAGATGAACCATGGTCCTTCCACTGGACGACAGAATAGGATGAAGGGACACCTGAACCATATCAATGCTGCAGAAGCTCAGGAGGCACCAGACATGGTGATGGGTATGTTTCCTGTCAACTCGGTACCAGCCGCAGTACTGTTTGATTCTGGTGCATCACATTCCTTTGTCACTAAACCGTTTGCTGAGAAAAGTGGTATGAAGCATTCCCGTATGCACAACCCTATGTTAGTACAAATACCTGGGGATAGTACTAAAGCCAACCTAATTTGCAATGAGGTACCAGTAGAAATTCAAGGGAAAACTTTTCATGCTGATCTTATAGTGCTGGGATCCAAAGGGATAGAAGTGGTACTCGGTATGAACTGGATGGCCAAGTATAAGGGAGTTATCGATTGCACTAAGAAATCTATTGAAATGATCTCTGAGGATGGGGAAAAGGTTGCGTACACTGCAACTCGACCCTCGTCACAAGTTCACTGCCACACCGGAATAGTCCACCCTGTCCTTGAGGAAGTCCCGGTAGTTTGCGAATACCCGGATGTTTTTCCTGAAGAATTACCCGGTATGCCCCCTGATCGGGATATCGAGTTTGTGATCGAGTTAGTGCCCGGAACTGGACCCATAGCACAGAAGCCGTATCGGATGAATCCGAAGGAATTAGATGAGTTGAAGACTCAGCTGGATGACATGTTAAGGAAAGGATTGATTCGCCCTAGTGCATCGCCATGGGGATCTCCGATCATTTTTGTGGGAAAACGGGACGGTACCACTCGTTTATGTGTGGACTACCGCAAGTTAAATGATGTTACCATCAAGAAAAAATACCCGTTGCCCAAAATTGAAGACCTGTTTGACCAGCTGAATGGGGCTGTAATCTTCTCTAAGATTGACCTTCGGACTGGTTATCACCAACTGAGAGTCCGTGATACTGATATTCCCAAGACTGCTTTCACCACTCGTTACGGGCTGTATGAATACACCGTAATGTCCTTCGGTCTAACCAATGCCCCTGCCTATTTCATGAATCTCATGAATAAGGTATTCATGGATTTTCTAGACAAGTTTGTCGTGGTGTTTATTGACGACATTCTTATATATTCAAGGAGTGAGGAGGAACACGAAGAACATCTGAGAATTGTGCTCGGAACACTTCGCGAGCATCAATTGTATGCTAAGTTTAGTAAATGTCAATTCTGGTTGACGGAAGTCGGATTTCTTGGACATGTAGTGTCTGCGGGAGGAATATCTGTTGACCCTGCTCTAGTTCAGTCTGTGGAGAAGCGTGCTGCTCCGACCAACCAGACTGAAGTCAGATCCTTTCTGGGTTTGGCAGGATATTACCGCAAGTTTGTTCAGGGATTCTCGAGTATAGCCAGACCCCTCACCCAGTTGCTCAAGAAGGATATCAAGTTCCTATGGACGGACAAGTGTGATGAGAGTTTCAATGAATTGAAGCGTCGACTGGTGTCTGCCCCAATCCTTATAATGCCGGATATCACCAAGAATTTCGACGTATATTGTGACGCTTCTAAGCTTGGTCTTGGAAGCGTGCTTATGCAAGAAGGGAAGGTGATATCTTTCATATCCCGCCAGTTGAGACCCCACGAATTGAATTATCCCACTCATGACTTAGAGCTTGCTGCCGTTGTTCATGCTCTCAAGACATGGCGGAACTTTCTTATGGGAAGAAGAGTGGAAATTTACACGGATCATAAGAGTTTAAAGTATATCTTTACTCAACGTGAGCTCAACATGAGGCAGCACCGCTGGATTGAGCTCATTAAAGATTATGATCTGAGTATTCATTATCACCCTGGAAAGGCAAATGTGGTTGCAGATGCTCTTAGTCGAGAGCCGGCCTCTCTAAATGCTATGATTCTAGTAAGGCAACCCGAGTTGTGGAAAGAGCTGGACCAGCTTGGCATTGAAGTGGTCAGCTATGGCATGTTAGACGCCATAGAACTTAAACCAACCCTGGTTGACCAAATCAAAGAAGCGCAGAAAGGCCAGAAAAGTATTGATGGTATTAAGGCCCGCATGGAGAAGGAAAAGGTTGCTGGGTTTACCATCGATGCTGATGGGGGATTATGGTATGAAGGCCGTATTTGTGTTCCCTCTGAATCGGATCTCAAGCAGACCATCCTGGTCGAAGCTCATGAGACCATGTATTCTATCCATCCTGGAGGAACAAAGATGTATCAAGACCTGAAAGAGAGATTCTGGTGGCATGGAATGAAGCGGGAGATTGCTTCATTTGTAGCCAAGTGCCATGTCTGCCAGCAAGTAAAAGCTGGGCACCAGCGTCCCGCTGGATTGCTCCAACCATTGCAAGTGCATGTTTGGAAATGGGATGAAGTGGGAATGGACTTCATCACTGGACTTCCTAGGTCCAGCCGAGGAAATGATTCTATATGGGTTGTTGTGGACAGGCTCACGAAAGTTGCTCACTTTATTCCTGTCCGGACCACCTATCGTGGAGATCAGCTTGCTGATCTTTATATTTCTCGGATTGTCAGCCTACACGGAGTCCCAAGCAGGATTGTATCTGATCGAGGTAGACAGTTCACATCTAGATTTTGGAAGAAGTTGCACGAGAGTTTGGGAACCAAACTAGCTTTTAGCACAGCCTATCACCCGCAGACTGATGGACAAATAGAGCGTGTGAACCAAATTCTGGAAGACATGCTCCGTGCTTGTGTGTTGTCCTATGGAATTAAATGGGAAGACTGTCTGCCCTTCGCACAGTTTTCTTACAACAACAGTTATCAGTCTAGCTTGCAAATGGCCCCTTTTGAAGCTCTGTATGGGCGTAAATGTCGCACACCTTTAAATTGGACTGAGACTGGAGACAGTCAGGTTTTTGGTGTGGACACTTTGAAAGCTGCAGAGGAGCAGGTCCAACTTATTCGGGAACGTTTAAAGACAGCTCAATCTCGCCAGAAGAGTTATGCTGATACGAAGCGTCGCGATGTCTCTTTCAGCATTGGAGATTTCGTGTACCTTCGTGTTACGCCACTCAAAGGGATGCAGCGTTTCCATGTCAAGGGAAAGCTGGCCCCCAGGTATATTGGCCCTTTTAAGATCTTGCCACGTCGTGGCGAAGTTTCTTATCAATTAGAATTACCTGAGGAGCTATCTGCGTTTCACAATGTTTTCCATGTGTCATTGCTCCGGAAATGTCTACAAGTACCTGAGAAGGATCTCTCGTATCAAGGCGTAGACTTCAGGACCATTGACATCAATGATGACTTGACTTATCGTGATAGACCCCTGCGGGTTCTCGAGGAGATTGTGCGCGCTACCAGGAGGCGTGCTATAAAATTCCTTAAGATTCAGTGGACCAATCACTCTGAGGAAGAAGCTACCTGGGAGCGTGAGGATGATATCAGGAAGGAGTTCCCTGATTTTATTAAAGCCTAGACCCGCGAATCTCGGGACGAGATTCTTTTAAGGGGGGGAGATTTGTCACACCCCTGTTTTTAAACACTTGTATAATAGTAATTTAGCAAGCCTCTTAAGACTTTTGTAATGCAATTAAGTGGACAACATGTTTGTGTAGTAATGTTTATCTATGCAATTTAAGTGGTGTGTTCTTTTCACTCACTTGAGGAGTTTTTCTCCTAAGAAAAACATTGCTTTCTATTTGTTTTCCTATGTTTTCCACTAAGGTTCTTAAGAGAATATTTTTCAAGACTTGAGGTAACACTTTGTTTCAACTTGAAAATGTGTTATTGATGGTTAGGAATCAACTTGAACTTGAAATAAAGTTAATTGGAAAAGATTTCATTAGATTTTCCAATATAATTTTTGTCCTGAAAAACAGCCAAGTAGCTGTTTTCAACCCTTGTTTTCCATCACAAGGATTATCCAATTATGGATTTTCTTTGATCAAAACTACTCTCTGTTAGGAGGACAACAAAACTACACCCTTGGAGAAACCTACAAAGATAATTAACACACAATGCCATGATGGTTTTTGAGCCATCTTGTTAAGACAGAAAGTTAGGCAATTTAAAAACAGAGAATGTACTTACTTTGCCATTTTTTTCAGAGCCTTAAACCCCTCATTTTTCAGATGAAATGATTGGTTCTGAAACTTGGATAGTTGCTCTTTGTTTAGCTTTTTAAATCACTCATTTTGGGGTTTGTTTGCTTGGTGAAAACAAGTCCAACTTTTGCTATCTCTGTCTGCTTTTCCAGCACTTAGAAAAATTCAGAAAACTGCCTAACTGAATTTTTCTGACAGAACAGTGATTACACTTTTAGACTTGATGTTTTAGCTTGTGTGTACTGATCCAAGCCAGGCCACTTTGCCATTTCGAAACTACCTGGTATTGAGCTTCTAGAAGGGGCATTGGATCCCTTTTTGGTTGACCAGGGAGGGAGAGAATGAGGTGGCAAGTGGACTAGCTGTGAGGTCACTTGGAGTGGTTGGAATAGTTGAATTTTTCACTTTTACCCATCCCTTGGCCCCTACTGTGGCTTTGCTCACCCAATTGTACTAAGGTTAACCCCAGGGCACCTAGGAGAGGCGTTGCCACCCGTGGAGAACCCCCAAAGGGCAAGGCATGCCCATGCCATTGCCAACCCGAGCCCACCACCCTTTGACTCGTGCCTACAAAGCCCTAGAGGCCAATCCCTCTCGCCACAGCACTCTCCTCACTCCACTTGATCATCCCATCGAGCCCTCGCTTGGTCGTTCGCTCTGTGCGAGCGAGGCAAACCGTGCCCATTCGCGAGCCCGTACAGATCGAGAGCAAGGTACCGCCGCGATCCCGACACCTCCCGCCCTCGTTTTGCTTCTAGATTGACGCCCTGGCTCGTGCGCATCCCCCTGACATGGTTTTGCGCGCGCTCGTTTGCAGATTTGCTGCCGCCGTCCTCGGAGCCGCCGCGGGACGCCGTCGAGCCGCCGCCGTGCACAAGCATCATCACCGTCCGCGCCCGCGCCACGAGATCGCCCACGCCACCGTCATCCACTCCTGCACCAACCCACGGCTTCTCGCGAGCCCTAGGTGAGCCATTGTCCACGCTTGCTAAGTGTTCGACCGCGGGCTGAGAGAGAGAGAGAGAAGAGAGACGCGGGGAGGAAGAGAGAAGAGGAGCCGTCGATCTGCGGATCGACGGTCACCTTTGAACGTACCGTTTCGCGCGCGCGCGCAGGCGGGCTGTGCCGCACGTTAGTTGGGCCAGCGCAGTGGGATCTGGCCCATCTGGGCTGTTCTCTGTCAATTTCAAAAATAGCATTTTTCTGGCAGTTTATTTTGGTGGTTAGCTTTAGGCTTGGAAAAGGTAGCAAATATTTTTATTTTACATTGCTAATTTTCGTACTCGTAGCCATACAAAATCACAACCATATCCCACTGGCAGAATCATGTTTTGAGTTTTAGTTATTTTTCTATAGCTAATATGCCAGACAGTCCCCTAAAAATTGAAATGAATATAACTCCAAAAATACAAAACATTTTTGAGCAAACTCAACTGTTTTGGAAAGCCCTTTTGAATACCTACCAGTAGAATTTTAGCTTACACCAAGGTGAGTTACCATTTGGAAATGCCATCCATTTTTGTAAAGCATCTGTGAGTTATTCCATGATTTTTAGGGGGAGTTTGGGATATTATTTTTGAGTAAGGCAAGTTGGAGAGGCTTTGTAGTGATAAGGACTATCACATCCTAGAAGGATTAACTTTTTGGAGCCACAGAAAAAATTAGAGAGACAGAACAAGTTTTGGGTACTTTCTGTCTAATTTTTATTTCTAGATCTTGCTTTATATGTTCATGTTGTGTTATGCAAATGATGTGTTCTTGCTTGTGATGTTGTTTTCCAGTGTGGTTATGATGTGTACAAGTTATATGAACATGTTAGAATAAATGGTTTGAGTGGTAGAATTTTAGAACTATTTTTCCATGGATAGATCTTGCTCATAGCTAGATTTTTTTATATGTTTTGAGTAGATCTTTAAATGCTTTTAGGCTTGTTGCTAGATTAATTCCCATGGAACCAGTACCACTTAGGTGCTGTTAGTTTGTTTATAGCACCTCTAGATACTTGGTGCTTGTGTTTGAAATAGATTTAAATAGAAATGCTTAAGGACTAGATTTCATACTAGGATATTCATGTATGCTTTTTGTTTTGTTTTCCCCTAGGGAAAAATATGAATCTTTGGTGTTGAAACCATAGGATGGAATGTCCTTGTGGCATTATTATCTTAGGGTTTTCACCTCTGATAGGTTTCCTCTTAAGTAGCATAAAAGCATGAGTAACACTTGGATGACTAGGAATTAATCTCCTCACATGGGTAGCATTTTAAGCATAGTTTTTCCTTGTTTCCTAGCTATGCTCTTTAGGTTATTTTTGTGGGATCCAGTAGCATTTATGGTACTGGTTAGAGGATTATTTTGCCTCTGCTAGCTTGCACACTTGTGCATAAAATTAACTAAGTGTAGCCTAAACTAGTCTAGTGTTTTTCCTAATTTTCTACTAGTATGAGTAGGAGTTTTTGGGTGCTTGTTTGTTAGTTTGGATCACTTTTAGAAAAGTGACCAGAGGCTTATTAACCTCTTGGTGAGCATTTTTGCTAGTGGAACACCCACTGGTACCTTTGCATCATGGTGGAAAATAGGCTTGGCTTGTTGTCATGAGCTTATTCACCACTTGAGTATTTTTAGCAATTTATATGTGCTAGCCATAGAGATAGTTGGGGGAGTTTTTGGACATCAAAATATGTTTTATGGGACACCCTACTGTCTAGTAACATGTGCTTTACCCCACTGGTCCATGATGTTCTTAACTAAGAGTCATTGTCTTGGCCACACATAAACACTAGGAAAAAGCAGATTTTTCAACTATAGTTTTTTATGCCAATTTTTCTTGAGGGAAAAATTGAGAACTTTGGGTGGTACTTCTTGATTGCTTGCTGTATGTATTACTTGTAGCATTGTTTGACTTGTTTGGTTCTGAAAGTGTGTCTTTATTTCTTTTTACGATGTTAGAAAACGAGGAGGAAGGATTTGCTGAAGAAGGGTATTGCAACTCCTGTTACTTTCAGGACCAGGACCATCACTTGTACCAAGGCAAGCCATCCTAATGCTTGCTGTATAAATACTTATCATTATCTATCATGCATTCTTTTCACTTCTGAAGTTTTTACAAAACTATACCTTCAAAACTATTTTTGTGTGAATCCTACTACCACTATTAATATTACTAGTATAAGGAATCATATTAGTAGTCAACTTGGTATTACCAAGCCCTTAGCCACTAAATGGTATATAAATACCATACACCCACTTAAAACTTGAGTTCTTAAATGAACTAAATAAAATGTGTTTTTGTAAACAAATGCCTTATGGAAGGAAAACCCCGGAGGAAGGGTGAGACCCTGTCTACCGGAAGAGTTGTTATGATGGGAAATTTTATGAGAAATGTTTACAAAAGACACATAACCTAGTCTTCACTGGACAACCATTATCGTACTGCCACTTTACCCCAATATGGGTAGGGGCTTGATTAAAAACTTGTTAAGGTTAGTATATGTGCTATCTCAAAGGCTATAGGGGATTGGATCCTCCGAACCGAAGTGTCGCTAGGAGTGAGTATACGGGACATCTAAAGTGTGGGATTAATTTTCCCTCCGGATGCAGCAGTTGGGTCTCCTGTTTGGGCGGTGTGGGACATGGCTTGCCAGGGAGGGTAACCCCAATTGAAGAGATAGTCATGTACTAGCTTGTACAGAGTGGATAGTCAAGACCAGTTATCTGATGTTCTCATAGATTGGGAACAGTCCATGGTTGTTTCATGGCGGACTCTGGATCTAGTGGAAATGTGTACACCTCTGCAGAGTAAAACTATTTCGAGATAGCCGCGTCCTCGGATATGGACGGTTGAATGGCCATGTAGCTGGTATTGTGTCGACTTTTCAAAAGAGGTTTTGAAGGAAGGCTTTTGTACCTGAGAGGTACTAAGGAGGAATGACTTGGTATCTGCGAGATACGGATGAGGAAGAAACTATTACTAAAAGTTTCTGAAAAGAAAAACTTTCTTTTCTAAAACAAATCTTATAAAACCTCCGAGATATGTGATATCTACGAGAGTAAAACTATATTATTTTAAATGATCTTTCACAAAGAACTAAACAATGAAACCTCAACCATGATAAATCTTTTATCTGTCATGGGTAGCTGAACCATATGTATGGCCTACCCACTCCACCAAATAAGCATGTATGCATAATTGTAAGCTGATAAAGGATGTCTTGTTGAGTACATTCAAACGTACTCATTTGGTTTCGCCCCTGGTATTTACTTGCCAGACTATGAGGAGACACCTCAGGAAGGGTTCTATGAGGAGGAGTGCTACACTGACGAACCTGCGAATTAGGATCGTCTCCCAGTCAGCAGCCTGTAGGATGAGGCGTGACTCGGGTTCTACTACGTTATGCTTATCGTCTTCCGCTGTGTTTACTTTGAATGTCTGTCCTGCGTGACAGTTGTTAAGAACTTGGTCATGTGACCATTTATGTAAGACTCTATATTCGTGTAATGGATGATGTATTCTGTATGCCAACTACGTATGTTGTTCACGACTGGTTCTTCTGGGATCGTGAATGAATGCATATGAGGGGTTCTGGACCCTTCGGTCTGGGGCCTCTACAACAACTCCCGCGCCACGCGTCGCAACTCCCGCGCCACGCGTCACAACTCCCGCGCCACGCGCCACCCTAACACAACCAAGCAAATAGTTGCACATTACTACCCGAGCTCAAAGTGAACACTGACCCAAGCATGGATGGATGTGTTAAAGGGGGGGGGGGGGGTGTAGAACAAAACAATCGGTATCACCATCATACAGCCCTACCGTGGCTACTCGGTGCAATATGCATACCAAATGTACGGTAGGACGTATGATGGCGAATCCGGATGTTTTGTATTTGCTCGATAAACTGAATATATGATGTATCAAACCTTAAAGGGGGATGTAGAACAAAACAATCGGTATCGCCATCATACAGCCCCACCGTGGCTACTGGGTGCAATATGCATACCAAATGCACGGCAGGACGTATGATGGCGAATCCGGATGTTTTGTATTTGCTCGATGAACTGACCTGTGTATGAAGGTGGGCTATATATAGGGTCCTCTGGCTCACAAAGTGTTGTGCTAGGGTTTTGATCCAACGGTTAAGAAACCACCTCATCCAACGGCTCACAACAACTCGAAAGAAACACACCGTAGCCCTGATCGAACGGCTCACAACAGCTCGAAAGAAACACACCCCGGATCCAACGACTCACAAGCGCTTTAAAGAAACACACGATCCGTGTGATTCTATCTGATTGGTCCAAACGAAACCCTAACCCATTTAGTCCCGGTTGGTGTCCCCAACCGGGACTAAAGGGATGTTTTCTTCTCGCTATATATATGTATGCATTGCCACACCATTGGCATAAACACATACAAACTCACCACTCTCTCATGGCTTCTACCGTACCCACTCTAACATTCATCCAGGCGGAGGCACTTTCCGCCTCGAACTACACCTGCCCGTGCGGCTACAACGTTCCCGCCGGTTGGATGCTGAGCGCCGGAGGAGTGCCGGTCCCTCCTCTTCCTCAAGGTGTGGCGCGTCGGGCGGCCATCACGAACCACTACTATCACGAGCTCACGCTGGAGCAGCGGAGGAATCCCAGTTGGCATCCCGGTAACCAGCATACTTGGGATGCCTTCTTCATCAATCGGCGTGAGAGGGCGCTCGCCAGGTATGAGGAGGACGGCCTGCCTCCTGGGAACTTTCACGAGGCCGGTCGTCGGCTATGGTGGTCCGGCCGGACTCTACAGAGCGTCATGGACTACATCAGGGCCGGCGATATCCCCCGCCTGCGCTACCCTCAGGCCCAGTCCTGGAGTCATGATCCTCCGAGGGAGTGCAGAGCACCGTCAGACGATAGTGACGACGACGGCGGCGGCGACTACGACGACTACGAGTACATGTACTATAGGCCTAGGCAGGAGTATGACTAGCAGATATCAGATCATGCATCTATGCTCTCCGTTTAGGTTTAGATCCACTCTAGCCATTATGTACTGCCTTTTTTATCTATATATATATATATATATATATTCAAGATGTGTGTGAATCTTTCTGATTGGATGGAAGAAAACCATAACCATTTCGTCTCGGTTGGTAAAACATGCCGGGACTAAAGGGGTTTTTTTTTCTGAATTTTCTGATATATTATTTGTATTTTTAATATTTTAAAAAGAATTATTTTTTTTCTGAATTTTCTGATATATTATTTGTATTTTTAAGATATTAAAAAGAATTAGTTTTATTTTTCTGAATTTTCTGATATATTATTTGTATATTTAAGATTTTAAAAAGAATTAGTTTTATTTTTCTGAATTTTCTGATATATTATTTGTATTTTAAAGATTTTAAAAAGAATTAGTTTTATTTTTCTGAATTTTCTGATATATTATTTGTATTTTTAAGATTTTAAAAAGAAAAGTATTTGAAAAAGCACCCTTAGGTTCGTGACACGAAAAAGCTTTAGTCCCGGTTTGTGACACCAACCGCGACTAAAGGCTCTTCCCGAGCGGGCAACTAATCTTGGACACACCTCTAAAGTATGTTTTCCCCCTCTGGTGGTCATCGTCCACCCAAAACTCTAGCAATCTGTTTTCCCTCCTTCTACAACAATATTTGCTAAGTCTCCTATATACTTAATTAATTTTTACTACATGCATCTATGCAGGAGTGACATATGGCGGACAATAGAGACCTGACGGCGGAACAAGAGGCTGAAGGTTTTATATATGAAATTATAGCCGGAGAACATGATGTAATCTCTTCTTATCTGAACCTTGAGGATCAAGAAGATGAAGGAACGGACATTGTCGATGATCAAGGAGGTGAAGAAGGAACAGACATTGTGGATGATCAAGGAGGTGAAGGAATGGACATTGATGACGGAGGTCAACCGTCGACAAACGACGATCTCCAATTGCAAAGAACAACCACCTCCGGCGAGGTATATATATATATATATATATACATTGAGCCTCTCATGATACAAACTTACTGAAATGTGAATACATATGCACTAACGCGCGCGACTCTCTTTCTTATTTTAGCCCTCGGCCGGATCGAGTACGACAACGCGTGGCAAATCCAAGGCGATGAAAGATTCCGAAATATATACCATCGAATCAGTCGCTGTAACCAGCAAGCCCCTACAGCACACCACAAAGTTTATCAACCAATGCGGAGTCATTGTTAGAGACACTGTCCCAATCACCGTCCAGGAATGGAAGGAGCCAAAGAAAGCACGTCTTGGTTTCAGTTATGTCCACAAGAGAACAAAAAAGGATATGTTCAGAAAGCTTATGGTACATTTCATTCTACCTCCGGAATACCACAAAAAAGATGAATTTGGTGAGGAGGTTCCGGGTGGACGTCAGAGGAGGAGGCTAGTCAAAGAGTTCGCTCTTCAGAAGATGGCCGAAGCATTCCGGAACTTCAAGAAAAAATTGTTCCGTGAATATGTCAGCAAGGGCAAGACTCCGCTTTTCACTGGACAACATGAGAAACTGAGAGATGATTGGACAGAATTTGTGACGCAGATGAAATCGGAGCATTTCAAGGAAATGTCGAAAAAAAATAAGGCTAATGCGGATAAGGAATAGTACCATCATGTTATGGGGCCAGGAGGATACCGCGTTTCGGCGCCTAAGTGGCAGGCGATGGAGGACGGCCTGAGGGCAAGAGGAATCCCTCTAGGTACAGAGGGATGGGACGAAAGAACCAAAATGTGGTGGTACGGGCATGGGGGATCGCTAGACCCGGAGACAGGGGCGTGTGTTCATCGGCAGACAACGTTTGCTCCCACAAAAGACCTTGTTGACGCAATGACCAAAGCTCAAAAGGGCTTGATCAGGTTCAACAGAGAGAGAGACCAACTGACCCATGCCCTCGGGAATCCTGAACACGGAGGACATATACGAGGCAAAGGCAGATTGCCGTGGAAAGTAGGGTTTTCCCAGGAGGGTGACCCATACTGTTACAGAAGCCGTAAGAGAAATGTGGAACGGGCTGCTGTCGAAGCTGCAGATCTTCTGTCGAAGCTTGCAACGGAAGTTAGTGAGTTGAAGCAGACCGTGGCGGGAATAGTTGAGAAAGAAACAGCGGCGGCTGCAGGGCCGCATGAAGAACATGCAGCAGATCAGCGGAGAAGCAGCGTGGCTTCCACGGAGGCCCCGCCTGCAGGTGCTAATGCACCGATGACCGAGAGTCGTGCACCGGAGCCTCACTACCCCGTGGATGATGTAAAGGAGATGAAAGAATGTGATATGCATTATCCCGTGGGGAACATTTCCATGAAGGTAGCTATAGGCAGTGCTTTACCCTATACACCTGGAGCACTCCATCACAACAACCCCATTCCATATGGCTATGCTCGTGTCACGGTGGAAGACATAGTCCAAGGGTTTGAGGACCTGGAGATTGACATAGCTACACCCGAAGGGGAGAGAAGACTTGGAGATGTCAAGCGCCAGTTCATTCTATGGAAAAAAAGTACATAGTGTTTCCAGGCGAGACGCCAAGGCTAACAAGTCCACCCCCCTCCGATGGTGCAGGTGGTGGTGGTGGTGGTGGTGCTGGTGCTGGTTCACCTACGCCTCCTTCACACCATTCGACGCCGTCCCCCCATCCACAATCTCCGGCGGGTAAGCAGCCGTCACCCCCGATTCCTCCTCCGGCGGTTAAGCAGCCGTCGCCCCCCATTCCTCCTCCGGCGGTTAAGCAGCCGTCGCCCCCATTCCTCCTCCGGAGGAAACGCAGACGTCTCCCCCCATTCCTCCTCCGGAGGATAATCAGTCGTCGCCCCCCATTCCTCCTCCGGAGGATAAGCAGACGTCGCCCCCCATTCCTCCTCCAGCGAAGAAACAGAAGCAGGCGGACAGCAAGGGAACCTGCTCTTGGTCTATTAACCTGGAGCCTTATGTACCTAAGACCACACGGGTACCGGAGCCATCACTGAAGCCTCTCCCCCCAAGGCCTTGGGAACTTAGTGATGCTGAAACCAAATTGGCCGTGAAGGCTGACGTTGAAAAATGGAAGGCCCGTCAGAAGGCGCTAAAGGAGCCTGAGCCCAAGGAAGTATTCCCTCCGATTGTAGACAAGTGGGCTATGGGTTTTTTGTCGACAGTGTCCCAAGCCGAGAAGAATTTGCCTAAAGACTATGATATTGAACTTCGTAAGCAAGCAAAAATATAGGAGGAGGAGAAAGGAAAAGGAAAAAGAAAAAAAAGCGGGAAACAAGTTGACCAGCTCGGGATGCAGAGTAAACAATCGATCCCCCCGCTCATAGTGAAAGCCGCTCCGGAACAGGACCCCGAGGTCATAAATGCTGTGGCAGCAATGGGATTGACTGTAGCTACTGCCATGGAAAATGCGTCCGAGGCCGGTATGTCTCTTCGTCTCTTTTTAGGCCTAGACGATGCGCCAATGGCTGAGGTAGCATTACAATATGAGAAGAAAGGGCCTCTCGTCGAGCCTACGAAGGAAAAGGATCTACCACCACTAATGCAAAGTCTGCTACGTTGGTACAAACAATTCATATCATGGACCGACAAAGAATTTGTGTATGTGGATTATACAGAGGAGCATCACACCAAAAAGTACTCTGTAACAGTTGAGATGAGTGAATTGTTCCAGCTGTTCAATCTGCGCGAGCTCGACAAATCTATCCTGAGTTGCTACGTTCTGTAAGTGATTTATTTCTACCTCATCTCGTTCTTCATTGCCTACACTATATATATATATATATATATATATATATATATATATATATATATTGTCCTAATTAACTATATTGTTGCGTACGCTATTATGCAGATTGAAGATTTGGGAATGCAGAATAAGACTCATCCATGATGTTGGGTTCATTGACCCACAAATCATTAATGGAACTATGTTAGAACGTCACCGCAAAGACGTGGAGAAAGACTTGTACAATTTTCTTAAAAAGCATGAATCCAAAAGTTATATTCTATTTCCTTACCATTTTGGGTGAGTGTTTCTCTCATGTTCCCATTATCTTTTGTTTACTCCATGCATGGTATGTCTAATCGATAAGTTATGCATGACTGTGCATGTAACGTGTCCGCAGGTTCCACTGGATTCTGCTAAAAATTGAACTTGACACCTCCACTGTTTTTATCATTGACTCTATGAATTCAGATACAAATCTTTGGGTCGACATGAGAAAAATGATGCAAAGGTAATTATTTTCAATCATTTCCGCTCTATATCGATCGGTCTCATCTTTTTTTCATTTCCTAATATGCAGTAGCTAATAACTCCCTTGTTCATTTAATTTTATTTGCAATGTAGAGTTTGGATACGGTTCTCACATGGACATGTCGGTGGATTCAAACAACAGCTACAATTTAAAAATGTGGTCAAAGGTGTGGATAAGCAGCCACCGGGGACCGGTCTATGTGGATACTATGTCTGTGAGAACATACGGAAAGAAATCTCTGAGAGGAAGAAGGACGAGACCACGCGGAGGGGTCTCAATAACTTGCGGAGGGCGCTTACTCCAGAAGCTCGCTTCCGACCAATTCAAGAGGAAATAGCAGGATTTTTCCTTAGGCATGTCATCGATAGGAAAGGAGAGTACCATGCATCCACCGACGATGACTATTATACGCATCAGCCCTGAGTACTTTGAAACTTGTTCGAATTTGTGTATGGTCATCCATCTTAATTGTGTAATATGGAAACTTGTTCGAGGTTGTATATATGGTCACCCGATGTTGAATATATATTATATATTCCTATTGAATTCTCCTTGTTTGAAATTTCATATATATATATGCATGTATATAGTATCGTAAAATATATATATATGTGTACTGAAACTTCATCAAAATTAAAATAAAACACAAAATAAAATATAAAAGAAATAAAACAAAACAAATTAAAAAGGAACCTTGTCGCAAGAAGCTTCGGATTGCTTGAGAGCCTCCATCCATCTTGTGGAGTGACCTCGAGCTCATGTAAAGGTTTGGTCAATGTCTCCAAGTCGACCTCATAGTGGAAACGAGAATCTCCCTCACCGGAGAATCTAAAGGAGAATAAGGTGTGCACAACCGTGCTATTGAGGAGTGCCTAGGTGGCTCCCCACCTCTCCAACGTAGACGTACTTCTCATTGAGAAGGAAATACGGGAATCATATCCTTGTCTCCTTGTTTACACTTGTGGTTTATCTTTGATGGAGGGATGATAACCCGGTAGGCTAACGCCAAGGTGTAATTCGTCCCAAAGGGCGCTGCGCAAGATCCGGCTTAGGGAAAAGGAGTTTCTAGAAGGCCCAAGAGTGTAGGCCTCGTAACCCGGTTTGTGGGTTCTGATAGGGAAACTTAGGGTTTGTAAGCAGTGTCCGGGTAGGATTCTGAGTATGCCTTGGACGGTAAGCCAGGGGGTCCGGATATTATATAAGCCGGCCCCTAGGGTTAGATTAAGCAGAAAATCACACAATCGCGAGATATTCGAGTATCCCTTGTAATACGAGAGTTGAGATAATATATTCAGATCGGAGACTCGGCGACTTGATTGCCGGCTACCAGATCGCATATCGCCATGGTTTCCCTTGAGCTAAACCCTCTCCCAAACACCAGAGTCGAATTGCCCCAAGACAAGTTACCCCCGGTAACGTCTGCCGTGATTATCCCACGACAGTTGGCGCCCACCGTGGGGCCTACGTCCAAGGGTGTTTACATTACGGGAGAAGCTCGGGAGAACATGAAGAACCTCGTCATCGGCGAGATCTACACCGACCCCAAAGGAGAGAAGATGGTGGACGATTTTGGCTGGGGGCCAGAGTCGGATCTGCTCGAATCCGGATCTGTCATCACGATCGGCCGGGTCAACATCTTCGTCGGCATGGTACGTGCGTTCGGTTCAATCCCTGACGATTTTAGATTTGATTCTGTGTCAGGAGAGGCCACCCACGTTCAGTCGAACGGAGAAGAATCGGTTGGGACGGTGGACCCGATACAAGAGCCCACCACGAAGAGGGAACAGCCGGAGGAGCCGGCATGGACCCCGCGTGGCCGGGTCATGAGAGAGGATGATACCGAGTCTATCTTGCACCTACTGGAGGACCGGTACGAGGAAGATAGCTGTGATGAGGAGGAATATGAGTCTTCGCCAAGCATTGCGCGCCAGGTCGCGGTCTACACGGCCCCTGCAACCAATCTCAATCAGGGGAACGTGACTACGGCCGCGGTCGGAGCGGCGCAAGCATTGGCCCAGCAGCAAAATCCGGCTGACGGAAATCCGGTTCTGACCCGGGTTGACGGAGAGTCGGCTTCAGTCACCAGCCGAGCGGCGGATAGCGAGCTTCAGGCAAATATGTTTGGGTTCCTGGCTAATAGGACGCCAGGGGCGGGTCCTTCGAATCCACAACACCCGGCCCTGTTCAGTAACAATATGGTCTTGGACCCAACAGTGTTAGCTACTGTGATAACCCCGAAAAATGCCGCGGCGCGTGCCAGGGACTTGGAGGTAGCACACCGCGCGCTAGAGCAACAAAGAAGGGATGTGGAAGCAGAAAAGCAAGGGGTAGCCACGCGCCAACGCGAACTGGACGCGCTGGAGAACCGGCTCCGAGCTGAGACAAGCAGGGTGCATCAAAGATACCAGACAAGATTACCGGCGATGGGTGGAGTCATAAACCCAAACGCACTATTCATCACACCCCAGGTGTAACATCCCAAGTATGAAAATATCCCTTAGAATGTTTGATTTATTGTTTTAATTCAAATATTGCATCATGTCATCATGTTTAATTATTTGTTTGCATTGTTGCTATTTGTTTTGTATCTGTTTTATCTTGTTTTCATAATCAAATTCAAACAATTTCAAATGGTTATTTTCATACTTGCTCTGTTACAACTTTTGGAATAAAAATAACAAATGAAAACAACCATTTTATTCCATGTTGATCACTCATTAAATTGTTGGTTTAATCAAACCATTAATTCAAGCAATTAACTCTAAATCATTTTCCAATTCAAACCAATCCTTAAAATCAGTACCTCTTGAACCCATGAAGTTCACCACACTTTCTTTTAATCTTTAAATCATTTTTAAACCCTAGGGGTAACCCTATTCAAATGCTTGTTTTCATAAGGTTTCATTAATATTAAAATTCCCCAAATTTGGTTCAAATACAAACAACATTTTAAATCACAACTTTTTGAAAATAAACCTTGGCATTTGGTTGCTATTGGTCTAACAAGCCTAACCTAATTTTTCTGGAATTTTTACTAAGCTAAAACCTCCCTTTTTCTTCCAAATCTGTTTCAGCAAAAAAAAAACAGAAAAAATAAAATGAGCAGCAGCTAACTAGCGCGCGCGTCAGCTAAGCAAACCCAACCCACCTAATCTACAGCGCGCGCGGCCCAGCCCGCCTAACTCCCTCGCTTACCGCTTCGTAAATCGTGCAGTCGTCTGTTAGAAGTACGGCGCGCATCCGCGGCCTCCACGTCGGAGTACGGCGGCAGCCGACGGCCATCCCTTGCTTTCCGCGCCTACAAGTACCCCCAGGGCCCCCGCAGACCTAACCCTAATCCCTAGGTCATCGCTCCCCGCGCCGCGCCGCCAATCTCTCCTCGCAGTCTCCCCTTCCCCTCTCTGTTTTTCCTCGCCGGCGACAGCTCTCTGAACCTCGCCATGGCGCCGCCACCTCACTGCCCCACCTAGCCAACTCTACACGGGAACGACGTCGCCACTCTCCCCTCTACTCGTTGGACACCGTAGCTCGCGCGAAGGAGCACGGAGACCACGCCGCCGTCCTCGACCACCTCGTCACCGCCGCTGTCGTCGTCTCCGTCGAGCCTCTGCCACCTCGACAACGCGGTGAGCAGCACGCGCACCACCCCCTTCTGAGGATCTAGCTCAGTACCCGGCTACTGGGTTTGTAGGCAAGTTATCACTCACATGAACCATTGTGTTCCTTTCAACCCTGGTTCCCGATACTTTCCGTTGTCTATTTCTGCTAGCCTTAGTGGTAGTTGTTTCTGTTACGAACCTATCACATGAGACCTTTAACCCTGATATTGTCTCACCACCCCTCCTACAACCCTATTGTTGAGCCAGTGTCTTACTAGTATGCTTAGGTTGTTTTGCTCGAGTCTGTTACCCGTTACTTTCAGTTACTATCTCATTATGTTCTGGGGGCTCGATGTTTAATCAATCAATCAATCATGCTAATGTTATTACTGTTAATAATAATTTGATGATAAGGCACCGGCAGGAGGCCCTGTGTGGTTTTGAGGCCTGCTAGTGTCGACCCTAATAGGAAAAGGGTCTTGTCTACTGATCCATGATGAGCGCACTACCCGCATGTGGGAAGCGAGTATGGGCGCCCCCCTCAATTTGATTCGATTCGCATCTCGTCCAAATCATCTCATTTAGTTCGTGCTTTCTATTTGCCGCATGCATGTTTTTGCGAGCCCAGCGCAGGGTGGAACTTTCGTAGTCGGCATATAGGGGGACACGGTCTTAGAGTGCTATGAGGGTCCCTTTTCTTCGGGGCTTGATTAGCCGTGCGCCCAAGGTGCTTTGGGCTTGATGCGGAGAAGAGTTGAGTTGTGTTGAGTGCCCCGCTTGGTGGGAGGCATCCCATCTGGCGGGTTATTCATACGTGTACGGCCAAATTGGTGCAACCCTGCAGGGATAATCTTCTCGAGAAGCCGTGTTTTCCGCGGTTATGGTTAACTTGGTGAAAGTGCTGGCTAACAAGTACTCAGGACAACTTAAACCTAATGATTCATGATCTCACACCCCATGATTAACAATTTGACTAGTAATAGGATTATTGACACAATAACTTGATTCATCTTTAAGCCAACCGTGTGAGTTATCCTCGGATTGCTTCTTTGGATAAGGGGCGAGATCCAGGATGGGTTTGTTTGATGTTATCCTTCAGTTGGTTACAACCCTCGATCTTATCCCCTTTCTGATAGTTGGAAGTGATAGAATCTCTGTAGTTGGTTAGTGCAGCCAGTTGCAGCATCTTTTATATACCCCCTTCTTCCGTTGAACCCAAGTCATCTGTGCTTGTGTTGACGGGCTATACTTTGGTGAACTGTGAGTCTTGCTTGCCAGTACGTCTATGTACTGACCCCTTTGGGGCTGTGGTTTCCGCAGACTACGATTACGAGGATCCAGGTGACGGCTACTACGTGGAGTTTGACGAGGCTGCTGACGAGTAGTTAGCGGACCCGGGCAGGATCCGAGACATCGTGGATGGGCTTCGTCTTTATTTCAGTTTCCGGCTTCTTAAGCCTATTTGGATTTTGTCTGTACTCAGACCCCTTTTGATTGCTTCCGCTGAGATGTAATGATGCTATGTTGGGACATGTGTCCTCTGGATGATTGTATTTGCTATCTCTGCCCTAGTGAGGGCCATTTGCAACTTATTTCAATCTTTTGTGTCGTAGAGGCATGGTGTGTTATCCTTTTTGTTCAAAGCCGTTGACGTACCATGTGTGTATGGTATGAAGTACGTCAATGGTAGTGTCCTGATTTCTACAGGATAGTTTACATCGACGATGAACAATAGCGATGGGTTGTCACACATAAGTGTTGGCCTACTCGTAAGAGGACGCGGGTGCCGGAAAGCCCCGTAATCCCATCAGAATACTGTTCAGTTCGTACGGTGAGTATCCTATAGAAGTCCGGGTGCGACAAATGGTATTACCCGTAAACTCTTTTCCAGCTAAAGTGTTGTTTGATACTGGAGCATCGCATTCGTTCGTGTCAAAGATCTTTGCTACAACGTACAATTTAGCTCTGGTTCCACTAAGCAATCAAATCTATGTGCACTCTCCGGGAACTAAAATGATTACTTCCAAGATAAGCATGGACAATCAAATCCTAATTGGAGGTCGCATATTCCTTGCTTCACTCATGTTGCTGGGAAATTCTGACATTGATGTCATTCTGGGTATGGATTGGTTGAAGACCCACAAAGCTAAAATTGACTGTGCTCAAAAGTCAATAACTCTCTCCCACACTTCAGGCCAGATAGTCTATTCTCCATATGGATCAAGTTATGTTCAGCTGTTCAACCTCGATGCTAAACCCCTTCCTGCAATTGAAAATGTTACGGTGGTTTGTGAATTCCCTGACGTCTTTCCAGAAGAGTTGCCAGGGATGCCTCCGGACAGAGCAGTTGAGTTCGTGATCGAGCTTGAGCCAGGTACTGCTCCAATCTCTAAGCATCCATACAAGATAGCTCCTCCTGAACTGAAATTGTTGAAGGAGCAAATCGATATGTACATGGAGAAAGGTTACATTCATCCTAGTTCCTCCGCTTGGGGTTGCCCAACTCTGTTTGTTGCCAAGAAGGATCAAACAAAAAGACTCGTGGTTGACTATCGTCCTCTCAACGAGAAAACCATCAAGAACAAGTATCCAATTCCTCGTATCGATGATCTTTTTGATCAACTTGATGGAGCCTCAATATTCTCAAAGTTGGACTTGAGGATGGGGTACCATGAGATAAAGATCATAAAGGAAGATATTCCTAAGACAGCTTTCACCACTCGTTACGGTCTATATGAATACACCGTCATGTCCTTTGGTCTCACCAATGCACCGGCAACGTTCTCAAGACTCATGAATTCTGTCTTCCATGAATATCTCGACAAGTTCGTTGTGGTATATCTCGATGACATTCTAGTCTACTCAAAATCCGAGGAAGAGCATGGAGAACACCTTCGTCTCACTCTCATGAAACTTCGCGAGCATCGTCTGTATGCCAAGTTCTCCAAATGTGAGTTCTGGATTCCAGAAGTGGCATATCTTGGTCATATCATCTCTGCCAAAGGCATAGCCATTGATCCTGAAAAGGTTAAGGCAATTGTTGATTGGAAACCCCCTAAGACGGTGAAGCAAGTCAGAAGTTTTCTTGGCTTGGCTAGCTATTGCCGTCGTTTCGTCCAAAACTTCTCCAAGATAGCTAAACCTCTCACCGATCTCACAAAGAAGGACAAGAAGTTCATTTGGACTCCACAATGTGATGAGAGTTTCAACCTCCTGAAGAATAAACTCACTTCTACACCTGTTCTAGTTGGCCCAAATACTACCAAACCTTTCCAGATATTCTGCGATGCATCTCTCCAAGGCCTAGGAGCAGTTCTTATGCAAGAACGTCAAGTTGTGGCTTATGCTTCACGTCAGTTGAACCCACATGAGCAAAACTATCCCACTCATGATCTTAAACTTGCAGCAGTTGTGTTTGCCCTCAAGAAATGGAGACAATACTTGTTGGGTAACAAAACTGAAATCTTTTCCGATCATAAGAGTCTGAAATACATCTTCACTCAGCCAGATCTGAACCTCAGGCAAAGGAGATGGATTGAGAAGATTAAAGACTTTGATCTCACCATTTCTTACACTCCAGGCAAGGCTAATGTTATGGCCGATGCTCTCAGTCGCAAATCCTATTGCAATAATCTCATGATCATGGAAAGCCAACCTCCACTTCATGAAGAATTCCAGAAGCTGAACCTTGGTCTTGTCCCTGAAGGATACCTTGCTAGCTTGACAGCCAGTCCAACTCTCGAGGACAAGATTCGTTCTGAACAACTTCGTGATACTGAAATCAAGAAGATTGTAGAGCACATCAAGGAGGGCAATGATAAATTCAAGTCCTTCTCAATTGATGACAAGGGAACTGTGTACTTCGAAGGACGCATTGCAGTTCCTCAGATTCAAAGTCTCAAGGATGTCATTCTCAAGGAGGCTCATGAAACTCCTCTCTCCATCCACCCTGGAAGTACGAAGATGTACCAGGATCTCAAGACTCTGTATTGGTGGCCTGGCATGAAACGTGAAATTGCTCAATACGTTTCTGAATGCGACGTTTGTCAACGTGTTAAGGCAGTCCATCAGAAAACAGCCGGTCTACTCCAACCTCTGAAAATTCCTGAGTGGAAGTGGGACATGATTGAAATGGACTTCGTTACTGGGTTTCCAAAGTCCAAAAAGGGCAACGATGCAATCTTCGTTGTTATTGATCGTCTCACTAAGGTAGCTCACTTCTTTGCTGTCAAGGAAACTATCTCAGCTAGCCAGTTAGCAGAGCTCTACACAGCAAAGGTTGTTCCCCTTCATGGTGTTCCATTGGAAATAAGCTCAGACCGTGGAAGTTTCTTCACTTATCATTTCTGGAAAAGCTTTCAAGAAGCTTTGGGCACTAAACTTCTGTTCAGCACAGCTTATCACCCTCAGTCTCAGGGGCAAGTCGAAAGAGTCAATCAGATTCTCGAGGATATGCTCAGAGCATGTGGTCTCTCCTTTGGCATGAAATGGGAGGATTGCCTTCCATATGCTGAATTCTCCTACAACAACAGCTACCAGGCAAGCCTAGGCATGGCACCATTTGAGGCACTGTATGGTCGCAAATGCAGGAGTCCAATCAATTGGTCTGGAGCTGGTGAACGTTCACTCTTAGGCCCTGACATTGTTAAGGAAGCCGAGGAGAAAGTTCGTATCAGTCGTGACAATCTTAGGATTGCTCAGTCTCGTCAGAAGAGCTATTATGATAGCAAGCACAGGGATATGATCTATGCACCTGGTGACAAGGCATATCTCTGTGTAACTCCCCTCAGAGGCACTCATCGTTTTGGTGTGAAAGGAAAGCTTGCACCAAGATACATTGGTCCTTTCAACATTCTCTCAAGGCGTGCAGAAAATGCTTATCGTCTTGAACTTCCAGAAAAGCTATCCAAGGTGCACGATGTGTTCCACGTGTCCTAGCTCAAGAAGTGTTTCAAAGATCCAGATCGTGCAGTTGATCATGATTCCATTGAACTGCAAGATGATCTATCTTATGTGGAGCACCCTATTCGTATTCTCGATGAGACCGAGCGTAAGACTCGCAACAAGAGCACCAAGTTCTTGAAAGTGCAATGGTCGCATAATTCCGATAAAGAGGCAACGTGGGAGACCGAAGAGGATCTTCGCAAGAAGTATCCGGACCTTTTCACTTCTCAGTAAGGAATCTCGGGGCGCGATTCCTTCAAGGGGGGGCGTTTTGTAACATCCCAAGTATGAAAATATCCCTTAGAATGTTTGATTTATTGTTTTAATTCAAATATTGCATCATGTCATCATGTTTAATTATTTGTTTGCATTGTTGCTATTTGTTTTGTATCTGTTTTATCTTGTTTTCATAATCAAATTCAAACAATTTCAAATGGTTATTTTCATACTTGCTCTGTTACAACTTTTGGAATAAAAATAACAAATGAAAACAACCATTTTATTCCATGTTGATCACTCATTAAATTGTTGGTTTAATCAAACCATTAATTCAAGCAATTAACTCTAAATCATTTTCCAATTCAAACCAATCCTTAAAATCAGTACCTCTTGAACCCATGAAGTTCACCACACTTTCTTTTAATCTTTAAATCATTTTTAAACCCTAGGGGTAACCCTATTCAAATGCTTGTTTTCATAAGGTTTCATTAATACTAAAATTCCCCAAATTTGGTTCAAATACAAACAACATTTTAAATCACAACTTTTTGAAAATAAACCTTGGCATTTGGTTGCTATTGGTCTAACAAGCCTAACCTAATTTTTCTGGAATTTTTACTAAGCTAAAACCTCCCTTTTTCTTCCAAATCTGTTTCAGCAAAAAAAAGAAAAACAGAAAAAAAAATGAACAGCAGCTAACTAGCGCGCGCGTCAGCTAAGCAAACCCAACCCACCTAAGCTACAGCAAGCGCGGCCCAGCCCGCCTAACTCCCTCGCTTACCGCTTCGTAAATCGTGCCGTCGTCTGTTAGAAGTACGGCGCGCATCCGCGGCCTCCACGTCGGAGTACGGCGGCAGCCGACGGCCATCCCTTGCTTTCCGCGCCTACAAGTACCCCCAGGGCCCCCGCAGACCTAACCCTAATCCCTAGGTCCTCGCTCCCCGCGCCGCGCCGCCAATCTCTCCTCGCAGTCGCCCCTTCCCCTCTCTGTTTTTCCTCGCCGGCGACAGCTCTCTGAACCTCGCCATGGCGCCGCCACCTCACTGCCCCACCTAGCCAACTCTACACGGGAACAATTTGACTAGTAATAGGATTATTGACACAATAACTTGATTCATCTTTAAGCCAACCGTGTGAGTTATCCTCGGATTGCTTCTTTGGATAAGGGGCGAGATCCAGGATGGGTTTGTTTGATGTTATCCTTCAGTTGGTTACAACCCTCGATCTTATCCCCTTTCTGATAGTTGGAAGTGATAGAATCTCTGTAGTTGGTTAGTGCAGCCAGTTGCAGCATCTTTTATATACCCCCTTCTTCCGTTGAACCCAAGTCATCTGTGCTTGTGTTGACGGGCTATACTTTGGTGAACTGTGAGTCTTGCTTGCCAGTACGTCTATGTACTGACCCCTTTGGGGCTGTGGTTTCCGCAGACTACGATTACGAGGATCCAGGTGACGGCTACTACGTGGAGTTTGACGAGGCTGCTGACGAGTAGTTAGCGGACCCGGGCAGGATCCAAGACATCGTGGATGGGCTCCGTCTTTATTTCAGTTTCCGGCTTCTTAAGCCAATTTGGATTTGTCTGTACTCATACCCCTTTTGAATGCTTCCGCTGAGATGTAATGATGCTATGTTGGGACATGTGTCCTCTGGATGATTGTATTTGCTATCTCTGCCCTAGTGAGGGCCATTTGCAACTTATTTCAATCTTTTGTGTCGTAGAGGCATGTTGTGTTATCCTTTTTGTTCAAAGCCGTTGACGTACCATGTGTGTATGGTATGAAGTACGTCAATGGTAGTGTCCTGATTTCTACAGGATAGTTTACATCGACGGTGAACAGTAGCGATGGGTTGTCACACTTAAGTGTTGGCCTACTCGTAAGAGGACGCGGGTGCCGGAAAGCCCCGTAATCCCATCAGAATACTGTTCAGTTCGTACGGTGAGTATCCTATAGAAGTCCGGGTGCGACACCAAGATCAGCCGATTCCGGCTGTGAATCAGGAAACTGTGCATCAGCCGGCAACTGGAGCAGGACAGTCGGCAAACGTGCAGGCCGGGTTACCCACATTGCAGACTGGGGCCACTGTCGGCAACACAGCACCACCACCACCACCATCACGATTTCGTACGCCACCAGGTCACTTCAATAACCCCATGGATAATGTGTATGCCGCAACATTAGCATTGAATCAGATCCCCGTAAGAGAGTCACCCCATGCGGAGCAGACCCGGCAGGCGATCGATTTACTGCATACCGCAGTGGCTCAGCAGGTTAATTACCCGGATAATAGGAGTGGAATGCATGGAACACCTTATATCAGCCAGCAACATGGTAACATCGGCAACATTCAAACGAGTTCAGCGCGGCGGAGGGCAGAGCAGCAGCAAATGCCGCCTCCTCCCGGCGTTCAAGCAGCACCAGCAGTATCAGCAGCACAAGCTATTGTGGATAGTTCCAGAGCCAGGCGAGCCGCGGCCGGGTCTGCGGTGCATGGACCAGCAGTAGCGCCACGTCCAGCCGTACCCCCCGCAGGATCGCATGTTTCCCGGGTGACGCCAGCACCGACTAATCTCGCTGGGCTCAAGTGTCTGTCGGATAACATCAGGGCTGAGCCCTACCCGGATAAATTCAAGGAACCGGGTAAAGTAGTGAATTATGAGCCGACCATGGACCCATAAACATGGTTGAGCAGCTACGAGATGGCTATGTCGATTTGTAACGCATCTGAAAATCATCAAGCCAAGTTCATGTACTTAATGATGTCAGAAGGAGCAGCAAAGTTGTGGTTCAACAATTGACCGGAAGGATCTATCAAGTCGTGGGGTGAGTTGAAAACTGCGTTTATCGAGCACTTTCATGGAACGTGCAGGAAGCTATTTACTATTGATGACCTAGAACGGTGTGTCCAGAAGAAGGGAGAATCAACGCGCAGCTGGGTGCGCCGGGTTATGGAGATACTTCACTCATCTACAGATATCCAGCCAAAGGACGCGTTGCAAGCTATGGCCAAGATATGCAAGTATACGCCTTTAGTGCAGAAGTTAACTCGCATGAAATCTAGTCGGAATGCTTCAGAGGTTACGATGGGAGAGCTAATGGATGCATGCAACAAGCACGCTGCAACGGATACCACAGAAGAGGACGTTGATGACAAGAAAGCAAAAACAAATACGGGTAATAATGGAAGAGCCGGCAATGGATCTATGCCGGGTAACCATGGAGGTAACAATGGGAACAACCAGAACAAGCGCCCGTTCGAGGGGAATTCCGAGTTTGTTGCCAGCACAGAAGCCGCGTCTTCGAGGCCCAGAGCAGAAGGAAATTTCAACGCAGGAAATCATAATGGAGGAAACTATCAAGGGCCACCAAGGCCGGGTAACAACTGGGATATCTTCAGAATTGCGTGCCCGAAACACAGCAGGAACGGAAGGCCGGCTAACCACTCATTGGAGCAGTGTGTGGATTTGCAGAGATGGAAGAACGAGGAAGTAAACAAGGCTATGCGAGGTGCAGGCCGGGGAGGAGGACCGGGTCCGGGTGGAAACCCGGGCAACGGCCCACCCCCAGCAGGCAACCCGGGAGTTGGAAATCCGGGTAATAATCAGGGAGGAGCTGGAGGTTTCCAAGCCAACCCCAAGCAATTGGGTCAATACCACGTTCACACCACAGGAACTTCTAACAAGGATAGAAAGATATTGAAAAAGGCAGTAAACTCGGTTTCCTCGGCTGTCCCGAGATACCTGAGGTGGTCGGAACAAGATGTAACATGGAGCAGAAGAGATCACCCGGAAAGGATAGAACACCCGGGAGTCCTAGCATTGGTGGTTGCGCCTCAGGTTAATGGTTATGAGCTGAAAAATGTCTTAATGGATGGTGGAAGCAGCATCAACATCCTATATTGGGAAACTTTCTTACGTATGGGTCTCAAGGAGTCTCAGCTACAGAAAAGTTCAACAGTTTTTCACGGGATCGTGCCGGGTCACTCGGCGTGCCCTGAAGGAAAGATTACCTTGGAGGTTGCTTTTGGAGAATCAAAGGATAATTTCCGGGTGGAGTGGCTCACGTTCGAAGTGGTAAAGTTGCGCAGACCTTATCACGCGCTATTTGGGAGGCCGGCTTACGCCAAGTTCATGGCCAGGCCGTGTTACGTGTACCTACAGCTAAAATCCCGGGTCCTAAGCAGACCATCACCATACATGGGAGCCGGGATATAGCGAGTGAGTGTGACGAAGGAGATGCGGCAATGGCAGAACAAGCTTGTAGAAAGGAGGAGCTCAAATACTACCGGTCTCAAGTAGACCCGGATGACAGAACAACGTTAAAAAGGCCGAATACGGAGGATGAGATCTAACTAGATACCAAGATGGTGGCCTTTGTCGAAGGTGATCCCTCTAAGCAATTTTCTATAGGATCTAACTTGAACAATGAGCAGGAAAAAGCGCTTGTGGAGTTTATTCGTTCGAATCAGGATGTGGTTGCTTGGACGCCTAGCGATATGCCGGGTATCCCCACAGAGTTGGCAGAGCACAGCTTGCATGTTGACCCCAAGTCCGGGCCTGTGAAGCAGGGCCTGAGAAAAATGAATGAGGAAAGAAGAAGAGCTATAGGAGAAGAAATTGCCCGGCTGTTGACAGCCGGCTTTATCATGGAAGTATTTCACCCGGATTGGTTGGCAAATCCGGTTCTCGTGATGAAAAAGACTAACGAGTGGAGGATGTGCATTGATTATACGAGTCTCAACAAGCATTGCCCAAAGGATCCGTTCGCACTTCCGAGGATAGATCAGATCATAGACGAAGTGGCTGGAAGTGACCTATTATGTTTCCTAGATGCATATTCCGGGTATCATCAGATCAAGCTTAAAAAGGAAGACTGGGAGAAAACGTCGTTCATAACCCCTTTTGGGGCCTTTTGTTACAAGACCATGACTTTTGGATTGAAGAACGCTGGCGCAACTTATCAACGGTGCATTCAGAAGTGCTTTGAGGACCAAATTGGACGCAACGTTCATGCTTATGTGGATGACGTGGTGATCAAGACCAGAAAAGCGGAGACATTTATTGATGATCTGAAGGAAACATTCAAGAACCTGAGAAGATACCAGATGAAGCTTAACCCAACAAAGTGTGTATTTGGAGTTCCAGCAGGGAAGCTACCCGGTTTTATCGTGTCGGAGAGAGGGATTGAGGCAAACCCGGACAAAATCAAAGCTATCCAGAGTCTGAAAACGCCGGAAAACCTGAAGCATGTTTGAAGCTTACAGGGTGTGTAGCAGCGCTGAGCCGGTTTATATAAAGACTCGGAGAGAAGGCAATACCCTTGTACCGGCTCTTGAGGAAATCCGACAAATTCGTTTGGGACCAAGAGGCGGACGAGGCGTTCGAAGCACTAAAGAAGCAGCTATCTGAGGCATTAGTCCTAGCAGCACCGGGTCCTAAAGAGCCCATGTTACTGTACGTTGCAGCCGGGCCCTGGGCGGTTAGCGCAGTGGTTGTTGTCGAGCGCAAGGAGGATGGGAAAGATCACCCGGTTCATAGGCCGGTTTATTATGTCAGCGAGGTATTATCAGAAGCAAAGAAGCGCTACCCACATTGGGAGAAGCTGGTTTTCGGGGTCTTCATGGCCAGCCGGAAATTGAAGCCGTATTTTCAGGAACACCCCATAACAGTGGTTAGCTCTATACCAATGTCGGACATCATCAGAAACTCGGACGCAACAGGTAGAATAGCCAAGTGGGCAATCGAGATGGGAGATTACCACATCAACTACGAGCCCAGGTCAGCAATCAAATCTCAAGCTCTAGTTGACTTCATTAATGATTGGACTCACACAGGCATGCCCACAATGACTCCAAGTTCCGAGTCTTGGATAATGCACTTTGATGGTTCCAAGCAATACGAGGGATCAGGAGCTGGAGTGGTGCTCACATCACCCAAAGGAGACAAGCTGAGCTACGTATTACAGATTCACTTTGATTGTTCCAACAACGTGGCCGAATATGAGGCATTATTGCATGGATTGAAGATAGCCAAGGATATGCACATTAATAGGATACGATGCTATGGAGACTCGGACCTTGTGGTACAGCAGGTCTCGGGAACTTGGGATAGAAAAGATGCAACTATGGCAGCATACCGCAGAGAGGTGGACAGGGTTGCCAGGTGTTTTTCCGGGTATGAGGTGGAGCATATAGATAGAAGAAAAAACGAGGCAGCAGATGCACTCGCCAGACTCGGCTCGCGCAGAGAGCCGGTTCCACCCAATGTGTTCCTGGACGAGCTATGGCGGCCATCAGTTAAAACCGAGTCTGAGGAAGAAGTGGCTAACAAAGACCCGGATTTGGAGCTCGTGGCCACAATACGCACTGTTCCCGAGTGGACAGAGCCGTTTATGGCTTACCTATCACGGGGCGAGTTACCACAGCAGGAGGTACTAGCAAGGCAAATTCTGAGGCGAGCAAAAGGTTATTCCATTATCAATGGGGAGTTATATAAAAGGAGTGCTGCAGGAGTATTTTTGCGCTGTGTGGCACCAGAAGAAGGCCGGCAAATCCTGAAAGAGATCCACGAAGGCGACTGTGGGCATCACGCATCCACAAGGTCCCTTGTGGCCAAAGCATATAGGCACGGTTTCTTCTGGCTCACAGCCTTAGCAGACGCGGAACGCTTGGTGGCAAGGTGCGATGGATGTCAAAGGTATGCCCGTCAAATCCATGTGCCGGCTATGGAGTTGCAAACAATTCCTTTAACTTGGCCATTTGCCGTTTGGGGTATGGACATGGTTGGCCCCTTTCACATGTCACCTTGCAAAAAGACGCATCTCTTGGTGGCTATTGATAAATTTACCAAGTGGGTTGAAGTTATGCCAGTTACCAATTGTGAAGCGATTACGGCAGTCAAGTTCCTGAAAAGGATTATCTACCGGTTCGGGTATCCTCACAGCATAATTACCGACAATGGAACCAACATGTCCCTTGGTGAGATGGAGAAATTCTGTGGTAACAATGGAATCCGGCTTGACATAGCTTCCGTAGCCCATCCACAAGCCAATGGACAAGTGGAGAGGGCAAATCAGGAGTTACTTCGTGGATTAAAACCATGACTGCGAGTGCCCTGCATCAGAGCTGCTGGAGCATGGGTTGAGGAGTTACCTTCAGTGGTTTGGGGTATCAACACTACACCTAACAGATCTACTCAGATGACACCGTTTTTCATGGTTTATGGCGCAGAGGCGGTGCTGCCGAGTGATGTCATCCATGACTCGCCTCGAGTATCGGCCTACGTCGAGGTGGAGAACGAGAAGACTCGGCAGGACGTCGTGGATATGTTAGAAGAACACAGGGAACAAGCTTTGGAGAGATCAGCCATATACCAGCAGGACCTGAGGAGATATCACAGCCGGAGAGTCAAAACCCGGGTCTTCCAGGAAGGAGACCTGGTTCTGCGCCTGGTACAGTCAAAGGAAGGAAAACACAAGTTATCCCCACCATGGGAGGGACTGTTCATTATAAGCCGGAATCTACACAATGGATCGTATTACTTGGTAGATGCAAGGGAAGAGTCGGCTACTGTTAACGACAACACTCATACCACTTCATATATGCAAGAAAGAGAAAGACCATGGAACGTGGCTCAGCTGCGTCCCTACTATACCTAGTTTAGGCTAGATTCACAAGTGGAATTACACGATGTAACAGGCATCAGGTTTCAGACGCACTCTTTTCCTATCCAGGGTACCTAAGGGGACTGGAGGGTTTTTAATGAGGCGACTTGCTGACCTAACTTTTCTCATATCAATAAAAAAGATGGTTAAACAATATCTTGTTTCTTTTTCTATGTATTTTTGTCAAGTTTTTATATTTCTGTTGGGCTTTCATTTTTTGTTCCAGGTAAGTACTATTTATTGTTCTTAGTATATTAGTTTCGCTAGTAAAATGCATATATTTAGGTCTTGGGGGCTGATTGCTTGAATAGCACAGTTGCAAACTCAAAGACCCGGCCACGATGCCATTGAGTTATAAGGGTCGATTACTTGTAATAAGTACGGCTGCAAGCTTATAACCGGACAAAGGAGCCAAACTTTCTTGACTTTTCTTGCTTAAGCTTGATGTGACTCGCACCAAGTGGCATGCTTTGCTAGCGTATGATGACAATCAGTCGTGATGCCCAATGGGACTTGCCTGACCCTGTCTTCGTACAGCTGTAGCAACATTGATTATCCACGCGAAAGCCGTCTTACAGTAGAAGAAGGTCAAAAGGGTCATCTAAACCACAAGTTACGCAGAGTACAAGGTTAATAACCGGAAACTCAAGGTATATTAAGCATAACTTCAAATCCTATGTGAAACGGCTCTAGGTTTTGGGCTTAGCCGTAACAATTTGTTCCTTTCGGAAGACCCAAACACCCTAGACTCGGAATTTCGGGCCTTGGGGACTTGGGAATTTGAAAACAGAAACAAATTATCTAGCTATTCAGCTCAAAAACCCAAAAATCCGAGTCTTGGGGACTTGGGGACTTAGAAAAAAGTCCACTAGTCAAAACCCACGAGACCCGGAAACCAAGTCTCACAAAAGGAACCATAGCAGAAAGTCGGAAAATCAGGGATGAAAAAGCTCAAAGCCAAGAAATATCAAATTCAAGCAAAAGGCCAGAAGGGCCACGAAATATATTAAGGTCTTAATAACGTATTACAAACCAGGATAGTAGTATCATAAAGTGCACAGGCGCACTATCAAAAGAATAATTGTTTTAAAAAGGCCCATTGGCCGAATACAGTGTTTGAGACGGTTGCCGATAAAGAGTTCACTCGGCCTCTTGGGCCGAGTCGTCCATCTTGCACTTGCCCTTGGCAGCCGGGTCTTGTTCCTTGCCTTGTTCTTCAGCAGTCTTTGTGGCAGCAGCACCCGGGTCAGCTGTAACACCCGGGGGATTTTTTTCCCCAAATTAGGAGTTGATTGTTTTACTGTTGGCATTGCATGGCATTGCATCATGCATGAAGTGCACCTTGTTTCCAAACCAAATTAAAAATGTAAACATATTACAATGTTTCCAAAACCATTTGCAAACAAAACAACTCAAATTGTTTTTCAATAGTTTTGAATTTGAATTATTCAAATTGCTTGGTTAATAAAACCCCTTTTATTAAAACCCTAATGTGAATTTCAAATTCAAATTCAAACATGAGCACAAGTTCAAAATTTTCAAAACTCAACTGTCATGCACTTGGGTAAATGGCATGTTGAACACAGTAAAATATTGCATAAAATAAATAAACAACACCCTAAACCCCTTTCTTTTCTCTCTTATCTCTTTTTTACAAAAAAAAAGAAGAAGAAGAAATAAAAACAAAAAGAGGGGAGGCAACCAGGCCAGCCCAAGTGGACCGGCCCAGTCGCCTCAACCGCGCGCGGCACGCCACGCAGCCCACCCCAGCCAGCCCGCGCAGCCCCCCGGCCCCTTTCTTCCTCCTCCGTACGCCGCTGACGCCAGCAGGCGCGGCAGCACGCCCCGCACCACCTCCTCCCACTTGCTCCCTCCTCCCTCTCCCTTTTTCTACCCCGAGCCCCCCAAACCCTAGCCAAGCCTTCCCTCTTCCTCCCTGCCGCCGCCATTCCTTTTTCTCTCTCTCGGATCCCCTTCCTTCCCCTTCCTTTTCTTTCTGAATTTTCTGAATTCCTCCCGAGCACCTCCATGGCCGAGAGTTGGGGGTGGAGCAGCGGTGTCCGTGGTCGTTGGCGAGGCCCCTCCTCGGCATGGATGGAACCAGGAGGGTTCCATCTTCATTTTTGCTGAAGGAGGCGCAGCCGGAGAGGTACTGCAGCAGCAACGCCATCGACTCCTTCCCGGCGATCTCCTGCCTCCGTTGTCGCCGTCACCGAGACCTCCTCCTCCCTCTACCTCCCGAGGGTGAGCACCCCTTCTCCCCTTCCTTCTCTCTTCCCTCCTGGTGCACGCGCACTGCACCCCGCACACGCCTCGCGCACGTAGCAGCAGCAGCGCCTCCAGTCGCCGGCGATCACCGTCCCGACAGCAAGTTCAGTTAACTGAACTTTCAGTTTCAATTAACGAACGAGATCCAACCTCAAACCCCCCAAGCCACCTAGTTCTGCCAAGATCTCGCAGCCCAGCCCAGTGGCCAGAGCCCAAACGCGCAAGACCACGGTCGCGGGTTCGACCCCCTGCGCGCAGGATTAATCCACCCCTTTTTGCCGTTTGCCACGCGCGCGCAGGTGGGGCCCTGCGGTCAGCGACCCTGGCAGCCACGCGCGCGCACACCCGCGGCCACGCAGGCGCCGGCTGGGCGCTGGCCCACTGGCCAGTGACCCAGGGCTAATCTGCCCTGCGTAACAAAAGTTCCAGGGCCCTTTCTGAAAACTTATTTTTGCACGTAAGCCCCTGGAAACTTTAAAACGTTCTGGAAATTGCAGAACATTCCCTGCATTTCAAATGCACCTAATAGATTCATTTAAACTCCAATTTCAAAATATAACATATGTTTTCCATGAAGAATTAAATGCTCTATCTGTTTACACCATTTGTGCACTGTTTTGAACATTCCAAATCAATTCAAAAATTCAAATTCAAATAACTCTTTTGAATTTGATTAAATTCATAACTATTTCAAATTTAATTCAAATGGCACATGTAAAATATGTTTTCTAGGCAAATTTGAACAAGCTTTCCAAATATAACCTTTGTTTCCTGTTTTGAATAATTAAAATTGGTTAAATAATTTAAATCTTGTTTAAATCATTTAAAATTGCTAAATTGATAACTTGGCCAAACTAAATTCTTTTTGAACATATAAAATATGTTTTCCATCCCATTTTTCATGAACTTTGTAAATATAAACTTTGTTTTCTATTTTAAATAAATTAAATTGCTGAAAACAACTATTTCTTAATTAATGCATTTAAAATTGTCAATTTAATAACTTGCTCATCTAAAATCCAAATTCAACAAATGAAATATGTATTCCATCTAAAATTTTGTGTTCTTTCCAAATATAAATTTTGTTATCTGTTTTGAACATTTAAAATTGGTGAAAACAACAAATGTTTGTTTAAATCATTTAAAATGCCAAAGTCCATAACTTATTAAATAAAATTCCAAACTTGGTAAACAACATATCAAACTGAAGCTATTGTGGTTTTCTTATTGTTTTCATCATCCATGCCTCATTCTAATCAACTTTCACATGATGGTTATTTGAAGATCATTTAATTCAACATTAATTCATGGGCTTTGCCATATGCAATCCAAATTGCATATGGGCCCATTTAAATATGTTTACCATGTCAACTGGTTTACTTTGATGCATCAGTTACTTGTCATGCATATAAAATAGGATCATGCTGGATCTTTTGCCGTAGAAGTAATTGTTGCATCCGGTGTTTGTTCTAGTTCGTTGCTTCTTCGCGGATAGGACGTTTAGATGATGTGAGCAACGACAAGTTCTGCGGATGCACCTCTACTTGCTGGATTCCAGGCAAGTATACTCACTTGCTACCTATGGCTGCCTTTCATCACTTGTTACCGATTCTTCCCGTTGCCTTTATTCTAGCCTTATGATTCGATGCTTGTGTCTCGATCCTATTATATGTTCACCTTGCAACCATGATATAGCCTTCCTTCCAATTCCTATTAACTGTTGTTTGTTTACTCTGTTGGCCCTTGTGTCGTAGTTGCATGCTTAGTGTTGTTTGCGCTCAAGTCTTGGTGTCCGTCTTATCACCTGTTTAGTTTGATAGTTGGGTTTCAATTTAATCAACAACATGTTAATGTTTTGGGTAATATTAATTTGATGATAAGGCAAGGCCCGGCGTGGTTTTGAGGCCTGCTAGTGTCGACCTTAATTAGGAAAAAGGGTCTTGTCCTCCGATCCATGATGAGCGCACTAACCGCATGTGGGAAGCGAGTATGGGCGCCCCCCGCAACTTTGATTCGATTCACATCTCGTCCAAATCGCCTCATTTAGTTCGGGTTTTCCATTTCCCGCATGCATATGCAGGTGCGAACCCTTGGCGCCAGGGTGGAACTTTTGTAGTCGGCATTTAGGGAGACACGTTCTTAGAGTGCTATGAGGGTCCCCTTTTCTTCGTGGGGCTTGATTAGCCGTGCGCTCAATTGCATGGGGCTCTTTGGGCTTGATGCGAAGAAGAGTTGGGTTGTGTTGAGTGCCTCGCTTGGTGGAAGTGCATTTCCACCTAGCGGGTCATTCTTACGTGTACGGACAAATTGGTGCATCCCTGCAGGGTTAAATCTTCTCGAGAAGCCGTGTTGTCCGCGGTTATGGATGACTTGGTGAAAGTGTTGGCTAACAAGTACTCAGACAACTTACACTTAACGATGATAACTTGACTAGTAATATAGATTACCTCCAGCATAAAAATGAATGTCCCCTTAATCAACAGTGTGAGTTTCCTTGGGTTGCTTCCTTAGTAGGGGGTAACACTGGATGTGTATTGTTTGGTGAGTTTTATTTTTCTGAATTTTCTGATATATTATTTGTATTTTTAAGATTTTAAAAAGAATTAGTTTTATTTTTCTGAATTTTCTGATATATTATTTGTATTTTAAAGATTTTAAAAAGAATTAGTTTTATTTTTCTGAATTTTCTGATATATTATTTGTATTTTTAAGATTTTAAAAAGAAAAGTATTTGAAAAAGCACCCTTAGGTTCGTGACACGAAAAAACCTTTAGTCCCGGTTTGTGACACCAACCGCGACTAAAGGCTCTTTCCGCGCGGGAACGGAACCGCCGCGAAAAAACCTTTAGTCCCGGGTGGTGACACCAACCGGGACTAAAGGTACCCCTTTAGTCCCGGTTTGTGTCACCGTCCGGGACTAAAGGCTTGCCCTATATAAATTTTCGTGCGCCGCCCTCCTCTTCCTGACACCAAACGCATCGAGGAACAGATCCAGCTTGTCTTCTCCGCGCGCGCCGCCGTCGTCTTCTCCGCGCCGCCCTCGTCTCCGGTAGGTGCCCGCCGCCGCGTGCGCCCGATTTCGCCCTCGATTCGGTTGGTCCCGCCGCCGCGTGCGCCCGATTTCGCCCTCAATTCGGTTTCACAGCTCGACGAAATGGGGTAGCCGACGTTTCTTCACGGGGTAGCCGACGATGGCGGTTACCGGCGATGGGAGATGAGAAGCGAAGAGGGGCACGACGGCTTGCCTCCCTTATCCTCTACGAGTAGGCACACAAGAGCGCTGGCCATGGAGGTGCTGCATGCGCGCCACGGTCTCTGGCAGAGGAAGAAGAAAGGAGAAAAGAAACAAAATTTTGATACCCCCTGATTGTTTTGAGAATTACAACTAAGTCCCTCTGCTATACAAAATAGAGAATAAAACGATGTTTTAAGAATTATAACTCCAAAAATCATTAAAAAAAATGTGCAAAATGCTCAGAATAATATGAGCCAACTTTTTATACCATTTTAATCCATGTTTGACAAAGTTCAAAATGAGGCCATATTTGGAGTTTGAATTAAATTCATTAAAATAATGAAAATAAGTTTTAATTCAATAAATTCAGAATATTAAGTGTAATATACCAAAAAGACCAGGAAAGCAAATGCAACCTAGCTATGGGGTTCTCCAAGTCATTTGAGAAACTAATCTTGGACACACCTCTAAATTATGGTTTTCCCCCTCCGGTGGTCATCGTCCACCCAAAACCCTAGCAATCTGTTTTCCCTCCTTCTACAACAATATTTGCTAAGTCTCCTATATACTTAATTAATTTTTACTACATGCATCTCTGCAGGAGTGACATATGGCGGACAATAGAGACCTGACGGCGGAACAAGAGGCTGAAGGTTTTATATATGAAATTATAGCCGGAGAACATGATGTAATCTCTTCTTATCTGAACCTTGAGGATCAAGAAGATGAAGGAACGGACATTGTCGATGATCAAGGAGGTGAAGAAGAAACAGACATTGTCGATGATCAAGGAGGTGAAGGAATGGACATTGATGACGGAGGTCAACCGTCGACAAACGACGATCTCCAATTGCAAAGAACAACCACCTCCGGCGAGGTATATATATATATATATATATATACATTGAGCCTCTCGTGATACAAACTTACTGAAATGTGAATACATATGCACTAACGCGCGCGACTCTCTTTCTTATTTTAGCCCTCGGCCGGATTGAGTACGACAACGCGTGGCAAATCCAAGGCGATGAAAGATTCCGAAATATATACCATCGAATCAGTTGCTGTAACCGGCAAGCCCCTACAGCACACCACAAAGTTTATCAACCAATGCGGAGTCATTGTTAGAGACACTGTCCCGATCACCGTCCAGGAATGGAAGGAGCCAAAGAAAGCACGTCTTGGTTTCAGTTATGTCCACAAGAGAACGAAAAAGGAGATGTTCAGAAAACTTATGGTACATTTCATTCTACCTCCGGAATACCACAAAAAAGATGAATTCGGTGAGGAGGTTCCGGGTGGACGTCAGAGGAGGAGGCTAGTCAAAGAGTTCGCTCTTCAGAAGATGGCCGCAGCATTCCGGAACTTCAAGAAAAAATTGTTCCGTGAATATGTCAGCAAGGGCAAGACTCCGCTTTTCACTGGACAACATGAGAAACTGAGAGATGATTGGACAGAATTTGTGACGCAGAAGAAATCGGAGCATTTCAAGGAAATGTCGAAAAAAATAAGGCTAATGCGGATAAGAAACAGTACCATCATGTTATGGGGCTAGGAGGATACCGCGTTTCGGCGCCTAAGTGGCAGGCGATGGAGGACGGCCTGAGGGCTAGAGGAATCCCTCTAGGTACAGAGGGATGGGACGAAAGAGCCAAAATGTGGTGGTACGGGCATGGGAGATCGCTAGACCCGGAGACAGGGGCGTGTGTTCATCGGCAAACAACGTTTGCTCCCACAAAAGACCTTGTTGACGCAATGACCAAAGCTCAAAAGGGCTTGATCAGGTTCAACAGAGAGAGAGAGACCAACTGACCCATGCCCTCGGGAATCCTGAACACGGAGGACATATACGAGGCAAAGGCAGATTGCCGTGGAAAGTAGGGTTTTCCCAGGAGGGTGACCCGTACTGTTACAGAAGCCGTAAGAGAAATGTGGACCGGGCTGCTGTCGAAGCTGCAGATCTTCTGTCGAAGCTTGCAACGGAAGTTAGTGAGTTGAAGCAGACCGTGGCGGGAATAGTTGAGAAAGAAACAGCGGCGGCTGCAGGGCCGCATGAAGAACATGCAGCGGATCAGCGGAGAAGCAGCGTGGCTTCCACGGAGGCCCCGCCTGCAGGTGCTAATGCACCGATGACCGAGAGTCGTGCACCGGAGCCTCACTACCCCGTGGATGATGTAAAGGAGATGAAAGAATGTGATCTGCATTATCCCGTGGGGAACATTTCCATGAAAGTAGCTATAGGCAATGCTTTACCCTATACACCTGGAGCACTCCATCACAACAACCACATTCCATATGGCTATGCTCGTGTCACGGTGGAAGACATAGTCCAAGGGTTTGAGGACCTGGAGATTGACATAGCTACACCCGAAGGGGAGAGAAGACTTGGAGATGTCAAGCGCCAGTTCATTCTATGGAAAAAAAGTACATAGTGTTTCCAAGCGAGACGCCAAGGCTAACAAGTCCACCCCCCCTCCGATGGTGCAGGTGGTGGTGGTGGTGGTGGTGCTGGTGCTGGTTCACCTACGCCTCCTTCACGCAATTCGACGCCGTCCCCCCATCCACAATCTCCGGCGGGTAAGCAGCCGTCGCCCCTGATTCCTCCTCCGGCGGTTAAGCAGCCGTCGCCCCCCATTCCTCCTCCGGCGGTTAAGCAGCCGTCGCCCCCCATTCCTCCTCCGGAGGAAAAGCAGACGTCTCCCCCCATTCCTCCTCCGGAGGATAATCAGTCGTCGCCCCCCATTCCTCCTCCAGAGGATAAGCAGACGTCTCCCCCCATTCCTCCTCCTGCGAAGAAACAGAAGCAGGCGGACAGCAAGGGAACCTGCTCTTGGTCTATTAACCAGGATCCTTATGTACCTAAGACCACACGGGTACCGGAGCTATCACTGAAGCCTCTCCCCCCAAGGCCTTGGGAACTTAGTGATGCTGAAACCAAATTGGCCGTGAAGGCTGACGTTGAGAAATGGAAGGCCCGTCAGAAGGCGCTAAAGGAGCCTGAGCCCAAGGAAGTATTCCCTCCGATTGTAGACAAGTGGGCTACGGGTTTTTTGTCGACAGTGTCCCAAGCCGAGAAGAATTTGCCTAAATACTATGATATTGAACTTCGTAAGCAAGCAAAAATATTGGAGGAGGAGAAAGCAAAAATATTGGAGGAGGAGAAAGGAAAAGGAAAAAGAAAAAAAAGCGGGAAACAAGTTGACCAGCTCGGGATGCAGAGTAAACAATCGATCCCCCCGCTCATAGTGAAAGCCGCTCCGGAACAGGACCCCGAGGTCATAAATGCTGTGGCAGCAATGGGATTGACTGTAGCTACTGCCATGGAAAATGCGTCCGAGGCCAGTATGTCTCTTCGTCTCTTTTTAGTCCTAGACGATGCGCCAATGGCTGAGGTAGCATTACAATATGAGAAGAAAGGGCCTCTCGTCGAGCCTACGAAGGAAAAGGATCTACCACCACTAATGCAAAGTCTGCTACGTTGGTACAAACAATTCATATCATGGACCGACAAAGAATTTGTGTATGTGGATTATACAGAGGAGCATCACACCAAAAAGTACTCTGTAACAGTTGAGATGAGTGAATTGTTCCAGCTGTTCAATCTGCGCGAGCTCGACAAATCTATCCTGAGTTGCTACGTTCTGTAAGTGATTTATTTCTACCTCATCTCGTTCTTCATTGCCTACACTATATATATATATATATATATATATATATATTGTGCTAATTAACTATATTGTTGCGTACGCTATTATGCAGATTGAAGATTTGGGAATGCAGAATAAGACTCATCCATGATGTTGGGTTCATTGACCCACAAATCATTAATGGAACTATGTTAGAACGTCACCCCAAAGACGTGGAGAAAGACTTGTACAATTTTCTTAAAAAGCATGAATCCAAAAGTTATATTCTATTTCCTTACCATTTTGGGTGAGTGTTTCTCTCATGTTCCTATTCTCTTTTGTTTACTCCATGCATGGTATGTCTAATCGATAAGTTATGCATGACTGTGCATGTAACGTGTCCGCAGGTTCCACTGGATTCTGCTAAAAATTGAACTTGACACCTCCACTGTTTTTATCATTGACTCTATGAATTCAGATACAAATCTTTGGGTCGACATGAGAAAAATGATGCAAAGGTAATTATTTTCAATCATTTCCGCTCTATATCGATCGGTCTCATCTTTTGTTCATTTCCTAATATGCAGTAGCTAATAACTCCCTTGTTCATTTAATTTTATTTGCAATGTAGAGTTTGGAGACGGTTCTCACATGGACATGTCGGTGGATTCAAACAACAGCTACAATTTAAAAATGTGGTCAAAGGTGTGGATAAGCAGCCACCGGGGACCGGTCTATGTGGATACTATGTCTGTGAGAACATACGGAAAGAAATCTCTGAGAGGAAGAAGGACGAGACCACGCGGAGGGGTCTCAATAACTTGCGGAGGGCGCTTACTCCAGAAGCTCGCTTCCGACCAATTCAAGAGGAAATAGCAGGATTTTTCCTTAGGCATGTCATCGATAGGAAAGGAGAGTACCATGCGTCCACCGACGATGACTATTATACGCATCAGCCCTGAGTACTTTGAAACTTGTTCGAATTTGTGTATGGTCATCCATCTTAATTGTGTAATATGGAAACTTGTTCGAGGTTGTATATATGGTCACCCGATATTGAATATATATTATATATTCCTATTGAATTCTCCTTGTTTGAAATTTCATATATATATGCATGTATATAGTATCGTAAAATATATATATGTGTACTAAAACTTCATCAAAATTAAAATAAAACACAAAATAAAATATAAAAGAAATAAAACAAAACAAATTAAAAAGGAACCAGGTTTAGGGGGCCTAAAACCCTAAACCTGCGCAGGTTTTCAGTCCCGGTTAGCCACAAGAACCGGGACTAAAGGTCCTCCGCCGCGACGGACTCCTGGCGCCCACGTGGACGGGCCTTTAGTCCCGGTCCGTAAGCGGCGGGACTATAGAGGGGGGGTCTTTAGTCGCGCATAGCTAGTCCCGGTTGCACGGCCAGGACTTTTGGCCCTGGCGAACCGGGACTATAGGCCTATTTTCTACCAGTGCTAGGGTTAGATTAAGCAGAAAATCACACAATCGCGAGATATTCGAGTATCCCTTGTAATACGAGAGTTGAGATAATATATTCAGATCGGAAACTCGGCGACTTGATCGCCGGCTACCAGATCGCATATCGTCATGGTTTCCCTTGAGCTAAACCCTCTCCCAAACACCAGAGTCGAATTGCCGCAAGACAAGTTACCCCCGGTAACGTCTGCCGTGATTATCCCACGACAATCTTGCTACCTTTCGTTTTACTTCCGTTGCGCATATTATCTTGTCCACATAGGTTGCTCACCTAGATGCACATATAGACAACCTTATCTTATCTTGCTTAGCCCTACTAAAAGGAAAAGAAAAGAAAAATTGGTAGTCAACCTATTCACCCCCCTCTAGTTGACCATAGTGCACTTTCACATCTACTAATAACGGAGAGCATGCAAGATCATAAATAACATAAGCATGAAGATAACATGATAGATTGATAATCAGAAGACATAGCATTCAACATTCATCAGATTCCAGCAAACACAACATGTAGCATTACATAAAGATGATCTTGATCATGATAGGCAGCTCACAAGATCTAAACATGAGGTACGAAGTGGAGAGAACAACCATCTAGCTATTTCTATGGACCCGTCGTCCAGGGATGAACTACTCACGGATCACTTCGGAGGAGGGCATGGTGGTGTAGACCCCTCCGGTGATGATTTCCCCCTCTGGCAGGGTGTCGTGGAGAGCTCCAGAACCCTCCCGATCTCGGGATGAAGGTGACGGCGGTCTCGAGTGTTTCTCGGGAAAAAGTGGGATCCTTTTTCGGGTTTACGTCTCGGGGGGATTAAATAGGCGAAAGGGCAAAGGCGGTGGAGGCCTGGGGGCCCCACAACACCCCCCAGCGAGGCCAAGGAGGGGCGCCGCCCTATGGTGTGGGACCCCTGAGGCCCCCCTCCAGGTCTCTTCGGGACTCCGTGGAACCTTCGGGAATTCTAAGACTTTCGGGCTTCGAATTTTCCAATTCCGAGAATATTTCCAGAACAACTTTTCTGGAACTAAAAACAGCAGAAAACATGGAATTGGCTCTATGGCATCTTGTCAATAGGTTAGTCCAGAAAATCGATAAAAATGACATAAAGTGTATAGCAAACATGTGGGAAACAATAAGAAAACAACATGGAACATCGGAAATTAAGGATACGTTTATGACGTATCAGTCACAAGAACCAATTTCATGCATAATTTCTTTATAAAGCTCATAAGGTATAGCACTAGAACTTGCAGCAATGTCACACAAACCATAATAGCAATGATCACCAATCTTAACAGAAAGTATAGGAACACTAGTTTTCTTAGGTCTATGAGGATGGGAAACAATATTAGAAGCATTGTCACAAAAGACAATGTGCTCATCCTCTACATTTCCACAAACAAGATCTTTTACTATTGCTATAGCAGGTTCAACAATTATTTGTTCATCAGGTTCAATAGATTTCTTAATGTTCTTATTAACCACACTAGCTACAATAGAGTGTTCTTTCACCTTAGCAGAGAAAGGCATTTTTTCAATATAAGGCTCAGGAACAGCAGGATTAACATCATGCACTTCTATATTACTAGCAGGAACAATATCTTTATAAGGTGCATGATATTTGTGAAAATCCTTTTTAGGAATATCAAGATAGGAGGCAAAAGCTTTAAGACAGTTTGCAAAGATTTGAGAATCAAGACCACAAACAACATTATAGAAATCACCGGTTCCCATAAAAGATTTAATGCATTCATAATCATAACTTATACCTGACTTTCCACCTTTGTCGTTCCCCCATCCTTCAGTGTTTTCTTTAATACGGTCAAGAAGATCCCATTTAGCTTCTTCCTTCATACGTGTGAATGATCCAGAACAAGAAGTATCCAATAAATCATTATAATGAAGAGAGAGCCTTGCATAAAAATTATTGATAACAATATTACCCGGGAGCTCATGAATAGGACATTTGAGCATTAATAACTTAATTCTCCCCCACACTTGGGAAATACTCTCTCCGCCATGAGACCAGAAATTATATATTTGATTCCGGTCTTTATGAATCTCACCATTCTTCATTCTTCAGTAATTTGAACCATACAGCGGCTCTTTCTTTCAGCGATAAGGAAAATAATTTCCTTTTAACTTGATCCATAGTAATACCTACACTCTGATACGTCCAAAACGTGTCTATAATTTTTGATGGTTTCATGTTACTTTAATGCTTTTCATAATTGTTTTTATATTAAGTTTGTGATTTATTTGGTCTAACCTAGTAATAGTCGCAAAAGTGCACAATGTTCTTGTTTTACACTTTGATGTGTAGGAATTACCAAAAATAGAAGAAGAAACCTTGTTGGAGTCGAATCGGGACTTTCCTGAAATCTGTCTGAAAACACTTTTTAAAGATTGCCACGTTACGGCTCGAATACAGCGTCAAACAGAAATCTCACAGAAGACAAAATTGTGGTGAATTTTGCGGCGTACGATATAGATTTAAAATTCTCCTGATTCCAAGTCTGTACGGCTGAGATACGCCCGATTTATCGTAGCACTAGATGGAATGACCGAAATCTGTGAGACTATATAAAAGGAGGAAACCTAGGTCGTGGGAGACACCCCATACCACGAATTTCCAGCCACCAAAGCCATGTTTTAGAATCTCCCATAGATCCCATCTCCATGGGGGAGGGCTCCAAATACCATGAAGGAAGAGGGATAAGGGGCGGCGCTCCCCCATGACGCTGGTGGCGCAGGGAAGGAGTCCCTGCGCCACCGCCGGCGCCCTGCGCTGTCCTGTCCGCCGTCTTCACCGTCATCTCCATCGCCAATTCCTTGTTGCCTACAGTGGTTCATCCTCCCACACACCTCTCTACCGCCCTATGTAAACTTGGTGTTTGACGTTATAAATTATTTGCGGATAATCTATTACATCTATGTCATGTTTGTGTAGATCCCTTTTGTCATATGATTGATTGTTGAATCTCTATGGAAGGTTTGAGCTATATATTGAATTTATTACAGTCATATGGAGCCATCATATGTTTATGCACTCATGGATCACATCATAGGGTTTGTAGTATGTGTAGAAAGCTAGAGGGAGGGTTGCTTGAGTGACAGAAACATGAGCCCCAATCTAGCGATTGAAGCATATGAGATAACGAGGACCTTTTGATCTTAATGCTATGGTTGGGTATCTTTAGCTTAATGTATCTTCTATTAGTTACGGATGTTTGCTAGAGTTCTAATCATAAGTACTTTCAATCATTGGATAGTGAGAGCTTGTTATCTTTGCCTCTCCCACATAAAAGAGGAATATCAACCTTGTATTTGACTATTTGATCATGGACAAATCCATCACAATTACCACCACTTTTCCACACTCATGGCATTGTTATTTTATAGTCATTTAGTGTACTTTATTCTTGCAGCAACTAACTTTACTTTCATGTATTTACTATATCGCAAAGCTATCTCATACCCGTACTATTGCTCTAGTATTATTTCCTAGATAAAGTAAATGTTTAGTGTGCGTAGAGTTGTATCAGTGGTTGATAGAACTTGAGAGAACATTTATCCTACCTTCAGCTCCTTGTTGGGTTCGACACTCTTACTTATCGAAAAGGTACACACGATCCCCTATACTTGTGGGATATCACACACCTGAATAACTCGCATAATTCATGTATACAGAGCAAATGATCACCGGGATGAACAGTTCCATCACTGTAATAGTAGTTATCCGTAACACTTCCAACAATTTTCATAGATATTTTATAAGGATCTAATTCAACAGATAACAGGTTACCTACTAGCCTAGCAGTAACGGTAGAAGTACCCCTAAACAGAGAACCAAAACTATTCTCCATAATGAAATAAAACAACAGACATAAATAAAAACTTCACTCACAGTAAAAGTTTCTTTTACCAATTCCACATACCAATAGCGCTTCACTCCCCGGCAACGGCGCCAGAAAATAGTCTTGATGACCCACAAGTATAGCGGGTATATTGTAGTACTATCTATAAATAAGAGTGTCGAACCCAACGAGGAGCAGAAGATGTTGACAAACAGGTTGGATGGAGAATTCACTATAAACACTAGCAAACGGGTTTTTTGTGATTTTTGATATAGAAAATAAATAAAGTGCGAGTAAATAAAAGACAGTAAATAATATTGCAGCGAGTGGCCCAATCCTTTTGAGAGCAAACGACAAGCCGGTTGTTCTACTTATGATTACCAAACGTTCTCGAGGACACATGGGAATTTTGTCAAGTGCTTTCACTTCATTATGGTTGATTATTATTTATTGGTTCGTGAAGTGTAGTGTGGGTGAACCTATGCTAATGCACCGACCAACTAGGACTAATACATACTTGTGATTATGAAAGTGAATTTGCATTTTGATCTCTCTTAGGTTTTGGAGTTGATAACAACACTAGTAAGTATCTAACAATGCGTCTAAGTTATTTCAGGAAATACCATCTCGACGCAAAAAGGGAAGAGTGTTCAAATACAATGACACCAAAACCAACTTAGTCCAGCGGTAGTACCGGGTGCTTCAGCGGTAGTACCGCTCTGCCCAGCAAGCGGTAGTACCGCGCCAAGTACCGCCAAAGAGATTTTGGCTGCTGCATCCAGCAGTACTTCAGCGGTACTGATATAGTAGTACCGCGGTGATTGAGTTGGTTGAGGAGCAAATCCTCTCCCGGCGGTAGTACCGCTACCGCCAGCAGTAGTACCGGTGGCAGTACCGGTCAAAGTACCGCTAGAGGGATTTTGCTCGCAGTAACATTTATGGTACTAGAGCGGTAGTTCCCTAGTACTACCACCAGCCACTTCAATTTAATTCGATTAGGTGGCCAGCGGTAGTACCGCTGCTGGAAGTATCGCAGTACTTCCGCGGTGGTACCGCCCGCACCCTGTGACTGGCACGCTGCAGTACCGCACTTGTTACCAGGTGGCGGTAGTACCGCTGGCCCTAGCGGTAGTACCGCCAGGCACGAAAAAGGGTCAAACGGCTAGTTTGGGGAGAGGGCTATGAATACCCCATCCCCTTCTTCTCCAAAAGGTTGCTCGAACCACCATTGAAGACAAGCATTTATTGAGCCTCCAAAAGCTAGATTTCTACCAATCCCTCCACCCAAACTCGTTGATACTTAGAGGATTGAAGGAGAAGACCCCGATCTACATCTTCACCGAGCCGATCTTCATTTCCCTTTCATTCTCTAGAGGGATCTAGTCTAAGGTTTCCTTGTGGAAAACCTAGAATCCATTGCTACACTTGTTGGTGATTTGTGATTGTTGGGAGCCCCCAATTTGGTTGTGGGTGTGTGCCCCAAACTTGTTTGTAAAGGACTCGATTCCTGCCTCAAAGGGTATCAATAGTGGAAGGTGGACTAGGCCTTTGTGGCGGGGTTCATTGGAGAATAGGGTGAGGACTTTGTGGCATTGAGTAGTCCTTTGTGGCGAGCTCACACCCCTCCAATGAGACGTACTCCCTTAACAAGGAGGAACTCAGGAATACATCGCGTCTCTGTGTGCTTTATATCGGTTACCTCGTTCCCTTCTGATACGTCAAAAACGTATCTACTTTTCCGAACACTTTGCTGATGTTTTCCCTCTAAACTTGTGTGTTTTGAATGCAACTAACACGGACTAACGCAGTTTTCAGAAGAATTACCTTGGTGTCTCGTTTTTGTGCAGAAAAATCAACTTTTCGGAAATTGCCTAGAAAAGACCCCATTGGTCTTAAAACACCGGAAAACCCCCGGGAGCCAGAAGGGGGCCAGGAGAGGGGCCAGAGGGGCGCCACACCACCCCCTGGCGCGCCCCCTAGGCCGCGCCACCTGGTGGTGTGGGCCACTCCCACACCCCCTCGGACTCCCCTTTTGGCTATATATTGCCTTCAACCCTAAAACGTGAGGAGGTTTGATCGTTTTCTAGATAGAAGTCTGTAGCTCCGCCGCCATCGCGAATCCTTCTTCGGGATTTAGAAACTCCGTTCTGGCACCCTGCCGGGACGGGGAATTGGAGGAGATCATCGCCATCGTCATCACCAACGCCTCTCCATTGACCATCCATGTTTCCCCCATCCATGTGTGAGTAATTCTCCCGATGTACGCTAAAGGGGATGGTAGGGATTGGATGATATTTTTCATGTAATAATGTCGTGATTGTTAGGGCATAGTGCCTAGTATCCTCTATTAGTGCTATTGACATTGTTGCAACTTGTTATGCTTAATGCTTGCCACTTTGGGCCCGAGTGCCTGTTGATGGCAGAGTTGTTGGAAACCCCAAGAGGAGGGTGTGATGAGCAAGCGGCAAGAATTTCCCTCAGTTAAGAACCAAGGTTATCAATCCAGTAGGAGGAAGAGGATCTCAGGAAGGTTGATGCCACTGACGGTGGTGCTGGCTCTTCACCGGTGTCAGCAACAGCGTGGAACCTGCACACAACACAACCAAAATACTTTGTCCTAACAGTACGGTGAGGTTGTTAATCTCACCGGTCTTGCTAAAAATAATGATTAGACGTATAGTGTGGAAAATGATGTATGCTTGCAGTAAGTAAAGAAAGCAGGAAATAGTTGTGGTTTGTTTAATAGTGTGGAAAAATGGACTGGGGTTCATAGGTTCACTAGTGGTGTCTCTCCATAAACGATAGCATGCTACGTGAACAAATTACAGCTGGGCAATTGACAAGTAGAGGTTGCCCGTAGTGCACATATATGACATGAATATTACTATGATATTTAGTGCGGGATTACAACAATATACATAGACCGACATCCATCTGCATCTATGACTAATAATCCACCCTCAGGTTATCACCCGAACCCCCTTAGGTATTAAGTTGCAAGCAACAGATAACTGCATTAAACAAAGTGTGTAATGTAAGCAATGATTATGCACGCGGGCACTCTCACTGCTGTTTTCTCCCTAATGGCAATAGCACATCCCCCCTTCACGTTTCTGTCACTCGAGCATGGTGGTGAGGAGGCATGAACCCACTATCGAGCATAAATGCTCCCTCTTGGAGTCACTAGCAACTACTTGGCCAGAGCAACCACTAGCAACGGAAAGCATGCAAGATCACAAATAGCATATGCAAATAAAGACTATAATCAACTTGGCATAAGTTCAATATTGATCGGATCCCAGCAAACACATCATATAGAATTACATAAGATCAATCTCGATCATGATAGGCAGCTCACGAGATCTAAACATGGAGGCATATGAGGAGAAGACAACCATATAGCTACATCTACGAACCCGTAGTCCAAGAATGAACTACTCACGCATCACTCCGAAGGCAGGCATGGTGATGGAGAGGCCTCCGGTGATGATCTCCTCTCCGGCAGGGTGCCGGAAACAGCTTCAGAACCCTCCTGATCTAGGGTTGACGGTGACGGCGGCTGCGGAACTTTTCGGGAATGTTTGATCAGGTGCTTAGGGTTTTCCATTCGGGGGATTAAATAGGCGAAAGGGCAAATGCGGTGGAGCTCTAGGGGCCCCACACCTATAGGTGGCGCGGCCAGGAGGACCCACGCCACCCTATGGTGTGCCCCCCTCCTGTCCGTCTTCGAATCCTCTTCGGTGTTCTGGATGCTTCCAGGAAAAATAGGCACTTCGGTCTTTGTGGGGTCCAATTCCGAGAATGTTTCCAGAACAACTTTTCTGAAACCAAAAATAGCAGAAAACAGGGAACTAGCACTTGGCATCTTGTTAATAGGTTAGTCCCGGAAAACATATAAAAATGCTATAAATAAGGGAGAAAACAAGTAGCAATTGACATAATATGATAATGGAGCATCAGAAATTATAGATACGTTGGAGACATATCAAGCATCCCCAAGCTTAGTTCCTACTCGTCCTCGAGTAGTTAAACGATAAAACAATAATTTCTGAGGTGACATGCTATTAACATAAACTTGATCAATCTAATGTAAAAGCATATGCACGCTGAGATCATAGAACTTCAAACACAAACATGATAAATGGAACTTTAATAATAAAGCATAGCAATTACTTTGCATCATGAAGAGTAACTCAAATAAAGGATCATGAATAATAATGCAAACAAAGGTAAACATTTGTTTCAGGTATAGAGAAAACATGGCAAAGTGATATTTTGCTAGTCCTTAAGAGTGGGGCAAAACATAAATGCCAGGACACCTTCAAAGTTCATGAGGAAGACTAGAACAAATAATTTAAGAACAAATAATATCACATTATGAAGTAATTATTGATGCTTATGGGAAAAATGCACATAGAACTCATAATGGAAAAAATGATCTCTCAAATGTGCATAAAGTTAGAAGATGGAGACTCGACATAAAAGTAAAAGAAAGGCCCTTCGCGGAGGGAAGCAGGGATCACTCATGTGCTAGAGCCTTTATTTTATTAAATAGAGGTATTAAAAGTTTGACACCGAGTGTCTATATTTTGGGAGATGTATGCTAATGTCAACGAATGGTAAACAGAAAATACAGTACATCACAAGCTAACTGGATTCACAAGAGCGGCTCCCATGGTGAAGGACGCAACTGGTGTAGAAGGTCATCCCTCTTTCTCTCTTTTTACACAATTATGCTTTGACTGATAAATCAGGGGCAAAAATAGTGAAGAGAATTTGTTTGTATTAATTTGGGGCTGGGCACCCCACTGCCAGCTCTTCTATAATTTGGATAAGCGGATGAAGCCACTAGTCTAGGGTGTGAAATCCAATCAACAAGTGAGATAAAGATTCTCTATTGACGTCCTCATGAGCAAAAACAGGAACATAAAGCAGGAGTAATTTTTAAGGATTTAAAGGTAACACTTGAGCGATTTACTTTGGAATGGCAGTTAAATACCACATGTAGGTAGGTATGGTGGACACAATGGGAAAAACTTTGGTTTAAGGGAGTTTGGATGCACGAGTAGAGCTCATACTCAGTACAGGTGGAGGCTAGCAAAAGACTGGGATCGACAAATCAAGAGAGCATAAGAGCCATAATCATGCATAGCGACATAAGCATCATTAATTAGAACATAAGCAGTATCACAAGTTCAGAAACTAAGTGGTCATGGAGGCTATTAGTGACTGTTTTGTAGTCATAAACATGGTGTGAGCATGCGCCAAGTCAACCAAATAAAACATTCGAAAGAGAATACCATAAATTGATGCTTTACTATGACAAGCACAACTCATGAATCTTTCAAGACATGTTAAATACTCTCAGCTATTTGAGGCTAATCATGCTACTCAATAAGCACAAGGCTTTAAACTAAAATAACATTTATCATGGCATGAAAAAGTCCTAGCCACAGTCTATACAAGCTTCTACTAGTACTAATATAAATTCTACTTCGAGCAACAGTTTTCTTTCTCCCAACAAGCACCATACAAAACATGCTTTAACAAAAATACTCTTTATGATACAGAAATAAAACATGAGAGTACTCAAATAACACTACTAAAACTAACAACTCTAATAAGAGATGCATGCAAAACAGGAGCTAAATAAATGCAGCAGCTAGACAGAGATTAAGAATACAAAGTATTCTCATGAAAAAGCGGAGCGTGTCACTCTCCAATAAAAGAATGCTGGGGTCCTACCAAGGTTATTGAAAAATTAAAAACAAACTGAAAGAAAAAACAAAAACAAACTGAAAACAAAAATAAAATACGCTCCAAGTAAAGCACATAAGATGCGACCGAATAAAAATATAGTTTCACTAGAAGTGACCTGATAATTTGTTGATGAAGAAGGGGATGCCTTGGGCATCCCCAAGCTTAGGAGCTTAAGTCTTATTGGAATTTGCTGGGATGTACCACTGGGGCATCCCCAAGCTTAGGCTATTCACTCTTGTTGATCACATCATATCATCCTCTTCTCTTAACCCTTGAAAACTTCCTTCACATCAAAATTCTCACAATCTTCATTAGCAACGTTAGTGCAATTTAAATAATAAATTCACATGGTTCAGTTTCAACACAAGTCTAACACTCAAAAACAAATTAGCTTCTGTAACAAATTCTTTTAAAACTCTTTTTCTCAAAAGAACACCAAAATAAAGAGATTAAGATGCAAATGCGATAAATGGCAGAAATCTGTCAAAACAGAATAGCAGGTAAAGATCAATTTTTTCAAAAATCTTATGTTGCTCAAATCAAAAAGTGGTAAACAAAGAAATGTTGCGTATATAACTCAGGATTAAGCACAAAAAAACGGAGATCGTTTTGATTGTTCTGTGATTTTTAACGGAATTAACAATGGACAGCAGAAATCTGTTTCCTGCGCAAAAATCTGAAATATAGGCTCAACTTTCCACTAGAGGCTTTACTTGTCTCAACAAAAACTCAAAATAAAAGATACAGCGGGGTTGCTAAGGAAATAGACAACACCCAGGTGCAAAGCACACCAAAGAAAACGAAGGAAAACGGGTTGAAAACAGCGAAATAAAACGGGTTGTCTCCCGGTAGCGCTTTTCTTTAACGCCTTTCAGCTAGGCATAAAAGGGCAACTCAAGTATTTTCAAGTGAAGAAGCATCAACATCATATCTTCTCTAATAATAGAGTCAAAATGTAGCTTCATCTTCTTTCTAGGAAAGTGTTCCAAACCTTTCTTGAGGGGGAATTGATATTTAATACTCCCCTCTTTCATATCAATAATAGCACCAACAGTTCTAAGAAAAGGTCTTCCCAAAACAATAGGACAAGAAGCATTGCATTCAATGGTCATCACAAAAAAATCAACAGGGTCAAGGTTATTATTAACCATAATAATAACATCATCAATTCTACCTATGGGTTTCTTCTTAGCATTATTAGCAAGATAAACACCCAAATAACAGTGTTCCAACGGTGGTAAATCAAGCATATTATAAAGCTTTTGAGGCATAACAGAGATACTAGCACCAAGATCACACAAAGCGTTGCAATAAAAATAATTTACTTTTATCTTAATGATAGGCTCCCAACAATAATCTAATTTTCTAGGGATATATGTCTCAGGTTTCAACTTTTCTTCCCTAACTTTCATGAGAGCATTGGTAATATGTTTAGTAAAGGCCATATTCATGGCACTAGCATTGGGAATTCTAGCAAGATTTTGTAGAAACATAATAACTTCAGAGATATTGCAATTATCAAAATAAATATTATTATCATCAAAAGTAATGGAACATTATCTCCCACATCTCTAAAAAATTTAGCACTTTTATCAGGAGCAATTTCAGCAGTTTGAGGAAATTTAGCACGTGTCACCAAAGGAGTAGGGACTTTATTAACACCGAGTACTTTACCATTGATAGTAGGAGGTTTACTAGAACTTGGAGCTTCAATTTTACTAGTGGTTGTGATAGTGCAAACTCTAGCAATATTATTCTTTTTAGCCAATTCATCTTCTCTTTCCCACCTAGCACGTAATTCAGCTATCAACCTAACATTGTCATCAATTCGAACTTGAATGGCATTGGTTGCAGCAAAAGGATTATCTTCAATGGTTTTAGTTTTAGCAGCCATTTTATTCATCAAATAAAATTGTGCCTCTAACAGGTTCGAAATACTAATCTCAGCACTTGAAATTTTACCTTGCAAACCAGATATTGTTCTTCCATAGTTTTAATACATAAATTATTTTGTTCATATTGCATTTGCATAAAGTTCTTAGTTGCTTTTGCAACTTCTACAATCCTTTCCTCACTAGGAATTCCAGATCTACCATAAGAATAACCATTAACACTATTAGGAGGATAGGGCTTATAATTGTTTCCACCAAAATTATTTCTGTAAGCATTATTGTTAAAATTATTATTTCTAATAAAGTTTACATCAACATGCTCTTCTTGAGCAACCAAAGAGGATAAAGGAACATTATTTGGATCAACTTGAGCTTTACCATTAACAAGCATAGACATAATAGCATCAAGCCTTTCACTCAAAGAGGAGGTTTCCTCAACAGAATTTACCTTCTTACCTTGTGGAGATATCTCAGTGTGCCACTCTAAATAATTTATCATCATATCATCAAGAAGCTTTGTTGCATTGCCCACAGTGATGGACATAAAGGTACCTCCAGCAGCTGAATCCAATAGGTTCCTTGAGGAGAAATTCAATCCTGAATAAAAGGTTTGTATAATCATCCAAGTAGTCGGTCCATGAGTGGGACAATTCTTCACTTTGGTTTTCATTCTTTCCCAAGTTTTAGCAACATGTTCATTATAAATTTGTTTAAAATTCATTATGTCACTTCTCAGGGATATAATCTTAGCAGGAGGATAATATTTTCCAATGAAAGCATCTTTACACTTAGTCCATGAATCAATACTATTTCTAGGCAAAGATATCAACCATTCTTTATCTCTTCCTCTCAAAGAGAAAGGAAATAATTTTTGTTTAATAATATCTTCATCCACATATTTATATTTTTTGCATCTCACATAGTTCAACAAAATTATTAAGCTGGGCATCAGTACTAATACCAGGAAATTGCTCTTTCATAACAAGATTTAATAAAGCAGGTTTAATCTCATAGAAATCAGCAGTAGGAGCAGGTGGAGCAATAGGTGTACAAATAAAATCATTGTTGTTTGTGCTAGTGAAGTCACACAACTTAGTATTCTCAGAGGAACTCATTTTAGCTGAATAAAAAGCAAATAAATAACAACTATGAAGTAAACTAATTTTGTGTGTTTTTGATATAGAGAAGAAAAACAAGACAAAAATAAAAACAAGACAATAAACAAAATAAAGAGGTTGAGAGTGAGAGACTCCCCTTTCCCGAAGACTTCTTCCTCCCCAGCAACGGCGCCAGAAATTCTTGTTGATGGTAGAGTTGTTGGAAACCCCAAGAGGAGGGTGTGATGAGCAAGCGGCAAGAATTTCCCTCAGTTAAGAACCAAGGTATCAATTTAGTAGGAAGAGGATCTCAGGAAGGTTGATGCCACCGACGGTGGTGCTGGTGCTTCACCGGTGTCAGCAACAACGTGGAACCTGCACTCAACCCAACCAAAATATTTTGTCCCAACAGTACGGTGAGGTTGTCAATCTCACCGGTCTTGCTAAAAACAAATATTAGACGTATAGTGTGGAAAATGATGTATGCTTGCAGTATATAAGGAAAGAAGGAAATAGTTGTGGTTTGTTTAACAGTGTGGAAAAATGGATCGGGGTTCATAGGTTCACCAGTGGGGTCTCTCCATAAAAGATAGCATGATGGGTGAACAAATTACAGCTGGGCAATTGACAAACAGAGGTTGCACCGTAGTGCACATATATGACATGAAGATTACTATGATATTTAGTGCGGGCATTTCAACAATATATATAGACCGACATCCATCTGCATCTATGACTAATAATCCACCCTCGGGTTATCATCTGAACCCCCTTAGGTATTAAGTTGCAAGCAACAGATAACTGCATTAAACAAAGTGTGTAATGTAAGCAATGATTATGCACGCGGGCACTCTCACCATTGTTTTCTCCCTAATGGAAACAGCACATCCCCCCTTCACGTTTCTCTCACTCGAGCAAGGTGGTGAGGAGGCATGAACCCACTATCGAGCATAAATACTCCCTCTTGGAGTCACTAGCAACTACTTGGCCAGATAAACCACTACCAACGGAAAGCATGCAAGATCACAAATAGGATATGAAAATAAAGACTATAATCAACTTGGCACAAGTTCAATATTCATCGGATCCCAGCAAACACAACATATAGAATTACATAAGATCAATCTCGATCATGATAGGCAGCTCACGAGATCTAAACATGGAGGAATATGAGGAGAAGACAACCATCTAGCTACATCTACGAACCCGTAGTCCAAGAATGAACTACTCACGCATCACTCCGGAGGCAGGCATGGTGATGGAGAGGCCTCCGGTGATGATCTCCTCTCCGTCAGGGTGCCGGAAACAGCTTCAGAACCCCCTGATCTAGGGTTGATGGTGACGGCGGCTGCGGAACTTTTCGGGAATTTTGATCAGGTGCTTAGGGTTTTCCATTCGGTGGAGCTCCAGGCCCCCCACACCTATAGGTGGCGCGGCCAGGAGGACCCACGCCACCCTATGGTGTGCCCCCTGTTGCCCGTCTTCGACTCCTCTTCGGTGTTCTGAATGCTTCCTGGGAAAATAGGCACTCCGGGCTTTGTGGGGTCCAATTCCGAGAATGTTTCCAGAACAACTTTTCTGAAACCAAAAATAGCAGAAAATAGGGAACTGACACTTGGCATCTTGTTAATAGGCTAGTCCCGGGAAACGTATAAAAATGCTATAAATTAGGGAGAAAACAAGTAGCAATTGACATAGTATGATCATGGAGCATCAGAAATTATAGATACGTTGGAGACGTATCAGTGCCATGATCTCATATCTGAACATGTTATTGAATCATGATGATAATTATTGTTTCTTGATCATACCTGCAAGTTGTTTACACATATCGTTGTCCAAAACCCGAGGCCCCGAAGTGACAGAAATTGGGACAACCGGAGGGGATGGCTGTGATGCGAGGATTGCATGTGTTCACGGAGTGTTAATTCTTTGCTCTGGTGTTCTATTAAAAGGAACACCTTAACTACCAGTAGTTCCCTTGAGACCCTGCTGAAAACGGGCTGATAGGACAAAAGATGTTGTGCAAGTTCTCATTGCGAGCACGTACGACTATTTACGGAATACATGCCTATGGTTACTTAGTGCTTGGATGCTTTATCTTATTTATCTACAATGCCCATGTCTTGATTATTATATGAACTATCTTATCCATGCAACGCCCGTTCATCTATCCCTATGCCTACAGTATTTAATCCCGTTGTTTACTTCAAACACTACTGCTTCTGTTTTCATTTCACTTCTGCTATTATTTCACTACTGCTGCTACTACAAAACTGTTACTACTCATAAACCACGGCGAACAAGTCCACTTTCAGGTGCAGGTGAATTGACAACTCACTTGTTAAGGCTCACAAATATTCTTTGGCTTCCCTTGTGTCGAATCAATAAATTTGGGTTTTACTTCCCTCGAAGACTGTTGCGATCCCCTATACTTGTGGGTCATCAAGACTATTTTCTGGCGTTGTTGCCGGGGAGCATAGATTTATTTGAGAGCTCACTGGAAGTACTATTATCTACTGCCAATTATTCATCATGGGTAAGGCTCGTGATGGAAAGTTTCCTATATTACCATCCACTACAAGAAGATGTACAACTCTGAACACCTCTTTTGCTCTTGATTCACTGTCTGTTATGAGTAAGCTGCTTACACCACCACATACACATGCTACACGTTCTACTTCTGCTGAATCTGAAAATACTTCTGATACTTTTGATGATGCTTCTACTGTGCTTGATGAGAGTGGTTCTCTCGGTCCTTTCTTAGATGCTACTATTGCTAAAGCTAAAAATATTGCAAATAGTGAAATCCTGATAAAAATCCAGTTACTCCTGTTGTTTCACCTGAGCTTAGAGAGAATGTTAGTGATGATTTTGATGATTCCTATATTGAACTTAATGATGATCGTATTAATGAAATACATGCTATGAAGGATAGAGATGCTGTTATAAGTCTTACTGAAAGTCGTGATGTTAAATATAAATTATCTCCTGATGCTAAGTTTGCCACTTCTCTCATTAATATTAGGGATAAGGATTATGATTTCTCTCTTGATTTATCTTATATATCGATTGTTCAGAAAGAACCTTTTTGTGGTACTGAAAATGTAAGTGCTATGAAACATATGAATGAGCTCTCCTCTTTGAGTAGTTTATTCTCTGATGATCTTAAGAAACGTAGCTACTTTATTGCTAAAATATTCCCTTTCTCATTAAAAGGTGAAGCTAAAACTTGGTTTAATATTTTTTCTCCAGGATCTATTGATTGTCCTATTGGTTTGGTTAATGCTTTCTTTCAGAAATATTTTCCTGCTAGTGCTAAACATGTTGCTTTACAAAATATATTTAATTTCAAGCAATTGGAAGGAGAGAAACTGCCTGTATCTTGGGCAAGGTTCTGTTCTTTAGTTAGAGCTACACCCGGGCATAAGCTAGAAAATAATGAACTTCTTGATATATTCTATAATGGACTAATTGTTGAATCTAGGACATACCTGGATAGTTGTGTTGGTTGTGTTTTTAGGCAAAGAACTCCAGATGAAGCTAAGGAATTAATGGCTGAAATAAGCCAAAATCATGATGATTGGACTATGGTTGAGCCTGAGCCGACCCCTACTCCAGTATCAACACCAACACCAACACCCAAGAAGAGGGGAATGATTGAATTAAATGATGAAGTGATGAGAGAAGCCAAGAAATCTCTTAAAGAGAGGGGTATAAAATCTGAAGATGTGAAGAATCTTCCACCTATAGAAGAATTATGTAAGCCAATCCCTCACTCATCCACCATTGAGGTACACTCTCTCCAACATTTTGATAGTAGAGATATTCCCTATAATAAACCTCCTGATCAATGTTTAGATGAATTTGATACTTATGTTATTAAGCAATATAATTTTAATATGAGAGTGCAAAATCACCTAATGGAAAACTCTAGAGCTATTGATAATTTGCATGGTATTATAGAAAGAACCTTTAATGATGTTAAAATGCTTGTTAAACATTTTCAAATGGTTCAAACTCAAATTGATCAACTTGCTAAAGTGCAAAAAGATTTGCTAGTTAATGCTTCTAAAGAAAACATGCTTATGAAATAAGAACTAGAAGTGGTATTGATACACAAGATCCTTTATATCCTGAGGGACATCCTAAAAGAATTGAACAAGATTCTCAGCAAACTAATAATAATGTTATTCATACTAAGAATAAAAAGAAGAAGAAACATAAAACTGCAGTAGAATTCTCTGAACTTGCTAAAGATCCTAATAGTATATCTATCTGTGATGTTGAAACTAAAAGTGGTAATGAAGAGAAAAATGCTTCTGATAAATAAGAAAGTGAAGAGGAACCTGAAAAGCAAACTAAAAATACAAAGTACACTAAGGAAAAATTTATTGCTAATAAACATGGTAATGAGAGAGAACCTTGGGTACAAAAACCAATGCCTTATCCTAATAATAAGAAACACAAATCAAAGGAAGAAGAACATTACAACAAGTTTTGTGAATGGATGAAACCTTTGTTCTTGCAAATTTCTTTAACTGATGCTATTAACTTGCCTCCTTATGCAAAATATATGAAAGATATTGTCTCTAACAAAAGGAAGATTCCTAATGAGGAAATTTTCACTATGCTTGCTAATTACTCCTTTAATGGCAAGGTTCCTAAGAAGCTTGGAGATCCTGGTATACCAACTATTCCCTGTTCTATTAAAAATAATTATGTTAGAACTGCTTTGTGTGATTTGGGAGCTGGAGTTAGTGTCATGCCTTCCTAGAAAAATTGATACCAACTGATATATCTTGCAAATGGCTGATAAGTCTACTGTTATTCCTGTGGGTATATGTGAGGATGTTCCTGTTCAAGTTGCTAATAATTGTCTGATATTAACTGACTTTGTTGTGTTGGAAATGCCTGAAGATGATAATATGTCTATTATTCTTGGAAGACGTTTTCTTAATACTGTAGGGGCTGTTATTGATTGCGATCAAGGAAAAGTTACTTTTAATGTTAATGATAAAGAGCACACTGTTTATTTTCCCAAGAAGATTGATAAGAAATATGGTCGAAATTCAATTGAAAATATTGAGGCCGTCAAGATTGGAGAATTTTATTGTCCTATTCCAAAGCCATCCAAAGAATATGAGACTATCATGATTGGAATATATCAATCAAGGTTGAGGTAACATGAGTATTTAGTGAGAAACAAAGTTTTGTTTCATATAAAATTATTTTGGTAGCAAGACTTGATCAACCTTGTTAACAAAGTGATTTTAAATGAAGAAAACAATGTTATCACTACATTTACTTATTCATATGCTCGTTTTGCTATGCTTCCATAAATTATCTAATGTTTTCTTATTGTTTTCACTATGTTCACTCATGCCCACACACATATTCACCTCGTTTTCGCTCGTTTTCCATCGTCTACTCACGTTTTCGCTATCCCCAATCACGTTACATATGTTTCCTTCCATTTTCAGTGGGTATATGTTTGGTAGAGTGTCTTAGAACTATTGTAGGTTTGGTTTTTATGATGTTTTCCATCATTCCATCTTTGTTTTCCAGCGATATTATTATTTATTAAAATTCTGGAAAAGTCCAAAAAATAAAGTTTCTCGAAAAATTCTAGATAAATTATAATAAATTTTTACATAAAAAATGAGGCAGAGAGCCACCTGGGAGGCCCCAGGGGGGACCCACCAGTCGGGCACACCATGGGGTGGCGCGGCCAGCTCCGTGGTGGCGCCAGCAAATGGTGTGGGGCCCCCTAGACCCCCACTAACTCTATCCCCTGCCAAATTCTTCTCTCTCACCTCCCAAACTGAAAGCATTTCCTGGAACCTGTGTTCTTGCTGTTCTTCCTACGGATTTTTGATCTCCTTCTTCAGCCCATCATTTGTGCTGAGATTTGGTGTGTTTGATCTCCGGTATGTGACTCCTCCGATGATCAGATACGTCCATTTTGCATCACTATTTTATATCATAATTTTCTGTTATTCATCGATATATTTCATGTTATGATGCATCTCTTATGTTATTTTATCTTATTTTGCATGTTTTATAATTTTTGGAGAATAAACACTGGGACCAGAAATCTGATGGAAAAAGCACCATCGAGATACCATATTTCAAAAGATCAGAAGAAGAAGGGGGACATCTGGGGGTTCCTAAAAGTCCCGAGGAGGAACACAGCCAGAAAAAGAGCCAGAGGGGGCCACCAGGGGCCCACACCTAGGGGTGGCGCCCCTCCCCCCGCCGCGCCACCTAGGGGTGTGGCCACCCTGGCCCACCTCCGGTGGTCATCTTTGCCCCTGGTCCCGAGGGAACCCTAAGACTCATTCCATCCCCGAAGAATTATTCCGCCGCGTTGCGAGGCGGAAAACACCCGAGAGATAAAAGCTCTCTGGCAGGGAGAAATCTGCCGAGGAAATTCCTCTCCGGAGTACGGAAATCACCGCCATCGTCATCGTCATCGCTCTGGGCATCATCAAGATCGTCATCATCATCGTCATCACCACCAACACCATCACCCTCATCATCCACCTTCATCCTGCTGTAACAATTAGGGGCATCTATTGTTGTTTTGCATTAGATCTCTCTCCCGATGTGGATTACTTGTTAGTAGTTGATGCTTGTGAGATTTATCGGTGTTTGCACTTTATGACCAGATTGTTATCATCCATTATATCACCTCTGATTATGATCCATATGATGTGTTGTGAGTAGTTTGTGTTGTCCTTGAGGACATGGGAGAAGTCAAGTTGTTAGTAGTGAAGTAATGTTCAATAATATTTAATGTTTGATATTTAAGTTGTGGTGTTATTCTTTAAGTGGTGTCATGTGAACGTCGACTACATGATAATTAACCATTTATGGGCCTAGGGGAATGCATCGTGTATTTGGATACTAATCGTGGGGTTGCCAGAGTGACAGAAACCTAAACGCCCGTTAGGAAACCATTACACGAGGGAGGGTAGGATCCCGGAGTTTAAAGCTGTAGTTAGATTTATTTATTAATTACTTTCTTGTAGTTGTGGATGCTTGCAAGGGGTATAATCACAAGTATGTATTAGTCTTGGATGGGACGGTACAATAGCATAGATTCACCCACACAACACTTATCAAAACACCGAACATTATTCAGCTGCATGGAACAAAAGCACTTGATAGAAACCTCCCGTGTGTCCTCGAGAACGTTTGTTAATCATAAGTAAACTCACCGGCTTGTCCTTTGTTGAAGAAAGGATTAGGCCACCTGCTGCATTTATTACTAATGCATTTTTTACTCGCACTTTATTTATCTGCAATATCAAAAACCCCTACAAATATGTTTTCCAGTATTTACAGTTATTCCTTCATCGACCGCTTGTCAACACCTTATGCTCCTTGTTGGGTTCGACACTCTTATTTATCGAAATTACTACGATACACCCCCTATTCTTGTGGGTCATCAAGACTATTTTCTGGCGCCGTTGCCGGGGAGTGAAGCACTATTGGAAGGTGGAATTGATAAAGGAAGCTTCTGCTGGAAGTGCTGTTTTTATTTATGTTTTTATTTTTGTCTACTGATTTATTACACTATGTTTGGAACTCCTTTTGAGTCCCTATTTGCGGGCACTTCTGCCACTACTAGGATAGTAAGTGACCCACTGCATGATGATTTGGAATCTTATAAAATACCTATAAAGATTATTAAACATGTTATGGGTACCTGCTATTCAGGTGATGGAAATGTCCATCCTGGTGATCACTTGCTCTTTTTACATGAATTATGTGACTTGTTCAAGTGTGCAGGTATTACAATGAGCCAAGTGAAGAGGAATCTATTCTTTATATCATTGATAGGCCGAGCCTCTGAATGGTTCAAACTGCTGAAAAATAGCCAGACTATTGAATGGGAGGAAATTGTACCTCTCTTTTATTCTAAATTTTATCCTCCAGGTGAAATCCATTGAGATCAGAATTATATATATAATTTTTGGCCTCATGACCGAGAGAGTATTTCCCAAGCATGGGGGAGATTGAAGTTATTAATTCTCAAATGCCCCATTCATGAGCTCCCCATTAATATTGTTATTAATAATTTCTATGCAAGGCTTCCTCTTCATGATAAGGATTTATTGGATGCTTCTTGTTCTGCATCATTTACACGTATGAAGGATGAAGCTAAATGGGATCTTCTTGACCGTATTCAAGAAAACACTGAAGCATGGGAGAATGACAAAGGTAGAAAGTCAGGTATAAATTATGATTATGAATGCATTAAAACCTTTATGTCATCTGAGGATTTTCATAATGTTAGTACTGCTTATAGTCTTGATTCTCAAGTTGTTGCAAACTTATATAAGGCTTTTGCTTCTTATTTTGAGATTCCTAAAAATGAATGGGACAAGTACCATGCACCTTATAAAGATAATGTTAATTGTGTTCCAGCTAGAGATATAGAAGTTCATATTGTTGATTCTATTGTGCCTGAACCTTATATTGAGAAAATGCCTTTCCCTGCTAAGGTAAAAAAACACTCTATGTTAGCTAGTGTGGTTAATAAAAGTGCAAGGAAACCTGTAGAACCTGAGGAACAAATAACTGTAGAACCTACAGTAGCAATAGTAAAGGACCTTGTTTCTGAAAATATAGAAGAGGGACACATTATATTTTGTGAAGATGCTTCTAATATTGTCTCACATCCTAGTAAATCTAGGAAACCTAGTGTTCATGTGTTATCTGTTAGGATAGGTGATCATTTTTATTATGGTTTATGTGATATTGGTGCTAGTTCTAGTGCTATTCCTTATGAGCTTTATAAAGAAATTATGCATGAAATTGGTTCTTGTGAACTTGAAGACATTGGTGTGATTATTCAACTTGCTAATAGGGAAACTATTTATCCAATTGGTATTGTTAGAGATGTGGAGGTCTTGTGTGGTAAAACTAAGTATCCTGCTAATTTTCTAGTACTAGGCAATTCTGCTAGTGATACTTGTCCTATTCTATTTGGTAGACCTTTCTTAAATACTTGTGGTGCTGCTATTGATTGTAAAAAGGAGAAAATTATTACAAAGTTTGATGGAGAGTCTTATGAATTTAGTTTCTCCAAATTTGCTAAAGCACCTTATGAAGCTGAACTGCCTAATGAAAATTATAAAGTTGAACAATTGGCTGCTATTGCTCTTGCTCGTAACAATCCTTTGCAGCAATACATGGAAGACCACAAAAGTGATGTCTTTATGGAAGAAAGGAATGAAATTGATGAGATTTTCCTACATCAGCCAGCAATGCTGAAACATAATTTACCTGTGGAAGACTTGGGTACAACATTACCCTCCAAGGAGGATCCTATTTTTGATTTAAAGCCTTTGCCAGATAATCTTAAATATGCTCATATTGATGATAAGAAATTATATCCTGTTATTATTAGTTCTCAACTTTCTGATAAAGAAGAGGAGAAATTATTGGGGATATTGAAGAAACATAGAGGTGCTATTGATTATACTCTTGATGATTTGAAAGGGATTTCCCCTACTATTTGTGGGCATGCTATTCATATTGAACCTGATGCAAAGCCAGTTGTTGAGCATCAATGCCGTTCAAATCCTAAATTGAAGGATGTGGTAAGAAATGAGGTATTGAAACTCCTTGATGCTGGTATTATTTATCCTATTTCTGATAGTAGATGGGTTAGTCCTGCGCATTGTGTCCCTAATAAAGGAGGGATGACTGTTGTGCCAAATGAAAATAATGAACTTATTCCTCAGAGAGTAGTAGTTGGTTATAGGATGTGCATTGATTTTAGGAAGGTTAACAAAGTTACTAAGAAAGATCATTATCCTTTGCCTTTTACTGATCAAATGTTAGAAAGGTTGTCCAAGAAAACTCATTTCTGCTTTCTTGATGGTTATTCTGGGTTTTCTCAAATTGATGTTAAAAATCTTGATCAAGAGAAAACAACTTTCACTTGTCCTTATGGAACCTATGCTTATAGACGTATACCTTTTGGTTTATGTAACCCTCCTGCTACCTTTCAAAGATGCATGTCTGCTATCTTTCATGTTTTTTGTGAAGAAATTGTGGAAGTTTTCATGGATGATTTTTTTGTCAATAGAACTTCTTTTGATAGTTGTTTGCAGAATCTTGATAAATTTTTGCAGAGATGTGAGGAGACTAATCTTGTTCTTAACTGGGAGAAATGCCATTTTACGATTAATGAAGGAATTGTTCTTGGACATAAAATCTCTGAAAGAGGTATTGAAGTTGATAGAGCTAAAGTTGAAGCTATTGAGAAAATGCCCTATCCCAGGGATGTTAAAGGTATTCGTAGTATTCTTGGTCATGCTGGTTTTTATAGAAGGTTTATTAAAGATTTCTCTAAAATATCAAAACCTCTTACTAATCTTCTTCAAAAAGATGTACCATTTCTGTTTGATGAAGATTGTAAAGAAGCTTTTGAGATTTTAAAGAAGGCTTTAATATCTGCCTCTATTGTTGAACCACCTGATTGGAATTTACCATTTGAAATTATGTGTTATGCTAGTGATTATTCTATAGGTGTTGCTCTCTGACAGCAGGTAGATAAGAATTTAAATGTTATTCATTGTGCTAGTAAAACCCTTGATGCTTCTCAAAAGAATTATGCTACCACTGAGAAAGAGTTCCTAGCTGTAGTTTTTTGCTTGTGATAAATTTAGGCAGTATATTGTTGATTCTAAAGTTACTATTCATACTGATCATGCTGCTATTAAGTACCTTATGGAAAATAAAGATGCTAAGCCTAGGCTTATTAGATGTGTGCTTCTTTTACAAGAGTTTGATTTACATATTGTGGATAGGAAGGGTGCTGAAAATCTTGTTGCTGATAATCTGTCTAGATTAGAAAATATCCCCGATGACCCTATTCCTGTTAATGATAGTTTTCCAAATGAATAGTTAGCTGCAATAAAAGTGAGCTCTCAAGAGAGTCCATGGTATGCTGATTATGCTAACTTTATTGTTTCAAAGTATTTGCCTCCTACCTTTACAGCTCAACAAACAAGAAAATTATTCTATGATTTGAGGCATTTTTTTTGGGATGAACCACACTTATATAAAGAAAGTGTTGATGGTATTATGAGAATATGTGTTCCTGAAAATGAACAACAAGAGATATTGAGAAAATGTCATAGTAGTGTTTATGAAGGACATCACGCTGGAGATAGAACTGCACATAAAGTTCTACAATCAGGTTTTTATTGGCCTACTCTCTTTAAAGATGCTACAAAATTTGTTTTATCTTGTGATCAATGCCAAAGGGTTGGAAATATTTCTAGACGTAATGAAATGCCTATGAATTATTCTCTTGTTATTGAATCGTTTGATTGTTGGGGTTTTGACTTTATAGGTCCTTTCCCTCCTTCAAAAGACTATACTCATATTCTTGTTGCTGTTGATTATGTTACTAAATGGGTAGAAGCTATACCTACTAAAAGTGTTGATGTTGAAACCTCAATAAAAATGCTTAAAGATATTATTTTCCCTAGGTTTGGTGTGCCTAGATATCTTATGACTGACGGGGGTTCTCATTTTATTCATGGTGGTTTTAGAAAGACCCTTGCTAAATATGATGTTAATCATAGAATTGCTTCACCCTATCATCCTCAAACTAGTGGGCAAGTAGAATTATCAAATAGAGAAATCAAATCTATCTTGCAAAAGACTGTTAACAAATCTAGAAAAACTTGGGCTAATAAATTAAATGATGCTCTGTGGGCTTATAGAACTGCTTACAAAAATCCCATGGGCATGTCTCCTTATAAAATGGTTTATGGAAAAACTTGTCACTTGCCCCTAGAATTAGAACACAAAGCTTATTGGGCAGTTAAAGACCTAAATAGAGATTTTAAACTTGCTGGTGAGAAAAGGCTGCTTGACTTAAATTCTTTAGATGAATGGAGGAGTGAAGCATATGAAAATGCTAAGCTCTTTAAAGAGAAAGTTAAAAGGTGGCATGATAAGATAATTATTAAAAGAGAATTTCATGTTAGTGAGAAAGTGCTATTGTATAGGTCCCGTCTAAGATTTTTGCAGGAATATTACTCTCGAGATGGGAAGGACCCTTTGTTATCGAAGAGGTATACCGTTCGGGGGCAATAAAAATTGTTTCCCTTGAAGACAACTCTTCACAAGTGGTGAATGGCCAAAGACTCAAGTATTATATTTCTAGAGATCCTTATAATGAAAATGTTGATTGTATTCAAGCCATGATCCCGGAGGAGTTTATTAGGAAGCATATTTCAGAAACTGCAGGGTCGGTTTTCAAATAGGTAACAGTTTTGGTAAGAAAATGTTCGCGAAACATCTTCCAACTTATATTTTTACTGTTTTTAGAAAATATGAAAAATTATGAGCCAGAAACAAGAGGGAGACGGAGCCCGGAGGCTCCACACCATAGGGTGGCACGGGCCCACCTCTGGCCGCGCCAGCCCATGGTGTGGGCGCCCCGGAGCCTCTCTACGACTCGTTTTCGACATGGACTCTCCTTTTGTTATGAAACTTTTTGCTATATAATCCCCCGGATCCCCCGAGGTTCGTATATCATTTTATCGTCGTGTTTCTGTTTTGAGCTGTTTATGCCAGATTACATCTTCAGATCTAGAGCAACAATGGCTTCTCCTGGATCTCCCAAAGACAATTTCTTTGAGAACGGCGTCAACCCGTACTTGAACAAGTTGAAGATGCATCCCAAGGAATTGCTGCTCAAGGACGGGAAGGTGCATAATGAAGATGTTCGGGGCCCTAGAGGACAGGGAAGTCTGGAAGCTAGGATGGAAGAACTGGAGCAAGAAGTTTTCAGGTACAAGAAGATGGCGGAGCATGACGTTGAGATCATCGACTAGATAAAGACAGAACAGTCGCTGAATACAAGAGGGAGAATTTGAAGCTTTGGGAGGAGATTCTCTCACTCACCAGATTACCAATGATCTGCAAGCACAACTCTATGACGTGCATAACCAAAACTGTGAGTATGAGAACAGGTTTAAACATATAAGCTCTGCTACTAGTTTCATGATGATGGAGACCAGGACGTCATTTGTGGATGGAGAGCCTTTACCTTGGAAGACCGAGGAAGAGAAGGATTCGCCACCGCCACCAAAGAATTGATTCGTCATTGGTTTTGGCATCCCTTTGGCTTGTTCCAAGCTTGGGGGGAGTGCCGCGGTATCACATCACTATCTTTTATCTTTTTACTTTTTCAGTAGAGTCATATCATGAGTAGAGAAGTTATCATATAAGATGGTTTGCAGTATGGAAGTGTCTCTCCCTAGTTGGTTATCGTTGTATCCGTGGGTGTGATTTGCCGGTTTGAAATATTAATGAGAAGTTTCATCATTTACTTTCTATGCACATTATTTCAGTTTTCAACTTCTGTCATATGGTTGAGCTTGCTATTAGTACTTGGTATCACTCTAGAGATCATCAAGTTAATCTAGTTGGTTTTGGCAAACTTAGCTTGGGTCAGCAGAAATAATAATTTGAGTTGTTAGTATAAGAAAGAGGAATTTGCCTATTAGCTCATAAACTTAGTATTCACAAGTTAAGATCGCTTGCGCTTTCAATGAAGATTGCATTATTGGTTTCATCATATGTATATTTGTTTGTTTTCCTTCAACTCTTATTCTTGCTACCCAGCCTTGATAGCCAAAACCCTGTACTGAGAGTGAATGCTTCTCATGCATCCAAACCTTAAACCCAAAACCTTACCATTCATGTCCACCATACCTACCTACATCTGGTATTTCACTGACAGTCCAAGTAAATTGCTCATGTGCTACCTTTAAAACTTTCAAATTGCTCCTGTTTTGTGTTCCTGTTTTAGCTCATGAGGACGCAAATAGAGAATATTTATCTCACTTGTTGATTGGATTTCACACCCTGGACTAGTGGCTTCATCCGCTTATCCAAATGCTAGAAGAGCTGGCAGCGGGGTGCCCAGCCCCAAATAATAATACAAATTCTCTTTACTCCTTTTTCCCTTGATTTATTAGTCAAAGCATAATTGTGTAAACAAAAGAGAAAGAGGGATGACCTTCTATAACAGTTGCGTCCTTCTATGGGAGCCACTCTTGTGAGTCTAGTTGGCTTGTGATGTACTGTATTTTCTGTTTGCCATTCATTGACATAAATATACACCTCTCAAAATTTAGACACTCCTCCACGGTTTGTGATTGTTCGCAGGCACCCGAGGATTCCGTTAGCCATGGTTTGTGTAAGATGGATGGGAGGAGTGTCATGCATTTTATACCTCTGTTTTATTAAAATAAAAGCTTTAGGATATGAGTAGTCAATGCTTCCCTCTGCGAAGGGCCTATCTTTTACTTTTATGTTGAGTCAGTAAACCCATTTCCTTCTGTCTCTAGCAAGCATTTGAGTTTTTGTGATCACATCATCTATATGTTGATTTATTCAAGAGAGAATTCCTTATTTGGCCATTCCTTAAAATCTTGTTCCCTATTTGGCCCTTTAAAAAAATCTTCCCTATTTGACACATTAAATGTATTTTCTTCTTAACATGGCCCTATAGTGCATTCTTAACACAAATGGGGATGTAAAAAGACTCTTTTTCCCCTATGAATTTTTGTCCCCTTTTCTCAATCCATCACCATATCCAGTGCGGTCTCGCTCAGAAGATGCTAGACCTTTTGACCCTCCTTTGAATTTGATTGAATTCTGCATGGCGGCAATCATCACGTCTACTGCCTATTAACGCAGTGATGCGGGGGCAACAATGCCTGCTTGCATCAGACGCCCTGATGGGCAAAAAGCCTATTGAATTTAAAAGTGGTGAGTGGAAGCATGTATGTTTTTTCCTGAATGCTTTCTGGTTGCAAAACCTGGTAGCTACCCTACTCAGATATTGGAAACATATCAAAAATCATTTTCTAGAGGGATTCTAAGCTTCCATTACCAATGAAGGTCATAAGCATGGTGAGATCTTTTATAAATAGTACAGTCACCAAAATTTTATGTTTCTCACACCTTGGATAAAATTGTTAAAGCAATCTTTGTTTTGTTCCATTATTGTTATCAGATTATGCAATGAAAAGTGGAGTGAAGATCCAGTTTTACAATGGTGAACTGGTTGACACCACCTGTACAATTAGCTAAACATCCTAACATATTTTCATACCACTAGCTTTTCTTGGATCGATAGTTGATCTCCCGGAAGTTTTCAATTTTTTTTAAAGTCTGCACTCTACATTATCAGGAACATAAACAATTGGTATTCGCCTTATAACAAACAATTTTTATGCAGCTCCCTCTGACCTCTTTTTTTCGGTGTACATGAAGCATTCTTACGTTAAAGTTTTTAGGACCTAATGATTTAAGAGCAATAAAAGGATTTTCAGTTTCAACTAAGAGATAACGATTGGGGACTGATCACATGCTGCATTGGCTTTTATTTCCACATGTCTGGGTCGCTAACGAAGTTGAACTAATAATGCCACACATTATTCTTTTATTTCTGTGAGTGTCACTAAAACATTATGTGCATTTATCAAGGATGAATGAATGCCCATGTATTGCATTTTCCAGATGTAAAATAGATGATGGATGAGTTAAGGAGCTTTTAGAATGATCAAATACGAAAAGAAGTTGCGGTTACATGTTTTCTGCCGTTAATCAACTTTTATTTTGGAGTCGTCATTGTATCCTTACTCTGAATGCAATTTCTATATTCGCCGATATTACTATAGTCTCTTCTTTCAATGACAATACTTTGAATTTAACTCTTCGAAATAAACGATTCGATGCCTCAATTGCTAGTAATGCACGATACTCGTTTTTTTTATCCAGAATACCTGACGCTTGTTCATCTCCTTGAAAACAAAATCTTCATGACACCGAAGTCTCGAGCCGTTCCGAGTTCTTCGTAGCACGCTCTGCTGACCGTTTTCTTATATTTTGTTTGCTTATTTTCAACTCCAATTATGAATTTTGGTACAAAAATTCATCAGGGGCAAAATAGTCTTTTTACGTCCCCATTTGTGTTTAGAATGCACTATAGGGTCATGTTAGGAGGAAAATGAATTTAATGTGTCAAATAGGGAAGAATTTTTTTTAGGGCCAAATAGGGAACACGATTTTAAGAAAGGGCCAAATAAGGAATTCTCTCACTGTAAAAGAGTGCTATAATTAAACATGTTAAGCTCTACAATATAAACCTTGTTATAAAGACTTCACCTAAGATAAGTATATTTTCATTAAAAGTTCTCTGACCAAGAACGATGTTTGCCATTACCAATTTTGATTCTCTCTTTTGTATCTTTGTTCCTGATTCCCTTTATTTGTTTCAAGTTAAGTTATATGAGAGGAAGTTGCTGTCTGTAATGATTGGTGCATAGGTAAATGTGATGCTTCTTGTCCGTATTTTATTTATCGACTCTTCACTCCATAAACCTGTGGTCATGTTTTCTGAGTTCAGTTTCGCTTGGGGACAAGCGAGGTCTAAGCTTGGGGGGAGTTGATACGTCCATTTTGCATCACTATTTTATATCATAATTTTCTGTTATTCATTGATATATTTCATGTTATGATGCATCTCTTATGTTATTTTATCTTATTTTGCATGTTTTATAATTTTTTGGAGAATAAACACCGGGACCAGAAATCTGATGGAAAAAAGCACCGTCGAGATACCATATTTCAGAAGATCAGAAGAAGAAGAAGAAGGGGGACATCCGGGGGTTCCTAAAAGTCACGAGGAGGAACACAGCCAGACGGAGAGCCAGAGGGGGGCCACCAGGGGCCCACACCTAGGGGTGGCGCCATCCTGGCCGTGCCACCTAGGGGTGTGGCCACCCTGGCCCACCTCAGGCGGTCATATTTGCCCCTGGTCCCGACGGAACCCTAAGCCCCATTCCATCCTCGAAGAATTATTCCACCGCCGCTGCGAGGCGGAAAACACCCAAGAGAGAAAAGCTCTCTAGTAGGGAGAAATCTGCCGGAGAAATTTCTCTCCGGAGAGGGGAAATCACCGCCATCGTCATCGTCATCGCTCCGTGCATCATCAAGATCGTCATCATCATCGTGATCACCAACAGCACCATCACCCTCATCATCCACCTTCATCCCGCTGTAACAATTAGGGGCCTCTATCGTTGTTTTGCATTAGATCTCTCTCCCGGTGTGGATTACTTGTTAGTAGTTGATGCTTGTGAGATTTATCGGTGTTTGCACTTTATGACCAGATTGTTATCATCCATTATATCACCTCTGATTATGGTCCATATGATGTGTTGTGAGTAGTTCGTTTTGTTCTTGAGGACATGGGAGAAGTCAAATTGTTAGTAGTGAAGTAATGTTGAATAATATTTAATGTTTGATATTTAAGTTGTGGTGTTATTCTTCTAGTGATGTCATGTGAACATCGACTACATGATACTTCACCATTTATGGGCCTAGGGGAATGCATCGTGTATTTGGCTACTAATCGTGGGGTTGCCGGAGTGACAGAAACCTAAACCCCGTTAGGAAATCATTACACGAGGGAGCGTAGGATCCCGGAGTTTAAAGCTGTGGTTAGATTTATTTCTTAATTACTTTATTGTAGTTGAGGATGCGTGCAAGGGTTATAATCACAAGTATGTATTAGTCTTGGATGGGACGGTACATTAGCATAGATTCACCCACACAACACTTATCAAAACACCGAACATTATTCAGCTGCATGGAACAAAAGCACTTGACAGAAACCTCCCGTGTGTCCTCGAGAACGTTTGTTAATCATAAGTAAACTCACCGGCTTATCCTTTGCTAAAGACAGGATTGGGCCACCTGCTGCATTTTATTTACTCGCACTTTATTTATCTGCAATATCAAAAACCCCTACAAATCTGTTTTCAAGTATTTACAGTTATTTCTTCATCGAAACCGCTTGTCAACACCTTCTGCTCCTCGTTGGGTTCGACACTCTTATTTATCGAAAGTACTACGATACACCCCCTATACTTATGGTTCATCATGATCCAAGTAGAATTTTGTTTAGTGTAGTATTTCTTGAGTATTTTGGTACTGTAGGCGACAGCTTATGTGAGTTTGCATGCTTGATTTGAGTAGAAATAATGTAGTTTTGATGTATGTTTAGCTCTCATATAAGTCTCTATGGTAGTTTCCACCTTATAGTTGCCTGAAATTAATTTTTGTGATGATTGTTAAAAAAATCAGAGATGGATATTATAATTTTGGAGAGATATTTAGGAGCGATGCTCCTAGAAGGACAAGGCCCTCACGCTCATCCACTTCTGTGAGGCCATCGTACAATGAAGACGTTATTGCACCGAATAGTGACGATGCGGGAGGTGATGGTATCGCTAACCCATCTAGATTTCCTTGCATTACATTTCTAAGAAGTGAAGGTCTATTAGATGACTTTCAATATGCTTATTGAAAGAGTTGGTCTAACCAACTATATGGAGGATGAAGGGCCTCAGTATGCAACTCTCACAAAATATTTTGTTGATAGTTTTCAATTTCGAAACACGCATTATGGTCCCACTGTTGGCTTCAAATTATATAGTAGATCTTTTTCATTGTCCTTGGAAGATTTTTGTGCCATTTTAGGTATCAATGCTACCGGGACAGCGTGCCGGATTCAGGAGAAACCCGCGGAGCTTGCGGCGCTTTACCGAGAAATCACCAACGATAATGGTCGCTCATCCCAGCGTGGGAAGATAACGAACATTCAACTTCCTGCCCTTAGATATTTCACTTACTATATTGCAGTACACCGGCGCATCCTCGAGCACATATCAGGAGGAGGGTTCCTCCTCAGCATACTACGGGGGCGCCACCTCATGGTCCTTCTGGTGATTGATCTCCACTTAGGCCAAAAGCCTAAGCTTGGGGGGAGGTATACCAACATCACACTCATTTATATATCATGTTCGACTGGTTCTTTGTATATCCATGTTTTCGTTTTTTTTTGTTTTCTTTAATTTCTCTTCGTTTTATTGTTCTGTTCTTGTTTTCCAAAACACAAAAATACACATAATATTTCTGTTGTTTATCTTTGTTTGCTTCTTTAGTTTCTTTATTTGGTTTGCTTTCTTCTCTTGTTTCAGTTTAGTATTCAAAAAATAATCCAAAAATATTTTGTTTTGTTTGCTTGTTCTCTTTCTGTTCTTTTTTAATTGAAAAACCCAAAAATATTCATTGTTCTTCTTTTGTTTTGTAAAGTTTGCTGCAGAGTTCAACAGTCATTCGTGACTCCATTGGATCTTGGTTTTCATTATATATTATTCGAGCCACAAGTGAAGAGCAATAATGACGATCTATGACAGTTCAAGTTGTGGTGAGAGGCTGGTATGCACTCTATTTGTTTTCATTTTTGTACATATACCCATCCATGTGAGCATGCTTAGTTTGTTCATATAATATATATGTGATTTAATGGCTGCTATATAGTTCGTTCTGTCTCGTGTTTTGTTCCAATTTATTAATAGTAAATGACATGTCGTATAAATATTTGTTCGCATTGTGCTATTCGTAGAAGGGTATGATATTGTGGTAGCCTCCTTTGACGATTTCATTTGAATCGACCTGGCCCATGCTCACGCATGCTAAGACTGAAAACAAAAACTCAATAAGCCTCGATGATTTATTTTTCCTCACAGTTCTAGTATCAATTTTATGCCTTAGTGAATTTTGTTTTGTCGCAAGCATGATTATGATAGTTGTTGCTCTCTTGATTGTCGCTCCCTGTCTATTGCTAGCCTTCACTTGTACTGAGTATGAGCTCTACTCGTGCATCCAACTCCCCAAAAAACCAAAGTTTGCCAAATGTCTCCACCATACCTACCTATATGTGGTATTTAACCGCCACTCCAAGTAAATTGCTTATGTGCTACCTTTAAAACTTTCTAAAAAATATTCCTGTTTTGTGCCCCTGTTTTAGCTTATGAGGACGTAAATAGAGAATCTTTATCTCACTTGTTAATTGGATTTCACACCCTGGACTAGTGGCTTCATCTGCTTATCCAATTGACAGAAGAGCTGGCAACGGGGTGCCCAGCCCCAAATTAATACACACGAAATCTCTTCACTATTTTTGCCCCTGATTTATCAGTCACAGCATAATTTTGTAAACAAAAGAGAAAAAGGGATGACCTTCTACACCAGTTGCGTCCTTCACCATGGGAGCCGCTCTTGTGAATCCAGTTGGCTTGTGACGTACTGTAGTTTTTGTTTACCATTCGTTGACATTAGCATACATCTCCCAAAATATAGACACTCAGTGTCAAACTTTTAATACCTCTGTTTAATAAAATAAAATCTCTAGCACATGAGTGATCTCTGCTTCCCTCCGTGAAGTGCCTTTCTTTAACTTTTATGTTGAGTCTCCATCTTCTAACTTTATGCACTTTCTTGAGAGCAATGGCTGTTATTCTTAGTGTAAGGATAATTGTGTAACTTTTTTTGATGATTGTTGAAAAAATTCAGAGATGGATATTACAATTTTGGAGAGATATTTAGGAGTGATGCTCTTAGAAGGACAAGTCCCTCACGCTCATCCACTTCAGTGAGGCCATCGTACAATGAAGACGTTATTGCACCGAATATTGACGATGCGGGAGGTGATGGTATCGCTAACCCATCTAGCTTTCCTTGCATTATTTCTAAGAAGTGCAGGTCTATTAGATGACTTTCGTATGCTTATTGAACGAGTTGGTCTAACCAACTATATGGTGGCTGAAGGGCCTCAGTATGCAGCTCTCACAAAATCTTTTGTTGAGAGTTTTCAATTTCGAAACACACATTTTGGTCCCACTGTTGGCTTCAAATTATACAATAGATCTTTTTCTTTGTACTTGGAAGATTTTTGTGACATTATAGGTATCAACGCTATCGGGACAACATGCCGGATTCAGGAGAAACCCACGGAGCTTGCGGCGCTTTACCGAGAAATCACCAACGATGATGGTCGCTCATCCCAGCGTGGGAAGATAAGGAACATTCAACTTCCTGCTCTTAGATAGTTTACTTACTATATTGCTACCAGTATCCTTGGTAGGGAGAACACTAGCAACATTTCTAGTTACCACCTTGCTTTCATTGATGTTGCGCTGAACCGTAGCACGAAGTATAACCTTGGTGCACTTGTTGCACGCCGCCTTGCTGCTAAGGGGCCTATTTTTTGGGGCATTATTGCTACACGTATAGCAACTGCTTTAGAATTTTCTATTGCTCCTGATGATGAATTGATTGCTCCCTATGGACTTAACCTTGCTGCCATGAAGTCCCATCAGTTTGTCACTTCTAACTCTACTGCTGAACGTTTAGTATATAGAGTTTTATATATAGATGGAGAGGAGCGAAAAGTTACTTTGCCGCAGCCTGTTTTGTTTAAGATTGACAAGTCACCATGGTCGCTCTCCAAGGAGGAGGTAGACGAGCATCTGAGCACTACGGAGTTTTACCGGTAGCAGGAGAGGCGAGACGCGCCTCCCGAGGACCACAACATGCAGTACATCGGCGCATCCTCGAGCACATATCAGGAGGAGGGTTCCTCCTCAGCATACTACGGAGGCGCCACCCCATGGTCCCCTTGGTGATTGATCCCCACTTAGGCCAAAAGCCTAAGCTTGGTCGGAAGTATACCGACACCACACTCATTTATATATCATGTTCAATCGGTTCTTTGTATATCCATGTTTTCGTTTTTTTCGTTTTCTTTAGTTTCTCTTCGTTTTATTGTTCTGTTCTTGTTTTCCAAAACACAAAAAGACCAAAAATAATTCTGTTATTTCTCTTTGTTTTCTTCTTTAGTTTCTTTATTTGGTTGTAACATCCCTGATTTTTGGAAATATTCAAAAATCTCAAAAACTTAAAACTTTTGTTTTCTTGTTATGTAAGGAACCAAAAAAACCAAATGAGATGCAAGACATAAAAGAAAACAATAATTATACCAATGAATTGGGAATTATAATCCAACTATGCCTATGTTTTCTTTTCAAAAAAATCCTAAACTTTATTTATTTATCTTTTCTCTTTTCAAAGTTATATTTTTAGCAAACCCTATGTCTGTGAAATGTTTTCTTAAAGTATTTTTACTTATATAAAACAAGTTAAGGGACTTTAAGAAAATAACACCTTCAAATGTGTATGCCTCTTAACTTTTATTTGACTTAGTTTCAATTAAATTATCTTTGTAAATTAGAAATAACATTAAGTTTCTACTAGTGTTTCTTTCATAATTTGAAAATGTAAAAATTCAAATGGGTTTGAAACCACACAAAAATGGTTCTATTTGAAATACAATGTTTTTACAAGAATTAAGAAATTGGTTTGAGATTATTTGAAGATTTTATGCAAAAGTTATCAAAAAAAAAAAGGGAAAAGAAACAGAACAAAAAAAAGAACAAAAAGAAAAACAGGCATTGCCAGCCCAGCACAACCTGGGCCAAGCCCAAGTGCTACCTACCACGCAGAGCAAAGGAAACCCCAGCCCAGCCCACTCCGCGGCCTGTCACCCTCTTCTCTCGCTGACAGGAAGGTCCCACCTGACGTCACCATGACGTCAGCGTCTTCCACCCCGCGAGAAATCCGCGCGCACGCCTGCGTCCCGTCGCCCACGATCTCCTCCTCCGAACCTCTCTAAGGCCTTGTTTGGTTTCAAAGGATTAGTAGGGATAATCTCTAGAGGGTTTGGGTGAAACCTCCACCTCCACCCAATCCCCTCAAATCACTTCCCCTCCAATCCACTTGCTAGAGGGAGTGGATTTGATATGGAGAAAAAATACATTAGAGGTTGGAGAATTTTGGGGAAACTGGGGATAAACCCTCCTAAATACGCTTGTACCAAACAGGATTTGGGGTATTTTTAGGGATTTGGGATTTGACCGGGATAATCCATCCCAATCCCCAAATTTACACCCGTACCAAACAAGGCCTAAACGTGCCCCTAGGGCCGCTCCTCATTTCCCATCTCGTCCCTCACTCAACGATTCCCCGAGGCGCCACAATTTCTTCGCCGGAGATCCACCCTTCTGTCGCCGCGATCTGCAATTCCGGCGGGCTAAACGAGCCAGAGCCGCCCCTTCTACTCCCCGTGCAATCGCCGTGGTCTACTAATTCCCCGAGCCACCCCTCTGACCTTCTTGCGCAGCCCACCGTCGCTGTCGAGCGCCCCCGAGGCCACCAGAAACCGTGCCATCCCCATTCGCGCCCCGCCGCCATTTCAGGAAGAGAACTTCGTCACCGACGCCACCATCTTCTCAACGGCGTTGCGCTGAGAGTTGTGGACCACTCCGCTGAGGTTGGCAACCACCGAAGCGCGCCGACGTCATTTTTCCGAGCAGTCGCCCCGCTCTCGGCCATTCTCCGGCCACTCCCTCCGGTGAGATTCGAACTCTAGCCATCTTGGCCGTAGGATCTTGATCCAGTGGCCCTGATAGATCACTTAAGTGAAGAGGTACCAGCCAGTAGGGTAGCACCATGTCAGCCTGGTGCCCTGTAACTATCCGCCGCCCGTGCGACGCCTAGCCTAGACCAAGCCCACCCCCTGCACGTCACCCTGCGCGGCAGATAGGCAAATTGAATCCAGCCCGTCTGTAGATTTATTTCCGAATAAAAATAGAGAAATAATTTTGCACAAAGGACCCTGTAACTTGTAATGTTCATAACTTTTGATCCACTTAGCCAAATTTAGCAAACTTGGACTTTTTGAAATCCCCTGAACAAGTAGAAACTTTTGGCACTGTCCAAATTAAAATTTGAAAAACTTAACTTGGTTCAATTTTAAATATGCTTGTTTGATGAATTCTGGCATAATTCAAATTCTACAAACCCAAAAATTGCAAATAAAATATTTTTGGAATCCTTAGGATGTGTGCTTTCATACCCTCTATCCCAAAATAATATTTGAACCAATTTAAATGGAGTTTAGAATTTAAATAACCATTTACGTATTTTGCACCTATTTTTAATTCTATAAATAATTTGAATTAGTTTTCTTCTGGAAAAATTGTTCCATTTAGTAACCTTAGACCAGAGAAACCAGTAAAAAAACTATTTGTGATCAGAGAACTCACTCCATGTAATCTTTTCCATATAAACCATCCATAGTAGTCAGCCTTTATAAATTAAATTGTTGCTTGATGAAACCCCTTTTTAGGAAATTTGTGGTGTGATCATTTTTATCAAAACCAACACCCATTTCATGTTGACCTTATGGAAAGTAACTTTTGGACTAGAAAACCATAGCCCAATATCTTTTGTAAATTTACAAGCCATATTGTAAATTCCTTCAACCCTACAAACCAAAGCCATAAAACCTAAACCATATCACATCCACTTCTTTTGTATATTGAGTGAAGTGATATTCCTTGACAACCCTTAAACACCAATAGAAAACCCCATGAACAAACACTTAGTTCTTTTTCATGTTGAACTATGTGTCAAAACCTTGTCCATGTTAACACCAATCAAGTTGAATAACTTGTTATGCTTCTGTATTGTATATTTTTGTTGTATTTGTTTGTTGGTTGGTGAATTGCTTGTTTATTGTTATTTATTTGTATTGTTTAGATTGTACGGAGAGAAACATTATATTTGTGAAGAGAGTGCCTCTATACCAACTTCTACAAGGCAAGTGATGCTCATGTCCCACTTTTTATTGCATTAGAGTTTTCAGTAGTGTGCATGATAGGTGATATTATTATTTTCCAAGTATATGCTATGCTCAGAACACCTAGTAGTGTGTAGCCAACCTGAAACCCCTGCTAGGTACTAGTTTAGCTATACTAGAACGATATCACAACTGCTGCTGCTATTTATTTGGGTTGTGATACTTTAAAGATTGAAATTTAACAACCCAATGAAACACCTGGGTTGATTGGTAATTGCTTGGATAATGTTGAGTGGCTACTCAGGGCCATGTCCATACTGGTTGTCACCTGGGTCACTCCCAGGGCCATGGATGTGGTGGTTGTCACCTGAGGGTACACTTGTGGATCGCCACCCAGGACTAAAGAGATCTGTAGGTCTTCCATGTATAGTTAGCTTCCAGTGCAGCCTTGAGGTAATATGGGCTCTGCCAAGATTAAGTAAGTTGTGGGGGTTCATCCTTTTGTATGACATGGGGTGGTAGAATTTTAGGAGCGTCGAGTCATGCTGGTATGGTTGAATCTGTCACACCCCTGTTTTTAAGCACTTGTTTAATATTAAATTAGCAAGCCTCTTAAGACTTTTGTAAGACAATTAAGTGGACAACATGTTTGTGTAGTCATGTTTATCTATGCAATATAAGTGGTGTGTTTCTTTTCACTCAATTGAGGATTTTCCCTGATGATTGATTATTTCCTGCCTGATGTTTTTTAACTGGAAACCCCAAGTTTTTTCTTCTCAAACTTTGGGGAATGCTTGATTCACTCATGATAGCATTATTTAGTCATGTCTTGACCAAGGAAACACTTTTGTTTGGATTTAAATAGCTTTGGGAATTTATTTCCTATTTAAACATTTAGCAGAAAAACAACAGAACTAGCTGTTTTCCACACTTGTTTTCAGGGGGTAAACATATTTGATTTGTTGTTTTCTTGTTGTATTATGATTGACCATGTTATGGAATACAACTAAATGCCACTGGTTTAAATTTATTACTTGGAAAAAAACCTAATCCATGATTGTTTTCCTAGTATAAAAATATTGCAAAAACCAATTCTATTTGAAAAACAGAAACATAGCCTTTTGGATAGTTGTTTTCAGAAGGTTAACCAACTCAAATTCTTGTGTACTTGTTGTTTTCTCAAACTAGAAAGTACATAGAACAATTATAAACTTGAATTTTCAAAATCCAAGTTCATTTGCCCTTTCAAACAGAAGCAAACGTTTGCTTCAAATCACTGTTTTTCCAACACTTAGTGAAAATTCTCACTAATGCTTTTTCTGAATTTTCTGAAACTGTTTTTGAACCAAACTTTGGAGACTTGTTTCTCTGCCAATTCTTCATAGTTTTAAATGAAATTGGTGTCTAATGTTGTTGCCTTGGATCCCTCTGTAACCCCATGTGCTTGTTGGCCCGAGAGTTGCCTTAGCTTGGAAGGAATAAGGGAGGGAAGAGAGGCTCGGGATGGGTGTGAGCTGAGAGAGAGAGGAGCAGTGGCAGCCGTTTTTCCACATGCCTAAGCTATCCTAGCCCCACTGTGGTCACTAGTGCCCTAATGCACCGCCCCTGGCTCAGGAGAACACGAAGAAACCGGGCCCCCACCTCTCTGCTTGCCAACGCGCACGCACACATGCACACCCGAGAGCCCCGTGTTGCCCTCGTGCCTACAAAGCCCCCGAGGCCGTGCCCTCTCGCCAGAGCACGCCACCACCCTCCACGACCCCACCCACGAGAAGCCTAGCCGTGCCTCGCCGTGTGCGAGCGGCACGAGCAGTTTCTCGCCACCGGCCACCGAGAGATCCACCGAAACGAATCGAGGGATCCCGTGCGTAAGGGCTCGGCATTTTCGCACGAACGTGCTCCCCGTAGCCCTAGGCGCCTCCCTGACACTTTCCCCCGCCGTGTTGCTTGCAGAATCGCCCGCGCCATCGCCGCCGTGTCCGCCGCGCCGTCGTAGAGAGGAGCACGCCGTGGAGGAAACGAGCACCATCGTCGCCGCGCCATCAGCACCCCACGACCCCACCGCCACCACTCGCCGCTCCACAGCAACCCTAGGTGAGCACCCAGCCCGTCCCGTGCACGCCGGTAGGGTGTTCGTCCGCAGCATGGTCGTGTGAGAAGAGAGGAGGAATAAAGAAGCAGCGCCGTCGATCGGGAGATCTACGGCTGCGCTTAAACGGGATTTTCCCGCGCCCTCCGCCCGCGCGTGCGCGTAGCTGGGCTAGCCTAGGCGCTAGTTGGGCCAGGCGCAGCGGATCTGGCCCATCTGGGCATTTCCCTGTTAAATTGAAAATAGCATTTTTTTCTGGCAGATTGATAGGTGCTAGCTTTTGGCCTAGGATTGTTAGCAAATGATTTTATTTAACCTTGCTAATTTTTGTACTCATAGCCATACAAAATCACAACCACCTCCCATTGTTATTTTTCTGTAGCTATTTTGCCAGACAGTACCCTTAAAATTGAAATGAATAGAACTTCAAAATTTCATAATATTTTTTAGCATACTCAACTGTTTTGGAAAGCCCTTGTCAATACCTACCAGTAGAATTTTAGTTTTCACCAAGGTGAGTTACCATTTGGAAATTCCATCCATTTTGGTAAAACATCTGTGAGCCATTCCAAGAATTTTAGGGGGAGTTTGGGGCATTATTTTTGCGTGGGACCAATTGGAGGTGCTTTGTAATGTTAAGTACTATCACATCCTAGAAGGATTTAATTTTTGGAGCCATAGAAAAAATTAGGGAGATAGAACAAGTTTTGGTACTTTTCTGCCTAATTTTAATTCCTAGATCTTATTTTATATGTTCATGTTGTGATGTGCAAATGATGTTTTCTTGCTTGTAATGTTGTTTTCCAGTGTGGTTATGATGTTTACAAGTTATATGAACCTGTTAGAATAAATGGTTTGAGTGGTAGAATTTTTATAATTATTTTCCATGCAATAGATCTTGCTCATAACTTAATTTTCTACCTAGGTTTTTGAGTAGATTTTTAAATGTTTATTAGGCTTATTTATAGATTAATTTTCATGGAACCAGTACCATTTTGGTACTGATATTTTGGTTATAGCACCTCTGGTTACTTGGTGCTTTTGTTTGGAATAGATTTAAATAGCATTGCTTAAGTCTAGTTTTCATACTAGAATTTACATGCATGCCTTTTTGTCTTGTTTTCCACTAGGGAAAAATATGAATCTTTGTTGTTGAAAACAGAGGATGGAATGTCCTTGTGGCATTGTTATCTTAGTGTTTTCACCTCTGTTTTTTTCCCTTAGATAGTACAAAAGCATGAGTAACACTTGGGTGCCTAGAATTAATTCTCTCACATGTGTAGCAATTTTAGCCTAGTTTTTCCTTGGTCAATAGCTAGACTTCTTATTTTGTTTTTGTGGGATCCAGTAGAATTTTGGTACTGATTAGAGGAGTATTTCACCTCTGTTAGTTTGCACACTTGTGCATAAAATTAACAAGTGTAGTGTAAACTAGTCTAGTATTTTTCCAAAGTTTCTACTAGTATGAGTAGGAGTTTTTGGGACTAGTTTGTTTGTTTTGAGAACTTTTAGGAATGTGACCAGAGGCTTACTAACCTCTTTATGAGCATTTTGCTAGTGGAACACCCACTGGTATTTTTGCATCATGGTGGAAAATGAGCTTGACTTGTTGTCATGAGCCCTTTTCACCACTTCCATATTTTAGCTTTTATTTGTGCTTGCCATAGAGAATGTTGGGGGAGTTTTTAGACATCATATTGTGTTTTATATGACACCCTACTGTCTAGTAACAAGTGTTTTACCCCACTGGTCCATGGTGCTCTTAACTAAAAATCATTGAGTTTGGCCACACATAAACACTAGGAAAAAACAGTTTTTCCCACTATAGTTTTTAGGCCAATTTTTCTTAAGGGAAAATTGAGTACTCTGGGTGATACATTTTAATTGCTTTCTGTATGTATCACTTGTAGCATTGTTTGTCTTGGTTGGCTCTGAAAGTGTGCCTTTATTTCTTTTTACGACATTAGAAAACGAGGAAGGAGGAATTGCTGAAGAGGGGTATTGCAACTCCTGTTACTTTCAGGACCAGGACCATCACTTGTACCAAGGCAAGCCATCCTAATGCTTGCTGTATAAATACTTATCATTATCTATAATGCATGCTTCTCACTTCTGAAGTTTTCACAAAACTATACTCTCAAAACTATTTTTGTTGTGAATACTACTACTATTAATATTACTAGAAGAAGGAATCATATTAATAGTCAACTTGGTATTACCAAGCCCTTAGCCACTAAATGGTATATAAATACCATTCACCAAATTAAAACTTGGGTTCTTAAATGAACTAAATAAAATGTGCTTTTGTAAACAAATGCCTTATGGAAGAAAAACCCCGGAGGAAGGGTGAGACCCTGTCTACCGGAAGGATGTCATGATGGGAAATTTTGAGAAATGTTTACAAAAGACACATAACCTAGTCTTCGCTGGACAACCATTATCGTACTGCCACTTTACCCCAATATGGGTAGGGGCTTGATTAAAAGCTGGTTATGGTTAGTATGTGAGCTATCTCAAGTGCTATAGGGGATTGGATCCTCCGAACCAAAATGTCGCTAGGAGTGAGAATACGGGACATCTAAAGTGTGGGATTGATTTTCCCTCCGGATGCAGCAGTTGGGTCTCCTGTTGGGGCGGTGTGGGACACGGCTTGCCAGGGAGGGTAACCCCAATTGAAGAGATAGTCATGTACTAGCTTGTACATAGTGGATAGTCAGGATCAGCTATCTGATGTTCTCATAGGTTGAGAACAGTCCATGGTTGTTTCATGGCGGATTCTGGATCTAGTGGAAATGTGTACACCTCTGCAGAGTAAAACTATTTCGAGATAGCCGCGTCCTCGGATATGGACGGTTGAATGGCCATGTAGCTAGTATTGTGTCAAATTTTCAAAAGAGGCTTTTGAAGGACGGCTTTGTACCTGTGAGGTACTAAGGAGGAATGAATTGGTATCTGCGAGATACTGATGAGAAGGAAACTATTACTAAAAGTTTCTGAAAAGAAAACTTTCTTTTCTAAAAATCTTATAAAACCTCCGAGATATGTGATATCCACGAGAGAAAAACTACATTATTTTAAATGATCTTTCACGAAGAACTAAACCTGAAGAATCAACCATGATAAATCTTTTATCTGTCATGGGTAGCTAAACCATATGTATGGCCTACCCACTCCACCAAATAAGCATGTATGCATAATTGTAAGCTCATAAAGGATGTCTTGTTGAGTACATTCAAATGTACTCATTTGGTTTCGCCCCTGGTATCTACTTATCAGACTATGAAGAGCCACCCCAGGAGGAGTTCTATGAGGAGGAGTTCTACGCTGATGGCCCTGCGAGTTAGGATCGTCTCCCAGTCAGCAGCCTGTAGGATGAGGCGTGACTCGGGTTCTACTACGCTATGCTTATCGTCTTCCGCTATGTTTATTTTGAATGCATGTCCTGTGTGACAGTTGTCAAGAACTTGGTCATGTGACCATTTATGTAAGACTCTATTATTCGTGTAATGGATGATGTATTCTGTATGCCAACTACGTATGTTGTTCACAACTGGTTATTCTGGGATTGTGAATGAATGCATATGAGGGGTTCTGGACCTTCCGGTCTGGGGCCTCTACAAAGTTGGTATCAGAGCCATCCTGACTCTAGGAGACCTTAGTTAGCATGGACGTTAGTGTATACTCCAAAAATCTAAGTTACAAGTACAAAAAGATAGGATATATGACTATGCATAAAAATATTCCCTATATCCCACCACCTCGCTGTGTCAAACTCTACTTGCATTAAGATTGTTCTTTGCATAAACTTAAAACTTTGCACACTGTGGTCTCACTTAAACTATACTTAAAATTTTGTGTAGATGGACGTGGTCATCACCGAGGCTTTCCAGTTGGGACGTCCACGTGGCGAGACTTTCCTTTTCGAGGAGAGGCTAGTAGCTATGGCTACTGTGTTGGGACGCCGACTTCCGGAGCTGCGAGGGGGACTAGTTGACGGTGCACCTCTGGAGGGAGACTGGTACGCGGAGGTCACTATCCGTGCACCTCTGGCTAGCCCGACAGTGGAGGCCTACGTCTTCCGTGCTGTTGATCTTTCTTGGACCGAGGCCGCCGTGCGGGTGATTCAGGAGTCAGTGGCACGACTGGCACACATCGGGGAGTACATGTTCATCGGTTCCTAGTTCGAGTTGATTGGGAGGCGCGATGAGGAGGGCATACCACTTCCTGTCGAGCCAGACACTACCACTGTTGGTCCACACTTGGACGAGATGGAGATTCTGTTATACCGCACTCAGCACAGGTTGGACGATCAGCGACTCGCTCACCACCTCGGCACACAGGTGCACCACACACTGATAGCCGAGACTGACGAGCTGGGGGCTGAGCTTCACGACAGCCAGGAGGAGAGTGGAGCACTGGCACAACAGTTGTCCCAGTTGAGGGAGGAGTTTGAGGTCTCCACCGCGAGGAGCCGTGCCTTGGAGAGACAGCTGCGGGCCACCCGTCTGAGCCGTGCTCGTCTCACTAGCAGGATGATGGCTCTGGAGGGGGCTAACTCAGTTCTGCATGCTAGGCTTCAGATAGCTCATGATGACATAGCCGCGAGAGACTCTGCCATAGAGGACCTTGAGGAGGCGGGCGCAGAGCTCAGCAGGGAGATTGAGGAGCTCCTGCCAGTAGAGGATGTTCCGTCCGACTTGGAGGGGATGGATATGAGTGAGGCTAGCGAGCAGGATGATGATGACCTGCTTAGCGAGGAGGAGGAGGAGGACCCTGAGGAGCGTATCTTCGAGGTTGGGGACAGTGACGACTCTGTGTAGTCACATCCTCCTCACCCTTAGCACTTGATGCTGGTCTAGATGCTAGATAAGTATGCTAGATCGTTTTGCTAGTAGTAGCCCTGCGATGACCCCCCAATCGCACCCCTTGTAGCTCGATGAAGCCTTCCTTGTAAGATATGGCTTGTAATGTGTGTGTGTATTGTCAAAAACTCTGTTTAGTTATTGTGATGAATGAAATGTTCTGCTTGGTTCTTTGATGATTGTCACTATCTTGCGTTCATTTCATCCATGTTTGCGACTGCCCCGCTCTTGTTTTTGAAACATATCACTCGTATTCCTTTTGTTGGTGTTAAAGGTACTGGGTTTTCAAAAACAAGAATTTATTTCTAAACCTTACACATGTTTTCACTTCAGCATGGCACCTCGTCGCGAACCCCCACCGCCACCACCACCCACAGTGGAGGCGCTGTTGGCCCTGCTGATGGAGGATCGCCAGGCCACCCGAGCTGAGAGTGCAGCTACCATTGCCGCTCTGCAACAACTAGCTGCTGCCAACAACCACAATGGCAATGGCAATGGTGCTCGCTCGAGACTGAGAGACTTTCAGCACACCAACCCCCCAGTCTTCACTAGGATTGTGGAGCCTCTCGATGCTGACGACTGGCTCCGCACCATTGCAAACAAACTGGAGGTTGCTGCAGTTGAGGAGAATGATAAGGTCCTGTTTGCCTCCCATTTTCTTGTTGGTCCTGCCAGGACTTGGTGGGAGACTACACGTGAGACTGTTGCTGCTGGTCACGTGTTCAACTGGGAGGATTTCTCTGCAAGATTCCGCAAGTATCACATTCCCCAAGGAATGATGGCACTTATGCGGGAGAAATTTCTGAACTTGACGCAGTGAAGTATGCCAGTGTCTGAATACTGGGAGAATTTCACTACTCTGTCCCGGTATGCACAGGAGGATATTAACACTGATGCTAAGAAAAGAGAGAGGTTCTTAAATGGGCTGGATGATGAGCTCCAGTGCGCTCTAGTGGTGGTTCCATTCCAGGACTTGGAGACCCTTGCAAATGCCGCTATGGTACTGGAGCACAAGCGGAAATCTGCTGATGATAACCGCAAGAGGAAAATAACTGCGCATGGAGGACCTAGTGCTCAAAGGACTCGCAACACTCCGTATGCGAGGCCACCATCCCACAAGGCGCCTGCTTATGCACCCCGCCCCAGCCACAACTATGCACCAAGGCCCAACAACTACAACCACCCTGCACCTTATGCACCAAGGTACGGAGGAAATAGCTATGGCGGTAACCATGGTAATCATTCTAGGAATCATCATGGAAACCGCTATGGAGGCAACAATGGTGGAAATGGGAACAACTCCAACAATGCTCCCAAGCCTAACCCAAGCCCGAAGCTTTCTGGAGGTTGCTTTGCCTGTGGAAAGGAAGGTCACTTTGCTCGGGAATGCCCCACCAGGGTTACTGCCCCAGCCCAGCCTACTGCAACCAAGATGAACCATGGTCCTTCCACTTGACGGCAGAATAGGATGAAGGGACACCTGAACCACGTCAATGCTGCAGAAGCTCAGGAGGCGTATGTTTCCTGTCAACTCGGTGCCAGCCGCAGTACTGTTTGATTCGGGTGCATCGCATTCCTTTGTCACTAAACCGTTTGCTGAGAAAAGTGGTATGAAGCATTCCCGTATGCACAACCCTATGTTAGTACAAATACCTGGGGATAGTACTAAAGCCAACCTAATTTGCAATGAAATACCAGTAGAAATACAAGGGAAAACTTTTCATGCTGATCTAATAGTGCTGGGATCCAAAGGGATAAAAGTGGTACTCGGTATGAACTGGATGACCAAGTATAGGGGAGTTATTGACTGCACTAAGAAATCTATTGAAATGATCTCTGAGGATGGGGAAAAGGTTGCGTACACTGCAACTAAACCCTCGTCACAAGTTCACTGCCACACTGGTATAGCCCACCCTGTCCTTGAGGAAGTCCCGGTCGTTTGCGAATACCCGGATGTTTTTCCTGAAGAGTTACCCGGTATGCCCCCTGATCGGGATATCGAGTTTGTGATCGAGTTAGTGCCCGGAACTGGACCCATAGCACAGAAGCCTTATCGGATGAACCCAAAAGAACTAGATGAGTTGAAGGCACAGCTGGATGACATGTTAAGGAAAGGTTTGATTCGCCCTAGTGCATCGCCATGGGGATCTCCGATCATTTTTGTGGAAAAACGGGACGGCACCACTCGTTTATGTGTGGACTACCGCAAGTTGAATGATGTTACCATCAAGAACAAATACCCGTTGCCCAAAATTGAAGACCTGTTTGACCAGCTGAATGGGGCCGTAATCTTCTCTAAGATCGACCTTCGGACTGGTTATCACCAATTGAAAGTCCGTGATACTGATATTCCCAAGACTGCTTTCACCACTCGTTACGGGCTGTATGAATACACCATGATGTCCTTTGGTCTAACCAATGCCCCTGCCTATTTCATGAATCTCATGAATAAGGTATTCATGGATTTTCTAGACAAGTTTGTCGTGGTGTTTATTGACGAAATTCTCATATATTCAAGGAGTGAGGAAGAACACGAAGAACATCTGAGAATTGTGCTCGGAACACTTCGTGAGCATCAATTGTATGCTAAGTTTAGTAAATGTCAATTCTGGTTGACGGAAGTCAGGTTTCTTGGACATGTAGTATCTGTGGGAGGAATATCTGTTGACCCTACTCTAGTTCAGTCTGTGGAGAAGCGTGCTGCTCCGACCAACCAGACTGAAGTCAGATCCTTTCTGGGTTTGGCAGGATATTACCGCAAGTTTGTTCAGGGATTCTCGAGTATAGCCAGACCCCTCACCCAGTTGCTCAAGAAGGATAGCAAGTTCCTATGGACGGACAAGTGCGAAGAGAGTTTCAATGAGTTGAAGCGTCGACTTGTGTCTGCTCCAATCCTTATAATGCCGGATATCACCAAGAATTTCGACGTATATTGTGACGCTTCTAAGCTTGGTCTTGGAAGCGTACTTATGCAAGAAGGGAAAGTGATATCTTTTATATCCCGCCAGTTGAGACCCCACGAGTTGAATTATCCCACTCATGACTTAGAGCTTACTGTTGTTGTTCATGCCCTCAAGACATGGCGACACTTTCTTATGGGAAGAAGAGTGGAAATTTACACGGATCATAAGAGTTTAAAGTATATCTTTACTCAACGTGAGCTCAACATGAGGCAGCGCCGCTGGATTGAGCTCATTAAAGATTATGATCTGAGTATTCATTATCACCCTGGAAAGGCAAATGTGGTTGCGGATGCTCTTAGTCGAGAGCCGTTCTCTCTAAATGCTATGATTCTAGTAAGGCAGCCCGAGTTGTGGAAAGAGCTAGACCAGCTTGGCATTGAAGTAGTCAGCTATGGTATGTTGGATGCCATAGAGCTTAAACCAACTCTGGTTGACCAAATCAAAGAGGCGCAGAAGGGCCAGAAAAGTATTGATGGTATTAAGGCCCGCGTGGAGAAGGAGAAGGTTGCTGGGTTTACTATCGATGCTGATGGGGGATTATGGTATGAAGGCCGTATTTGTGTTCCCTCTGAGTCTGATCTCAAGCAGACCATCATGGCCGAAGCTCATGAGACCATGTATTCTATCCATCCTGGAGGAACAAAGATGTATCAAGACCTGAAGGAGAGATTCTGGTGGCATGGAATGAAGCGGGAGATTGCTTCATTTGTAGCCAAGTGCCATGTCTGCCAGCAAGTGAAAGCTGGGCACCAGCGTCCCGCTGGCTTGCTCCAGCCGTTGCAAATACCTGTTTGGAAGTGGGATGAAGTAGGTATGGACTTCATCACAGGACTTCCTAGGTCCAGCCGAGGAAATGATTCTATATGGGTTGTCGTGGACAGGCTCACCAAAGTTGCTCACTTTATTCCTGTTCGGACCACCTATCGTGGAGATCAGCTTGCTGATCTTTACATTACTCGCATTGTCAGCCTGCACGGAGTCCCAAGCAGGATTGTGTCTGATCGAGGTACACAGTTCACATCTAGATTTTGGAAGAAGTTGCACGAGAGTTTGGGAACCAAATTAGCTTTTAGCACAGCCTATCACCCGCAGACTGATGGACAGACAGAGCGTGTGAACCAAATTCTGGAAGACATGCTCCGTGCTTGTGTGTTGTCCTATGGAGTTAAATGGGAAGACTGTCTGCCTTTCGCAGAGTTCTCTTACAACAACAGCTATCAGTCTAGCTTGCAAATGGCCCCTTTTGAAGCATTGTATGGGCGTAAATGCCGTACACCTCTGAATTGGACTGAGACTGGAGACAGTCAGGTTTTTGGTGTGGACACTTTGAAAGCTGCAGAAGAGCAGGTTCAGCTTATTCGGGAACGTTTAAAGACAGCTCAATGTCGTCAGAAGAGTTATGTGGATACGAAGCGTCGTGATGTCTCTTTCAGCATTGGAGATTTCGTGTACCTTCGTGTTACGCCACTCAAAGGGATGCAGCGTTTCCATGTCAAAGGAAAGCTGGCACCCAGGTATATTGGCCCTTTTAAGATCTTGGCACGTCGTGGCGAAGTTTCTTATCAGTTAGAATTACCCGAGGAGTTATCTGCGTTTCACAATGTTTTCCACTAGTCATTGCTCCGGAAATGTCTGCAAGTTCCCGAGAAGGACCTCTCGTATCAAGACATAGACTTCCGAACCATTGATATCAATGATGACTTGACTTATCGTGATAGACCCCTGCGGGTTCTCGAGGAGATTGTGTGCGCTACCAGGAGGCGTGCTACCTGGGAGCGTGAGGATGATATCAGGAAGGAGTTCCCTGATTTTCTTAAAGCCTAGACCCGCGAATCTCGGGACGAGATTCTTTTAAGGGGGGAGATTTGTCACACCCCTGTTTTAAGCACTTGTTTAATATTAATTTAGCAAGCCTCTTAAGACTTTTGTAAGACAATTAAGTGGACAACATGTTTTTGTAGTCATGTTTATCTATGCAATATAAGTGGTGTGTTTCTTTTCACTCAATTGAGGATTTTCCCTGATGATTGATTATTTCCTGCCTGATGTTTTTTAACTGGAAACCCCAAGTTATTTCTTCTCAAACTTTGGGGAATGCTTGATTCACTCATGATAGCATTATTTAGTCATGTCTTCACCAAGGAAACACTTTGGTTTGGATTTAAATAGCTTTGGGAATTTATTTCCTATTTAAACATTTAGCAGAAAAACAACAGAACTAGCTGTTTTCCACACTTGTTTTCAGGGGGTAAACTTATTTGATTTGTTGTTTTCTTGTTGTATTATGATTGACCATGTAATGGAATACAACTAAATGCCACTGGTTTAAATTTATCACTTGGAAAACAACCTAATCCATGATTGTTTTCCTTGTATAAAAATATTGCAAAAACCAATTCTATTTGAAAAACAGAAACATAGCCTTTTGGATAGTTGTTTTCAGAAGGTTAACCAACTCAAATTCTTGTGTACTTGTTGTTTTGTCAAACTAGAAAGTACATAGAACAATTATCAACTTGAATTTTCAAAATCCAAGTTCATTTGCCCTTTCAAACAGAAGCAAACTTTTGCTTCAAATCACTGTTTTTCCAACACTTAGTGAAAATTCTCACTAATGCTTTTTCTGAATTTTCTGAAACTGTTTTTGAACCAAACTTTGGAGACTTGTTTCTCTGCCAATTCTTCATAATTTTAAATGAAATTGGTGTCTAATGTTATTGCCTTGGATCCCTCTGTAACCCCATGTGCTTGTTGGCCCGAGAGTTGCCTTAGCTTGGAAGGAATAAGGGAGGGAAGAGAGGCTCGGGATGGGTGTGAGCTGAGAGAGAGAGGAGCAGTGGCAGCCGTTTTTCCACATGCCTAAGCTATCCTAGCCCCACTATGGTCACTAGTGCCCTAATGCACCGCCCCTGGCTCAGGAGAACACGAAGAAACCGGCCCCCCACCTCTCTGCTTGCCAACGCGCACGCACACATGCACACCCGAGAGCCCCGTGTTGCCCTCGTGCCTACAAAGCCCCCGAGGCCGTGCCCTCTCGCCAGAGCACGCCACCACCCTTCACGACCCCACCCACGAGAAGCCTAGCCGTGCCTCGCCGTGTGCGAGCGGCACGAGCAGTTTCTCGCCGCCGGCCACCGAGAGATCCACCGAAACGAATCGAGGGATCCCGTGCGTAAGGGCTCGGCATTTTCGCACGAACGTGCTCCCCGTAGCCCTAGGCGCCTCCCTGACACTTTCCCCCGCCGTGTTGCTTGCAGAATCGCCCGCGCCATCGCCGCCGTGTCCACCGTGCCGTCGCAGAGAGGAGCACGCCGTGGAGGAAACGAGCACCGTCGTCGCCGCGCCATCAGCACAACACGACCCCACCGCCACCACTCGCCGCTCCACAGCAACCCTAGGTGAGCACCCAGCCCGTCCCGTGCACGCCGGTAGGGTGTTCGTCCGCAGCATGGTCGTGTGAGAAGAGAGGAGGAAGAAAGAAGCAGCGCCGTCGATCGAGAGATCTACGGCTGCGCTTAAACGGGATTTTCCCGCGCCCTCCGCCCGTGCGCGCGCGTAGCTGGGCTAGCCTAGGCGCTAGTTGGGCCAGGCGCAGCGGATCTGGCCCATCTGGGCATTTCCCTGTTAAATTGAAAATAGCATTTTTTTTCTGGCAGATTGATAGGTGCTAGCTTTTGGCCTAGGATTGTTAGCAAATGATTTTATTTAACCTTGCTAATTTTTGTACTCATAGCCATACAAAATCACAACCACCTCCCATTGGCCGAACAATTTTTGGACTCTTAGTTATTTTTCTATAGCTATTTTGCCAGACAGTACCCTTAAAATTGAAATGAATAGAACTTCAAAAATACATAATATTTTTGATCAAACTCAACTGTTTTGGAAAGCCCTTGTCAATACCTACCAGTAGAATTTTAGTTTGCACCAAGGTGAGTTACCATTTGGAAGTGCCGTCCATTTTGGTAAAACATCTGTGAGCCATTCCAAGAATTTTAGGGGGAGTTTGGGGCATTATTTTTGAGTGGGACCAATTGGAGATGCTTTGTAATGTTAAGTACTATCACATCCTAGAAGGATTTAATTTTTTGAGCCATAGAAAAAAATTAGGGAGACAGAACAAGTTTTGGTACTTTTCTGCCTAATTTTAATTCCTAGATCTTGTTTTATATGTTCATGTTGTGATGTGCAAATGATGTTTTCTTGCTTGTAATGTTGTTTTCCAGTGTGGTTATGATGTTTAAAAGTTATATGAACCTGTTAGAATAAATGGTTTGAGTGGTAGAATTTTTAGAATTATTTTCCATGCAATCGATCTTGCTCATAACTTAATTTTCTACCTAGGTTTTTTAGTAGATTTTTAAATGTTTATTAGGCTTATTGCTAGATTAATTTTCATGGAACCAGTACCATTTTGGTACTGATATTTTGGTTATAGCACCTCTGGTTACTTGGTGCTTGTGTTTGGAATAGATTTAAATAGCATTGCTTAAGTCTAGTTTTCGTACTAGAATTTACATGCATGCCTTTTTGTCTTGTTTTCCACTAGGGAAAAATATGAATCTTTGTTGTTGAAAACAGAGGATGGAATGTCCTTGTGGCATTGTTATCTTAGTGTTTTCACCTCTGTTTTTTTTCCCTTAGATAGTAGAAAAGCATGAGTAACACTTGGGTGCCTAGAATTAATTCTCTCACATGTGTAGCAATTTTAGCCTAGTTTTTCCTTGGTCAATAGCTAGACTTCTTATTTTGTTTTGGTGGGATCCAGTAGCATTTTGGTACTGATTAGAGGAGTATTTCACCTCTGTTAGTTTGCACACTTGTGCATAAAATTAACAAGTGTAGTATAAACTAGTCTAGTATTTTTCCAAAGTTTCTACTAGTATGAGTAGGAGTTTTTGGGACTAGTTTGTTTGTTTTGAGCACTTTTAGGAATGTGACCAGAGGCTTACTAACCTCTTTATGAGCATTTTGCTAGTGGAACACCCACTGGTATTTTTGCATCATGGTGGAAAATGAGCTTGACTTGTTGTCATGAGCCCTTTTCACCACTTCCATATTTTAGCTTTTATTTGTGCTTGCCATAGAGAATGTTGGGGGAGTTTTTAGACATCATATTGTGTTTTATATGACACCCTACTGTCTAGTAACAAGTGTTTTACCCCACTGGTCCATGGTTCTCTTAACTAAAAATCATTGAGTTTGGCCACACATAAACACTAGGAAAAAACAGTTTTCCCACTATAGTTTTTAGGCCAATTTTTCTTAAGGGAAAATTGAGTACTCTGGGTGATACATTTTAATTGCTTGCTGTATGTATCACTTGTAGCATTGTTTGTCTTGGTTGGCTCTGAAAGTGTGCCTTTATTTCTTTTTACGACGTTAGAAAACGAGGAAGGAGGAATTGCTGAAGAGGGGTATTGCAACTCTTGTTACTTTCAGGACCAGGACCATCACTTGTACCAAGGCAAGCCATCCTAATGCTTGCTGTATAAATACTTATCATTATCTATCATGCATGCTTCTCACTTCTGAAGTTTTCACAAAACTATACTCTCAAAACTATTTTTGTTGTGAATACTACTACTATTAATATTACTAGAAGAAGGAATCATATTAATAGTCAACTTGGTATTACCAAGCCCTTAGCCACTAAATGGTATATAAATACCATTCACCAAATTAAAACTTGGGTTCTTAAATGAACTAAATAAAATGTGCTTTTGTAAACAAATGCCTTATGGAAGAAAAACCCCGGAGGAAGGGTGAGACCCTGTCTACCGGAAGGATGTCATGATGGGAAATTTTGAGAAATGTTTACAAAAGACACATAACCTAGTCTTCGCTGGACAACCATTATCGTACTGCCACTTTACCCCAATATGGGTAGGGGCTTGGTTAAAAGCTGGTTATGGTTAGTATGTGAGCTATCTCAAGTGCTATAGGGGATTGGATCCTCCAAACCGAAATGTCGCTAGGAGTGAGAATACGGGACATCTAAAGTGTGGGATTGATTTTCCCTCCGGATGCAGCAGTTGGGTCTCCTGTTTGGGCGGTGTGGGACACGGCTTGCCAGGGAGGGTAACCCCAATTGAAGAGATAGTCATGTACTAGCTTGTACATAGTGGATAGTCAGGATCAGCTATCTGATGTTCTCATAGGTTGAGAACAGTCCATGGTTGTTTCATGGCGGATTCTGGATCTAGTGGAAATGTGTACACCTCTGCAGAGTAAAACTATTTCGAGATAGCCGCGTCCTCGGATATGGACGGTTGAATGGCCATGTAGCTAGTATTGTGTCAAATTTTCAAAAGAGGCTTTTGAAGGACGGCTTTGTACCTATGAGGTACTAAGGAGTAATGAATTGGTATCTGCGAGATACTGATGAGAAGGAAACTATTACTAAAAGTTTCTGAAAAGAAAACTTTCTTTTCTAAAAATCTTATAAAACCTCCGAGATATGTGATATCCACGAGAGAAAAACTACATTATTTTAAATGATCTTTCACAAAGAACTAAACCTGAAGAATCAACCATGATAAATATTTTATCTGTGATGGGTAGCTGAACCATATGTATGGCCTACCCACTCCACCAAATAAGCATGTATGCATAATTGTAAGCTCATAAAGGATGTGTTGTTGAGTACATTCAAATGTACTCATTTGGTTTCGCCCCTGGTATCTACTTATCAGACTATGAAGAGCCACCCCAGGAGGAGTTCTATGAGGAGGAGTTCTACGCTGATGGCCCTGCGAGTTAGGATCGTCTCCCAGTCAGCAGCCTGTAGGATGAGGCGTGACTATGGTTCTACTACGCTATGCTTATCGTCTTCCGCTGTGTTCATTTTGAATGCCTGTCCTGTGTGACAGTTGTCAAGAACTTGGTCATGTGACCATTTATGTAAGACTCTATTATTCGTGTAATGGATGATGTATTCTGTATGCCAACTACATATGTTGTTCACAACTGGTTATTCCGGGATTGTGAATGAATGCATATGAGGGGTTCTGGACCTTCCGGTCTGGGGCCTCTACAGAATCCCTCTTCCCAAAGATCTTGTCTCATTTTTCTCTTGGGGAAAATGAGTCTCAAGGTGAAAGTGCACAACCTCTGCAGAGTTAAAAACTAAGATCTTAGCCGTGTCCCCGGTTATGGGCCAGTTGAGCAAAGTAGACATAGTTGGTGCTGAAGGATCTCCTCATCTTTTCTGAATGAATTAAAACATGGTAGAAACCTTTTCCTAGAGCACATGGTGTGTCTACCCCTCTGTGCTACCTTTTCAAACTCATGGTGTGTCTACCCATGATGATTTTCAAACTTCATGGTGTGTCTACCCATGATGACTTTATCAAACTTCATGGTATGTCTACCCATGATGCCTTTACCAGACTACATGGTGTGTCTACCCATGTTGGTTTTCAAAGATTTTTCAATGATTTATCAAATATAGGACAAAACTGGCTTTATGCAAATAGCAAAGACTCCACCAGCCAAATATCATGTAGCTAGTTATTCCTCAAAACTGACACCATACAAGTGTCACTTGCCAGTACATTGTTTGTACTGACTTCGTCCCTCGTGGGGGCTGCATATTCCAATGTGCAGATGAATTTGAGGACGAGTGAGGATTTCGTTTAGGATCTCGAGTCTATCGACAATATGTTCTGCCTGTGGCGCATGAAGATGAAGAAGGCTCATTGATGTATTATTTCCGCTGTGTTTACTTTGAAACCTTGTTATTGGGCTAGTCCATGATGACTATGCCAATTGTAAGACTATTTTATTTCTTATCCACTGGATCAACGGTGTAGAATGATGCTATTGCAATGAATATTTCATTTTGTCATGTGTATGCTATCAGAGATACCGGGAATAGCAGGTTACACAGGTGTTCTACCTTTATTAAAAGGTAGGGCGCTACAAAATGGTATCAGAGCATAGTGTTGCCTGTAGGATCGAGACACTAAGTTTGGAAACGACCCTAGGATTGAAAATATACTTTCTTCAAGCTTATAGAAACAAAACATCACATGTTAAACTTTCTCATATCCTCTCATCTATTGTTCACCTTCAAAATATTCTTCTCTTTTTATAGATGACCTACCTCTTGTTTTCCATCAAGACGTGGTTGGTGAACATCATGGAGTGAAAGGAATAGTTTTCACATGGCCATTTGGTTTCCACATGAAGATAAAGACCACAAGACACAGAGAGAAGGATTTGATGAAACTCAAGAAGATATAGAGGAGACCACCAATCTAGTTACTTTGTTAGAACAACGTTAACGTGTTAGTGTATTGATCATACATTTGTGTGTGGTATGACAATACTAGGTTGTTTGTTAAACCTTGATGATTGGAGTGATGAATGTTTGCTATATGCTTGTTAGATGTTGTTTGTAAGATGATTTGCCTTGCTCTGTTGTGTTTGGGTAGGAACCTTCTTTAGTCTCTATCTAAATATCTACTCATCCATGCTAAACCAAACCCAACACCATACCCCTTTACCAACCATAGTGAGTTTATAAGTTGTAGTGCAACAACTGACTTGGCACCCAAGAGAACCTTTGAGACAACCATCCAAATTGAGGAATACCAAAGATCTCAGGATTCTATTCTTCTGAGTAAAGGAACAATCACATCCATGATCAAGCCACCATCATCCTAAGGAGCAACAAGTTTATCAACCATTGATAATAGAGACATATGGAGTCTGATTCACGTGAGGTAAGTTTTTTGGTAGCTTTCTACACCATAAGGACACAGATAGAAGATGTAATTATTCAACTAGAGGTGCAAAGAGTTCACGCAACCCCACTAGTTGGAAAAATGATAGTTTAGTTCGGGTTTGTCTTACAGATTGGAAACTTTTTGTCAGACAAGTAAGGTGACCTAGTGTTATCATACGAGATTCACCGATCTGAGTACAAGAACATGATTGAGTGCAACATGGATTGGCCCCCATGATGACTACTCACATTATTAACTCTTGCTATGAGGAATGGTAAATCTGAGTGACATACCTATTAGAGAGACCACGTTAATAAGATTGAACCATAGAATGGTAGAATATTATTATAACCCTATGTTAGGCAAGTGTTGCCAAAACGTATACAACTTCGGAGAGGACAAAGCCAATCTTGGAGGAATCATGCAATGGAACATATTTCCTACCTTGAGAGTTTTGTTAGAAATAGTTGGTGTTTGCATTCAAGAGATACAACAACATGATGAAAGATCGCCAAGGAAATGGGAACATATTAGTATGGACTTTATAATTGGATTACCTCGAAACAAATCAGGGTATGATTCTAATTGGGAAGTGGTTGATCGTCTGAGAAAGATAGCACACTTGGTACCAGTAAAGACCACTTACACCAGTGGTAAGTTGGCTGATATATATATGAAGAAGATTGTCTGCCTTATGATGTTCCAAAGAGTATTGTGTCTGATAGAGGTACCCAATTTACTCCACACTTTTGGAAGGAGCTACATAAGTCCTTAGAAACCAGATTGGAGTTCAGCACAATATTTCATTCCCAAACAGATGGTCAGACTAAGAGAGTGAATCAGATTCCATAGGATATGCTGAGAGCGTGTACCTTAAACTATGGATCTAGTTGGGATGACAACTTACCATATGCAGAATCCTTCCTACAACAACAGTTATCAAGATAGTGATGAGATGGCACCATTTAAAGCTCTGTATGAGAAGAAATGCACCACACCCCTACTGTGGAGTGTCCTAGGAGAAAGGAAATTCTTTGGTCATGACATCATCCAAGAAGCTGAAGAGAAAGTTAGACTGACCAAGGACTTCTAATTGACCCAAAGAGTGACCCCTCAGTGTCAAAGGTAACTTAACAGAGTTATGTTGGTCTGCAACTCTACCACGAGGGAAAATTCTACTCAAGCCATTTTTAGGAAAACCAGACTCCAAGCTATGTGAATAGACTCGTCCCATTGAAAGTGAATGTCGTCACATAGAACCCTATGTGATGAAAACATGGATTCAAGATGCCAAATACCCACAAGGAGTGGATACATGCTATATAAGAATATTATTGGATGATGAAGAAAGACATCAGCTGAAGATATAGTAGACCCAACAGCCTGATGGACTAGATGTTTTTAGACTACCAACAAAAGTTTCTTTTAAGGGTGGTAGCCCACCCAACCTGAGTAAACCCAGTTACCCAAACCTATCTTTCTTTCTAGACTTCCCAAATCTCCGGACGAGATTTGTTTTAAGGGTGGTAGTCTGTAACATCCCTGATTTTTGGCAATATTCAAAAATCTCAAAAACTTAAAACTTTTGTTTTCTTGTTATGTAAGGCACCAAAAAACCAAATGAGATGAAAGACATAAAAGAAAACAATAATTATACCAATGAATTGCGAATTATAATCCAACTATGCCTATGTTTTCTTTTCAAAAAAATCCTAAACTTTATTTATTTACCTTTTCAAAGTTATATTTTTAGCAAACCCTATGTCTATGAAATGTTTTCTTAAAGTAGTTTTACTTATATAAAACAAGTTAAGGGACTCTAAGAAAACAACACCTTAAAATATGTATGCCTCTTAATTTTTATTTGACTTAGTTTCAATTAAATTATCTTTCTAAATTAGAAATAACATTAAGTTTCTACTAGTGTTTCTTTCATAATTTGAAAATATAAAAATTCAAATGGGTTTGAAACCACACAAAAATGGTTCTATTTGAAAGACAATGTTTTTACATGAATTTAGAAATTAGTTTGAGATTATTTGAAGCTTTTATGCAAAAGTTATAAAAAAGGAAAAGGGAAAAGAAACAGAACAAAAAAAAGAACAAAAGGAAAAACAGGCATTGCGAGCCCAGCACAACCTGGGCCAAGCCTAAGTGCTACCTACCACGCAGAGCAAAGGAAACCCCAGCCCAGCCCACTCCGCGGCCTGTCACGCTCTTCTCTCGCTGACAGGAAGTTCCCACCTGACGTCACCATGACGTCAGCGTCTTCCACCTCGCGAGAAATCCGCGCGCACGCCTGCATCCCGTCGCCCACGATCTCCTCCTCCCAACCTCTCCAAACGTGCCCCTGGAGCCGCTCCTCATTTCCCCTCTCGTCCCTCACTCAACGATTCCCCGAGGCGCCACAATTTCTTCATCGGAGATCCACCCTTCTACGGCCGTGATCTGCAATTCCGGCGGGCTAAACGAGCCAGAGCCGCCCCTTTTACTCCCCGTGCACTCGCCGTGGTGTACTAGTTTCCCGAGCCACCCCTCTGACCTCTTTACGCAGCCCACCGTCGCCGTCAAACGCCCCCAAGTCCACCGGAAACCGTGTCGTCCCCATTCGCGCCCCGCCGCCATTCCAGGAAGAGGACTTCGTCACCGACGCTACCATCTTCTCAACAGCGTTGCGCTGAGCGTTGTGGACCACTCCGCTGAGGTTGGCGACCATCGAAGCGCGCCGGCGTCATTTTTCCGAGAAGTCGCGCCGCCGCCGGCCATTCTCCGGCCACTCCCTCCAGTGAGATTCGAACTCTAGCCATCTTGGCCGTAGGATCTTGATCCAGTGGCCCTGATAGATCACTTAAGTGAAGAGGTACCAACCAGTAGGGTAGCACCACGTCAGGCTGGTGCCCTGTAACTATCCGCCGCCCGCGTGACGCCTAGCCTGGCCCAAGCCCACCCCCTGCACGTCACCCCGCGCGACAGATAGGCAAATTGAATCCAGCCCGTCTGTAGATTTATTTCCGAATAAAAATAGAGAAATAATTTTGCACAAAAGACCCTGTAACTTGTAATGTTCATAACTTTTGATCCACTTAGCCAAATTTAGCAAACTTGGACTTTTTGAAATCCCCTGAACATGTAGAAACTTTTGGCATTGTACAAATTCAAATTTGAAAAACTTAAATTGGTTCAATTTTAAATATGCTTGTTTGATGAATTCTGCCATAATTCAAATTCTACAAACCCAAAAATTCCAAATAAAATATTTTTGGAATCCTTAGGATGTGTGATTTCATACCCTCTATCCCAAAATAATATTTGAACCAATTTAAATGGAGTTTAGAATTTAAATAACCATTTAAGTATTTTTGCACCTAGTTTTAATTCTATAAATAATTTGAATTAGTTTTCTTCTGGAAAATTGTTCCATTTAGTAACCTTAGAACAGAGAAACCAGTAACAAAACTATTTGTGATCAGAGAACTCACTCCATGTAATCTTTTCCATATAAACCATCCATCGTAGTCAGCCTTTATAAATTAAATTGTTGCTTGATGAAACCCCTTTTTAGGAAATTTGTGGTGTGATCATTTTTATCAAAACCAACACCCATTTCATGTTGACCATATGGAAAGTAACTTTTGGACCAAAAAACCATAGACCAATACCTTTTGTAAATTTACAAGCCATATTGTAAATTCCTTCAACCCTACAAACCAAAGCCATGAACCCTAAACCATATCACATCCACTTATTTTGTATATTGAGTGAAGTGATATTCCTTGACAACCCTTAAACACCAATGGCAAACCCCATGACCAAACACTTAGTTCTTTTTCATATTGAACTATGTGTCAAAACCTTGTCCATGTTAACACCAATCAAGTTGAATAACTTGTTATGCTTCTGTATTGTATATTTTTGTTGTATTTGTTTGTTGGTTGGTGAATTGCTTGTTTATTGTTATTTATTTGTATTGTTTAGATTGTACGAAGAGCAACGTTCTATTTGTGAAGAGAGTGCCTCTATACCAACTTCTACAAGGCAAGTGATGCTCATGTCCCACTTTTTATTGCATTAGAGTTTTCAGTAGTGTGCATGATAGGTGATATTATTATTTTCCAAGTATATGCTATGCTCAGAACACCTAGTAGTGTGTAGCCAACCTGAAACCCCTGCTAGGTACTAGTTTAGCTATACTAGAACAATATCACAAATCCTGCTGCTATTTATTTGGGTTGTGATACTTTGAAGATTGAAATTTAACAACCCAATGAAACACCTGGGTGGATTGGTAATTGCTTGGATTATGTTGAGTGGCTACTCAGGTCCATGTCCATGGTGGTTGTCACCTGGGTCACTCCCAGGGCCATGGATGTGGTGGTTGTCACCTGAGGGTACACTTGTGGATCACCAACCAGGACTAAAGAGATCTGTTGGTCTTCCATGTATAGTTAGCTTCTAGTTAATCCTTGAGGTAAGATGGGCTCTGCCAAGATTAAGTAAGTTGTGGGGGTTCATCCTGTTGTATGACATGGGGTGGTAGAATTTTAGGAGCGTCGAGTCATGCTGGTATGGTTGAATCCCTCTTCCCAAAGATCTTGTCTCATTTTTCTCTTGGGGAAAATGAGTCTCAAGGTGAAAGTGCACAACCTCTGTAGAGTTAAAAATTAAGATCTTAGCCATGTCCCCGGTTATGGGCTAGTTGAGCAAACTAGACATAGTTGGTGCTGAAGGATCGCCACATCTTTTCTGAATGAATTAAAACATGGTAGAAACCTTTTCCTAGAGCACATGGTGTGTCTACCCCTCTGTGCTACCTTTTCAAACTCATGGTGTGTCTACCAATGATGATTTTCAAACTTCATGGTGTGTCTACCCATGATGACTTTATCAAACTTCATGGTGTGTCTACCCATGATGCCTTTACCAAACTACATGGTGTGTCTACCCATGTTGGTTTTCAAAGATTTTTCAATGATTTATCAAATATAGGACAAAAATGGCTTTATGCAAATAGCAAAGACTCCACCAGCCAAATATCATGTAGCTAGTTATTCCTCAAAACTACCACCATACAAGTGTCACTTGCCAGTACATTGTTTGTACTGACTTCCTCCCTCGTGGGGGCTGCATATTCCAACGTGCAGATGAATTTGAAGATGAGTGAGGATTTCCTTTAGGATCTCGAGTCTATCGCCAACATGTTCTGCCTATGGCGCATGAAGATGAAGAAGGCTCATTGATGTATTATTTCCGTTGTGTTTACTTTGAAACCTTGTTATTGGGCTAGTCCATGATGACTATGCCAATTGTAAGACTATTTTATTTCTTATCCACTGGATCAACGATGTAGAATGATGCTATTGCAATGAATATTTCATTTTGTCATGTGTATGCTATCAGAGATCCCGGGAATGGCAGGTTACACATGTGTTCTACCTTTATTAAAAGGTAGGGTGCTACATTGGTTTGCTTTCTTCTCTTGTTTCGGTTTAGTATTCAAAAAAAATCCAAATATATTTTGCTTTGTTTGCTTGTTCTCTTTCTGTTCTTGTTTTAATTGAAAAACCCAAAAATATTTGTTGTTATTCTTTTGTTTTGTAAAGTTTGCTGCAGAGTTCAGCAGTCGTTCGTGACTCCATTGGAGCTTGGTTTTCATTATATATTATTCGAGCCACAAGTGAAGAGCAATAATGACGATCTATGACAGTTAAAGTTGTGGTGAGAGGCTGGTATGAACTCTATTTGTTTTCATTTTTGTACATATACCCATCCATGTGAGCATGCTTAGTTTGTTCATATAAGATATATGTGATTTAATGGTTGCTTAATAGTTCGTTCTCTCTCATGTTTTGTTCCAATTTATTAATAGTAAATGACATGTCGTATAAATATTTGTTCGCATTGTTCTATTCGTAGAAGGGTATGATATTGTGGTAGCCTCCTCTGACTGTTTCATTTGAATCGACTTGGCACATGCTCACGCATGCTAAGAATGAAAACAAAACGTCAATAAGCCTCGATGATTTATTTTTCCTCAGAGTTCTAGTATCAATTTTATGCTTTAGTTAATTTTGTTTTGTCGCAAGCATGATTATAATAGTTGTTGCTCTCTTTATTGTCGCTACCTGTCTATTGCTAGCCTTCACCTGTATTGAGTATGAGCTCTACTCGTGCATCCAACTCCCCAAAAAACCAAAGTTCGCCAAATATGTCCACCATACCTACCTATATGTGGTATTTAATCTCCACTCCAAGTAAATTGCTCATGTGCTACCTTTAAAACTTTATAAAAAAATATTCCTGTTTTGTGCCCCTGTTTTAGCTCATGAGGACATAAATAGAGAATCTTTATCTCACTTGTTGATTGGATTTCACACCCTGGACTAATGGCTTCATCCGCTTATCCAATTGATAGAAGAGCTGGCAGTGGGGTGCCCAGCCCCAAATTAATACACACAAAATCTCTTCATTATTTTTGCCCCTGATTTATCAGTCAAAGCATAATTGTGTAAACAAAAGAGAAAGAGGGATGACCTTCTACACCAGTTGCGTCCTTCACCATGGGAGCCGCTCTTGTGAATCCAGTTAGCTTGTGACGTACTGTATTTTCTATTTACCATTCGTTGACATTAGCATACATCTCCCAAAATATAGACACTCAGTGTCAAACTTTTAATACCTTTGTTTAATAAAATAAAAGCTCTACCACATGAGTGGTCCATGCTTCCCTCTGCGAAGGGTCTTTATTTTACTTTTATGTTGAGTCTTCATGTTCTCACTTTATGCACTTTCTTGAGAGCAATGGATGTTATTCTTACTGTAATGTGCTTGTCACAGAACACGGTTAATTGTGGTATAACTTTGATGCTTGTATATTTGATATCTTTACTTCTAGTCTTCCCTTGAACTTTAGAGGTGCCCTGGCATTTATGTTTTTCCCCACACATAAGGGCAAACGAGATACCACTTTATCAGATCCTATTATGAATATTACAATCTTGCAAATAGTTATGCTTCATGTTGTTTATTATTAATATGTTGTTATCTCTTCATGGTTTGCATAGCTATTAAGTCATGATATCTTGCATGTATCTTATCATGATCATAATTAAGTAATTGATCATATAGTGAGTATATTTAAATCATATGAAGCAAATGTGTTCGTAAAAGTTCTTTTATCGCACTCAGTTGTTAACTGAATTGCTTAAGGACAAGCAATAATCTAAGCTTGGGGCGAGTTGATACGTCAAAAACGTATCTACTTTTCTGAACACTTTGCTGATGTTTTCCCTCTAAACTTGTATGTTTTGAATGCACGTAACATGGACTAACGCTATTTTCAGCAGAATTACCTTGGTGTCTCGTTTTTGTGCGGAAAAATCAACTTTCGGGAAATTTCCCAGAAAAGACCCCATTGGTCTTAAAACACTGGAAGACCCCGGGAGCAGAAGGGGGCCAGGAGAGGGACCAGAGGGGGCCACACCACCCCGTGACGTCCCCCCTAGGCCGCGCCACCTGGTGGTGTGGGCCACTCCCACACCCCCTCGGACTCCCCTTTCGACTATATATTGCCTTCGGTCCTAAAAAGTGAGGGGGTTCAATCGTTTTCCAGAAAGAAGTCCGTAGCTCCGCCGCCATCGCTAATCTTTCTTCGGGGTTCAGAAACTCCGTTCTGGCCCCCTGCCGGGACAGGGAATTAGAGGAGATCATCGCCATCGTCATCACCAACGCCTCTCCATCGACCATCCATGTTTCCCCCATTCATGTGTGAGTAATTCCCCCGCTGTAGGCTGAAGGGGATGGTAGGGATTGGATGAGATTGTTCATGTAATAATGTCGTGATTGTTAGGGCATAGTGCCTAGTATCCTCTATTAGTGCTATTGACACTGTTGCAACTTGTTATGCTTAATGCTTGCCACTTTGGGCCCGAGTGGCATGATCTCAGATCTTAACATGTTATTGAATCACGATGATAATTATTGTTTTTTTATCATACCTGCAAGTTGTTTACAAATATCGTTGTCCGGAACCCGAGGCCTCAAAGTGACAGAAATTGGGACAACCGGAGGGGATGGCTGTGATGCGAGGATCACATGTGTTCATGGAGTGTTAATTCTTTGCTCTGGTGTTCTACTAAAAGGAACACCTTAACTACCAGTAGTTCCCTTGAGGCCCTGCTGAAAACGGGCTGATAGGACAAAAGATGTTGTGCAAGTTCTCATTGCGAGCACGTACGACTATTTACGGAATACATGCATATGGTTACTTAGTGCTTGGATGCTTTATCTTATTTATCTGCAATGCCCGTTCATTTATCCCTATGCCTACAGTATTTAATCCCGTTGTTTGCTTCAAACACTACTTCTGCTGTTTTCATTTCACTGCTGCTATTATTTCACTACTACTGCTACTATAAAACTGTTACTACTGTTAAATCACTATGAACAAGTCCACTTTCAGGTGCAGGTGAATTGACAACTCACTTGTTAAGGCTCACAAATATTCTTTGGCTCCCCTTGTGTCGAATCAATAAATTTGGGTTTTACTTCCCTCGAAGACTGTTGCGATCCCTTATACTTGTGGGTCATCACCTTCCTCCTTTACTTGTGCTTGCATCGTGTTTGTTGTTATCCTTGTCTTATAGGTAAATTAACCTTAGTTGCATTATCTAGAGAATTTACCTTTGTGTCAAGCCTTAACCCGAAGAAAAATTAAAATTGGTTGTAGCACCTATTCACACCCCCCCCTTCTAGGAGGCGTAGCTCTCCGTTCAATTGGTATCAGAGCCTCGGCTCTTGTTTTGGGCTTAACCGCCTAAGGGTTTAAAATGACATATGTTCCGGATGTCGCCGGTTTCATGGCGTGTGTCTCAATGGATGATCTCAATGAGTTTAAAAATTCATTGACCTCATCCGTGGAGAGCAAAATCGATGAATTGCGGACACTCATGTTGCAATTCATGAAAGCCAAGGAACCGACAACATCCACTACATCTCATACGGTTGAACCACCAGAGGATGCCGAGGTTGGAGAAGATGGTGAAACACTAAAAGATGCTTCCTCTAAGAACAACATCGATAAGGGTTCGGAAGGAAAATGAGATTTTCATGCCGTCGAAGGATGCTACTCTCCCGATCCTCCCGTCCCACATCCCCATATAATTCCTAGAGGAGATCCACCTAAAATTGATGCTTTTTCTTTTCGTGAATGGCAATATTACATGGAAACTCACTTGAACTCTTCTTGTATAGAACTTTGGAGGGTCACTTGTGATGGATACAAGCCTCATGACCCCAAGAACTTGATAAGAAGAGAAGCCGTAGATTGTCAACTCAACTACACCGCCTTGTCGATTCTTCAACAAGCCATGGGTCCTAACCACATGCCTCATCTTCAACAATATTCCACCGCCAAGGAAACATGGGACGCTCTTGTCGTCATGTTTGTGGGAAATGAGAGCATGCAAAGGAATTGGTATGATGCCTTGAGAAATGAGGACAAAGGGTTCTATATGCATGATGGAGAGAGCCATGAAGACATGTACCGAAGGCTCAAGACTCTTGCCACCGCATTCTCCAATGTTGGTGCCAAGTACATTGATGATGCTTGGATCAAAAGGAAGTACATGATTTCTCTCATGCCATTTGAGCCCGTGGATTTGAAGAGCATTCAAGGAAGACATGACTTTGGTTCTTTGACCTCAACCCAAGTTATGCAAGAGATGTGCTCCTATCAAGTGCAAACCAAGAATGCTCTTGACAACCGTGTTAGGGCCATAGGAATGCACAATGGGGCATCGGTTGCTTTGAAGGCCAATGTCGCACCCGGACTTCTAAAGGATACTCGTCGTTCCGTTGAATAGTAGTAGATTGGATTACGGGGCTTACCGGCACCCGCGTCCTCTTACGAGTAGGCCAACACACGTAGGTGTGACAACCAACCCCTATCTGTTCAGCGTCGACGTAAACTATCCCATAGAAATCAGGATACTTCCATTGACGTACTTCAAAACATACACACATGGTACGTCAACGGCATTGGAACAAGTGATATCACAACAGGTCTCTACGACACAAAAGATCGAAATAAGTTGCAAATAGCTCTCACTAGAGCAGAGATAGCAAATACAATCATTCAGAGGACACATGTCCCAACAATTCATCATTACATCACAGCGGAAGCATTCAACATGTCTGAGTACAGACAAGAACCAAATAGGCCTAAGAGCCCGGAAACGAAAAGACGGAGCCCATCCACGAAGTCTCGGATCCTGCCCGGGTCCGCTATCTACTCGTCAGCAGTCTCGTCATACTCCACGTAGTAGCCACCATGTAGATCCTCGGAAACGTAGGTCTGCGGAAACCACAGCCCCAAAGGGGTCAGTACATAAACGTACTGGCAAGCAAGACTCACAGTTCACCAAAGTGTAACCCGTCAACACCAAGCACAGATGCTTTGGGTTCAACGGAAGGAAGGGGATATGAAAGATGCTGCAACTGGCTGCTCTAAACAACTACAGAGATTCTACCACTTCCGGCTAACAGAAAGAAGATAAGATCGAGTATCGTAACCAACCTATCAACTAACTCCAAACAAACCCATCCTGGATCTCGCCCCTTATCCAAAGAAGCAATCCGAGGATAACTCACACAGTTGAAATAATGATGGTTCAGATTATTGTGTCAATAAGCCTATTACTAGTCAAGTTGTTAATCATTGGGTGTAAGGTTGTTAATCATTAGGTTTAAGTTGTCCTGAGTACTTGTTAGCCAGTACTTTCACCAAGTAATCCATAACCGCGGAAAACACGGCTTCTCGAGAAGATTATCCCTGCAGGGTTGCACCAATTTGGCCGTACACGCATGAATAACCCGCCAGATGGAAAGGCCCTTCCACCAAGCGGGGCACTCAACACAACTCAACTCTTCTCCGCATCAAGCCCAAAGCACCTTGGGCGCACGGCTAATCGAGCCCAGAAGAAAATGGACCCTCATAGCACTCTAAGAACGTGTCCCCCTATATGCCGACTACAAAAGTTCCACCCTGGCCTGGGCTCGCAAGAACATGCATGCGGCAAATGGAAAACACGAACTAAATGAGGCGATTTGGACGAGATGCGAATCGAATCAAATTGAGGGGGGCGCCCATACTCGCTTCCCACATGCGGTTAGTGCGCTCATCATGGATCAGTAGACAAGACCCTTTTCCTATTAGGGTCGACACTAGCAGGCCTCAAAACCACCCTGGGCCTCCTGCCGGTGCCTTATCATCAAATTATTATTTAACAATAACAGTAGCATGATTGATTGATTAAACATCGAGCCCCCAGAACATAATGAAGTAGTAACAGAAGGTAACGGGTAACAGACTCGAGCAAAACAACCTAAGCATGCTAGTAAGACACTGGCTCAACCAAAGGGGTGATAGGAGTGGAGGTGAGGTAATATCAAGGTTAAGGGAGTCATGTGATGGGTTCGTAACAGAAACAACTACTACTAAGGCTAGCAGAAAAGAACAACGGAAAGTATCGGTAATCAATGTTGAAAGGAACACAGTGGTTCATGTGAATGATAACTTGCCTGCAAAACCCAGTAGCCTGTTACTGAGCTAGATCCTTAGAAGGGGTGTCGTAAGGATCGTCGGTCTCAACGTCGTCGTTTATCCGAGAAGAAGCAAACAGACAATGCAGAAAAGGTAGACAATCAATATCATGGCATAGTGCACAAGCATGGGATGATGCATGTCAAGTTAATGGTTGCATCAAAATAAACTAGTTGACAAGATAACAACATGATTAAATGGACCCACATGCAATTTGAGTTGCATATGGAAAGCCCTTGAATTATGGTTGAATTAATTGTTTTACAACTAACCAATAGATGAAAGTGGATTAGCATGATGCATGGATGAGGAAAACAGCAAAATAACAACAATAGAATCAATTGGAAATAAGGTTTAACAAGTTTGGGATTTCAGTTATTAAGTTAGGAAATTGTGGTTACTTAAAGGTGTTGCTCAAGCAATTGTTGTTTCACCAATTTTAATTGTTCAAAATAGATAAAAAAGTTTATATTTGATAAGAACACACAATTTTGGGTGGATTACATGTTTCACTTGTTGGAAAAGGATTTCAATTAAATTATTTATGAATTAAACAAGTGTAAGCAAGAATTAAATGAAATTAATTCAAGTTTGAATTTAATTGAATTTTTATTTGTTCAAAACATTAAACCAAATTCATATTTCAAAAGTTTATACTTTTATGGTTGGAAAACATATTTTATTTGTCCCAAAAGAATTTGTTTTGATTAAGTTATGAATTTAGCAATATTAAATGATTTAAACAAGGTTTAAATCATTTAACCAATTTTAATTATTCAAAACATGAAACAAATTTTATATTTGGAAAGGTGGTTTAATTTTGCATGGAAAACATATTTCATTTGTTGAAATTGGATTTAAAATGAGCAAGTTATTATTTTGGCAATTTTAAATGCAATAAACAAGAAACAATTGTTTTCAGCAATTTAAATTATTCAAAACAGCAAACAAAATTTATATTTGGAAGGTACATCAAATTTTAGTTGGATTACATGTTTCAAATTTTGAAATAGGAGTTAGGATGAATTTATTATGACTTAAACAATATTAAACAAGTTTTAAATGAATTTAAAACAAGTTGGAATTTTATTTGAATTTTATTTGTTCAAAACATAAATTCAAATTCACATTTGAAAAGTTCACACCTTGATGGTTTGAAAACATATTTTGCATGTTCAAAAATATTTTATTTTGAGCAAGATATGATTTTATCAAATTTAAATGAATTAAACAAGGATTAAAATATATAGGCAATGTAAATTATTCAAACCATGAAACAAAAATTATATTTGAAAAGGTGAGGTGAAATGGTATGAAAAACATATTTTATTTGCATTATTTGGAATTAGTATGAATTACTTATGAATTTTATCAAATTGCAATTGAATTATTTGAATTCAAATTTGAATTGCATTTTGGAATTTCAAAACAGTAAACAAATGGATTATTTGGATAGGTAATTAAATTTAGAACAACACACATATTTAGAGTTTATTATTTGGTGTTATAGTTTAAAAGTTATTCAAGTTTTAAATTTAGGGGTCAATTGGCAATTTAAAAAGGATTGTTTTGGAAACAGAAATGTGCAGAAAACATTTGTTACCGCGTACTACCCTACCCACAGCCACTGCCCGTGGGCCACTGGCCAGCGTGGCGTGCGCGTGGAGAAGAGCAAAAAAAGTGGGGGATTTCGCCTTCCCCAGGGTCCGAACCCGTAACCTGAAGCGAGCTCACAAGGAACGGCACCAGTGCGGTGATCGTGTGCTTCTGTCAGTTAACAGGATGCGAACGGTTTGAGGTTCAGTTCGTTTTCTGAACTTAGCTGACGAACGAAACCATGTCTGCACCTGACGGCGACAGACAGAGGGCCGGCGGTGAGCTAGCACGCGGTGCTGCTGATCGTTGCGTGCTCGCGAAGGATGTTTGCAGCGTGTGCTTGCGGGTGCAAGGATGGACAGAGAGAGAGAGAGGAGGGTGGAGCACGGTGATCACCTCCGGTTGCAGACGAGGCAGAGGCGCGGTGCAGTCGGCCGGCGACGAACGGCGTGGACGGCGGCGTGGCATACGGGTCCCCTCGAGCTCCACTGGGGTGTCGAGGACGTTGGTGGCACCGAGGGCTTCCCGTTCCCGTGGCTAGCGCGCGCTGCTAGCCATCGGAGACGGCAGTCGCCGGCGGGGTTCAGAGAGTGGGCTCGGTGGCCGGGATCTTCAGAGAGGTGAGGGAGGTGGCAGAGGGGGAGATGGCGGCGGTGGCTCGGGGAGAGGGACGGTGAGAGGTTAGGGTGAGCGGGTGGTTGGAGGTGGGTAGTTTATAGGGGCCTCGAGCTCGTACGGTCGCCATCGGGTGGAGGAAGGAGGCGACGGATGGTGGCGATGCTGTCGTACGAAGGAGGAGGAAGACGACAAGGGTGGAGGGGGGGTATCGGGCCAAACAAAAAAAGAAACGGGCTGGGCTTCGTTTCTCTCCCCCCTCTAAACCGTTTTCTTTTACAATTTCTGTTTGTTTGTTTTTTTTTTGCAGCAATTGAAATTGGAATAAAAAGAGACTTTTGGAGTTTGCAAAAATTCCAGAAAATTTTGGGTGGTCTACTAAGTGTGTTAGCAACCAATTTGGCCATTCTATTTTCCAAGATTTTCAAAATTTCAGTGCTGTTTGTAAATTGGTTTAGTTTTGAGGTATTTGATAAATATTTGATTAATCTTGCAACCAACAAGTTGATAGGGTGAACAAATAACTTCAACTGTAAACAATCGAGTATATTTGTTTTGGTGATTTTTGTAATTTCAAATGGGGTGCTGTTTAGTGATTGGGTTTGAATTTGAAAGCAACTTGGGAATTAATTGATTAATATTGAAAACAAGGATTTTAATAGGGTGAACCCTATTAATTAGAATAGAACAAATGGTTTGGTTATAATGCTGATTTTATAAGTTGAATGTGGGTGCTGTTTGAACAATGTAATTGAATTTTTAAATGTGATTTGGAAACAATTGATTGATTAAACCCATCAATTTAATAATTGAGCATTATAGAATAAAAGAAAACAATTTGGTTGTTTTTATTTGAAATAACATCTTGGAAATTGTAACATCACAAGGATGAAACAAAAGGTTTGAATTTTTGGTTTGAAATTCAAATAGAAAACAAAGGAAAACAAATGAAAACAGTTGGAAACAAAAGGAAAACAAGCAAAACAAATGCAATCAACATGATGCCATGATGCAAAACATAAAATAACAAAGAGCAAAACATTCTAAAGGCTATTTTTCATCCTTGGGATGTTACAGCCAAGGTTGTGTCAAGGGAGGTTGAGTATGAAGAAGAGTGCCATGAGGATTTGGCTCCATTGAAGGATCAAGAATATGATCCCGTACTCAAAGATATCATTTCTCTCACTGTGCAAAAGTTTTGGAGGAATCCTCCCAGTGCTAAAGCATATGTTGAGGATAAGACCAAGTTTCGTTATGGCAATGATGGGACTCAACGTGTGAGGTCTTGCTTCAATTGTCAAGATAAGCACCACTTCATTGCGGAGTGTCCCTATGAAAATAGAGAACTCCATGGTGGCAATCTCATTCGCAAGGACAAGTCCAAGGTTGATTACAAGAAACCCCACTTCAAGAAGAAACCTTTCAACAAGAAGCCCCCCACCAAGTTTGTGCTCGTGACTCAAGAGGAGTATGATTCCGGAAGTGAAGAAGAAGAATAAACCACAAGTGAAGTGGCCGCTTGATACGTCTCCAACGTATCTATAATTTCTGATGCTCCATGATAATATTATGCCAATTGCTACATGTTTTCTCCCTTTCTTTATGTCATTTTTACACGTTTTCCGGGACTAACCTACTAACAAGCTGCCAAGTGCCAGTTCCCTGTTTTCTGCCGTTTTTAGTTTCAGAAAAGTTGTACTGGAAATATTCTCGGAATTGGACGATTCGAAAGCCATAAGTCTTAGAAGTCCCAGAAGCATCCAGAAGTCCCGAAGAGTCCCGGAGGGGGGCCACAGGGTGGCCACACCATAGGGTGGCGCCACCACCCCCTGGCCGCGCCCCCAGGTGGTGTGGGCCCCCTGGCCACCCCCCGGCATCGCCCTTTCTCCTATATATACTCCCCGGTGCATAAACCCTAGAAGAATCTACCTTTTACACAAAATACATCCGTAGCTCAGCCGCCGCCGACGACAAGTTTTGAAGGACATATCTCTGTTCTGGCACCCTGTCGGGACGGGGAAGTGCCCCCGGAACCCATCTCCATCGACTCCACCGCCATCTTCATCGTTGTTGCTGTATCCTATGATGAGGAGGGAGTAGTTCTCCCCCGAGGCTGAGGGCTCTACCGGTAGCTATGTGGTTCATCTCTCTCTCCCGTGGTGTGATCTATATGTGATCATGAGCTTTGTAATCTATTTGAATTCGTAGATGTTACTCTTCATATTTTGCTACTCAAGTGCTTTATTAATATGAACTTTGGAGTCACTTTGATCACGGTGTGAAGGTGACAGTGTGCAAATCGTGTGTGTATCCTCTATGAATTGTGGTGTTTGTCTAGTACCTTCTAGGGCGCTCATAGTGACAGTGTGGGGTTAACTAGACATGGGAATGCTTACTTTAAGGAATGCTTTTTGCAGCCCTACGCAATGATTAGTGTTTGTTATCCAACCGGAGAGGGTTAAGAGTAGCATAGTGAAGAGAAGATATTTAGTTATTCAATTATGTGATCATTGTTGAGAGTTTACACTAGTGAAAGTAGGATCTCTAGGCCTTGTTTACAAGCATTGAAACATCGTTTTCCGCCTGTTCTGCTACATGTTTGATTGCTGCCATATTTATTTCAAATTTCTATTATTACTTATAACCACCCATATTACTCGCATTTCACTATCTCTTCGCCGAACTAGTGCACCTATATATCTGACAAGTATATTGGGTGTGTTTGGGAAACAAGAGACTTCTCGTATCTTAATTGCAGGGTTGCTTGAGAGGGATATCTTTGAACTCTACCTCCCTGAGTTCGATAAACCTTGGGTGATCCACTTAAGGGAAACTTGCTGCTGTTCTACAAACCTCTGCACTTGGAGGCCCAACAATGTGTACAAGAATAGAAGCATGCGTAGACATCACCGCTCTTGCTATTGCTTCTACTCCGTCATCTTCATCTCTATTTGAATCCCCGAATGAGAATCATCCTCACCCAACTTCCAAGTTGACGGGGGGATACTAACCCGGTATGCCAGGCTCCGGGAAGTAACCCGGCCCAAAGGATGGCGTGCGGGATCCGATTAATGATAAAGATGTTTGTGGAGGCCCAAGTTCGTGGGCCTAGTGACCCGGATTAGGGGTGTTGTAAAGGAAAGTTAGAGTTAGCACGCCGTGTCTGGGTAGGACCCGGGTGTGCCTTGTAGAAAAAGCTAGGGGGTACGGGTGTTATATAAACCGACCCCCGGGTATAGTTTGAGACAGAGATTTGAGAACCTTAGCAATATCGAGTGGTATCGAGTATCTAGTATAAACCCTAATCGAGTTGTTGTATCGAGAATAGAGATCCGGCGACTTCGATTGCCGGCTGTCAGATCAAGTTGAATCATGTCTTCCTTTGAGCTAAACCTTCTCCCGAACGCCTGTGTCGACTTGCCCCAAGATCAGTTACCCCTGGTAACATCTGCCGTGATTATCCCACGACAGTTGGCGCCCACCGTGGGGCCTGCGTCCAAAGGTGTTTACATCACGGGAGAAGCTCGGAAGGGCATGGAGGGTCTTGTCATTGGCGAAATCTACATCGACCACGAAGAAGAAAAGTTGGTGGACGATCCCGGCTGGGGGCCAGAATCGGATCGCCTCGAGTCCGGATTTATATTGACGGTCGGCCGGATCAATATCTTCGTCGACACGGTACGAACGACTAACTTAAAAGGACAATATCATGTGCATACTACAGGAACTTCTAGCAGGAACAAAGAGACATCAAAGCAAGCGGCAAATTCGGTTTCATCAGCCGCGTCGGGGTATCTTAGATGGGCGGAACAAGAGATAACGTGGAGTAGAAGAGATCATCCGGAAAAGGTGGAGCGTCCAGGAGTCTTGGCGTTGGTGGTTGCTCCACAGGTTAATGGTTACGAGCTGAAGAAGGTCCTGATGGACGGTGGAAGTAGCATCAACATCCTTTATTGGGAGACCTTCTTACGGATGAGTCTCAAAGAGTCCCAGCTGCAGAAAAGTTCAACAATCTTTCACGGGATCGTACCGGGTCACTCGGCGAGCCCCGAGGGAAGGATCACCTTGGAAGTTGCTTTTGGGGAATCGACGGATAATTATCGAGTGGAGTGGCTCACGTTCGAGGTGGTCAAGTTGCGCAGTCCTTATCACGCGCTGTTGGGGAGGCCGGCTTACGCCCAATTCATGGCTAGGCCGTGCTACGTGTATTCGCAGCTGAAAATCCCGGGTCCTAAACGGACCATCACTATATATGGGAACCGGGATATAGCGGCCGAGTGCGACGAAGGAGATTCAGTTATGGCCGAGCAGGCATGCAGGAAGGAAGAGCTCGAATATTACCGATCTCAAGTAAACCCGGATGATAGAACAGCCTTGAAAAAGCCGAATACCGAGGATGAGAGAGCAAAATTCAAGGCAGCGCAAGACACCAAGAAGATAGATTTTGTCGAAGGGGATTCTACTAAGCAGTTTACCATAGGGTCTAACCTGGGAAAAGAGCAGGAGGGAGCGCTCGTGGAGTTCATTCGCTCGAATGCAGATGTGTTTGCCTGGACACCCAGCGACATGCCGGGTATCCCTACAGAATTGGCTGAGCACAGTTTGCATGTGGATCCCAAGTCCAGGCCCGTGAAACAAGGTTTGAGGAAAATGAATGAGGAAAGAAGGAAAGCTATAGGCGAAGAAATCGCTCGGCTACTGGCAGCCGGCTTTATCATGGAAGTATTTCACCCGGATTGGTTGGCTAATCCGGTTCTGGTGGTGAAAAAGACCAACGAGTGGAGGATGTGCATTGACTTCACTAGTCTTAACAAGCATTGCCCAAAGGATCCGTTTGCGCTCCCAAGGATAGATCAGATTATAGACGCAGTAGCTGGAAGCGATCTGTTATGCTTCCTGGATGCATATTCCGGGTATCATCAGATTAAGCTCAAAAGGGAGGATTGGGAGAAAACATCATTCATAACCCCGTTTGGGGCCTTTTGTTATAAAACTATGACATTTGGGTTGAAGAACGCTGGCGCAACTTACCAACGGTGTATTCAAAAGTGCTTTGAGGACCAAATCGAACGTAACGTCCATGCTTATGTGGATGACATGGTCATCAAGACCAGGAAGGCGGAGACATTTATCGATGATCTAAAGGAGACATTCAAAAACCTGAGGAGGTACCAGATGAAGCTTAATCCAACGAAGTGCGTATTCGGAGTTCCGGCTGGGAAATTACTCGGCTTCATAGTTTCCGAGAGAGGAATTGAGGCAAATCCAGATAAAATCAAGGCAATCCAGAGTTTGAAAAAGCCGGAGAACTTGAAGCATGTTCAAAAGCTCACGGGCTGTGTAGCAGCCTTGAGCCGGTTCATATCTAGACTCGGAGAAAAAGCAATACCCTTGTATCGGCTCTTGCGAAAATCGGATAAATTCGCATGGGACGAAGAGGCAGATGAAGCGTTTGAAGCACTAAAGAAGCAATTATCTGAAGCACCAGTACTAGCGGCGCCGGGTCCTAAAGAGCCTATGTTGCTGTACGTGGCAGCTGGCCCCCGAGCCGTTAGCACAGTGGTGGTCGTGGAACGCAAAGAGGACGGGAAAGGTTACCCGGTTCAGAGGCCGGTTTATTACGTCAGTGAAGTATTATCAGAAGCAAAGCAGCGCTATCCACATTGGCAAAAGTGGGTGTTCGGAGTCTTCATGGCCAGCAGGAAGTTGAAGCCGTATTTCCAAGAACATCCCATAACGGTGGTCAGCTCAATACCAATGTCGGATATTATCAGAAACTCGGACGCGACGGGAAGAATAGCCAAGTGGGCAATAGAGATGGGAGATTATCACATAAATTACGAACCCAGGTCAGCAATCAAGTCCCAAGCTTTAATTGATTTCGTTAACGACTGGACACATACAGGTATGGCTACCACCATTCCAAAATCCGAGTCATGGACCATGCACTTCGATGGGTCAAAGCAATATGAGGGATCAGGAGCTGGAGTAGTGCTGACATCGCCCAAGGGAGACAAATTGAGTTACGTACTGCAAATTCACTTTGATTGCTCAAACAACATGGCCGAGTATGAGGCCCTGTTGCATGGTTTAAAGGTAGCCAAGGAAATGAACATTAAAAGAATACGATGCTTCGGAGATTCGGATCTTGTGGTACAACAGGTATCGGGAACTTGGGACAGAAAGGATGCAACTATGGCAGCATACCGCAGGGAAGTCGACAGGGTTGCCGGGGTGCTTTTCCGGGTATGAGGTGGAGCACATAGACAGAAGAAAAAACGAGGCAGCAGACGCACTCGCCAGACTCGGCTCGCGTAGAGAGCCGGTTCCACCTAATGTGTTCCTGGACGAGTTGTGGCGACCATCAGTTAAAACCGAGTCTGAGGAAGAACTGGCAAATCAAGACCCGGATTTGGAGTACGTGGCCACAGTACACGCCATCCCCGAGTGGACAGAGCCATACCTGGCCTACCTATCACGGGGGTGAGTTACCAGAACAGGAGGTATTAGCAAGACAAATCATGAGGCGAGCAAAGGGGTATTCTATCATCAATGGAGAATTATACAAGAGAAGCGCAACATGAGTCTTCTTGCGCTGCGTAGCGCCGGAAGAAGGCCGACAGATTCTCAAGGAAATACACGAAGGCGACTGCGGGCATCATGCATCTACAAGGTCTCTGGTGGCTAAAGCTTATCGACACGGATTTTTTCTGGCTTACGGCTCTATCGGATGCCGAACGTTTGGTGGCAAGATGTGATGGGTGTCAAAGGTACGCTCGCCAAACACACGTACCGGCTATGGAATTACGGACCATCCCATTAACTTGGCCGTTCGCCGTCTGGGGTATGGACATGGTTGGTCCCTTCCATATGTCACCATGCAAGAAGACACATCTTTTGGTGGCCATTGACAAGTTTACCAAGTGGGTTGAGGTTATGCCAGTTACTAATTGCGAAGCGGCTACAGCAGTCAAGTTCCTGAAAAGGATTATCTACCGGTTTGGGTATCCCCCACAGCATAATCACCGACAACGGAACTAACATGTCTCTTGGCGAGATGGAGAAATTCTGTGGCAACAATGGCATCCGGCTTGATGTTGCATCAGTGGCTCACCCGCAGGCCAATGGGCAAGTGGAGAGAGCAAACCAAGAATTGCTTCGTGGGTTAAAACCACGGTTGCGAGTCCCCTGTGTTAGGGCTGCTGGTGCATGGGTCGAAGAACTTCCGTCTGTGGTTTGGGGCATCAACACTACACCTAACAGATCCACTCAGATGACACCCTTCTTCATGGTCTATGGTGCGGAAGCAGTGTTACCAAGTGATATTATTCACGATTCGCCCAGAGTATCAGCTTACGTCGAAGTAGAGAACGAAAAAACCCGGCAGGACGCCGTAGATATGTTAGAAGAACAAAGAGAACAAGCCCTGGAAAGATCAGCCATATATCAGCAAGATCTACGGAGGTATCATAGCCGGCGTGTGAAGACCCGGGTGTTCCAGGAAGGAGATTTGGTTCTGCGTCTGGTACAGTCAAACGAAGGAAAACACAAATTATCACCACCATGGGAAGGACCATTTATCATAAGCCGGAACCTACATAACGGATCATATTATTTGATAGATGCAAGGGAAGAGTCGGCTACAGTCAATGACACCGCGCACACCACTTCATCTATGCAAGAAAGAGATAGACCATGGAACGTGGCTCAGCTGCGTCCGTATTATACTTAGTAAAGACCATATTGGCAAGTGGAATTGCACGATGTAATAGGCAGCAGGTTTTCTGACGTACTCTTTTCCTATCCAGGGCACCTTTGGGGACTGGACGGGTTTTTAATGAGGCGGCTTGCTGACCTACATTTTTCATATCAAGTAAAGAGATGGTTATCAAGAAAAGAGATGGTTGTTATGAGTTTTTCATATCAAGTAAAGAGATGGTTATCAAGAAAAGAGATGGTTGTTATCAGGTTATGTATTCTCAGTACGATGCGTATATCTAGGTCTTGGGGGCTGATCGCTTAAATAGCACAGTTACAAACTCAAAGACCCGGCCATGATGCCTATGAGTTATAAGGGCCGATTACTCGCAAACGAGTACGGCTACAATCTTATAACCGGACAAAGAAGTCCAAATTTCTTGGCTACTCTTACTTAAGCTCGATGTGACTCGCATTACAGTGGCATGATTTGTTCGCTTACGATGGCAGTTAGTCATGAAACCCGACGGGGATTGGCTGGCTATGTCTTCGTATTGATGTAACAACATGGTATCCACGCGAAAGCCGGCTTACAGTACAAGACAGTCAAAAGGGTCATCTAAACCACAAGTTATGCAGAGTACAAGGCTGAATAGCTGGAAACTCAATACCTATTAAGCATAACTTCAAATCCGATGTGAAACAGCTCATGGATCTTTGTGAAAATAGCAATGAGCATTTTGTTGCCTTTTCAAGATCAAGTGTCCTAGGCTCGGCAATCCGGGCCCGGTAGCTTGGAATCTTGAAAAGAACTGGCTTACTTGTATAGTTGCAAAAATCCAAGTATCCGAGTCTTGGGGACTTGGGGACTTCGAAGCAAAATCCGCTTGTCAATACCCATGAGACCCGGAAATTGAGTTTTCACAAAAGGAGCAATAAATAAAACCAGATATCGAGAACAGATGAGCTTAAACTTACAAAGGTCGGAACAGGCATCGAGTATATCAAGGCCTTAGTGTGCATTACAAAATACTGGTGAAAAAATATCAAAGGTGCACAGGCGCACCACCTAAAGAATGACTGTTTCAAAAAGTATGTCGACCGACTGACGCTTAAGAAGAGGCATCGGAAACCATATATCACTCGGCGCCCATCTTGGCCTTACCCTTGCCATCATTGGTGGTAGCAGCAACACCCGGATCGGCGGCCCCAGCCCCCGCAGGGGGCGGAACGACTGATGTTGAGGCAGCAGGAGCAGAGCCGGCTTCAGCTTGTTTCTTGGCAGCTTCCGCCCTTATCGCAGCAGCTTCCTCCTTCCACCGAGCCATCATGTCATATGGTTCGGGAAGATCTGACTTAATTGCCACACCAGCAGCATCATAAGCGGGGACAAGAGTATTAACGTCCAGTTCATCAGCGATCACGCTAGCCGGGTAACGGACCTCTTTCTGCACAGCCTGAAAATCCTCCCGCGAGAATTTTGAACCATCAAGCTTGAATTCGGGAAAGCCGCCCATGAGCTTTGCCAGATCGAGCTTGGGGAAGTAAGCCTTGGCGAGTGATAGCCCCCGGGTCATTCCAACCCGGCAGGACGAGCGCTTCCAGTGCCAAATCCACTCAGGAATCGTGGAAAAGGCGTCCAGCATCCTCTTCAGGTCAACATGTCCTCTACCTGGCCACCGTAACTCTTCCAAGATCCATCTGGTTCCGGCACACAGCTGCCGAATAACATTCTTCATGGTCTTCAGCTTGGCAATATCATCCTCATCCGGCATGGTTTCGTCCGGGCCTGGAGTAAAATGAATATATAAGCTAAGCATTTTTTGCTGTTGGTCAAAAGGATAAACCCGGAGAAGGAAGCATACCAAGCAAAGAACGATAGTTATCAGAAATTTCGACAGAAAGGCTTGTCAGGTCGTCTTCGGCTCGGTGAGCCCTTCTTCGGTACTTCTTCATTAATTGCCTATTCCTTCTGGCTTCAGTCTCGGCCGCTTCGCGTAAAGATATCTCTTTTTCAATGAGCTTGGCGGCGTCTGCAAGTTTCTCCTCATATTGAGTCACGAAAGACTGCGTGGATGTTAAAAAGTGTTAGTCGGATAAAAGAGAACGGTTATCAGTCATTGGTATAATAAAAGTACCGAGCAAGTCATGAATGAACTCCCTCGGAACTTGGGGACTGGGTAAAGGTACAAGCAACATTAATCAAACTTACCTCGTGTTTGGTTATCAAAGACCCCAAGATATTTTCCTCGTTAGCCCTTAAGGCGCGCAGGGTCTCTAGCATCTGGGCAAAAGTTAACTCCTCGGAGCGAGTCCCGGAAGAGCCGGCAGCTTGATCATCTGGTAGGGGGGTTCCCCTTGCATTTGGAGTGGAGACCCGGACAGTCTGAGTGTCCGGGTTGGGAGGGCCCATCTTTGTATCTAGAATTTCTATCTCTTCGTCTACTGGTTCCGATAAGGAAGGAGATCCGACGGTTTGGGAAAGTGGATTGTTCGGAGGGCCTTGTTCCCGGTTAGTGGCCGCATCACCACCAGTTGCGGCGTCTGCGTCGTCAGTCGGCTTCTTCACCTGGAGGTTATCCGTCTCTGTGTTTTCCGGGTCACTGACGGTGACCTGAGCACTGAAAGAAAGATGAAAAAAGGCAGTTATTAATGATGATGGTGTCTCGGGTGAAAGTTCGCTAGAGGCAAAAAGAAATAGTAAGGCAAAAACTTACCCGGCATTTACGGTGTAATCCGATGGGAGCTCGCCACTTGAAGTAGATGAGGTATTCGCAGGAATCACTAATGGAACCCGGAATTGCCCGGCACGTGGGTGGTTAGGAGAAGGGTGGCGCTGAGGAGAGTTGGAAGAACGAGATGGAGGAGCACTGCCACGAGGGACTACAGGGGCGGAGATGCCCGGGTTAAGGGGATCTTCACCCGGGGAGCTCCGAGTTACCCTGCGCTTGGCGGGGAAAGATTCCTTCAAGCACGGCGAATTTGACAATTGATGGTTAAGTCTTCGCAGGGCGTCAAAGGAGTAAGATTCAGAAGATAGTGAGGAAAAAGGAACCTTGGATACTGTCCCCCTGCTTTTCCTCTTGGCCCCGGCTGTTGCCTCTGGGTCAGACTCGGTTCTCTCCGGGTCATCCTCGTTGTTCCCACCCTCGTCCTCCAGCCCTGCGAGTCAGATGTGTATTCATTGGGAAAAAGACAGACGAAAGGAAAGTAATACAAGCAAAAGTATGCAGATCCTGGGTGAGTACCTTCGCTGTCGTCAGTCGTCTCGTCCTCCTCTTCCGGGTCTCTGGAGGGGGGGAGTGGGTCCACTCTCCAGAAGGGGTCATCAGCCTAAAGTAAAAAGATAAAGTTAAGGTTTAGAAGCAGTATCGAGTTGAAATATGGAGACAAGTTATGAGTGCCGGGTATTACCGTTGGAGCTGGATTTTCCCGAGTAAACGGAGGTAATCCGGAGATGCCCTTTATCACCTCCAGCTTCTCTGCCAAGAGGCTCTTGATGGTCTTGATAGTGTCACCGGTCGCAAAGCTTTTGGAGGAATAGCGAAGTGCATCTGTAGTGTGACCCGAATACTCGCACATCAATTTGGTGCGGATGGAATTAGGTTGGATTCGGAAGTCGACCCATGTCTTTATCAAATTGAGCCCTAGGAGGCCTTGGGCTGAGAGAATGGCTATTTTGGCTAGTGAAGGAAGGATTGCTTCCCTGTCCGAGTCTGGTGCGAAGGCACTGAAAGACTCGGAGGGTTTGAGGGGGGTCTCTGAGTAACCCGGCAGCTTCTTTTCGCTGTCGGAGGAGGTATCGCGGCAATAAAAAAAGGATAACTGCCAATGTTTGGCACAGGATTGCAGGTTGAGGGTTGGCATTAAAGAATTCCTACGGCGTTGGATGGATACCCCGCCGCAAGTGAGAAGCGCCCCGTCGCCGCTTTCGCGGCACGGTTTGCATTGGAATAATTCAGTGAAAAGAGTCAGGTTTGGTGGCATGCACAAATACGACTCAGATAGAACTATGAAGTGGGTGATGTTCAACATGGAGTTAGGCCCTATGTCGAACACCCGGAGTCCATAGTGATCTAAGACCTCCCTAAAGAAGGGGTGACCCGGAGGGCGAAATCCTCGGGTCACGTGCTCTACAAAGCAGATTACCTCGCCTTCTGCGGGAGTGGGATGAGTTTCGTTACCTGGCACCCTCCAGTGGATGTCTTTTTGAGAGGGGAGGGTGCCTAACTCGGTTAGTTCGTCCAACTTGGCCTTAGTGGTTGTGGAGCGCCCCCAATTGGCGGATATGGCTTGGGTGGTCCTTGCTTGAGCAGGATGTTTTCCTTGTCGCTTGGGAGCCATGGGGTCAGCCTGCGAAACACAAAAAGAAAAAGATGTATGAAATAAGACCCGGGAAAGTTGAAATATCCGAGTATAAGGTATCAAGAAGGTACGAAGCTGAGAACTGTCCGGGTATTGAGCACACTTGTGGAAATTGTTAGTCACTTACGTAGGAAAAGGTATTTGGGGATGACGGATGGTTGCCCATATTTATACCGCAAATGAAATATCTGGAAAAGGAGGGTTTTTCCGGGTGTTAATGCAATAAGCGGAAAACAGCGGAGGAACGGATCTAGATGGAAAGGTTCGCGGATGGCTTTTAAGTAAAATTGGTGATCAGTAATGGTTGAAGGATCATTTGTGACTATCAGGCAGGCAATTAAAGGGGTTGGCGAGCATTGAATCGATCTAATCTGGTGCAATCGGACAAGTAACTCGCGGGATGACCTAGATCTGATCTTGGATGGGTTAAAAGCTGCGGGGCTGAATTAATTGGTTGCGAAGGGCTTACCGAGAAGATTGGGGCTTAATGTGATGGCGACGAGCGGTGCGGCTCGAACGGGAGGAATGGAGGTACAAAGGTGGCGCTTGACGGCGGCGCGAGGCGATTCAAGGGCGGGCGCGGCCGCTGTTAATCTTGCGTCAGTAACAGGCGCGAGTTCTTCACGATGGTGCTGCGAAGGTGTTAGGAGCAATGAGGGAGAGGAGAAGTTGTGGCGTGGTGATGGGCTTAGGGTTACCCTCTAAGCGCTATTTATAAGGCAAGGGAGAGCTTATCTTAACGGCTAGGAGCCGGGAACCGCGGGGTAATGGTTATCCACGAAGATTTCGCAAGATGTGCGTCAAGTGTTGGGCAAGGCATCGTGACAGAGGAAGGAAGGGGTTCGTCCGTAATGACAGGACTGGCTATCAAGCATGAGATCTTGTCATTTCTTATCATGGTTTGGACTCAGGGATTTGGACCCAAGTATATGGAGGAAAGGTCCGGGTTGTTGTATGGCCACCATGGAGCAAGGCCTAGCTGAATATCGCGATATCTTAACTCAGTTTTCGTACGCCCGTATGATCGGTATCTTTGCAGGGAATAGCAAGCGCTTCAAGGAGATCCGTGAAGCCCAAGCTATTCTGGGGACTACTGACGGGGGGATACTAACCCGGTATGCCAGGCTCCGGGAAGTAACCCGGCCCAAAGGATGGCGTGCGGGATCCGATTAATGATAAAGATGTTTGTGGAGGCCCAAGTTCGTGGGCCTAGTGACCCGGATTAGGGGTGTTGTAAAGGAAAGTTAGAGTTAGCACGCCGTGTCTGGGTAGGACCCGGGTGTGCCTTGTAGAAAAAGCTAGGGGGTACGGGTGTTATATAAACCGACCCCCGGGTATAGTTTGAGACAGAGATTTGAGAACCTTAGCAATATCGAGTGGTATCGAGTATCTAGTATAAACCCTAATCGAGTTGTTGTATCGAGAATAGAGATCCGGCGACTTCGATTGCCGGCTGTCAGATCAAGTTGAATCATGTCTTCCTTTGAGCTAAACCTTCTCCCGAACGCCTGTGTCGACTTGCCCCAAGATCAGTTACCCCTGGTAACATCTGCCGTGATTATCCCACGACACAAGTGCTTCATGGCTAAGGCCTCGGAGGTATCACCTTCTCCCAACTCTAAGACCCCAAGTGAACTTGAAAATCATGCTAGTCTTAGAGTAGAAGATGAAATTCTCTCTTTGGAACGCTTTATGTCTAACATACAAGGGGAGACCAAGAAGTACTTTGATCATCTCATGAGCCAATTGGGAGAGGCCCATGAAGCTCTTGAGAAGAAAGGTGAGATTGAAAGAAGGGATGCAGATGAGATAGCATCTCTCTCTATGACTCTTGAGGAAGATCATGATGGTAGAGTTTCTCTTGAGGAGGAACTTGAATCTATTGAAGAGTCACATAATGAACTTGTTTCTAATATCACTAAGGAACGTGACCTTGCAATTGCTAAAGATAAAAAGGCTATAAAGGATAAGGTTTAGTTTGGTGTTGGTCATGGTAAACTAACCGAGGAGTTTGAAAAGCTAACCAAGGCTCACAAAGCTTTAGAGAGTCAACACTCTTCCCTTAAAGAGTTGCATGAACAACTTCAAACTCAACTTAATAAACTTAACAACCCTAGCACCTCTACTTCTTCTTGTGATCATGCAAATATTATTAGGAAAAATTCTAGGTTGAAGGATGAGCTAGCAAGGCTCAAGGGCAAAGGCCCTCAAGTTGAGAAGGTTGTGGTCTCTACCCCACAAGTGAGTGCCCCTAGCCCTCACGTGGTTGTTGCTAGACCACAAATGAGTTCTCCAAGGCAACAAGTGGGCAAGCAAGGTTTTGGATATGTTGCAAAGAATAAGAACGAGAAGAAGAAGAGCAAGAAGAAGGCCAACAATGGTGCTTCGGGTGGTTTTGTCATTAGGGACAACACTACTCGTAGCACACCCGCACAAGCTAACAATTTTGCTTCAAGTAGTGGTGTCATGATGGAAAACACTACTCGTAGCATTTTCGTGGGAACTAACAATCCACACCATTTCTTATATGTTGATTATTATGGTGTTGTGCAAGCTAAATATGTTGGTCCTATTGAAGATATTTAGTTATTCAATTATGTGATCATTGTTGAGAGTGTACACTAGTGAAAGTAGGATCCCTAGGCCTTGTTTCCAAGCATTGAAACACCATTTTCCGCCTGTTCTGCTACATGTTTGCTTGCTGTCATATTTATTTCAGATTGCTATTATTACTTATAACCATACATATTACTCTCATTTCACTATCTCTTCGCCGAACTAGTGCACCTATATACCTGACAAGTATATTGGGTGTGTTGGGGACACAAGAGACTTCTTGTATCTTAATTGCAGTGTTGCTTGAGAGGGATATCTTTGACCTCTACCTCCCTGAGTTCGATAAACCTTGGGTGATCCACTTAAGTGAAACTTGCTGTTGTTCTACAAACCTCTGCACTTGGAGACCCAACACTGTCTACAAGAATAGAAGCGTGCGTAGACATCAAGCTCTTTTCTGACGACGTTGCCGGGGAGGTAAGGTAAAAGGTACTCACGTCCTTTGTGAGTGCTCAAAGTTATTTCCTTTAGATTCTGCAATTATATCTTTTTGTTTCTTGTTTTTATTTTCACTAGTTAGGATTAATGGAAAACAACAACAAAATGAGAGAGTTTTATAATATTTATCTTGAGTTAGGACATGAAATGTTTGAAGAGAAAATAAAAAAAACCTATGGAGCTTTATTTGCATGCTAATAGCAATGTTATTAGTACGAATTCTTTGAACACCATTATTGCTAATGCTATGGAAAAGTCTAAGCTTGGGGAAGCTATTTTATATGAAAATGATCTTTTTAGTTCCCCAAGCACGTAGGATAAAATTTGCTTTGATGATGATCCTATGCCTGTTACATATAGTAGTGATCATGATTGCGAAAAGCACACTACTTTTGATATAGAAAATGATGATGTGTTTGAAAATACTTTTGCTACTGATGATTATATGCTTGATACATCTCCTCCTAGTAAAAATGATGATATGTTTACAAAGGAACACATTTTGGAGGGTAACTATTCTATTGCTTATGATGATATCATTCTTCCTATATATGATGATTACAATGATGAATATGATATTTTTAGTCCCCCAAGTTTTGAGGAGGAAATTTTCTTTGATGATACTTTGCCTCCAATATGTGATGATTATAATGATTGTGGTATTCTAGTTCCACCTGCTATGAATGATAAATTTTATTGTGATCATGATATGCCTTCTATATATGATGTTTACAATGATGAACATGCTATTTTCAGTCCACCTACTATTGAGGAGAAAATTAATTATGATTACAATATGCCTCCTAAATTTAATATTTACGGTGATGAGAATAATAATGATAGCTATTTTGTTGAATTTTCTCCCACTACTATTAATGAGAATGACTATGCTTATGTGGAGAGTATTAATTCTTTTATGCATGTGGCTCGTGATAAGAATGTTTTATGTGATAGCTATATTGTTAATTTTATTCATGATTCTACTGAAAGTTATTATGAGAGAGGTAAATATGGTTTTATGCATCTCAACAATATTAAGTTTCCCCTCTTTATGTTAAATTTTTTGAAGTTGCACTTATTTTGTCTTCCCATGCTAGTCACTTTGTGCTTCGTTGACTTGTTTTTCTACAAGATTCTTTTTCATAGGAAGTGAGTTAGACTTAAATGTGTTTTATATTTATTCTTGATGCTCCCTTATTGTGCTTCAACTCGTATTTCTCATGTGAGCATCTTCTCACATTATCATGCCTAGCTAAAAGGCTTTAAAGAAAAGCACTTCTTGGGAGATAACCCATGTTTTTATTTTTGCATTGTTTTTCTCTGTTTTCTTTGAGTCAAGGGGTTGTATACTTATGTAGAAACTCCTTTGTATCTTTATTTTCATGTATTAGTTGAGCCAAGTAAAGCCTCTAGTGGAAAGTTGAGACTATATTTCAGATTTCTGCGCAGGAAACAAATTTTTGCTGTCCACTGTTAAATTCGTATAAAATCACAGAAAATTCAAAATGACCTGAGTTTTTATGTGCATAATCCTGGGTTATATACGCAATGTTTCTTAGTTGACCACTTTTTGATTTGAGCAACAGAAGATTTTTTAAAAAAATCATCTTTACCTGCTGTTATGTTTTGACAGATTTCTGCTAATAATTGCATTTGCCTCTTAATCTCTTTCTTTTGGTATTCTTTTGAGAAAAAGAGTTTTAAAAGAAGTTCTGACAGCAGCTAATGTGTTTATTAGTGTTAGTCTTGTGTTGAAACTGAACCATGTGAATTTATTATTTCGATTAGCACTAACGTTGCTAATGAAGATTGTGAGAAGTTTAGTGTGAAGGAAGTTTTCAAGGGTCAAGAGAAGAGGATGATATGATGTAATAAAGAAGAGTGACAATAATAAGCTTGGGGATTCCCCGGTGGTACATCCCATCAAATTTCAAGAAGACTCGAGCATCTAAGCTTGGGGATGCCCAAGGCATCGCCTTCTTCATCAACAATTTATCAGGTCACTTCTAGTGAAACTATATTTTTATTCGGTGACATCTTATGTGATTTACTTGGAGCGTCTTTTTTTAAGTTTGTTTGGTTTTCTTTGCTGTAATAAATGGTTGGTTCTTATCATACTTGTGTGGGAGAGACACGCTCCCTTTTCATTGCTTAGAACACTCTAGTTTTCATTCTTATTGTTCTATGAGTGTTCACTTTTTGCTAGTACTGCGTTTAGCCTCTGTTTTTGCATGCATCTCTTATCAGAGTTGTTAGTTTTAGTAGTGTTATGTGAGTAATCTCATATTTGCCTGCTGTATCGTAGAGAGTATTTTTTTGTTAAAACATATCTTGTATGATGCTTGTTGGGAGAAACAAACTGTTGTTTAAAGTAGAATTTATAACGGTGCAAGTAGAAGCTCGTATAGACTGTTGCTAGAACTTTTTCATGCCATGCTAAATGTTATTTTAGTTCTAAAGCCTTGTGATGTTGAGTAGCATGAATAGCCTCGAATAGATGAGAGTGTTTAATATGTCATTGAAAGATTCATGAGTTGTTCTTGTCATAAGGAAGCATAAATTTATGGCATTCTCTTTCGAATGTTTTATTTGGTTGACTTGGCGCATGCTCACACCATGTTTATGACTATGAACCAGTCACGAATAGCCTCCATGAACACTTAGTTTTTGAACTATGATACCGCTTATGCTTTAATTAATGATATTTATGTCGCTATGCATTATTATGGCTCTTATGCTCTCTTGATTTGTCGCTCCCAGATTTTTGCTAGCCACCACCTGTACTGAGTATGAGCTATACTCGTGCATCCAACTCCCTTAAACCAAAGTTTTTCCCATTGTGTCCACCATACCTACCTACATGTGGTATTTAACTGCCACTCCAAGTAAATTGCTCATGTGTTACCTTTAAAACTTTCAAAATTACTCCTGCTTTATGTTCGTGTTTTTGCTCATGAGGACGTCAATGGAGAATCTTTATCTCACTTGTTTATTGGATTTCACACCCTGGACTAGTGGCTTCATCCGCTTATCCAAATGATAGAAGAGCTGGCAGTGGGGTCCCCAGCCCCAAATTAATATACACAAAATCTCTTCACTATTTTTTCCCCTGATTTATCAGTCAAAGAATAATTGTGTAAACAAAAGAGAAAGAGGGGTGACCTTCTACCCAGATGTGTCCTTCACATGGGAGCCGCTCTTGTGAATCCAGTTGGCTTGTGACGTACTGTATTTTCTGTTTACCATTCGTTGACATTAGCATACATCTCCCAAAATATAGACACTCCTCCACGGTATGTGATTGTTGGCAGTCACCCAAGGATTCGGTTAGCCATGGTTTGTGAAAGATGGATGGGAGGAGTGTCAAACTTTTAATACCTCTATTTAATAAAATAAAAGCTCTAGCATATGAGTGATCCCTGCTTCCCTTTTTTTGCACTAAGATCCCTGCTTCCCTCCGCGAAGGGCCTTTATTTTAATTTTATGATGAGTCTCCATCTTCTAAATTTATGCACAGTTGAGAGAGAATTTTTGCCATTCATAGTTCTATGTGCATTGTCCCATAAATATAAATAATTACTTCATGATGTGATATTATTTGTTCTTAAATTATTTTCTCTAGTCTTCCTCATGAACTTTGAAGATGTCCTGGCATTTACGTTTTGCCCCACTCTTAAGGACTAGCGAAATATCACTTTGCCATGATTTCTCTATACCTGAAACAAACATTTATCTTTCTTTGCATTATTACTCATGATACTTTATTTGAGATACTATTCATGATAAAAAAAAGTGATTGCTTTGCGCTATTATTAAAGTTCTATTATCATGTTTGTGTTTGAAGTTCTATGATCTCAGTTTGCATATGCCTTTACACTTTTATGATCAAGATTATGTTAGTAGCATGTCACCTCATAAATTATTGTTTTATCATTTACCTACTCAAGGACGAGTAGGAACTAAGCTTGGGGATTCTTGATACGTCTCCAACGTATCTATAATTTCTGATGCTCCATGATAATATTATGCCAATTGCTACATGGTTTCTCCCTTGTTTATGTCATTTTTACACGTTTTCCGGGACTAACCTACTAACAAGATGCCAAGTGCCAGTTCCCTGTTTTCTGCTGTTTTTAGTTTCAGAAAAGTTGTACTGGAAATATTCTCGGAATGGGACGATTCGAAAGCCAGAAGTCATCTTCATCGCTGTTGTTGTCTCCTATGATGAGGAGGGAGTAGTTCTCCCCCGAGGCCGAGGGCTCTACAGGTAGCTATGTGGTTCATCTCTCTCTCCCATGGTGTGATCTATATGTGATCATGAGCTTTGTAATCTATTTGAATTCGTAGTTGTTACTCTTCATCTTTTGCTAATCAAGTGCTTTATTAATATGAACTTTGGAGTCACTTTGAGCACGGTGTGAAGGTGACAGTGTGCACATCGTGTGTGTCTCCTCTATGAATTGTGGTGTTTGTCTAGTACCTTCTAGGTCGCTCATAGTGACAACGTGGGGTTAACTAGACATGGGAATGCTTACTTTAAGGAATGCTTTTTGCAGCCCTACGCAATGATTAGTGTTTGTTATCCAACCGGAGAGGGTTAAGAGTAGCATAGTGAAGAGAAGATATTTAGTTATTCAATTATGTGATCATTGTTGAGAGTTTACACTAGTGAAAGTAGGATCTCTAGGCCTTGTTTACAAGCATTGAAACATCGTTTTCCGCCTGTTCTGCTACATGTTTGATTGCTGCCATATTTATTTCAAATTTCTATTATTACTTATAACCACCCATATTACTCGCATTTCACTATCTCTTCGCCGAACTAGTGCACCTATATATCTGACAAGTATATTGGGTGTGTTGGGGAAACAAGAGACTTCTCGTATCTTAATTGCAGGGTTGCTTGAGAGGGATATCTTTGAACTCTACCTCCCTGAGTTCGATAAACCTTGGGTGATCCACTGAAGGGAAACTTGCTGCTGTTCTACAAACCTCTGCACTTGGAGGCCCAACAATGTGTACAAGAATAGAAGCATGCGTAGACATCACCGCTCTTGCTATTGCTTCTACTCCGTCATCTTCATCTCTATTTGAATCCCCGAATGAGAATCATCCTCACCCAACTTCCAAGTGCTTCATGGCTAAGGCCTCGGAGGTATCACCTTCTCCCAACTCTAAGACCCCAAGTGAACTTGAAAATCATGCTAGTCTTAGAGTAGAAGATGAAATTCTCTCTTTGGAACGCTTTATGTCTAACATACAAGGGGAGACCAAGAAGTACTTTGATCATCTCATGAGCCAATTGGGAGAGGCCCATGAAGCTCTTGAGAAGAAAGGTGAGATTGAAAGAAGGGATGCAGATGAGATAGCATCTCTCTCTATGACTCTTGAGGAAGATCATGATGGTAGAGTTTCTCTTGAGGAGGAACTTGAATCTATTGAAGAGTCACATAATGAACTTGTTTCTAATATCACTAAGGAACGTGACCTTGCAATTGCTAAAGATAAAAAGGCTATAAAGGATAAGGTTTAGTTTGGTGTTGGTCATGGTAAACTAACCGAGGAGTTTGAAAAGCTAACCAAGGCTCACAAAGCTTTAGAGAGTCAACACTCTTCCCTTAAAGAGTTGCATGAACAACTTCAAACTCAACTTAATAAACTTAACAACCCTAGCACCTCTACTTCTTCTTGTGATCATGCAAATATTATTAGGAAAAATTCTAGGTTGAAGGATGAGCTAGCAAGGCTCAAGGGCAAAGGCCCTCAAGTTGAGAAGGTTGTGGTCTCTACCCCACAAGTGAGTGCCCCTAGCCCTCACGTGGTTGTTGCTAGACCACAAATGAGTTCTCCAAGGCAACAAGTGGGCAAGCAAGGTTTTGGATATGTTGCAAAGAATAAGAACGAGAAGAAGAAGAGCAAGAAGAAGGCCAACAATGGTGCTTCGGGTGGTTTTGTCATTAGGGACAACACTACTCGTAGCACACCCGCACAAGCTAACAATTTTGCTTCAAGTAGTGGTGTCATGATGGAAAACACTACTCGTAGAATTTTCGTGGGAACTAACAATCCACACCATTTCTTATATGTTGATTATTATGGTGTTGTGCAAGCTAAATATGTTGGTCCTATTGAGGGTTACATTGACTATACCATTTGGGTTCCAAAGACCCTTGTTGCTAACATGAAGGGACCCTCCTCGGGTCCTAACTCTAGTCAATGATCTCTTGCAGGACTATGCTTCCGGTGGGTCTAAATGGATAATTGATAGTGGATGCACTAGTCATATGACCGGAAGCAAAGAACTTGTGACGGAGTTGCGCCAAAATGGCATTCATGCAACCGTCACTTATGGAGAATCGTCCTCGTCTAAGGTATCGGGGTTCGGCAAGTTGTGATTGCTCCCGATATTACTATCGTGAACGTCATGCTTGTTGAATCCCTTGGTTTCAATTTACTTTCGGTTCGTTCTCTTGGGAAGATGGGTTTCTCCGTCTTCTTTGATGAAGATATTGTGGTCCTTTTTAGGAGCAAGACTCTTGACATCGCATACGTGTGACATGTTGAAAATGAGTTGTTCGTGGTGGACTTTTTTAAGTCTACCAACTCTCAAACAATGTGTCTTTTCGGAAAGGAGGACGTGGGGTGGTTGTGGCGTCGCCGCTTATCCCATGTCAACATGAGAACTTTGCAAAGTCTTCACAAAGGTGGCCTTATTCTTGGACTAAAAGAAAATGTTTCTTTTTCCAAAGATCGCGTTTGTAGGTCGTGTGTTGAAGGAAAGATGCATGATATTCTGCACAAGGCCAAGACTATTATCTCATCAAAGAGGATCTTGGAGCTTCTCCATGTTGATCTCTTTGGTGTCGTGCCCGAGGCAAGTCTTGGTGGCAAGAAGTATTGCTTGGTGATTGTCGATGATTATTCAAGATACACTTGGGTTTATTTCTTCAAGTGCAAGTGTGAGACTCAACAAACCATCATCGACTTCTCCAACCAAGTGTAACGTCAACACAATGTGCAAATCATGGCTATTAGGAGTGATAATTGTTTGGAGTTCAAGAACTACACTTTGAATGAATTCCTTAGTGATGAGGGTATTCGTCATCAATACTCTGACACTTACACTCCTCAATAAAATGGTGTTGCCGAAAGGAAGAATCACACTCTCTTGGATATGGCAAGGACCATGTTGGCGGAGTATTCTTCTCCCCAATACTTATGGGCCAAGGCCATATCCACCGCATGCCGCTCCTCCAACCGCCTCTACATCCGCAAGGGCTTGGACAAGACTCCATATGAGATCCTCACCGGCAACAAGCCCAACGTCTCCTACTTCCATGTATTCGGTTGTAAGTGCTTCTATTTGATCAAGGGTGTTAGGTTGTCTAAATTTCAATCCAAAACTATTGAGGGTATATTTGTTGGTTACGGTGATGAATCCCACACTTATAAAGTCTTTGACAAAGCCTCACGGATTGTCATAGAATCTTGTAGTGTGGTTTTTGAGGAAAATGTCCCAAGTGGCGCAATTTCATGTTTCTAATGTAGATGTGAAATGCCTCCAGAAGCCATAGGAAGGATGGGTGTGGGCTTTTTCCGCCCCATTGAGGGACATCTTATGGCGACTCGAGAAGGAGTATGCTCTACTCAAGTGGAGCCCTCCTCTACAATATAAGAACAATCCAAGGAGACAAGTGATGCACCTAACCAAGAACATGTTGAAGACCCTCCTCTCCTTGACCAAGTTACTACGCAAGATGCAACCACTCCTATCATTCATGCTAGTCAAGGTCAAGGCCAAGATCAACCATCCTCATCCTCCTCTCCTCAAGTTGAATCTAGTGTTGAAGAAGTTGTTGTTGATGATGATGATGATGATGATGATGACGGGGACCCAAATGATCAAGATGATCAAGTGATTCCTCCTCGCAATAATGAGGAGATCGAAGCCCGTCGTTCTAGAAGGATAAGGAGAGCTTTGAATAAAATTGATGCCCAATACAACATGGTATTGGAAGATATTCAATCTAGAAGATCCACTAGAAGGCAATTGGCACATTTTAGTGAGCATCAAGCTCACATATCTATGATGGAACCAAATAAAGTGTTTGAATCTCTTGAGGACTCCGATTGGGTTGAATCTATGCATGATGAACTTAATAACTTTGAGCGCAATAAAGTTTGGAAGCTAGTTGAGAAGCCCAAAGATTGCCACAATGTTATTGGCACTAAGTGGATGTTCAAGAACAAGCAAGATGAGCATGGCATTGTCATAAGTAACAAGGCAAGATTGGTGGCTCAAGGCTACACTCAAGTGGAAGGTACTGATTTTTATGAGACCTATGCTCCTGTGGCTCGCCTTGAGTCCATCCGTATCCTTCTTGCATATGCATCTTCGCATAATTTAAAAATGCAACAAATGGATGTCAAAAGTGCTTTATTAAATTTTCCACTCAAAGAGGAGGTATATGTTAAGCAACCTCCGGGGTTCGAGAACCTCAACTTTCCTAACCATGTTTACAAACTCAATAAGGCGCTTTATGGTCTTAAACAAGCACCACGTGCGTGGTATGAGCATCTTAGAGATTTATTGGATGACCGTGGTTTTGAAGTTGGGAAGATCGACCCCACCCTCTTCACAAAGAGGGTAAAGGGAGAGTTTTTCATATGCCAACTCTAGGTGGATGATATTATCTTTGGCTCAACTAACCAAGCTTTCAATAATGAGTTCTCAAAGCTTATGAATCACAGGTTTGAGGTGTCCATGATGGGAGAGCTTAAGTTCTTATTTGTCTTTGAGATCAAGCAATTGGCTTGTGGGACTTTCATTTCTCAAGCCAAGTATACCCAAGACATACTCAAGAGGGTTTAATTTCCAAAATGCAAAGATCAAGCCATCTCCTATGAAAGTAAAGTTCCACCTCAAGCGCAACCCGGATGGTAAAGATGTGGACCAAAAGTTGTATCGTTCTATGATTGGTTCTTTGCTTTATCTTTGTGCATCTAGGCCCGATGTCGTTTTGAGTGTAGGTGTGTGTGCAAGGTATCAAGCGGCTCCTAAGGAAAGCCACTTAGTGGCGGTCCATAGGATTTTTCGGTATTTGGTTCATACCTAAAGGTTTGGTTTGTGGTACCCAAAGGGGGAACAATTCTCTCTCAAGGGCTACACGGATTCTGATTGGACCGGTGATCAAGATGATAGAAGTCCACTTACGGGGCTTGCCAATTTCTTGGTAGGTCCTTGGTGAGTTGGTCTTCCAAGAAGCAAAATTGCATATCTCTTTCCACCGCCAAAGCCGAGTACATGGCCACCGAAAGTGCTTGCACCCAATTTCTATGGATGAGGCAAACCCTCAAAGAGTACGATGTTCACTTGGAGAAGGTTACCCTCATGTGTGACAATGAAAGTGCCATCAAGATCGCCTACAACCTCTTGCAGCACACAAGGACAAACCACATTGAAATCCGTCATCATTTCATCCGAGACCATGTGGCAAGAGGTGATATTGCACTAGCTTATGTGCCCACCAAGGACAATCTCGCGGAATTTTCACGAAGCCACTCGACGATGCAAGATTCATGTTCTTGAGGAATGAACTAAACATCATTGATTCTAGGAGTTTGACTTGAGGATCTTGCACACACCCCTATAGTTGAAACGTGTTTGGGTTTAGGTGTAGGCATGGACATATGGGGAGTGTTATCCTAACACATTGGGTTCTCCCTCCCCCCCATTATGCCCAAAGCAAAAATTCATTGTTATCTCTTTTTTTCTAATGTTGAATTGTGAGCTTCAATGTCGAGAATTGGTAATGTACCCAAGATAAATCTCCGCGGTGACACACCATACTCTCTTACATGGTGGCTTAGTTCGCCAACCTCTTATCTTGAAGAGTTGGTTTTTGTTTGGTTCTTATGTGGTGTTTTTCGTTGTGTTTTTCCTTCTCTCTTCGTGTTTTGTGATTCGTCGTTGTCGTTTGGGAAACACACTCTCTCTTTTCCTTATTCGAGTTTTTGTCTCCTCTGCAAAATTTAGAGTGTGTAGTACCATCTCAGTTTGAGTTCTTACCCCAAGCCTCATGTTTCCCCCCTTAGACAATTTCTGCTCCAAAATTTTTAATCTCTTTTATCTCTTGGCGGAAGGAAGAACCTGGCTAGCGGTACTACCGCCAGCTGCAGCGGTACTACCGCTGTGACTGACATAGTACCCAGCACACGGTACTACCGGTGGCCCTGCACGGTACTACCGTTGCAGGGGCTCGTGCCCAGCACAAACCCCAAGAGCGGTACTACCTCTCGGTTCTAGTAGCCCCAGGTGGGTGGTACTACCGCTGAGCACGGCGGTACTACCGCTACGGTGAAAATCCGTGGGGTTAAAAATGGATCTGGGAGAGGGATTTACCCATTTACCTCCTATCTCCCTCATTCTCTCCCCACACCGGATCTCGCCGCCGCCTCTTCTTCCATCCGCCGGGGAGGGTTCTCTCCGGCGATCGAGTGCTCCAATCACGCCGGAGGAAGCCCGGGAATCACATCAGACTCCTTCTCCACGACGATGAGCTCCGGTAACCCATTCAATCTCTCTCCCTCGAGCAATCTTGTGAGATGATGTTGTTTAGGGATTCTACAGATCTCCTAGTCTAGAAGTAGTTTGTTGTGCTTCCTAGTCGAGTAGATTACCTAAGAACTATTGGTGCCTTCTGTCTAGAACAGCGGTACTACCGCTATGGCTAGTACTGCTGGAAACAGCGGTACTACCGTGGCCCCCAGCGGTACTACCGCTTCCTGGATATTTTGCACTTCTAGTTCTTCTGTGAATTTTCTCGTAGATCATTTTGATTGAAGTTAACCTTACCTCATTGCTATCCCCCTATGCTATCTTAGGTACAGGTGCTAGTGGTTCTAAGGGTGGAGGTCGCAAGCGTGTGGCTAAGAGGACTCAGAAGAATCCCGAGGAAGATGAGACTCCATAGGTTATGCCACAGGGAAATATGACTAGGAGGCAGAGGTCCGTGTTGATGAAGTCACATGCTGCAACGGAAAAATCTGTTGTCAACATGCCTGATGAGCAGTTTCGTAGAGAGAGGAGGACCAAACCCTACACCAAGCCAAGGGAATCTAGGGCAAATGAGTTCTTCTGGACTCGTTTTCAGGAGAGGGTCTTTTATGAGGAGTACCCGCTTAACAGGAACAAAGTGGTAACTCAATTCTCCATCAATGTGCCTTTCATGAGATCGAAGATGGACTACTTTGGTGAGGCTCTGGAGATCTGTGAGGAGTTTGGTCTTCTGGATTTCATTGAGATCAACGAAGACTATGATGAGCACCTCGTGGGCCAATTCTATGCCACACTTTATTTCCATACTGATGAGAGGAGGATCACATGGATGACCAAGAACCAGAAGTTTTCTGCTTCTTGGGCTGAGTTTGCTACTGTGCTTGTTCTGCAGGACTTTGGTGAGATTCCTGATGCTTCCTTCCACTCTACCTTCTTCCGGGTTCTCTACCCGGAGAAGTCTATGGCCCCTAATGAGATGTATGATCTGTATATGTCATTGTGGTATCATGGCAGATGCCATAGGATGGCTAAAGTGTAGGGGCCGATGCACGCTGGAGGTATCCGGGGAGGGATCACACGGCGGGTAGCCGCGTGTAGGGTATCTCTAGCACTGCAAACAACCAGATCTACCCAGGTTCAGGGCCCTCGTGTGGAGGTAACACCCCTACTCCTGCCTTTCTCTCTATATGTGTGTAATCCTAGTAGCCACAATACATTGTATGCCTCTTGGCCGAGTAGCCACTCTGCTGCTCTCTCTCGCTCTGTTGTTGTCTCTAGCAAATAAATGCGAAGTGAAGCAACGTCCCTCGCGCAGGAGGGGGCAGGGCACCTTATATACTGGTGCCCAGCCGGATAAACAAAGATTAAAAGGTATGGTGATGTGACTAGACCATTGTGACGATGGCACGCCTCCGAGATCTCGCGCGGAGAAGTGCCGCGCCGTACGGCTGACAGCCATTGTTCGCTCTGTCAGCCTCCCAGCGTAGACCTCCATCCTGTCCTGTCCCCTCTGTACTTGACAAGACTGGACGGCTGCCTAACCCTGCGTCACTGATGATCACAAACCTAGTAAGTTGAACCGCATGCGGGTACGGACGCAGGATACGCGGGATCTCCTGTCAGAACGGCTCCATTGACTTCTGGCCCGAGTATGATTGCCATCCGTCTACCCAGACCAACTTCTGTACTCGGACGAATGTAACTTCCTTGATACCTTCTCTTGGCCTTCGGTGGATATGTCCGGATAGAAACCTACCGGGTAGCAAGTACCCGGGTAGCCGTCTACCCGGTCAACAGCACCTTAACCTTGCCTTTAGCACTTGCCTTACCCCTACTCGGGGGTAACCCCCCGACATTAGTCCCCGAAGCTGGTAGAGTCCAATGAACTTGTTCGCTGGGCCCTGCCAGCTTAAAACAAATCTTGTCTTCATGACTGAAATAGGCCGAGTAACACCTCCACATGGCCCTTCATATCTTGCTTGAATCTCTTCTTCTCTGAGTGGAACTCCCTTTCTTCTCTAATGCCGAGTAAAAAGACTTAGCGAAATTCCTGCCCACGATCCTGCGGGATCAGACCAAATCCAACTGCTCGTGTGACTAAGGGGCACGTGGCACACGCAGAGACAGCGATGCCTCGATTCAAACGCAGGCCACGCGCCAGCCTCTGCGAGTAGGGCCCACGGCCCGTTAGGTCACCTCAACCGCACTCGAGAGCCCACGATCCGGACGTGGGATTAACTGCGCCCGTTACGCGCGCGTTTTGCGTTGTGTGCGTTTCTAACGGTCAATTAACCCACGCCGCACGATCATTTTCCCACGATCAATCCGCCAGTAACGGCGATCCGCAGAAGAGGAATAAATACCTCTGCGCCGCCCACTATTTCTCTTTCCCGTTCTTTCCAATCTCTCGCTCCTCGTCTCCCTCGCCTCCGTCGAGCACTCCGCCACCGCGATTACTTGTTGCGCCGCCGTGAGAGAGAGACAAGCACAACTCCGCAACTCCGTTGAGATCTTCATCTTCTCCAAGCATCTCCGCCTCCATGGCGCCCAGGAATCCCAACGCTGCCGCCCGAGCCGGATGGGAAGGCTTGGACGTGACGGCGGAGGACTGCACCTGGCTCGTCAATACGCGTCGCATCCCTCCCGGCGTCGTCTGCCGCCATCCCGGCGACGAGATCGAGCCGGAACCGCAGGAAGGTGAGTACGTCGTCTTCTTGTTCCAGTTCAAACAGGGATTTGGTCTTCCTATCTCAGATTTCCTTTCCGAATTCCTCCGCCACTTTGGCCTTCAACCCCATCATCTACCTCCCAATGCCATTGTCATACTTTCCACACACGCCGCTCTGTGTGAAGCCTTCCTGGGAGTCTATCCCACAATCCATACTTAGGCGCGATACTTTTTCCTTCACCGCCAAAAGGTTCCAAGACCTAGCGGCTCCACTGGCCACCGCGAGATGACCAAGACCGGCGGCGCGATGATGCTCCAGCGATCGACTGGTCATCACCCGCGAGTAAAGGGATTGGACACCATTCGCAAATGGCAACGGGGGTTCCTCTATGTCAAGAACGTAGCCCATGAGGAAGGGAAACCCATAGAAAACTGGATAGGGCTTCCCGCATTCGTCAACTCACCGCCCTCAGGGCAGAATTGGGGTTATGATCCATCGAGGAATGTACCCAATGTCCTCTATGTCGAGAAGCGCCTCACCGAGTTGGTGAAGGCAGGGCTGATGCAGGATGACCCCATCGCCTGCTGGGTCTCGCGCCGAGTGCTCCCGCTACAGAGCCGAGTGCACAAGATGTGCTACATGAGTGGTGCTCGGGACTGCACTCGGACGACTGCGTTCGAGCTGAGCAAGGCGGAGGTGGCCATATGGGCACGGTCCATCATGCAAACATCCCTCACCGAGAACTGGGCGTACGGCTTCGAGCCGTATAGCCGCGACCGTCCCATTGAGCAGGTTAGTACTCTGTGCCTTGTGTTTGCACTCTGATACTGAGTAGAACTCCTTAGCCTAATATGCTTTGTGTTTGCATGCTATCCCGAGTAGAACTCCTTAGCTTTATATGCTTTATGTTTGCATGCTATCCCGAGTAGAACTCCTTAGCTTTATATGCTTTATGTTTGCATGCTATCCCGAGTAGAACTCCCGAGTAGAACTCCTTAGCTTTATATGATTTATGTTTGCATGCTATTCCGAGTAGAACTCCTTAGCTGAGAACTCAACTCACTGTGCTATCTGTTTGCAATCTCAGCACATCCCGCGCTAGCGAGAGGAGGACAGTGAGGTCTTTACTGCCAACTGGACCAAAGACCGAGAAGATGATGACGAGACCGCCTATGACACCCAGGATACCCTTTGTATCCCCAATGCCGTCCAACCCGGTAAGTCACGAGCTGGTCCCTCTATTCGGGATTGGTCCGAAGATGAAGAAGGTGACCAAGCTCATCCCTCTGCTTATTAGCAACATCCTTTGCCTTCCTTCTATGTTTCTAAATTTCTCCTTTCCTTTACTCTGCAGAGGATCTTGAGGTGGACGATGAGGAGGAACTCATGGATGTTGATCCTTTGTGCGTGGCGGCTCCCAGCACTCGGAAAAGAGTTGGCAGTGATGCCCAAGAACCTCCCCCAAAGAAATCCAAGAAGAAAGGCGGAAAGAAAGTCGTCGCTTCTAGGAGAAAACCCCCTACCAGAATAGGGTAACCGTTCCATCCGAGTACCACTTGGTTGCCGTTTCCTGTTGCACTTTTCTCCTTCTGTCTCTCTGAACTTTTTTCTTTTCTTCCAGCGCTCCTCTCGACGCTGATGCTGCTGCAGCCTCCACTCACCCCCAAGAGAAAAGCAACCGTGCCCCGAGATCAACTCGTAGATCTCTCGGACGACGATGAAGAGCAGGACGAGCAGGAGAGGACGCGCGCGTCCTCCCCTATCGACGTAGAAGATGATACCGGCACCGAGAACACTGGCGCCGGTGATGATGTTGATCCCATCCTTGAACAGCAACAGCCTAACGCGCAGCAAGCCGCGCAGGACGCTGCGAATGACGAGACACCGCCATCTCCCCCAGCTGCATCAGCTGGGGAAAATACTGAAGAAACCACCGAGCAGCAAGATGATGCCGCCTTTAAGCGGACATACGCCACCCCCGAGCAGCAAGATACAATGCTGTAGCCCAAGATGATCCCGCGGCCAAGCCGCGGGTAGAAGATGCTATTGACGCAAGGCCTAATCCCGCTGCAGAGCAACGGGTAGAAAAAGATGTGGTGGAGCCCATCCTCCAGGAACAAGTGCAGCCCGACGCTGCACCGGGTAGCCGGCCTCTAGTGCCGCCAACCCGGCAGGTGGCTCCACCCAGCGCTCCGATTCCTCCGCCAATTCGGACAACATCGTCACCTCCGCCAACTGCTTCTCGCCAAGTGCCTCCATCTGCTTCTTGGCCAGACAAAACTCCAAGCACCAGGAAGATTATTAAGTCTGGGACCGAGGCCGTCCGGCAACAGCCAAAGCGCGCTGCTTCGCAAGCCGGACAGCAGATGCCGCCCCCCAAGCCGCAAGTCGCGCCAGCCGGGAAGCCAACAAGGAGCAAACAGTTAGTGCTCTCCGCGCCCACCTCCAGCACCAACCTGGCTGCTTCTGGGTCTACTGGCCCCGTCGAGGGACAAAGTGCAGGTGCTGGCGGCCACGCGAAGCCCATCTACCCGGAGTACATGATGACTTTATCTCAGCGCCACGAGATCTCACTGGCAAAGGGAGAGAAGGTACTGGCTTCTCTGAAAGAAGGCCAAGCTGTGGCGACCACCAAGTCCAAGGGCAAGGAGGCAGCAGTTCCTGATCTCTTCTCGCGTGGCGAAGGAGATAACGAGATCGAATTAGAAGGCCTGAGCGCGATCCTGGACCGAGTGGCGTTTCTTGATCCAGTCTGGAACAGCAAAACTCACGACAACCCAAAATGGAATGGTCTTGAGTTGGGCCCGATTGACCACTACCGCACTGATTGGAACAAGGCCGATGTCGGTTCTGTTCCCATGACAATCGCAAGCCCCACCTGTACCTTGGCCGGGAAGCTGTTCGTCTTGCGCAAAGCTGCCGAGGACGTTGAGCAAAGTTATGTTGTAAGTCTTTTCTCTCCTTCTTGCAATTTCCGAGTTGCTGTTTCTCCTTTCTCTTCTCTTTTCCGCTTTTCCTCTTAGCCATTCCCCTAGTCCCCGAGATTCGGGCCGAGTAGGCAAAAACTCAACCGAGTTGCCGTCTACTCGAGACAAATCTTCAAAAAAATCTCAAACTTTTTCTCTTCTTTTCTGCAGAATAGCCTCCAGAAGAGGATGAAACTGTTCCGCCGACTACTCTGGAGCCACCGCATCGCCAAGGACCGTCTCGAGGCTCTTGAAGCCGAGAAGAAAGATGGTGTTGCGATGGAGCAGGCGGCACTGGACCGCACTATCCAGATTTCTAAAGTTGAAGGTAAGCTATCAGCAATTCGGTTTGTGCGTTTTGTGTTTACGCCCGTGTTTGATTTTTCTTCATCGTTGTTTTCTCTGCAGGCAAGCTCAATGACCTGATTGAAAAGCATCGCGATTGCGAAGTATTTGCTGCCTCTGCCCAGAGCAAGATCTCTACTCTGGAGGGTGAGTTGCCTTTCCTTCTCTGCACTTGTGTTTCTTCTTACTCGGTGTAACATCCCCAATTTTGCTAATTAGGGTGTGTGGTGTGTGTTCATCTCATACATGCATGAAAAAAAAAATTAAAATCATGTTGAAACAATTTAAATTATGAATTCAAATGGTTTGACAAAAATCCCACAAAATAGTACTTATTTTGGGTTCCAAAGTTTTGTATTGAAAAATATTTCAATTTCACAAAACAAAAGTATGGCAAGATTGGAAATTTCATAAGCTTTTCAAATTGTATTTTTGCCAATTTTTATCTTTACAAAAAGGCCCTCAAATTTTAGTTTTCAACTTTGTTTCTAAAGAGAAAAGGACCACTTCGCAAATTTTCCGAGAAGGCAGGGGGTTATGGGAAATTTCCCTTTGTCTTCTACCTCCTGCCAGTAGGAGTGCTGGCCGCCGACGTCGTCTCGCTCCGCCTCCTGCTTCCAGCGCGGCATGGGAAGGGTGAGGACGCAGAGGAACCGTCCGGATCGAGCCAACCCCGCAGAAGCCCCTTCTCTCGCAGCACCTCCTCCCTCTCTGTATCTCCTACTGGGAACGAACCCTAACCCTAGCTCCGGCGAGTCCCTCGCCACCGTCGTTCCCTGCTCTCCCCATCGCTGCTGAGCACGTCCTCGCCTTCCCCTCGCTCTCCTCTGCATCCTCCAGGTCGCGTGGATCCAGGGAAGGCTGGGAGTGGCCTAATCGCGCCGTCGTCAATCTCCATGGCCGCCGCCGTTCCTCGCTCGTCGCCGCCGATTCCGGTGCCGCCTTGCCACCCCGACCACCCTGCGAGCTCCACCGCACCGTGGTGAGCCTCCCCATGCTCTCCGTTTGCTCCCTCTCCCTCTGTATCTTCCGCTCGCCGTGCACCCGTGGCCGCCGCCGCGGTTCCTCGTCGCCGGCGAGCTTCCGGCGACTTCTCGCAAGCGGCGCCGCCACCCCTAGGTTCCACTCGTTCTCCTCTACGTGGTGGTAACCTCCGTTTCGCAAATTACGCGCGAGTTGTGTCGAATTTGAGTGGAGCTGTGAAGAACAGAGCACTGTGATGTCACAGTGACATCACAGTGATGTCATATTCCTGTTTTTGCTATTTACAGAAAATGAATAAATTTGTATAGTTAATATCTTCCAAAATGTTACTCACAAAAATAATGTAAAAATATGGTAATGTTCATAAAAATGTAAGCTACCCAAAAATGTCACTTTCATAAATGTTTGACACACTTCATTTTTGGCCTTTATTTTAATATTGTTTAATCATTTAACAATAGAAAATAAGTTTTTATTCACTAAAATTAGAAAATTAAAAGTTATATACCAAAGTGCTCAAAATGACAAATGCAATCTATCTATGATGTTTTCAAGCCCATTTGAGCACATTAATTGGTGCTCACTTTCAGAATCGTCTGAATTGCCCCTCCTGGGTCTATTTCGGGCTAATTTCAGTAAAACTTCATATTTGACATACGAACCCTAGCAACCCAATGAACATGTTTAGGGCATTATTTCAGTGCATTAATTTGCTCATGCATACATATTGCGCATTGCATCGATGCCATGGTTGATTGTTCTTCTTTGTTTTGGTGTTGTTTCCCCCTCGGTAGAACGTGACTCCGAAGAGAAGGCCAACAAATCCATGGTGAATACTTGATCCTAACCGACAAGTCAAACACTTATTCCAGAAGATCTTTATCTGGTTTTTTTATAACCAAGGCAAGCATAACCTCTTATCTGCTCATATATGTTTTCCAACAACATTTGATTCTCGTACCTTGCATCCGATTCTAAAGTATTTGATGCTACTAGATATAGTTCACCTATATACTGCATTGCCACAATGACCTGATCCACTGCTCCTAGCCGCCATAGATTTGCTTGTGCACATCGCCAGAGCCTGATATCTTCTACCGCTTAGTTTCATATGTTTGTTACCTCTGCTCCATCCGGTTGATGAATCAGAGCTGCGATAACCTAGTATGATATGATGACGTGGTAAGATGAGCACTGTGTGGTTAACTTGACTAAGGCTTGGACGGGAGGCCACTTGGGAAGTGGTTGTTTGTCCTTTACTTGCCAACCCTAGGAGTAAGGTCTCGCCGCGGAAACCAAGACTGAGCGTGCAACCACACGCGGGGCCTAACAGAGCGCGCTCGACTAACTAACTTGTTTGGTTCTATACGTGAGTCACGTAGTTTGGGATTTCCATCTGCGTGTGAGTCAAAAACCTTTTGGAGGTGTTTAGGGCGTGACCGGGACAAGTGATGGACGTACACGGATCTTGATCCCGACTCACAGAACAGGTGCCGTCAGGAGGTGGCCAACTCCCTGTTGACGGGGTGGCCCTGTTTGGGTTGACTCAGGGATAGGGCTCGACAAGGTAAAGGTCGAGGCCAACCACCCTCTGCCGCGCTCCCAAGGAGCGTACATGTGGCGTTAAGAGTCGGATTGTACGTGTGGGTAAAGTGTACCACCCTACAGGGATAAATCTTTCGGAAAGCCATGTCCACGGTTAAGGACAACTTGGTGAATGTCACGTGGCCATAGATAACTTGAACGTGACGTAAAAGATGTTGACAATGCATGGATGCAATAGATGAAGGGTGCCTCCTCGGAGATGCCGAGAGGGGTGATCCTTGTAGCATGTGAGATGCTGGGAAATGATGTTGGTGGATTCAAAAGATGATGATTACAGTAGTGAGTTTCTCATCTGTTTTGAAAACCTTCTATGAGACGTGCTATTCCTCCTCGATTTGGGAAATAAAGATTGCTTTACACAAATCAACCTTCATAAAACCCTTTACGAAACCAGCAGATATATAATAGGTTAATTAAGTCTTGTTGAGTACCTCCCGTACTCAGGTTTGCTTAATTTGGTTCAGGTGAAGATCTCAATCCAACGGTGGTGATTCAACTTGGACATCGACGAGTAGTTTGGGGTTCCCAGGTAGCAGTCTGGAATCTATGGGCTGGGACGTCGCCTTATGTTGCGGCCTCTTAGGCCTTTTTGTTTCTTGTTGATTAGCAACATAATTTGCCTTCCGTTGTCTGATGTAATGTTGGGTCATGTGACCTCTGTTTGTAAAGCTATACTCTAGTAACACCTGTTTAATACAACTTCCATGTCTAGAGTGTTGCTTTGATCGGTTGTTGGTTTCGAGCTCATTGTTATACAGTTTTGGCTATGCCTGCATAGTTGTCGCAGTCGAGGGTTTGTGGAGCCGATGATCCATGTCCGATCCCGCCTGCCGATGTGATTTGGCCTGGGGCGAGGTAACCCCAGTAACCCTTGATTGTTGTTGCACTTTCTGGACACATAGCAACTCTGTATAACTTTGGTCCCGTTCCTTCAGTTTCATCCGACTCGTGGACGCTTGGGTATGCATGATTGGTTATGACTAGCATGGATACAAGGAGCAGTAGACCGGGGATCCGGACTACGTGCCGATGAATCCGGTATGCCTGCCGTTGTTTGTTGCGGCCGGGGCTGGTAACCCTGAAGCCCTTGTGAGTCCATGGCTAGGAGCACATAACAGTATGTATATCTCTGGGTCCAGGGTCGTGACAGGTCATGGTATCAGAGCAGGACTGCCTGTCGGAAAACCTTACTGCTTGGTCGATGTTGAGTCTAGAGTTTATGAAAACTATTTGAAAACTCCAAATGGATTGTGAAAACCTTCTTAGGATTCTTTTTACTCCTTATCTGGTATCGCTCTAACTCTGGGTCTCCTTACCTGTTTTGATTTGAAAAGGTTTTGCTATCTCTTCTAGTCATTCAAAACTTAGGTGCCTTCTATGGCAAGACGTTCTTTTACCCAAGTTGACCTAGTGTTAAAGGTTCTAGAGTCGTGTGTGTTCCATGTTCCGTTATCTCTTAAACTGGGAGATTTCCTTTCCATCCTAATACAGAGTTGTGTGGGTTCTACATACTCCTGATCTAAAGTCTCAAAATCCTGAACCTCGAGATTTCCTTTTCATCTCGAATGTATCTGTTATCCTCTGCTCAAGTTCTTCCGGAGTTATGTGTGTCTTTTGAAAGACATTTCGTGATTGCTATTCGTAGTGTCCTTCAAGGCACTCAGATAGTAGTTACTCCTTTCTTTTGGTTTTTAACCTTGGACTTGAACCGAAGGTCCCGGAATGTGTTGAATTGTGGTGGGTTGAACCATGTGGTTTCATAACCATGTGATGCTCACTCTATCAGTACAAGATGATGACCTTACCCAAGTTCTGTTTCGTTGAATCCTAAGGAATCTGTTTTACCTCAGGGTGGTTAGGAAATTCCAACTCTCATAGCCGTAGGCTTTCCTTTGGAACCAAAAAGGGATCACAACAAGAGTGTTCTTTATGATTCCCATATCCTTGTTCTTGACTCTACTATACCTCTCGTCTTAGCATGGGTTATACAAATGAGTATGAATTTGTGCATCCAACGTGATCTCAGGATTTTCAAGAGCATGTTCCTATTCTTTGCTTGCTTCCAAACCTCATCTACTGTTTGGAATACAAGTTGCATATGGATGTTGGATTCTTCCAGTGCAATTGCTCTTTTATTCCGTTAGAACATTCCACCTTGGGATGGTAGGAGAAACAAACTCCAGAACCTTGTTCATCTCCAGGACCAGGTCAAAGTTTTGTAATTCAAAGGTTACAGCAGTTTCATTAGATTCTGTTCTGTTCTACCTTCGAGTATCACACCCTCTAATATTAAGAGATCGAGACTAGTTTCATGGCCTTGTTGATGAGGTGATGCTCTTACACATCTTCACACCCACTTCCTCTAAGCTTGAATGCATGAGAATGATGGTTTGTGCATTGCCACGTGTATCAGGTACTCCTAGCAATTCCTTTTGCTTTGAAACATCTAAGAAACATCTGTATCCTTCTTAGCACTATTGGTTACCCTGTCTCTACTTATAAGTTGGCTGTGTTACCAAATCCGTTCATTGTGGTGCACATTCTTGGTCAGAGAGTTAGGTTCATGCTGAAGCTCTCAAGATCATATCGGTTCCTTTGAAAATCAAGCTTCCTTCCAAACTCCGAGACATATCGGTAGGTTGTGATATTCTGGTAGTCTTTCTAGAAGTATCATCAGGTTTTACCTGACCGTGATGTCTACACAAGGGGTAGTTTGAACCCCTCCTTTCTCCAAGAAACTATGCTAGATACCCTGGACTAGTTGGTTGAGCTTAAACAACAACTTGGAGAGTTGAAAGACACAAATTCATCCCAACTTGATCCTTTGCTAAGGAGTGTCTAGTTTCCTTTGTGTTGAAGAAGGATAGTATCTCCTTTGCGGTCATGCTATCATCCTACACCTTGATTTGGTTTGGGCTATCGTCAGATCAAGTCAAGATCCACAGACTGTCTTGATGGTGTTTCCATTCAAGGTGTTTTGCCTAGGTACACCTTCATGTTCTTTAATCTGACCAATATTTTTCCTTGTTCATGTATTACATGAATCCCTCATCTTGGGGTACCTTGATAAGTGTGTTTTCGAGCCATCGATGACATTCCTATATCTCCAAGTTGCAAGAGGTTCCTGTTGAACACTTGGAACTAATATTGGAAACTCTCGAGAACCATCTTTGTGTCCTCACGAAGTTGCGTTCTAGATGTTCGAACTAACCTACTCTGGTTCATGTGCTTATGGTGAAAGTTGTCGCCATGGATCCGAGTAAACTTTTCTTGTTTCTCGAGAATAATCCCAAGTCGGTCATGCATGTGTGGACTATTCTTGAGATGGTAGGACGTTATCTCCATTTCGTGTCGGGTTGCGTTTTTAGCAACTCTGGCTCAATCTCGGGTTGCGTTTCTATGCAAGTCCCCGAGTTGCATTTTTTATCCACTCTTTCTTTTTGTCTCGGCTCTTACCTGCAACTTGTTGCTTTTTTTGGTAGTCGAGTCACAAGATTTCAAAGTTTGAGTTTCAAATACTTAGCCACTTAGAAAAATCATAGTAACGCTGCCCACCACTTAGCCGAAAAGAAAGAAAGCAGTAAAGAACACTCTATTCGGTTGCCACACGTTTCCTTTCCTTAGCAGTTTTTCGTGTGTGCATTGACCTTTGGCTTGTTCTCTGGCTTGCCATGGAGCCGGGTTGCGGACAGCAGCAGAGTCGCAGAGTTGGCCCGTGGGTTTAAACACACTACTATATATGCTTTTGAAATTCTAAGTGGTTCAACCGAATAGACAAAGTAAGGAACATAATAGAAACACAAGGAGCAATTTGGACGAGGGCAGTCCCCGAGTTCGATTTCAGATTACCGAATAGAATTTAACTCGGATAAGAAAATACATACACAGTTTGCTCATGAGTGAAAATGTCGAAGTAGAGCTACATTCCAAGGGCGCTTAGATTCCTATCCAGCTCTATCTGGCCTGTTCTTCTGGGGTGCCTGTGCGTCAACTAGATAGTAGGCATCATTGTGCAAAGCCTTGCTCACAATGAAAGGCCCTTCCCACGGAGGGGATAGCTTGTGCATCCCGGCCGTGCGCTGCACGAGCCTAAGGACCATGTCTCCTTCTCGGAAAACCCTTGGGTTCACTTTCCGGCTGTGATAACACCTCAAGTTTTGCTGGTAAACAACTGAACGTGACAGAGTTAACTCTCTTGCTTCTTCTAGCAGGTCAACGTCATTTTCTCGAGCTTCTCTAGCCTCTGCCTCAGTGTAGAGGGTTACTCGGGGCGAGTCATGCTCTAGGTCAGTGGGCAACACGGCCTCAGCTCCATATACCAGGAAGAATGGTGTGTATCCGGTTGATCGGTTAGGGGTAGTCCTTAGACTCCACAACACCGCCGGCCACTCGTCTAGCCAACACCCAGGTGTTTTCAAGTAATGGCTCAATCAGCATTGGCTTTATGCCGGATAGCACCATGCCATTTTCTCTTTCAACTTGCCCATTGGAGGCCGGATGCGCAACAGATGCAACATCTAGCCGAATCCGCTTCTCCTTGCAGAATCTCGCAAAAGCACCCTCAGCAAAGTTTGTGCCATTATCATTAATGATGTTGTGCGGGTAGCCATATCTCAGGATCACATCCTTCAGAAAACTCACAGCTGTGGCTCCATCGCACCTCCGAATAGGCTTGACATCAATCCATTTGGTGAACTTGTCAACCATGACCAGGATGTGAGTCATGTTGCCTCTAGCCGGCTTGAAAGGGCCAACAATATCCAAACACCAAACTGCAAATGGCCAAGTAATGGGAATGGTCTTCAACTCGGAAGCTGGCATATGAATATTACTTGCAAATCTCTGGCAGCCGTTGCACTTTCTCACTATGTCTTCAGCTTGCTTCAAGGCAGTGAGCCAAAAGAAGCCATGCCGAAAAGCCTTGTTGACTAGACCCCGAGAAGAGGCGTGATGTCCGCATTCTCCTTGGTGTATGTCCACCAGAATTTGTTCTCCTTCCTCTGGCTCAACGCAGCGTTGCAGCACGCCAGTCGGACTTCTTCTATGCGACACCTTGTTGAAAATAGTATAGCCCTTGGATCTTCTCTGAATTTGTCTGGTTGTGACCTCGTCACTCGGCAAGGTGCCATGAGTGAGAAAGGATAATATGGGCAGAGCCCAACTCGGTGTCTCCCGCGTGGGAAACACTGGTTCGTCCACTTCCATTGGATCAGCCACCAATACCTCCTCTGAGTTGAGGGCAAGGTCCCGAGTCCCCGAGTACTCGGAAATGACCCCCTCGATGAATGCGACAATCCCCGAGTTGGGAGGGGTAGTCCCCGAGTAAGAAGGGACAGTCCCCGGGTTGCAGGTGCCAGTCCCCGAGTAGGAGACGGCAGTCCCCGGGTTCTCTTTTGCAGCCTCCCAGTCAATCTCCATGGGAACAGCTTCCTCTCCTGGTATTGAAGAAACGAAGATAGATTCCGAGTTGGGGGATGGATTGATGGATGGTTTTCTCAAATGCTCCAAGGCAATCCCAGCCGGGATGAACTGCCGAGAAGACCTCAACGTGGACAATTCATCAGCTGTGTCATTCTCTGCTCGGTGTATATGTTGGAGCTCACATCCTTCAAAGAAACCAGTCATGGTTTGCACCAGAAACCGATATGATGCCATGTTGGCATCCAGAGCATCCCAAGTGTCGGATACCTGTTGCACCACCAAATCCGAGTCGCCATAACAGATGATGCGTTGCACGCCAACCTCCTTGGCTACCTTCAAGCCGTGTACCACTGCCTCATACTCTGCCACATTGTTAGATGCCTTGAAATGAATCTGCAGCACGTATTTGAGTTGATCTCGCTTGGGTGACGTAAGCACCACGCCAGCACCAAGGCCTTCCTTCACTTTGGAGCCATCAAAATGCATCTTCCAGTAGTTGGTTTCCGGCAAGGGAGGCTCATACTGCACCTCAGCCCAATCCACCAGAAAATCTGCTAAGATTTGTGACTTGATGGCTTCTCTTCTCGCGTATAGAGGAGCGTACGCGGCTAGCTCAATCGCCCACTTGGCTACTCTGCCACTTGCTTCCTTGTTGCCCATGATGTCCGAGATGGGAGCGGAACTCACCACCGTGATGGAATGCTCTTGGAAATAGTGCTTCAGCTTCTTGGCGCCCAGGTACACGCCGTAAGTCATCTTCTGGTAATGCGGGTAGTTTTGCTTAGAGTTGGATAGCAGTTCACTCAGATAGTACACTGGCCGCTGCACAGTCTTGCCTTCCTCTTCTCTTTCCACCACAATCACCACACTGACTACTCGGTTGGTTGCCGCAATGTACAGCAACATTGGCTCTTTGGGTAGCGGACTAGCCAGGATGGGAGCGCTACCCAGCATGGCTTTCAACTCCTTGAATGCTACATCAGCTTGTGGTGTCCAGACAAACTTGTCACTCTTCTTCATCAATTGATACAGAGGCAAGGCCTTCTCGCCCATTCTGCCCAGGAAGCGGCTCAGAGAAGCCAAGCATCCAGTAAACTTCTGCACATCCTTCAGGGATCTCGGCAAAGACATGCTCTCTATAGCTTTTATCTTTTAAGGATTGCCCTCAATGCCCCGACTGGATACCAAGAAGCCGAGTAGCTTGCCAGCCGGGACGCCAAAGGTGCATTTAGTTGGGTTCAATTTCATCTTATACTTGCGCAAGTTGGCAAAAGTTTCCTCAATGTCACTAAGCAGAGTATGTGTTTTATTCGTTTTGATGACAATGTCATCTACGTACACGTGCACATTCTTGCCAATTTGATCATGCAAACATTTCCGCATGCATCTCTGATAGGTAGCCCCAGCATTCCGCAACCCAAAGCACATGACACGATAGAAATAAGCCCCGTACGGGGTAATAAAGAAAGTCTTTATTTGATCATCAGGGTTGAGAGCTACCTGATGAAAACCAGAGTAGGAATCTATGAAAGACAAAAGCTCACAACCAGCAGTGGAATCGATCACCTGATCTATGCGGGGTAGCGGAAATGGATCCTTGGGGCAGGCCTTGTTCAGGTCAGTGTAGTCCACGCACATACGCCATGCGGTGTCGGCCTTGGGGTCCTCCTTCTTCTTCTCAACCATAACTGGGTTGGCTATCCAGTCTGGATGCAATACCTCCATGATAAAGTTGCTTATCAGCAACTTGGTGATCTGATCACCGATAGCTTTCCTCCTCTCATCAACAAAGCGGCGCATAGCCTGCCTAACCGGCTTGGCATCATGCCGCACGTGTAGCGAGTGCTCAACCAACTCCCTCGGGACACCCGACAGATCCTCATTGGACCAGGCGAAGACGTACCGATTCTCACGGAGGAAGTGGATGAGCTTGCTTTCCTATTTCTCTCCCAACCCGCCGCCAATGATGGCAACACGGTCTGGGAACTCAGGATCAACATGGACCTTCTTTGTCTCCTGGGACGCCTGGAACGCAGTCCCGTACTAGGAACTCGGCATGCCAGGCGCACCACCTTGCGCTGCTTGCGCCATAGCCACCACCTCGTACATCTTCTTCTTCTCGGCCGCAATGACCATGGATTCCGCCAGCTGAGAACTAGCAGAGGCACACTCCAAAGACCTCTTGTAATCACCCGAGATGGTGATGAATCCATTGGGACCAGGTATCTTCAACTTCAAGTAGGCTGCATGGGTTGAGGCCATGAACTTGCTGAGGGCAGGCCTACCGAGTAGAGAATGGTAGGGGCTCTGAAGATCAACCACTTCAAACTGCAGGCACTCGGTGCGGCAGTTCTCCCTGGTGCCGAATAGGACATCAACCCAGATGCGGCCGATTGGAGCACAAGATACTCCCGGCACAATGCCATGAAATGTAGTCCTGCTGGGTAGCAGCATGTTCTCGGCAAGGCCGAGCTTCTCCAGTGTATCCCGGTACATGATGTTGATGCTGCTGCCGTTATCTATCAGCACCTTGCTGAACCTGACATTCTTCTGTGTTCCCAAGAAGGTGGGATCCACCACCAGAGCATAGCTACCCGGGTTGGGCATCACCTTGGGATGATCAGCTCTGGACCAAGTGATCTCTTGGTCGCACCAGTGTAGGTAGTGAGGCACAGCCGAGATCACTGCATTTACCTCCATCGCACGCCTATGCAATGACTGCTTGTCGACTGGCTCGATGGTGAAGATCATGTAGCTCTCATGGTGCTCCTGGTACTGGTTGCGGTCTCCACCACCATTGTTGACGTTGTTGTTGTTGCCTTGGTTGTTGTTGTTGTTGTTGTTGTTGCGGGTGTAGAAGTTGCGGTTGCGGTTGTTGTTGTTGTTGTTGTTGTTGTAGTTGCGGTTGGCTCCCTGAGCCACTTGATTCACATTCTCCCTTCTCGGAAACACTGCAGGCCTGGGAGCAGCGGCCCGAATAGGCTTCACATTGGCATTCGCAGCCGGCAGGGGAGGAGGAGGGGGCAGGTCTTGATTCTTGATACGCTCCCACCAGCTGCACTGCCGGGTAGTGTGGTTGGCTGGCCTACTCGGATGCCGAGTATGGAAGCTGCATGGCCCATCCTTCATGTTTCCGAAGACAAAACTCGGGGCTGAATCCGAGTTGCCGCTACCCTGCTGGGGAGCAGTGTAAGGCTTCTTGATGCCTTGGCCCTGATTTTGGTTTTGCCCGTATTGGGCTCCAGCAGTTTTTTGCCTTTGGCTACTCCCAGCAGCCGTGGTCACAACATTCACCTCCTCTGGATCATACCGAGTATCAAGGCGGTCGCCTCTGCGCTTGTTGCGGAAGTCACTGCGCTTGCTGTTGTCATAGTGCTTCCTTCTCGGCTCAGGAGAATCAAGCAGAGGCTGAGTAGGATCACCGAGTGCATACATATCTGCAATCTTGATTGTCTCGGCGAGAGTACTCGGCATCTCTCTCTGCAGCTTCTGCCACAACATGTTGCCATGCCTGCAGCCCTGAGCGAACCAAGTAATGCCCTGAGCCTCATTCACACCTTCACAGGTGTTCCTCAAAGTACTCCACCGAGTAAGGTACTCTCGATCAGTTTCCTCTTCTCGCTGCCTGCAAGCAGACAGTTGCTGCGGCCTATTCGGCCTCTTGTAGGTGCTGGTGAAGTTGCTAATGAAGGCTTCCGAGAAGTCTAGCCAGCAGTTGATACTGTCCTTGCGCAGATTGTTGAGCCAAGTCCGAGCAGGGCCCTCTAGCATTTGCGGAACATACCGCACAGCCCATCTCCGGTTGCCGCCTGCGATGTGCACAGCGGTAACATAGTCACTCAGCCAGTCTTCCGGCTTGGTGCTGCCATTGTAGCACTTGGTCCCCCTGGCCAGCTGAAAGTGGTTTACGGATGGCTCCTCCATGATGCGGCGACCAAAGCAATATGGGCCAGGTGGCCCCTTGTTCTCGAGCTGAGTAGACCGATTGATTCGGTCCAGCTTATACCTTGCATCACTTGGCTCCAACATGCGGTCACCCACGCGATCAGTCACATCTCTTGGATCAGCATAGCCGGCTAGACCCATCGCCGAGTAGCCATCATCGTAACGGTTCTCCTGCACAGCTGCGGGCTGCACCATCGGGTTGGCTGCTGGCGCAGCCGCACGCGGCTGTGCTGCCGCTGGCTGCTGCGTCCTCTGCCGAGTAGGCTGAGCAGCAGGACGCCGAGAAGGTCCCGCATAGTCTCCCTCCTGCCTCTTGCTGTGAGCTTTATTGGCTTGATAGCCTGCTCCCGCAGAGTTGTGTTTCTGACCGGGCTGCCGCGGCACAGCGTGCTGTTTTGCGGCGACAGCCGGGTCGTACACCTGCATCTGTTTGTTTTTCCCAGAGTTCACACTCTGGTCTCTATCCCCACCGGGAAGCGGTGATGACGCCTGGTGTCGTGGTGGTGTCACGGCAGATGCCATGGGATGGCTAAAGATGTGGGGACGATGGACGCTGGAGGTGTCCGGGGAGGGATCACGCGACGAGTAGCCGCGTGAGGTAAGATCCACACAACACAAACAACACGATGTACCCAGGTTCAGGGCCCTCGTGAGGAGGTAAAACCCCTACTCCTGCCTTTCTGTATGTATTACGGTGTCTCTCCGAGTAGGTACAATACAAATGATATCGCTACCGAGTAGCCCCCAGCCCCTCTCCGAGTAGAGCTAGGTCAAGAACTTAGGGTTTCTAGGGTTTGCTATGAGCCTGGAATGAGATCGTCTGTGAGCATGCCTCGCGCAGGAGGCGGCGGGGCACCTTATATACATGGTGCCCAGCCGGATACGTCCAAATCCTAGACAAGTGTCGACATAGTGTCCACACTGTCCTTTCTCCGAGTACCCGCTGACAGCTTTGGTCGTTGGTCTTGGCTGCTTCTGTAAAGTCGTTGGGCAAAACTAGGGGACAGACTGGTATCACTGTACCTAGTCACAGAGTAGGTCCCCCTTATCCTGCCACCGACTGCTTCCATGCTGTCACTGTCAGACAGACCGTCCCCACGTGAACAGTAGTTCGAATGCTGCCAAGTACGGACCCAGGATACGCGGGATCCTGTGTCAGAACGGCTCCTTTGACTTCCTGCCCGAGTAGTTTCCCGCCAAATGTTCCCGCCAATTGTACTCGGGCCAAACCTTCTACTCGACAGGGTAGAAACTGATTGATATCTCCTTCTGGTCATCTTGAGGTGAGACCGGGTAGCAGTCGACCGGGTAGCGAGTACCCGGTAGTCGGCTACTCGACCAAACCTCTCTTCTGTACGCGGCCTTTACCACCTGTCTTTACCCTACTCGGGGGTAACCCCCCGACAGCAGTCCCCGAAGCTGGTTGAGTCTTGCGAACTTGTTCACTAGGCTCTGCCAGCTTAAAACCAGCCTTTGCATCTCAGCCATCGAACCTCAAGATGCCGAGTAGTTCCTCCGAGTAGCTATCCGGAAAGTATCTTGAGTCTCCTCCTTCCGAGTAGCACTTGCTTTCTACTCTGTATCCGAGTAAAAAGACTTAGCGAAATTTCGCAAACTGAGCCTCTGCAGCGCAGAGCAACATCCAGCCCTTCACGCAGGCACTGCCTACGTGTCAAGCATCCACGACCTTGTCGTTTGGTTGCCCAGGACACGACGCCACGTGTCCAGTTTTCACGCCGTGGGCCCACCGGCCGTCATGTCCCATCACGCGCAATTACTGGCCACGATCTGAAGGTGGGATCAAATGCGGCCGTTACGCGCGCAGCCCGCGCTTGTGTGCGTTTCTATCCGGCCACAGGACCCACCACACGCCGCAGTCGATCCCACTACCGCGGTGGTAACGGTAATACCGCGAGGGAGATATAAATACCCCCGCGGTAACTTCCTTTTCTTCTTCCCTGCTCTTTTCCCCTTCTGCCTCCTGTTCTTCTTCTCCACCGAGCCCTCCGCCGCCGCGCAAGCTTCCGCGCCGCCGCGGACTCACTCCACCGAGCACCCCCATTCGGAAATCATCCACTCTTCCCACTCGCGACGATGGCCAAGGCTAGCTGGGCGGGTTCCTCCGTCACCCAGGCCAATCTCGCCTGGCTCGTGTCCAGCAGACGGGTTCCTCCCGGCGTGGAGTGCCGGGCACCTGACGACGAAGTGGTGCCAACTCCGCGGGACGGCGAGCGGGTGGTCTTCATGTCGCACTTCGAGCGCGGCTTTGGACTGCCCGCCTCGGACTTCCTTCGCAAGTTCCTCGACCACTTCGGGCTGCAGATGCATCATCTGCCGCCCAACGCGGTCGTCTTCCTCGCCTACCACGTCGTCGTCTGCGAGGCTTTCCTCGGCATCAGGCCCACGACTGATACGTGGCTCAGGTACTTCAATCTCCGCCAACAATCAGTCGGGAAGAAAGAAGGTGCAGGTATCGGCCGCGCCACCGACACAGGCTGTGCCATGATGGTGCAGCGGACGGGTACGAACCATCCCCGCATCCAGGGGCTGGACTCCTGCCGAATGTGGCAGCAGACCTTCTTCTACGTCAAGAACGTCCCCGCCACGGAAGGAGGTGTGGTTGATGATCGAATCAACCTGCCCGCTTGGAGGAACCGCGCTCCACTCGGGTCGAACTGGAAGGAGAAGCCCAACATCGACGAAATCGCCGTCGAGATAGAAGATAGACTCGGCGAGTTGAAGAAGCTGGGCCTCAAGAATGACGACCCGGTGATATGCTGGATCAAGCGCCGAGTACTCCCTCTGCAGGAGCGCTGCCATCTCATGTGTTACATGGGAGGCCCGCGCGACTGCACTAGGACCACCACCATCGAAATCGACGACGTGGATGTTGCCTATCATGCCAGGAACATGCTGAAGACAAGCCTCACCGAGAAGTGGCGGTATGGCTTCGCCCCGTACAGCCGCACGCTACCGATTGCCCGGGTACGTTCTTCCTTCTCTGTGTCCGCCTCTGCTTTCCGAGTAGATAGCTTCCCTTTCCGCCCCGACTAGCAACCACCTGGTGCACCGAGTAGAGAACTTAGTCGACTCGCGCTTAGGCTCAGTATGCTTTGTGTATGCACGCCTATCCGGGTAGAACACTTAGAAAACTGCGTAGGCTTAGTATGCTTTGTGTTTGCACGCCTATCCGAGTAGAGTTCCATCCTGATACTCGGTTGTCTTATGATCCTTCTCTGTCTTTCAGACTCTTACTCGACAGTTGATTGAGAGTCGCGAAGTTTTTGAGGAGAACTGGTTCGCCGATCGCGAGGAGGATGACATGCTGCCCTCTGATGACGCGGGACAAAGTAGCCCTGTTCCTGACAAGCGCGATGCTCTCCGCACTTGGTCGGATGAAGGTTCTCACGGTATAGTTATTTTTCCTCTCGTTTGCTTCCGAGAAACACCAGCCCCTTGCATTGCTGTTTCTGATTCTTCCTTCTTCTCTTTTGAATTTCTCAGATGAGGCCGCTGCGGAGAAGGAGGACGAGGATGAGGGCGAGAACGAGGGCGATGCGCCCCTCATCGTCCAACCTCTGTCTACTGCCCCTCCCGAAACCCGCAAGCGGACCGGGACCGAAGCACAGGCGCCTCCAGCCAAGAAGAGGAAGCCCGCCGAGAAGGAGGAGGCCGCCGAGAAGAAGAGGAAAGTTACTGTCAAGAAACCCCGACGACAGCTTAAATCCACCACTGCGTGAGTTCTCTTCTCGTTCGCCCTCCTTCTCGCGTAGTACTGGTTTCCTCCAAACCTTCTTCCAATCCTTAACTCCTTTCTTCTCTGCAGTCCTGCCATGGATGCGAACGCAGCCCTCGCATCCGACCCAGCCCAGAAGAAACCAGTACCTCTGGTCAACCTGGACGATGATGATGAGGACCGCGATGCCCATGCTGCTGCTGCCAATCCAGCACAAGGAGCAGCGTCAGAACCAGCAGCACATGACACCGCCGTCCATGACGAGAGACCCCCTTCTCCTCCGGCTAGCAACGCCAAGGAGAATCAAGAGCAAGAAAAGCACGATGCCGCCGCCCTTGAGCGGCCAGAAGTAGAGTAGCCCACCACCGAGGCTGCCGCACAAGAGAACGTTGCTGCCGAGCAGCTGGTGACAGATGACACCGCCGCGGATGCTACCGTAGTAGATGTCTACCCGTTGCCAGGCGGTGGATCTGCGGCGCCACCGACTGCGCAAGGCCCTACGCCACCAACTGCGCAAGGCCCTACACCACCAACCTCCTCCTCGTCTCCTCAGAGCAAGGACACATCCAGCTCTCCTGGGCGAGCAGCCAAGCAACAGGCCCTTGATGCTCTGAGGGATTACTGCTCCAAGAAGGGTCTATCCGAGAAGGAGACTGCCGATAAGATGGCTGCCGAGGAGGCCAAGGCCAAGGAGGAAGCCGCCGAGAAGGCCAAAGCCGAGGAAGAAACTGCTGAGAGAGCCAAGGCCGAGCAGAAGAAGGCCAGGGCTGAACAGAAGAAGGCCGAGAAGCGAGCTGCCGAGGAAGCAGTCGCCGAGAAGGCAAAAGCCAAGACTGAGGGAAAGAAACCCGAGGATCTCGAGAAGCAGAAGATCGAGAAGGAGCAGACGAAGAAAAGGGCCAGAGAGCAAGGCGCATCCGCAGGCGGAGCACTCGTGATCCGCGACTCCGGCCCGATTCCTGCTGCACTCTCTGCGGGCGCTCGCGCTGCTGGCCAGCCTTGCTACCCGGAATATATGATTGAGGTTAGCCACCAACATAGCATCGGCTTCCCTCCCCAAGATAAAGCTGTAGCTATTCAGAAGGGGAGGAAAGCTGTAGCCAGGAATACTCCTCCCTTCGATCCAGCCCAGAACAAACCCGTCAATATTGCTTCTCGGGGAGCCCAAGACAAGCCAATAACCTCCAAGGGTCTTGAGCAGGTACTGGACACTGTCGGCTACATCAGCGCCAAGTGGGACAGCGGGGTTCTCGGAGAGGAGAAGTGGCACGGCTTGACCCTTGGCTCCGTCGACCACTACCGCGTGGAGTGGAACAAGATCGACTTGGGACACCAGCCCATGTCCGTCTCCACCGACACCGCCACCCTCGCAGCCAAGATGTTCTTGCACCGCAAGAACGCCGAAGATATCGAACAGAGCTACGCAGTAAGTCTTTTTGCCTTTTCCGAGTTGAATTTTCTTCTCTTCTACTCGCCTTCCTTCTTTCTTACCATCACTCCCAGTCCCCGAGATTTGGGTCGAGTAGGTGGATACTCTCCGAGTAGTCTCCTACTCGGGCCGAATCTTCTCTGCATTGCCTAACTCAGTTTCTTCTCGGTTTTCAGGATAGCGTTCTTAAGCGGACCAACTTGTACCGCATCCTTCTCTGGAATCACTCCATCGCCAGAAGGCGTATTTCTGCGCTGGAGAAGGAGAAGTTGGCTGCTGAGGCCGCGAGCAAAAATGCAAACGACAGCACCCAACAGCTGGCCGAAGTGCAAGGTACGCCTTTTAGCCACGCGGTTCCTGCGTTTTATGGTTACGCCCGCTTCTGCTTTTTCACGCACTAACCTTTTCTTCTCTGCAGACAAACTGAAGGCCCTGGCCGAGGAGCATGAAAAATGCCGTAGCTTCGTGGAGAACGCCGAGGCCACCATAAAGAAACTTGAAGGTGAGTTTGCTGTTTACTCGGTGTGACTTTGAGTTTGGTTCTTCTCTGCCCAATTACTGACCTCATCTTATCTTTTCGCAGAAGATTATAAGTCATTTGCTGAGGCGCACCAAGATTGCGTCCAGCCAGCAGAGGTGGAGAAACAGCTGTCCGACCAGGCCATTACTCTGATTAAAGATCACACCACCGAGATGGAAAAGCTGCAGGTCCAGCTTCAGAACGCGCTCCAAGACGCCGTGAAGATTGGCGCCGAGAGGGACGCGGCCATCGCCGAGAAAGCCAAGGCCGAGACCACTTTCAAGGCCAAGGAGAGGGCCCTCGAGGCTGAGTGCGAGACTCTGAAGAAGACCAATGCTGATCTTTTCGCTCAGATGGACACCCTGCGCCAGGTCCAATCAAAGCAGATTAGCAACGAGGAATCCTGGAGAATCAAGCTGCAGCAGCTGCGCCGCCAACTGATCGGTAAGTTCTTTTCTTCATTGCATCTTTTCTTCTCGGTCTTATTCCTTCTCGGCTTCCTTTTTTCTTTCTCGGTTTTTGATCTCGCCACTTGCTATTTCAGATATTTGGCCTCGTCTTGAGTCTACCTCTGCGCCCACGATAGCCAAGGCCCGAGCAGTTCGCCTCTCGCTGGGTGAGCCGATTGACACCAGGGCTGATATCGAGGACAGCTTGGTGGTGCTCAAAGGTTACTTCGAACAGCTGGCCGGCTGCGGGACTGATTTGATGCACGCGGGCTTCGAGCTCCACCGGCTGTTCTGGCCTCATGATCCTGAGCCAAAAAGCATGCGGGCGCTCGCCCTCAAGCTGGAAGGCGTGAAGGCCGAGTTGAAGAAGTGGCGAGCCTCCGGAGCCCGTGCTGGTGCGGACGTGATGCTTCTCTGCATTGCGTCCTGGTATGAGAACCTGGATATGCAGCTCATCCGCGGGAAGCGCAATGACTCCAAGTGGGAGACTGATGCCGACAGCGTGGCCTTGCGCAAGCAGATTGCATATGATGTCGCAGAATGCGCCGAGACGGAGGTCTACATCGATGGCGTCCCCGAACCCGACACCGAGTACGAGGACGACGAAGATGACGATGAGGAGGAACTTGGGGAGTACTTCGAATCTCCCAAGGGCAAGGCCGGGAAGGGTAAGGCCACCGTCGTCGCGAGTAGCGATGAAGACGAAGGGGCGCACATCGACAGCGAGCCACTCGACTTCGGCACCTCCTCAGGTGCTGCTCTCGACGACACGGTGCCCCCTCCTGGCCACGCTTCAGGCTCCTCCTCGGCTCCGGGACCCGTCTCGGTGGCCACGGCCACTTCCGAGCAGGCGGCCACCCAGGAGGACGCCGAGATGGAGGAATCCGCCGCCGTGCAGACGGAGGCTGATGCTACCCACGCCAGCACCGAATGAACAGCCGCCACGACTGCCACCGAAGAAACTGCTGCCAGGACCGCCGCCGAGGAAACAGCCGCCAAGGCCAGCGCCGAGAACATCTCCTCTTCAACTTGAAGCAACCTGCAATCTTTTCTTTCATTTGAACATTTTATCAGATCCCCGGAATGCCGGGAGCAGATGTAACAGACTACCTTTATCTTGCTTGCTAATCAGTTTTTATGCCCACTCGGTTTATGTTGATATTAGTCAATTTGCACGACAATGGCTTAATGCCGAGTTGTGTTTCCATGCGAGTCCCCGAGTAGCTTTTCTTATTCACCCTGTCTTTTCATCTCTGCTCTACCTGCGACTTGTCGCTTGTTTGGTATTCGAGTCACAAGAATCAAAGAACAAGGCTGCAAATACTTAGCCGCTAGAAAACAATCATGATAACGCAGCCCACCACCTAGCCGAGAAGACGAAAACAAGGAACAAAAAGTAACCGACAATCTACTCGGTTCCTGCACTTTTTCTTCCTTAGCGATTTTCGTGTGCTCATTGACCTTTTGCTTGTTCTCTTGCTTGCCATGAAGCCGGGTTTCGGACAGCAGCAGAGTCGAAGAGTTGGCATCTAGGTTTAAACACAGTACTCAATGCACTTATGAGTTCTGAAGTGGAGCAACCGAATAGACAAAGGAACAAGCCGAGTAAAAACACTTAGAGCAGTTTTGGGCGAGGGCAGTCCCCGAGAACAATTTTAGATTGCAGAGTAGAATTTCAACTCGGATGAAAGGGTACATACACATCTTTGCTTACGAATGAAAACGACGAAGTAGAGCTACATTCCAGGGACGCTTGGTTTCCTCTCCAGCTTTATCTGCCCTGTTCGTCTGTGATGGGCGCACATCTACAAGATAGTACGCATCATTGTGCAGCGTTTTGCTCACAATGAAGGGCCCTTCCCATGGAGGAGACAACTTGTGCATCCCGGCTGTGCGCTGCACAAGCCTAAGGACCATGTCTCCTTCTCGGAAAACCCTGGGGTTCACCTTTCGGCTATGATAGCGCCGCAGGTTTTGCTGGTAGATAGCCGAACGTGACAGAGTCAGCTCTCTTGCTTCTTCAAGCAGGTCAACGTCGTCTTCTCGAGCTTCTCTCGCCTCCACCTCAGTATAGAGGGCTACTCGGGGGGAGTCATGCTCTAAGTCTATTGGCAACACGGCCTCAGCCCCGTATACCAAGAAGAATGGCGTGTAGCCGGTTGACCGGTTAGGGGTAGTCCTTAGACTCCACAACACCGCTGGCAACTCTTCTAGCCAACACCCAGGTGTTTTCAGCAGTGGCTCAATAAGCCTTGGCTTGATGCCTGCCAGTACCATCCCATTTGCTCTCTCAACTTGCCCATTGGAGGCAGGGTGCGCGACTGACGCAACGTCTAGTCGGATATGCTTATCTCTGCAGAATCGCACCATTGCCCCCTCTGCAAAGATGGTGCCGTTGTCGGTGATGATACTGTGCGGGTAGCCATATCTCATGATCACATCCTTCACAAACTTCACAGCTGTGACTCCATCGCACTTCCGAATAGGCTTCACCTCGATCCACTTGGTAAACTTGTCCACCATGACTAAGATATGTGTCATATTGCCCTTAGCCGGCTTGAAAGGACCAACCATATCCAAGCACCAAACAGCAAATGGCCATGTGATAGGAATTGTTTTCAACTCGGAAGCTGGCATGTGAATCTTACTTGCGAACATCTGGCAGCCAGTGCACTTCCTCACAATATCCTCAGCTTGCTGCAATGCAGTGAGCCAGTAGAAGCCATGCCGGAAAGCTTTCTTGACTAAAGCCCGGGAAGAGGCGTGATGCCCGCATTCCCCTTGATGTATCTCCACCAGGATTTCTTCTCCTTCCTCTGGGCTCACACAACGTTGCAGCACACCAGTGGCACTTCTCTTGTGCAGCACATCTCGGACTATGGTGTAGCCCTTGGACCTTCTCTGAATCTGCCTCGCAGTCACCTCATCTTCAGGTAAAGTGCCGTCCTTTAGAAAGGATAATATGGGCATAGCCCAACTCGGCGTCTCCCGCGCGGGAAACACTGGTTCGTCCATTTCCATTGGGACAGGCTCTGGTGGTTGCACCGGAGGGGTAGGAGCGCTTCTCTGCAGCCCAGACCGGTTGGCGAGAACTTCTTCAATGAATGCAACAGCTTCTGGGTTGAGGGTGGCAGTCCCCGAGTAAGGAATGGCAGTCCCCGAGTAAGGAATGGCAGTCCCCGAGTAGGGAACGGCAGTCCCCGGGTAGGGAGTGGCAGTCCCCGAGTAGGGAACGGCAGTCCCCGAGTAGGGAGTGGCAGTCCCGGGGTAGGGAGTGGCAGTCCCCGAGTAGGGAACGGCAGTCCCCGAGTATAGGACGGCAGTCCCCGGGTTCCCTGCAGCACTCTCCCAGTCAATCTCCATTGGGTCAGATTCTTCACTTGGCAGAGAAGGGACAAAGATGGATTCCGAGTTGGGGGAAGGCTTGATGGATGGCTTCCTCAAATGCTCCAAGGCAATCCCTGCCGGGATGGACTGCCGAGAAGACCCCAACTTGGATAGCTCGTCTGCTGCCTCGTTCTCTGCTCGGTGAATATGCTGGAACTCACAGCCTTCAAAAAATCCAGTCATTGATTGCACCAGGAAGCGATATGATGCCATGTTGGCATCCAAAGCATCCCAGGTACCTGAGACTTGCTGCACCACCAGATCTGAGTCGCCATAGCAGATAATGCGCTGCACACCAACCTCCTTTGCTACTCGCAAACCATGCACCACTGCCTCGTACTCGGCTACATTGTTGGATGCCTTGAAATGGATCTGCAACACATACTTGAGCTGATCCCGCTTGGGTGATGTAAGCACAACGCCAGCACCAAGGCCTTCTTTCACCTTTGAGCCATCAAAGTGCATCTTCCAATAGTTGGAAACTGGAGCGGGAGGTTCATACTGCATCTCGGCCCAGTCCACAAGAAATTCCGCCAGTACCTGAGACTTGATTGCTTCTCTTCTCGTATACGCGGGAGCGTACGCGGCTAGCTCAATCGCCCACTTGGCTACTCTGCCACTCGCCTCCTTGTTACCCATGATGTCCGAGATGGGATCTGAGCTCACGACAGTGATGGGATGCTCCTGGAAGTAATGTTTCAGCTTCCTGGCGCCCAGGTACACACCATATGTCATCTTCTGGTAATGTGGATAGTTTTGCTTGGAACTGGACAGCACTTCGCTGAGATAATAGACTGGGCGCTGCACACTCTTGCCTTCTTCTTCTCGCTCCACCACTATCACCACGCTGACTACTCGGTTAGTCGCGGCAATGTATAGCAGCATAGGCTCCTTGGGTAGCGGACTGGCCAAAACAGGAGCGCTAGCCAACATTGCTTTCAGCTCATTGAATGCCACGTCCGCCTGCGGAGTCCAGACAAACTTGTCGCTCTTCTTCATCAGCTGGTACAGAGGTAGAGCCTTCTCGCCCATTCGGCCCAGAAAACGGCTCAGAGATGCCAGACAACCCGTGAACTTCTGCACATCCTTCAATGATCTCGGCAAAGACATGCTCTCAATGGCCTTGATCTTAGACGGATTGGCTTCAATGCCCCGACTAGAAACCAGAAAACCGAGTAGCTTTCCAGCTGGTACACCAAAGGTGCACTTACTCGGATTCAGTTTCATTTTGTACCTGCGTAGGTTAGCAAAGGTTTCCTCCAAGTCGGCAAGCAGAGTATGTGTTTTATTCGTTTTGATGACAATGTCATCTACGTACACCTGCACATTCTTGCCGAGTTGGTCATGCAAGCATTTCTGCATGCATCTCTGATAGGTTGCACCCGCATTCCTCAGGCCAAAACACATGACACGATAGCAATAAGCCCCGTACGGGGTAATGAAAGCAGTCTTTATTTGATCAGCAGGGTTGAGTGCAATCTGGTGGAAACCAGAGTAAGCATCTATGAAAGACAACAGTTCACAGCCGGCAGTGGAATCGATCACCTGATCGATGCGAGGTAGCGGGAAGGGATCCTTGGGGCATGCCTTGTTCAAGTCGGTGTAGTCGACGCACATGCGCCATGCGGTGGCAGCCTTGGGATCTTCCTTTTTCTTCTCGACCATGACCGGGTTGGCCAACCAGTCCGGGTGCAGCACTTCCATGATGAAGTTACTGATCAGCAGCTTGGTGATTTGATCACCGATGGCCTTCCTTCTCTCATCCCCGAAACGGCGCAAGGCCTGCTTCACGGGCTTGGCGTCAGGACGCACATGCAAAGAGTGCTCAACCAACTCCCTCGGGACTCCTGGTAGATCTTCATTGGTCCAGGCGAACACGTCCCGATTCTCACGGAGGAAGTGGATGAGCGCGCTTTCCTATTTCTCGGCCAGCCCGGCACCAATGATGGCCACGCGCTCCGGGAACTCGGGGTCAACCTGAACAGTCTTGGTCTCCTTGGCAGCTTGGAAAGCAGTACCATGCTGAGTACTCGGCACACCTTGTGCGCCAGCTTGTGCGGACTGAGCCATGGCCACCACCTCGTACATCTTCTTCTTCTCGGCAGCAATCACCATCGATTCCGCCAGCTGAGAGCTAGCAGAGGCACACTCCATGGACTTCTTGTAATCTCCCGAGATGGTGATGATGCCATTGGGCCCGGGGATCTTCATCTTCAGGTAAGCCACATGAGTAGAGGCCATGAACTTGCTCAGAGCAGGCCTGCCGAGTAGAGCATGGTAGGGACTCTGATGATCCACCACCTCAAACTGCAGGCGCTCAGTGCGGCAGTTCTCCCGAGTACCGAATAGCACATCAATCCACACTCGGCCAATCGGATTGCACGAGATCCCGGGCACAATGCCATGAAAGGTGGTCTTGCTGGGCAGCATCATGTTCTCGGCCAGGCCAAGCTTCTCGAGTGTGTCCTTGTACACGATGTTGATGCTGCTGCCGTTGTCGATCAGCACCTTGCTGAACCTCACGTTCTTCTCGGGGCCCAGGAAGGTGGGATCCAGCACCAAGGCATAGGTACCCGGATTGGGCATCACCTTGGGGTGATCTGCCCGAGTCCACCTGATCTCCTGGTCGCACCAGTACATGTAGTGAGGAACAGCCGGAATCACTGCATTGACCTCCATGGCCCGCCTGTGCTGTGACTGCTTGTCGACTGCCTCGGAAGTGAAGATCATGTAGCTCTCATGGTGCTCTTGGTACTGGTTAGGGCCATTGCCCCCGTTGTTGCCATTGTTGCCATTGTTGTTGCCCTGATAGTTGTTGTTGCCTCTGTTGTTGTTGTTGCGGTTGTAGTTGTTGTTGTTGTTGCGGTATCTCTCATTGTTGAAGTTCTGGTTGGCTACTAAAGCCACCTGGTTGACATTCTCCCTTCTCGGGTACACTGGCGGCCGAGTAGCAGGAGCGCGAGTAGGCTGAACAGTAGCATTGGCAGCTGGTAGAGGAGGTGGAGGAGGCAAGCCATCACTCTTGATCACATCCCACCATTCGCATTGCCGAGTAGTATGGTTCGCAGGCCTTGAGGGGTGGTGAGTGTGAAAGCTGCATGGGCCATCCTTCATGTCATCGAAGACAAACTTCTTCGGCTGCTCGGAGTTCCCGCTACTCGGCTGCGCAGTGCGGAACGGTTTCTTGTTGCCTTGGCCCTGATTCTGGTTCTGCCCGTAGGCTCCAGCAGGTTTTTGCCTTTGGCCACCACCGCCTCCGACATTTACTGCATTCACCTCTTCGGGATCGTACCGAGTATCTACTCGGCGCTTGTTGCGGAACTCGTTGCGCTTGCTGCTGTTGAAGTTTCTTCTCGGCTCAGAGGAATCCATCAGCGGCTGAGTGGGATCGCCGAGTGCGTACTGATCCGCAATCTTGATGGTCTCGGCCAGGGTGTTGGGCATCTCCCTCTGCAATCTTTGCCAAAGCATGCTGCCATGTCGGCAACCCTGCGCAAACCAAGTGATGGCCTGTGCCTCATTCACACCCTCACAGGTGTTCCTCAAGGTGCTCCACCGAGTAAGGTACTCGCGGTCCGTCTCGTCTTCTCGCTGCCGGCAAGCCGACAACTGCTGTGGCCTATTCGGCCTCTTGTAGGTGCTGGTGAAGTTGCTGATGAAGGCATCCGAGAAGTCCAGCCAGCAGTTAATGCTGTTCTTGGGCAAGTTGTTGAGCCAAGTACGAGCTGGACCCTCTAGCATCTGCGGCACATAGCGTACCGCCCATCTCCTGTTGCCATTTGCGATATGGACCGCGGTGACGTAGTCGTTGAGCCAATCTTCAGGCTTGGTGCTACCATTGTAGCTCTTGGTGCCTCTCGCGAGCTGGAAGCCCTTCACAGACGGCTCGTTCATGATGCGCGGGCCAAAGCACTCGGGGCCAGGAGGACCCGTGCTCTCAAGCCGCGCCGACAAGCTGATACGGTCCAACTGGTGCCTTGCATCTCCAGGCGCCAACACGCGCTCACCCACACGGTCATGGATGTCATAACCAGCCATCTCCATAGCCGAGTAGCCATCATCATACCTATCCACCTGCATAGCAGCAGGCTGCTCCACCGGGTTGGCGACTGGTGCCACTGGGCGCGGCTGCTGCCTCTGACGAGTAGGCGGAGCTGCGGGTTGCCGAGAAGTACCCGGACGTGCGGCTTCTCGGACACGGCTTTGAGCTTGATGGGCTTGAGAGCCTGCTCTTGCAGCGTTGTGTTCCTGCCCGGGCTGCTGCGGCACAGCAACCTGTTTCGCGGCAGCAGCCGGGTCATACACCTGCATTTGCCTGTCTCTACCCGTACGCCCGCTGCGGCTCTTCTCGCGGCTCGGATGCGGAGATGAGGCTTGATCGTTAGATCTTGCCGCATGCGAGTGAACCACCTGCGAAGCTCCAGCTCCCGGGTTGGCCTTCCGGAACTCCTCGTTCTGCCTGGCGGCCTCCAGCACCAGTTCGCCGAGCCTCTCCTGCTGCCTGCGACGCGCCTCTCCCTCTAGGCGCGGCAACTCGGCAGCCACAGCCTCCGCAGGTCGCAGCGTCTTGGCGGGCGTGCTGTACCTCGGCCTTGTGAAGGTGTTCGCGGTAGCGGACTGCGCGGGCTCCTCCGCAACAGTCGCCATCTCGGCGCCCAGGTTGCGCCGAGTAGCGCCTACCCTGCTAGGCCTCCTGGCGACCGGCGTGAAGCCGTGAGCCTTGTTGTACTCGAGCTGGTCTAGACTCAGCTCGAGCCTGATCTTCTCCAACTCCGCCTGCTCGGCGAGCAGCTCCTGGCGTTGCCGCTCGAGCTGCTCCCTCACTGCAAGGAGCTCTACATCGGTGGGAGTGGGCATGCCGGTTCGCGCTGCAGACGCGGGAATGACCGTAGACGTGGAAGGCGGCAGGTTGCTCTCCTTCTCGTAAGGCCGGTGAGTCCTGCCACCAGCAGGCGGGTCGTCAACCTCCTCGACGACGGCCGTAGCGCCAGTAGCAGCCGCGCCAACGTTTGCCGCCACGCCCGTCACCATCACCTCGGCGCAGCACGCAGAGCTGCATGCAGGCCTTCCGCGAGCAGCAACAACCGCGGGAGGATCCTCCGCGTCTTGCACCAGCTCGGGGTAGGCGTCGTTGGCGACGGTGGCGACGTAGACGAGATGCGAGCCGAAGGAGATCACCGAGCCGCCCTCCGGCATGGCCTTTCCGCCGAAACAGCCGGCGTTGTCGGTGACGAAGTCGAAAGAGCCGAATCTGTGGACAAGGCCACAAACTACGCGCTCCGCTGATGAAGATCCCGTCCGAACAGTAACTCCAACCAGCGCCGCTGGTTGCCCCACGGTGGGCGCCAACTGTCGTGGTGGTGTCACGGCAGATGCCATGGGATGGCTAAAGATGTGGAGACGATGGACGCTGGAGGTGTCCGGGGAGGGATCACGCGACGAGTAGCCGCGTGAGGTAAGATCCACACAACACAAACAACACGATGTACCCAGGTTCAGGGCCCTCGTGAGGAGGTAAAACCCCTACTCCTGCCTTTCTGTATGTATTACGGTGTCTCTCCGAGTAGGTACAATACAAATGATATCGCTACCGAGTAGCCCCCAGCCCCTCTCCGAGTAGAGCTAGGTCAAGAACTTAGGGTTTCTAGGGTTTGCTATGAGCCTGGAATGAGATCGTCTGTGAGCATGCCTCGCGCAGGAGGCGGCGGGGCACCTTATATACATGGTGCCCAGCCGGATACGTCCAAATCCTAGACAAGTGTCGACATAGTGTCCACACTGTCCTTTCTCCGAGTACCCGCTGACAGCTTTGGTCGTTGGTCTTGGCTGCTTCTGTAAAGTCGTTGGGCAAAACTAGGGGACAGACTGGTATCACTGTACCTAGTCACAGAGTAGGTCCCCCTTATCCTGCCACCGACTGCTTCCATGCTGTCACTGTCAGACAGACCGTCCCCACGTGAACAGTAGTTCGAATGCTGCCAAGTACGGACCCAGGATACGCGGGATCCTGTGTCAGAACGGCTCCTTTGACTTCCTGCCCGAGTAGTTTCCCGCCAAATGTTCCCGCCAATTGTACTCGGGCCAAACCTTCTACTCGACAGGGTAGAAACTGATTGATATCTCCTTCTGGTCATCTTGAGGTGAGACCGGGTAGCAGTCGACCGGGTAGCGAGTACCCGGTAGTCGGCTACTCGACCAAACCTCTCTTCTGTACGCGGCCTTTACCACCTGTCTTTACCCTACTCGGGGGTAACCCCCCGACACCTGGTCCTGATACCTCATCCCATGCGAGTGAACCACATGAGATGCCCCAGCACCCGGATTGGCTTTCCGGAACTCCTCGTTTTGCCTGCCAGCCTCTAGCACTAGCTCGTTGAGTCTCTCCTGCTGCCTAGCGCGCGCGTCGCCAGTGAGATGCGGCAACTCAGCAGCCACTGCCTCTGCAGCCCTAAGAGTTTTGGCGGGGGTGCTGTATCGAGGCCTACCAACAGTGTCCAAACTAGCAGATTGGCTAGCAGCCCTACCATCTCTAGCCAGCTCAGCACCTAAGTTGCGACGAGTAACGCCTATCTTGCTAGGCAGCCTAGAAACATGAGTAAAGCCATGCGCTGCATTGTACTCATTTTGCGCAAGGTTGAGCTCAAGCCTAACCTTCTCCAGCTCCTGGGTCTCTGCGAGTAGCGCGTGACGCTTCTGCTCGATCTGCGCCCTCATGGCGGCAAGTTCCGCCTCGGTGGGTTGCGGCATACCCAGCTACACGGTTGCGTCTCCGCGAGCAACCGGGATGGCCGTGGACGCGGAAGGAGGCAAGTTCTGGTCCTTCTCGTAGGGCTTGTGGACCCTAGCACCCACAGGTTCCTCAATGACGCCAGCGGCAGCGGCCGCGCCCTTCCCGGCATCGATAGACGGGCCTGTCATCATCACCTCCACGCTGTCCGCAGAGCAACCAGTTGGCTTCTCGCGGGCAGCGAGTACAACGGGAGGATCTTCCGCGACGAGCACCACCTCTGGGAACTCGCGGATGACGGTGGTGGCGATGTAGACCAGGTGCGTGCCGAAGGAGAGCACTGAGCCGCCTGCGGGCATGGGCCTGCCGCCGAAATCTCCGGCGTTGTCGGTGACGAAGTCGAAGGAGCCGAATCTATGGACAAGGCCACAGACCACGCGCTCCCCTGAAGCTGAAACCGGTCCCGTCCGAATGTGAACTCTAGCCAGCGCCGTTGGTAGCCCCACGGTGGGCGCCAACTGTCGTGGTGGTATCACGACAGATGCCATAGGATGGCTAAAGTGTAGGGGCCGACGGACGCTGGAGGTATCCGGGGAGGGATCACACGGCGGGTAGCCGCGTGTAGGGTATCTCTAGCACTGCAAACAACCAGATCTACCCAGGTTCAGGGCCCTCGTGTGGAGGTAACACCCCTACTCCTGCCTTTCTCTCTATATGTGTGTAATCCGAGTAGCCACAATACATTGTATGCCTCTTGGCCGAGTAGCCACTCTGCTGCTCTCTCTCGCTCTACTGTTGTCTCTAGCAAATAAATGCGAAGTGAAGCAACGTTCCTCGCGCAGGAGGGGGCAGGGCACCTTATATACTGGTGCCCAGCCGGATAAACAAAGATTAAAAGGTACGGTGATGTGACTAGACCACTGTGACGATGGCACGCCTCCGAGATCTCGCGCGGAGAAGTGTCGCGCCGTACGGATGACAGCCCCTGTCCGCTCTGTCAGCCTCCCAGCGTAGACCTCCATCCTGTCCTGTCCCCTCTGTACTTGACAAGACTGGACGGCTGCCTAACCCTGCGTCACTGATGATCACAAACCTAGTAAGTTGAACCGCACGCGGGTACAGACGCAGGATACGCGGGATCTCCTGTCAGAACGGCTCCATTGACTTCTGGCCCGAGTAGGATTGCCATCCGTCTACTCAGACCAACTTCTCTACTCGGACGAATGTAACTTCCTTGATACCTTCTCTTGTCCTTCGGTGGATATGTCCGGATAGAAACCTACCGGGTAGCAAGTACCCAGGTAGCCGTCTACCCGGTAAACAACACCTTGACCTTACATTTAGCACTTGCCTTACCCCTACTCGGGGATAACCCCCCGACAGTATATCCCTAGCCGTGTTGTGGTTGGTCAATCCAAGAATCTGCTGCCTCTATATGATATCCTCCACAAGATCTTCAGGAACACCTTGGCTCCCCTGTGTTGGCAACTTTGATCAGATTCATGGCTCACTCATTGACTTGATGGTCTACACTCATAGGCGTCGTGGTGATGGCCTCCGGCTCAATGTTATGGATATCCTATGGAATGAGATGTACAACTGTGTGATGAGGAGGAGAGTTCCCGTGTTTGCTGCTCTGGTGTTTAAGCTCATTGCCACTACTTGGCGCAATGCTAGACTCTTTGATGCTCTCTTGGACAATGACCAAGAGCTCACTGCTCACCGGGTCAAGGATCTTCGAGTCAAGAAGCATGCCACTCCCCTGCTTGGTCCAGATGATATTGGTCCTCACACTGATGGCTCTAGTGACTCAGACTTTGAGATGGAGGGTAGAGCTCAGAAGAATGGCTTTCACAAGTGGATGACTGAGACTCTGAAGAAGGTGTTCTGTCGTCAGATTGATATGGAGAACAAGTCTTATCTTGCGCATGTGCGTAGAAAGAAGGAGCGTCAGCTTTCTCGTCAGAGGTTTGCCCATCTTGGGGTGCATGTTCTTCCCGGTTCTGAGGATAGGATCACCTCCTCCAAGGAGTAGAAGTCAAAGCAAGGTGGCTCTTGGGTGGATCCGGATCTTCTTGATGATGCTACCACTTCTCATGAGCCTTGGACTCGTGGTGATACTGACGATAAGGTGGAAGATGTCAACTCAAAGGACGAGTGTGGTCTTGGAAGCCCAGCCAGTGCCTCTAGCCCCAACGAGTGACCTCCAGGGACGTTAGCGTCGCCTCTTCCCTTGATGCCAAAGGGGGAGAGAGTTCTATTTAGTGTCATTTATCGTTTGCTTGGGGTTGTTGTCAAACTTTGGTTTTGTGGTGTGTCCCGTATTTGTGTTGTACCTATTTGTGTTGAACCATTTATCTTGTTGGTCTGTGGATTTTATGGTTTTTATCGATTTATCTATTGTGGCAAGTATTCCTATTGTTATATCATATTTATCCTTGCTAGGTCTCTAAAAGTTAGGGTGAGCACACTTTCTAAAAGAGAACACAAGTTTGCCTCATCAAGCAAACATTCTTGACGCATCACTCTCTCAAGAAGTGCTCGTCCAAATTTTTAGACCTCCCTTAGTGTTGTTGTCATCAATCTCCAAAAAGGGGGAGATTGAAAGTGCATTCGCATTTTGATCTCTCTTAGGTTTTGGAGTTGATAACAACACTAGTAAGTATCTAACAGTGCGTCAAAGACAATGCCACCAAAACCAACTTAGTCCAGCGGTAGTACCGGGTGCTTCAGCTGTAGTACCGCTCTGCCCAGCAAGCGGTAGTACCGCGCCAAGTACCGCCAGAAGTACAGCCAAAGAGATTTTGGCTACTGCATCCAGCGGTACTTCAGCGGTACTGGTATAGTAGTACCGCTGTGATTGAGTTGGTTGAGGAGAAAAGCCTCTCCCGGTGGTAGTACCACTACCGCCAGCGGTAGTATTGCTCCTTCCAGGACGCGGTAGTACCGCTGGCAGTACTGGTCAAAGTACCTCCAGAGGGATTTTGCTCGCAGTAACGTTTACGGTACTAGAGCGGTAGTGCCCTTGTACTACCGCCAGCCACTTCGATTTAATTCGAATAGGTGGCCAGCGGTAGTACCGGTGGGCACTAGTGGTAGTACTGCTGCTGGAAGTACCGCGGTACTTCTGCGGTGGTACTGCCCGCACCCTGTGACTGGGACGCTGTAGTACCGCACTTGTTACCAGGTGGCGGTAGTACCGCTGGCCCTTGCGGTAGTACCGCCAGGCAAGAAAAAGGGTCAAACGACTAGTTTGGGGAGGGGGCTATGAATAACCCATCCCCTTCTTCTCCAAAAGGTTGCTCGAACCAGCATTGAAGACAAGCATTTATTGAGCCTCCAAAAGCTAGATTTCTCCCAATCCCTCCACTCAAAATCGTTGATACTTGGAGGATTGAAGGAGAAGACCCCGATCTACATCTTCACCAAGCCGATCTTCATTTCCCCTCATTCTCTAGAGGGATCTAGTCTATGGTTTCCTTGTGGAAAACCTAGACTGCATTGCTACACTTGTTGGTGATTTGTGATTGTTGGGAGCCCCCAATTTTGTTGTGGGTGTGTGCCCCAAACTTGTTTGTAAAGGACTTGATTCCCGCCTCAAAGGTGATCAATAGTTGAAGGTGGACTAGGCCTTTTTGGCGGGGTTCATTCGAGAATAGGGTGAGGCCTTTGTGGCGTTGAGTAGGCCTTTGTGGCGAGCTCACACCCCTCCAATGAGACGTACTCCCTTAACAAGGAGGAACTCAGGAATACATGGCGTCTCCGTGTGCTTCATATCGGTTACCTCGTTCCCTTCCTCCTTTACTTGTGCTTGCATCGTGTTTGTTGTTATCCTTGTCATATAGGTAAATTCACCTTAGTTGCATTATCTAGAGAATTTACCTTTGTGTCAAGCCTTAACTCGAAGAAAAATTAAAATTGGTCGTAGCACCTATTCACCCCCTCTAGGTGTCGTAGCTCTCCGTTCAGATTATATCCCTGGTAAGCATCCGCAAATACAAGAAAGTAATTAAGATAAATCTAACTACAATCTTAAAACTCCGGGATCCTACACTCCCTCGTGCATCGGTTCTCTAACGGGGGTTTAGGTTTCTGTCACTCCGGCAACCCCACAATCAGTAGCCAAATACACAATGCATCCTCCTAGGCCCATAAAGGTGGAGTATCATATAGTCGACGTTCACATGACAGCACTAGAAGAATAGCACCACAACTTAAATACCGAACCACGAGATATTACTTCAACATAATTCACCTACTAACATCATGACTTCTCCCATGTCCTCAAGAACTAAACGAACTACTCACAAGACATCATATGGATCATAATCAAAGGTGATATAATGGATGATAACAATCTGGTCATAAAGTGCAAACACCGATAAATCTCACGAGCATCAACTACTAACAAGTAATCCACACCGGGAGAGAGATCTAGTGGAAAACAATGATAAAGACCCCTAAATTTTACAGCGGGATGAAGGTGGACGGTGGCGGTGATTGTGCTGGTGATGAGGATGATGATGATGATGATGATCTCGATGAAGCCCGGAGTGATGACAGTGACGATGGCGACGATTTCCCCTATCCAGGGAGGAATTTCCCCGGCAGATTTTTCCCTGATGGAGAGATTTTCTCTCTGTGGTGTTTTCCGCCCCGAGGCGGCGGCGGAATAATCCTTCGATGATCCTCTGGGGCTTAGGGTTCCCTGTGGATCAAGTACGAGAAAGGGGGCGCCCAGGAGTGGGCCAGGGGGGCCAGACCATCCCCAGGCGCGGCCAGAGGGGGGCGCGCCGCCTAGTGGTGTGGGCCCAGGTGGCCCCCCTCCGGGTGCCCTTCTGGCTCACTTACTCCTTGGGACTTCTAAGACTCCTCCGGTGTTCCCCCTCTTCTTCTGATCTTCTGAAATAGGGTATCTCGATAGTGCTTTTTTCCATTAGATTTCTGGTCCCGGTGTTTATTCTCCAAAAATTATGAAACATGCAAAATAAGATAGTAATGCATCATAACATGAAATATATCGATGAATAACAGAAAATAACAATATAAAACAATGATGCAAAATGGACGTATCAACGACGCTTCTGGTCTCGCTTGCCCTGGTCAGGACGGCCACGAGGCTGCTGTGGTGGCGGTCGAGGCTGAACCTGTGACGGGGGGTGAGACTGATAGTATGACGGTGGAGGCTGATAGTAAGGTTGTGGCGGCGGATAATATGGGTATGGTGGTGGCTGGTAGGCTGGTGGGGAAGGCTGGTAGGTGTGTGTTGGCTGGTAGTAAGGATGTGGTGATTGGTAAGGAGGTGTCGGTGTAGGGTATGGGAGAGGTAGGATGGGAGGCGGTTGAGGAGATTTTGGTGTAGCGCCTCCATAACTTGGGGGTGGACGGCGAGAAGCAGCGTTGGCAGATGGCGTAAATGTGCCAGAACTTTGACCCGTAGAGGAGAGCATGGTGTCCCTTTACTCATACGACAGCATGGTGTCCCTGTACTCATACGACAGCAGTTGAGAACACAAATCATTGAGGGTCGTGGAAGGAACCACATTGACTGATGCAACCCTTGAGTTCCGTCAAGTCCATTGAGGATGTAATCCTTGAGTTCATCATCGTCGACCTTCTTGCCGGCAGCCGCAAGTTCAGAGGCAAACCCCTTCATCTTGGTAATGAACTGTTGAGCAGTCATATCAAACTTCTTGGTGTTGGTGAGGGCGCCACGAAGAGTGGAAACCCTGGCTTTGAATTGCATGGAGTAGAGTTTGTTGATGGCGTTCCAAATTTTAGCAGCATGCTCAAGACCGTTGGTATGGGCGAGGACATCCTCAGAGATCGAATTGACGAGAAAACTGAAAACCTGCTGATCCTTTGTTACCCACGCATCATAGGCCGGATTGGGGACAAAAAAACAGCTTCTTGTTCTCATCTTATCCTTGCAATAACTCGGGCGGAGCAACATCTGTGCCTTCAAGGAGAGGCATGACCTGAGCACCTCGAAGGGAGGGTAAAAACTGTGCTTTCCATGAGAAGAAATTATCACGCGTGAGCTTGGTGGCCGATGGAGCACCAATGGTAGCCGAAGTACCAGACATCGAGGTGGACGCTACGAGGATTCAGAGTAGGGAGGAAAGGGGAATTCGGGTTCTAGGGTTTCTCTGTTTTGGGCTTTTTCGGATGTGTAGGCGGTTGGAGCTTGAGAGGATCGGAGTATAGGTTCCTCTGATTATTGGGGATTGATTTCTAGAGAGAGGTCGTGTGGCGGCGGCGGATCACAGTAGCGATCGACGCGGTGAAGCAGCTAGAGGGAAGAAGTAGCTCTCGATACCATGTTCGACGAGGAGATCGATAGAGAGAGGGAACGATAGCCCTAGTCGGGGGCTCAGTTACGTGTTAGTCACAGGAAAACCTCACGTGAAGGCAAATACAAGAGGTATCGTATAGGGACTCTATACCCTATACAATACAGTTATGTTACATTTAACAATGAGAACTCTATATTGGAAGAGTCGGAATTACAACTCCATGAGTGCAGATGAACACCAACCAGATCCCAGGAGATCTGCCAGGAAGACAACTCCTCAAGCTCTCCTCTACGGGCCAGAGCGGCGATACGGTAGGGAGTATCTTATTTGATTTCATGATGTCCCCGCCGCCTCATCATTTTATAAAATATACTATTAAAACTGTCTAGAAAAAGAATGAGAACCCTCCCGCCGGCGAGGGGCCATGGTCCGCCGCATCGCTAAGGCCCCAAATACCAGTGAACCGCCGGCGTCGCCGGTGAGAGGGACATAAACCCAATATTGCCTTAGGATCGCCTCCTCTATTCCTTGCGAATGTACATGTATGTTCATGTTTTTTGTTCGGAGTGTTTCAACTAAACTTGTTACAGACTTATTTACTTTAATATAAAAGTTGTGTGCATCGTTGTCATGATGCAGAGGCCGGGGATTCTCCCGTTTCAAAAAAAAATGTTTTATGAGGGTGGAACATGCTTCTAATCTAATCTAAACTATTTATAAAAAAGCAAACTTCGTAGATACAAACAATCGCAACCGTCAAACTATGTAGATCAAACGGACAATATCTCTCCAATGTTGAGGTACCAAACACAACCCTAAATTACAGTTTTTGCCACCGCCAAGTGCCACCGAACCGGTACGGATCTAATCATGTCGTCTCCTCTCTGCAAGTTAGCCGTTAAGCAGCCCCGGATCGAGCCGAACGAGCCGTCGCCGACTAGCTCAAGCGCAGAACGATGTCACTGAAGGCATCGGCGGGGAGGAGGGACGAACAGCGAGGCCGTAAGGCTCAGGGCCTTTGCATCGGCGCCGTCGGCAACCACGTGGTCCTTATCATCTATCTCTCCCCTGCATCCACCTCTGCTTCAGGGTCAAAGACGGTAGACACAAGTGCACAACCATACCTGCTCTCTCCTGCCGTGACGCCCGGGAGAGAGAAGGGTCAACTGCCGGCCGCTCGGCGCCCTATGGCTCCGGCGCCCCCGTCGCGTCTTGCGCCTCCAGGTGCAGCGAATCACAATCACCTGCATGCCACCCTCCAGGTCTAGATCTTGCCAAGGAAGCCAGTGGCTGATGGGGTCAGGATCGATTCATCCGCCCACCAGGAGACATGCAGAGGTAAGAGTGATCAAAGGCATAGCCATGAGATGAGGAAATCTTGAGAAATTTGTTTTTCTTGTGCCACTGTTCATGGATCTTCACGGTCCTGCTATTTTTGTTGTCTGAGAAGCGCTCCAGTGCCGCTCTTCTATTCAGACTGATTAGGCTGATGCTCCACCTCTAGCTAATTGTTGATGGTCGCGCTCGACTCCCAGCTGCAGCTCCACCACCGTTGCATGCAACGGAATATTTGGCGTTGCTAAGCGCCCCCTTCAGGCTTTCACCATGGATTTGCATACAGTAGTTCGTGCAAAGAAATACCGTATTGAAATGCATCTGTCTGTTGTGCATCACATACCTGTACATATAGCTACATATTCTAGAAAAGAAAGGTCACACCATATAGATTAATCTTTCTGTGTGCATCACATACCTGTACATATAGCTACATATTCTAGAAAAGAAAGGTCACACCATATAGATTAATCTTTCTGAAAGAAACTACCAGTTATATCTGAAATTCATGAAACCCAAGCTTGCGTATTGACTAATTTTGTTTGCATAATTTTGTGCAATATTTTAGCACGCAAGCGTTTCCATCGCTGAGCTGGTATTTACTCAAGTATATTGGGCTGGATTATTCTTGAGTTCTCCCGCCAATTATTGCAACTTCAAATGAAAAAGTGGATTCAGACATATATTATGGGTACTCTTTTAATACTGATATAGCTGGTGTGCTACTTAATGATGGTAAGTTTTCCCGTTTTGTATTTAACATAATCACCTTAATTAGTGAGATTTGATCAGGTGGAGAAAATGTATTTTGAGATCTTACCTGTAGATGTTCCATCATTTAAAGCGATCAAGTTCTCCGTAAGTCTGATTATGATCTAGCGGAAAAAATTTAAGCCTTTACTCTATGTTCAGTTATGCTTTCATAGGCCGTGGACATGAACTGATTGGAAAAACATTATGGAGTACTAATTTTGCTATGGGTGTAGTATGTACAATTAAACAAATGTTTTTATTCTAAACTACCTATAGAACTAAACACGATTTATTTGGACTTTCTTCTGTGTCATTTTTGCCCCGGAGGGCCATATAATATCATCAAAAAACCCATCGATAATCGCACTTTATTGCCTGAGTATATACTAATTGACTTAATGATTCATGTTTTCTGAATTATGTGTTAGTTTGTAAATTATTGTTCAAGAAGTTTTTCATTACTATAGAGAATATAATATTTATTTATTTTGTCTCTTCCATATTTCTGGTGTTCGAAAATCTGTGACCGTGCCCTTCTCAACATGTGAGAATACCAATAGATGCAGGCACCAGTTATATTACATTTCGGACTATGAATGAACGGTGGAACGATGAGTGATGTGCAAAGTAACGATCAGTTCGAATGTAAAGGCCGAGCCACTAAAGCATGAATATTGTTTTAGTTGCACTTATATATATACTTCAAGAGTACAACACAACTGCAAATATATTTTTGGCTTTCTCTGTCATCGGCTTTAATTTTTTTTTTTGTCTTAACTATCCATCTAGCTGCAATATATATGGAATTTATATGTATCTTTTTCCATGTGAGAATATTTAAGTGCTATTGTCTTTGTGAATTGAACAACAATATATTAGTAGATGAGTCGAGCGAGACTGTATTGGCTGTCTTATTCCAATCTTTTGATTGGTGACATCAGTTTAGATCGTGTGGTTTCATCGACATCAATTTTAGATAATTTCCCTTCTAACTCTCATTGATGAAACAACGTTTAGGAAACACTTGGTTAATCCCATACTTCTGAAAGCATACATATGTTAGAGAAAAAAGTACACAATTTCATAACCTTTAATATCATATATATCAAGTAATCTGTATAGGAAAGACGTAGAAACTACGACACAACGCTACTATGAATTTTAAATAGTGAGATCGTGCGTTGCACGTGCAAAGCCACTAGTACGGAGAAAGAGAAGAGGATGTCTTTTCAGGATAGAAGATGCAATTGTATATACTTTTTTTTTGCGACGAAAGATGCAATTGTATTTGTGTGGATGGTCGTACGAAATGTTTTGTTGAGGATCTAACACATGATCAGAGTCACTTATGCCGAGCTGGACAGAGGCAGGTGGCGGTGCAGCACTAGCTGCCTACAACCCCCACCACTCATCAATGTCGGTGTCTTTGTAGTTTTGTACTATACTTCTATGTTTCCTAAGGGCATCTCCAGTCGTTGCGCACCCCAAGGGCCCAAAACGTCGTCGTTTTGGGGCCGTCGCGGCGCTATTCTGGAACCTGAGGGGGCAGGCTTCCCAGTCGCTCCCCGAGCCCAAGATTCGGCCCAAACAAACGCAATTTGAAAACTAGGCGAATTTTATTGAATTTTGCGAAGTGCGTACATATTCGGCGCGAATTTAAAAACTAGAACGGGAATTTAAACTAAACTAAAGCTACTGATGAAGGCCGAGGCTCGCGACGATGGCCTGGCTATAGTCGACGTCGTCGCCGTCGTCGTCGTCGTCGGGGCCGTCGCCGGGGCGCTTGCTCGGCCCCTGTCTGGCGTCGCCGCAGCCATCCCACCTGCTCGCCGCGAGGGCTTTCTGGATCTCGTCCTCGTCGTCGGAGTCTGGGTCCAGGATGATGTAGACGTTCTCCTGCGGCGGCGGGGGGGGGGGGGGGGGGGGGGGGGGGAGGGACGCGGAGGCGGGCCGCGTTGGCGGCGGCCTCCGTGTCGCGCTCCGCCTTGAGCTTCTCGGCCTCCGCTAGCAGGCGGCGCTGGAGCTCCAGCTCCGCCGCGGTGTTCTCCCGCAGGCTCCACGTCGCGGCAGCGTCGTCGTCGAGCGGCTGGAGCGTGTCCAAAGACAGCTGCTCCGCGACCTTCTGGTCGGGCCACTCATCCTCGTCGTCGCCGGCGTCCTCGGTCTTCGGGCGAACCACGCGTTCGAAGCGTGGCTCGCCGATGCGGTGGGCGCCGCCGCTACGCCTGCGGGCAGGCGCGCCGGAGTTCAGAAAGGGGGGGGGGGAACAGAGAGGGACTGGGCGCCGGAGGAGCTCGACGTCGCCGACGAAGAGGAGGCTCCCGTCCGGCGCGCTTCCCACGGCTGGTTCTGCCGGGGCGGCATCTCCAGGCGCGGCTCGTTGCCGGCGTGGATGTGGTCGAGGACCCCCTCGATGGTTCTGTTGGGGACGCTCCACCAGCGACGTCGCCCGTTGGCGTTGAAGCGGCCGTCGACCGGCCCGTTGTCGTTGAGGGAGGCGATCTCCCTGTCGCGGCGGCTGGTGAGCTGCTGCCACCAGAACTCGTCGAAGCCCGACTCCGGGAAGCGGTCGGGCTCCGCCATGGCGTCGCGCGCCTCGCGGATGGCGCGCCGGAACTCGGGGTCCGTGTTGGGGAGGGGAGGCACGGGCACCCCGCCGCCGCTGAGCGCCCAGCGGCTCTGCCCAGCGCCGGAGCTCGGGAGGCGCACGTCCGGCGGGCACGAGTAGCCTGCGCGGTACAGCGCCATCGCCTCGCTCCGGCGAAGGTGGCGGCGTGGGAAGCCGTTGGCCGCTGCGCCGTCCTTGTAGCTGGCCATTGCGTGGAGAACGGGGGAGAGGAGAAGAGAGCGCCGAGGGGAAGAAGAGAAGAGGAGAGCGCCGGTGGAAGAATGGCGAGCGCGGCGAGCGGCGGGGGGATTTTATAGGCGGACGGGCATTTACTGCGCGCGCCCCCTCGCTGCCGCCCGTCACGCCATTACGCCGACAGCCTTTGAACGGGCGCATGCACTGGGCGGCCGCCACGCCATAAACGCCGACAGCCTTTTGACCGCGCGGAAGCCGAGAAGATGATCACGGGGCGGTTCTGTTCCCGCGCTTTCTCGTCGCGTCACTGACAGAGCTGGCCCGCGCGTGCGGCCGCGCAGTTTGGCCCCCCAGGCCGAACCCAGCGGGCTGGGTTTGGCCTGGGTGTCGCGGCGCGAACTAGCGTTAAAACGGCGCTATTTGGGATTCGGGGGGGGGAGGGAGGGGGCGAGTGGTGAAGAAACGGCGCTATTCGCCGCTTCCGGCGCGAAAAAGGCCCCCTGGGGGGCTCTTGGGGGACGGCTGGAGATGCCCTAAACATGGCATTAGGTGTGGCGGCCTTTATATGGCACTATAGCTGCAAGCCTGCAAGCAAAAACACATCTCACGCTAAGTAGTAGGCTAAAGCGCTTAAGCAGCGTCATGGTGACACGACCAGGAAAACCCGAGCAGGTCAATCTCAATCTTTGCTACGACCAGCAATAGTATATGGTAGTACTACATGTTGGAGTTTTTGGCACCGGCGCGCCTGTGTGGACAGCATATGCACAATGCAAACCTGCGCGTCTTTAAAGAACTGCAGGCAGCGAAGTTGAGCGAGGTCTGCCGTCTGCCCCTCCCGGGACCAGGTCCAGCGCAGGTAGACGTGGCGCGGACTCCACACTTTGGACGGTCCATGTCTAGTGTGTACACGGTGGTTCAGTTGGGGGCTGGCTAGTGTCTCTTCCCTACACTTTTTATTTGGACGTGGTGGACTCCTCGACTAGTCCTCTCGCTCTCTCCGGCGAGCGGCGACCCTGTCCCCATTATTGCACCCCATCAAGCAGGCCATGTTCTCCAAATATAGCTACATGTGCGCAGCGGTTTTGTGGAATCCATCGCGCGTATTTCTGGCGTTCAATGCTTGTTACTCGCGATGGACCGGGCCGGTACGGGCGTGCTACAATGCGTGAGAAACGTGACGGTACCATAGTGGTACGAAATTAACTCGGCCCTGCACTGTGTGCAGTAATAGGGAAGTGCAGAGGCAAGACCAGACCAACGCGTCGGGCGACTCGGGGAACCCACGACCGCTGCCGCCGCTAGGCCCCAGGCCGCGCCCTCTCCTCCGCCGCTGCCGCTGGCCTCGCCGTGGTGGCGGCGGCTCCCGCTGCCAACAAAGGTGGCTGGGAGAATTCCCGCGGTGGACGCGCGTGCGGGCCGGCGCCCCGTCTTCGTCTGCTCCGGCGCCTGCGGTGCTCCGTGGGTGGCGGCGGCGGGCGGTGTGATGCAGCAGCTGGCGCGGCGGCCCTCGGCACGGCGGCCGGCCGACTGTGGTTATGTCGTCAGGCCCCGATCTGGGCTCAGATGGGCTTGGCAGGCCGCGGAGGCTCCCTGCACGTCGTGCCTCCCAGTGTTGCGTGTTGGCGCTGCCGTTCAGCTGTGGCGTGGCCGGCGGGTGGTGGCAGCATCCCGTCCGGCTCCCTCTTCGCTGGCATCACGAGAAACACGCGGTTGCGGTTTGGCGCTCGGCTGGCTGCGGTTTGGTGCGTGAGGTGGCGGTGTAGGGTTGTGGTAGTGGTGGTTTCCGATCAGGCGTGTGGTGGTGGTTGCTCGGGTTCGCTCTGGCCGTTTCGGCGGCAATCACGCGAGCGGTGGTGATGATCTGGACGACGACTTTTGTCGCGGCGACAGGGAGCCTAGGCGCGGCGGCGCGCATGTTGCTGGGCCTGGCTGCCCAGTTCGACCGGCCTCGACGATGAACATCGCGACTGTCGTGTTCATCGGTGACGCCATGGAGGGTGTCCGTCGGACTTCGGCTGGACGTGGCGCCCGGATGTCGAGGCGGCGGCCCCGGATGGTGGTCTTCGTTTCGCGCCGAGCTAGGAGGAGGCTTCGTGGGAGGCGGACCTGGGCCCCAGCGCCTAGTTCCGTTCGTGGCCTCAAATCGTCGGACGCGTGGGGCTGACGGTCTGTGTGCGGGGTGAAGTTGGTGGTCTGGTCGGTCCTCGTGTGGCGGTTGTGGGGTTTTTGAGTCATCACCGGGCGAAATCCTTGTCCTGGCTGTCTGCCTGGACCGACAACATCGACTCCTCTGGCGCCGCGTCCTTCGTGAAGGCGTCGTCGTGGCGGTGATGTCGATTCTCCATCCGGGTTCTCCGGGGAAACCCTAGATCCCGTGCGGGATTGGGCGATGGCGGCGCTCTTGCATCGCTTGCATCTTGGGGCCTCGTTTTGGATGCTCCACCGACTAGAGGGACCGGTGAAGTGGGCGGCGGCGAGCTTCTCGTCTTTGGCTAGATGGTGCGCAGCCCTGGGGTCGGCGTGGATGTCGGAGCGGCGGCTCCGGGTTCTTACGTGTGCCGTGTTGTGTCGAGGTCGAGGTGGTGTCGTCTTTGGTCGTTCGGGCGACATGGACGTCGGCCCGTGTAGGGGCGCAGCCTTGGGGCTGGCGTGGATGTCGGAGCGGCGGCTCCAAGTTGTGTTGAGGTTGCCTCCGCCGTATTTCTTGTGAGGTGTTAATGTCGATCGTGGTAATTAGGGCCACGTGGTTGTCGACTCGGTTCGGGGCGCGGCCTCGGGATCGGCGTGGTGCGTTGTGTTGTATGATTTTCGGCCGGTTTTTCTTTATAAACTGCCCAACTCGAGGTTGGAAAAAAAAAGGTAAGTACACGATCGCGTAGTGCTTTTGCTTGTTGTAACGCGCCTGCTTCATGTCATGCTTCCCGTGCGACGGATCTGCAGCACAGCGATAGACGGGACCGAGTGGAAGCGCACGGCAGGGGCAAAGCACGTGGAAAAGGCTGCTCGGCGATAGCGTAGAGCAGACGGACGGGGCCTCAGAAGGTCACGAGATTGCCAGCCACCGTAGTAGCTCCAGTTCGCGAGCGGCAAACCCAAAACCGGTCGAAATAAAAGCACGCTATTCTTTACCCACGGCGGAAGCAAATCATTCCGCGATCAAGTAGACGAGCTTGCCCGATCACCACTGCTCGATGATTACCGAGGGGAGCAAGTTGTCACTACAGCACTAGCCGAGGCCTGCCGCGAAGATGTTTTTAAACGTGGCATGCCAACGCACGAATTTTGTCACCGCGTTTCTGTTCGTATTGTCTATGCCCCGTTGTTATCCACTAAAGAAAGAACCTCCACATGGAGCGCACGTGCTGTTGCCATATCCTAAGACATCTCGGACAACAGGTACACGCCAATCGCCGTATGAAAACGTCAGATAAAGCCTTGCTGCACGCCCCTGCACGGCCGCAGCTTTAGCAAACGTAGAAGTTGAATTAGATCTGAGTGGATATGTACTTACGGAAAGCATAGACAACTCAGCAAAATGTCTGATAAAGGAGGAATTCGCTAAATATCACGAGGTTTTTCTCATTTTTTTCTTTCCGCCGTTGCACCGATCTGCGCGGTGCTGGCGGTCGCGTGGCGATGCGCGGCACCACCGGGCCTCCGCTCTGCCGTGGAATCAGCTGTCGGCCAGCCCAACGTGCGGGACCTTTTGGCCGCATCTCTCTTCCTCCGGGTGCTGCGGATCCCGCGCTCAGCCGAGTTTTGCTCGAATCACAATGGAAGATTTCCTGCTGGAACGATAGATCATTTTTTAAGCGGTATTAAGTCGGAAATTCATTTGAGACGTGAGAGCATATGCTAGTACATCTCTATATTTTATCTGCGGATGCCAAGTTTTTGCGAAAATCAGACTTTTTTATGACTTGTTTAAAAAGACAAAAAAAATATGTTTTTTTACACACGACAAAAATATGGTTTTCTGTGAAACGACTTCGCGAGCACATAAAACATCGACTCGCGAATTTTTCGGTACACTTTTTTTAACAATTTAAATATGTTTAAAAATACATCTTAAAAATGTACCATATGCTCCCGCGCCAAAACGCTCCCCCCATATTAAATGTATGTTTTGGTTCCAGAATGAATTTTTTGAACAAATGACCTCGCCTTGTTGTTTTTTACCAAAGAAACCGCTCAATTTCTTTACAAAATTGAAAACAAAAACCAACAAAAAATAAATAAAAGAAGAGAGAGAGAGAGAGAGTAATTACAACAGCTCTATATATAACCAAAAAAGGGGCAAAACAACAGAGCAACACATCATGTCTCACGTACCCTTTCGGTTAGGGTTTCCTTCCCCGGGATCCGATCGGGACCCAGGATCCGAGGCTGTTACGAATTGGCTATTGGAGATTGAGCTACAAGTAGCCCTGGAAGATTGGGACCAGGGAGATACGTGGGTTCTTGTCAAGAAGGCTTCTGCGAGCAGACATGTCGAGCTCGAAATCGGCGACTTGCTCGGAATCTGCATTGAGGGACTCAAAACTGAAGCAGCAGATGGGGGGCTCCGCACCGGATGATGTAGAAGGCTCGGAAATCCATGGTGGATCCATAAACTCCCTCTTTGATCGTCTTGACATTGGGGAGGAGGAGTTCGACGATTTGGTGATCGAGGGCACGGAAATCAATCTGCTGGAAAGTACCCGATGGCTTGCGATAGCTAGGGTTCATTGCGATAAAGGATTTAGCCACGAGACGTTTTTCCTCCAGATGCGTGCTGCATGGAACCCGGCCAAGGAGGTTTCGATTAGGCCGGTAGGAGTTAAACGCTTTGTGATTCAGTGCTATTGCTTAGGAGACTGGGAGAAAATTACTGAGAGAGGGTCGTGGCTGTTTCGGGAGTGGGCAGTGGTGATTGCTCCGTATGATGGATTATCGGACCCTGATGAGGTGGAACTAAATCTCATGCCAATTTGGAACAGGTGCATAAAATACCCGAAGGCTACAGACAACAATCTATAGTGAAACAGTTGGTTAGTCGCCAGGCTGGAGAGGTGATGGAGATACAGATGGTACCGCCCGGAATTTTCAGAGGTGATTATGTTCGGGTTAGAATCAAACAAGATGTACGTAAGGCGTTAACTAGATTTGTTTCTATTTCTCTTGGAGGAAAGAGATCGATTTTTAAAGTCAAATACGAAAAATTGGGCATGCTTTGCTTTGCATGTGGCAGAATTGGACACACCTATAAGGAGTGTGGGATTGGGGTTTATGAAGACAAGGATCTAAAATTCGGTGAATGGATTCACGTTGACGGCTGGCGCTCTCGAGGAGGAGGGGGAGTACGTGGTGGTTTAAGGGGGGAGGTGGAAGAAATCACGCAGGTGGTCGTGGTGCTTCCCCCGGTAGAGGGCATCCTTATGATTGGAGGGCGCATCCGGAGAGACCACTGGTTGTTTCGGAGGAGCTAAAAGATACGGCTACTAGTCCAATCAAACCCACTGATCAGCACATGTTGGATATGGAGAAGAACGTGCGGAAACGTCTCGCTTTTGAGCAGGAGAACAAAAAGGCCAATGAGGTACTCATGATCTCTGATAGAGGATATACAGAAGAACAACCTGCCCAACAAAACAGTGGTGGCAAAGCACAAGAGGTGAAGGAGAAGAAATGACACAAAGGGGGGAGATGGCTCCTCCTTTTCTGCAAATTCTAATGGATCGGCGGCATCCCTCGAGGGTGACCGCCGGGTCCAATGAGTATCCTAAGTTTGAATTGTCGAGGGTGTGGGCAGCCCGAGACAATTCACGAGATATGCAACTTAGTTAAGTTGCACCGCCCAAGGTTGGTCTTTCTCTCGGAGACCAAGCTAAGTGATACGAGAGCGCAAGAGTTGAGAGGAAGATTGGGCTTTTCCAATGCTTTCGGTGTGAAGAGTGAAGGGTTGAGTGGAGGGCTAGCCCTCTTCTAGAATTCTGATTCGATTGTGTCCCTCAAGTCATACAGCAAATCACATATAGATGTTTTTGTGGTTAATGATGAGTTAGGGGGCTCGGAGTGGAGATTCACAGGGTTTTATGGTGACCCTAACCGTACAAGGAGAAAACGAAGCTGGGAATTGTTGTCTTATTTGAGAAGACAATATGACACGCCTTGGCTTTGTGCTGGAAATTTTAACGAGATTACATCGGCCGGAGAACAATTTGGTGGACATGGAAGAGAAGAGTGGAAGATGGAGGGGTTTAGAGAGACCATTGATCTCTGTGGCTTTGAAGATTTGGGATTTTCGGGTTTGCCCTATACTTGGGACAATAGATAGCAAGGGGGAAGCAATATCAAGGTGAGACTGGACAGGGGTTTAGCGGATCTTAATTTCATGGAGTTGTTTGATAATACCATGGTAACACACATCCAAACTACACAAAGTGACCATTGTGCTCTTTTCATTGAGATTCAGAAATCTGATTGGTGTGGAGTGGAAGGGGGACATAAACCCTTCCGGTTTGAAAATTCATGGATGAGACATCAAAGTTATGCGCAAACGGTGGAATCGCTATTAACCACGAATGTTGCCTCCCTCGATGGCGTTGCCTCTGTTCTTGGTAACGTGCGGCAGGGGCTAAACAAGTGGAGTAGGGAGGAGTTTGGTTCGGTACACAAACAGTTGAAGACCCTCAGAAGAAGATTGGAGGATATTCGGAGGGATTCCCTCGGCACGGGTACGTCAAGAGCTGAGCTACAACTCATGCGTAGAATTTCGGAACTTCAAACCAGAGAAGAAGTTGAGGCTCAACAACGTTCACGGGTTCTGTGGCTGAAGGAAGGGGACAGGAACACGGCGTTTTTTCACTCAAAAGCAAAACAAAGGGGCCGCACCAACAAAATAAAATCTCTCCGCATGGAGGATGGCTCTCTGATTACTTCTCAATCAGGGATTGAAGAATCGGCTATTGGTTTCTACAAGGAGTTGTTCTCGGCTCAAGATGATACGCGCCCTGAACTTGTTACAGATTGGGTGACGCCGCGGGTCTCGAAAGTAATGAACGAGCAGCTGACTGCCCCTTTCTCGGGCAGAGAGATTGAAAACGCCTTGTTTATGATGCATCCAAACAAGGCACCGGGCCCTGATGGTTTTAATGCTGGGTTCTTCATTAGGCTGGGGGTGTTGAAGGTAATGGTCTGTAAGGCAATCCGAAACTTCTTGGATGGAGGATCAATGCCAGATGTTGTCTACTCTAATGTACTGGTACTTATTCCCAAGGTAAAATCACCTCAAGACCTTACGCAATATAGACCCATTGCATTGTGTAATGTTTTGTATAAGATCGCATCAAAAGTCTTGGCTCTAAGATTGCGTCCGATTCTGGAGGAAATAATCTCGGAGGAGCAAACAACGTTCGTACCGGGACGGCTTATCACTGATAATGTCCTAACGGCGTACGAGTGCATACATTATTTGAAGCGGAAAAAAGGGCGGGCTGCAGCTTGTGCAGTCAAACTCGATATGGCCAAGGCCTATGATAGGGTCGAATGGAGCTATCTGCGTGGAATTATGGCTAAACTGGGGTTCTGCCAACAGTGGATCAATCTTATTATGAGATGCGTGGAGACGGTGTCGTTCTCGGTGAGGGTTAATGGGGTCTTCTCGGAGATCTTTAGACCGTCACGTGGTATTCGTCAGGGGGATCCGATCTCCCCATATCTGTTTCTATTGTGTGGTGAAGGTTTTAGCAGCATGCTCAAGAATATGGGGCCGGCGTATTTGTCCAAAGGCATTCGGGTGGGTGTTCATGCCCCATGGATTTCTCACCTACTTTTTGCTGACGACTGCTTGATCTTCTCCCAGGCTTCACCGGCTGGAGCGGCTAGACTCCACTCTATCCTGGAGATGTATAGAAGGGGCTCGGGTCAGATGGTTAACTACGCTAAATCGGCAATATTTTTCAGTAAGAATACTACTCCTCCGGTGAAATTGGTGGTACATCAGGGGATGGAGATTTCTGTCGAGGCTCTCGGAGAAAAATACCTGGGCCTCCCAACGGCGTTGGGGATATCGCATGATTCACAATTCGAACATATTATTGCTAAGGTTAAAAAGCTGTTTTTCGGTGGAATTCCGAGAATGCTTAGCAGTGCAGGAAGAGAAATTTTTATTAAGGCGGTATGTCAAGCAATTCCTACATATTCGATGAGTTGCTTTCGGTTGTCAAGGAATTTCTGCAAAAAACTAACGTCCGTGATCGCAAGATTTTGGTGGGGTGGTGATGAGAAGAGGAGAAGATTACATTGGAGGAAGTGGGAACATATTGCTACCCCAAAAGGAGAAGGAGGTATGGGTTTCCGTGACTTTGAGGTTTTTAATCAAGCTATGCTTGCAAAGCAGGGGTGGAGACTGATGACCAGGCCAGACTCTCTATGTGCTCGCGTACTTAAGGGCCGGTATTATCATGATTGTGATTTTTTGGAGGCTGGCAACAGGAGGAATGCGTCGCACACATGGCGAGCTATATTGCATGGGCGTGCTGCCCTAAACCTCGGCCTTATAAAGAGGGTTGTCAATGGTTCCACGGTTCGGATTTGGGAGGATCCATGGATCGGTGAAAACTCTGGTTCACGACCATTGGTTCGATTACCGACAACAATAGCGGTTAAGGTGGATGAGCTAATCGATGACGACGGGGACTGGGATATCAACAAACTTAATGAGAAATTTGTGTTGCCTGATATCAAGGCAATTCAAAGAATCATAAGGGGAGAGGAGGAGGATGTTTGGGCCTGGAAGGCCGAGAAGCATGGCAACTTTACGGTCAAATCTGCATATCATCTTATGTGTGCGTAGAGGAGACCCATCGATGCTCCGTCAGCCTCAAATGGTGTGTTGAGACCTCTGTGGAAGAAATTGTGGAAAATCCAAGTCCCTCCTAAGGTTAAAAACTTCTGGTGGCGAGTTATACATGGGTTTATTCCGTGTCGTAAAATTCTTAAGGAGAGACACGTTGAGATCCTGGACAATTGTGAAGACTGCGGGCTGATCGAGTCCATCTTCCACTCCTTATTTCAGTGCACCTGGGAAAAAAGATTTTGGCAGGAGTTACGCCGTGTTACGGCGGTAAAAGTACCACACCTACACCTGAGCTCATGGGCTTCTTATTTGATCGAAGGAGGGTTCGTGACTGAGCATGATGCAGCTGTGATTTTATGTGGATGCTGGAGCATATGGACGGCACGGAATAATAGAAGACATGGTAGGCAAGCTACTGACCCTAAAGTTTCGGTAAATTGGGTTGTGGATGTGGCTTGCGATTTATCCACCCCGACTAAAGTTCAAAAACCCAGGCGGCAGAAGGTATGGGTGCCTCCGGTGGAAAATATCGTCAAAATTAATGTGGATGCCGGATATGACTCACTCTCGAGGTCGGGATCATCTGGAGCTATCATTCGTAAGTCAGATGGAGGGATGGTTCGTGCCCAAGCTCTCTGGTATGAGACAGCGGCGAGTGCTCGATCGATGGAAGCACTTGCTATACGAGATGGACTTCGTTTTGCCGCTGATCTCGGGTACACTCACGTGGAGGTCGAAAGTGATGCCCTGGATGTGGTGAATCTATGCAACTCAGACCATTTTGACAGGGCAGATATCGGAGCAACATGCAGGGAGATCGCCAACCTCGCCTTCAGCTTCGTTTCTTGCAATATTGCTTTTGTGTCGAGGGACGTCAACGAGGCTGCGCATTTGTGCGTGAAGCAGGCTAGTAGCAACAGACGTAGATGCCTTTGGGTTAACTTCATACCAGCATTCCTGCGTGTTTGCCTAGAAAACACTATGTATCCTTCTTGAGTTTTAAGTGATTGGTTGATTTCAAAAAAAAAAAAAAACATCATGTCTCACACACGAGCTCAGCAAGGAGTAAAACAGTCGGGACACATATATTATATCCAGATTAAAAGACGCAGTACTCTCGTTTTATAAACAAGGCATATAAATTTGATCAAAGGTAAAATTCTTGCCAATTTTAACTAAACATATACAAGAAGATGTTAACATTTACAATATTTGGTAAATATACCATGAACATATTTTGTGGTACAAATATATATATTGAGTTGGTATTGTAATTTTTTTTTGTCCAGCAACATGATCAAACACATACGAGATTGGCTTTTGACTAAATTTATATACCTTGTTTTGTAAAATAGAGGGAGTATCACATAATGAAACACTACTGCTTCAGATCACTAGCCTCGTCCTCGTGAGAGCCCAACCATGAGAGATAGAAACCTCGTGCAGGACCAACTTGATTATCTTCACATCTTGTTCAAGACTTACTCGGCATTGGATTTTCTGCAATGTCGCCAGGAGTTAATCAAGTTGCAACGTATGTAAATTGCATTTGTAGAATTAACTTTTCACATTTTCTAAAGAGTCCAACGGACAACATCTAGGAACTAATTTCTTCTTCTTCTGAAAAGGCGGTTGAAACCTCGGGCATATGCATCAAAATTACGCACATGATATTTTTTATATATTATTCAATAAAACCTTACGAACAAAAACATCGATCAATCCGAAACCACCTTCGTGGCGACAAATGTCGCAACATCTACAAGCTTGATGAAGGAGTGGCTATGATCGGAGTTGTGTGCCCTGACCTCACACCTAGACACATCATCTAAATCCGCAGGCCTCACCAAACCGTCCAACGGCGAGCTGGAGCACAAACCATTCTAGTAGACCCTGAGCGTGCACCATATGCGCAACCGCCCTACACGCGTCCATCACCCCGCGTCCGTTGCGAGCCGAAACTCGTTGTTGCCAAAGCAGTAGATGCCACGCCGCGCAACCTTGGCCACGAGAAGCACACTAAGACTTGTTGAAAGAGAATGGTGCTCCATGTGTGGTTTTGGTAATTAAGAATAATGCTTATTGAGATATTCTTATAGGTTTGTCTATATGCGTTGCTTGAATTCCATGTGTTAATTCAAGGTTGGATGATATCAAGATCATTGATGATAATGAATATATATGATATGACCAATAAGAAGAATGTTCGTGATAGTGCTGAGAATATTGCACATATGTCTTGGAGAAGGAGGTTATGTGAATATTCATGTTTACCTCCGAGGCATCGTCATATGAAGAAAGAGGATAAGATACATGATTGATCAAGTCAAAGTGCAAAGAATAGATTCATGATTGATAAACACACAAAGCTAAATGTTCAAGAGTAGTTTCCATCACCTATCACGGTAGTGCCATTGGAGTTGCGGTAGTACTGCTCCCTGTGTGGGAGCGGTACCCATGCGGTAGTACGAAGTGCTACTACGGTAGCACCAGCAGGACTCGGTAGTACCACTTCCTATGTGGAAGTTGTATTGCCGGCTCCTTACCCCAGGAGGCGGTACCACCCTGGTAGCACCGCCGTGGAGGTGCTGCAATCGTCTCGAGAATCTGCTAGCTTTCCGGTACTTTTATTTTTCTGAAAATTTGGTCAAACTTTATATCTTTTGACTTTTAAGAAAATTTGAACGTCTTCTTTTAAGAAACAGATGACTTGTTTTTTTTCTAATAATTGGATCAAGTCATGACACTTGAGCTTTATACATTAAAAAAGAGAGTCAAATCATAATCTTGTTTCCATGAACCATAGTCATGAAAATTCATAGTCAACTCATTTTTCTTGCATGGATAGTCAACAATTTTTTAAGACAATTTAGAGCATCTCCACCGGCACCCCCAAACGGCCCACAAAGGCCCAATAGGGGTCCGGACTAAAAATCCGCCACAGCGGCACCCCCAAAGGTGTCTACCCGTTAGGTTTCTGTCCGCCCCCAACCCACCCGCCAAACTTGGGGAGCTGCCTGGGGGCGTCAGACATCGTCCGGTCACCCCACCCGACAGGCGGCCCCCGCCCGTCATACACACAAATAAGACTTAGCAAATTTTGTTCATAATTTAGAAGTAGAGGCATATGCCTTTTTGTACATATAATCGAACGAAATTTAAAAACATGAAGCGACGCCCGCGAAGAACTAATCCTCGTCCTCGTCGTCCGATGGTGGTGGCGGCGGAGTGGCTAACTCCTGCTCCGGCGTCGTGGTGGGGGTTTTCCGGGAAGAGGCACCGCAGGAGCCACGGGAACTGCCGGTGGCGGTGCAAAGAACCGCGGGTCTGCACTGCGTCGGGCGTCCTCCCATGACGGCCAAGGGTTCCAACGGGCTTCAGCCACGTCGGGCGCCGGCCACGGTTCCTGATCCGCGTCCGCCATGTCCTCGTCCTCCTCCTCCACCGGCTCCTCCTCCATCGGCTCCTCCTCCTCCACCGGCTCCTGCGGCAGAGGCTCCTCCGGCAACACGTTCTCTGGAAGCGCCATTGTTGCGGGCGTGCAACCGGCATGGCAGATCGTGGGCGTGCAACCGTCGTGGTTGCGCTTAAAAATGGGTCTTGGCGATGTATCCCGAGGCGAGGCGACACGACGGGACGCGAGGCGGCTATAGGCAGTCGAGGCGACGCGACTGCAGGCAGGCGAGGCGGCTCGAGGCGCGCCTTCCCAATGCGCACGTCCCCACCATGGCCGTCACTTCCCCCACTACCCGCATGTCCCCACGACCGAGGAGCCTGCACACGACAGCTATAAAATGCGAGAGGGGATCATTCCCGCCCCTTCCCCCATCTTTGCGGCGATCATCCACCACTTCTCCGGCGATGGCGAGAGCTCCAAGATCCGAACGCGTGACCCATGGAGGGCGAGGATGCCGCGGAGGCCATGGAGGGCAGGTGGTAGCGCCGCCCGAGCAGGTCGCGCCGCCCTTGGAGGTCGAGCAGGAGTCCGACACCGACGACGACAACGACACTGGTAGAGATGCCCTCCCCGAGTTCTTCATCATACTCTGGCAACCATTGGGCAACTCCTTCAGACTGCCAGATAGGATCGGCGTCCTGCTGGAAGGGAGGGAGCCGGACTCCTTTACCCTCCAGCTGGAAGGGTGCCCCCATCGATGTGTAGCCATCGTGTTCATACACCATGGCCACTTGTTCGTGAGCAACGACTGGGCTGCATTTACCCGCATGCACCAGCTGTAGCAGGGTTGGATGCCCACCTTCGAATAGAAGCTCATACCATACCCGACTTCAACAACCGGTTTGGTGCTGACCCAATATGATTCTTGGGGGGGTGTGTGTGGGGGGGAGCATTTGGTAATGGTCTTGATCCTCTATACTCTTTTTATGTGTTTTTAGTTCTATTTTGATTCTTTTAAACAAGAATCCAATAAACTAGACCGCTACGCCGGGCAGGCAAGTTGCGATGTGCGATGCCACTTGCGTCCGCCACCCCTGTTGCACGGACAGCGAGGAGGAGGTCCACTCCGACGGCGAGGAGGAGGATGAGGAGGAGGACCACTCCGACGGCGACGAGTAGGGGCGCTACGTCGCCCGTTTTTTTCCCTTGTTCTAGACGAATGTGGTTGACGCCATAGCGTTTGTCCGACATGCCCACAATGTGTTTGCTTTAACGACTGCAAATGGCGGGTCATATTTGGAGGGTGCCGCTGCGGAGCCCGTCCACCAAAATCGCGGACACAGCTTCGGTGCCCCCAAAATGGGTTCAATTGGGGGTGCCGGCCACATATTTGATGGGTGCCGGTGGAGATGCTCTTATCTACACATTTTTGCATTGATCATTTTTTATTCATGAAGATCCATGATGTGATGTTCCATCCCTCAACATCAACACACGACCTTCACTGGAGCTTCAAAACATGATAAGCATGACTAACTGGATGAGTTATCTGCTTCATTTGTTTTACAAAAGCAGAAAATAAATAAAGAAGGATAGCATATGGGTTGCACACAGCTCCTCTCCCTGGAAATAACGGCTATATCACCGAAATATCACACGCTAGGCGAGGACACGACGGACAGTCAAGAGTGAAGTGACCGGAAGAGAAGGAAGGGCCATTGCCATGTCCCGGGCCGTCCGCGCCGCGCGTGCTACTGCTCCAATTAAGCACCCCGTCCTCTCCGTTCTCTCCCCTCTTTACTGCAGCGCCGTCCCGCAAAGTGTGCGCCTGGTGACCCGACCACGCGAAGCATCCAGGGCTCTGCTCGCCACTGCCACCCCCATGCCCCAGCCCCACTACCACCTCGCCACCTCCAGGCCCCAACCCTAGCCGGCCCCGATGCCTCCCCTCCTCTTCCTCCTCCTGGCCCTTGCCTGTTCCGGCGGATGCGCCGCCGTCGTCACCGCTTCCGGGAACGCCACATCCACGCCGCTCGCTTGCTCCGAGCTGTCGCGCGTCTGCACGGCATTCCTCGCCTTCCCGTCCTCCGCCAACGCCAGCGTCCTCGGGTCCATGTTCGACGCCTCGCCCGACGACCTCACAGCCGACGCCGCCGCCAGCCCGGGCTACGCCTTCGTGCGCAAGAACTGCTCCTGCCTCGCCTCTCGCACCTACCTCGCCAACACCACCTACACCATCCCCTCCACAGTGCCCCCCAATGCCACCGCGGCCCAAGTGGCAACCGCGGCGTACGCTGGCCTCGCCACCCCCCCGCCCGGTGGAGCGGCTCAGCGGCCGCCGCGCCCCGGCGCCGTGGTGGCGCTCCACCTGATCTGCGGCTGCTCCTCTGGCCCCTGGAACTACCTTCTCACCTACGTCGGTGCTGACGGCGACACGGTGGAGTCTCTGTCCAGTAGGTTCGGGGCAAGCATGGACGCCATCGAGGCCGCGAACGGCATGGCCGGCCCTGACCCCATCAACACGGGGAAGGTGTACTACATCCCACTCAACTCAGGTGACCCAATGTTTACTCACAATTTGATCAAGCTTATATTTCACAAAATCCCCCCTCGGCTTGTTCTGTATCTCTAGTTGATTGATCGCAATGAAGTTCTGATTCTCTGGATTGTGGGTTTGTGATTGTCAACAGAGGCTACGAACCAATCGCCTTTCTATTATTGTGGCTGTACCGAACCGCCAACAGCTTCATGACGAAGTTCGATCATATTATCTCTGACGGTGCATATTATATACACTTATGTGTTCTTTACTTCTTTAGTGAGGTGCCACAGAACACGGTTAGAAACCCTGTCTAAATGATTAGATCCACTCAACTGGGAAGGCGTAGGAAAACAATATGAACCTTGAGTTGTGGACTATCCTGTTTTGACAAGTTTGTCAAAACTGCTATGATGGCATAGTCTCATGATCAGGTTGATTGCTTTCAGATGACATACTAAATGGGCTGAATAATTCCTTCAAGGATTTGGTAGCATCTCTAGATGCACATGCAGAAGGGTTATGGCATTGAGTGATTGCAGTTAACAATGTCACGTGACAAATTTGATAGAAGGATCCTCCTCCTGGCCTATGTATCATGCAATGCACACATCCAACTTTTATTCAGGCAAAAGATATTGATGCTGAAATCGTCCTAACTGTAACTTAACTGAATTGTGTTACCAAATAGTTCTGTAATTTGAAATATTTAATAGCAGCATTGAGGCGGTATGGACCAGACTGCGCCTACATTTTTCCAGAACTTCAATGCTTTTTTTTGCGGGTATCCAGAACTTCAATGCTGAGCTGCTCAATATGAGGAAATATCGGCCTTCTCAGCTGGCAAACGCCTCTAATCATTATGTTCATAGAGACATAATTTTTTTTTACTGTTCTTTTTGCACTTTACTCTTGGAAAGACTAGGGATGTAGAAATTTGACTACCTTGGAAATATAAAATTTGCACTATCACGATAATGTTTTTCGGGACATGGAGCATAAAAATGTATGATGACAGACTTATTTTGTGAGTTGTCTCCTTGTAACAAAATTTGTGTGACATGAACTATTTTTCCGTGTGATGGATATTGTTTTGTTCAATGGAAACAAGTCTTACAAGAAGCCACTAGCGAGTAGAAGATTACAAATGTACAGAAATATCTTTCTCTCTTCTAAATCGCAATGAAATTCTATTGTAACGAAGTTTATCATTGAACATATCTGCTTCGATCTGTTTTTTTACTTAATTATTGAATACTGTGTGCAGTTCCTGGTCAGCCTTATGCTATGACGTCTCTTGCCCCTGTTCCTGCGCCAGCACCCACACAAAATACTTTGTCAGGTACATTCTGCAACTCATTCCTTAATGTTTAGAGTATGTATTACTTTTCATATTTCTGCAGTAATATTAGCCCAAGGATTCTTTGCGATACAGGTGCCCTCATATTATTGATCTTTCTGTTTCAAATTTTCAGCATATTATTCATGTCACTCTGACGGTCTAGTTCTGTTCAAGTATTAGTGTTTAGAATGTCAATTTTCCTAGCTAGGAGTATGTCCAATCAACATGTTGCTTACAGTGATAACCTAACCGAGTATCGTGTGACATACGATTGCAGAAAAATCAGATCATCATTCAAAAAAATTCCCTTATGGATGGGTTATTGGCAGCATGGGCGTTGCACTTGCTTTGATCGCTGTTGCTCTCCTTGCACTTTTGACGTGCAAATCCTTCCAATACAATCACCAAGGTTCAAATAACCAGAGAAACAGTCCCGAGCAGTCTATGTCACATAACTTTCAACTTCTTAAGAGTGGTAGTTTTTGTTATGGTTCTGGAAGATACTTGTGCTGCCAATTTGGTAATGTAAAACAATCAAGAAAGGGTGGCGGGGATCATGGTGTCAATGTTCCAAAAGGTCAGCTCACCTTCTGTTAACCATCTTGGACTCTACACCATTATAACACTTTCACAAAGTTCGTATCATGTAGATATATTTCGCGACTTTAAATGGAAGAGTGGTTAAAAATACATATTATTATTGGGCATGTAGTGATGTGCAACTTTAGTTTATGATGGAGCTTTATTAATCTGATGGACTTTGTAATACATCTGTGACAGCATTTTATTTGCATTATCTGTTACCTGTCCTACATGGGTTAAAAGTACAACTTTCAGAACCTGTCCTACATGGAAGAGTGGTTAAAAATACATATTATTATTGGGCATGTAGTGATGTGCAACTTTAGCTTATGATGGAGCTTTATTAATCTGATGGACTTTGTAATACATCTGTGACAGCATTTTATTTGCATTATCTGTTACCTGTCCTACATGGGTTAAAAGTACAACTTTCAGAACCTATTCAGTCACACATGGTTCAAGTAACCAAATACAAATAAGCATCTATACCCAAGTACTTTATCCAAACCAGACCCGAATAAACCTGTTGAGATGGAAATAACAAATAATATCATTTTAATGTGTTGGCATGACAAAATGTTTCTAGCACAGGCTAATTCAGATTCCTTTATGTTCTTTCTGCTCCTGCGACATATAAGCTGTTATAACTTGTAAGCCTTTCTCTATCGCAGGTATGGTAGTAGACGTGTTTGATAGAGAAAAGCCTAGTGTGTTTACATATGACGAAATACTCGCATCGACCGATCTATTTTCTGATGCAAATCTGCTGGGTCATGGTACATATGGCTCTGTTTACTATGGTGTTCTTCGAGATCAGGTCTGAGATCCAAGGCTCCAAAAGCTGACAATTTTTCTGGAATACTTGTCCTTTGACATACCTTGCCAATAACAAGTTATGTTTACAGGAGGTCGCAATAAAGAGAATGACATCAACTAATACTAAAGAGTTCATAGTAGAGATGAAAGTTCTTTGTAAGGTTCATCATGCCAGTCTGGTATGTCATTTTACAGATCTAAACTTCTCACAAAACACTTAGTCTAGATTATCTTAAATCTCCAGTTTTTTCCGAACTTTAATTTGTGACTCATGTTTTGTCAAAGGTAGAGTTGATTGGTTATGCAGTAAGTAAGGATGAGCTGTTCCTGGTTTATGAGTACTCTCAAAAAGGTTCACTCAAAAACCATCTTCACGATCCTCAAAGCAAAGGTATACTGTTATCTGGTTCTTCATTTATGGAGGGTTTACTTAACCATAGATATTGTGACTCTTCATAATGTATTTATTTATTGGTGTGTGCACGTACCATTGCTGTTTAGCTCTGAAAACTTTCACATGTACTGGTTCCAGCATCTTTGTATTACTCACAAACAGCTTTAGATGAAAAAATGTAGTATTTTGTTCAGTAACTGGTCGAAAGGTTCAATGTAAAATTTCTGCAAGCTTTAATGCTTCAGGGCAATTGTCAGACTGTTAACTTGGTTTTCATGCAACATTTCTTAAATTAATCTGTTCTTTGGAGCCTTGTTTAGGCAATTTCCATGAGATTATCGTTATTTAAAGATTTTCTTTTTCATCTTCCAGGCCACACATCACTTTCTTGGATTTATAGGGTCCAAATTGCTCTTGATACTGCTAGAGGACTGGAGTACATTCACGAGCACACAAAGGATCATTATGTTCATAGAGACATCAAATCAAGTAACATCTTGCTCGATGGTTCCTTCAGAGCGAAGGTTATGCGCTATGAAATTTTATTGATTCCTATTTTTCCTGCATCAATTATACGAGTTTACAGACTGGCACATAATTTGTGTTTGCAGATTTCGGATTTTGGTCTTGCGAAACTGGCGGCAAGGTCCAATGATGCAGAGGCTTCTGTCACCAAGGTGGTGGGTACTTTTGGTTATTTGGCCCCAGAGTAAGTACAACTAGCTGGTCACCTGGTCTGCTTTAAGAGCAAACTTTTGGCTCTTTTTTTGGTTTCTAACATATATTTTTATAGATACCTGCGGGATGGCCTGGCAACTGCGAAATGCGATGTTTATGCCTTCGGCGTCGTACTTTTTGAGTTAATATCTGGAAAGGAGGCAATTACAAAGGCTGACGCGATCAGTGCAGGTTCAAACTCTGAAAGGCGTTCTCTGGCATCAGTTGTAAGTTTTCTAAATTCTACACGAGCAATTAATAAATCTAGTAAATTCGACAACTCATGGCTTTAGTATTGTGCTCCCGTTCAACCTTTTTTATGGTTTTATGTCGATTTTATTCGCACTTCGTATGTTTTAATTCTTTACACTTGGACTCCCAATGATTTGAGCAAACTTTGTCTTGACTGGTGGGCAGATGTTGACTGCGCTAAGGAATTGTCACAATCCAACATGTATTGGGAGCTTGAAAGACTGTATTGACCCTAACCTAATGGAGCTATACCCTCATGACTGCATGTACCAGGTATGGCCTCTTAACGTCTATTTTTTTTTGCTGCTAGTCAGCACTGCATTCTACATCATCTTTTGCTTCAAAGCTAAATCAACACTCTTAGCGCTCTGAAACTCTCTTGTAAAGATGGCGATCCTAGCGAAACACTGCGTCGATGAAGATCCTGTTCTACGGCCGGACATGAAGCAGGCGGTGATCACCCTGTCGCACATACTGCTTTCGTCCATCGAGTGGGAAGCAACGCTGGGTGGGAACAGCCAAGTGTTCAGTGGTCTAGTGGCCGGGAGGTGATCCTGTAAAAGACTGGCTTGCTTGCTCTCTGTTGTACTTGGAGTTGGGGATTCTCCTTCTCTAGTCTGCTCGAGGAATACTCTCGTGTAATCTTATCCCCAGTTTCACCGGTCCGCTCTCCAGTTGAGCAAGCTTTCCCTAGCATAATCGAGCACCGTGTCATATATTCTTGGGTGGTAGTTACAGTATGTATGTATACCGGAACGTGCTTTCTAATGCCAGTCCTGTGCGTGTTATGCAATGTGCTGTGCTGTGCTGTGCTGAATTGTTGTTGCTGCTTCGGGTTTGCGGGGAAGATCCGGAAAAACTATATCTCGCCCTTTACGAGCGCATGCACCACCTCGCCTAATAAAAAAAAGGCGAACGCTCTGCGTGGGTCGTCCTACGCGAGCCCAAATCTAGGTCCCCTTCTACGCCCTCAGATCTTCATCCAACGTCTACAAATCAGCACATCACCGATTTTCATTTTAGCCCCTCACTTTTTCGGATATAGAACCCGCACTCCACAACAGCCTCACTTAAACAAAAGGGTATATCGTGTTGCCCCCGGTCATCTCGATAATTACAGCGAAAATGCCATTGCAACAAATTGACGGGTATCGCAACAAAAAATTATCGCCCCATGTACAAAAAAAAAGTATTGCAACAAAATTTTCCAAATCTTTTTCGAAGAATAAGTAATGTTACAAATAATAGTTAAACAATATGTTATTGCGTTGCAACAAAAAAGTTTTAACAATTCAAAAAAATCACAACCTATTGCAACAATAAAAATTGTTTGCATCAATTAAAAAGTTGGTAAGCAACAAAATAATTTCTCACTGTTTTAGTTGCAACAAAAATCATCACTTATTTTAACAAAAAAGTAAATCAATAGCAACAATAAAATCATATATTTACAACATGTGAATGAGCGCATAAACATATCATTCCAAACGAATGCTACAAAACATATACACATTTCTCTAGAAAATCGTTCAGAAAACATTGCAACATCTCGCTTGTGGTTTCTCAACAAATTTTGTGCGAAGTTGTTACAATTTTTAAACATGTACGCAACGTGACCGAAAATGGCGAAAAGACTTAGCGTAATTGTGGCGGCTCCTATTTATTGTGATGGGCTATTTAGACATAAACTGGGCCAAACACACGAAATTGCTTCCAATTGGACCAGCTACACACGCGTAAGAAGCCCAAAGGGCTAGTTACCCTGCTCCGCGTGCGCTAGGAAGCGAGGGATTTAGAGATCGCTAGTTTAGGTCCCACTAGGGAAAGCATTTTCCTAAAAAAAAAGCAAATTTCCGTCGCACCTCTCCGATCCGCGCCCAGGGCGTTGAATACCTTGTTATTTTTATTTTTTTGCTTTTACGTTTTTCTTTTTACTCTGTTTTCTTTTATTTGTAACATTTTTTTCATGTTCCTTTTTTTTTAGTTTTTTTTTCATTTTCCTCATATTTTCATTTTCTATTTTTGGTATTATATTCCCTCGAACCCTGAACATTTTTTAAAAGCCGTTGAATATTTTTGTGAACCTGTGAACAATTTTTTTAACCCATTGAACTACCGTTTTAATTCACTATTATTTTCAGCTCAACCAAAATTTATTCTTTTTTGGTTTACTATTATTCGGTTAACTATTATTTTTGGTTCACCGATATTTTTGGTTCATAATTATTTTCTGTTCACTATTATTTTTGTTCATCGATGTTTGTTTACTATTATTTTCTCATTTTATCACAATCTTAGTTCATTTTCTGTTCACTATAATTTTTCGTTCAGTGGGATTTTCGGTTCTATATTATTTTTTGTTCATCGACATGTTTGTTCACTATTATTTTCTCATTTCAACAGAATTTTTAGTTCATTTTCTGTTCACTCTAATTTTCCGTTCAGTCGTATTTTTGGTTCACTATTATTTTATATTCATCGCCCTTTTTGTTCACCATTATTTTTTGTTCGCTCGAATATTGTTTTCTTTTATGTTCAATTTTTTTTAGTTCACTAGTATTTTTGGTTCACTATAATTTTTAGTTCACTCATATTTTTGGTCCGCTATTATTTTTGTTCATCGGGATTTTTGTTCACTATAATTTCCAATTCACCCGAATTTGGTTCCTTTTATGTTCAGTATTCTTTTTTGCAGTTCACTTTTAATTATGTTTTAGTCAAGCTTTATGTGTTAAAAAATTTATATCATATACTTTTAAAGAAAAAAATGTAAAAGAAGAATTTTTTTCTTATGCAACTACATCTGAAGTCAAAATTTTGAAAGAAAAGGAAACACGCGCGTGAATTGAACCGTGGTACAAATCTTTTTGGTTTACCCTTTAGTTTGGTTCTATGCGTTAAAAACCATATATTTTTTAAAAGCAAACAATGTAAAAAAGAAAGAACCGGAAGACAAGAAAGGAACCAGATCTTTCCAAGCCATCTTATCCTTTTTTTCGTGTGCGCATTCAGTTACAGAAGTGATCTTGTAATTTTCAGGAACACAAAAACTTTCATATTCTAGTTATTGACACCTATAAGGAGAAAAACTCTAATGGCAGTTTCATAAAGTCAACTATTTTTTTTCTTTTGTAGATTAATAATTTTTGTGAACAATTAAGTTATATTAGAAAAATTCAAACCAAACACTTAAGGAGCTTGGTGAAACTGTGAACGAGACGAAGAAAGAAGAAAAATCCCCGTCCCAGTCATGATCGAATCGTTTTTCATTTCCGAAACGTTACGTGGGCTTCTCCTGCCAATTGAGCCGAAAGAAGAAACAAAAAAGTGCGGGCGAGTGATACCATACAACTCTCTAAGAGCGATGTATAGGGGAACCCGGGAAGATCGACCTTTTCCTACCTGTACACAAGGTCCTTCTTTGGTCCAACCCGAATGAAACCAGTTCTGGCCCAACATATGGTACCCCATGTCCTACAGCAGGGTGCGATTAGCAAAAGACCAACCTCTCAGAAGATAAATGAGACCCGGAATCCGCTAGCCACTACATTTTTTCCCTTTATGCTTAAAACTCGAAAAAAAAAATCTGCATAGTTCTCATGTTATTTTCCATTTTCACCGTTTTTCCCTTTTCTTTTCCGTCCAGGGAGTTTTGAGGGGAAGTAATGGGAGGGAGGAGGTAACGTTCAAACAAAAAAGATTTAATAAACTTTCAAAAGAACAAAAATATTTTTTTAATATGAAAAATAAAATTTTACATATAAAATATTAAATTTACATATAAAAATTAAATCATACACAGTTTGTTCAATGTAACGGCTTGGCTTTGCTCTCGAGATTTTTTTGCGGCTCGGCTTCGTCTCGATAATTTTTTCATAAAGATCTTGAAGGGGGTACATCGGTCGTTCTGCGCATTGGTCGTAGTGCTTGTTAAGGCTCGGCTTCGCCTCGGTGGCACACGGGCGGCTACGGCACAATGTATCGGTTTTGCCTCTATCATTGGCGGGGCACCATAGCGGCTTCACCTCTATATACATCGGCTTCGCCTCTATTATGGGATAATAGATGTGATGTTCCATTCTTGGTTTCTCCTCCAAGAAGCGCACCACGTTTAGGATACTTTGCCTTGACTATGTCAGCAATTCTCGCATGTTTGTGGGAATGCCAAGCCTTTGAAATCAGTTTCCTCTTTGACTGAACAGATCTTTATTCATTCAATCCCTCTTCATCATCAGATATTTCTATCTCCTCCCACTTAATTCTCACAAGTATTGGCCCTCCGACCGGCTGTGAAGATGATCTTGCTAGACTGCTGCTCCCAACCCGAGGACTAGATGTCATATCCCTATAAAGCAACAAACACAAATGCGTTCAACAAGCATATATATCACAAATATAGCACTTCCTATGTAATAAGCAAGCATACATCATAAAAAAAATATCATTTCATCTATAACCAGCAAGCATCCATCATAAAAAATAGCACCTCCTATTTAACCAGCATTTTTTCATCATAAAAGTCATTTTGAACTACAACTAGCAAGCATTCATCATAAAGAATAGAATTTGAACTATAACCAACATGCATTCATCATCAAAACATAGCACCTTCTATTTAACTGGCAAATTTTCATCATAAAAAAGCATTTGAACTATAACCAACAAACATTCATCATCATTTTCAACTACTCCTATTTAACCAGCAACTTTCTGTATAACCAGCAAGCCTACATCATCAAATAAAACACTTTCTATACAATCAGGTCTGAGGTCTGAGTTCCAATATACAAGCATATAATATCCTATATTTGCACAGATGCATATCTAATCAAGAAATGGCCTCACCGGTTTGGACTTGGAGTAGCAAGGCGGGTACCGACGGAGCTGGCAGTTGGAGAAGCTAGAGCACGGCGTGGATGCCGTTTGGTGGCACCTAGAGGACGAACGGGGGTGCTCACGTTGTATGGATGGCGGATGCGGTTGATGATGGAGGTGGCGGTGCGTCGAACTCCAGGGCTGGCGGGGATGTCCGGTGTTGGTCCCGGGTCGACGGTGAGATGTGGCTAGAGAGGTTGCTCGGTGGTACCTGACACGATGACAAGGTCGAAAGACCCCGTCTCCACCGGAGAAACAAGCAAATCATTGGAGAACGTCGTCGTGTTTGCGGTGGGCATGCGACGCGTGCCCCGGGACGGAGGCGTGGCTGCGTGGATGTGGCGACTACGGCTGGGTGCTGGGAGCGGAGTAAAGGATGCGGGGAGCTGGCGAGCGGTGGGACGAGAGGATTTGGGAGTATAGGAGGTCGAGCTCGAGCCTGGGATTGGGGATTTGGGACTGGCGGGCAGCGGGCTGGCGGCTAGGGCTCTGCGGGGGACTGGAGGAGTAAGGAGAGAATGAAGGAATTGTGGCTCGTGGGATGCTAGGGTTTCGGCCTTTCGGGAGTGGCATGTGTACACTGCATAATTGGCCCCACATGTCATACCGGGAACGGATATTATCGGGTATGGGGATAAGTGAATCGTACCCGCTCTGGTATACCCGATGGGGAGTGATTTGTCTCTGTTAACAGCCCCACGGGGATTAAATGTGTACCATAACCGTTCCCTAGTAGATGAATTATCCACCGAGGAACGGGGAATGGGGACCCGTTCCAAATTGATTCATAGCACAGAATTGTTCATTACATGGCTAGGAATATAGAGATTTACAACATCATATCACTCAACATTGGTCATTATATTCCAAAGAATTTGACTCTCCACATTTCTCTTCGGTCATCCCAGGCAACAGCAAAAGGACATCTTCACCTTTACCAACTACAGAGGATCTATCTAATCCTGACCTAACCATATTCACTGCATCTACTAAATCTTCACCACATCTTGATGATGGCCACACCACACACAGCAAAGACAACACACACAACATCCCAACCACAATCTTGAGAAGAAATTCCACATGTCTCACCGCACTTGCAACAGCAACAATGTTCTTCACAAGCATCATTCCCTAACAACTGTTGGTTCTCTTCCAGTTACTCCCTCCTCCTCCTTCCTCAACTTTAACTCTTTCCTCATGTCTTGCCCAGCCGATCGTTTCAAAAGCAGCTTCTCCAGTGAGAAGGTTGTGGTCAACCAAAAAACAACATATTCCCATTCCCAGTGCCAGAAATTGCAGCCGTGCTGCACAACTCAACCCAAAATACTAAAAAAAATTGAGAGTTTTGAAGTGTCTACCACATAACACAAATAGGAGACCAAAACCATCGAATCTAAGACATGAATCTTTGCTCGCAAACTTACCGCATGCTCCGGGCACTTGTAGAAGGTCTAGCCATCGTGCTTGTTCATCTTCACCTTCCTACCACAGTCGGGGCAACCGATGAGGGGAATGTAGGGGCCACTGCTGCTCGAGGTTTCGCTTGGCATGTCGACGATGACTTGGGATCTATGGTGATGAGATACCGCGATGGAGTTTTATGGCGACAAGCGCAATAGGGTTCATCCAAGGGGACAGGTGAGCAATTTAGGGATTTGGGAGGAGAAGCGAATTTTTGGGTGTTTATATACTGCTGCAGTTTTTGCACTTACCCCCTCCTAAAACCGACACCTGTGTTGAACATTAGCATGAGTTGTACAACATCATAGAATAAGAAGTTCGATTGTATAACAAATGACGATAACTACAAACTATTAGTTTGAGATGTACAACCATCATAGAATAATAAGTATGAATGTTTAACGAACCTACGAATGTGTAACGAACACACCTCGATAAGTACAGACCAGTAACACGGGAAATACAACTAACACAACATAAGAAGTATAAATCCATATTTGAAAAAGTCCAAGATTGAAACAAACAAAACTATAGAAGAGAGAACTTTAAAGCAACTAGAAGTAGATATCATCTCATAACTAGAGTGACCAATCTGTTGTCGCCCGATAAGTACAAATAACAGTGTTGCATTTTACTCTATTACCTTCGCTTTTACCATTGGTTTTGACATGATTAAATATTCTATGATAGGAAAACAAAACCAGTTTTTTGTGAGACTTTGTTTCTACATGTGCACTGTAACGTAATCGGTTGTACATCTCTGGTTTACTTGAAGTACAAATATGCAAGTAACTGAGTACAAACTGTAAATAATAGGTTCTTATCATGATTGAGATCCATTTAGTAGTACACTAATCCATTGACTCGTAGTATAATTTGCATCATAGGATAGTGCACTTGACTGATATTCGAATGTACAAACTTATGTTTCCAAAACCAGTTCTGGTTGCTAGTTCACCATAACTTCTAGTTCATACACTTGAAATGCATCACCCATTTTGGCAAATCTCAGCACTCTATCCATAATCTTCTCTAGATTATCTTCTTTGTTTTCCTTGTTATTGGTTAGTCTTGCGGTGACCTTTTTTTTTTGGAAACGGTACATTTCAGTGTCGAAGTCCAACATTTCTTTGCCATTAATTTTTTTCATAAACAGCATGCAGAAGAAACCGTAGTCCTGTCTGCAAAAACAAGTAAACAAAGAAATGTGTCAGTAATATTATTTTGCTTTAAATTTCTTTACAAAATTGATAGCTAAAAACAAAATTTACGTTGTTTTCTGCTGCAAATGCTGAGGAGTGAAGCGCACAAAATTTTCACATTTCATTGTAGCTAGTTTTGTCTCATTCACAAGTCTGATGAATTTTTTGAACTGGTTCATAGAGTTTATATTTTAGTAACATAACAATAATTAAAATTTTCAAAAGTAGGTTCAATAATTTTTGTGTACCAACTAACCATATTGTTTGCTTCATTTTCAAGATGTTAGTTTTGTTGCGTTTTGTCATGAAGTAAAAAACTTGGAACTGTTTGTGAGTCAAGTTTAAACAACATACAACCCAATGTGCTCTTTGCAAAATTGGTAAATATAGTTGTATTCCAACAGTGTAGTAAGAAATAACTGTTTAGAAGTAAATTAAAAAATCTTGTTTGATAATTAAATTATTTATGCAAAAAGATCTATCATATGAAAAACTTATAAATTATTTAGTCTCTTAAACTCCTTGACCATCTTTTTTGGGTTGAAATGTGCAGGATCAACAAAAAGCATTTCCTGTTGTACGAAAATAAAACACATTAAGATTCTTGAATTTTTAAAATTCGATGTGTTAGGTTATGGTGTTGAAACTCACTGTAATGTAGAAAGAGAAAGAATATCTCTTATGGTAAAACTGTTTTGTTGTTTTATTAAAATCCTCCAGCCACACACCCATCACTTTAGAGTTTAAATGTTACCGTTTTTTCAAAGAGTTCATGAAATTTTTGTATACGCAAGATGCATCACCAATCTCGATGAAATTTGGCATGCAATATGTTTAAAAAATATCATTGTTTTGTAAACTAACATAGCATACTAGCAAGATAACATTGATTGTTTTCTATAATCTATATACAACTCTATTGCATTTTGTTTCAGTTAGTTGCAACTAGCATATAGTTTCCAGAAAGTTGAATATAGCATGTCATCACAGATTTAGGTAATAAGACTTATGGTTCTTCTTGCTTTTCTTTGTTTTTCAATATCTTAAATCTGCGCTCATGTGTCACAAAGATCTCGTATTTCTGAAATTCGTCATCACTGTTCTTTCATTTTATACGTGGTACACTCTTTTACTTTTTTTTATTGAGTCTTTCTTCTGGAATCCTCCTCTTTTTGCTGAATATTGCCAAAATCTGAAATAATCACATGAAAACTCGTAAGTCTTAACATAAATAAGTAAAACGTAAAAAAAAATTCTACGCTGTCGGTATATTAATTGAAGCATAAAATGAAAACTGTTGTGAATAACCTGTTTTAGTGAAGTCTTTTGGTATCTGTGGCGGCTCTTTGGTTCCTTTTTCAGTTTTTTTTGTCTTCGTCATGTGCTACAACCCCGCTCGAGACACGTTCTGTATTGTCCATTTTTTGGCCTAGGTTAGAGTAACATGTAAATTTTATTAAGAAAAACTATAACTATAGTCTGAATTTTCGTACTCAACTAAAATCATAGTTGTGTGATTCATTTTTTATAACCTTTTGTGATGGTCATAACTGGTGTTGTAACAGTTGGAAGATTACTTTTTGTTGCTTCTACACTTGTCTCCAATGACTCAGATTCTTGAACCTTGCTCGAGTCATCAGTCGCTTTGGTCGTATATGTTCATTGTTAAAAAATTCGTAAGATTTTTTTTCTGTAGAATGATTTGAAATAATTATGATTAATGCATGTTTAGTACCTGTTGTTTTAGTTACATCTTCTGATGCAACCTTGGTTGTATCTCCTGTTGTTTTGACACTTTTCTTTTCTACCCCTGATGCTAAAACCTTCTTTCAGATTTTTTGCATTGTTTATGTAGGTTTGTAAGATTTAGGAGTTTGTTATATATGGTTACAAAACTAGAACTATGTAAAAAAAATCTATTGCAACATAGTCATATTTGTTGCATTGCAAACAAAGCTTGAAATCTTTGAGACTGTTGTTGCATTGTTGAAGCAACAAATTTCCATTACAAACATAGTCATATTTGCAGGTCTCAGTTTTTAGAACCTGTTTTGATGCTGGGTATAGGCGTTGTTGCAAGATCGCGCAAATCATGTGTTGCTTAAATAGTCTTGTCGTCTTTTTCACTTTGCAGAATGTCGCGTGAGTTTACTCCTGCTTTGTTCTTCTCTGTTCCTATGTCACAATAACATCAATTTTATGGAATTCGTATGAAAACTATATTTATCTGAAACTGAACCTTTTACTAAAAGAAAACAAAGCGATAGTTTTTTAACCTGATGTTGTGTTCATAGACGTTGTTGCATCCTTTGTCAATACAGATTGTTGCATATCTTTTTTGGTCTCTTTTTCATTGATCTTTACTATGTTTCCTCTTTCTTCTTGAAAAATTGGGTACATTGTGAGAAGGGGGACCTCCCCTTATAAAGGCCGAGAGCGGATGTCAACCCCTTGGCTTAGCCACGTGGGACTAATTTCACATGGTTCGACCGGCCAAGGGGGCGGCCGCTGGCCCCTAGTGGGCCCCATGCAGCTAGCCCACTAGGGCGGTTGGCTCCTCTCTCCTTTCCCCTCCTGGACGTCCATTTCGGGTGAGCCCCATTTAAGGTGGGTTGCCTTTAAAAATTAAATAAATAATATATTTAATTATTAATTACCTTAATAAATGTTAAATACATATTATTTAATTTATCTTGCTCCAAAACACCTTTCGTAGCCCGCCCTCAGATCATCATCGGATAAATCCCGGAACGATTCCGTTTCTCTTCTCTATTTTCTTTTTGGTGTCAAATAAAACCTAAACGTCATCTACCCTTAAGTGTGCCACCCTACGGTTCAGGATCACTCCATAGATATCGAGACTCTTCTTCGATCAATGACCAACAGCGGGATCTGGAAACCCATGATAGGCTCTGTGTGTTCCACGATTATCTTTGTCGCTTGAACCTTAAACGTCGAGTCTTCACTCCTCTTACCATGCGATACTTAGTCTGTCCGAGACTTGATCTCCGGTATCTCCATACCTAGTTCAATCTCGTTATCGACAAACACATTTACTCATTTCCGTGATATTGCATCCTTGTGACCTAGTCACATGCTTGCAATATTAATTGATGCAATCTCACCGAGTGGACGTAGAGTATCTATTCGTCACTCGGATTAGCAAATCCCGCTCTCGATGCATACGCTTCAACTTATCCCTTCAGAGCTTCAACCTATCCCTTCGGAAACCTGAGAGACACCATTATGATCACCCTATTATGGTTTGATGGTTGATGTAGTAAGGCAACCTCCGGATATATTGATTAAATATGATCTCACGGCCGAAGGTTTGGGCAATATGTTTCATGTTATCATGATGTTGAACTTTGTGACTAGATCTCATTGTGATACATATATATTGCGTGTGTGTCCATCACATCATTCATCCAATGATATGGCTCCATTATCAATTGACATTAATGTCCATGATCAGGAAGCATTGATCGTCTGATTGATCTCAATGGACTAGTCAAGTAGAGCTACTAGAGACCTGGTTTTTTTTATATATATACCACATGTGTATCAACATTTTCACTTAATACAGTTATAGCATGGTATCAAACATATTATGAACCCTTGAGATATGACAATAAAAAAAATCTTTATTAAATTGCCTCTAGGGCATATCTCCTTCAACATAGTCATAGGAAATTATTAGTATTTGAAATTGTTGGGCCAAATTTGACCACCTTTCTTGATCATTATTATGTAACTACGTCTTTGTAATGGTTTAAGCATATTTTCAATTCTTGTAATACTATGTGGCTATCCTTTTTTCCATACGTTATATTTGTTTATATGTTATCTTTACATATGAGAAATATGTGATGACTGAACAAACTCAAATATCCGTTGCAACACACGGACATTCAGCTAGTATTAATAAAGAAGAAGAAGATTACAAAAGGCCCAACCTAGGAAGTGTGTCCATGAAATGAAGCCTTCTAGATTTGTTGTCAGCAATTGTAAACCTTCAGAGAAAGGGGTCGCCGGTGCCTAGTTCAAGGTTGAATGGCCCCTTCTACCGAGATTTTTTTTTTCTCGACGTGTCTACACATGAATGGCGTCCCAAGCATATTTCTCTTCCGAAAGAATTTCTTCTTGTGACGCTTCTTTCCACATATAAATAACTGTGTGTCCCTTGGGTGTAAGATCTCGAATTTATCTGGACAAAATGCACACCCGCTTTTGTATCTGCACAACGGCGCCTCTATTCGCGCATGCAAGCGAGGGAGAGAAACATAGATTGAATTAGATCGCAACATGGATATAACCGATTATGATTAATAAATTAATTAATATAAACTACACTTACCCAAGATGGTACAAGTTTCAGTGACTAGGTGTCTGGAGCGACGATCGTAGCGCATCTCTGCAAAGAAGTATTGTAGCCGCTGCTCGGTGGCAGCATCTGTGCCGTCCACCCGGCGAGCCCAGAAGCCGACGTGATACCAGTAATCCTGCCTGAAACCGACACATGCGGCCTTGGAAACGTTCGTGGGATCCTCGACAAGCTCGTACTTGGCATCCTGTAAATACATATATGCATCTCTCAAACATTGCGTGCATAATATACATATCCAAGCATTAATTAAGGATCTGTATGTTTCTTCCGGCCTGCCCGCCGATGGAGTTGAGAGCGGATGTTAATTGAGGAATTGCACAGTATGTGATATTATAGAAGAATTGACGTACCGGGTCCGGGTTCTTGTGGTTATAATGTATGAGGGCGAAGAAGGCAAACTGCGAAGCACAACGGCGGAGTTCGTACTGCCTGACAACACGCACGCACGCATGCGATCAGTGAACGAACACATAGAAATAGAAGAACTTAATTGAGATTCAAATTGGAGGAAGAGATCTCACATAGAACGAACACATAGTCTTCGGGCAGCACTTGATCTTTTGCCCTTGGAGATCCAGCCGTCGGAGGCGACATCATCGGCGGGAGAAGAGAATAAGGATCCCATCGTCGTCTATCAGCTGCCTCGATTCTCCTGTGACAGGCCGGGCGTGTAGACGTGCTCGATTCCATGGGATCAGACTATATGTACAAGACAGGCCGATCCATCGGATGAGTCCGAATCCGACAGCAAGAAGGAAACTGTGGACCTGATGCGCGAGGCCCAGGCGGCCCAGCTGTTGTATTCGGCCCATTGTCTCTCACAAGAAAAGGAAACAACCGAGCCAGAGGGGGTTTTTGGAAGGAGGCCTGTGATTGTGGATCACAACTCATCCTCCCGCGCGCGAGGAATACATATACAACTCGACTGCGAGTCGATCGATCCATCAGTCGTCGCTCGTGCGAGTCACGGTGGGACGAAGACGCACCGAATACACTTCCTGCAGACCACAGCCAGCGGCGAGCCGGGGCATCGGACTCGGAGCAGTGACGAGCTGCCGGCCTCTGAATTCTGACGGGTCAATGGGATGTGAATTCTGTTGCAGGAGGAGGGCGGACGGTTACGAGCAACCCCGGAGCGTGCAGCTGCAAACAAGCTGGAGTTCCTCACTCGTGGTGGGATCTGCTCATGATCTGCAGCTTTGTTCCTCCTTCAACCAGTTCCTCTCCATTTTTCGTCAGGCCCTGCAGCCGTTCGCTTTTGCCGCAGCCCTACGTCCACAACTTACAGTTGGCTAATTACCGATGGCTTGTACTGAAAACCGTGCACCAACAGAGCATTTAGCATATCAGATCTAGCAGCAACAAGCAGGAACAGCAGGGACGAGCTCATAAAGAAAATCGGGACTCCTTTTGTTGAATACAGAAGTACAGAACAAGCTAGAGAACGGACAAAAACACATAGGAAAGCTTTTGATAGCCCACGAGTTCTTTAATAAGCACGCAGTTTGATTCCTCAGCACAGTGTTGCTGCACAGAATTAAGGATCTTGGAGCTGTTTGGTTACTTGAGGTAATTCATTATTCATGTTTTCTCGCAACTCTTTAATTTTTACGAGTTTGGCTCCCGTAAAATGAGAAATATAATTTGTAGAATTTTTTATCCTAGCAAACAAGGAAATAGTGATCCAAGTCTCGTTCATGCTAACTAATTTTGTGGTCAAATATAAATTAGTCAAGACGTTCCTTGCACCGTGCAAATGTTCTAAAAATATATTTAAGACTAGTTTTATTTTAATGGAGGATAAACCCCCCCCCGCCTTTGCATTAAAATGATGCACACGATGTTTTTTACTTATTAAAAAAATCACAAAGCTTTACAAGAGGATATATCAACCGAAAGCCATCTTCCCGACGATAAAAGTCGCAACACCTACAAGTTCGATGAAGGGGGTAGACTGATCGGAGTATGCCCTGACCTCACACATATACGCACATGATCTAAAACCAGTCGCCTCACCGAGCCGTTCGACGGAAAGCGAGGAGCACAAATCCAGTTCGGGAGACTTTCAGCGTGCACCACATGCGCACACTGAGAATTCGCCACTGCCGTTTTTTGCTAACCAATCTTTAAGAATAACCAATGTGATGACTTTGTATGGCATTCCGTCGACGCCTCCATCACGCTAGACATCACCACCTTCATGTGCGCGTCCATCAACACGCATCCGTTGCCAAGACCCCACTGTGTCACGCCGCCAGGACCACCGTCGTCAACGCGGTAGATGAACACCGCTCCGCCAACAGCCCCTCTCCAGGCATCTCGTGCTCCAAAACAATGCCTCAAGAGGGAAAACGACACTGAAAATGTAACCATCGTCCAAAGAGTTAACCCGGACCAAGGGTTTCTCCCTAACTATTAGACATGAGGCGGGATTGCATCAATGAAGGCTTCATCAAGGTAACCACGTCGGAGAATGTCGCTATCGTCGGCTCCGACCGCATCAAAGCCCAGCTCACACCTGCCAACCATCTCGCCTCCAACCCTCGAGCCACAGCCAAGGGCCCAATCGTAGGAGAGGGATGCCACCTCCATCCGCCGTCGATCTGCCAGGGAGAAGTCTTCACGATCTCGCCGGCGCAGCTGTGTCGTGATGCCCAGTCACGCCACAGCCAAGGCCACCTAACATGTCAGTGCCGATACCACTATGGTGCCAGGAAACCTTCGCAACCAGGACCACCCCGCCGCCTATAGCCACCGACCGGAAGCCGATGTAACTACATGGGACGGAACCACCGGGCAGAGAGATCCCCCATCAACGATGTATGCGCGGAGTTCTCCGTCAGATCCACAACACCGCGCCGCCAAAATTCCGCTGCCCACTCGCTGCCGCCCTATGAAAGAGACCACAGCCCAGGGAGAAGGGCCCTGCCTCCGCCCTCCACTGTGTAGGCTTTGCCCGGCAGCCTCCTCCGGCGACGGCGGGGGAGGAGATGAGGGTGGTGGTAGCATCTAGGGTTAAGGGGAGGGGTTGGCAGCTAAGGTTTTTTATGGACACACGATTCAACTGGACCACAATTAACAAGCATATTTTTGACAACCTTAGTGAAAGGACATTTATGTCTCTAATCTGTTTTGGGTGTTTGTTAACAACAAAAGTGATATCTCACCATGTTCTTAGTGGTTTAATGTTCATTTGATGAAAAGCACAAAGCGGCGATGGACTTTTCGTAAAGGATAAATGAGTGAGGGCAAAGCCCTAAAAAATGAAACTCCATAGCTTAGACTGTAGGATAGATTTGTCCTCATTAGAAGTTGATCTTTGGAAGCATTGAAGAAATCATCTACGTACAGCAAATAATCCCCTACACATACCTAACAACACCCACCAAAGTTGCACTTGCGTTTTCCACACAAATCAATTTCTATGGGCAGTCAGTTGCGTCGGATTGTGTCAGATTAGTCTAGCAACCGGATTAATCCGGAATGAATCCGACTTGAACGTGAATATTTCTGTTAGGCGTCGGATTGATCCAGAGTAACCCGGGCAGCCGGATTATTCTGGGGCAAATCCTTCTTTACCGTGTTTCTTTCTGTTAGCGATTAGATTGGTCCAGATTACTCAGGTATTCTGGATTGTTCCAGAATGAATCCGGATTTGACGTGACTGGACAAAAAACAGCTAGTTTTCATGGTGGGCTATTTAAAGGGGCTTCTTCTTCTCCAAGTGGTACCACGGCATTTACACTTGTTCCACCATTGTTCAAAACCTCCAAAGCTCTCTAGCCCTCTCTCTACCCACTCAAACTCCATGCCCTTGTAGGATCTGACAGAGGTAACCTAGATCTACACTTTTACCAAGGCGTTTTGGTTTCCCCCTTGATTCCAGGAACTTGTTACTCTTTGGCTTTGTTCGAATCCTAGGAGGTTGTGTTCCTTTGTGGCTTTGGTATCCACGAAGATATTTCTGGAGACACCAATTGAGTTGTGGGGTGTGCCCCGACTTTGAAGCATCGAGCAGTGGCGGAGCTGCCATACAACCGTTGGGTTCAGATGAACCCAACAAAATCTTGTAAAATCAGTTGTAAATTAGTCTTTAATAGTGCACAAACACTATCGAGACAACATGGTGAACCCAATGAATCTTTTATCTAGCTCCGCCACTGGCATCGAGTTTTGGTGGCTCGGTGGATTTGGTGAGGACTCTCCAAGTTTTGGTGTGTGCCTTATCCTTGTGAAGGTTCTACTTATCAACTTCAAACTTAACATAGTGATTCGTGCATATCCACTATGGTAGTTGGACACGAAGGAGACATTGTGTGCCATTTGATAGCTACTCGGTGTTCCACTTAGGTGGCACCGCACAACTCCAACGGAAATTAGTTTTCATTGGGAAATGAACCTCGGGATAAATCTTCGTTTCATTGTGTTCGGTTATTTCTCAACTTATCTTTACTTATTGCTACTAGTTTACTTGCTTAACTATCTAGTACTAGTAGTCTTTTTCTTAACATATAGAACTGTTCACCCTCAAGGTCAATTTCCAATAAGCTATCTAGGCATTCCAGTTCATTTTAGGAGGCTTACGATTGCCCAATGGAATCATGTTGAGGGAAGACTACAAGAAAGATTGACTAGTTGGAAAGGAAAACTTTTATCCTTAGGTGGTCGATTGGTTCTCATAAATTCATCCCTAACTAATATGGTACTGTATACTATTTCCTTCTTCCAACTACCAAAAGGGGTCTTGCATCGATTAGATTACTTTCGATCAAGATTTTTTTGGCAACAAGATTTTGAAAAAAAAATTGATTGGCTAAATGAAATGTAGTATGCCGCCCCCCAAAGATCATGGTGGTCTCGGGATTCATGATCTAGAGGTCAAGAATAGAGCCCTTCTTCGTAAATGGCTATTTAAGCTCCTCGCCAAAAAAGGAGTTTGGCAAACTCTTCTTAGGAGAAATTACAAAGGCTCAAGTGCGGCATCGCAGGTTTCGTGGAAACCTGGTGACTCACATTTTTGAGCTGGTATAATGGCAACAAAGAAATTCTTCTTCCCATATGGTTCTTTTTCCATTAAGGATGGTTCGAAGATAAGGTTCTAGGAGGATAGGTGGTTAGATAATAACACACTCCAAGAACAATATCCGTCTTCATAGAATGAAGTCCTTTGACGACAGGAAAGTGATACTATCGCTATGGTGTTGGAAAACTTTCCACTGAATGTGTCATTTAGGAGAGACCTTTTTTGTCCCCGTCTCTCGGCTTGGAATGATCTACTACAACATTTGGTGGTAGTCAATCTGAGAGAGAGAACTTATGAGTTCAGATGAAATTTACATACTAATGGTAAATTTTCGGTGAGCTCTATGTATGAAGCTATGTTACAACCGGAGGTACCAGTTGACAATAATAATAAAAAATTGGACGATGAAGATTACACTAAACAATAAGGTTTTTGTGTGGTATCTTCACCAATGTGTAATATTAACGAAAGAAAAACTTGCAAAACGAATTGGCATGGTAGTACACAGTGTGTCTACTGTCATAAAGACGAGATAATCACACACTTATTCTTCGACTGCAATATTGCTAGTTCTATATGGTCAATCATTCAGATAGGTTCTACCTTATTTACACCTAGAAGCATTGCCAATATTTTTGGCAATTGGCTCAATGGAGTCGAAAAAAGGTTTAAAAGGCTTATAGGGTGGCAGCGCTTACCGTTATTTGGTCGTTGTGGCTGTGTAGAAATGACAAGATTTTTAATGTTAAAAATTATTCTCTTATGCATATTATCTTGAGGACTAGAGCTATACTCCGTACTTGGTTATCGCTGCAACGTGTGGAGCACCGGGACCTGTCTACGGAGTTGTGTACCAGATTGGAGAGATGCAACAACGGATTTTTTTTATCCCGGCATGGATGACAACATAATTTGCGGATCAGCCCTCTGTTATCATAGGCGTTTTTTACTTTCTTTTTTAATTCGCCTTCATCTTATCTATTTATTTTTATCTTTTCGGCTGTATGCATCGAAGCTATGCAGAGGTTGTGTGTAATACTTTAATTTAAGTAATAAAATATCCCTTTATAAAAAAAAGAATTTTTCATCTAGTTGCATAATCTAGATAATATATATTTGAGCAAGTCTAAATTAAAAAACCAAAATAAAATTTATATTTGCCTATTCAACCCATAGTCAATCTCTTCGAACCTTAATATAGATATCACTTTATAGAATTGTTGCACTAGCCATATAGACCAAAAGTCTGAACTGATGGAAAGGGGCTAGGCGTGTATTTATATTTCAACACTCCCCCTCACGTCTAGGCTATTTTAGTCCTTAGCATGGGATTGGTACGGGCCGCAGAATCTTTTTTCTTTTGTTTTTAATACTGCGTGAGCAGGGTCTCGAACTCGAGACCTCATGGCTCTGATACCATGTGAAATATATTGAACCCTAATTTTATGTTGTATTGATTTGGCCCTCGTATGGGGTATATAAAGAAGGTACAAGAGGATGGTAGACTTAGACTACAAGTAATCTAGAGTCCTAGTCTATTTCAACTTGTACACATTTATTTATTCCAATATCCCCCCTCAGTCGTAGCGGGAGTGAAGCGGACGCTTGCGATTGGATTTGAAGTCTCGCTTCGTCGTCTTTGTTGGTGTCGTGGTGGTATCACGACAGATGCCATAGGATGGCTAAAGGTTGGGGCCGATGGACGCTAGAGGTGATCGGGGAGGGATCACACGGCGAGTAGCCGCGTGTAGGATGTCTCAAGCACTGCAAACAACAAGATCTTACCCAGGTTCAGGGCCCTCGTGTGGAGGTAACACCCCTACTCCTGCCTTTCTCTCTATATGTGTGTGTTCCGAGTAGCCACTGGACAAATCAGGCCTTCAGCCGAGTAGCCACTCAGCTGCTCTCTCAAGCTCTAATGTTGTCTCTGGTAACAAATGATCCCTCACGTAACGTCCCTCGCGCAGGAGGAGGCTGGGCACCTTCTATACTGGTGCCCAGCCGAATAGAAAAAGACTATAAGGTACGACTGATGGGACAGGCACACTGCAGAACAGAGCACGCCTCCGGCTTCTCGTTGACGCGGGTGCGGGAAGTCGTCGCGCCGTTCGGAGATGGGATCTGTCCACCTTGTCAGTGAGATAGGGTAGGCCCCTAGACCTGTCCTGTCCCCTCTGTCAGTGACAGGACTTGACAGGCGCCTACCGCACTGTAGCCACGCCGTAGCGCGGATAATCACGCGCTCCGTAAGTTGAACCGCACGCCGGTACGGACGCAGGATACGCGGGATCCCTTGTCAGAGCGGCTCCATTGACTTCTGGCCCGAGTAGGATCACACTCCCTCCACTCAGACCAACTCCTCTACTCTGACGAACATAACTTCCTTGATTTCTCCTCTTGGCCATTGGTGGGTACGGCCGGATAGAAACCTACCGGGTAGCAAGTACCAGGTAGCCATCTACCCGGTCAAACATCATCTTGACCTTGCCTTTAGCACTTGCCTTACCCCTACTCAAGGGTAACCCCCCGACATTAGTCCCCGAAGCTGGTAGAGTCCTGCGAACTTGTTCACTGGGCCCTGCCAGCTTAAAACCAAAATGTCTTCTTGAATGAATAACGACGAGTTGCACTCCAACTTGAACCAGTAACTCCTTCTCGAATCTCTTCCACTGCGCTCATGAGACAACCTTCCTGGTAGCTGAGTAGAGCAATTCCTCTCCTGAGCTGCCGAGTAGAATGACTTAGTGAAATTTCGAACTCGCTCCCGCTGAATTGGAGCGAATCCACCTCTCCGTGTCGCTACGGGGCACGTGTCACACCCCTGTGCCCCTGACGCCTCGGTGCCTGGGACACGGCAGGCCACGCGCCAGTAACTGCAACCTGGGCCCACTAGCCCGTTAGGTCACCTCAACCGTACTCAAGTGCCCACGATCGCGACGTGGGATTAACTGCGCCCGTTACGCGCGCGATATGCGTTGTGTGTGTTTCTGACGGTTGCGCAACCCACGCCGCACGATCATTGCGCACGATCAATCCACGATTAACCCATCGGTAACGGCAACTCGTGGCGGAGAGATAAATACCCCCGCGATGCTCCCTTCTCCTCTTTCCAGTTCTTTCCAATCCCGCGCCCCCTCGCCTCTCCGCCGCCGTCTAGCACACCGCCACCGCAAGTAATCGCTGCGCCGCTGCTCCATGCGCCGCGAGAGTGACAGAGAGAAGCGCCTCCGCTCGATTCCGCCCCCAATCTTCCACAAGCGCTTCCGCCTCCATGGCTCCTCGCGGAGATGACGATGCTGCCGCCCGCGCCGGCTGGGAAGGATCTGAAGTCACGACGGAAGACTGCCAGTGGCTTGTCAACACACGCCGCGTCCCTCCCGGCGTCGTTTGCAGGCATCCAGGCACCGAAATCGTCCCGCAACCTGAGGAGGATGAGTACGTCGTCTTCCTCTCCCATTTCAAGCGCGGCTTCGGCCTTCCCATCTCCGATTTCTTCTCCGAATTTCTCAACCACTTTGGCCTCCAGCCACACCACCTTCCACCCAATGCCATGGTAATGCTTTCGATCCACGCCGTTGTGTGCGAGGCCTTCTTAGGCGTCTACCCAACCATCCATACATGGGCTAGGTATTTCTTCTTCCGAAAACAAAGTGTTCCCAATCCGGGGAACACCGAGAGCGCCCGCGCGATGACCCAGACGGGATGCGCCATGATGCTGCAGCGCATGATTGGCCATCACCCGAGGGTTAATGGACTGGAAACCGTGCGCAAGTGGGAGCACGGTTTCCTGTATGTGAAGAATGTCGCTGCAGAAGAAGGGAAGCCAATCGAGAACCGGATAGGGCTCCCCAAGTTCAGGAATGCAAGGCCCACTCAGCAGAACTGGGGTTACCACCCCAAGAACACCATCGAGGACGTCCTCCAGGTTGAGCGACGCCTGACCAAGTTGATCTCGGAGGGATTTCGTCCGGACGATCCCATCGCGTGTTGGATATCACGCCGAGTACTCCCGCTCCAGCGTCGATCACACAAGATGTGCCACATGGGAGGGGGGCGAGACTGCACAAGGTCGACCACATTTGAGCTCAGCAAAGCCGAGGTGGCCATCTGGGCCAGATCCATCATGCAAACCTCTCTCTCTGACACCTGGTTGTACGGCTTCACGCCGTATAGCCGCCTCAAGCCCATTGGAAAGGTTAGCCTCATGTGCTTTGCTTCTGCACTTTGGTACCGAGTAGGTGGCTTCTCAGCTTTGTATGCTTAGTCTTTGCATGCTGCACCGAGTAGAATACCTTAGATTTATATGCTTTGTGTTTGCACGCTATTCCGAGTAGAACCCCTTAGCTTTATATGCTTTATGTTTGCATGTTGTTCCGAGTAGAACCCCTTAGCTTTATATGCTTTGTGTTTGCACGCTATTCCGAGTAGAACCCCTTAGCTGAGAACTCAACTCACAGTGCTATCTGTTTGCCTCTACAGCACATCGATCGCCAGGGAGAAGAAGATACTGAGATCTTCGAGGCCAACTGGTCCAAGGACCGAGAAGAGGACGATGCAACCGCCTATGATACCCAGGACACCCTCTGCATCCCTCACGCCACTCAGCCTGGTAAGCCTCGAGTTGATGCGTCTATTCGAGACTAGTCCGAGGATGACGAAGGTGACTAAGTTCACCTCTCTGCTCGCGAGTAGCACACTCTGATTTCCTTCTCTGTTTCTGAATTCCTCTCTTCTTCTACTCTGCAGAGGATCCTGAGGCTGATGACGATGACGAGCCCCTGGAGGTTAATCCTCTATCTGTGGCTGCTCCCACAACTCGGAAGAGAGTGGGCAGTGGTGCCCAAGAACCTCCCCCGAAGAAAGCCAAGAAGAAAACCGGGAAGAAAGTCGTCGCCTCCAGGAGACAACCCCCCACCACCAAAGGGTAAGCTCTCCATCCGAGTATCACCTGGTTGCCGTTTCTTGTTGCCCTTTTCTCCTTCTGTTTCTCTGAACCTTTTTCTTTCTCCCAGCGATCCTCTCGACGCTGACGCTACAGCAGCTTCTTCTCGCCCCAAGAGGAAAGCATCCGTGCCCTTAGATCGACTTGTTGATCTGTCGGACGACGATGACGAGCAAGACGAGCAGGAGAGGACACGCGCGTCCTCCCCTATCGACTTAGAAGAAGATACCGGCGCCGAGAACACTGGTGCTGGTGATGATACTGTCCCCATCCCTCAACAGTAGCAAGAAGCTGCTCACGACGAGACGCCGCCATCTCCCCCAGCTGCATCAGCTAGGGAACATGCTGAAGAAAACACCGAGCAGCAAGACACCACCGCTACAGCCCAAGATGATCCCGCGGCCGGGCCGCGGGTAGAAGAAGTTATCGACGCAAGACCTGATCCCGCTGAAGAGACCGTGGTGGAGCCCGCCCTCCAGGACCAAGTGCAGCCCAGTGCTGCACCGGGTAGCCAGCCTCCCGTGCCGCCTACCCAGCAGGTGACTCCACCCAGTGCTCCAATTCCCCCACCAACACAGACATCACCATTGCCTCCGCCAACTGCATCTCGCAAGATGCCTCCACCCACTTCTCGGCCAGATACAGCTCCTAGCCCCAAGAAGAATATCAAGTCTGAGACCAAGGCCGTCCGGCAGCAGCCAAAGCGCGCTGCTTCGCAAGCCGGACAGCTGATGCCGCCTCCCAAGCCGCAAGATGCGCCATCCGGGAAGCCACCAAGGAGCAAACAACTGGCACTCGACGCGCCCACCTCTAGCTCCAACCCGGCTATTGCTGGGTCTGCTGGTCCTGCCGAGGGGCCAAGTGCTGGAGCTGTCACCCGCGTGCAGGCTAGCTGGCCGGAATACATGCTGGATCTGTCCCGACGCCATGAGATCTCACTGGCCAAGGGAGAGAAGAAACTATCTATGCTGAAAGGAGGCCCAGCTGTGGCAACCGAAACCAAGTCCAAGGGCAAGGGAGCAGCAGCAGTTCCTGAGCTCTTGTCGCGTGAGGCGGAAGATAACGAGGTTGAAACAGAAGGTCTCGCCGCGGTCTTGGACCGGGTTGCGTTTGTGGACCCAGCATGGAACAGCAAAGCGCATGGCAACCCCAAGTGGGAAGGTCTCCAGCTGGGTCCAATCGACCACTACCGCGTCGACTGGAACAAGGCCGATGTTGGCTCTGTCCCACTGACAATTGCCAGCCGCACCTGCACCTTGGACGGGAAGCTGTTCAGCCTGCGCAAAGCTGTCGAGGATATCGAGCAAACTTATGCTGTAAGTCTTTTCTTCTCTCTTGCATTTTTCGAGTTGCTGTTCTTTCTTTCTCTTCTCTTTTCTTCTTTTCCTCTTAACCATTCCCCCAGTCCCCGAGATTCGGGCCGAGTAGGCGAAAACTCAAACGAGTTGCCGTCTACTCGGGGCAAATCTTCACAAAAATCTTAAGCTTTTTTCTCTTCTGCTCTGCAGAATAGCCTCCAGAAGAGGACGAAACTGTTCCGCCGGCTACTCTGGAACCACCGCATCGCCAGGGACCGTCTCGAGGCTCTTGAAGCCGAGAAGAAAGACGGTGAGGCGATGGAGCAGGCGGCACTGGATCGCACTATCCAGATCTCTGAGGTTGAAGGTAATCTTTCAGCAATTCGGTTTGTGCGTTTTGTGTTTACGCCCGTGTTTGCTTTCTGCTTCATTGTTGTTTTTCTCTGCAGGCAAGCTCAACGATTTGATTGAAAAGCATCACGACTATGAAGTTTTTGCTGCCTCAGCCCAGAGCAAGATAGCTACTCTGGAGGGTGAGTTGCCTTTCCTTCTCTACACTTGTGTTTCTTCTTACTTGGTTACTCTGCTGACACTGTTGTTCTTCTCGCAGAAGAGTACAAGAAATTCCGGGAACAACACCAAGACTGCCTTACGCCTGCCGAGGTGCGGCAACAGCTGGAAACCCGAGAAGCTGAGATCAAGAAAGAGCGCACCGCCGAGTTGGCGGAGTTCGAGAAGATGCAGGTCAAGCTGAAATCTGCCCTCCAGGATGTCCTCGGCCAGGTTTCCGAGAAGGAGGAGGTCAAGAAGACTATCGCGGCCAGAGAGAAAACGCTCGAGATGGAGATCTCGATGCTGAAGAAACATAACGAGCAACTCGTCCTCCAGATCTCAAACGCGCGCAACATTGAAGACAGGCACATCTCGGATGAGAACGACTGGAAAATCAAGCTGGGAGCCTTGCTAGTGGATTTGGAACGTAAGTTTTCTCTTCTCTGCACCTCACTGTATCTCTTCTCTGCCTCTGGTTCTAACTCTTATTGGTTCCTTTTTTAGATATCTTCCTTGATCTCCGCTCCGCTAGCGCGCCTGCTCTGGCGAAGGCAAGGCAACTCCGAGCTGAATCTGGGATGCCCATCGACACCAAGTCCACCATCAACGATTATCTCCTGAGCATCAAGTCTCAACTCCGCTCCCTCAAGGGCTTGGGCACCTCCATGGTGTCCACTGCATACAAGTTGCACGATCTGTTCTGGCCAGATCAAGCTGCGCCAGACAGCTTCAGCGAGATCGCCGAGAAGCTGAATGGCGTGAAGGCCGAGTTGAAGAAATTGCGTGCCTCTGCAGCTCGGGCAGGAGCTGATCAGCTGCTACACTTCATCACCAGCTGGTACGAGAATCTCAATCTCGACAGGATCCTCATTATGCGTGAAGACTCCAAGTGGACCACGAACTCCGATTGCGTTACTCGCCGGAAGGCAGTGGCATATGAAATTTCTTCCTACGCCGACACCGCCACCTACATCGACGGCCTCCCCGAGCCAGATACTGAGCCTGAAGATGAGGACGAGGACGATGAAGATGACACCTAGTCGGAGGACTTGAGCGTGTTTGAGGAAGGAGCAGCAAAGGGAGCATCCGAGAATGGGAAGGCCAAGGTTGTCGAGGGGACCGAGCAGCTGGTCAACCCGGAGGAGTTCGCGTTGGCCAGCCATGCCAAGGCCGAGCAGCCGCAACCCAGCGACCAGGAGGCCACCATCACCACCAAGATGGTGATCGAGCAGGCGGCTCCCGAGCTGGGCACAACTGCTGCTACCCCACCCGATGCCAACCCGCTGCCCAGGACCCAGTCTGCTGCGTCCACCTCTACCACGGATCCCATCTCGGTTACCACCGCGACCTCTGATCCAGTTGCCTCCGCCAACCTTGATGCTGCCAACGCCAACACGGATAACACCGCTACCTCCAATGAGTGACGCCTGAAAAACTTTTACCTTGAACTCTGATTAGATCCCCGGGATGCCGGGTGCAAATGTAACCGTACAATTATGTCTTTGTTGCTACTCAGTTTTATTCCAGTTGAAGTTTGTTATTTTAGCAACTCTGGCTCAATGCTGGGTTGCGTTATTATGCAAGTCCCCAAGTTGCATTTTTTATCCACTCTCTCTTTTCGTCTCAGCTCTTACCTGCTACTTGTGGCTTTTTTGGTAGCCGAGTCACAAGATTTCAAAGATTGAGTTTCAAATACTTAGCCACTTAGAAAAATTCATAGTAACGCTGCCCACCACTTAGCCGAAAAAAGACAACAAAAACAGAGAAGAACACTCTACTCGGTTGCTACACCTCTCTTCTCCTTAACAATTTTTCGTGTGCTCATTGACCTTTGGCTTGTTCTCTTGCTTGCCATGAAGCCGGGTTGCGGACAGCAGCAGAGTCGAAGAGTTGGCCTTTAGGTTTAAACACATTACTAAATACACTTATGAAATTCTAGGTAGAGCAACCGAGTAGACAAAGGTAAAACAGAGTAGAACAACACAGAACAGATTTGGACAAGGACAGTCCCCGAGTTTGAATTCGGAGTGCCTACTAGAATTTTAACTCGGTTGAGGGGATACATACAACTTTATGCTCACGAATGAAAACGGCGGAGTAGAGCTACATTCCAGGGGCGCTTGTATTCCTCTCCTGCTCTATCTAACATGTTCTTCTGAGGTGCCTGTGCGTCAACTAGATAGTAGGCATCATTGTGCAAAGCCTTGCTCACAATGAAAGGCCCTTCCCACGGAGGGGATAGCTTGTGCATCCCGGCTGTGCGCTGCACGAGCCTAAGGACCATGTCTCCTTCTCGGAAAACCCTTGGGTTCACTTTCCGGCTGTGATAACGCCTCAAGTTTTGCTGATAAACAGCTCAACGTGACAGAGTTAGCTCTCTTGCTTCTTCTGGCAGGTCAACGTTATTTTCTCGAGCTTCTCTCGCCTCCGCCTCAGTGTAGAGGGGCGAGTCATGCTCTAGGTCAGTGGGCAACACGGCCTCAGCTCCATATACCAGGAAGAATGGTGTGTAGCCGGTTGACCGGTTAGGGGTAGTCCTTAGACTCCACAACACCGCTGGCAACTCGTCTAACCAACACCCAGGTGTTTTCAGCAGTGGCTCAATCAGCCTTGGCTTTATGCCGGATAGCACCATGCCATTTGCTCTTTCAACTTGCCCATTGGAGGCGGGATGCGCAACAGATGCAACATCTAGCCGGATCCGCTTATCTTTGCAGAATCTCGCAAAAGCACACTCAGCAAAGTTTGTGCCATTATCAGTAATGATGTTGTGCGGGTAGCCATATCTCAGGATCACATCCTTCAGAAAACTTACAGCAGTGGCTCCATCGCACTTCCGAATAGGCTTGACCTCAATCCACTTGGTGAACTTGTCAACCATGACCAGGATGTGAGTCATGTTGCCTCTAGCCGGCTTGAAAGGGCCAACCATATCCAAACACCAAACTGCAAACGGCCAAGTAATGGGAATGGTCTTCAACTCGGAAGCTGGCATATGAATCTTACTTGCAAATCTTTGGTAGCCGTTGCACTTTATCACTATATCTTCAGCTTGCTTCAAGGCAGTGAGCCAAAAGAAGCCATGCCGAAAATCCTTGTTGACTAGAGCCCGAGAAGAGGCGTGATGTCCGCATTCTCCTTGGTGTATCTCCACCAGAATTTCTTCACCTTCCTCTGGCTCAACGCAGCGTTGCAGCACGCCAATATGACTCCTTCTATGCAACACCTTGTTGAGAATAGTGTATCCCTTGGATCTTCTCTGTATCTGTCTAGCCGTGACCTCGTCACTCGGCAAGGTGCCATCCGTTAGAAAGGATAATATGGGCATAGCCCAACTCGGTGTCTCCCGCGTGGGAAACACTAGTTCATCCACCTCCATTGGATCAGCCACCAATACCTCTTCTGAGTTGGAGACGAGTCCCCGAGCACTCGGCAAGGACCCCCTCGATGAATGCGACAGTCACCGGGTTGCAGGTGCCAGTCCCCGGGTTCTCTTTTGCAGCCTCCCAATTAATCTCCATTGGAACGGCTTCCTCGCCTGGCAGAGAAGGAACGAATATAGACTCCGAGTTGGGGGATGGCTTGATAGATGGCTTTCTCAAATGCTCCAAGGCAATCCCAGCCGGGATGTATTGCCGAGAAGACCCCAACTTGGATAGCTCATCAGCTGCGTCATTTTCTGCTCGGTGTATGTGTTGGAACGCGCATCCTTCAAAGAAACCAGTCATGGTTTGCACCAGAAACCGATATGATGCCATGTTGGCATCCAGAGCATCCCAGGTGCCTGATACCTGCTGCACCACCAGATCCGAGTCGCCATAACAGATGATGCGTTGCACGCCAACCTCCTTGGCTACCTTCAAGCCGTGTACCACGGCCTCATACTCGGCTACATTGTTGGATGCCTTGAAATGGATCTGCAGTACGTACTTGAGTTGATCTCGCTTGGGTGACGTGAGAACCACGCCAGCACCAAGGCCTTCCTTCACTTTGGAGCCATCAAAATGCATCTTCCAGTAGTTGGCTACTGGCGAAGGAGGCTCATACTGCACCTCAGCCCAATCCACCAGAAAATCTGCTAAGATCTGTGACTTGATGGCTTCTCTTCTCGCGTAAGAAGAAGCGTACGCTGCTAGCTCAATCGCCCACTTGGCTACTCTGCCACTTGCTTCCTTGTTGCCCATGATGTCCGAGATGGGAGCAGAACTGTCACATCCCAGTTTTTGGACTCTTGGACTGTGCTCAAGAAGACAACTATTAGGGCCAACAAATTATTTTTATAACAACATGATTGTGTGAACTAACTTGTTTTATGATCTTAATCATATTTTCAACATAAGTTTTGTTTCATTATAAAACCAACACCATATGTTTCTGAAAAATATTCCTGATATTTTTCCCTAATGTTTTCTTATTATTACTTGAGTGGATTTTTATTCAAAGACTTGGATCATTCTTGTTTGCATCTTAAAACAAACTTTTTACCTTGTTGGATCCAAGAAAACAAGTTTCCAAAATGACCTATGAAAGTTTTCTTTTAACTTTCCTACAGAAAACAATTCCTGAAAATAAAGCCAAGTACCTGTTTTCTACCATTGTTTTCACCAAGCTATAGATGGTTATATTATGGTTTCTTGACTTTTAATTCATCCTTGATATATATACTACCAAACTATAAGCTTACTTTTATTTTTGAACAAATAAAAACTATCTTTTGCTTGTTGTTTTTGTGGTATGAAATTAAGGCAGAAAAAGACAGTTTTTGAGAAACAGATAAAAACAGAAAGTATACCTTTTCCCACATTGTTTTCATAGCCTTAAACTATTTCAAATTTGTTTTTAAAAGATGTTTCTGAAAGTATATAACATGGTTAACACATCCATACTTTTAAAACCAATTTTGGAAAGCAATTGAACCCTGAAAATAAACTCAACTTTTTGAACTTTTGATCTGTTTTCCAACACTAGATTTTTCTGAATTTTTGCAAATGAACAGTACGGGATACACTTTTGCACACTTCTTTTCTTGATGTTTCTTTGCACATTTTGAGTTTTGGACTGAGCTAACTTGTTGACAAACTCATGTACTCGAACTAGCATGCATTGGATACCTTCTAGAAGCCTTAGTGATGAAGATAAGAGAGGAGAGAGAATGATGACTAGGATAGGTATGGGCACACATACCTCTTAGATATTTTTGACCTTTCCACTTGCCACTTTCACTCAAGGGACCCACTTGCTTGCATCACCTTTGCTCTTGCATAGGACACATTGTTCAATCATAAGGAAATGACCATTAGGCCCTAGACATCACAATGCCATGGGATGACACCCACCCGAGGTGACCATCTTGCCCCTCCACCTCACTCCCTCTTCTATAAAGATCCCAAGGCCATCACTTTGCTCCACAGCCCTCCTCCACCTCCCTTCACGACCACACTTCATCCCCAAGCTGAGAAGAGCCCTGTGCTAGCCAAGTGAGCTCCATGAGCTCCAAAATCGCCGCCGGCCATTTTTCTTAAACCGAGGTGAGGAACCTCAAATCCCTGCAGATGTTGCCTGTGGTTTTGAGCTTGTGAAAAATAGTTTTCGTGCAGATTAATTTCTACAAAAATTCACAGCACTAGGATTATGTTTTCCTAACCATGTCCCGTTGGAAGATCCAAGTTTGCACTTTTATTTTTGTCACAATACCTGTTTTGCCACGGACTGTCTGTTTAGCCATTTTTGGCATAACTTTTTGGATCTTTATCCATTTTTGTCAAATAAAAATGTTTTGAGTAGATCTATCCATAGGACTTGGCCTTACATCAACGCCATTTACCAAATGGAAATGACATCCATTTTGGTAAAAGACCAGTAGGCTTTTCTAGACTTTGTAGAAGGAGTTTAAAAATGATTTTTGGAGCAAATCCAATTGGATGAGTTTGGTATTGAGTAGATCTATCTTATACTAGCTTAGATTAAATTTTTGAGCCCTAGATTATTTTTGGTGGACAGATCTAGAAACAATAGCTTTTCTATTTGTTTTCTTTGTTTGTTTTTGTTTGCAATGAAATATTTGGTTGGTTTAATATTTGTTCCTAGAATGTAGAGATGTGTTGGATCTTGTTATTAGGTTGTTTTCTTGAATTACATCTACCATACAAAGTGTGTGCATGTTTGCAATATCATTTGGCTATAGAAGTAGCGTGTGTTATTTCCCTAGTTTATTTATTTGATGTTTTGTGTGAACCAACTCCTTGTGTGCTTGTTACCTAAATTTGTGCTAAGCTTGAGTGGAGTCAAGTAACATTTTGGTACTGTTATTTCTATGCTATTATATCTGTTAACTTGCATGTTATCTTGTAGCAAAGCATGAGTACCATTTGTTATTTTCCTAGTTTTATTATTTGGATTGTTGTGTGAGCAAATCCTTGTAGATTTGTTGTACCTAGATTTTTGTTATGGCTATGATAGATCAAGTACCACTTTGGTACTGTTATTTCTCTGTTATTATCTCTATTAGCTTACACCTTATTTTATAGCAAAGCATGTGTAACATTTGTTGTTTGTTTTCTAGTACTTATTTGACTAGTTGTGTGAGCAAATCTTTGTGTGGTTGTGCACCTAAGTTTTGTTGTCTTTAAGTTTATTACAGTACCATTTTGGTACTGATATTAGGATGGTAGTATCTCTGTTAGGTTGCACTTGATTTTATGGAGATGCATGTGTAGCATTTGTTTGCTTGTTTGCACCTTATTGTTTTCACTAGTATTGTTTTCACTAGAATAAATAGCTTTGTATTATTTATCTTGTATACTAGTTTTTGTCACGAGTAACCCGAGGCTTAGTACCTCATTTACCTTGATATAAATGGGCCCATAACCCACTGGTCCCATTGCATCTTGGTTGTGGATGGAAATTCCCAACTATGCACATGTGAGAAATTAACATGTTTTAATTATGTGGTTGATAGGATATTTTCCACCATGGAAAATATAATTGTTTGTTTTCACTTATGCAAGTTAGAATTTTATTTCTTATAAGAATCTACTAGTATGTTAGATGTTATCCATTTGTTAGCATAATATTCCTTAGGAGGATCTTGTTAAGAAATGATTCACTATTGAGTGCTAAATTAAATTGTTTGCAAATAAACTAAATTCCTTGTGATTGATAGATTGATTGTGAATGATTTTAAATTGAGTGTTTGGATTTTTGAAAAGGTTTATATAACTTTTCTTTAAGTTTATAGCTACTGGTTGGGTAGTTTATACCTTGGTTGCTTGCTAGTTAATCTATTTGAAAAGCATGCATTACTAGAATTGGTTTATGCTTCCTTAATAGATGTGTACATAAAATTATTCTATTGTAGTACTTACTAGCATGTGTAAGGTTTGTGTACTATTAGTAGGCATGTTTATATCCATTTATTTCTTGTTTAAGATTATGCTTCCTTGTTGTGGTGTTTGCTTCTCTAGTGATGGACTAGTGTCACCACTAGAGATTATGAGATTACCTAGTATTGTTGTCTTCTTATTTTCTTAGTGTAGGACTATCCTAGCATGTTTAGGATTATGTTACTTCTGTTATTATGTATATTTATGACCATGACTTGCTTGTTTAGAGTTAAGCATCATAGTAGCATTGTTTGCTTCTCTAGTGATGAACTAGTGTCACCACTAGAAATTGTGGTTATCTCTAGTATTGTCATTTTTATTTTCATAAGTGTATGAGTTTATTATAGCATATTTATGAAGTTATTACTTCTGTTATGATGCCATGAATCATTTAGTTTCTTGTGCTATAGTTGTAGAATATAAGTTTTTCTTATAACATGCTTGTGTAGATTTCCCACACTAGTGTGTTATCAGTGCAGTCCCGTTTCTATGTTTTTGATAGGGATATTACCTTTAGTGATGATTGTGTTTTAGATTATTTTTATGACTTGTTATCCTTGTTTTTAGGTACTGGATGTTTGCTAATTTTTCATAATTGATGGATTCCAAAACCTCTAGTAAACAAGAACATAGTGAATAAATAGTCTATTCAATTGTGGTGTGTTTGCTTGTTGTTTGGATTTTATTTGAGTGTTTTACCTTAGCATGAGTTTATACTTGTGTTATTATTGTGCTTAATAGTATCTTGTGAAACTAAAACATCCAACTAAAATCATGAACACATCAAGTGATAGTTGCTTGTGGTGAGTAATACCCACTGCCATGGTATTATTCTGTCTGGTTGTTTTGCCTTAGCAACCTAATCTTTTGCACCCACAAGCTATATTTTTAGCTTCTTGTATATCTTATTATGAGAATGGTACATCACTTCATATATGGTATGTATGATGTGGGATATGGTTTTCTAAACCATACATAGTGCCTGACGACAGTTTTGGACCGTGAGAGTTATGTGAGATAGTTTTCGCGTTATCGTTTCGAGAGAACTCGAGAGTGAACATTTGTTGCTGTATGTGTTTATTAGCTTATTTGTTTTTCCTTTAGACCTGAGTGTGTGTCTTTTATTTCCTTTACGACGCTAGAACACGAAGAAGAAGAAGAAGAAGAAGCAGTTGTGGAGCTGTGCGTCAAGTTCAAGTTGCTTCAAGGCCAGGGACATTAAGAGACTTGAGGCAAGCCATCCTGATGCTTGCTGATACAATACTTATCATTATCTATCATGCATGTTTTACCTCTGAAGTTTTACCATAACTTGATTATCAAAACTATTTTTGATGTGGCTATTACTACTATTCTATTATATAGGTTACTATCATGCCAGTAGTTAAACTTGGTAATACCAAGCCCATAAGCCACCATATGGTATTTATTACCATCACAAATACTAGTCCCTAAGTGGACACCTTAAAATTGTGTTTCTACAAAAACAAAGGCTTTATGGAAAACCCGGAGAAAAGGCGGATCCTTATTCTCCGGAGGAATGTGGAAGTGGTCATTTTTGGGAAATTGGTGTTTTCAAAAATGACACATAACCTAGTCTTCGCCGGACAACCTTTACTGTACTGCCACTCTACCCCTATATGGGTATGGGGCCTATCTAGATGCTTGAACTTGTTAGTGTATGCTTTATTCCAAAGTGCTATAGAGGAGCGGATTCTCTGAACCGAAGTGTCGCTAGGAGAGGGAAACGGGACATACACAGTGTGGGATTAATTTTCCCTCCGGATGCGACAGCTGGGCCTCCCTACTAGGCAGGGCGGGACCTGATGCCGGGGAGACAACCCATCTGAAGTAATGAGCATATACTAGCTGGTGTCAGAGTGGACAGTTAGGATCAAATTCTCTGGTGCTTGCATATCGCTGTGATGATCCATGGGTGGTCCATGGCAGAGTTTTGGATCTAGTGGATGTGTACACCTCTGCATAGTACAACTTTTTCGAAGAAGCCGCGTCCTCGGATATGGACAGTTGAATGGCCATGTAGCTAGCATTGTGTCAATGTTTTTCAAAAAGATGTTTTGAAAAGGAGTTTTGAACTCGGGAAGTTCGGAAAGGAAGAAAAGCTTGTACCGTGGAGGTACTGATGATGGAAAACCAGAAGTTGTTTTACAAACAAAAAATGTTTTGCAAATAAAACTTTTCAATCTAAGCAAGAATTCTGGAAACTGATTCCAAGAAGTTTTGCAAAGAGAAAATTCCCTTTTAAACAAAAGTTTAACAAAACCTCTTGTACATGTGATATCTACAAGAGAAATAAAACTATATTATTTTCTTCTGAAGTATCTTCTTCAACGAAGGTACAAATTAATTTGACTGCAACTGTGGTGTCATCCTATATGAACATCATTGATAGTGAACCCTATTTATAGCCTACCTATTCCACCATATAAGCATACCTGCATTTTGGTAAGTCACATGATGGATGTCTTGCTGAGTACATTCAAATGTACTCATTATGGTTTCGCCCCTGGTATCTACTTGCCAGACTTTGAGAAGGAGTCTTCGAAGAAGATCAACGAGGAGGAGTACGAAGCTGATGGCTTTGCGAACTAGGATCGTCTCCGGGTCAGCAGCCTCTAGGTTAAGGCGTGACTTGGGCTCTACTTCGTTATGAGTGTTTAGTCTTCCGCTGTGTGTGTTGTGTGTTGCCCTGCGTGGCATCCGTTTAGGCTTGGTCAAGTGACCATGCCCCTTTTGTAAGTATTTATGCAACCGTGTAATGGATATTGTATCTGTGTACCAACTTGATATGTTGTTCACGACTGAATTCCTGGGATCGTGAATGTATGCATATCGAAGGTGTCCTTGAACAGTGTTTCGAAGGGCGGACCTTACAGAGTTGGTATCAGAGCTATCCTGACCTTAGGAGACCTTAGTTAGCATGGACGTCAGATAGGAAAGGAAAGTATTTTTGGGTAAGAATATATTTAATATCTAAATTATTCTTATCTAAGGGAGTTTTAACTATAGTTTCCATCCTTATTATCTTTTCAAAACGTTCTAAAACCTTATCTCTCTGGGTTAAGAGTTTATTTCTTGCTTGTTTGCAACTGCCCCGCTCTTGTTTTTGAAATATTTCTCGTGTTTAGATTTTTCTGTCAAAAAAAATAAAATAGTTAGTGTTTCAAAAACAAACTTTTTGCACAATCTTACCCATGCTTGTATACTTGGCAATGTCTCGAGAAAGACCCAAATATTGGTCTATCCGAAAAAAAAGAAGCATCTTAAAATTTTGCACACTGTTACCCAACTTAAACTATACCTAAAGCCTTGGTATAGATGACAGTTGCCTTCACCAAATCTTTCCGGTTAGGTACGCATGCACCTTGCTACCGCCGCTTTGAGGAGGATTTGATCAAGATGACTCGTCTTATCGGTCGCCTAGTACCTAAGTTGAAGAGTTGGAGGAACAGCTACGCGCTTCCTCGAGCACTTAGGATTGCCGCAGGATATTAGGATGTTGTGTTATTTCCACCCCAGACGCTTGTTTGTGTTTGTGTTGTGCGAAATCTGTTAGACCTATGTTTGTGCTAGTTGTGTTGTAAGCCTTCTGATGTAGCCTTGTGAACCCTTAAGATAAGTTATGCTTGTTAAGCCTCGTTTTTCACATGCGTGTTAATCTTGGTTTGAGTTGGCTTTAGTTTCTTCGATGGTTGCTTGTTGTCGTGTTATCTACCGTTCTCATATCCGCTATGAACCGGTATATGTCACGAGCCTTTAAAACCAAAACCACCTTTAGTTGCTCTCGTCTTACACCGTTCTTTGTCTTCAGCATGGCCAGCGATCTACCTCCGTCACCTGAGCCGACAGTTGCTCAACTGTTTTCTCTGTTGAGGGAAGAGAGTGAAGCCGCTCGTGCTGAGCACATCGCCACCCATGCTATCCTGGAGCATTTGACTCAGCTTGTCTTCACCAATGCTGAGGATATTGGGTTCCTTATGAGAGGATACCAGCAACTGCTTGCTGAAGAGAGACGCAAACGAGAGATGGTGACGCCAGGAGAAACTAGTCTATGGGTGACTCACAGCGTTTTGCCTGCAATGCCACAATCTTCAAGGAGACGGGTGAAAGTCAAGCCTAAAACCATGGGTTGCTTTACCTGTGGACAGGAAGGACACTTTGCTCGTGATTGTCCCGAGAAGAACCGTATTCTAGCTCATCCTGAAGAACCCCAAGAAACCCAAGGTCCAGCCCAGAAGAAATGCAAGAATCGGATGAGTGGACCTCGAGACCGAGATGATGTTGCAGGAGCATCTGCAACTCATGCCATAACCAATGGTACGTTTCAAACCACACCTGTGAACCCCCTTGTTTTGTTTATCGTCGTACCCTGAAAAACCCGACGTAAATGGAACACTAGAAGTGTCACGTCGGACTCAATAAAATCTTAAAATAGTTAACGATACTAACGAAAATCTCATCTAATTTTAGTATAACACCCTACCGAGTAAATTAAATTTTTGCCACATAAAATTTTTGCCACCCTACAGAGTTAGTAAAATGGTTTCATCTAATTCTAGTTGGAAACCTTACTAAATTGGTAATATAACCTCATCTCTTAAGCTTAGAACCCTACAGAGTTGGATCATCAATTTTCTTTTTAATACCCTACAGGGTGCTGTCTAAAACCGAATACCTTACAAAGTAACTCACAGAGTTGATATGTTACAGAGTTTGTTATCACCCGTTTAAAAAGAAAACGTGTAATCAACTTTTTCCAAAAAAACAAAGAGAAAGGTGCCTTAGAATGACTCAATTGCTGTTTTGAAGAAAGTGAAAGGTTGGAAAAAAATATTGGACGGATAAGACTATGATTGTTACTAGGCAACAAGTTCTCTCGTATGTATGTGTTGGAAGAACCAGATTTTAGAATATGAGATGGTGGATAAATCATTAAGGTTTACCTTAGGAGTGAAAGATAGAGGATCTTATGATTTTTAAGTGGAGTGAAGTTATGAGATAATCTCCGGGGATAACCAGCTCAGGACCCCAAATATTTGGAAGTTATCAGTAACTAAGATTTTGTAGTTTCGAAGTATGGTTGAGGTTTAGAAAGATTGGTGGATATAAATTGATGATGATAAATTTTAGGAAAAGAATCAATATGAGCTTGGAGTTAGTAGATGCTTGCTCTTGAGGATATATTCTCAGAGCTTGTCACGCGCTAGTGAGGTTATTGGATGAGAATTTTTTAGCGTTGGTCATGAGAAAAGAGTTGGGAGATTATTGAAAGGAACCTTATAAAGCTGATAGTACACAGAATTGGTTCAGCTATATGACCTTGATAAACTACCTTTGAGGAAATCAAATGATATGAGATGTCAAATTCTATATTAGTAAGAGGAAGATAGTGGATTTTTCCTGAATTTTGGACAGTGAGCAATGGAAAGCTCATACTATATAAATGTTGATGGATATCCATTTAATTGGTCATATGAGTTTGTAAACAAATAGATCTTATGACAAAAAAATAACCCCTGGTTGGATATCATGGTTTTAAGGAGCAATATGTTCGAGGTTTAGACCATGGCACCCAAAACTTTGAAAAGAAAACAAATTTACCGGTGAATTCTGGTAAGATAAATCAAAGGGGGGGGGGGGGAGCCCCTGTAAATAATGTTACAAATCACCAACAATATTTTGTAAGAAAATCATCTAACATTGTTGTGTGGACCATACCCTCTTTTCCCTTGCCTGCGAATCTCGGGACGAGATTCTTTTAAGGGGGGAAGGTCTGTCACATCCCAGTTTTTGGACTCTTGGACTGTGCTCAAGAAGACAACTATTAGGGCCAACAAATTATTTTTATAACAACATGATTGTGTGAACTAACTTGTTTTATGATCTTAATCATATTTTCAACATAAGTTTTGTTTCATTATAAAACCAACACCATATGTTTCTGAAAAATATTCCTGATATTTTTCCCTAATGTTTTCTTATTATTACTTGAGTGGATTTTTATTCAAAGACTTGGATCATTCTTGTTTGCATCTTAAAACAAACTTTTTACCTTGTTGGATCCAAGAAAACAAGTTTCCAAAATGACCTATGAAAGTTTTCTTTTAACTTTCCTATAGAAAACAATTCCTGAAAATAAAGCCAAGTACCTGTTTTCTACCATTGTTTTCACCAAGCTATAGATGGTTATATTATGGTTTCTTGACTTTTAATTCATCCTTGATATATATACTACCAAACTATAAGCTTACTTTATTTTTGAACAAATAAAAACTATCTTTTGCTTGTTGTTTTTGTGGTATGAAATTAAGGCAGAAAAAGACAGTTTTTGAGAAACAGATAAAAACAGAAAGTATACCTTTTCCCACATTGTTTTCATAGCCTTAAACTATTTCAAATTTGTTTTTAAAAGATGTTTCTGAAAGTATATAACATGGTTAACACATCCATACTTTTAAAACCAATTTTGGAAAGCAATTGAACCCTGAAAATAAACTCAACTTTTTGAACTTTTGATCTGTTTTCCAACACTCAGAGATTTTTCTGAATTTTTGCAAATGAACAGTACAAGATACACTTTTGCACACTTCTTTTCTTGATTTTTCTTTGCACATTTTGAGTTTTGGACTGAGCTAACTTGTTGACCAACTCATGTACTCGAACTAGCATGCATTGGATACCTTCTAGAAGCCTTAGGGATGAAGATAAGAGAGGAGAGAGAATGATGACTAGGATAGGTATGGGCACACATACCTCTTAGATATTTTTGACCTTTCCACTAGCCACTTGCACTCAAGGGACCCACTTTCTTGCATCACCTTTGCTCTTGCATAGGACACATTGTTCAATCATAAGGAAATGACCATTAGGCCCTAGACATCACAATGTCATGGGATGACACCCACCCGAAGTGACCATCTTGCCCCTCCACCTCACTCCCTCTTCTATAAAGATCCCAAGGCCATCACTTTGCTCCACAGCCCTCCTCCACCTCCCTTCACAACCACACTTCATCCCCAAGCTGAGAAGAGCCCTGTGCTAGCCAAGTGAGCTCCATGAGCTCCAAAATCGCCGCCGGCCATTTTTCTTAAACCGAGGTGAGGAACCTCAAATCCCTGCAGATGTTGCCTGTGGTTTTGAGCTTGTGAAAAATAGTTTTCATGCAGATTAATTTCTACAAAAATTCACAGCACTAGGATTATGTTTTCCTAACCATGTCCCGTTGGAAGATCCAAGTTTGCACTTTTATTTTTGTCACAATACCTGTTTTGCCACGGACTGTCTGTTTAGCCATTTTTGGCATAACTTTTTGGATCTTTATCCATTTTGGTCAAATAAAAATGTTTTGAGTAGATCTATCCATAGGACTTGGCATTACATCAACGCCATTTACCAAATGGAAATGACATCCATTTTGGTAAAAGACCAGTAGGCTTTTCTAGACTTTGTAGAAGGAGTTTAAAAATGATTTTTGGAGCAAATCCAATTGGATGAGTTTGGTATTGAGTAGATCTATCTTATCCTATCTTAGATTAATTTTTTGAGCTCTATATTATTTTTGGTGGACAGATCTAGAAACAGCAGCTTTTCTATTTGTTTTCTTTGTTTGTTTTTGTTTGCAATGAAATGTTTGGTTGGTTTAATCTTTGTTCCTAGAATGTAGAGATGTGTTGGATCTTGTTATTAGGTTGTTTTCTTGCATTACATCTACCATACAAAGTGTGTGCATGTTTGCAATATCATTTGGCTATAGAAGTAGCGTGTGTTATTTCCCTAGTTGATTTATTTGATGTTTTGTGTGAACCAACTCCTTGTGTGCTTGTTACCTAAATTTGTGCTAAGCTTGAGTGGAGTCAAGTAACATTTTGGTAATGTTATTTCTATGCTATTATCTCTGTTAACTTGCATGTTATCTTGTAGCAAAGCATGAGTACCATTTGTTATTTTCCTAGTTTTATTATTTGGATTGTTGTGTGAGCAAATCCTTGTAGATTTGTTGTACCTAGATTTTTGTTATGGCTATGATAGATCAAGTACCACTTTGGTACTGTTATTTCTCTGTTATTATCTCTATTAGCTTACACCTTATTTTATAGCAAAGCATGTGTAACATTTGTTGTCTGTTTTCTAGTACTTATTTGACTAGTTGTGTGAGCAAATCTTTGTGTGGTTGTGCACCTAAGTTTTGTTGTCTTTAAGTTTATTACAGTACCATTTTGGGACTGATATTAGGATGGTAGTATCTCTGTTAGGTTGCACTTGATTTTATGGAGATGCATGTGTAGCATTTTTTTGCTTGTTTGCACCTTATTGTTTTCACTAGTATTGTATTCACTAGAATAAATAGCTTTGTATTATTTATCTTGTATACTAGTTTTTGTCATGAGTAACCCGAGGCTTAGTACCTCATTTACCTTGATATAAATGGGCCCATAACCCACTGGTCCCATTGCATCTTGGTTGTGGATGGAAATTCCCAACTATGCACATGTGAGAAATTAACATGTTTTAATTATGTGGTTGATAGGATATTTTCCACCATGGAAAATATAATTGTTTGTTTTCACTTATGCAAGTGAGAAGTTTATTTCTTATAAGAATCTACTAGTATGTTAGATGTGATCCATTTGTTAGAATAATATTCCTTAGGAGGATCTTGTTAAGAAATGATTCACTATTGAGTGCTAAATTAAATTGTTTGCAAATAAACTAAATTCCTTGTGATTGATAGATTGATTGTGAATGATTTTAAATTGAGTGTTTGGATTTTTGAAAAGGTTTATATAACTTTTCTTTAAGTTTATAGCTACTGGTTGGGTAGTTTATACCTTGGTTGCTTGCTAGTTAATCTATTTGAAAAGCATGCATTACTAGAATTGGTTTATGCTTCCTTAATAGATGTGTACATAAAATTATTCTATTGTAGTACTTACTAGCATGTGTAAGGTTTGTGTGCTGTTAGTAGGCATGTTTATATCCATTTATTTCTTGTTTAAGATTATGCTTCCTTGTTGTGGTGTTTGCTTCTCTAGTGATGGACTAGTGTCACCACTAGAGATTATGAGATTACCTAGTATTGTTGTCTTCTTATTTTCTTAGTGTAGGACTATCCTAGCATGTTTAGGATGATGTTACTTCTGTTATTATGTATATTTATGACCATGACTTTCTTGTTTAGAGTTAAGCATCATAGTAGCATTGTTTGCTTCTCTAGTGATGAACTAGTGTCACCACTAGAAATTGTGGTTATCTCTAGTATTGTCATTTTTATTTTCATAAGTGTATGAGTTTATTATAGCATATTTATGAAGTTATTACTTCTGTTATGATGCCATGAATCATTTAGTTTCTTGTGCTATAGTTGTAGAATATAAGTTTTTCTTATAACATGCTTGTGTAGATTTCCCACACTAGTGTGTTATCAGTGCAGTCCCGTTTCTATGCTTTTGATAGGGATATTACCTTTAGTGATGATTGTGTTTTAGATTATTTTTATGACTTGTTATCCTTGTTTTTAGGTACTGGATGTTTGCTAATTTTTCATAATTGATGGATTCCAAAACCTCTAGTAAACAAGAACATAGTGAATAAATAGTCTATTCAATTGTGGTGTGTTTGCTTGTTGTTTGGATTTTATTTGAGTGTTTTACCTTAGCATGAGTTTATACTTGTGTTATGATTGTGCTTAATAGTATCTTGTGAAACTAAAACATCCAACTAAAATCATGAACACATCAAGTGATAGTTGCTTGTGGTGAGTAATACCCACTGCCATGGGTATTATTCTGTCTGGTTGTTTTGCCTTAGCAACCTAATCTTTTGCACCCACAAGCTATATTTTTAGCTTCTTGTATATCTTATTATGAGAATGGTACACCACTTCATATATGGTATGTATGATGTGGGATATGGTTTTCTAAACCATACATAGTGCCTGACGACAGTTTTGGACCGTGAGAGTTATGTGAGATAGTTTTCGCGTTATCGTTTCGAGAGAACTCGAGAGTGAACATTTGTTGTTGTATGTGTTTATTAGCTTATTTGTTTGTCCTTTAGACCTGAGTGTGTGTCTTTTATTTCCTTTACGACGCTAGAACACGAAGAAGAAGAAGAAGCAGTTGTGGAGCTGTGCGTCAAGTTCAAGTTGCTTCAAGGCCAGGGACATTAAGAGACTTGAGGCAAGCCATCCTGATGTTTGCTGATACAATACTTATCATTATTTAGCATGCATGTTTTACCTCTGAAGTTTTACCATAACTTGATTATCAAAACTATTTTTGATGTGGCTATTACTACTATTCTATTATATAGGTTACTATCATGCCAGTAGTTAAACTTGGTAATACCAAGCCCATAAGCCACCATATGGTATTTATTACCATCACAAATACTAGTCCCTAAGTGGTCACCTTAAAATTGTGTTTCTACAAAAACAAAGGCTTTATGGAAAACCCGGAGAAAAGGCGGATCCTTATTCTCCGGAGGAATGTGGAAGTGGTCATTTTTGGGAAATTAGTGTTTTCAAAAATGACACATAACCTAGTCTTCGCCGGACAACCTTTACTGTACTGCCACTCTACCCCTATATGGGTATGGGGCCTATCTAGATGCTTGAACTTGTTAGTGTATGCTTTATTCCAAAGTGCTATAGAGGAGCGGATTCTCTGAACCGAAGTGTCGCCAGGAGAGGGAAACGGGACATACACAGTGTGGGATTAATTTTCCCTCCGGATGCGACAGCTGGGCCTCCCGACTAGGCAGGGCGGGACCTGATGCCGGGGAGACAACCCATCTGAAGTAATGAGCATATACTAGCTTGTGTCAGAGTGGACAGTTAGGATCAAATTCTCTGGTGCTTGCATATCGCTGTGACGATCCATGGGTGGTCCATGGCAGAGTTTTGGATCTAGTGGATGTGTACACCTCTGCAGAGTACAACTTTTTCGAAGAAGCCGCGTCCTCGGATATGGGCAGTTGAATGGCCATGTAGCTAGCATTGTGTCAATGTTTTTCAAAAGGATGTTTTGAAAAGGAGTTTTGAACTCGGGAAGTTCGGAAAGGAAGGAAAGCTTGTACCGTGGAGGTACTGATGATGGAAAGCCAGAAGTTGTTTTACAAACAAAAAAAGTTTTGCAAATAAAACTTTTCAACTCTAAGCAAGAATTCTGGAAACTGATTCCAAGAAGTTTTGCAAAGAGAAAATTCCCTTTTAAACAAAAGTTTAACAAAACCTCTTGTACATGTGATATCTACAAGAGAAATAAAACTATATTATTTTCTTCTGAAGTATCTTCTTCAACGAAGGTACAGATTAATTTGACTGCAACTGTGGTGTCATCCTATATGAACATCATTGATAGTGAACCCTATTTATAGCCTACCTATTCCACCATATAAGCATACCTGCATTTTGGTAAGTCACATGATGGATGTCTTGCTGAGTACATTCAAATGTACTCATTATGGTTTCGCCCCTGGTATCTACTTGCCAGACTTTGAGAAGGAGTCTTCAAAGAAGATCAACGAGGAGGAGTACGAAGCTGATGGCTTTGCGAACTAGGATCGTCTCCGGGTCAGCAGCCTCTAGGTTAAGGCGTGACTTGGGCTCTACTTCGTTATGAGTGTTTAGTCTTCCGCTGTGTGTGTTGTGTGTTGCCCTGCGTGGCATCCGTTTAGGCTTGGTCAAGTGACCATGCCCCTTTTGTAAGTATTTATGCAACCGTGTAATGGATATTGTATCTGTGTACCAACTTGATATGTTGTTCACGACTGAATTCCTGGGATCGTGAATGTATGCATATCGAAGGTGTCCTTGAACAGTTTTTCGAAGGGCGGACCTTACAGAGTTGGTATCAGAGCTATCCTGACCTTAGGAGACCTTAGTTAGCATGGACGTCAGATAGGAAAGGAAAGTATTTTTGGGTAAGAATATATTTAATATCTAAATTATTCTTATCTAAGGGAGTTTTAACTATAGTTTCCATCCTTATTATCTTTTCAAAACGTTCTAAAACCTTATCTCTCTGGGTTAAGAGTTTATTTCTTGCTTGTTTGCAACTGCCCCGCTCTTGTTTTTGAAATATTTCTCGTGTTTAGATTTTTCTGTCAAAAAAAATAAAATAGTTAGTGTTTCAAAAACAAACTTTTTGCACAATCTTACCCATGCTTGTATACTTGGCAATGTCTCGAGAAAGACCCAACTATTGGTCTATCCGAAAAAAAGAAGCATCTTAAAATTTTGCACACTGTTACCCAACTTAAACTATACCTAAAGCCTTGGTATAGATGACAGTTGCCTTCACCAAATCTTTCTGGTTAGGTACGCATGCACCTTGCTACCGCCGCTTTGAGGAGGATTTGATCAAGATGACTCGTCTTATCGGTCGCCTAGTACCTAAGTTGAAGATTTGGAGGAACAACTACGCGCTTCCTCGAGCACTTAGGATTGCCGCAGGATATTAGGATGTTGTGTTATTTCCACCCCAGACGCTTGTTTGTGTTTGTGTTGTGTGAACTCTGTTAGACCTATGTTTGTGCTAGTTGTGTTGTAAGCCTTCTGATGTAGCCTTGTGAACCCTTAAGATAAGTTATGCTTGTTAAGCCTCGTTTTTCACATGCGTGTTAATCTTGGTTTGAGTTGGCTTTAGTTTCTTTGATGGTTGCTTGTTGTCGTGTTATCTACCGTTCTCATATCCGCTATGAACCGGTATATGTCACGAGCCTTTAAAACCAAAACCACCTTTAGTTGCTCTCGTCTTACACCGTTCTTTGTCTTCAGCATGGCCAGCGATCTACCTCCGTCACCTGAGCCGACAGTTGCTCAAATGTTTTCTCTGTTGAGAGAAGAGAGTGAAGCCGCTCGTGCTGAGCACATCGCCACCCATGCTATCCTGGAGCATTTGACTCAGCTTGTCTTCACCAATGCTGAGGATATTGGGTTCCTTATGAGAGGATACCAGCAACTGCTTGCTGAAGAGAGACGCAAACGAGAGATGGTGACGCCAGGAGAAACTAGTCTATGGGTGACTCGCAGCGTTTTGCCTGCAATGCCACAATCTTCAAGGAGACGGGTGAAAGTCAAGCCTAAAACCATGGGTTGCTTTACCTGTGGACAGGAAGGACACTTTGCTCGTGATTGTCCCGAGAAGAACCGTATTCTAGCTCATCCTGAAGAACCCCAAGAAACCCAAGGTCCAGCCCAGAAGAAATGCAAGAATCAGATGAGTGGACCTCGAGACCGAGATGATGTTGCAGGAGCATCTGCAACTCATGCCATAACCAATGGTACGTTTCAAACCACACCTGTGAACCCCCTTGTTTTGTTTATCGTCGTACCCTGAGAAACCCGACGTAAATGGAACACTAGAAGTGTCACGTCGGACTCAATAAAATCTTAAAATAGTTAACGATACTAACGAAAATCTCATCTAATTTTAGTATAACACCCTACCGAGTAAATTAAATTTTTGCCACATAAAACTGTTGCCACCCTACAGAGTTAGTAAAATGGTTTCATCTAATTCTAGTTGGAAACCTTACTAAATTGGTAATATAACCTCATCTCTTAAGCTTAGAACCCTACAGAGTTGGATCATCAATGTTCTTTTTAATACCCTACAGAGTTGGATCATCAGTTTTCTTTTTAGTATCCCCGAATGGATACCAAGAAGCCGAGTAGCTTGCCAGCCGGGACGCCAAAGGTGCATTTAGTCGGATACAGCTTCATTTTGTACTTGCGCAAGTTGGCAAAGGTTTCCTCAATATCACTAAGCAGAGTATGTGTTTTATTCGTTTTGATGACAATGTCATCTACGTACACCTGCACATTCTTGCCAATTTGATCATGCAAGCATTTCTGCATGCATCTCTGATAGGTAGCCCCAGCATTCCGCAACCCAAAACACATGACACGATAGCAATAAGCCCCGTACGGGGTAATAAAGGCAGTCTTTATTTGATCAGCAGGGTTGAGAGCTATCTGATGAAAACCAGAGTAGGCATCTATGAAAGACAAAAGCTCACAACCAGCAGTGGAATCGATCACCTGATCTATGCGTGGTAGCGGAAATAGATCCTTGGGGCAGGCCTTGTTCAGGTCGGTGTAGTCCACGCACATACGCCATGCGGTGTCGGCCTTGGGGTCCTCCTTGTTCTTATCAACCATCACCGGGTTGGCTAGCCAGTCCGGATGCAATACCTCCATGATAAAGTGGCTTATCAGCAACTTGGTGATCTGATCACCGATAGCCTTCCTTCTCTCATCACCAAAGCGGCGCATAGCCTGCTTAACCGGCTTGGCGTCATGCCGCACATGTAGCGAGTGCTCAACCAACTCCCTCGGGACACCCGGCAAATCCTCATTGGACCAGGCAAAGACGTCCCGATTCTCACGGAGGAAGTGGATGAGCTCGCTTTCCTATTTCTCACCCAACCCGGCGCCAATGATGGCAACACGGTCTGGGAACTCAGGGTCAACCTGGACCTTCTTTGTCTCCTGGGACGCCTGGAACGCAGTCCCGTACTGGGAACTCGGCATGCCAGGCGCACCGACTTGCGCTGCTTGCGCCATAGCCACCACCTCGTACATCTTCTTCTTCTCGGCAGAAATGACCATGGATTCCGCCAGCTGAGAACTAGCAGAGGCACACTCCAAAGACCTCTTGTAATCACCCGAGATGGTGCTGACTCCATTGGGACCAGGGATCTTCATCTTCAGGTATGCAGCGTGGGTAGAGGCCATGAACTTGCTGAGGGCAGGCCTACCGAGTAGAGCATGGTAGGGGCTCTGAATATCAACTACCTCAAACTGCAAGCTCTCAGTGCGGCAGTTCTCCCTGGTACCGAATAGAACATCCACCCAGATGCGGCCGATTGGAGCACAAGATACTCCCGGCACAATGCCATGGAAAGTGGTCCTGCTGGGTAGCAACATGTTCTCGGCAAGGCCGAGCTTCTCCAGTGTATCTCTGTACATGATGTTGATGCTGCTGCCGTTGTCTATCAGGACCTTGCTGAACCTGACATTCTTCTGAGTACCCAAGAAGGTAGGATCCACCATGAAAGCATAGCTACCCGGGTTGGGAATCACCCTAGGATGATCAGCTCTGGACCACGTGATCTCTTGGTTGCACCAGTGCAGGTAGTGAGGCACAACAGGGATCACAACATTGACCTCCATCGCACGCCTGTGCAGTGACTGCTTGTCGGCGGGCTCGGTGACGAAGATCATGTAGCTCTCATGGTGTTCCTGGTACTGGTTGCGGTCTTCCCCACCATTGTTGCCGTTGTTGTTGTTGTTATAGTTCATGTTGTTGTTGTTGTTGTTGTTGTTGTTGTAGTTGCGGTTGTTGCTGTTGTTGTTGTTGTTGAAGTTGCGGTTGCCGTTGTTGTTGTTGTAGTTGCGGTTGCCGTTGTTGTAGTTGTGGTTGGCTCCCTGAGCCACTTGGTTCACGTTCTCCCTTCTCGGAAACACTGCAGGCCTGGGAGCAGCTGCCCGAATAGGCTGCACATTGGCATTCGCAGCTGGCAGAGGAGGAGGAGGGGGCAGGTCTTCATTCTTGATTAGGTCCCACCAGCTGCACTGCCGGCTAGTGTGGTTGGCTGGCCTACTCGGATGCCGAGTATGGAAGCTGCACGGCCCAACCTTCATGTTCTCAAATATGAAGCTCGGAGCTGGATCCGGGTTGCCGCTACCCTGCTGGGGAGCATTGTATGGATTCTTGATGCCTTGGCCCTGATTCTGGTTTTGCCCGTACTAGGCTCCAACAGTTTTTTGCCTTTGGCTACTCCCAGCAGCCGTAGTCACAACATTCACCTCCTCGGGATCATACCGAGTATCAATCCGGTCACCTCTGCGCTTGTTGCGGAAATCATTGCGCTTGTTGTTGTTATAGTTCTTCCTTCTCGGCTCAGGAGAATCAAGCAGAGGCTGAGTTGGGTCGCCGAGTGCATACATATCTGCAATCTTGATCGTCTCGGCGAGCGTACTCGGCATCTCGCGCTGCAGCTTCTGCCATAACATGCTGCCATGCTTGCAGCCCTGAGCAAACCAAGTTATGGCCTGGGCCTCATTCACACCTTCACAGGTGTTCCTCAAAGTACTCCACCGAGTAAGATACTCGCGGTCAGTCTCCTCTTCCCGCTGCTTGCAAGCGGATAGCTGCTGCGGCCTATTCGGCCTCTTGTACGTGCTGGTGAAGTTGCTGATGAAGGCTTCCGAGAAGTCTAGCCAGTAGTTGATACTGTCCTTGGGCAGGTTGTTGAGCCAAGTCCGAGCTGGACCCTCTAGCATTTGCGGAACATACCGCACAACCCATCTCCGGTTGCCGCCTGCAATATGCACAGCGGTAACATAGTCACTCAGCCAGTCTTCCGGCTTGGTGCTGCCATCATAGCACTTGGTCCCTCTAGCCAGCTGGAAATGGCTCACGGATGGCTCCTCCATGATGCGGCGACCAAAGCAATCTGGGCCAGGCGGCCCCCTGTTCTCGAGTTGCGCAGACCTATTGATACGGTCCAACGTGTACCTTGCATCACTGGGCTCCAACATGCGGTCACCCAGATGGTCAGTGACATCTCTTGGGTCAGCATAGCCGGCTAGCCCCATTGCCGAGTAGCCATCATCATATCTGTCCTCCTGCACAAATGCGGGCTGCACCACCGGGATGGCTGCTGGCGCAGCCGCACATGGCTGTGCTGCAGCTGGCTGCTGCGTCCTCTGCCGAGTAGGCTGGGCGGCAGGATGCCGAGAAGGTCCTGCATGATTTCCATCTTGCCTCTTGCTGTGAGCTTTATGGGCTTGATAGCCCGCTCCTGCAGTAGTGTGTTTCTGACCGGGTTGTCGCGGCACAGCGTGCTGTTTCGCGGCGAGAGCCGGGTCGTACACCTGCATCTGTCTACTCTTCCCAGAGTGCACACTCTGGTCCCTCTCATTGTCGGGAAGCGGCGATGAGGCCTGATCCGTAGATCTGACCGCACGTGAGTGCACAATCTGAGAAGCGCCAGCACCCGGATTGGCTTTCCGGAACTCCTCATTCTGCCTAGCAGCCTCTAGCACTAGCTCATTGAGCCTCTCCTGCTGCCTAGCGCACGCGTCGCCGGCGAGATTTGGCAACTCAGCAGCCACAGCCTCTGCAGCCCTAAGCGTTTTGGCGGGGGTACTATACTTGGGCCTCGTAGCAGTGTTTAAACTAGCAGACTGGCTAGCGGCCCCACCAACTACTGCCATCTCAGCGCCTAAGTTGGCACGAGTAGCGCCTAGCTTGCTAGGCTTCCTAACCACAGGAGTAAAGCCGTGGGCCCTGTTGTACTCATTTTGGTCTAGGTTAAGCTCAAGCCTAACCTTCTCCAGCTCTAGGTGCTCCGCGAGTAGCGCTTGACGCTGCTGGTCGAGCTGCGCCCTCATGGTCATGAGCTCAAGCTCGGTGGGAGGCGGCATGCCCATCCGCACGGCAGATGCCGGTATCGTCGTTGTCGTGGAAGGAGGTATGTAACCCGGAATGTTGTGGGCGCCTCGTAGGGCTTTTGAACTTTTGCGCCAGCACTTGGGCCAGCAGGTTCCTCGATGACTCCCGCGGTAGCGGCCGCGCCCTTCCCGGCATCGGTAGCCGGGCCTTTCATCATCACCTCCACGCTGTCCGCAGAGCAGCCAGTTGGCTTCCCGCGGGCAGTGAGCATAGCAGGAGGATCTTCCGCGACGAGCACCACCTCTGGGAACTCGCGGATGACGGTGGTGGCGACGTAGACCAGGTGCATGCCGAAGGAGATCACCGAGCCGCCTGCCGGGATGGGTTTACCGCCGAAATCTCCGGCGTTGTCGGTGACGAAGTCGAAGGAGCCGAATCTGTGGACAAGGCCACAGACCACGCGCTCCCCCGTAGCAGAAACAAGTCCCGTCCGAACATGAACTCCAGCCAGCGCTGCTGGTAGCCCGACGGTGGGCGCCAACTGTCGTGGTGGTATCACGACAGATGCCATAGGATGGCTAAAGGTTGGGGCCGATGGACGCTGGAGGTGATCGGGGAGGGATCACACGGCGAGTAGCCGCGTGTAGGATGTCTCAAGCACTTTAAACAACAAGATCTTACCCAGGTTCAGGGCCCTCGTGTGGAGGTAACACCCCTACTCCTGCCTTTCTCTCTATATGTGTGTGTTCCGAGTAGCCAAATTACAAATCAGGCCTTCAGCCGAGTAGCCACTCAGCTGCTCTCTCTAGCTCTAATGTTGTCTCTGGTAACAAATGATCTCTCGCATAACGTCCCTCGCGCAGGAGGAGGCAGGGCACCTTATATACTGGTGCCCAGCCGAATAGAAAAATACTATAAGGTACGACTGATGGGACAGGCACACTGCAGAACAGAGCACGCCTCCGGCTTCTCGCTGACGCGGGTGCGGGAAGTCGTCACGCCGTTCGGAGATGGGACCTGTCCACCTTGTCAGTGAGATAGGGTAGGCCCCTAGAGCTGTCCTGTCCCCTCTGTCAGTGACAGGACTTGACAGATGCCTGCCGCACTGTAGCCACACCGTAGCGCGGATAATCACGCGCTCCGTAAGTTGAACCGCACGCCGGTACGGACGCAGGATACGCGGGATCCCTTGTCAGAACGGCTCCATTGACTTCTGGCCCGAGTAGGATCACACTCCCTCTACTCGGACCAACTCCTCTACTCTGACGAACATAACTTCCTTGATTTCTCCTCTTGGCCATTGGTGGGTACGGCCGGATAGAAACCTACCGGGTAGCAAGTACCGGGTAGCCATCTACCCGGTCAAACATCATCTTGACCTTGCCTTTAGCACTTGCCTTACCCCTACTCGAGGGTAACCCCCCGACAGTTGGGAATATGCCCTAGAGGCAATCATGTATGATGTAATTCCCAATGTATTCATAAACTTATTAAGTCGTTCTTGTTTTGAACATCTGATGTATGTCATTGAATATGTGATTCGATTGTGGAACTATGTATTCATGTTGTTCATGCTAAATTGTCCTTGGTCATTAAGGTTGTGCTGGACACACACCCTAGACTAATGTGAGTGTTGGCTGATAACTCGGTTCCACTTGTCATGGGCATGGCGATGCCATTCCAACGTTCACAGACTTGGCTAAAGAGTTTAGCAAGTCGGACTGACCCATATTGAGATGCAACGAGTAAGTCGTCATTTGCATGTCTCAATCAATGTAATCCTTAGACATGAGGTTGTCGCACAATCCGAGTTGTGGATCACCGACTTAGGTTTTGTCAAACGTTGTTCTATGACAAGGTAGTTATAAAGGCAGAGTTCGGGTCGAATGAGAAGCAAGCTGCGTGATGTGGATAATAAAGATGGGATTTTGCCCCTCCGAATGGAGAGATATTCTTTGGGCCCTCTACAGTGATATGATTCCAGAAGCATGGCCATGCGTGACTCAGTTAAGTGTTAATTGGGTCTATTGACTAAGAGTTAGTCAGATGAATCATATATCATAGACCGAGAAGAGAGTTGAGCTATTAAGGGATGACGATAATTCGCCTATAGTTCGACAAGGTATATCGTGAGGCAAAAGGGACTAAGATGAAAGTCACATTGGAAAGTATGTCATCATGACTCTATGGCACTTGGGAGTCTGCACGTTCTGCTAGGAGCCGCTACCGATTGATCGATTGAGAGTTGGAGTCCAATCGTGTCTAAGTCGCCATGAGCTTGCAGGGTCGCACACTTAAGAGCGGGAGCAAGTGTATTGGTCGGGTTGGACCCGAACCGGAAATAGACTCGGTTTGTGAGTCGGACTCACAGAGGGAATGGGCCACAAGCATTGTGATGCCCACTACCACTCGCTATATAAAGAGGGGCACAGGTTGCCTAGCGGGCACGTTACTCCACTCCCATGCGTTGGGAACCCTAGCCCCACTCAGTCCAGTCGTCGCACCGGACGTAGCAGTCCGCCGTCGGAGCTCCTCCTCGCACGGTGTGGATACCGGCAGAGGTGTTGTACGTTCAGCACTTCGACGATCGCGGGATTGGATCGGCTGGATCGGATCGTGTGACTACACTGCATCGACGTGCTGCATCGATAATCCGCACCTGCGCGTCTAGTGGTAATCCTCGTGGCCTTCTACCTCGGCTAGATCTTGGAAGTACCGCGTAGAAAAGTTTTCGTTTATCTCTATGCGTTCCAACAGTGGTATCAGAGCGGAAGCTTCTGGTTTTAGGCTCGTGATCTTCACATATATGATATGTAGTAGCATTAGATTGGATCTAAATGCTGTTTTGGTGGTCGTTCTATGAGATAGATCGGTTTTGTAGAAGGTTGATTGAATCAATCGTACTCGGGGGTTAATGGATGATCTGGTTTCCGTGATCATACTGCTAAGGTTGTGAAACAACTTACCCCTACCGGTCGGTTTCCGCCATCGGGGTATACCGTGACACATAAATCCAGTTGCGGTGATCAAAGATCAAAGAGTTTGGTCGAATCGGAATACGGATCAGATTTGGGTAAAATTGTTTTATCCCATGAACAAATCCATATTCGGAATGCAGATGAGATCTGCGTTTTCCAAAATCATCGGGCGCTGCCCCTTCGATCCCCGCCCGCTATCCGGATAGCGGGACCGCCGGCTTCGCCCTGTCGTAGCGCCTTATATGTCGTTACAAGTTTCACAACGCTGGTAGATATCGTGTCTATGCATAACTTGTTTTTGCAGGAAGTTGTGAATGGTATGGCTTATGTGCATGTGATGTGTGTAATCCATATATGATCTGCGTATCATGTTTTTGTCAGCCGGCTGGAGCCTAGGTGTTGTCATTTTATTGTATAACGGCCTACGTGTCGGATTCTCTATGTAATTTTTCATTTACTAGCTAGTGTAGCTTGTTGGAGAACCCGGATGACATGCAAGTCGATGTACAAGTCGGCTACATGGAGTAAGATGGCACGTGACAAGAGTTGGCACGAGTCGACTTACAAGCTTTGTGGAGATGGAGATCACCATGAAAAGAGCCATACCATTTCACATTATAATTGCTTTATTTGTGTTATTGTTATGTCTCGTTTTACCTCTATTTAGATAGTTGGTAGATTTTAATCCCTCAAAGAAGGTCTAGTCGGTCGCCCTGCCAGTGCTTCACCATCACAAGTCGGACATTCTTGGTAGTGGGCTCATAAAATTGAGGTGCTACCAATTCTTTCCGATTAGATGGGTTTGAGTCGGACTCTTACAGCGGAACCACTTGGTAAGCTAGACGAGTCCATCACAACGGTTATGGGGCTCGGGGAGAGATAGGTTGGGAGCCGGGGCATGTGATGCCACCCAACTAACAGGAGTCGTATTGGATACGATTGGCAATTTGTTGCCTACCTAGATCACTTGACAGCTAGCGGTGATGCTAAAGCTTACTAGTCGGCTTGCTTATTTAGGATCTTGAATCACTCAGCAACCATCGGAGGGGTGTTGGTTCTAGTGGGAGCATAAGTATTAAAGCGTTTAATATGCCTGCTCTTTTATGAATACATGTCTTAAGTGTTTTGCATATTTTCTGTTGTAGATCAATGGCACCTAGAAACATTCCTCAGTTGTCCACTTTTGCGTTGAGGTCAATCCTAGAGAAAGATAAGCTTAATGGAACTAATTTCACCAACTGGTACCGTAATATGAGGATAGTCCTCAAGCATGACAAGAAAGAACATGTTATAGAAACTCCACTTCCAGAAGAGCCTGATGATGATGCGACTGTCGCTGTCATGAATGCCTACCGTAAGACTAGAGATCAGTCTACGGAAATTAGCTGTCTTATGCTTGCACACATGGAACCGGACTTGCAGCATCAGTTCGAGAATGTTGAGGCCTACGATATGATCGAAAGCCTCAAAAGTATGTTCCAGGCTCAGGCAAAGACCGAGAGGTATCAAGTCTCTCAAGCTTTGCTGGGCTGTAAGCTCAAAGACGGTGATCCACTGAGTCCGCATATAATCAAGATGACTGGTTACATGCAGTCTCTGGATCGGCTGGGCTTCCCAATTAACAAAGAGTTCGTTACTGATATAATTCTGAACTCTCTTCCTAGTACGTATGGTCCGTTCATTTCGAACTACCACATGCATGGTATGGATAAGAAGTTCACTGAATTACATTGGATGCTAAAAAGGGCAGAGGCTGATCTCAAGAAAGGCGCCAGTCAAGTGTTGATGGTGCAGAATAAGGCTAAGTTCAAGAAGAGTTCTTGGACTAAGAAGAAGAATGATAAGTCAGGAGGCAACGCCCATGGCCCTGTCCAGAGCGCTTCCTCAAAGACTAAGGCATCTCCTACAGCCGGAGCCAATTGCTTCTATTGCAAGTAGGATGGCCACTGAAAGAGGAACAACACCAAGTATTTGGCTGACAGAGCCAAGAGTGGAGGTGTGACTTCCAACTCAGGTATGCTTTTGTGCAATGTTATATACATTTATCTTGCTGATGCACCTAACAGTTCTTGGGTATATGATACCAGATCAGTTATTCACATATGCAACTCGTTGAAGGGACTGGTAAGAACTAGGAGCGTGGCAAGAGGAGAGGTTGATATTCGGGTCGGCAACAAGACGAGAGTCGCTGCGTTGGAAGTCAGCACGATGCAACTTCATTTACCTTCAAGATTTTTAATGGAGATGAATAATTGTTATTATGTTCCAGTGCTTAGTCGAAACATTATTTCCGCCTCATGTTTGATGAGACAAGGTTATGAGTAGAATATTAAGAATAATGGTTGTTCTTTATATTTGAAAGATATGTTTCATGGCTTTGCACCCGTTCAGGACGGGTTATTTATTTTGAATCTTGATAGTGAATCGGTCTATAACATAAATGTGAAAAGGTTGAAACCAAATGATCCGAATATGACTTACTTTTGGCACTGTCGGCTTGGTCATATAAGTTGGAAGCGCATCAAGAACCTCCATGATAATGGACTTCTAACTTCGTATGACTTAGAGTCATTAGAGACATGCGAATCATGCCTACTCGGCAAAATGACCAAGACACCTTTTGCAAGGAGTTGTGAAAGGGCGTCCGACTTGTTGGAACTAATACATAGTGATGTATGTGGTCCAATGAGAACGACAACCAGAGGTGGTTATGAGTACTTCATTACCTTCACTGATGATTTGAGTAGGTATGGATATATCTACTTAATGAAACATAAGTCGGAAGCTTTTGAGAAATTCAAGGAATTCCATAGTGAGGTACAAAATCAGCTCGGAAAGAAAATAAAGTTTCTACGGTCGGACCGTGGAGGCGAGTACATGAGCCATGCGTTTGATGACCATCTAAAGAGTTGTGGAATAGTTCCTCAACTCACTCCGCTGGGTACACACCGCAGAGGAACGGTGTATCGGAACGGAGAATTCGGACCTTGTTGGACATGGTACGATCAATGATGAGTCTGACAGATCTACCTTTGTCATTTTGGGGTTATTGTCTAGAAACTGCAGCGTTCACACTAAACATAGTAGCATCAAAGTCAGTAGAGAAGATACCGCATGAGATGTGGAGTGGCAAAAGGCCAAGTTTGTCTTTTCTTAATATTTGGGGTTGTGAAGCATTTGTCAAGCGACTTCAGTCGGACAAGCTCACGCCCAAGTCGGATAAGTGTATTTTTGTGGGGTATCTGAGGGAAACCTTGGGGTACTACTTCTACAACCGAGAAGAGGGCAAAGTGTTTGTCGCTCGGAATGGTGTCTTCCTTGAGAAAGAGTTTCTCAATCGGGAAGTCAGTGGGAGCAAAGTGAAACTTGAAGACATTCGAGAGGAACCGTCTAGGGGCGAGTCGGCAAGGGCCTTGGAGGTTGAGCTGGTCGTCGTACCTACACCGGTAACAATACCTGAACCACGAAGATCTGCCAGACTACAAAATGCTCGTGATGTTTTACTGTTAGACAGTAATGAGCCGGCAACTTATTCAGAAGCGATGGTGGGATCTGATTCCGAGTCATGGCTTGGAGCCATGAGATCCGAGTTAAAGTCCATGGATGAAAACCAAGTTTGGAATTTGGTTGATCTGCCTGACGGTGCAAGACCCGTTTAGTGCAAATGGGTCTTAAGAAGAAAACTGATATGGATGGAAATATTTCCGTCTATAAAGCACGACTTGTCGCAAAGGGGTTCCGACAGGTTCAAGGAGTTGACTATGACGAGACCTTCTCGCCAGTAGTGATGCTTAAATCAGTTCGCATCATGTTAGCCATAGGAGCCTATTTCGACTATGAGATATGGCAGATGGATGTCAAGACGGCTTTCCTTAATGGAAATTTAACTGAGGACGTGTATATGATACAGCCTGAAGGTTTTGCCGATCCAGCTAACACTGACAAGGTATGCAAACTTCAGAAATCCATTTATGGATTGAAGCAAGCATCTCGGAGTTGGAACATTCGCTTTGATGAGGTGGTCAAATCGTTTGGCTTCATCAATAGCGATCATGATTCTTGTTTATACAAGAAGTTTAGTGGGAACAAAGTAAATTTTCTAATCTTAGATGTGGACGACATATTACTGATGGGAAACGATGTCATGATGTTGCAAGAAATCAAAGAATCATTGGAAAGGAGTTTCTCTATGAAGGATTTGGGTGAGGCGACTTACATATTAGGAATCAGGATCTATAGAGATAGATCAAGGCGGCTCATTGGATTGAGTCAGAGTACATATCTGGACAAAGTTTTGAAGAAATTCAAAATGGAAGAGTCTAAGAAGGGGTTCTTACCGATGTCCCATGGTATAAAACTTAGCAAGACTCAGTGTCCTTCGACGATTGATGAGCGAAGTCGGATGAGTGTGATTCCGTATGCTTCGGCAATCGGATCCATCATGTATGCCATGATTTGTACTAGGACAGATGTTTCCTATGCTCTAAGTGTAACGAGCAGATACCAGGCTGACCCTGGCGAAGCCCACTGGGCAGCGGTTAAAAACATCCTTAAGTACTTGAGAATGACTAAGGAAATGTTCCTAGTTTATGGAGGTGATGAGGAATTCAGTGTAAAGGGTTACACGGATGCAAGTTATCTCACTGACTCAGATGATTCTCGTTCGCAATCTGGATACGTGTTCGTAATGAACGGAGGGGCTGTGAGCTGGAAGAGTTCCAAGCAAGATACCGTGTCTGCATCTACAACAGAGGCTGAGTATATTGCTGCCTCGGAGGCTGCAAAGGAAGCTGTTTGGAACAGGAACCTCCTGATGGATCTTGGTGTGGTTCAGGGCGCGACCAATCCTTTGTACGTATATTGTGACAACAATTGTGCTATCGCACAAGCCAAGGAACCTAGACAACACCAGAAGAACAAACATATACTCATGCGTTACCACCTCATTCGCCAGTTTGTCGAACAAGGTGATGTCAAGTTATGCAAAGTACACACGGATGCAAACATTGCAGATCCGTTGACAAAGGCGCTACCACAGCCAAAGCATTAGGCGCACATGAGAGGTATGGGCATTCGATGCCTAGGCATATGATGTCGAGATGATTGACTCTAGTGCAAGTGGGAGACTGTTGGGAATATGCCCTAGAGGCAATCATGTATGATGTAATTCCCAATGTATTCATAAAGTTATTAAGTCGTCCTTGTTTTGAACATATGATGTATGTCATTGAATATGTGATTCGATTGTGGAACTATGTATTCATGTTGTTCATGCTAAATTGTCCTTGGTCATTAAGGTTGTGCTGGACACACACCCTAGACTAATGTGAGTGTTGGCTGATGACTCGGTTCCACTTGTCATGGGCATGGCGATGCCATTCCAACGTTCACAGACTTGGCTAAAGAGTTTAGCATGTCGGACTGACCCATATTGAGATGCAACGAGTAAGTCGTCATTTGCATGTCTCAATCAATGTAATCATTAGACCTGAGGTTGTCGCACAATCCGAGTTGTGGATCACCGAGTTAGGTTCTGTCAAACGTTGTTCTGTGACAAGGCAATTATAAAGGCAGAGCTCGGATCGAATGAGAAGCAAGCTGCGTGATGTGGATAATCAAGATGGGATTTTGCCCCTCCGAATGGAGAGATATTCTCTGGGCCCTCTCTAGTGATATGATTCCAGAAGCATGGCCATGCGTGACTCAGTTAAGTGTTAACTGGGTCTATTGACTAAGAGTTAGTCAGATGAATCATATATCACGGACCGAGAAGAGAGTTTAGCTATTAAGGGATGACGATAATTCGCCTATAGTTCGACAAGGTATATCGTGAGGCAAAATGGACTAAGATAAAAGTCACATTGGAAGGTATGTCGTCATGACTCTATGACACTTGGGAGTCAGTACGTTCTGCTAGGAGCCGCTACCGATTGATCGATTGAGAGTTGGACTCCAATAGTGTCCAAGTCGTCATGAGCCTGCAGGGTCGCACACTTAAGAACGGGAGCAAGTGTATTGGTCGGGTTGGACCCGAACCGGAAATGGACTGAGTTTGTGAGTCGGACGCATAGAGGGAATGGGCCACAAGCGTTGTGAAGCCCACTACCACTCGCTATATAAAGAGAGGTGCAGGTTGCCCAGCGGGCACGTTACTCCACTCCCATGCGTTGGGAACCCTAGCCCCACTCAGTCCAGCCGTCGCACTGGACCTAGCAGTCCGCCGTCGGAGCTCCTCCTCGTACGTGTGGATACCGGCAGAGGTGTTGTACGTTCAGCACTTCGACGATCGCGGGATTGGATCGGCTGGATCGGATCGTGGGAGTACACTGCATCGACGTGCTGCATCGATAATCCGCACCTGCGCGTCTAGTGGTAATCCTCGTGGCCTTCTACCTCGGCCACATCTTGGAAGTACCGCGTAGAAAAGTTTTCGTTTATCTCTACGCGTTCCAACAGTCTTCTCCCCTCCACATCATCGACTGCGTATCTTATGCTCTCTCCTCTCTTCCCTCCCGCAGTCACAGCGGGAGTGGCGTGGACACAAGTGATGACGCGGACGCTGATGACTGGAGTTGTTGCCGATGTGTTGCTGTAGACGTAGCCCGTGATGTCGATGTCGAGGTAACCGATCGTGATGTAGCCGTAGTCGAGGTAGTAGTGGTCGATGTAGTACTCGTCGTAGTTGTTGTAGCCGCAATGCTGGAGGCGCAAAAAATTACGCGATGTGTATGACGGTGCTGCAGTTTTGTTTTCTTTACGACGTTTCACACCATGAGAGGTACCGTCGCGGGGGCGTCTTGAACATGTCAGAGGACGCGGTCGTAGGTCATAAGTGAGTCCACCAGTTTTGCCAGGACTGGGAGAAGCTCACAAGCACACAACGGTTTTGCCAGAACCGTGTGCGCGGTCATAGGGGTTTTCACAATAGTGATGCCGGATTGTCGATGCAGTGTTAGCCGTCGGACGCGGTCGATACCGTCGTCGGTGTCATTGCGTCTTGCAGTAGTACTGTCAGAGGACGCGTGTCCAGCCTTGTGGACGTCGTAGTTGTAGCGGCGGCAGCAGCGTTGACGAGGTTATTGATGAAAACCACGTGATGTAGACCTTGGCGATGTAGTGTCGGCGATGAGGTAGTAGGCGTGAGGTTGTACGTCGCTTGGAGGCGTCCCTCGTGGCGACGATGATGTAGATGCCTTATTGTCGAAGAAGTTGAGGAAGTTCCACACCGGTCTGTGTGTGGTGTCGCTTCTCGTAGATGTGCTCGACGAAGATATTGGATCATATAGTGGCGTAGTCGTATAGTTGTTGTCGATGTTCGGTTTGGTGTAGTCCGGCTCGTTGCAGTGCAGGTTTGCTTGATGTAGTTGTTCGCTCACCGTCGTCGTAGTTGTGCGGCTCAACACGATCATGACCCTACAGATCGATGTTGTCCTCTTTTTTTTTTGCTTGGCTTTTGTCAACGAAGAGCCACCGCATGGCCTCTTGTGCTTTTCTCTCTCCTGACTACATGGAACACGGTACATACATGCCCATGGCCAGCCACCACGGTGCGTGTGGAGGCATGCATGGTAGAATCGTATTTACCTGCGGCTGGCTCTTGTTGCTTCGGGACTTGTGTTGGTGTAGTTGATCCGGTGAGAGCCTAGCGTGGCAGTAGGAGCCGATCAGGTCCAGAAATCTGTGTCCGTTGTCCGCATGTTGGGTGGCCGAGACGAAGGTCACGCTGACGGCGGTCGTCAGAAAGCCGATCTTGCACTGATTTTCGCCGGAGGAGGACCGTGGGATCTAGAAATTTTATTTGTCTAATTGGATATAATCTACGGGATTGGGAATTTCGAAAATTGTCTAAACTCTAATCTAAAGAACCGATCCGATCATTGATCGAAACCGGGTGCCGCGCCCCCGAGGAGAGATCTCCCCGGGGCGGCGGGCTGTGGAAGTGTTTAGAAACCTAGGATCGGCGCCGTGAGGCTAACCGCTCTGATACCATATAGAATTGTTGCACTATCCATATAGACCAAAAGTCCGAACTGATGGAAAGGGGCTAGGCGTGTATTTATATTTCAACACACTTGAGCCCGAACCAAAAATCTTATGGGAATTTTACCGTTGTTGCTTCTAGTACTTCCGTTTCTTAAAACAAAGCGTGTATTTTTTGTCTAAAATCATTAAAGTCACTTTGACCAATGTTATAGACAAAGATAGAAAATTTTACAAGATTACGAAAATATATTCTATGACTAGTCTGTTGATATTGATTTGATATTCTAAATGTTTATAGTTTGTTCGATACGATTGGTAAAACCTGGTATGGGGAACGGAGGGCGCTGGCGCTAGACGTGTCACTTCTACCTGAACTTGTGGATTGGTCTTCGTACAATGTTCATGGTGTCCAATTGGGGTATTATGTCTACTTGTGGAACACACTCGTAGCAACACGGTCAATTTTCAATGTCATTGTTGCTAGATTTCTTGTTTAACTGTAGAATAAAGATATCTCCAATGCCTAGATGTACGAGAAATGTATCACTACTTTTGCCTAGATATGTCTACAATATATACTCCTTCCGTCCTATATTAATCATCGTGGATTTGTCAAAATATGGATGTAACGATTAATTCGAGAGCGGAGGGAGTACATCCAATGCACGAACACTGCAACGACACGTGGTTGATGCTGGAGACATCACACGTGGGCGATGAGAGGCATGGGTTTGATTTGAGAAGACAGAAGCAGAGGGAGAGGAACTGCATGAGGATAAAATGGCAAGAACATGCAATGGCAGAAGGCAAAACAATTGTCTGTCTCCCGTGGGAAATTGGTTACTCGTCTACCATTGCTCATATCCATGGTTTTCAGAATGGAGCATACTCCCTCCGTCAACTTTTAATCTACATTCTAGACTATAAATTTGACTCATTTTAATCTACATCCTGACTCTGCACATTAATTCTCTCCTTGGTAATCAACATCGACACATAAAACGAAGTGTTAGAGATATATTAGGTGTACGTATCTTTGGTAGTTTAGGATTTGTATCAATCTCCTACTCTATCTCTACGAGACTTCTTGTCCTCCAAGTTTGTACCCCAATATATACTCGCCCATGAGGCTCAATAATACAACCACCATATTCCGCCAATCTCATCCTTCTACATGGTATCAGTCTAAACACGATCTAACCCTAGCCGCCGCCGCTGCCATCGTCGCCTCGCGCCGCCCCCGGGACGGATCTATGATCGTCGCCGGGGGCCGCGCCGCCCGTACCTAGGGTTCGTCCGCCGGTCCCGTAGATCAGCTGCCCTAGAGCGTCTTTCTCTCCGCCGGTCGCTTGGCCGGCGTTCTTTTTTTGGTTTTCCGATTCAAGATCGGTTTGCGTCGCCCGCCGCCACCGTCGATCCTCACGCGCCTCTACACCGACACCGGCGCGACTACCGGCCTCTTCACCGACACGGCGGAGTCACACGCCACGCGGCGGCCGTAATGGCCATTGTCCATGTGGCCTCTTCGCCGCCTCGGCGGCCTCGCGCGATGCGGCGGCCTTAACGGCCGCCTTCCGCGCGTATACCCGCCCGTCGCTTTGTGCCGGTCGTCATCGCCCTGCTCCGATCGGGACTCCTCCACTGCCCCGCCTTCACCGTGGCTGCCTCACACACGGAGCTGCCTTGGCCGCTCAGGCACGGCGCTGCGTTCGCCGCTCGGCCTCCACTATCCAGCCTTACGTCATCATCATCGTGCTGAGCGGCGCATCCTCCACCTCGCGAGCAAGCGGATTGATCACCCGCCCGCCCGCGATCCGTTCCATCCAGGCTGCGCGGCCGACCCGTACAGTCGTCTGCGTGCGCCTCCGCAGGTTCCCGTGAAGACCGTCCCTGAGTGTGCGTCTATCACCGATCGAGCAAACGGGCTGCCGCTGCGTCGTCCCATCGGGCCGTAGCGCCGCCGCCCCGTGGTTCTCACCGCGGCTACATCACCCCGCGCGTCGCCGCTCCTCCGGGCCGTAGCGCTGCATCACAGCGTCCCCGCCGTCGCCCCGAGCTGTTCCAGCGGTTCACTGGCGGTGCGCTGCCGCTGCGTCGTCCCTTCGGGCCGTAGTGCCACAGCACGCGGTGCCCGCCACCACGAGGTCGTTCCCGCGGTTGCCCTGACGGCGTGTTGCCGATGCGTCACCCCTTTGGGCTATAGCGCCGCAGCACACGCGGTCCAGGTCGCCGCCCCGAGGTCTTCCCGCCGTCGCCCCGAGACGCACGTCGCCGCTGCGTCGCTCTTCGAGCCGTAGCGCTACGGCGTGCGGTCCAGTCCGCCGTCCCTGCGCGTTGACCTCTTCGTGGTATGCGCCGTGCCGCCTCCCTAGGCGCGGGAACGCCACCGTCCGCGCGTGGTCTTTTTCGAGTTGTTGGGTTCTTCCTCGCCTACTACGAGCATCGCCGCCGCGCTTCTACACGTGACCGCCGTGGCCCTTCGCGGGCTACCGCCGCCGTGTCGCTCCTAACGGCAACCGACATGGCCCCCCCACGGGCTGCCTTTGGTTCCGCCGACTACATCGCCGTCCACCTCTTCCTCTGCTCCGACAACCGTGGTTGACATCGGCACCTTCTCCCCCACGCCGACTGGCGCTGCAACCGTCGTCGAGCCTTCGTCCACGACGTGTCCCCGGGCCCGGCAAGCCTGGTGCGACGCCTCGTGAACATCGACTTCGTCCTTCTACGCATCGTCGTCATCTTCCTCGACCACTTCCTCTGTTCCGACAACCGTGGTTGACATCGGCACCTTCTACCCCCACGCCGACTGGCGCTGCAACCGTCGTCGAGCCTTCGTCCATGACGTGTCCCCGGGCCTGGCAAGCCTGGTGCGACGCCTCGTCAACATCGACTTCGTCCTTCTACGCATGCCCGGTGCTGGTAACACTGGCGCGTGCCTTCGTCCACGACGCGTCCACGGGCTTGGCAAACCCGGCGCGACGCCTCGTCCATACCGTCTTCTTCCTGGCGCACCACTACTTCAACACCACTGCGCCTATGTCTAACTTGGCGCCTCCTTGCGCCCCGCGGCTACACGGCGACTACCTCGACACCGTCTACCCCGACTCGACATCGACCTCGGCGATCCTCGCACGGCTACCTCGACCACGGCTACACCACCCTACGCTCTCGGCTACCTCGACCTCGGCACATAGGGCTATCATCTCGCCTTGAGCACTCATCAGCTTCCTCTACGGTCCAAGCTCCAGCGCCGTGACACCGTCCACGATGTCAGTCCACTGGATTCTACTTCGGTTTCTCTCCAGTCTGACCGTCCGCGACGCTCCTGTTGTTCGCAACGCTGCCGCTACGACTGCGGGGGGATGTTAGAGATATATTAGGTGTACGTATCTTTGGTAGTTTAGGATTTGTATCAATCTCCTACTCTATCTCTACGAGGCTTCTTGCCCTCCAAGTTTGTACCCCAATATATACTCGCCCATGAGACTCAATAATACAACCACCATATTCCGCCAATCTCATCCTTCTACACGAAGCAATCTTGATTTCCGCATTGGAAGTCTTTATTTTAATGTGGCTTGGATTGGCTCTTCACATATCTAAGTAATAATTTTAAAAGACTTGTTAATTTTTATAACTTGTAGAATGTAGATTAAATTTGGACGGAGAGAGTACATAGTCCAGCGTAGATGGGAATATGAGTGGACAGTACATAGTAAATGCCATTTCATGGCAAAGTGGAAGACATTTAGCGCTATAGGATTGCTCAATGATGCTTGTTGAGGTGAATAATTTGCATGTTGAGAGGAATAGACTTAGGGCCTCTTTGGATTGAAAGATTTCATAATAATTTTGGAGAATTTCAATCCATAGAATTCTCTACTAAGTAATGCCTTTAGATCAAAAGATTGGTATCTCCAAATTTTTTATGGATTGCATTCCTACACACCAATTCCATAGGAATTTGAACATCTACTCTACCCTATTTTTTACACTCATGCGCGTAAGTTCGAGACATTTTATTTTGTTCCATCCAAATGACTATTCTTACAATTTTTATATGTTTTGTAAAATTCTCTGTTTTGTAGAAGTCTCTGTGTCAACTTGTTATGTTTTCCATTCCTATGTTCCTTAGCGGGTATTGCTCCTATTTAGAGATTCCACATATATGTGTAATATAGCTCTGATTTTTTTTGTGGCAATGGAGACAGGCTTTGTGGGCTACTCCACGCCACTCTGTCTCCGACTAACCGCCCCCGATCACGCCATGTCATGAACAAATCTAACGATAGCACGTGTGAAGTCGTTGAACATGTTGAAGGAAGAAAAGAGTTATTGAGTGTACGCGTTATTATTTTGATCTTTTATAGTAGTATATTTGTTGTCATGATTTTACACACATCGAGTAATTAGGTTGCTTGATGACAGTAATAATAAGGGAGCAGATATAGATATTAGTGTTTTTCTCTCCCCTAACGTTGCACTAGGGTTTTGCTCTCCTCCGGCGGCGTGATTCGCCATGAGTTTCTATCGACTAATCTACCGACAACCCTTCTTCTTCTCATCCTCCAACGACTCAGGCTGATCAAGAGGGGTCCTGGCGATCCTGCCCGGTCTTGGTTAGAAGAGTTTGAGAAAGTTAGGGCATCGGGAAGGTGATAACGGGGTTGAGCATGGATGCAGGAGGTCCGAGTGGTTTGGGAAACAGAAGGAAGGAGGAAGATGTAGAAGATCTGTTTAATAGACTGGATCTGCGGGAGGACGATGGAAATGGTTTTGTCTGGGAAGAGGAAACCGATCTACCATATATTGAGGCGAAGTGGCTGGCGATTGTCAGGGTGCATACAGACAAGGGTTTTAGCCCATCAGCCCTCTATGCGGAGATGAGATCAGCCTGGAATCCGGCTAAGGAGGATCGTTAGAGATTAATAGAGGACAATATTTTTACGGTGAAATTTGAGTGCTTGGGAGACTGGAACACGACAATGCTTGGGGTCCCTTGGCTATTTCGGAATCAAGCAGTAATTCTGAAGGAATATGATGGTTTCACGAACCCTAAGTCGATGGTGTTGGACACATTAGCAATTTGGGCGAGGGTAGTGAAGTTGCTAGATAATTACCTCAACGAGGTGGCAATCAAAGGAATGTGTAAGAAGATGGGTAACATTAAAGAAGTGTAAATTAAACTGCCGGCTGGTTATGTTGGAGTGTTTGTAAGAATTAGGGTGCAGGTGGATGTTAACAAGAAACTAGAGAGATTTGTTTTGATAACAAGGGCAGGAAAGAAGGACTGGTATCAACTGAAATATGAAAAATTTCCCATCTTTTGCAACAATTGTGGGCTCCTAGGCCACTAGTATGAAGAGTGCGGAATAGGGGAACATGATACTACCAAGTTTGAATGGGGAGACTTCGTATTAACTGAGGATTGGAGGAGCCGTAGTGGTAGAAGAGGCTCTAGTAAGGAAAAGGATAGAGGAAGGGGTTCTGCACCCTTCGGCAGGGGTTTTGGTAGAGGTACTAATCCCGATAAGAACTTATTGAGGAGGAACACGGGCGAGGGGACCTTCGATAGTGAAGAAAGTTGGAGGTGCAATGCAACCGGCATTGAAAAAATGATGCTTCTAATCCTTTGAGAAAGGATGGATTGAATGTGTCTGATGCAGATGTCACAGATGCTGCTATCAGTGCAAGGAAATGGCTGGCAATGGACTCGAACTTGAATATTGGTGTGAACTTAAATCTCGATGGAGCCTTAGTGCCTGTGGGCAAGTCCAATAGTGTGGCAGATATGGTGGATAAATTTGATGGGAGTAACAGTTCAGATCCTCTGGCTAACCCCCAGAAGAATGCTAACAAAAAGAAACAAAAAGGTGTGGATGGAGAGGCGATTGACAAGTCTGGGTCCGATTTTGGTGATAAATCAAATTCATCGGCGGCATCCCGTGGGCATGACCACCGGGAGCAATGAATATTTTAAGTCTGAACTGTCGGGGTTGCGGACGGCTCAAGACAGTTTGTGAGACTAGTGACCTAATTAGGTTGCAACGCCCTAGTCTGGTCTTTCTCTCGGAGACCAAGATGTCAGATAAGAGAGCTCAAGAACTGCGATGGAGATTTGGTTTCACTAATGCATTTGGGGTGAAGGCTGTTGGCTTGAGTGGTGGTTTGTTTATGTATTGGAACAATGATTCTAAGGCAACTCTGAAATCATTCAGTAAAACACATACATATCCAGAACTACGGTTTGGGGCAGGTGGAATGGCGCCTCATGGGTTTTTATGGGAACCCGGTGAGAGCGCGGAGGAAATTATGTTGGGACCTCTTAAAATACATGAGGAGGGAGTATGATAACCCTTGGATATGTGCAGGTGACTTCAATGAAACATTGTTTGCTACAGAAAAATTTGGTGGTACAGATAGAGAGGAATGGAAGATGGAAGGATTTAGAGAAGCCATTGAATATTGTCGGCTAGAGGATTTGGGTTATTATGGACTGCCATATAATAAGGATAATAGACAGCAAGGAGAGTGGAATATTAGAGTTTGTTTGGATAGAGCTTTGGGGGATGGTAAGCTCATAGAGTGTTTTGACAATACTATTGTTAATCACATACAATGTACTGAATTGGACCCCTCTGCGCTAAAGATTTCTGTGATAAGATCGTATTGGATAGATGAGGGGATGGATGGGAAGCCCTTCAGATTTGAAACTGCATAGACACGACACGAGAGGTATAACCAGGTTATTGAGGACTCTTGGCAAGCTGATGTTCAGAACATGCAAGATGTCTATGATGCATTAGGAAGTGTAAGGGAAAATCTGCACAGTTGGATCAGATTGAAGTTTGGCTTGGTTAGGAAACAACTCAAAACCTCACAAGGAAGACTTGAGAAGATAAGAAGGAATAATCTACAAACTGGACCTTCTAGAGAGGAGAAAATAATGATGAGTAGAATTTCTGAGCTGCTATCAAGAGAGGAATCACTGGCACGTCAGAGGTCAAGAGCTCAATGGTTAAAGGAGGGGGGGATAGAAATACATATTTTTTCCATGACAGGCAGAAAGAGAGGCATAGAACTAATAAAATAAAATCATTGCAGGGACCAGATGGTTCAGTAGTAACAGCCCAAGGAGATTTGGAATCATTGCAGGGACCTTGTTTACTTCTCAGGAGGAAACACATCCGGAAACTTGTGACCTGGTGGGTAACATCGAAGTTAGATGAGTATATGAATGATTGGCTATGCATCCCTATATCTAACGACGAGATTGAACAAGATTTATTTATGATGCACCCGGATAAGTCCCCGGGGCCGTATGGTTTTACCGATGGGTTCTATATTCGTCACGGGAACTTACTAAAAAACAGTGTTTGTTCGGCTGTTAGGAATTTTTTGAATGGGGGAGGATATGCCGGAGTTCTACAGTTCTGGTCCCCATCCCAAAAGAAAAGAATCCTAAAGAACTGTCACAATTCCTCCCTATTTCATTATGCAATGTCCTATATAAGATAGCTTCAAAGGTTTTAGCATTGAGGTTGAGGCCATTACTAGAGGAAATTATCTCAGAAGAACAAAACGCCTTTGTGCCGGGACGGTTAATTACTAATAATGTCTTAGTGGCATATGAGAGCATCCATTATTTCAAAAGGAAAAAAAAAGGAAAGGTGGGAGCTTGTGCTGTGAAATTAGACATGGCAAAATCTTATGATAGGGTTGAATAGACATACATGAGAGCAATAATGGAAAAATTGGGTTTCGTAGAAGTTTGGATTAAGAGAGTCATGTGTTGTATGGAGACTGTATCCTTCTCAGTTAGAGTTAACGGAAACTTATCGGAAATTTTTAAACCCTCAAGAGGTATTGGGCAGGCGATCCGATATGGCCTTATCCTTTTCTACTGTATGGAGAAGGACTCTCGTGCATGCTAAAAAATATTGGTGCATACTACCTTGCTAAAGGAGTACGTGTTGGGATCCACTCTCCATGGATTTCACATTTACTGTTTGCGGATGACTGCGTTGTTTTTACTCAAGCAACGGCAGGCGGTGCAAACAGATTGCATAATATTCTTGAAGTTTATCGGGGAGGTTCAGGGAAAATGGTGAATAGACATAAATCTGCTCTCTTTTTAGTGGTAATTCAGATGATACTCTGAAGGTTGTTGTACACCATGGCTTGGAAATTCCAACCGAGGCTCTAGTGGAGAAATATTTGGGTCTTCCTACGGCCCTTGGGAGATCGATGGGTGATGAATTTGAACATATTGTATCTACAATTAAAAAGTTGGTATCTGGTCGGGAAGTTCTGATAAAAGCCATTTGCCAAGCAATTCCAACATACTTGATAAGTTGTTTTAAATTATCTAAGAAGACGTGCAAAAATATCACAACTGTTGTAGCACGGTTTTAGTGGGGAGGAGACGAGACGAAGAGGAAAATGCATTGGGTACAATGGAGTGATTTAACCTGCCCTAAGGTGTGTGGGGGGGGGAGGGGAGGGGTATGGGTTTCAAGGATTTTGGCATGTTTAACAAAGCTATGTTAGAGAAACAAGGATGGCGTCTTCTTTGCAAACCAGATTCATTATGCGGTAGAGTACTCAAAGGTAAATACTATCATGGTACAGATTTTATGTCTGCGGGAAACAAGAGGAATTCTTCATATACTTGGAGAGCAATACTTTATGGCAAACAAGCCTTAAAGTTGTGTTTGATAAAAAGGATTGGAGATGGTGCTAGTAAACGAGTTTGGGATGACCTGTGGATTCCAACTAACCCATTTTCAAAACAAATTATAAGGATACCAAATTCAAGGATTACACTGGTTGAGAAACTTGTGGATCCGATATTAGGGGAATGGAGAGAGGATGTTGTCGAAGAAATTTTTTCTAAGGTGGATGCAAGGGCTATATTAAGCATTCTTCTGGGTAACCTAGATGAAGATTACTGGGCATGGAAGCTAGAAAAGAATGGAATTTTTTTCTATGAGATCGGCTTACGGAGCTCTCCTCCAAGAGTTAGATCAACATAACCAAGTTCTAGGATCTATAGGTACTGAAAGTTCTTTTTGGAAAATTCTTTGGAGAATGGCAGTACCTCCGAAAGTAAGGAACTTCTGGTGGAGGGTGATTAACAAGTTCATCCCATGTCGTGAAGTACTGAATAAGAGACACATTGAGAAACTACCTTTTTGTAGATCATGTGGACAGCGAGAGACAATTAAACATGCGATTTTTGAATGTACATGGGCAAAACTTTTCTGGCGGGAAATTGAACTCATTACCTCAGTTAAAGTACCTGACCTGCACCTTATGTGGCGGATGGGCTGTTTGGTCGGAAAGGAATGCTAGGGACCATGATGGACACACTAGAACAATTGCTGAATCTGCCAAATGGACATCTGACATTGGAATGGATGCAAGCGTCTCCTTACGGTGGCACAGGATTTTTTCTCCCGACATACGTGGCAGCACATCAGTAGACTTTCGTAGTTTACTTTTTACTGTTTTGTTCTGTGTACGGGAGGCCTGTCTCTCTGTGAGCCGCTATCGTTTGTAAACTTTAAAGCTACTCTGAAACTATAATAATTAATAAAAGCTGTGTGCATCACTCGATGCAGAGCCTGGGGTTTTCCCCCTTTTCGGAAAAAAGGACGCCGGTGGGCTGTGCTACGCGAGTACGGGCACACTGGAGTCCTCCATCAGAGGGTACAATAAAATTCAATGTAGATGCAAGTTTTTGTGCAGCAACGAGACAAGGAGCATCAGGTATGATTATGTGTGATCATTATGGACATATGCTCAGTGGGAAAGCTATCTGGTATGGGAGAGTGGCGAATGATATAATCATGGAAGCTTTTTCTGTGAGGGATGGTGTACAGATCGCAACATCGGTGGGACTGCGGAAGATTATTGTGGAAACTCATACAAAAGTCGATTTATGGAATTGTCAGAGCTGTGATGGATCTGAAATCTCTCCAATATTACAGGAAATTGAAGAGCTCGCAGGGAACATGGATTTATTCCAACTGATAAACTGTATATATTATATGTACCTAACTGTAATTGTACCCCTTTATAAATACATAGCCACCCCAATGTGAGAGGTGTGCAATACCCTACCAAACCCTACCTGTTACGTTTACATGGTATCAGAGCCCGCGCGGTAATACCCTAGATCGATTCCTCGATCTGCCGCCGCGAGCGATCCTCGATCTTCCGCACGCTCGATTACGACGGCGTCCGTGACATCGCAGACATCCTCTGCGCTCTTCTCAGGATCGGCAGCGTCCTCCTTCGTGCCGTCCTCTTTTGCACCGTCCTCCTCCACCGCGGTGGCCAAGATGGTCTCCGTGATCCCGTCCTCGCCAATCGTCCTCACCAACCAGATCACGATCAAGCTTGGCAACGACAACTTCCTCTACTAGCGCACTCAGGTGGTTCCGATCTTACGGAGCAACCGTCTGTTTGGGTTCGTCGACGGATCTCTCCCGTGTCATGAGCAGATGATTCCCAATACATCGGCCAAAGAGGGCGAGCCCAAGATGATTCCCAACCCACTCTTCAGCGCCTGGCATAGCAAGATAAGGCTATCCTCACCGCCTTCGTTTGCTCCCTCGACATCAGTACTCTCGGGATGATGACAATGGTGACGACGTCACGGGGGGCATGGGAAACTCTCTGTGGCAGCTTTGCGTCGGAATCCACGGCGCGCTCCATGGACATCCGCGACAAGTTGAGGCAGACAAGGAAGCTGGACTCCACGGCTGCGTTCTACCTCCAGAAGATCAAGTGGTATGCGGATACCCTAGCCTCCATTGGCCTTCCCCTTCGCCCAGACGAGTTCGCTGGCTACATCTGCCAGGGACTGGATCAGGAATACGACTCGCTGGTTCAGCTCGTCTCCGCCAGGGCGCTCACTGACCCTATGCCAGTGAAAGACATATACTCTCAGATGCTTGCGACAGGGCAACGCATCGATGCTCGACGCGCAGACCTCAACGCCAGCGCGCAGATGATGGCGCACTATTCTGCGCGTCCCCGAGGTGGATACTCCGCGCCTCCGCCAAAGCCGGCGTTCAACCCCAAGTCCGCCACTCCACCTGCCCAGCAGCAGTATGGCAATCGCGGCGCACCCGATCAGCCCCGCACACCCACCGGTGGCTCTCGGCCCACCTGCCAGATCTGCTCCAAAGTTGGCCACTTGGCCTCCTGCTGTTTTAAGAGGTACCAGCGCGACTATCTTGGTGCTGGCAGCGATGGCCGGTACTTGGACCGCCAGCTCGCTGCTCTCTCGGTAACTCATGGTGGTGGTGGATCTACTTCGACCTCTTATCCGGTTGATCCCAACTGGTACCCTGATACGGGGGCTACGGATCATCTCACAAATAGCCTCGACAAACTCACCACCAAGGAGCCTTATCGTGGAAAGGATCAGGTCCAAGCAGCTAATGGAGCAGGTATGCGCATTACACACGTTGGTCATTCCACAATTTCCACTCCTTCACATCCTTTACACATTAAAGATATTCTCCATGTTCTGTCAGTTTCACGTAATCTCCTCTCAGTAAAAAAAAATTGCTCCGACAATAATGTGTTCTTTGAATTTCACCCTTGGTGTTTTCTTGTCAAGGATCGGGCTACGAGGGTGGTTCTGCTTAGAGGGGGATGTCGTGGTGGCCTCTATAATCTCTCCCAGTCGACTATCAAACAAATTTTCAATGCAGTCAAGGTGTCGCGTGAGCAATGGCACCCACGCTTAGGTCATCCAGCTACTCAATTCGTCCAACATATTTTACATCGTTTTGAGCTTTCCTCCGAGTCAGTCAATAAAAGTGTAATCTGTGATACTTGCCAACAAGGCAAAAGTCATCAATTACTGTTTTCCCTTTCTAGTCGTGAAACTACAACACCACTTGAGATTATTTATTCTGATGTATGGGGCCCTGCCCAAATTTCTGTTAGTGGTCATGAATATTATGTCAGTTTTGTGGATGCTTACAGTCGTTTTACATGGCTTTATCTTCTTAAGAACAAATCTGATGTCTTTGCAATCTTTCTACAATTCCAAAAGCATGTAGAACGTCTACTCAATAGGAAAATCTTACATGTTCAAACAGACCGGGGAGGGGAGTATCATCGTTTAAACAAGTTCTTTTATGATATTGGTGTGTCTCATCGTGTATCTTGCCCACACACTCACCAACATAATGAACCGCTGAAAGAAAACATAGACATATTGTTGAAACGGGGCTAACATTACTTGCACATTCCTCTGTTCCTCTTCGGTTTTGGAGTGATGCTTTTACAACAGCATGTTTTCTTATTAACCTACTTCCTAGTCGTGTCATCTCTATGCAGACCCCCATTGAACGTTTGCTAGGAGAAACTCCGGATTACACCTTTTTTAAGGTCTTTAGTTGTGCTTGTTGGCCCCATCTTCGCCCATATAATAACAGAAAATTTGAGTTTCGTTCCAAACAACGTGTCTTCCTTGGCTACAGCTCCCTACACAAAGGCTACAAATGTCTTCATATCCCCACCAATCGAGTCTATATCTCACGCGATGTCGTATTTGATGAGAATGTATTCACATTCTCACAAAATTTGTCCTCCAACTCCCCACCATTATCTGTTTCCTCTCTTTTGCGGTCTGACCAATTTGTTGATGCTGCACATACTCTTGTATTGCTTGCTAACCATGGTGCAGGTACTCGACGAGGTACACGTCTTGAAATTCTTGATGCAGATGTGTAGGACGGTGATCCCAACGATCACGTCGATCGCCTGCATGGCCTCGGGGCGGCTGCCCATGCACCGGGTGTGGCTGCCGACCGCAGCCCACTTACTTCTGGTGCGAGGGACCACGGCCCATCTACTTCTGGCGAACGCGAGCCTACTACTCCCGCTCGGTCGCCCGGTTCGGTCTCCTCCTCCTCGCGCCTGGTTGAGCAAGCAGCTTCCCCCGGCACCTCTTCATCGACTACCGGGCCGGCCCACTCCAGTGGGCTGAATTCTGTCGCTCTCAGCGACATGGATCACTCACCCGCGCCCGACCCTCCTGCTGCTTCTGTTCGATCTGGCGTTCAAACGCGGCTTCGGAAAGGGATTCGAAATCCCAGGAAAATTACTGATGGCACTATACCGTGGCCTCCTACTCGTTTTGCACAGGCTGTTGATCTTGTTCGATCTGAACCCCGGGGTCATCGTGAAGCTCTAACCTGCCCGCAATGGCGTGATGCTATGGAGAATGAGTTTACAACACTTCGAGGCAACAAGACCTGGCGCTTGGTACCTCCGTCACCTGGTATAAATATCATTGACTGCAAATGGGTGTTTAAAATTAAGCAAAAGTCTGATGGTTCTATTGAGAGATATAAGGCACGTTTGGTTGTCAAAGGATTTAAGCAGAGGTATGGTCTGGATTACGAGGACACTTTCAGTCCAGTGGTTAAGCCTACTACCATTCGGTTGTTATTGTCTATGGCTGTTACCAGGGGCTGGCATCTACGACAGTTGGACCTTCAGAATGCGTTCCTGCATGGAGTTCTTGAAGAGGAGGTGTTTATGCGACAACCTCCTAGCTTTGAGGACTCACATAATCCAGGATATATCTGTCGTTTGGATAAGGCTTTGTATGGACTAAAGCAGCCTCCCCGAGCATGGCATGCCCGTCTCAGCTCTGTTCTTACTGTCCTTGGGTTCACTCCGTCTACTTCAGATACTTCACTCTTTATTCTGCGGCGTTCAGATGTTACACTCTATCTGCTTGTTTATGTCGATGGTATTCTTGTGATCAGTTCCTCTGCTCCTGCTACGAATCACCTCATTCATCAGCTTCGTACTCCATTTGCACTCAAGGATCTTGGCTCGCTGCACTATTTTTTGGGGGTTGAGGTTCATCGAGAGCCTACTGGTGGTCTCCTCCTCAACCAGCCCAAGTATGCTAATGATCTGTTGCAGCGTGCTGGTCTTCTTCAGAGTACTCCCATGACCACACCGATGTCAGCCACCGAGTCTCTCTCCTCCACCACTGGCTCTCCTCTTTTGGCTGATGAAGCTACTCGGTATCGCAGCGTGGTTGGTGGCCTACAGTACCTCACACTGACACGACCTAATCTCTCGTTTGCGGTGAACAAGGTGTGTCAATTTCTTCATACGCCTACTAGTACACATTGGTCAGCTGTAAAGCGCATTCTTCGGTGTGTTAAGGGGACTTTGACTCATGGACTACAGATTTGTCCGTCTACTACATCTCCTGATCTTTTATCTGCGTTTCCTGATGCTGATTGGGCTGGTAATTCTGATGATCGGCGATCCACGGGGGGTTTCACTATCTTCTTTGGTGGAAACTTGGTTTCTTGGAGTGCTCGGAAGCAGGCTACTGTTTCTCGTTCCAGTACAGAGTCTGAGAACAAAGCACTCGCCAATGCTACATCTTATTTGGATACAGGCACTTCTTGTTGAACTTGGAGTGTCACAGACTGTTCCACCTATTCTATGGTGTGATAACATTGGAGCAACATTCTTGTCTTCCAATCCAGTCTTTCATGCTCGCACTAAACATATTGAGGTTGATTTTCATTTTGTGCGAGAAAGAGTGGCTCAGAAATTGCTTCAGATCAGATTTATCTCCTCCAAAGACCAGATTGCTGATATCTTCACAAAGCCTCTACCACTGTCGTTGTTCCAAGCATATAGGAGCAATCTCAACTTGTCTAGACTAGTTGAGATTGAGGGAGGGTGATAAACTGTATATATTATATGTACCTAACTATAATTGTACCCTTTTATAAATACATAGCCATCCCAATGTGAGAGGTGTGCAATACCCTACCAAACCCTACCTGTTACGTTTACACCAACTAAGTTTCATTGGAAGAGAGGCTAATGAAGGATCACACTCGTGTGCTAAACAGGCGTCGATGAATAGGAGAAGATGCATGTGGATAAATTTTGTACTACTCCCTCCGTATCAAAATATAAGATGTTTTAGCGTTTTCTAGACAAAACGTATATAGACATGTTTTAGTGTATAGATTCATGTGTATTTTGCACTAAAATGTGTCTAGATACGTTTTGTCTAATAAACGATAAAACATCTTACATTTCGATACGGAGGGAGTACTTTCTTAGCTCATTGCCTGCAGAATGATTGTAATCCCTCTGTTTAATGACTGAAAGTATTTTATTCGAAAAAAAATATAGAGATTAGTCTATTTAAAAACGGGAAGTTGCTAATAGAAATATACTACTAGTAGAATAATGGCCACACGTAGCTCGTGGAGTCGACACGATCGTCCCATAAGACGATTTTGGTACTCCACCACGCATGCGAGTAGCAAGATCGTTGTCTCTGGACTGCCGTCCGAGCACGACGTCGAGATGGTTGCTACTGCGATGCGTGGTGGAGTCAGCGAGGCCATGTGTTATACCCTTGGACTATAAATTAGCTTTGAGGTAACATGTCAGTGAAGCAATGCGTGGTGAAGCAACACTGAACATGTCCCCTACCATTGGGACTACGCGCCCCATGTCTGGCCGTGGCAAGCAGCAGCCGCTCCTCCTCTCCCCGGCGGACGCCGCCGGCAGCGGAATGGGGATACGCAGGTACCTCACTTTCCTAGCCGTGGCCATAACCTTGGTCGCTTCCTACCACCTCCTCCAGGCACCCACTCCGTCGTCGCGCTACCACGCGCTCTTCCTCACACTCGGCTCCAACGCCACCGCCGCCGCGCACCTCCGCGCGCTCACCCTTCGCCCGCACGTCGCAGGCACCGAGGCCAACGCCGCCGCCGCCGAGTACGTCCGCGCCGCGCTCTCCTCCCTCTCCTTCCCCACCCGCGTCACGCCTTACTCCGTCCTCCTCTCCTACCCCGTCCACCGCTCCCTCTCCATCGCCGCGGGGCCCGGCCTCCCCAACAGCTTCTTCTCCCTTGTCCAGGAGACCTACCCCAGCGACCCCTACGCCGCCGCCGCGGCGGAGGTTATTCCCACCTACTTCGCCTACTCCGGCTCCGGCTCCGTCGCCGCCGAGGTCGTGTACGCCAACTACGGCGAGAAGAGCGACTACGCCTACCTCGCCTCCCGAGGCGTGGACGTCGCCGGGAAGGTCGTGCTCGCGCGCTACGGGGACATCCACTGCGAGGACATGGTGCGGAACGCCCGCGCCGCCGGCGCCGCCGCGGCCGTCATCTATACCGACACCAAGGACTTCGGCGGCCCCGGGGCGAAAGGGAAGCAGAAGTGGTTCCCCAACACGCGGTGGCTGCCGCCGAGCGGCGTCCAGGTGGGGACTCTCTACTACGGGAATGGCGACCCGACCACGCCGATGTGGCCGTCGTGCGCGGCAGGGGAGGACTGCGAGCGTCTGAGCATGGAGGAGCTAGACGGGAGCGAGGCCATGCCCGGCATCCCCGCGCTGCCGGTGTCCGGGAGGGACGGCGAGGCAATCCAGAAGGCAATGGGCGGCGGCGTAGCTCCACCGGAGTGGCAGGGCGCCGAGGGCGCGCCTGTATACCGGATCGGGCCTGGCCCAGCTATCGTAAACCTGACCTACATCGTGAGTGGGGCTCATTGTTTCTAGAGTCATGGGCCACTTTTGTCGAGCATACATTATTGAGCACGACTACACGACTCATTTTTACCTGCAGGGAAATGAGACCTTGGCGACCATCGAAAATGTCTTTGCTGTAATCGAAGGAAGCGAAGAGACTGACAGGTAAAAAATAACCATTCTCCCGTAGATTTCGACAGTCAATTTTGATTAATCAACTTCGTGCAGTCAACCTAAATAGACCTGAAGGGTAAACGTTTTACACGGCAATGTTTACATGTGAGATTTTGTGGGAGCAAACATGGGAGTCGCCATGTGAGATGCCCAAGCCAAAGCTAACAATGCTAAAAATTGTCTCTGTATTTTTTGCAGATATGTGATCATAGGCAACCATCGTGATGCGTGGACATTTGGGGCAGTTGATCCCAACAGTGGAACCGCAGCTATGCTCGAGGTAATCTACCCTACTTTGGACAGTTGTTCTGAATGCAAGGCTTCTTGATAAATGAGTATAATGTCGGTACCTTACTGTTGGTTATAGATTGCAGAGAGGCTGTCGAAGCTAGAAAAGAAAGGATGGAGGCCAAGGCGAACAATCATCGTGTGCAGCTGGGATGCAGAAGAGTTTGCGCTGGTATGTTCTGACTCGTGCGCTCTCAAATCATTGCATTTTTTGAAGGAGTAACTGCAGAAATGTATGAACGTCCAATGTCTCAGATAGGGTCTACGGAATGGGCTGAGGAGAACATGGATATGCTTGGTTCAAGAGCTATTGCTTATCTGAATGTGGACATAACAGTGTTTGGGCCAGGAGGTCTTAAGCCCCGTGCAACCCCTCAACTAGATGAATTGATCAAAGAAGCGAGCAGAATGGTATTTAAGCTCTGCGCCTCTTTATTTCTATAAACTAGGACACAAATTATAAATGGCTCCATGCAATTGCATAAGCAGCACCACACTTCAGATTCATAAGCAGCACCATTGTAGAAATATGCATTCGAAACTTCTCTATATATATTCCAAATCTATTTATTTATTTATTCGTTTCTTTCCTTTTCTGAAGGTGCCAGATCCTGACGATCCATCTCATAGCTTGTATGACTCTATGATTCATGATAATCCTCCGGTATGGAATGGTCTTATAATTATAATTCTGTTATCGTGCAGACGAGTGATCATTTCATTTGATTTGTAAAAAAAAAATTATTCCATTCTTTTTCATGCACTGAAGTGATAAAGTTCCTGCTTTCAGATTGCAAGAGTTGCCGGTGCAGGAACGGATTTTGCAGCTTTTGTCCAGTACATTGGAGTCCCTTCGCTTGACATGTCGTATGGACTATGTAAGAGAAAATATTCTTTAAGGCACATCAGTCTCTAAAACTCCCCTCCCTTTTTGTGCCATTGTTCTGATTCACAAGGCTACAAAACCATATTCAGCTTGCGTTATTATTACGCTTCCAGGATCTGCTCTAAATATTGTCGCTCTTGCAGTTTCCGAGTATCCTGTTTACCACTCGCTGTACGATGATTATGTTTGGATGGAGCGTTTTGGAGACCCCTTGTTCCACAGACATGTAGCATGTACTGAACCAGCTATCTGTCTCAAATTCAAAAGGTATAATTGTGTTTCATCATGGCACTGACTAATCCATTTTACTGTGTAATCATGCAGTGGCAAGCGTTTGGGGGCTGATTGCTTTGAGACTTGCAGATGATGAGATTATACCCTTCAACTATGTCTCTTACGCGTCCGAACTAGAGGTACCTTCTGTTTTGGCAACTGAACTTGTAGAAACACAGGGTAAAACCCTGATTCAGCTTTATTAAGGAAACTGAAACAGAATCCTGATATGAAATTTCGCTTGTTAGTGAACGGTAAACACGCTGATGAAATAAACATGCAAGCACACGGGTAGAAGTAGCTCCAATAGTTACTTGACACATACAGACTATCCGCCGTCTTGTGTATTGCAGGAGAGCTCAAAAGTTGTGGAGGACGGATGCCCTGGATGCCCCGTCAGTTTCGCTCCTCTGCACAAGTCAATCAAGCAGCTGGAGAAGGCAGCCACGAAAATTCACACAGAAAAGAAGGTATCCCAAATCAATTTCCACTGAAAACATAATTGCTTGACGTGTAGTAGCTTCCAGCTAAAAACACCACAACTTTCTTCGTGATAGATGCTGCAGGCAGAAAAGTGGGGCCTAAACACTAGGGAACGCGCACTAAAGGTCAGGGAGATCAACGATCGACTGATGATGGCAGAGCGAGCCTTCACCAACCGAGAAGGGCTCGCGGGGAGGCCGTGGTACAAACATATGGTGAGTATCAGAGCTGCGTGCCTGCACACTTGTCTGAAGTGAACTCTGAAAGCTGACCACAGTGATAAACCATGTGCCATGATTTTACCTTTGGACAGATTTATGCATCGTCGGACCAGGACAACTGGGACACCAAAGCGTTCCCTGGTATTGTGTCGGCCATTGCCAACGCGAACAAGCTTAACACATCCGAATCTTGGCGGCTCTTGCAGCATGAGATTTACAGGGGTGCTAGGGCCGTGTCCAAGGCCTCCGCAGTCCTGGATGGTAGGCTTACATGATAAGTTAAGGGTACATCACCACATGGATTTCTTTTCTTTTTTGTCACTTTATATCGTTCAAAACTCTCGAGGTATACTCCATTGTGTGTACTGATGCCAATACCGAGTGACAAAAATCCACACTGGCTCATGGTTGATGAATCACGGACACTTGTTGATTCTTTTTTTTTTTTTGAAATGGGGAAAAACTCTAGCCTCAGTGATGCACACAACTTTTATTGCTTATTAAGTTCCATAGTGTTTAAAGAGTTTATAAAGCTACTAAACCTTACAAAGAGACAAGCCTCCCTCAGAGCTTAGAGCATAAAAATACAACTATAAAAGTCTATTAGTATGCTGCCACGTATGACGGGAGAAAAAAATTCTGTGCCACCGTAAGAAGCCGTTTGCATCCATTCACCATAAACTCTCTCTAGTCCGAAGGAAGTAAGGCTAGAGTAACATTGAGTAGTAACATACACGTTATCCTATGCTATGTTACCACTATCATAGTGGATAGTAACATCATGCAAACCTCTATTTATTAGCTTATAGACTCATACTGTCTTGAAATATGTGATGTTCCGGTAACTAGCTATGTTACCACTACCCTCTCTTTCCTCATTAATTGCTTGTCACATCAGTTTTTTTTCCTACGTGGCGTCGATGTTACTATTAAGTTCCACCCCACTGTGACCAGCCTAAGAAATCCCATAACTTGTTGATTCTCCCGAGAGTATAGAAAACCAATAAGGCTGGTCACAACGGGGAGGAACTTAGGAGTAACATCACACACTCCAATACAACTTTGTTTATGTGGCACATATTTAATGAAGAGAGAGGTGCTTGTGGTAACTAGCTGAGTTACCGGAACATCACACAATCCAAGAAACAATGAGTCTATAATCTAATAAATGCATTGTTGCATGACACTACATATATGTTACTCCCTATTGTGGAGGTAGGAACATAGTCTAGAAAAATGTGTACTCCCTCCGTCCATGATAAAGTGTACTTTTTCCATTTTAGTCGGTCAAATTTATTGAACTTTGATTAACTTTATCGGGAAAAGTATTAGCATTTATGACATCAAATTAGTATCAATAGAATTGTCTTGACATATTTAAAATATATCATTTTGATGTCATATATATTGCTACAATTTTCTATAAATTTGGTCAAAATTTAAAAAGTTTGACTAAGTGTAAAAGTAGATGTACACTTATCAGTGGACGGAGGGAGTAGGTTCGTAGCTTATGTTACTCCCCACTGTGACCGGCCTAAGTTGTTTATGAGTTATGCAGGTATCCTTCCCTTTGGCCATCAGAGTGTAGTACAGCAGCACGATCGTATCTGCTTTTAAAATAATCTTGATGAGGCCATGGATCTCTGCAGTTTACTGGCCACGGATACCCTGCGTTGGTAGCATTAACCTCCACGCAAGAACGTCTTCTGATCGCGTTTTACTTTTCTTTAATGAATGAGTGAATCTCGTAGCTGGTTCGTTAATTCCTACAAGGTCGCTGTCCGTGTAGAAATAGAATATACATGCAATACCCACGGAAATGAAAGGAATACATGAAGAAATAGGGTGCACGCAAAAGATTCCAAGAGGGCGACGCCTACAGTTTGATCCAATAGCCGTGCATTGTGGTCTTGTGGATGAGCGGAGATTTAATGCACCTTGATATCAGTGCTCTGCTAATTTAAAATTTCGAAAAAAATATTTACGAGTTTTAAAAATTCAGATTTTTTTAAAAAAAAAATTATGAGTTTTTAAACATTCTGAAAAAAATCCTTATGGCGTAAGCAACAAACGTGCAAAAAAGCAAATTCGAATATTTTGTATTCTAAACTACACAAAAGGATAAAAGTGTGGATTTGGGTAATGTCTATTTTTAAATTTCCATATTTTTCATTTCTGTTTAGCCCAAACTATTTTGTGTTTCAAGTTAAAATTTTGTACATTTGTAGGATATACCATTGGCTGCAACCAGATTTTTTCTAAATTTTCTTGAAACCGGTAATTTTTTTTTCTATTTTTTAAAATTGGCATGAGCACTTGTGATCGTGAGTCAAAAAAAAAAAACGCTTCCGTGGATCGTGTCCCTTTATTAATTTGTATAGCTGATTGGCTAGTACACACAAATAATAGCAGACACATTTAGGCTGATTTAATAGTTTTTTCTTCCCATTAGACGCCCAGGAAAAGTGCGTCGTTTTGGAGGACAGGTCGTTTTCAAAAAAAAAAAAATCCATATATTTCGGCCTGCACAAAAATGATAAATTATGACAAATCTGAAAGTTCTAGCAATTCGCACTATTCATCAAAAGTACCTTAGACCTAGAAATTTATAATTTTTACACAGTCCAAAATTAAGATTATTTCGCATTGATTTTTTGTGTACTCGCACATAACTCAACGTTATCTACATCACGGATCTTCCTTCTTCAGAATTCTTGAAATATAGAAATGTTAATTTTGATTATTTTTCTTTAAAATAACTGGCTCCATGGAGCCCCTCCTCCAAAACGGCGCACTTCTTCATGGAGACCGTCCTTAGTTAGGGGGCTGCTTATATCCCATTTTGGTGTCCGATTTGAGCAACAAACACAAAAGATCAAGGCCCAACCGGGTGTCTCAAATGGACCACTATCTCGCGGCTGCTCATATCCGGTCCAATATTAAGTAAGATTTGAGTCACGTCTGGACACTCCCGGACCGCTGCGGTGTCCTCTACTTGGCTCGCCTGGCCCGCCCACCACAGACACATCCCCATTCCGCCCTTTCCTCTTCCAAACCGAGCACACCACTCCTGCCCTAGTCATGGCCGCCACTGACGCGGCCGCCGCTGTTGACTATGCCGCCACTCAAGCCTCATGTACCTCGAACCCGGCGCCAGCGGCGGCCACGTCCTGACCACCGACGCGGCAGCCACCGGTGCCCAAGAAGCCAAAGGTCGCGGTCACATACGCCAAGAGGAAAGAAGAGTTGTCCAAGAGGGGCGCATGGAGGAAGAAGGCGAGGGATGCTACCGCGCCACGAGCGGCTGCGGACGACGCGGAAGCCATGGTCGTCTGAGCCGCTGCACAAGCCGCCATGATCAATGTTGCCATGCAGCCGACGCCCATAATCGTCGCTCCTACCGCCGCTACCAGCTCCAATGCGTCTGCGGCCCGGTCGTGCGCAGGGCCGAACGCACACACGGGGACACCATCGCCTGCGCCGACGTATGGGTACCTGCTCAGTCGTGCCCTGACGCAGCCCCTCTTCAGGCCGGAAATCGGTGATTCCGCGCCGGCCGTGTCAAGGCCCCCTTGATCTCAACATCGCGTTGGTGTCCGGGATGTAAACCACGTCATTAAGAAAGGGTGCAGGGTCCCCGTGGCCAACCTTCTAGAGCCACACAACTTGTTCGACAAAATGTACAACCCGATGCCGGCCCCAACGCCGGCTCACAAGAGGGAGTAGAGCGATGGGTTCATGTACGAAATGGTCAATAAGAACGGGCAGAGGCAGTACAACGAAGAGGAGGACGAGGAGGAGGAAGAGGATGAGGAGGGCGATGAAGTTCAGGGGCTAGATGACCTCCACATCGACGACATGTTATTGTTCATGGATGAGCTTACCCGACAGGCTGTGGCACATAAGCGGCACAAGGAGGGTGTTGGTTTCACCGAGAAGGAGGACGAGTTGTTGTGCGAGACTTGGATGGAAGTGGGACAGAATTCCAGCAACAGGGCCGAGCAAAAGAGAAGTGCCTATTGGAAGAGGATGTACAAATAGCTCCATGAACGGGCAATGCTCCCGCCCTACTCCATGGTGACTACACAGGCTGAAGTGTCGATCCAAAAGAGATGGGGGTGATTCAATTCGAGTGTAGCAATTTCACCGGTTCCTATGATCACACGGTGTCATGGCCGGAAAGTGGAGTGGCATCGCGGACTTCATGAGTCTTCTACACTTCTTCGGTCCATGCATTGTCCCTTCTCAGTGTATGCATTTTTTCTAATATATTATCATCGATGAGCTTCAAAGTGGAGGGCCCAGACCAACTCCAAGCTTGACTTGAAGCTCTCTATGCGACGACGATCGCACTGCAAGAGACACTCAAGGGGTTCATGAGCCAAAAGGACAAGTCCAGCGAGAAGAAGGATGAAAGGGATGAGAAGAAGCATCGGCAGCGAGAGGAGTTGACGAAGAACTTCTCCTTCATACAAAAGAAGAAGCTCGAGATAGAGAAGGAGAATGACCGAACAAGGGCCAAGGAAGCCGAGACAATGGCAAAGGAGGCTGAGACAAGGGCCATGAAAGTCGAGATCAAGAAATAAGAGGTCGAGCTTGCTCTAGCCGCCCAACAAGCCTAGATCATGGCCATGGACTTGAGCAGTTTGGCCCCAATAAAGATGGCTTACTATGAGAAGAAGCAACAAAGCTATATGGAGTGGGACATGTGATCATATCATTGTGTTTTCTATACCGACCGAGATGGCCTGAACCATGGCCTAGATGACCTGAAGCGTGGCCTCCATTTGTTATATTGCCGACATGTCAATATTCTTTTGCTACTATGTGAAATGCTAGCTTATTTGCATTTTTTGGGTTTTTTATGTGTTGGCTCCTGAATAGGCAGCAACCCCGTTGGGTGCACTGCCAAATACAACCTAGACAGGGCTAGGACACACTCCTCAAACGGACAAAAATGGGACAGTTCAGCTGCCCGTTTGAGCAACCCTATAGGAGATGTCCGAAATCAACATTTCCTCTCCCCGGGCCCTTTTTCATTCAAAGATATGGTAACCGTTTGGGCCATGTTCCGCTATATTAACGATAACACATAGCAAAAGAGAAGTTCAAGTTCAACAAAACCCATGTGCAAACGAAAGCAAATGTAAATCTCCAGCACCACCTACCGCTAACGTTTCAGGATACACTAAGGCTCAGTTTTCAACAGAACTATCAAAAGATCACATACAACAATCTTTTGTAAAAAATGACAGCATGGGCTAAAGGTCTAATATCCTCATAAAACGGGATTCCTGAAACTTTGCACCATTTTTTTACCGACATGATCAAATTTCAGCGAGTGTCACCATCACCATCTTGATTATATTCATAAGCTATAAGCGAGATATCCAGCTGAGTTGTAGCATCCCTTGCGCCCATGCTAGATTTAGAAAAGCTCAACACCATTTATATTATGAAAACACAAGAGTAACAAATTAGTTTAACGTGGGTTTTGATAATTTTCTCTTCAAAGAAGACTTCATGTATAGCTTTCATATTGCCCAACATATAGCAGCAACTCTAGTGATTTGCACTAGCCGATGGGATATATTGGGAATTCCACCAAAAGAATGGAGAAAACTAACCTAGCCTATCTAGAGCAGCAACAAATCTGTCCACAAATCCCCAAACAAACTTTGCAACAACACACTAAAAAAATACAATGTATTGTTTCCTCCTTATTATAAAATTGGCATTTAGTATTTTCAACCCAATTTACTTTAAACATATTATGTTTTGTTGCAATGGAATTATGCCAGATCAACCACAACCACCTTAATCTTTGTAGGTATCTTGTATTTAGGAGGTGTTCAAAAACATGTAAATCCCATTACTACGTAAGAATTTTTACATGGAGTTGACATCCAGATTTGGTCCATATTGACATGGGTTTATCTTTCTCTTCATTCAAGGCCATCCCATCAAAAGGTACACGAAACTCCATCATCTACCCTTGAATTTACACAACTAACCATCTCCTAAAATTAAATTATCCATATTATCCTAGACATAGTTGCAACTGTTACGTTATGCATATTGGAAATGTCAAACTTATATGTAAATGTGTCTTTCAACAGAATCTGTCTACACTAGGCATCACACTCAAAATCCTATTTCATACAGTTTCTGAGAAGTTTTTCCCACCACACAATTATAAAACTCTATTATGCAACATATCTGACAAATTTCTGCATAACCAATGGCAGAAAAACCTCCACCTCCCTTCCGGATATTTTCTCTCATAATTTTTTTTTTCGAGGACCGTCACTCATTTCCACCATCATTTGTACATCAAACTTATGATGAATTTCGACAAGTCTTTGATACAAAAACTGCTTTTTATTCTTAATTTATAGATCTATCGCCACTTTCTGAAGTGATCTTATTTTTGCAGTCCCATCCCCACAATAAACATCATCTCGGACAAGTTAGTATTGGGCACGAGGAACATTGAAATTTGATAAACCGTTACATTAAAAAAACATTGATTCTAGTCACCCTATCCAATTTAATCAAGGTGCCTCCCACCCACCATCCATCTTATTTTCCAGTTGTTATTCTAAGAAGCCCATTTCTAAAATCCGTAAGTTCTCTGTGAAATTTAATATCAAAGCCATCAGCTTCAAACCTTCCTACCTATGTATCACATACATAAAAAAATGAGAAGTTCTAAGCCCACCCAAAATTTGTCTTAGCCTGCCAATGGAGGGATACCATCTAAGGAGAATTGATTCATTCAAAGAATCAATTATTTTGAAAAAAAACATTTAAAAAATACATATTTGTTTTTAATTACTCGTGCCCGAAAAATCCATACCTTCCATATTGATGAGATCTTTCATGAAAACACTCATAGTCTTCTTCCCCAGACCCTTACAACTTGGTATGACACCTAAACTTGGGATTTGTCATTACTCTAGTTCTAGTCACACCACCATTGAAAGAGTGCTACTTGTTGACTTTCAATGAGGCAGATCATCATTCGGATTGTTCCCTCAATAGGCAAGACCTGATATAGATAGTGGCACTACCTTTTTAATCTTGCAAGCTGACATGATGATTGTTTTGTTCTTGGAGATAACTAGTTTGAAAACCTCCTTATTCATTGTCATCCAAAAAAAATCATTATGAGCAACAAAATTTTGACTAATTTTTTTTTTGCTTCAAATTCACATCATTCCTAAAAAGCTCCAAATATTTCATTTTATCAACTTTTTAATACAAAAAGTAGTGGTATTAAATATATCACTAGAATGAATATCGTGTACATGTAGACCATCAAGGAAATTCTGAGAGTTTATTAAGGTTGTACCTTCCAAGTTTATTGTACTATCCTATTGATTGCCCCTTTCTTCCACCCTCACCTGATTAGTTTGTCTAGTCTTGAGCTTGCTCTAACAGACGGGGCCATCGATGGAGGCATGCAGACAGTACCACGTCACAAGGCCCCAAAAATTATGGTGCCTCCAAATCCTACTTTCTATTGTCATTTATAGTCATGGTTGTTTGTTAAATACATATAAATGGGCCTAAGGATGAAAAAATGGAGTACCCTAGCAATGGATCCATAACATCCACTCAACCTTTACTGCATCATTTGGGTTGCAAGGGATCACTAGTGAGATTGGTTTATGATGTGGGTGGACAAGTGTATTCAAGACCAGGGGGCCTTACTGGCTTGGCAACATGGTTCACCGTGCAAACTTGTAGGGAATTATGCGAGTCATCACCTTTTTTCACATGCCTTTCTCTTTGAAATTACAAGCAAGGTTGTGTTGAAAAATCCTCTAGATTGTTCTCGTGGCAATCCAGATCCATGAGTATCGCTTGTAATGTCCAATAGAAATTTCATTTTTTGTTTTGTAGTGCCAGGGTCGGGTCAAATCGATTTGCATTTTTGTGCCACTGTGCATGAACCTGCGTAGTGGAATTTAAGAGTGAAGGACTTGAACATCTTTGGTGTTTTTACTTTGGATTTTTTTGCATCATTTTGATCACTCCATGTTAATTCATTCGAGTGATTTTGCTACTCCTAGAGGGTGTCCCTCATAGTTGGTTTGACAGTTTGTGTGACAAGGACCTCTTTGTTGAAGATTGTGAAGAGACCCGAGCTTTCCACTTCGTGGATGTGAAGAGGACGTGGAGCTTGCCTATTTGAGGGTGGAGAAAAGTCTAACCATAAGAGAAGGAGCCCTAACTTCGTGAAGGTGTCTCAGAAAATAATGTGATCACTCATAGTGTTTGGTAGTCCTTTATGGTAACCCCCACCTTTTCAATGGTGGTTAGTTTACTTGCAAGCAAGTGAACATCAATATACATCTTTGTGTCCATGTGGCTCAGTTATTTCTATACCCGAGTTTATTTTATTGTGTCTGAAGTTTTATATCTTCGTATATGTTGCTTATCGCTTGTGTTATATCCTAGGATCATCTTGTTTAATTTAGTTTTTTGTTTGTGCACTTAATTTCTTTTATATGAAGGGAAATTTATTCATATCAAAATGACACCAAATACACGCAGACTCTACAGAAACAAGGTGATAAGAGAAAATCAAGACAACGAGGATGCACACAACCAAAAAGGAAGATAATAAGAACAAAAAAAAAAGGTCTACATGATTGGCAACTTGCAACAACTATGAAGACCACCACTAATGGAAACACCCAACCTACGAGAAGACTCAAAAAACAACGCCTTGACGAAGGTTACGATAAAAGGGTGTCGTCGTCGCCTGATCCAACTGATGCTACGTGTTGGGAACCCCAAGAGGAGGGTGTCATGAGTGTAGCGGTAGGAATTTCCCTTAGTTAAGAACCAAGGTTATCAATCTAGTAGGAGAAAGAGGATCTTTGGAAGGTTGATGCCACTAACGGTGGTGATGGTGCCTCACCGGTGTCAGCAACAACGCGGAACCTGCACACAACACAACCAAAATACTTTGTCCCAACGGTACAGTGAGGTTGTCAATCTCACCGGTCTTGCTGAAAACAAAGATTAGACGTACAGTGCGGAAAAAATGTATGCTTGCAGTAAGTAAAGAAATTAGGAAATTGTAGTGGTTTGTTTAACAGTGCAAGAAAATGGACCGGGGTTCATAGGTTCACTAGTGGTGTATCTCCATAAAATATAGCATGTTGGGTGAACAAATTACAGTTAGGCAATTGACAAATAAAGGTTGCACCATAGTGCACATCCATGACATGATGACTACTATGATATTTAGTGCGGGCATTACAACAATATACATAGACCGTAATCCAAATGCATCTATGACTAATAATCCACCCTCAGGTTATCATCCGAATCCCCTTAGGTATTAAGTTGCAAACAACAGATAATCGCATTAAGCAATGTGTGTAATGTAAGCAATGATTGTGCATGCGGGCACTCACACCGCCGTTTTCTCCCTAATGGCAACAGCACATCCTCCCCCCATCACGTTTCTGTCACTCGAGCACAGGCGAAAAGGAGGCATGAACCCACTATCAAGCATAAATACTCCCTCTTGGAGTTACTAGCAACTACTTGGCCAGAGCACCACTAGCAACAGAAAGCATATAAGATCACAAATAAGATATGCAATAAAAGACTATAATCAACTTGTCATAAGTTCAATATTCATCGGATCCCAGCAAACACGGCACATAGAATTACATAAGAACAATCTCGATCATGTTAGCCAGCTCACAGGATCTAAACATTGAGGCATAGGAGGAGACGACAACCATCTAGCTACTGCTATGGACCCGTAGTCCAATGATGAACTACCCACGCATCATTCCGGAGGCAAACATGGTGATGAACAGGCCTCCGGTGATGATCTCCTCTCCGACGGGGTGCCGGAGACAGCTTTAGAACCCCCTGATCTAGGGTCGACGGTGACGGCGGCTATGGAACTTTTCGAGGATACTTTATCAGGTATCTAGAGTTTTCCATTTGGGAGAATAAATAGGCGAAAGGGCAGAGGTGATGGAGCCCTGGGGGGCCCCACACCACCCCCTGGTGCGGCCAGGGGGCGCCACCCCATGTTGTGGCCCCCCTGGTGCCCCTCTTCGGTATTCTGGATGCTTCCGGAGAAAATAGGACTTCCGGGCTTCAAACTTTGCAATTCCGAGAATATTTCCAGAACAACTTTTCTGAAACTAAAAACAGCATAAAACAAGGAACTGTCTCTGTGGCATCTTGTCAATAGGTTAGTCCGGAAAATCGATAAAAATGAAATAAAGAAGGGAGAAAACATGTAGCAATTGACATAATATTATCATGGAGCATAAGAAATTATAGATACGTTGGAGACGTGTCACCAACCACCAATGTCAGATCAATGGTTTTCACGCTTGGAGAGAAAGTCCGAGCAATCTACGATCAATGCCTTCAACAAGGGAATGACGTGTAAACATCGACATTTCTAGGTGTCATACCTAATTTTTCACTGTGGATCTTGAACGTCGGTACATGAATTCATCCTATGTTGTCTCCCCTAGCTGCATTGAAGTTACCGGTGCAAAATCTAGATCGCCAAAGACTTGGTGCATGTAACCTCCGACCTCAAGCATGGCTTATGGTTTTGGAGACAGTTGATTTTGCGTCAAGTCAGCTTACATGGAGATGTCCACGCAACAGACAATCATTTTCATGAAAAACACACCGCCGAGCAGCTCCATGACGAACGAGCCGACATGCCGAAACTTAGCTGATCTTATTGGTATCGGCATCGCGCCCCCTTGAGTTCACGTGAAGAATCCAATGCCCGATGCGATCCAAAGAGCCATAGCTGAAACGTTAAACCCCACTACAGAGCCGACGAGGCCGGTGGCATGGTGTTCTTTGACCGACAAAGGCAAATCCGCCCGAAGTCTACGCCCCTTGGATGGAAACCATTGTGCCGTCGACGAGGGATCTAGAGATCCGTGCGGGTGGCTTGCAACAAGGAATCGAAACTCCATTTAGTCGTATTCTACTTCATCTCATCCATATCAACACCGAGGCATCCATCATAGGCTAGTACAGAGCCTTATCATGCAAGGAAGGGGGTTAGCTACTTCATCAAGGCATTGTGGCCACCAGCAGGAACAACGCCCTTCCCATGGTTCGACGAGCACAAGAGTTGTCGCCCCAGGTCCGTTCCCAACCCACCGACCTCTGATACGTCATAAACGTGTCCATAATTTATGATGTTCCATGTAGTTTTCATATTATATGCTACATGTTTCTTTTACACTTTGTGCCTTTTTATCGATTTTCTGGGACTAACCTATTGACAAGATGCCATAGAGCCAGTTCCCGTTTTCTGTTGTTTTTAGTTTCAGAAAAGTTGTTCTGGAAATATTCTCGGAATTGGACGATTTGAAGCCCGGAAGTCTTAGAAATCTATCGCTCACACGGAGTCCGTAGGGGGGCCACAGGGGTCCCACACCATAGGGCGGCGCCCCCCCTCTGGTCGCGCCTGGGGGTGGTGTGGGCCCCCTCACCGCGCACCGACGTTTCCCTCTCGCCTATTTATACCTCTCAGGAGGTTAACCCTAAATACAGAAGATTTTTTCACCAAAAACATCTGCAGCCGCTGATGGTGCAGGTCTTGCACTCGTTGGGAAACCCCAAGAGGAAGGTGTGATGAGCACATCAGCAGTTTTCCCTCAGAAAGAAACCAAGGTTTAATCGACCAGTAGGAGGAGGAGTAACTTTAGAAGGTTGATGCAGCTGAGATGGCAGGACGCAATAGCGGTTCAGCAGCAACGTGGAACCTACACAACACAAACAATTCACTTTGCCCCAACGAAGCAGTGAGGTTGTCAATCTCACCGGTTTTGCTGATAACAAAGAGGTTAAATATATGGTGTGGAAAACAGTATGAGAACAGTATAAAAACATGACCATCAGTGTGAAAACAGTGGGAGCAGTGGAAACAGTGTGTGTATTGTTAGAATGAGAAAATTGACCGGGGTCCACAGTTCACTAGAGGTGTCTCTTCATAAAAGATAAATAACATGTGTGGTGAACAAATTACAGCTGGGCAATTGACAGAAATGAAGGCTGCACCGTAGTGCATATGCAAAACATAAATATTACTATGTGATTCATGCGGGCATTACAACAAGATACATAGACCGTCATCCAACTGCATCTATGACTAATAATCCACCCTCCGAATATCATCCGATCAAACGTTGGGTATTAAGTTGCAAGCAACAGATTATCGCAGTAAGAAGAGTGTGTAATGTAAACTAAGTAAACACCGTTGTTTTCTCCCTAATGGCAACATCACATCCTCCATCCATCACATTTCTGTCACTCGAGCACAGATGCAAAGGAGGCATGAACCCACTATCGAGCATAAATACTCCGTCTTGGAGTTACTAGCATCTACTTGCCCCGAGCATCTACTAATAAAGGAGAGCATGCAAGATCATAAATAACATATGCATGAAGATAACATGATATATTGATAATCCGAAGACATAGCATTCAACATTCATCGGATCCGAACAAACACTACATGTAGCATTACATAAAGATGATCTCGATCATGTAGGGAAGGTCACGAGATCTAAACATGAGGTACAAAGTGGAGAAGACAACCATCTAGCTACTGTTATGGACCCATAGTCTAGGGATGAACTACTCACGCATCACTTCGGAGGAGGGCATGGTGGTGTAGACACCTCCGGTGATGAATTCCCCTCCCGACAGGGTGCTAGGGAGAGCTCCAGAACCCTCCCGATCTTGGGATGAAGATGACGGAGGCCTCGTGTGTTTCTCGGGACAAAGTGGTATATCTTTAGGGTTGACGTATCGAGGGGTATAAATAGGCGAAAGGGCGATGGCGGTGGACGCCCGAGGGGCCCACACCACCCCCAAGCGCAACCAGGGGCGCCGCCCTATGGTGTGGCCCCTATGGCCTCTCCTCGGGGCCTCTTCGGGACTCCGTGGAACCTTCAGGAATTCTAAGACTTCCGGGCTTTGAATTTTCCAATTCCGAGAATATTTCCAGAACAACTTTTCTGAAACTAAAGACAACATAAAATAGGACTCCCTCGCCCCAAAGAGCCCCCTAGGCCTCCATCGCCTTTGCCCTTTCACCTATTTAACCCCCCGAGACGTAAACCCTAAATATATTCCACTTCGTCCCGAAAAACACCCGAGGCCGCCGTCATCGTCATCCCGAGATCGGGAGGGTTCTGGAGCTCTCCCCGGCACCCTGCGGGGAGGGGAATTCATCACCGGAGAGGTCTACACCACCATGCCCTCCTCTGAAGTAATGCGTGAGTAGTTCATCCCTGGACTACGGGTCCATAGCAGTAGCTAGATGGTTGTTCTCTCCACTTTGTACCTCATGTTTAGATCTTGTGAGCTGCCTATCATGATCAAGATCATATTTATGTAATGCTACATGTTGTGTTTGCTAGGATCTGATGAATGTTGAATGCTATGTATTCTGATTATCAATCTATCATGTTATCTTCATGCTTATGTTATTCATGATCTTGCATGCTCTCCGTTCTTAATAGATGCTCTGGCCAAGTAGATGCTAGTAACTCCAAGAGGGAGTATTTATGCTCGATAGTGGGTTCATGCCTCCTTTTGATTTGTGCTCGAGTGACAGAAACGTGACGGATGGAGGATGTGTTGTTGCCATTAGGGAGAAAACAACGGTGTTTACCTAGTTTACATTGTTTACATTACACTCTTTGCTTACGGTGATAATTTGTTGCTAGCAACTTAATACCCAACATTTGTTCGGATGATATTCGGAGGGTGGATTATTAGACATAGATGCAGTTGGATGACGATCTATGTATTTTGTTGTAATGCCCGCATGAATCACATAGTAATCTTTATGTCTTGCATATGCACTACGGTGCAGCCTTCATTTCTGTCAATTGCCCAGCTGTAATTTTTCACCACACATGTTATTTATCTTTCATGGAGAGACACCACTAGTGAACTGTGGATCCCGGTCCATTTTCCTCATACTGATAAAACACCTACTGCTTTCATACTGTTCTCATACTGTTTTCCACACCATACGTTTAACCTATTTGTGTTCAGCAAAACCGGTGAGATTGACAACCTCACTGCTACGTTGGGACAAAGTGATTTTGTTGTGTTGTGTCGGTTCCATGTTGCTGCTAAACCGGTAGTGCGCCCTGCCACCTCAGCTGCATCAACCTTTAGAGATTTCTTGTCCTCCTACTGGTCGATCCAACCTTGGTTTCTTTTCTGAGGGTAAACTTGGTGCTGCACTCTTCACACCTTGCACTTGGGGTCTACCAACGTTTGTCATCAACAAAGTTTTCTGGCGCCGTTGCCGGGGAGGAAGAGAATTTCTGCAAGGGGAGTCTCTCACTTCCAATCTCTTTACTTTGTTTTAGTTTTGCTAAGTTTATTTTATTTTGTCTTGTTTGCTTCTCTTTATCAAAAAGACAAAAAATATAATTCTTATTATCATTGTTACTTTTGTTACTTCGTTGTTATTTTTTAATAATGTTGTTCCCTAAGTTTACCCTGAAATATTTGCCGGTAGGAAGTGGTTCTATACTTGGAAAGGACACTATTAAAGAATTCTTTAATCATGTTAGTAAGCATGATAATTTTGAGGAAAAATCCATAGTAGAACTTCTTTAGTTAACATGTTAGAATCTAGGTTTGTTAACCTCCATCCCATATTACAACATATGTTCCTTAACTTGAATAACACTGAAGATATTGAGAAAATAAACTTTATCTTAGAAACCATGCTTAAAGAATTTGGAGATGTTGCTATAAAAGCTAGGAAAGTATTTGATCATTTCAATATGCTTGGCTCATGTGTAGATATTGTTGGTGCTCTAGAAAAAACTGAATCCAATGATGAAAAGGAGGATAAAATACCAATCCCCTTTATATTGATAGCACTGCATGAAGCCCAAGAAAAGAATTTTGATTGGATTGTTCGTGAGAATTTATTTGACGAAGATAGTAAGCCTAAAAGTTATAAGAGAGGAGCCTCTTGAAACTCACTTAGATAAAATACAATGCATTATTAAGGAATTTCCAAATCTTGATTTGAATGCCCCTCCATCTGAAAATACTTGATTCCACTTTTCTGGGTCTAGCTAAATGGCATTAAAGAAAAGCACTTCTTGGGAGATAACCCATGGTTTTATTTTTGATTTGTTTTTATCTGTTTTCTTTGAGTCAACTCAAGGGGTTGTATACTTATGTACCAACTCAACTGTATCTTTCTTTTAATATTTTAGTAGTGCCAAGTAAGGTTTCTGACGAGAGTTGGAGTTGGTTTTCGGATTTCTGCGTAGGAAACAGATTTATGCTGTCCACCGTAAACAATCGTATAATATCCAGGAAGATCAGATTGATCTGAAATTTTTTGTGCTTATTCCTCAGCTAACTCTGCAACTTTTCAATTCTTTAAGTTTTTCAATCTGAGCAACGTAAGTGCCTCGAAATGTTTTGTATTTACAGACTGTTCTGGTTTTGACAGATTCTGCCATTTTTCTTGCATTTGCTCTTTTGCGATGTCAAGTGGATTTCTATGCTTCACGAAACATCAGTGGCTGTAATTAATGTTTAAAAATATCAATAGCACTTGTGTCATACAGAACCAATGGATTTTTAATTGTTTCACTAACCCTCTAATGCGAATTACTCTTTGAGTGTGGTGTGAAGGAAGTTTTCAAGGGTCAAGAGAAGAGGTGATATATGTGATCAACAAGAGAGCAAGGTCAAAGCTTGGGGAAGCCCCCGTGGTTCATCCAAGCATATTTTTACAAGACTCAAGCATCTAAGCTTGGGGTTGCCCAAGGTATCCCCTTCTTCATCAACCATCTATCGGGTCACTTCTCGTGAAACTATATTTTTTATTCAGTCACATCATATAAAGTTTACTTGGAGCGTCTATTTGTTTTTATTTAGTTTTCTTTTGTTTTACTTGCTGCAATAATATAGTTGGATCCTAGCATTCTTTGTTTGGGAGAGAGACACACTCCGCTTTTTCGTTTGAATACTTGTTATGCTAGTATTCTTAGTTTTTCTTCTAGTTGCTCAAAAAATCCTCTTTAGCTCTCGTTTTCATTGCATCTCTTGTTCAGAGTTGTTAGTTTTAGTAGTGTTATGTGAGTCCTCTCATGTTTTCTTTCTGTAGCATTTAGAGAATTTTTGTTAAAGCATGTTTTGTATGGTGCTTGTTGGGAAAAGAAATTGCTGCTTGAGGTAGAGTTTTTAACGGTGCAAGTAGAAGCTTGTATAGACTGTGGCTAGAATTTTTCATATCATGCTAGATGTTATTTTAGTTTTAAAGCCTTCTGGTTATTTAGTAGCATGATTAGCCTCAAATATCTTAGAGTGTTTAATGTGCCATTGAAAGAATCATGAGTTGTTCTTGTCATATTGAAGCATAAATTTGTGGTGTTCTCCTTTGAATGTTTTATTTGGTTGAGTTGGCGCATGCTCACACCATGTTTATGACTATGAACCAGTCACGAATAGCCTCTATGATCATTTATTTTTTAACTTGTGGTACCACTTATGCTTTGATTAATGATGTTTATGTCGCTATGCGTGATTATGGCTCTTATACTCTCTCGATTTGTCGCTCCCGGTCTTCTACTAGCATCCACCTGTACTGAGTATGAGCTCTACTCGTGCATCCAACTCCCAAAAACCAAAGTTTTCCCATTGTGTCCACCATACCTACCTACATGTGGTAATTAACCGCCACTCCAAAGTAAATTGCGCATGTGTTACATTTAAATTTTTTAAAATTACTCCTATTTTGTGCTCCTATTTTATCTCATGAGAACGTAAATAGAGAATCTTTATCTCACTTGTTGATTGGACTTTCACACCCTGGACTAGTGGCTTCATCCGCTTATCCAATGATAGAATAGCTGGCAGCAGGGTGCCCAGCCCCAAATTAATAACACAAATTCTCTTCACTATTTTTGCCCCTGATTTATGAGTCAAAGCATAATTGTGTAAACAAAAGAGAAAGAGGGATAACCTTCTACCCAGATGTGTCCTTCAATGGGATCCGCTCTTGTGAATTCTTGTTGGCTTGTGACGTACTGTATTTTCTGTTTACCATTCTTTGACATAAGCATACACCTCTCTTAAAATATAGACACTCCTCCACGGTATGTGATTGTTGGCAGGCACCCGAGGATTCGGTTACCCATGGTTTGCGAAAGATGGTTGGGAGGAGTGTCAAGCTTTTTATACCTCTGTTTAATAAAATAATAGCTCTAGCACATGCGTGATCCATGCTTCCCTCTGTGAAGGGCCTTTCTTTTACTTTTATATTGAGTCTCCATCTTCTAACTTTATGCACGATTGAGAGAGCATAGTTGCCATTCTGAGTTTTATGTGCATTTGTCCCAGAAACATTATTAATTGATTCATGATGCGTTATTGCTTGTTCTCTAATTATTTTTTCTAGTCTTCCTCATGAACTTTGAAGGTGTCCTGGCATTTATGTTTTTTCCCACTCTTAAGGACTAGCGAAATATCACTTTGACATGTTCTCTCTATACTTGAAACAAACGTATATCTTTCGTTGCATTGTTATTCATGATCTTTTATTTGAGTTACTTCTCATGATGCAAGGTGATTGCTATGCTTTATTATTAAAGTTCTATTTATCATGCTTGTGTTAAAGTTCTATGATCTCAGATTACTTATGCTTTCACAATATTGATAATCAAGCTTATGTTGGTAGCATGTCACCTCAGAAATTTTGTGTTTTTATCGTTTACCTACTCGAGGACAAGTAGGAACTAAGCTTGGGGATGTTGATACGTCACAAACGTATCCTTAATTTCTGATGTTCTATGTTGTTTTCTTAGTGTTTCCCACATGTTTGCTATACACTTTATGCCATTTTTATCGATTTTCTGGACTAACCTATTGACAAGATGCCATAGAGCCAGTTCCATGTTTTCTGCTGTTTTTTTGTTTCAGAAAAGTTGTTCTGGAAATATTCTCGGAATTGGAAAATTCGAAGCCCGGAAGTCCTAGAATTCCTGAAGGTTCCACGGAATCCCGAAGAGACCCGGAGGGGGCATCAGGGGGCCCACACCATAGGGCGGCGCCCCCCAGGGCCGCGCCATGGGGTGGTGTGGGGCCCCCAGCCTCCACCGCCTTTGCCCTTTCGCATATTTATACCCCCCGAGGGGTAAACCCTAGATATATTCAACTTCATCCTGAAAAACACCCGAGGCCACCGTCATCTTCATCTCGAGATCGGGAGGTTTCCGGAGCTCTCCCCGACACCCTGTCGGGAGGGGAATTCATCACCGGAGGGGTCTACACCACCATGCCCTCCTCCGAAGTGATGCCTGAGTAGTTCATCCCTGGAATACGGGTCCATAGAAGTAGCTAGATGGTTGTTCTCTCCACTTTGTACCTCATGTTTAGATCTTGTGAGCTTCCTAACATGATCAAGATCATCTTTGTGTAATGCTACATGTTGTGTTTGCTGGGATCCGATGAATGTTGAATGCTATGTCTTCTGATTATCAATCTATCATGTTATGTTCATGCATATGTTATTTATGATCTTGCATGCTCTCCGTTATTAGTAGATGCTCTGGCCAAGTAGATGCTAGTAACTCCAAGAGGGAGTATTTATGCTCGATAGTGGGTTCATGCATCCTTTGCATCTGTGCTCGAGTGACGAAAACGTGACGGTTGGAGGATGTGTTGTTTCCATTAGGGAGAAAACAACGGTGTTTACCTAGTTTACATTGTTTACATTACACACTTTGCTTATGGCGATAATCTGTTGCTAGCAACTTAATACCCAACATTTGTTCGGATGATATTCGGAGGGTGGATTATTAGACATAGATGAAGTTGGATGACGGTCTATGTATTTTGTTGTAATGCCCACATGAATCACATAGTAATCTCTATGTCTTGCATATGCACTACGGTGCAGCCTTTATTTCTGCCAATTGCCCAGCTGTAATTTTTTCACCATACATGTTATTTATCTTTCACGGAGAGACACCACTATTGAACTATGGATCCCGGTCCATTTTCCTCATACTGATAAAACACCTACGGCTTTCATACTGTTCTCATACTGTTTTCCACACCATACATTTAACCTCTTTGTGTTCAGCAAAACCGGTGAGATTGACAACCTCACTGCTATGTTGGGAAAAAGTTATTTGATTGTGTTGTGTAGGTTCCACGTTGGTGTTGAACCGGTAGTGCGCCCTGCCACCTCAGGTGCATCAACCTTCAGATATTGCTTGTCCTCCTACCGGTCGATTCAACCTTGGTTTCTTTTCTGAGGGAAAACTTGCTGCTACACTCTTCACACCTTGCACTTGGGCTCTACCAACGTTAGTCATCAACATTACACAATTATGCTTTGACTGATAAATCAGGGGCAAACATAGTGAAGATAATTTGTTGTATTACTTTGGGGCTAGGCACCCCGCTGCCAGCTCTTCTATCAATTGGATAAGCGGATGAAGCCACTAGTCCAGGGTGTGAAAGTACAATCAACAAGTGAGATAAAGATTCTCTATTTACGTCCTCATGAGCTAAAACAAGAGCACAAAACATGAGTAATTTTGAATGTTTTAAAGGTAACGCATGAGAAATTTATTTTGGAGTGGCGGTTAAATACCACATGTAGGTAGGTATGGTGGACACATTTGGCAAACTTTGGTTTTGGGGATTTAGATGCACGAGTAGAGCTCATACTCGGTACAGGTGGATGCTAGCAAAAGACTGGGAGCGACAAAGAAAGAGAGCATAAGAGCCATAATCATGCATAGCCACATAATCATCATTAATCAAAGCATAAGTGGTACCACAAGTTCAAACACTAAATGATCATGGAGGCTATAAGTGACTGGTTCATAGTCATAAACATGGTGTGAGCATGCGCCAAGTCAACCATAATAAAACATTCAAAGGATAACACCACAAATTTATGCTTCAAATTGACAAGAACAACTCATAATTTTTCCAATGACACATTAAACACTCTTAGTTACTTGAGACAAATCATGCTACTTAATAACCACTAGGATTTAGAATTAAAATAACATCTAGCATGATACGAAAAAGTCTAGCCACGGTCTATACAAGCTTCTACTTGCACCGTTATGAATTCTACTACAAGCAGCAGTTTCTTTTCCCAACAAGCACCATACAAAATATTCTTTAACAAAAACTCTGTAAATGATACAGCAAGAAAACATGAGAGTATTCACATAACACTACTAAAACTAACAGCTCTGAATAAGAGATGCAATGAAAACAACAGCTAAACAAGAATTTTGCAGCAGCTAGAAGAAAAACTAAGAATTCGAGCATAACGAGTATTCAATACGAAAAAGCGGAGCGTGTCTCTCTACCAAACAAGGAATTCTAGGGTCCAACTATATTATTGCATCAAGGAAAACAAAATAAAACCAAACAAAAATAAACAGATGCTCCAAGTAAACTTCATATGATGTGACCGAATAAGAATATAGTTTCATTAGAAGTGACCTAATAAACTGTTGATGAAGAAGGGGATGCCTTGGGCATCCCCAAGCTTAGATGCTTGAGTCTTCTTAGAATTTTCTGGGGTCAACCACGGGGGCATACCCAAGCTTTGCCTTTGCACTCTTCTTGATCACATTATATCACCCTCTTCTCTTGACCCTTGAAAACTTCCTTCACACCACACTCAAAGAGTAATTCGCATTAGAGGGTTAGTGCAACAATAAAAAATCAATGGGTTATGTATGGGAACAAGTGCTATTGATAGTTTTAAACATTTCCTACAGCCACTGATGTTTCATGAAGCAAAGAAATCCACTTGACATCGTAAAAGTGCAAATGCAAGAAAAATGGCAGAATCTCCCAAAACTAGAACAATCTGTGAAGACGAATTTTTTTGGGTCACTTACGTTGCTCAGATAAAAAAATGAAAAACATAAAATTTGTGGAATTAGACGAGGAATAAGAACCAAAAATGTCAGGTCATTTTGATATTTCTGTGAATTATACGATTTTTTCGGTGGACAGCAGAAATCTGTTTTCTGCGCAGAAATCCAAAACCAACTCCAACTCTCGTCAGAAAATTTTCTTGGCACAACTGATGACCCACAAGTATAGGGGGTGTATCATAGTACTTTTGATAAATAAGAGTGTTGAACCCAACGAGGAGCAGAAGGTGTTGCCAAGCAGTTTCAATGAAGGAATAACTGTAAATACTGAAAGATAGATTTGTAAGGGTTTTTGATATTGCAGATAAATAAAGTGCGAGTAACTAAAATTCAGTAGTAATAATTAAATAAAGTAGACCAATCCTTTCTTCAGCAAAGGACAAGCCGGAGGGTTTACTTATGATTAACAAACATTCTCGAGGACACACGGGAGGTTTCTGTCAAGTGCTTTTGTTCCATGCAGCTGAATAATGTTAGGTGTTTTGATAAGTGTTGTGTGGGTGAACCTATGCTAATGTACCGTACCATCCAAGACTAATACATACTTGTGATTATACCCCTTGCAAGCATCCTCAACTACAAGAAAGTAATTAAGAAATAAATCTAACCACAGCTTTAAACTCCGGGATCCTACGCTCCCTCGTGTAATGGTTTCCTAACGGGGGTTTAGGTTTCTGTCACTCCGGCAACCCCACAATTAGTAGCCAAATACAAGATGCATCCCCCTAGGCCCATAAATGGTGAAGTATCATCTAGTCGACGTTCACATGACACCACTAGGAGAATAACACCACAACTTAAATATCAAACATTAAATATTATTCAACATTACTTCACTACTAACAACTTGACTTCTCCCATGTCCTCAATAATAACACGAACTACTCACAAGACATCATATGGATCATAATCAGAGGTGATATAATGGATGATAAAAATCTGTTCATAAAGTGCAAACCCGATAAATCTCACAAGCATCAACTACTAACAAGTAATCCACACCGGGAGAGAGATCTAATGCAAAACAACGATAGAGGCCCCTAATTGTTACAGCGGGATGACGATGGATGATGAGGGTGATGGTGCTGGTGGTGATGATGATGATGACGACGATCTTGATGATGCCCGGAGTGATGACGGTGACGATGGCGGTGATTTCCCCTCTCCGGAGAGGAATTTCCCCGACAGATTTCTCCCTGCCAGAGAGCTTTTCTCTCTCGGGCGTTTTCTGTCCCGAGGCGGCGGCGGAATAATTCTTCGACGATGGAATGAGGCTTAGGGTTCCCTGGGGGCCAAGAATGCAAAAAATACCCCCAGAGGTGGGCCAGGGTGGCCACACCCCTAGGTGGCGCGGCCAGGGGCGCGCCACCTCATGGTGTGGGCCCCTGGTGGACCCCCCTCTGGCTCTCCTTTTGGCTGGGTTCCTCCTCTGAACTTTTAGGACAGCCCCGGTGTCCCACTTCTTCTTCTGATCTTCAGAAAAATGGTATCCCGACGGTGCTTTTTCCATCAGATTTCTACTCCCGGTGTTTATTCTCCAAAAACTATAAAACATGCAAAATAAGATAAAATAACATAAGGGATGCATCATAACATGAAATATATCGATGAATAATAGAAAATTATGATATAAAATAGTGATGCAAAATGGACGTATCAACTCCCCCCAAGCTTAGACCTCGCTTGTCCCCAAGCAAAACTGAACCCAAAAAACATGACCACAGGTTTATGGAGTGAAGAGTCGATAAATAAAATACGGACAAGAAGCATCACATCTATCTATGCACCAATCATTATAAACAGCAACTTCCTCTCATATGACCCAACTTGAAACGAGTAATGGGAGTAACAAACAAAGATGCAAAAGAGAGAATCAAAATTGGTACTGGCAAACTTTGTTCTTGGTCAGAGAACAATTAATGAAATCATACTTATCTTAGGTGAAGTCTTTATAACAAGGTTTATATTGTAGAGCTTAACATGTTTAATTATAACAACTCTTTTACAGTGATTCATAGCTTTAAAAGTAATATTCATTCAGATAATAAAACATGTGCTAAACAAAGACGGATAGAAAACATGATTGAATAAATCAACATATAGATGATGAGATCACAACAACTCAAATGCTTGCTGGATACAGAAAGGAATGGGTTTACTGACTCAACATAAATGTAAAAGAAAGGCCCTTCGCAGAGGGAAGCATTGACCACTCATGTGCTAGAGCTTTTATTTTAATAAACAGAGGTATAAAATGCATGACACTCCTCCCATCCATCTTACACAAACCATGGCTAACCAAATCCTCGGGTGCCTGTCAACAATCACAAACCATGGAGGAGTGTCTAATTTTGAGAGGTGTATGTTTATGTCAACGAATGGCAAAAAGAAAATACAGTATGTCACAAGCGAACTAGACTCACAAGAGCGGCTCCCATAGAAGGACACAACTGGTATAGAAGATCATCCCTCTTTCTCTTTTGTTTACAAAATTATGCTTTGACTGATAAATCAGGGGAAAAAAGAGTGAAGAGAATTTTTATTATTATTTGGGGCTGGGAACCCCGCTGCTAGCTCTTCTAGCATTTGGATAAGCAGATGAAGCCACTAGTCCAGGTGTGTGAGTCCAATAAACAAGTGAGATAAAGATTTTCTATTTGCGTCCTCATGAGCTAAAATAGGAACACAAAACAGGAGTAATTTGACAGTTTTAAAGGTAGCACATGAGCAATTTACTTGGAGTGGCGGTGAAATACCACATGTAGGAATGTATGGTGGACACAGATGGCAAGGTTTTGGGGTTTAAGGTTTAGATGCACAAGAAGCATTGCCTCTCAGTACAGGTTTTTTGGCTAGCAAGGCTGGGTAGCAAGCATAAGAGTTGAAGGAAAACAAACAGATATACATATGATGAAACCAATCATGCAATCTTCATTGAAATCCCAAGCAATCTTAACTTGTGAATACTAAGTTTATGAGCTAATAGGCAAATTCCTTTTTCTTATACTAGCATCTCAAATGATTATTTCTACTGACCCAAGCTAAGTTTGCCAAAACCAACTAGATTAACTTGATGATCTCTAGAGTGATACCAAATACTAATAACAAGCTCAACCATATGATAGAAAAATAAAACTGAAATAACGTGTGCATAAAGTAATGATGAAACTTCTCATTAATATTTCAAACCGGCAACTCACACCAACGGATACAACGATAGCCAACTAGGGAGAGACACTTCCATACTGAAAACCATCATATACGATAACTTCTCTACTCATGATATGACTCTACTGAAAAAGTAAAAAAGATGAAAGATAGTGATGTGATACCGCGACACTCCCCCGAAGCTTGGAACAAGCCGAAGGGATGCCAAAACCAATGACGAATCAATTCTTCGGTGGTGGTGGTGAATCCTTCTCGATGAGCTTATCAATTGATTTCTTAAGATCTTCAATCGCCAACATAAGCATACGCATCACCTCCGTATTGCGATCAATACAGTTTGCATGCCTGTCAGACGGTGAATCCCAGCCACCAAGATTTTTCCCCCACTCTTCCTTAGGTTGAGAGCTCCCTTCATCTGCACGGTTAGAATGATTCATATCCCACATAGAGGGAAAATCCCTATGGGGCACCTTTTTGTACTGGTAATCATGAATTAATGTGTGGAAGTAGTTCTTGACTCCCGCAGCAGGTGTCCTCGAAGCTAGGGATTGACGTGGAACCTTCCCTCTGGTGCTCATCTGCACGCTTCTCTTGAGCTTCAAGGGGTTAGCCACCACTCTAATGCTTGCGACGGTGGCGCGTGGACGCACCCGTGGGTTTTCTTCTACATCTCCTTCAGCTCCACTCTCGATCTCCTCCTCCGGCTTCAGGTCTTGGGTATCATCTTCCTTTGGTCCCTTCCCCTTATTGTCGTCGGCGGAGAACATGATTCTTCTAAACCCGAAAACAGATCCTTGCAGAAACAACTCGAAACGGAAACACAACAAGAAAACGATATACGGACCTCAGGGGGTCCGAGGGATTATATAGCAAAAAGTTTCATAACGAAAGGAAAGTCTAGGTCGAAAACGAGTTGGAGAGGGGCTCCGAGGCGCCCACACCATGGGCTGGCGCAGCCAGGGGTGGGCTCGCGCGCCCTCATGGTGTGGAGCCTCCGGGCTCTGTCTCCCTCTCTTTTCCGGATCATAATTTTTCTTATTTTCCAAAAACAGTAAAATAAAAGTTGGAAGATGTTTCGCGAAAGTTTTCTTACCAAAACTGATACCTATTCGAAAACTGCCTCCGCAGTTTCTGAAATATGCTTCTTAATAAATTCCTCTGGGATCATGGCTCGAATACAATCAACAATTTCATTATAAGGATCTCCAGAAATATAATGCTTGAGTCTTTGGCCATTCACCACTTGTGAGTAGTTGTCTTCAAGGGAAACAATTTTAATTGCCCCCGAATGATATACCTCTTCGATAACAAAAGGTCCTTCCCATCTCGAGAGTAATTTTCCTGCAAAAAATCTGAGACGAGACCTATACAATAGCACTATCTCACAACATGAAATTCTCTTTTAATAATTCTCTCATAATGCCACCTTTTAACTTTCTCTTTAAAGATCTTAGCATTTTCATATGCTTCACTTCTCCATTCATCTAAAGAACTTAAGTCAAGCAACCTTTTCTCACCAACAAGTTTAAAATCTAAATTTAGGTATTTCACTGCCCAATAAGCTTTGTGTTCTAATTCTAGGGTCAAGTGACAAGCTTTTCCATAAACCATCTTATAAGGATACATGCCCATGGGATTTTTATAAGCAGTTCTATAAGCCCACAGAGCATCATTTAATTTCTTAGACCAATTTTTTCTAGATTTGTTAACAGTCTTTTGCAAGATAGATTTGATTTCTCTATTTGATAATTCTACTTGCCCACTAGTTTGAGGATGATAGGGTGAGGCAATTCTATGATTAACATCATATTTAGCAAGAGTTTTTCTAAAACCACCATGAATAAAATGAGAACCCCCATCAGTCATAAGATATCTAGGTACATCAAACCGAGGGAAAATGATGTCTTTAAGCATTTTTATTGAGGTTTCACCATCAGCACTTTTAGTAGGTATAGCTTCTACCCATTTAGTAACATAATCAATAGCAACAAGAATATGAGTGTAGCCTTTTGAACGAGGGAAAGGACCCACAAAGTCAAAACCCCAACAATCAAACGGTTCAATAACAAGAGAATAATTCATAGGGATTCCATTATGTCTAGAAATATTTCCAACCCTTTGACATTGATCACAAGATAAAACAAATTTTCTAGCATCTTTAAAGAGAGTAGACCAATAAAACCCTGATTGTAGAACTTTATGTGCAGTTCTATCTCCAGCGTGATGTCCTCCATAAGCACTACTATGCCATTTTCTCAATATCTCTTGTTGTTCATTTTCAGGAACACATTTTCGCATAATACCATCAACACCTTCTTTATATAGGTGTGGGTCATCCTAAAAATAATGCCTCAAATCATAGAAGAATTTTCTTCTTTGCTGAGCTGTAAAGGTAGGAGGCAAATACTTCAAAACAATAAAGTTAGCATAATCAGCATACCATGGACTCTCTTGAGAGCTCACTTTTATCGCAGCTAACTGTTCATTAGGAAAACTATCTTTAACATGAATAGGGTCATTAGAGATATTTTCTAATCTAGACAAATTATTAGCAACAGGATTTTCAGCGCCCTTCCTATCCACAATATGTAAATCAAACTCTTGTAAGAGAAGCACCCATCTAATAAGCCTAGGCTTAGCATCTTTCTTTTCCATAAGGTACTTAATAGCAGCATGATCAGTATGAATAGTAACTTTAGAATAAACAATATACTGCCTAAATTTATCACAAGCAAAAACTACAGCTAGGAATTCTCTCTCAGTAGTAGCATAATTCTTTTGAGCAGCATGAAGAGTTTTACTAGCATAATGAATAACATTTAACTTCTTATCTATCCGCTGTCCAAGAACATCACCTACAGCATAATCACTAGCATCACACATAATTTCAAACGGTAAATTCCAATCAGGGGATTGAACAATAGGGGCAGATATTAAATCCTTCTTAAAATTTCAAAAGCTTCTTTACAATCTTCATCAAGAAAAATGTACGTCTTTTTGAAGAAGATTAGTAAGAGGTTTTGATATTTTATAGAAATCTTTAATAAACCTTCTATAGAAACCAGCATGACCAAGAATACTACGAATACCTTTGACATCCCTGGGAGAGGGCATTTTCTCAATAGCTTCAACTTTAGCTCTATCAACCTCAATACCTCTTTCAGAAATTTTATGTCCAAGAACAAGATTAGTCTCCTCACATCTCTGCAAAACTTTATCAAGATTCTGCAAACAAAAGTTACCTCCCTGGCGCCAAGGGTTCGCACCTGCATATGCATGCGGCAAATGGAAAACCCGAACTAAATGAGACGATTTGGACGAGATGCGAATCGAATCAAAGTTGCGGGGGGCGCCCATACACGCTTCCCACATGCGGTTAGCATGCTCATCATGGATCTAGAGGACAAGAACTTTTCCTGAGTTCGACACTAGCAGGCCTCAAAACCATACCCGGCCTCCTGCCGGTGCCTTATCATCAAATTAGTATTACCTCAAACATTAACAGGTTGTTGTTTAAATATCGAGCCCCCAGAACATAATAAATATGGTAAAAGAAATAACGGACAACGGACTCGAGCACAAACAACACTAAGCATGCTAGTAAGACACATGCCAACAGGCAACAGGGTTATAGGTGTGGAGGTGAGGCTATATCAGGGTTACAGGATAACATGTGATAGGATCGGAACACAAGCAACGAATCATAAGGCTAGCAGATTAGACAACGGAAAGTATCGGTATCAAGTGTGATACGGAAACAATGGTTCAGGTGAGTGAATACTTGCCTGCAAACTCAGTAGCCTGGTACTGGGCTAACTCCTCTGAAGTGGTATCGTAAACCTCGTCTGTCTCAACGTCGTCGTCTATTCGAGAAGAAGCAAACAAACAACGAAGAGAGGCGGACAATCAATAACATGGCATAATGCACAAACATGGGATGATGCATGACATGTTAATTGGTGCATCAAAGGTAAGCTAGAGACATTATAGCCAATATTAAATGGACCCATATGCAATTGAATTGCATTTGGTAAAGTCCATAGCATAAATTGGGGGTTTAATGAAATACAACTAAACATTTTGTTGAAGTGGATTAAATGCATGAGAGATGTTAGAAATAGCAAGGATATGATCTTAGCTTCACTTAGGTATTTTACTTGCCAAATTTGGAGTTGTAAATATTTAATTATGGCTTTTGGCATTTTAATTGAACAAAAATCAGTACTGAAATTAGTGCAAAATTTAGTTTCTCAAAACATTTATTTTATTGCATATTTGGATAGAGCATTTAATTCTGATTGGAATGCATATTTAGTTTGCTCCAATTGGAATTTGTATGCCCAAGATATGATTTTTGCAATGTTTAAAGCATTTAACAAATAATAATTGTTTTCAACATTTTAAATTATTCAAAACCAGAAATAAAGTTGATATTAGTGTAGAGCATTTAAAATTGAATGGATTTCATGTTTTATGTTTTCTGTTTTGAGCAAATATGCAAAAGATATGAATTTTAGAAGTTTTAATTAAATTCTGGAATTTAAAATAGAGGCCAGGGACTTTTGTCACGCAGTACCAGCTCACCCTGGTGCCACTGACCAGTGGGGTCATGCACAGGTGGCACCTCGGGCGTGCGTGTGTGGGCTGGCGTGGCCTCCACGTCGCTGACGCGTGGCAAAGAGAAAAAAAGGGGCTTTAATTCGCGCGAGGGGGGGATCAAACCCGCAACCTCACGGGCGCACACGGAGGCGCTAGCCACTGGGCTGTGCTCAACCTTGTGATAGGATCGGGATCTCGCGCAAGTAGTAGTGAGCTATGGCACGTAACTGAATTTTTAACAGCAAAGGTTGGGCCTTCAGAATTCAGGAGCAGAGCACGGACGGGAACAGACTGCAGCGGTCGCTGCTGATCCTCATCGCCTACGCGAGCTCGACGGTGCGAGCGGCAACTGGACGTGCTGCTGCTGTGTGGAGAGTGCGTGTGCATGTTGTAGAAGCAAGGAGCAACGGGAGCAGCAGTTCACACACAGCAGTACCCGTGCAAGGCTGCAAGCTTGCGCCCATGGAGGACGGGAAACAAACGGATGATGGCGTGACATACAGTATGCAATCAGGCCAGGAAACAGCGGGAATCGGGAGGTACGCTCACCGGGAAGGGTTTGTCGCAGACGAACAGGCTCGAGGGCGACCGGCGGCGGCGAAACCCGTCGGAGAAAGGGGCTGGCCGGCGAGGAAGAAGAGGACGACGACGGGGATCAGGGCGCTCTCGGCTCGATTCCTTCGGTGAGGACGACGAGGCGCATCTCTTGGAGTTCTCAGAATGGCTCGGAGAGGTCGGCGATGGTGGGGCAACGGGGAGGCAACCTCTGCTATTCTTGTTCTTTTCTTGGAGAGAAAGAGAGGAGGGAGAGAGGTGGCGGCGGCGGATGGGAAGAGAGGGAGGCTAGGGCTAGGGTTCTCGTGGTGATTAAGTAGAGGGGGGGGGAGAGAGGAGACGTGGAGGCATGGGAGCCAAGGGAGCTCACCTTCTCCCTGGTCCTCTGTTCCGTACGAAGAAGAAAGGCGATGGGAGGCCATGGGGGGCTGGGCTCCTGGGGTCGTAGGTGGCTGGGCCGGCGGTTAGGCTGGCCTGGCTGCCTCCCCCAGCCCTTTAAATTTTATTTCTTTTTCTTTCTTTTTTTTGGTAGAAAAGAAAAGAGAAGGAAAAGAAGGGGTTTTTGGGACCCTAAAAATTATGGTGATAATTTTTATAAGTTCCTTACTGAAAAAGCCCAGTTGCACCAACTTTTCTTTTTCAAACTTTTAAATATTTGTTGCTGTTTGAATTTTAAATGCAATTGCTTGAATTTTGCAATAATTGAATTATTTGAAAGCTTAACCAAGTCAATTATGTGAAAATTCAAGTTTATGGAAAAGGATTGAATTGTTTAAGTTGGTGAAATGTTTTGAAGACATTGGAACATACCAAGTATGAATCAATTGGTTTGAAATTGAATTGAATTTCAATTGGAAACCAGCAAGATTACAAAGAAAACAAGTTGCAATGCAGATGATGCATGATGCCAAACATAAATTAACAAGAAGCAAAACATTCTAAGGTTGTTTTCATACTTGGGATGTTACAAAACGCCCCCCCTTGAAGGAATCGCGCCCCGAGATTCCTACTGAGAAGAGAAAATGTCCGGATACTTCTTGCGAAGCTCCTCTTCGGTCTCCCACGTTGCCTCTTTATCGGAATGATGAGACCACTGCACTTTTAAGAACTTGGTGCTCTTGTTGCGAGTTTTGCGCTCGGTCTCATCGAGAATGCCAATAGGATGCTCTTCATAAGAGAGGTCTTCTTGCAGTTCAATGGAATCATGATCGACTGCACGACCTGGATCTTTGAAGCACTTCTTGAGCTGTGACACGTGAAAGACATCGTGCACCTTGGATAGCTTTTCTGGAAGTTCAAGACGATAGACATTTTCTGCACGCCTTGAGAGAATGTTGAAGGGGCCAATATATCTTGGTGCAAGCTTTCCTTTGACACCAAAACGATGAGTGCCTCTGAGGGGAGTAACACGGAGATATGCTTTGTCTCCAGCTGCATAGACCATGTCCCTGTGTTTGCTGTCATAGTAGCTTTTCGGACGAGACTGAGCAATCTTCAGATTGTCACGAATGATGCGAACTTTCTCTTCGGCCTCCTTAACAATGTCAGGGCCTAAGAGTGAACGTTCACCAGCTCCAGACCAATTGATTGGACTCCTGCATCTGCGGCCATAGAGAGCCTCGAATGGTGCCATGCCTAGACTTGCCTGGAAGCTGTTGTTGTAGGAGAATTCATCATATGGAAGACATTCCTCCCATTTCATGCCAAAAGAGAGACCACATGCTCTGAGCATATCCTCGAGAATCTGATTGACTCTTTCAACTTGCCCTTGAGACTGAGGATGATAGGCTGTGCTGAACAGAAGCTTGGTGCCCAAGGCTTCTTGAAAGCTTTTCCAGAAATGAGAAGTGAAGATGCTTCCACGGTCTGAGCTTATTTCTAGCGGAACACCATGAAGAGGAACAATCTTTGTTGTATAGAGCTCTGCTAACTGACTAGCTGAGATTGTCTCTTTGACAGGAAAGAAGTGAGCGACTTTAGTGAGTCGATCAATGACAACGAAGATTGCATCGTTGCCCCTCTTGGACTTTGGAAAACCAATGACGAAGTCCATTTCAATCATGTCCCACTTCCATTCAGGAATTTTTAGAGGTTGGAGAAGACCGGCTGTTTTCTGATGAACTGCCTTGACACGTTGACAGACGTCGCATTCAGCAACGTATTGAGCAATTTCACGTTTCATGCTAGGCCACCAATACAGTGTCTTGATATCCTGGTACATCTTTGTACTTCCAGGGTGTATGGAGAGAGGAGTTTCATGAGCCTCTTTGAGAATCACATCTTTGAGACTTTGAATTTGAGGAACTGCAATGCGTCCTTCGAAGAACACAGTTCCCTTGTCATCAATTGAGAAGGACTCAAAATTCTCATTGCCTGCTTTGATGTGTTCTACAATCTTCTTGATTTTAGCATCACGAAGTTGTTCAGAACGAATCTTGTCCTCGAGAGTTGGACTGGCTGTCAAGTTTGCAAGATAGCCTTGAGGAACAAGACCAAGATTCAGTTTTTGGAATTCCTCATGAAGAGGAGGTTGGCTTTCCATGATCATGAGATTATTGCAATACGACTTGCGACTGAGAGCATCGGCCATAACATTAGCCTTGCCTGGAGTGTAAGAAATGGTAAGATCAAAGTCTTTGATCTTTTCAATCCATCTCCTTTGTCTGAGGTTTAGATCTGGTTGAGTGAAGATGTACTTCAGACTCTTATGATCGGAAAAGATTTCAGTGCGATTACCCAACAAGTATTGTCTCCATTTCTTGAGGGCAAACACAACTGCTGCGAGTTCAAGGTCATGAGTGGGATAATTGAGCTCATGTGTGTTCAACTGACGTGAAGCATAAGCCACAACTTGATGTTCTTGCATGATAACTGCACCTAGACCTTGGGGAGAAGCATAACAGAATATTTGGAAAGGTTTGGAAGGATCTGGGCCAACCAGAACTGGTGTAGAAGTGAGTTTAGTCTTCATGAGATTGAAGCTTTCATCACATTATGGAGACCAGACGAACTTCTTGTCCTTCTTTGTGAGGTCAGTGAGAGGTTTGGCAATCTTGGAGAAGTTTGGGACGAAGCGACGGCAATAGCTAGCCAAGCCAAGAAAACTTCTTACTTGCTTCACCGTCTTTGGAGGTTTCCAATCAACAATTGCTTTAACCTTTTTTGGATCAATGGCTATGCCCTTTGCAGAGATGACATGACCAAGATAAACGACTTCGGAAATCCAAAACTCACATTTGGAGAACTTGGCATAGAGACGATGCTCGCGAAGCTTCATGAGAGTGAGACGAATATGTTCTTCATGCTCTTCCTCGGATTTTGAGTAGACAAGAATGTCATCAAGATATACCACAACGAACTTGTCTAGGTATTCATGGAAGACAGAATTCATGAGTCGAGAGAAGGTCGCCGGTGCATTGGTGAGACCAAAGGACATGACGGTGAATTCATATAGACCGTAGCGAGTGGTGAAGGCTGTCTTTGGAATATCCTCTTTTCTAATCTTTATTTGATGGTAACCCATTCTCAAGTCCAACTTGGAGAATATAGAGGCTCCAGCAAGTTGATCAAAAAGATCATCGATGCGAGGAATTGGATACTTATTTTTGATGGTCTTCTCGTTAAGAGGACGATATTCAACAACGAGTCTCTTTGTTTGATCCTTCTTCACAACGAGCAGAGTTGGGCATCCCCAAGCCGAGGAACTAGGTTGAATGTAACCTTTTTCCATGTACATATCAATTTGTTCCTTCAACAACTTCAGCTCGGGAGTTCCTATCTTGTAGGGATGCTTAGAGATTGGAGCAGTACCTGGTTCAAGTTCGATCACTAACTCAACAGCTCTGTCCGGAGGCATTCCTGGCAACTCTTTTGGAAAGACGTCAGGGAAGTCGCAAACCACCGGAACATTTTCAAGTGAAGGTAGAGGATTTGCATTGAGGGTGTATAGCTGACTGGAACTTGATTCATGTGGAGAATAGATTATCTGGCCAGAAGGGTGGAACAGAGTTATTGACTTTTGAGCACAGTCAATTCTTGCTTTATTGGCCTTCAGCCAATTCATACCAAGAATGACATCAATATCAGAATTTCCAAGCAACATGAGAGAAGCAAGGAATATGTGACCTTCAATTAAGATTTGATTGTCCTTACTTATCTTGGAAGTCAACATTTGAGATCCCGGGGAGTGAACAGTGATCTGATTGCTTAGTGGAACCACAATTAGGTTGTTTGTTGTGGCAAAGGTCTTTGACACAAAAGAATGTGATGCTCCGGTATCAAACATCACTTTAGCTGGAATAGAGTTTACGGGAAGTGTACCGAGAACGACGTCAGGAGCTTCCTCAGCTTTGTCGATCTTGACATGGTTCACCCTTGCGGTCCTCCCGACAGGCCTGTTGTTGGAGTTGAAGGCCTTAGGCGGGGGAGCGCGCACCATTGCCTGGTTTATGTTAGGACGAGGTGGTGGTGGAGGTAGCTGCCTCTGCGTGCACTTGTCGGCGTAGTGTCCCGTCTGCTTGCACTTGTAGCATGTGACGACACGAGGAGGCCCTGGCCTTGGCTGCCCCATCGAAGCCCTTTGATCATGCACCTGAGCAGGGTTGGGTGGGCGGGGAGCGAAGCCTGGAGAAGTTTGGGCGTATGGAGCCCGAGTGACAGCACCATTTGGTACCCAGATGCGGCGCTTCTGCGGAGGGGTGGTCATGTTGGAGGAGGAACCACCCTCACGCGAGTGCTTGCGAGACTCCTCGAACGCCTTGCGCCCATTTTCTTCATTGAGCACGGTGTTAACGAGATCCTCGAAGCTGTCGGCCTTGACATTGGTGAGGGCATACTTGAGCACCGGGTTAAAGCCTCTGCGGAATCTTGCCATCTTCTTAGCTTCAGTGGACACCTCATCTCCAGCGTATCGAGCGAGGCGATTGAACTCACTCTGATACCCGATGACGTCCAACTTGCCCTGCTTGAGAGAGCAAAACTCTTCACGCATTCTTTCCATGAGACCATCTGGAATGTGGTGTTTCAGGAAGGCTTCCTTGAAACGATCCCACGTGACTGGCATGCCAGTTCTCATGGCCTGGAAGTTTTCCCACCAAGAAGCTGCCTGACCCTTCAAAAAATAGGAGGCATACTTGACCTTGTCTTCTTCAGCTACGTGTGCAATATCCAAAGCCTTGGCTATCTCACGTATCCAGTCATCAGCGTCTAGAGGCTCACGTGTGGCCACGAAAGCTCTTGGACCCAGACTGAGAAACTCCTTGATGCTCACTCGTGGAGCTGTCTGGTTGATTTGCTGATTAGTCTGAAACTGAGCCATCTGCGTCATGACTTGGGTCATCTGAGTCAACAGCTCCATGATCGGTGGTGGTTCAGGCGTGGTGTTCCTTGTTGGCGGCATCCTGAATGAAAATGCATTTTAGCACAACAATAGAAAAGGATAGACTTGGCAACCGAAAGAGAGATTACTCTGACGCATGAATAGATAACCAAAAGGTACACCATCACATGTTCAAGTACATCAGAATATCCAACATACCATAAATGGTTCGAATACCAAAGGATAACTAAACATAGCTAAGAATGGATACATCGGTACTCCCATGCTCATCACGCAGGACGGCGGCGAGGAGTACGGCGAGAGGTACGGTGAGGAGTACGCCTACGAAAGTAGGTGGAACGACGATCCACGTAGATCTGACGTGCTCTGAGACCAACTCTAGGCGTGGTGAAGTACATAGCGTCGACTCCCTGTGCTCCAAAGCGGGGAATCCCTGTGTAACCAGCACCAAGGTTAAGGAGTGGACCTCTGATCGGCTCGTAACCTCCAGCATCTGGCAGACGACGCCCAACTGGCTGATCGAAACGTGCAAAGCGCTCGTCTCCAATAAAGTATGTGGTGTAAGTCGCCAGACGAGTCAAAGCAAGGTAAAGCTGCTCTCTGACTGAAGCCAACTCCTGAGATAGTGTGCGGGCCACTGCGTCACTGTGTCTCACAAACTAAGCGGTGATGTGCAGTCTGGAGCTATCATGCCCGTAAACATCCAAGTTGTCGTAGAGAGTGAAGTGAGCTCCCTCCGAAGTGATGTAACCACGGGGAATGTGGCGATAAATAGAATCGTCAAATCCCCAGTAGTCAGCACGAAGGACGGTGAGGATCACATAAGCTGCCTGCTGCACAGCCATATCCACTGTGGAACCCACTGCCTCGTAGCGGTGGACTACGCTCATGCCATCATCTGACAGAATGTAGACGATAGCCTGGTAGTAGGTCTGCTCAAACTCTCGCTGCTGCTCGTAGACCTGGTACTCTGGTGCCCAACAGAAACACAGAAAAGTGACCATGTCTCTCAGCATCTCCGGATAACCGGTAGTGCTCTCACAACGAGTCATACGAACCACCCGCGGGTAGAACCTGAGATCCATCTGCAGATGATCGGGGAAGCTTTGATTAGACGCCAGTAGAAAAACTGAAGTGGCAAGCAACAACAAGGTTCCAACGGACGAAAAGGATCTTGAGAAGAACAGGATATCGAAGCAACATTTGGGAAACACGAGACCAAACACTCCTGAGGTACTACGGAAAACCCATCCGGGCTTCTAGAGGATCAATATCTACTGCTTAAGGAATAGAGGATCTGCTTCCGGGGCTTATGTGCCTCCGTTCTCAATCGTGAGTAGGCAACATAAAAATCATGTCACAACCACCTCCATTCCTATGGTCTAGTAGATATAACCATCCTAGAGAAACCAGGATACGTGAAATCCTAACTTGAAATTTTAGATGAGAAGAGAAAACAACGTTGCACTTCCTTACCAGAAAAGGGAGGGTGGGTGGGGAAAGAAATAAAAGAACAGAATTCCTACTCTCACGTTTCATTTTTCCTATATAGCTACAAAATAGTTTCTAGACTCAACTGCGACCAGTAAAAGGGATCCTACAGGCAGACTGGCTCTGATACCATTTGTCGCACCCGGACTTCTAGAGGATACACACAGCCCGCTAAATAGTAGATAATTGGCTTACGGGGCCTACCTGCACCCGCATCTCAATATGAGTAGGCCAACACGTAAACGTGTGACAACCATCCTCTACTATTCATCGTCTGTGAAACCATCTAATAGAAATCCGAATACTTCCATTGATGTACTTCATAACATACACACATGGTACGTCAACGGCATTTGAACAAGTGATACCACAACAAATCTCTAAGACACAAAGAAATAGAAATAGGTGGCAAAAGCTCTCACTAGAGCAGAGATAGCAAATACAGTCATGCAGAGGACACATGTCCCAACAAGTCATCATTACATCACAGCGGAAGCATCCAAAGTGTCTGAGTACAGACAAGATCCAAATAGGCCTAAGAGGCCAGAAACGAAAAGAACGGAGCCCATCCACGAAGTCTTGGATCCTGCCCGGGTCCGCTATCTACTCGTCAGCAGCCTCGTCATACTCCACGTAGTAGCCACCATGGGGATCCTCGGAAAAGTAGTCTGCAGAACCAGCAGCCCCAAAGGGGTCAGTACGGACGAGTACTGGCAAGCAAGAAGCACAAGATACCAAAGTGTACCCGACAACACCAAGTACAAATGCTTTGGGTTCAACGGAAGATAGGTGATACAAAGGTGCGGCAGCGGGCTGCACTAACCAACTACAGAGACACGCTACAACATCCGGCTAAAAGAAAGGGATATGATAGCGCATCGGAGCCAACTACCACTAACCCCTTATACAAAGAAGCAATCCGAGGATAACCCACACAGTTGGATTAATGAAGGTTCAGGGTATTGTGACAATATGCCTATTACTAGTCACATTATTATTAATTAGGTGTAAGTTGTCTAATCCTTGTTAGCCAGCCCTATCACCAAGTCATCCATAACCGCGGACAACACGGCTTCTCGAGAAGATTTAACCCTGCAGGGATGCACCAATTTGGTCGTACACGTAAGAATAACCCGCCAGGCGGGGATCAAACCCACCAAGCAGGCCACTCAACACAACCCAACTCTTCTTCGCATCAAGCCCAAAGAACCCCGTGCAATTGAGCGCACGGCTAATCAAGCCCCACGAAGAAAAGGGGACCCTCATAGCACTCTAAGAACGTGTCTCCCTAAATGCCGACTACAAAAGTTACCTCCCTGGCGCCAAGGGTTCGCACCTGCATATGCATGCGGCAAATGGAAAACCCGAACTAAATGAGGCGATTTGGACGAGACGCGAATCGAATCAAAGTTGCGGGGGGCGCCCATACACGCTTCCCACATGCGGTTAGCGCGCTCATCATGGATCTAGAGGACAAGAACTTTTCCTGAGTTCGACACTAGCAGGCCTCAAAACCATACCCGGCCTCCTGCCGGTGCCTTATCATCAAATTAGTATTACCTCAAACATTAACAGGTTGTTGTTTAAATATCGAGCCCCCAAAACATAATAAATATGGTAAAAGAAATAACGGACAACGGACTCGAGCACAAACAACACTAAGCATGCTAGTAAGACACAGGCCAACAGGCAACAGGGTTATAGGTGTGGAGGTGAGGCTATATCAGGGTTACAGGATAACATGTGATAGGATCGGAACACAAGCAACGAATCATAAGGCTAGCAGATTAGACAACGGAAAGTATCGGTATCAAGTGTGATACGGAAACAATGGTTCAGGTGAGTGAATACTTGCCTGCAAACTCAGTAGTCTGGTACTGGGCTAACTCCTCTGAAGTGGTATCGTAAACCTCGTCTGTCTCAACGTCGTCGTCTATTCGAGAAGAAGCAAACAAACAACGAAGAGAGGCGGACAATCAATAACATGGCATAATGCACAAACATGGGATGATGCATGACATGTTAATTGGTGCATCAAAGGTAAGCTAGAGACATTATAGCCAATATTAAATGGACTCATATGCAATTGAATTGCATTTGGTAAAGTCCAAAGCATAAATTGGGGGTTTAATGAAATACAACTAAACATTTTGTTGAAGTGGATTAAATGCATGAGAGATGTTAGAAATAGCAAGGATATGATCTTAGCTTCACTTAGGTATTTTACTTGCCAAATTTGGAGTTGTAAATATTTAATTATGGCTTTTGGCATTTTAATTGAACAAAAATCAGTACTGAAATTAGTGCAAAATTTAGTTTCTCAAAACATTTATTTTATTTCATATTTGGATAGAGCATTTAATTCTGATTGGAATGCATATTTAGTTTGCTCCAATTGGAATTTGTATGCCCAAGATATGATTTTTGCAATGTTTAAAGCATTTAACAAATAATAATTGTTTTCAGAATTTTAAATTATTCAAAACCAGAAATAAAGTTGATATTAGTGTAGAGCATTTAAAATTGAATGGATTTCATGTTTTATGTTTTCTGTTTTGAGCAAATATGCAAAAGATATGAATTTTAGAAGTTTTAATTAAATTCTGGAATTTAAAATAGAGGCCAGGGACTTTTGTCACGCAGTACCAGCTCACCCTGGTGCCACTGACCAGTGGGGTCGTGCACAGGTGGCACCTCGGGCGTGCGGGTGTGGGCTGGCGTGGCCTCCACGTCGCTGACGCGTGGGGCCCGCGTGCGCGCGTGGCAAAGAGAAAAAATAAGGCTTTAATTCGCGCGAGGGGGGATCGAACCCGCGACCTCACGGGCGCACACGGAGGCGCTAGCCACTGGGCTGTGCTCAAGCTTGTGATAGGATCGGGATCTCGCGCAAGTAGCAGTGAGCTATGGCGCGTAACTGAATTTTTAACAGCAAAGGTTGGGCCTTCCGAATTCAGGAGCAGAGCACGGACGGGAACAGACTGCAGCGGTCGCTGCTGATCCTCATCGCCTACGCGAGCTCGACGGTGCGAGCGGCAACTGGACGTGCTGCTGCTGTGTGGAGAGTGCGTGTGCATGTTGTAGAAGCAAGGAGCAACGGGAGCAGCAGTTCACGCACAACAGTACCCGTGCAAGGCTGCAAGCTTGCTCCCATGGCGGACGGGAAACAAACGGATGATGGCGTGACATACAGTATGCAATCGGGCCAGGAAACAGCGGGAATCGGGAGGTACGCTCACCAGGAAGGGTTTGTCGCAGACGAACAGGCTCGAGGGCGACCGGCGGCGGCGAAATCCGTCGGAGAAAGGGGCTGGCCGGCGAGGAAGAAGAGGACGACGACGGGGATCAGGGCGCTCTCGGCTCGATTCCTTCGGTGAGGACGAAGAGGACGACGAGGCGCATCTCTTGGAGTTCTCAGAATGGCTCGGAGAGGTCGGCGATGGTGGGGCAACGGGGAGGCAACCTCTGCTATTCTTGTTCTTTTCTTTGAGAGAAAGAGAGGATGGAGAGAGGTGGCGGCGGCGGATGGGAAGAGAGGGAGGCTAGGGCTAGGGTTCCCGTGGTGATTAAGTAGAGGGGGGGGGAGAGAGGAGACGTGGAGGCATGGGAGCCAAGGGAGCTCACCTGCTCCCTGGTCCTCTATTCCGTACGAAGAAGAAAGGCGATGGGAGGCCGTGGGGCGCTGGGCTCCTGGGGTCGTAGGTGGCTGGGCCGGCGGTTGGGCTGGCCTGGCTGCCTCCCCCAGCCCTTTAAATTTTTATTTCTTTCTTTTTTTTGGTAGAAAAGAAAAGAGAAGGAAAAGAAGGGGGTTTTGGGACCCTAAAAATTATGGTGATGATTTTTATAAGTTCCTTACTGAAAAAGCCCAGTTGCACCAACTTTTCTTTTTCAAAATTTTAAATATTTGTTGTTGTTTGAATTTTAAATGCAATTGCTTGAATTTTGCAATAATTGAATTATTTGAAAGCTTAACCAAGTCAATTATGTGAAAATTCAAGTTTATGGAAAACGATTGAATTGTTTAAGTTGGTGAAATGTTTTGAAGACATTGGAACATACCAAGTATGAATCAATTGGTTTGAAATTGAATTGAATTTCAATTGGAAACCAGCAAGATTCAAAAGAAAACAAGTTGCAATGCAGATGATGCATGATGCAAAACATAAATTAACAAGAAGCAAAACATTCTAAGGTTGTTTTCATACTTGGGATGCTACATGCAAAAAATTATCAAAAGAAGTTCCATAGACGGAGAAATCTTCCATGAATACTTCCACAATTTCTTTACAAAAACAATGAAAGTAGCGGACATGCATCTTTGAAAAGTAGCAGGATCATTACACAAAACCAAAAGGCATATGTCTATAAGCATAGGTTCTAAAAGGACAAGTGAAAGTTGTTTTCTCTTGATCATGCTTTCTAACAGCAATTTGAGAGAACCCAGAATAACCATCAAGAAAGCAGAAATGAGTTTTCTTAGCCAACCTTTCTAACATTTGATCAATATAAGGCAAAGGATAATGATCTTTCTTAGTAACTTTGTTAACCTTCCTAAAATCAATGCACATCCTATAACCAACCACTACTCTTTGAGGGATAAGTTCATTATTTTCATTTGGCACAATAATCATCCCTCCTTTCTTAGGGACACAATGCACAGGACTAACCCATCTACTATCAGCAATAGGATAAATAATACCAGCATCAAGAAGTTTTAATACCTCGTTTCTTACCACATCCTTCATCTTAGGATTTAAATGGCGTTAATGTTCAACAACTGGCTTTGCATCAGGTTCAGTATTAATAGCATGCTGACATATAGTAGGAGAAATCCCCTTCAAATCATCAAGAGTATAACCAATAGCACCTATGTGTTTCTTCAATATTCCCAATAATCTCTCCTCTTCTTTACCAGAATTTTAAAACTAATAATAACAGGATATAATTTCTTATCATCAATATGAGCATATTTAAGATTGTCAGGCAAAGGATTTAAATCAAAAACATGATCCTCCTTGGGTGGTAATGTGGTACCCAAGTCTTCCATCGGTAAATTATGTTTTAGCATCGCTGAATGATGTAAGAAGATCTCATCAATTTCATTCCTTTCTTCCATAAAGACATCACTTTCGTGGTCTTCTATGTATTGCTGCAAAGGATTGTTAGGAGCAAGAGCAAGAGCAGCCAATTGTTCAACTCTATAATTCTCATTAGGCAATTCAGCTTCATAAGGTGCTTTAGCAAATTTGGAGAAATTAAATTCATAAGACTCTCCATCAAACTGTGTAAGAATTTTCTCCTTTTTTCAATCAATAACAGCACCACAAGTGTTTAAGAAAGGTAATACCAAATATAATAGGACAAGTATCACTAGCAGAAGTGCCTAGTACTAGAAAATCAGCAGGATACTTAATTTTACCACATAAGACCTCCACATGTCTAACAATACCAATTGGAGAAATAGTTTCCCTATTAGCAGGTTGAATAATCACATCAATGTCTTGAAGTTCACAAGAACCAATTTCATGCATGATTTCTTTATAAAGCTCATAAGGAATAACACTAGAACTAGCACCAATATCACACAAACCATAATAGCAATGATCACCTATCCTAACAGATAGCACAGGAACACTAGATTTCCTAGATTTACCAGGACGAGAGACAATATTAGAAGCATCTTCACAAAATATAATGTGTCCCTCTTCTACATTTTCAGAAACAATGTCCTTTACTATTGCTACTGCAGGTTCTACAGTTATTTGCTCCTTAGGTTCTACAGGTTTCCTTGCACTTTTATTAACCACACTAGATAACATATAATGTTCTTTTACCTTAGCAGGGAAAGGTATTTTCTCAATATAAGGTTCAGGCACAATAGAATCAACAATATGAACTTCTATATCTCTAGCAGGAACATAATTAATAGTATCTTTATAAGGTGCATGGTACTTATCCCATTCATTTTTAGGAATATCAAAATAAGAAGCAAAAGTCTTATATAAGTTTGCAACAACTTGAGAATCACAACCATAAACAATACTAACATTATGAAAATCATCAGATGACATAAAAGTTTTAATGTATTCGTAGTCATAATTTATACCTGACTTTCTACCTTTGTCATTCTCCCATCCTTCAGTGTTTTCTTGAATACGGTCAAGAAGATCCCATTTATCTTCCTCCTTCATACGTGTAAATGATCCAGAACAAGAAGCATCCAATAAATCCTTATCATGAAGAGAAATCCTTGCATAGAAATTATGATTAACAATATTACTGGGGAGCTCATGAACGGGGCATTTGAGCATTAGTAACTTCAATCTCCCTCGTGCTTGGGCAATACTTTCTCCGTCATGAGGACAAAAATTATATATATAATTTCGATCTCTATGAATTTCAGTGGGAGGATAGAATTTAGAATAAAAGAGAGGCACAATTTCCTCCCATCCAATAGTTTGGCTATTTTCTAGCAGTTTGAACCATTCAGCGGCTCGGCCTGTCAATGATATAGAGAATAATTTCCTCTTCACTTGGCTCATTGTAATACCTGCACACTTGAACAACTCGCATAATTCATGTAAAAGGAGAAAATGATCACCAAGATGGAAAGTAACATCACCTGAATAGGAGTTATCCCTAACATGTTTAACAATCTTTATAGGTATTTTACAAGGATCCAAATCATCAGGCGGTGGGTCACTTACTACCCTAGCAGTGGTAGTAGTGCCCGCAAATAAGGACTCAAAAGAGACCCAAACATAGTGTAATAAAGCAGTAGACAGTAATAAAAACAACACTTACAGCAGAAGCTCCCTTTATCAATTCCACTTCCCAATAGCGCTTCACTCCCGGGCAACGGCGCCAGAAATTAGTATTGATGACCCACAAGTATAGGGGGTGTATCGTAGTACTTCCGATAAATAAGAGTGTCGAACCCAACGAGGAGCAGAAGGTCTTGACAAGCAGTTTGAATGAAGGAATAACTGCAAATGCTGAAAGATAGATTTGTAGGGTTTTTTTATATTGCAGATAAATAAAGTGCGAGTAAATAAAATGCAGTAGTAATAATTGCAGCAAGTGGCCCAATCCTTTCTTAAGCAAAGGACAAGCCAGAGGGTTTACTTATGATTAACAAACGTTCTCGAGGACACACGGGAGGTTTCTGTCAAGTGCTTTTGTTCCATGCAACTAAATAATGTTAGTTGTTTTGGTAAGTGTTGTGTGGGTGAACCTATTCTAATGTACCTTCCCATCCAAGACTAATACATACTTGTTATTATACCCCTTGCAAGCATCCGCAACTACAATAAAGTACTTAAGAAATAAATCTAACCACAGCTTTAAACTCCGGGATCCTACGCTCCCTCGTGTAATGGTTTCCTAATGGGGGTTTAGGTTTCTGTCACTCTGGCAACCCCACAATTAGTAGCCAAATACACGATGCATCCCCTAGGCCCATAAATGGTGAAGTATCATGTAGTCGACGTTCACATGACACCACTAGGAGAATAACACCACAACTTAAATATCAAACATTAAATATTATTCAACATTACTTCACTACTAACAACTTGACTTCTCCCATGTCGTCAAGAACAACACGAACTACTCACAAGAAATCATATGGATCAGAATCAAAGGTGATATAATGGATGATAACAATCTGGTCATAAAGTGCAAACACCGATAAATCTCACAAGCATCAACTACTAACAAGTAATCCACACCGGGAGAGAGATCTAATGCAAAACAACGATAGAGGCCCCTAATTGTTACAGTGGGATGACGGTGGATGATGAGGGTGATGGTGCTAGTGGTGATGATGATGATGACGATCTTGATGATGCCCGGAGCGATGACGGTGACGATGGCGGTGATTTCCCCTCTCCGGGGATAAATTTCCCCGGCAGATTTCTCCCTGCCGGAGAGCTTTTCTCTCTCGGGTGTTTTCCGCCCCGAGGCGGCGGCGGAATAATTATTCGACGATGGAATGAGGCTTAGGGTTCCCTGGGGTCCAAGCCCTGGGCGCACCACCTCATGGTGTGGGCCCCTGGTGGCCCCCCTCTGGCTCTCCTTCTGGCTGGGTTCCTCCTCTGAACTTTTAGGACACCCCTGGTGTCCCACATCTTCTTCTGATCTTCTGAAATATGGTATCCCGACGGTGCTTTTTCCATCAGATTTCTGGTCCCGGTGTTTATTCTCCAAAAATTATAAAAATGCAAAATAAGTTAAAATAACATAAGGGATGCATCATAACATGAAATATATTGATGAATAACAGAAAATTATGATATAAAATAGTGATGCAAAATGGACGTATCAACAACTAAAACATGAAAATAAAGATATAAAGGAGTTTCTACAGAAGTATAAAACCCCTTGACTCAAAGAAAACAGAGAAAAACAAAGCAAAAATAAAACCATGGGTTATCTCCCAAGAAGTGCTTTTCTTTAACGCCTTTTAGCTAGGCCCAAAAAAGTGGAATCAAGTGTGTTCAAGTGAAGAAGCATCTAAATTGTAATTTGTTCGAATAATAGAATAAAAAGGCAACTTCATTCTCTTTCTAGGAAAGTGTTCCATACCTTTCTTGAGTGGGAATTGAAATTTAATATTCCCCTCTTTCATGTCAATAAAAGCACCAACAGTTCTAAGAAAAGGTCTTCCCAAAACAATTGGACAAGAAACATTGCATTAAATATTCAAGACAACAAAATCAATGGGGACAAGATTGTTATTAACCATGATAAGAACATAATCAACTCTCCCCAAAGGTTTGTCCCTAACATTATGAATAAGACGAATATCCAAATAACAGTGCTCCAAAGGTGGCAAATCAAGAATATCATAAAGTTTCTTAGGCATAACAGAGATACTAGCACCAAGATCACATAGAGAATTGCAATAAAAATCATTCACTTCCATTTTAATAATGGGTTCCCAACCATCATCTGGTTTCCTTGGGATAGAGGCTTCACATCTTAATTCATCCTCTCTAATTTGCATGAGAGCATTTGAAATATGTTTTGTGAAAGCCATATTCATAGCACTAGCATTAGGAAAACTAGCAAGATTTTGTAAGAACTTAACCACTTCAGTTATGTTGTAATAATAAAATTTAAGGTCATTTTTATCAAAGATAATGGGACCATTGTCTCCATGTTTCTAAAAATTTCAGCACTTTTGTCAGGATTTTTTTAGCAGTTTCAGGCAGTTTTGCATTTTTAATATCAGAAGTGGGAGTATTTACAGCACCGATTACTTTAACGTTGATAGTAGAAGGTTTAATAGCATGAGAAGCTTCAGTTTTACTAGTGGTGGTAATGGTGCAAACATTAGCTATATTATTCTTTCTAGCTATTTCATCTTCTCTTTCCCATCTAGCTTGTAATTCAGCTAACATCCTAACATTATCATCAATTCGAATTTCGGTGGAATTCAAAGTTTTGCTTTCTTTAACATCATGAGGCATAACCTTTAGTTTCATAAAATCAACATCAAGAGCAAGGCTATCAAATTTAGAAGCAAGAACATCAATTTTGCCAAACTTTTCCTCAACAGATTTATTAAAAGCAGTTTGTGTACTAATAAAATTCTTAAGCATGTTCTCAAGATCAGAGGGTACACTTTTATTTTTGTTGTAGGAATTACCATAAGCATTACTATTATTGGGAGGATATGGCCTATAATTGTTGCTACAAAAATTATTCATATAGGCATTGGTGTTGAAATTATTATTTTTAATGAAGTTCACATCAACATGCTCTTCTTGAGCAACCAAAGAGGCTAAAGGAACATTGTTTGGATCAATAGGAGCATGCCCATTAACAAGCATAGACATAATAGCATCAAGTCTATCACTCAAAAAGGAGGTTTCTTCAACAGAATTTACCTTCTTACTAGTTGTAGCTCTCTTAGTGTTCCATTCAGAATAATTTACCATCATATCATCAAGAAGCTTTGTTGCTGACCCCAAGGTCATGGACATAAAGGTTCCTCCAGCAGCTGAATCCAGAAGGTTTCTTTTTGAAAAATTCAGTCATGCATAAAAAGTTTGGATGATCATCCAAGTAGTTAATCCATGAGTGGGACAATTCTTTACTAAAGATTTCATTCTTTCCCAAGCTTTAGCAACATGCTCATTATCAAGTTGCTTAAAATTCATAATGCTACTTCTTAAAGATATAATCTTAGCAGGAGGGTAATATTTTCCAATGAAAGCATCTTTACACTTAGTCCAAGAATCAATACTATTTCTAGGCAAAGATAGCAACCATTCTTTAGCTCTTCCTCTCAAAGAGAAAGGAAACAATTTCAGTTTAATAATATCTCCATCTACATCTTTATACTTCTGCATATCACATAGTTCAACAAAATTATTAAGATGGGCAGCAGCATCATCGGTACTAACACCTGAAAATTGCTCTCTCATAACAAGGTTTAACAGGGCAGGCTTTATCTCATAAAAATCAGCAGTAGGAGCATGTAGAGCAATAGGTGTGCTAATAAAATCATTATTGTTGGTGCTAGTCAAGTCGCACAACTTAGTGTTCTCAGGAGTACTCATTTTAACAAGACTAAAAACAGGAATAAAACTACAGGTAGAATAAGAACTATTTTTTGTGTGTTTTTTATAAAGATAAGCAAACAAGACAAAATAAAATAAACTAAGCAAAACAAAAACAAAGTAAAGAGATTGGAAGTGAGAGACCCCCCTTGCAGAAATTCTCTTCCTCCCCGGCAACGGCGATAGAAAATAGCCTTGATGGTGCAGGTCTTGCACTCGTTGGGAAATCCCAAGAGGAAGGTATGATGAGCACAGCAGCAGTTTTCCCTCAGAAAGAAACCAAGGTTTAATCGACCAGTTGGAGGAAGGAGTAACTTCACAAGGTTGATGCAGTTGAGATGGAAGGACGCACTACCGGTTCAGCAACAACGTGGAACCTACACAACACAAATTATTCACTTTGCCCCAACGAAGAAGTGAGGTTGTCAATCTCACCGGTTTTGCTGATAACAAAGAGGTTAAATGTATGGTGTGGAAAAGAGTATGAGAATGGTATGAAAACTGGAGCAGCAGTGTGAAAACAGTGGGAGCAGTGTGAAAGCAGTGGAAACAGTGTGTGTATTATCAGAATAAGAAAATGGACCGGGGTCCATAGTTCACTAGAGGTGTCTCTCCATAAAAGATAAATAACATGTGTGGTGAAAAAATTACAGCTGGGCAATTGACAGAAATGAAGGCTGCACCGGAGTGCATATGCAAGACATAAAGATTACTGTGTGATTCATCCGGGCATTACAACAAGATACATAGACCGTCATCCAGCTGCATCTATGACTAATAATCCACCCTCCGAATATCATCCGAACAAACATTGGGTATTAAGTTGCAAGCAACAGATTATTGCAGTAAGCAAAGTATGTAATGTAAACAATGTAAACTAAGTAAACACCATTGTTTTCTCCCTAATGGCAACAACACATCCTCCATCTGTCACATTTCTGTCACTCGAGCACAGATGCAAAGGAGGCATGAACCCACTATCGAGCATAAATACTCCCTCTTGGAATTACTAGCATCTACTTGGCCAAAGCATATACTAATAACAGAGAGCATGCAAGATCATAAAAAACATATGCATGAAGATAACATGATAGATTGATATTCAGAAGACATAGCATTCAACATTCATCGGATCCCAGCAAACACAACATGTAGCATTACATAAAGACGATCTCGATCATGTAGGGCAGCTCATGAGATCTAAACATGAGGTACAAAGTGGGGAAGACAACCATCTAGCTACTTCTATGGACCCGTAGTCCAGGGATGAACTACTCACACATCACTTCGGAGGAGGGATGGTGCTGTAGACCCCTCCTGTGATGAATTCCTCTCCCGGCAAGGTGTCGGGGAGATCTCCAGAACCCTCCCGATCTTGGGATGAAGATGACAACAGCCTCGGGTGTTTCTCGGGACGAAGTGGTATATATTTAGGGTTGATGTAACAGGGGGTATAAATAGGCGAAAGGGCGATGGCGATGGACACCCGAGGGGGCCACACCACCTCCAGGCGTGGCCAGGGGGGGCGCCACCCTAAGGTGTGGCCCCCCTCCGGGCCTCTTCGGGACTCCGTGGAACCTTCGGGAATTCTAAGACTTCCGGACTTCGAATTTTCCAATTCCGAGAATATTTCCATAACAACTTTTCTAAAACTAAAAACAGCAGAAAACAGGGAACTGGCGCTGTGGCATCTTGTCAATAGGTTATCCCTGGAAATCGGTAAAAATGACATAAAGTGTCTAGCAAACATGTAGGAAATAACATGAAAACAACATGGAACATCAGAAATGAAGGACACGTTTATGACGTATCAGCCGCCGTCTTCGTCAACCCTAGTTCAGGAGGGTCGTGGAGCTCTCCTCGGCACCCTGCCGGGAGGGGGAATCATCACCGGAGGGCTCTACACCACCATGCCCGCCTCCGGAATGATGCTTGAGTAGTTCATCCTTGGACTACGGGTCCATAGAAGTAGCTAGATGGCTGTTCTTTCCTCTTTATGCCTCATGTTTAGATCTTGCGAGCTGCCTAACATGATCAAGATCATCTTATTGTAATGCTACATGTTGTGTTTGCTGGAATCTGATGAATATTGAATGATATGTCCAATGATTATCAATCTATCATGTTCTTTTCACGTGTATGTTATTTATGATCTTGCATACTCTCCGTTGCTAGTAGTTGCTTAGGCCAAGTAGATGCTTGTAACTCCAAGAGGGAGTATTTATGCTCGATAGTGGGTTCATGTCTCCCTTTCACTCATGCTCGAGTGACATAAACATAAACGGGTGGGGGATGAGTTGTTGCCATTAGGGAGAAAACAACAAGGTTTACATTGTTCACATTACACACTTTGCTTAATGCGATTATCTGTTGCTTGCAACTTAATATCCAAGGATTGCTCGATGACATTCTAAGGGTGGATTTTTAGTCATAGATGCAGTTGGATAACGGTTTATGTATCTTGTCATAATGCCCGCATGAATCACATAATAATCATCATGTCGTGATATGTACTACGGTGCAGCCTTTATATCTATCAATTGCCTAGTTGTAATTTGTTTACCCAACATGCTATCTATCTGTTTTGGAGAAACACCACTAGTGAACTGTGGACCCCGGTCCATTTCCTTTACACTGATAATACAACCGCTGCAATCTCTGTTTTCATACTGTTTCTACTGTTTTTCTACTGCCATCACTGTTCTCTTTTCATCTACTACAAACAAGTGCTGGTTTCCACACCATATGTTTAACCTCTTTGTTTTCAGCAAAACCGGTGAGATTGACAACCTCACTGCTTCGTTGGGGAAAAGTGATTTGATTGTGTTATGTAGGTTCCATGTTGCTTCTGAACCGGTAGTGCGTCCTACCACATCAGCTGCATCAACCTTCGAGAGTGATTTCTTTTTTCTACTGGTCGATTCAACCTTGGTTTCTTTCTGAGAGAAACTTGCTAATGTGCTCTTCATACCTTCCTCTTGGGGTCTCCCAACGAACGTGTGTTACACGCGCATCAACCCCACACGCGGCAGCCCCCACTTTCCTCAAGCACCCCATCACTATTTGGTACCGGGACACAGGCCGACAGCGGTAGCAAAAAGACGAGGTGAGGAGCGCTGGAGGCGCACCTGGGAAGCGCCACGAGGGGTCACGAGGTTGTACACTTATAGTTGAGTTTAACATATTATACGATCTATGTTTAGATACTTATGGAGTAGTTTAATTCCGCATTCTTCTATAAATTTGTAATATTTTAAAAACTGGATATTCATCCTCTCTAGAGCAAATGACATGATATGAGCTGATCTCGCTTCACTTCTTCCCACATTTGAGAATTAGGTTTCGACCAATTGTCAGGGTAGGAGCGCGCCCACTTCACCACGGTTTGAATCCCCGGACTCCCCTATGGTGCTCATGGTTTGCTTCTTCTATAAAGAAAAATCAAGAGAGGCTAGTCTCTGTTAAGGATGTGAATGTGGGATCTCACTTATCCCAAATAGGGATCCCACTTTCGTATTTGTTGGTTTAATTTTTTTATCGTAGTCTTGCAAAATCAATTATAGAGGCTATGCTTTTTTTTTCTGGCCTACTTCTGGCAATCTGCTCGGTCTGGCTGAATGACGACCCCCCCACATGTAACATGTAAAATTTCCACCGAAGCATACAAGTTTGCGATCTTGCCGTCACCGCCCAACAGAGCATAGCCAATTCTCATGATGGCCTGGCACGGGTTTGGTGCGGTTTTCTCCCCATTCAACGCTTAGCATAGTCCGTGGTTCGAAATTTTAAGACATGTTCATGTAAACGCCAATTGACCGCACGTCGTGCACGAGGACGTGACAATACTCCCCGCGAAACGCGAACGCTGATACGTAAGACGAGACGATCCGGGAGTGACGGGATGCCAGCTAGTAGTTGACGAGCGTGCTGTTACGGTAGCGTCCATCGTTACGCATTTGTTAGGCATGTACAACAGTATCTACTCAGCTGTCTATAAAGGAGGCCACGTAAGATTTTGGATGAGCTGGAAGAAAGAGAACGAGGAGAGAAAAGGAGATCGTCTGTAATTTTACCGTTGGTCGATTAACGCGAAATCCGCTCGCTAACGACTCTATTTTTTCCATTGTACCGATTGTTGTCTGCTATCGTGGGATCGTGGACTTGAATAAATCTTGTCCGGTCTCCTAAAAATAGTGAAGACAGTTCAATTTCTAACTACAACGGACAGGTTAATAAGAGGATGAACTGTAGGGGCGTTTACACCTGCCATCTATAGATTATGTGGACATGCATTACGGACCGGGTCCGTCGAAACTACTGCACATGCCCTTACCTTGCTCCCAAAGCCACCACTATTAGTTGTCCTTTTTTTTTCTGCCGACGTCTATGTTGGGTAGTACTCCCTCCGTATGAAAATATAGTATGTTTTCGCATTTTCTAGGCAAAACATGTTTTAATGTGTAGAATCATACGTATCTTACATTAAATCATGTTTAGCTACGCTTTGTCTAAAAAAGCTAAAACATCTTACATTTTGATACGGAGGAAGTACTGCTCCTCAACATTCAAAGAAACAAGAGTATTCCAACATAGTGGTCTGCCGATATCGACTTGGCTGCGTTACACCTAGGGGTGTAAGTGGACAAACACATTTAGCCCACTTATATCCACTTAATTATAGGTATTTTAATATTTAACATCAATTCATCCAATTTGTTCATCCCATAATTAAATGGACATAAGTGGCTAACTCAGGCCTAGTTACACCGGGGTTAAATATCATGGTAGTCCGAATATACGTCACATGACATATGGTGCTTCCATGTCTTTTTAACTAATCAAGTATGTAGGCGTACTTTGGTTAAGCAAAAACAATATGTTAGCCTAATTGGACCATCTCAGCTTTCTCGCATTTTTTGCGAACTACTCTCTTCATCCCAAAATACGTGTCGTTAAAATAAATTAAAATAGATGTATCCAGAACTAAAATACATATAGATTTATTCATCTCGATGACAATTATTTTAAGACAGGAAGAGTATAAATCAGCTCGTACTTACAAAATTCAAACAGAATTTAATACTCCCTCCCATCTATATAAAATGTTGCTCACTTACTTAGTATAAAGTTTGTGCTAATTTAGTACTCCCTCCGTTCCAAAATGTAGGGCGTCCTTTAATTTCGCTTGTCAACGGTGTCGAACTTTGACCATGATTTATCATTATAATATGTCCACGTAAATAGTATAAAGATATATAAAATAAAAGAATTTTAGAAGAGGAGTTCAACGGTACCATTTATACATTCTCAATCCACATAGTTCGTTATATATTTATGGTTAAAGTTGACCACCAAAGACCACCTAAAAAATAGCGCGCCTTGTATTTTGGGACGGAGCCATAGAAGGAGTATAAAATGAGCTAGGCGGGAGTAAATAACAAAGTGGGATGCGTTCAGGCGGACACAAGCTGTTGCACCAGGGCTGCAAACTTTTTTTTTAATATAATAAGTAACTGGTTGCAAACTTGTTGGGCCTGCCGAATTGATAAATAATAAACAGATGTACGACGCCCACGTAACATAATGGTATCGCATTTTTGGCGTGAAAATATGAGTAACCTGACAAGACGTGGGTTCTCATTTATTTATTCCACAAAGTCCTTTTTATATCACATATACAGTCACTTAGGCTAGCTAGAAAGCCTAATCGACACACTTAAAGAAATTATTAAGGAGATGGTCACATAGTGTCGACACAACGCGAACCGGGCCCATGAGGCTTTCCGTACTTTCGTTGCCTTGCTACATCCGGCCGCTGTCACACGAGATGAATAAACACGATAGTGACTGTATAAATCACACTCTAGTTGTCTGATTTTTTATTACTGCTATATGTCGTAGTCGATGTCTTAACCCATTCGATGTCTTCGAGTGAGATTCAGTATCAATCAGACGGCTAGCAAAAATCATTGGTTTAGGCATATGGAGGCGTGCAAACGGACCCAAAACCAAAAGAATAAAATGGAAAAGAGATTTCTGTGTGGCACTACATCCGGTATGAAACCTACTCCTTCCGTTCACAAATATTTTACACTAAAACATATCTAGTTACATATTGTCTAGAAAATGGTAAAACATCTTATATTTTGATACGGAGGGAGTAGATGATTTCTATTTGTCCAAATATGAATGTATGAGTAGGAGCATTACTTTCTCCGATCCATATTGATTCTCGCTGATTTAATACAAAATTATACTAAATCAACGACAAAGGTGAGCGTACTATTCCGTCTAGAATATGGAGCACATGCCCTTGACAATGTATGTGCTCAAAAATATTGTGAATTACATAATATAAAATTGATAATGTTGAAAGTTTGAGAGCCTAATTAGACTTGCTAGGGCGGAGCCAGAAAAATCTAGAATTTTTGACATATCGGACCACCTCAAAAAATGCATTGACAAAAAGACTACCTCCAGAATCATTTGTTAAAAGTACCGTGGCAGCAAGCCAGGCAGGAGACGCGTGGCACATGCCGCCACCGTCGGAGGCGGCAGGCCCTGCCGCCACAGTCCAAGGCGGCAAGTTGTGCTACGGCCCCGCGCGACGGAACGGATGAGCGACGTGGAGCATGCCGCCTCCCTCACATGCGGCACCCCTACACTGATTGCGAGATTTGATTCCTGCGCCTGACTCGCAGCTCCACTCGCGCAGATTCATTGGTTCCGACAAACGGCGCTTATTTCCGAGGACCGGTCTAGAATATGAAGCACATGCCCTTCACGATACATAGTTGACAATGTATGTGCTCAACAATATTATGAATTATACATAATATAAAATTGATAATGTTGAAAGTTTGAGAGCCTAATTAGACTTGCGAGGGCCAAGTCAGGAAAATGTAGAGCCCCACGTCAAACTTTAAAATGATTTTGTCCAACCAATCACTAGATCACACTTGATACCACATTCGAAATATTAAATAATGATTGCATGGAGGACCTAACCTTCGTGTTTGTCGGATTTTAAGGGGCATATTACACATGAAAGCATGCCTCGGGTACTTGCGAATCTTACAATCGAGTTAAAGACAAGGGTCATATAATTGCAAAAATATATGAAGTAAAATTATACTATTAATCACGTCTCGTGCGCACATGGAGCTGCGAAGAAGCAAATGACATTGTATAAATGTGCTTTTAAAGATGAATGATTGAAAATTAAAGCCACAGAATAGCGATGAAATCACGATAAGTAATGATATCTAATTGTCGAGTGTTCGTATTAGGATTCATGGTAGGGGAGCCATATAACCAGGAGGTAGTGCGTGGGAGGGAACTTATCGGTGGCGAAGACTTGGTTTTACCCAGATTCAGTACATCGTAACAATGACAATGTCCTACTCCTGCAATCTCACTATATCAGATCTAAAATCTGAAGTACAAGGTATAATACGTGAGATCTCTCTTACCTCTAGGGCTGCTCCCGTTCGGGTTTACGTAGAGGGCCAGACTAGTGCTTACGTGAAAGAAAACTATTCATATTAGGAAAGTATACTTAACTTGTGCGTCAAGATGTCCGGCTTCTTCTCCAAGCCGGATTGCGCACTCGACCACAGTTCGGGTCTTCTAGAATCCGTCTTCCCGCGCATCGGCCTACTGGGCCACCCTGTGTAGTCTTCTGCTTCACCACCAATGGGCCACCCTAGCAGACCAGGTTCTGTCCAATGCCGGATAATACCCTAGTTTGGCGTATTCCTGACAGTAGCCCCCGAGAAGAGTTAAGACTTTCACTTCTGTCATTTCACAATCCGACAAAGAAAAAACAGTTTCAAGTCCTAAATCTTCTCTCAAACTATGCCGAATCCGACTTAGCCTTTCTCAATCGTCTTGTGGAAGGAACCATTTTGACCGTGGTCAAAGTAACGTAATCAAACGGCCTAGACTTTCGTCATTTGAGGGGATCATGACCGTTTGAACACGCGGCAGAATCTGAAAAGGTAATCGTTGCGAGATTTTCGCTCGGGAACCGAGGAGATGGAGTAAAAATGTGTTGTTACGCGGTAACCCCGTAATTAACGTCGGACGCGTGGCATGCATCCAATGGTCCGCCCACGAGCACGCCGAGGCGAACAACATCGTCTAGGCGGTGGCAACGACCACGACAAGAACAAGGTCACCATCAAGGTTGAGGTGAAGGAGGAGCCAGACAAACAGGAGTGACGCGACCACGACGATGATAGCAATATCGACGACATGGACAGTGGGACATCGAACTGACGCAGGGAGCACGACGAGATGGTGACGCGGTTTCCAGACGCGTTCCTTCAGTTTTCCAGTTTAAACTAGTTAGCATGCACGTGCAACGCATGATGTTTGTTTACATTTGCCCGTGTAACTTCAACCAACAAAATTATTTATTTAATTACATCTTCTCCCAGAAATTGAAAAACAAAGAAAACTATACATATCGCGTGTTGATTAGTTTATATTGAGTACAATTTATTTAATTAGATCTTCTCTGAGAGAATTTGAAAATAAGTTGCCGAACCTCTGGTAGCTGGGGTTGAAACAGAGGGTCGGCAACTCTCGAGGTCGCAGAAGTGTACTACTCCTCGTCGATGGTGTGTTGGGTTCTACGCGAGGTGCACCGATGGCAACAAAGAGTATGTGAAGGAGGCAGACAACAACGACGCACATGCCCAACACGACGCCACGCAAGAAGAAAGATGCATCTGAACATTACGAAGTGTCATCTCTGGCTATTTTAACATATATTATCAAAATAGTATCTATATAATGGACGGTGTATGTTACATAGTCAAAAATCATAGAAAACTACAACCAAAAGTACTTGAACACTTCACATGGCAGCTACTCATGATGCTCTAAGAAAATTTCAATAAACATAGGAAATCATCACATGCTATGGTGCCTGGAAATCATCTCTGCCATATCAAGTGCAATTGTGCCATGCACAGAATGACCATTGGGTACCCACAAAGGGTAAGAAAATATTTAAAGGACTATCTCATGTATGCTTAGGGATCGCCATTACTCTATGCGTCTCTCATCTATCGTTATAAGAAAAACATAAAACTGGAGGATGAAATCGCTTTCTCTAAGAGACCACTGGCCAGTATCGAAAAATTTCGACCGACAATCATTTAAGAAATCAGAGGCAATTACACCCGTAAAATTTTATTCACCACCAAGTCTGAGATCTTCAATATTCATCAATCATGAGCTATGGATACATCGTTGGTTTGATAGAATTTGATAAACTAATGTTTCTTTGTCTGAATCAAATTGTATTTCTAGTCTGAACATTTATAGGATGATTTGCGGAAATAAATTGTTTTGTCAATATGATTCCAAACATGAAAAGAAATACAATAAATCATAAAGAATCTTATATGAGCCTAGGTGAAGATTCATACCGCATAGACCCATGAAAATGGATTTAACTTGTCATCAAGATCAGTTATAGCATCGGATTTTTCAACTTTATGTAAAAAATAAGGAGAAACAACCTATGAAGCAATTGAATGAATAGTTGGGGCCTTTCTCTGTCTAATTGTGTCTTCTTGTGTAAACCTACAACTCAAAACAGGAGATTAGTTAAGCAATATTTTCCAAAATAATCTCTTTACTCACTTGACTCGACAATGTGTTGCAAGGGCAAGATACATAGCTAGTTCAGCATGGATGTTCTGTAGTGACAATATTTTAACTCATTCCAACAATTGTTAGTTGGCATTGTAAAGAAACCTCACTATGGGCGTTGTAGAACAGGAATGTTCGCAAAATTGTAAGTAAGAATGCTCGCAAGTAAGAAAAAGAAAAGACATTGAAATTGTTCCACATTAAAGATGGCATTACCTTTTCACGGGATCTAGTACAACTATTCGCCTAGATTGGTCATTTTTTCTGTTGGCTCTGACTCAAACATTACGTACACATATATATGTTCTCCATCAATTTATAAACGTGGCCAAAAAATGTTTCATTAATATTAGACTTGGTCGACGTTTGATCATGAAACCACATTAAATTAGTTATTGAGCTTATATCAATTATGGAATATTGGTCAAATAATTAATGCCAAAATCGGATTATGAAAGCCAATTAATAAAGAGAAAAGTTGAACATATGACCTTTAGCCTGAACATTAACTAGGTTGTCATATTATTTGCATTCAGAAAATCATACGAACATCAAACTGGGCTGATGATATCTGTCACATTCTTCTTATTTTCCGTATCTATACTATTAAAGCTGAGCGCGTTGCGTCCGTGATTGCGGTACGTCGTACGCAACCGCAGGCCAAGCCCCGCACGGAAAAACGAGCTCGCACAGGAAAATCTGAACCGTTTTAGCAGACCCACGAACAGGCAAGGGGAAAAAAGCCAGATGCAGTTTCCACGTCCCAACCACGACTTCCCAGTCCGCCGACTCTCCTTGCTCCTGATATGTGACCGACCCATATCTCCGTCGAGCTTGCCGTCGGCCCCGGCTCCATAGCGCAGCATGGCCAGAACCGGCAGTGCCGCAGGAAGCCGCCTCGCCGATCCCCCCAACCCCTTCACCCGGGATCTCAAACCACTCAAACTGCAACCGCAGGGCAGCGGAGATCAGGGGCTCACCAAGGTGGTCGTCTCTTGAAACCGGATACAAAAAAGGTATGACCCCGTCGTTCTTGCCTCAGATCCTTGTTCGCATCTCGCTCTGCTTCCGCTCCTGTCGTCATCGCTTGCCTTCGCACAGTGAGAGAAGCCGACGGGCGCGATCCTCCAGATCGCCCGCGTCGTCAAGCCCAAGCTGCAGGTCGAGCTGGGTGAGTTCTTGAAAGATTGGTTGTGAAATTAGTGAGTTCGTGTAATTTCTTAGTTCAAGTGAACTGCTTGGACACCAAGATTTACTTCCGACCTGATGCATGTGAAGCTGTAGCTTACGTGTTATGTGCCTTTCACGGAAGGAAGAATTCATGACCTGGTTTACTTTTCTCATAAAATGCTTAGAGCATCTATTATTTCCCAGTTATTTTTCACAGAATGCACTTCTGCCATTCTAAAGTTGCTGATAGAGATCCTATCTACGCAATGCATTGCAAAAAGTTTGGAGTGCGTCAAGATTTATTTTGCATGTGTTAGCCCTTAGATGAAACGGGTGCAGTTGAAAGCCTGCCACAATTTTGTTTATTCAGACAAGGGAGTTCTGGGAGATCATGTTTTAACTAGAAGAAAAGTTAATGGAAACAAGGAAATATATGGGTGTGATCATTTGTTATCATCCATAATTTTTTATTTCCTATAGAGGTTTTCTTCAACAAGGAAAAATCTAGAAAGGAACTGCAGTTACCTGAAGTTTTGTTTTGTTCTCATGTTAACCAGAAGTACTATTCCTGGGTTTGCATCTGAAGGGGGATAGCATCGCGGAGGCGCTCGTGAGGTATACGACAGAGTCTCGACGTCCACAACCTGGTGCTCGGATCCACTTCCTTTCTGGTTCAGGAGGTAATAGGTATTCATCATGCCTCCGACTTATGGTACATAACTTCTCTGTTTGTTAATTCTAGGATCCCTAACATAGTCTAATTATTGATAGCCTACATAAGATGTATAATGGTGCAGTTTTCTTATGTAACACACAAAATTGAGATTTTATTGAACGTTGACATTTTAAAGCCTAATGGGTAGTTTTGATTAGAAAATGGTCATTAGTACTAAGGATTTGTTGCTGAGTAGCGATGTCGTTAATCGGAGATAGAAATGCACGTGGAGGAAATGTATTATTCCTTGGTAGGTTCAAAACTGAATATTTGTTTACAGGTGCTGCAATTGGCTTCCGCCTTGGTTTGCCTTACGGATACCCAAACAACAAATAATAAAATGACATTAATGCACTACCTATGGAAGGTATGCAATCTATCATGTACTGTTGAGTTCTTATGTTGTGTTAGTGCCCTTCACCATAGTTAATTGCAGGTGGAAATTATAAACCATGGTGAAATTCGATGGTGTGTCAAATTCCATTTTCATGGAGGTACTAAAGGTTCACATGATGTATTTAATCAACAAAATGAAAAATGGCAATTTCCTGGGCTAGAAACCAGTATGGGTTTGTCTAATAGTTAAATTAGTGGAAGAAATTCAAGAACTTTAACTTTTTAGGCCATTTTGAAATATTAAATCAGTAACAGAAATGTATGTGTTACCGATTTTAATTGATTATATTCTTGTGTGCGTCCCAGCACCAGATTCCCCGTTTGTTGAATGAATCATGTTGTGTATCCATTATGCCTCAAGTTTAGTACCTGAGTGGATTCATCACTCATCGGTACAACGCGATGATCATGTAGAACCAGCAATAATAATGTTGCTACTTATTAGTGTATTGAATCTGATAATCCATCTCACTTTTGACTTTCGACATGCATTGATACTGTGGAATAGGGTACAATGGGAACTAGAACAATGAATATGTTATTGAATTTATGACTAGAAGATGAATGATGTTGGGCTTCTCATTGAAATGTTCGAATTAGTACTTGGTTGACCTCTACTACATAAGGAATTGCATTTATTGGGAGCCGTTGGACTTCTACCTTGATCGCGACCGCACCGACCACCTCACTGGAAAGTGGAAGAATGTAAAGCCCTCCCACGTTCGTTCGGAAGGCTCTGGGCGAGTTGGGATTCGAACCCCCGACATTTCCCTTGAGGAGATAACCTTATGTGCTATGTTAACTTGTAAGATTTTGTAAGTAGAAATACATGGAAATATTCAGAAAGAAATGATTTATTAATCGCCACAAGTTACAACCGGTATAATTTGCGCATCCATTTCTAGCGTGAAATATGATGTAATTCTTCATCAGTTTAGTTGTTGGACACAACATTGCCTTAAGAATAATATGTGTGTTATCTTAACTATTAGGAAAGTATAAATGCACGAAAGTCCAAAAATCATAATGGATTATTTATCTGTGACTTACTAATTTTGAGAACTTGATCCTTGTGTCACTATAAATAACAATCAAATTCGGTTCAAGTCCAGCATTTTTTATTTGTTCTAGAAGCAAATCTGATATCATTCTCTTCATCGGTTTACTTGATGATGCATAGATGAGTTCCTCAAAGGGGTCACCATGTTGCCAGTTAGTTTTACTCCTTATTTAATTTGCTCTACCTACTTATTTCTCAGATTTGCATTGGATTGTTGCAGCGAGCCAGCGGACGCTTATGCTGCCCAGATTGCATCCAAACGCGAGATCACAACTTTGCAACTACTAGGTCGATTGAGTTCTTCAGAATTTAAGGAAAGAACGGTTCATATAGTGTGTGTGCACTGTGGGTGCAAGTGTTGTGCCATTGGTATTGATGATAATGTCTCTACCCATGAATTGACGGTTGATAATATAACCTGGTTGGATGAACCAATGATACAACTGATGTAGTTTGGGTAAAATGTCTAGCAGTTTTTTGTTTTTTCGGTTTGATAAACCGCATGCTCCAGTAATGCAAATAAGTTGAATTTACCTCAAAAGAGCAGTTGCTATAGACAAAGTGAACTGTAGTGATCTCAAGCCCAAACAATTTCAAGTTATGTATAAAATTGAATGATCTTTTGATCAGCATCTTAATACTAAATTTTGGGGTACCATATACACGCACAGAGGTGGAGGCGCTGAGACATGTTTTAATTGGACAATAAAATCGAGTGCGCTTTGATTCAGTCGGGTACTTTGTCTAACAGATAGAGAGAAAAGTTTTATTTACACACAAGCTGACTCTGGTCTATTGGCTTATTTGACGTGGAACGCTGGCACGAGTGAGTGACTCGAGAGTAATGGTCGAGTAACACCTGCTTGTACTCCTTTCGTTCCAAACTACACGACGACTTTCATGTATTTTGGAACGGAGGGAGTAGATCGCAGTAGTGTGTACTCCTATATGAAAGACATTACTAAAAGTGGGAAACGAAATCATTATGAGATAATTGTTGGCTTGTTAGACTTTATGAGATAATTGTTGGGTTGTTGAATATAATATCAAACTATATTTTTTATCGAATTATATTAAAGCAAAGTGGAATCACATTAATTTTTAAATAACATATGCATACACTTCTTGAGGGAGCCATGGCAACGCATGGGCATTCAACTAGTTAATGTTAAATGACAGGATGTTGAAATAGGCTCGTCCATACCCTTTCATACCTTTCATGATAAAAGTGTTCTTCGCCCTTCGTGAATCCTTCATCCGTGGCACTCATCACCGATTCGTACTCCAACGTGCTCCATGCCGGTGCACGGCTAGTAGGACTGGGTGACGATGTGGAGCCGATGCATAAGAGGCCTGAAAAAGAAAAGATGTTGATATGGTCAACAATTCTGTATGTAGTAGAAAAATAAGAGAGAAAAAATTATTATAGCATGAGGTTGCTATGATTGGATTTCTTACCTAGCATTTAGGTGTAATTCGGTATTCACTCTTACAGTATATACAATATATATAGTGATTAAGAAAGATCATGAAAATATGACTAAACTCGTGTCATTTTAAACAAAGTACGTTCAATAATTAACGAACAAACCTATATGACGTATAGCATCGCTTAAAATGTCAATATCAAGTGATAATTTCTATAGCATCTCATCTGCTATTCTTCTCTGGCTCATTTTACTGTAGGAGACGTGAAATCCCCATAGTAGCCAAGGAAAACATGTTCTCGGTGATAAAATAGTGATACAAGTCCACACTGTTCATTGACCAACAGTCAATGGTTTAATCAATAAGCCAATATGTCTGCTAATTTCCACTATGCAAAATTAGTATTGAAAATATACATCACAGAGAACAGAATACCTTCATGCAGAAAATTGATTCAGGCTGGAGGTGGCTGATGTTGCCGCGCCATGGTTACAACAGAGCATGAACAAAACGACGGACGCGGCTCTCCGGGACGGGGCAGTGGGAGAGGCCCGGCGATCCGGGAAGTTGGCACGTTTCGAGACGGCGAAGCTGGACAGGCACAAGGCAGCGCCAAGGGACGGCAGGTGTCGGAGAGACGCGGTTCGTCGGTGTGGCTCATGATGTAGGATCTAGGCTGCTAGGCGGGAGGGGGTTGTGTAGTCGCAGCTCGACCCTCAGTATAGAATTCGGGTGGCTCCATGGCAGCAGGCCAGATGTGGTAACGAGGATGCATAGAAGAAAATTGTTGCCGTAATTTCAGAAAATTGGTCTCGCCGTGATTTCAGGCCTCGCGGGATCATGGGGACGCGGAGCAACTAAATTTGGCAGAGTTTTCGCCTCCCAGACCGAACAACGAAATCTTGATAGTTGATTGGATTGGAAGATCATCGATGCAATATGAACCGTTCGATGTGATTTTTTTTTATTTGGCCGGAGGCTTCTAGTTACCCAGTGTACAACTATTGGTGTGGCTTTAGGGATATTCAAGTTGGCTCTTTTATAAGTAGTGTAGATTTGACTATGTTTGTACAAATTCCAAATTCGAAATTATGAATAAAATCGGTCTTTTTTAATCAAATTCAGTTGAGTTTTTTTATATCTATATTGCTATTGGACGGAAAAAAAAAACGGGGCGCGGAATGCGCCGGCGACAAAGGGCCGGACGCGGAAGTAATATCACTATCGCACCTGCCGCCAGTCGCTATCGCCTCGAATTAAGAAACGGCTATCTTGTGGAAACAGAGGAAAGCAGAGCATCTCATTCGCACTTCAAATCTACACGGCCCACTGTATCTGCCCACTCTGCCTTCGCCTCCGCTCCCGCAGCCACTGCCCCGAGTTCCCGCCATGTCCCGCCTCGACGCCACCTCCCTCCTATTCCCCTCGCCTCCGACGACCAAACCACATCGCCGCAGACGCCTCCTCCCCACAGTACTCTCCGTCCTCGGCGGCGCCGTTGCCCTCTTCCTCTTCGTCCTCCTCCGTTCCCCGCCGAACCCATCCACCAACTACGGCTCCCTCCTCCTCTCCCTCGGCTCCAACGAAACCGCTGCCTCCCACCTCCGCGCCCTCACCCTCCACCCGCACGTCGCGGGCACCAAGGCCAACTCCCTCACCGCCGCCTACGTCCTCAACGCGCTCTCATCCCTCTCCTTCCCCGCGCACATCACCCCCTACTCCGTCCTCCTCTCCTACCCCGTCCACCGCTCCCTCTCCCTCTCCGCGCCCGGCCGCATCACCAAGTCATTCTCCCTCTCCCAGGACACCTACCCCAACGACCCCTACGAGCCCGCCACCGCGGAGGTCATACCCACCTTCTTCGCCTACTCCGCCTCCGGCTCCGTGTCCGCGGAGACCGTGTACGCCAACTACGGCCGCGAGGAGGACTTCGCCTACCTCGCCTCCGCAGGCATCGACGTCGCGGGCAAGGTGGCGCTCGCGCGGTACGGCAGGATCCACTGCGAGGACATCGTGCACAACGCGCGCGCGGCGGGCGCCGCGGCCGCCGTCGTGTACACCGACCCGCTCGAGTACGGCGGTCCGCCAGGGGAGGGCTCGTTCCCCAACACGCGGTGGCTGCCGCCCACCGGCGTGCAGGTGGGGACTCTGTTCCGGGGCGTGGGCGACCCGACGACGCCGATGTGGGCATCCTCGGAGGGGTGCGAGCGCGTGAGCGTGGAGGACGCCATGGCCACCGACGACATGCCAGGCATCCCGGCGCTTCCGGTGTCGGCTAGGGACGCGGCGGAGATCCAGCTGGTTCTGGGCGGGGCCGTGGCGCCGGCGGACTGGCAAGGCCGGGACGGCAGCCCCGTGTACCGCCTTGGCCCAGGGCCGGCCGTTCTCAACCTGACCTATACGGTGCGGAGAATTCAAGGCGCTTTTGTCTCGTTTATTTACTGATGAAATTTGTACAGTACTAGAATGGTTCAACAGTTTTCTGTGTGCCAGGAGTAGCTATACTGATGCTTTTCGTGTTGGAATTTTCAGGGAAATGAAACGATGGCGACGATTGAAAATGTCTTCGCGGTGATCGAAGGCGCAGAAGAGCCGGACAGGTAACGAACTCTCTCTGATTCCGCATCTGCATCAGCAGCCTTTTCGTTTTAAAATGACTCTTCTGCTTTGTCGCGGAAGCTTCTATTGTACTGCATGTTGTAGTAGTAGTATATGCATCGTGCATTTTCAAATTCTGAGTGGACCATTCGTAGACCTTAATGGGTTTGCTAGTTTCATCTGTACTGCGATTCTAACATATATGATATCCTAGCAAGTGCATGTCACCTTTTTCTTGCTTGTTGCACCCAATTCTGTTCTGAATCATTATTGTGCACCATTTTCTATTGGGGAAACGCCATGGTTTTCTAATCCTGGATACCACTTTGGCTAAACTTTACTGATCAGAATGTTCTCTAGCTAAACCCCTGTTTATAATTTTTTTTAAAGGAGGTAATGCATTTGATCTGCTCCTATTTAGCTGCTCCCAATCCTTATTATCAAACCAAAATTGCCATGGATACTTCATTTGTGTCCTTTTTATATATAAAGCTGATTTGTGGCTTTTTGTAGATTAGGGTGTCAACACTTAACACTGTTAAATGTCGCACTCAACAGTCAAACACATTTTCTTGCCATCATTAATTTGCTCGAACCCGTTTTCTCAGAAGCAAACAATTAGATCCATGTAGTCATGGTTTTCAAATAAAAAGTAACTCGTCGGCATCGTTGAATACAACGATATTACAGACTTGTCAATCTGGGGATAACAGGATAGGTCTAGCCACAAGTTAGAGTTTCAGATTTTTTTTTATTGCGGGTGTGAAATATTACTGCCCTCCCAAACGGTGCAGGATGTGACTGAACTGACAAAAATTTAACCTTTCATGGCACAGATATGTTATCCTAGGTAACCATCGTGATGCCTGGACGTTTGGAGCCGCTGATCCCAACAGCGGGACAGCAGCTATGATCGAGGTAATTTCCAATGCAAAACATTTGGTACTCAGCAATCCAGGAGGCTGCTCTTTTGCACTTCAACTCTATTATAGTAGTGGAATTGACTACAACTCTATAATACAGTAATACTGATGCTACTTTTGTATAGTTGAATTGACTTTGTCAAACAGGAAAGCGATGACCCCTTAGGGCCCTCGACTGCATGTTAATATAGGTGGGAAAAACCCCCACCGTGGCAATACAGAGACCGATACCTATCTGTGGTAGAAAGTGGTGTAGGAGCTGTGGTACACTTTGTCATACCAACCCGAGCCAATAATTCTGATGCATATTTGCCTTGAGTGAGAAGTAATCCATTGGAGTGTTTCTTAACTTCAATACCTAAAAAATAATGAAGAGAGCCAAGATCCTTGAGAGCAAAGGTTTTATGTAACTCATGAAGGAGGAGAGACATAGCCTGATCAGATGAGCCAGTGAGAATAATATCATCAACATAAATGAGCATGTACATGATAACTCCATCCTTGTTGTAGAGAAAAAGTGAGGTATCAGCCTTGGAAGGAAGAAAACCAAACGTACGAAGAGTGAGACTTAATCGAGAATACCATGCTCGAGGAGCCTGCTTTAGACCATACAATGCTTTATCCAATTTGCACACAAACGTGGGGGACTTAGGATCTTCAAAACCAGGTGGCTGTTTCATATATACCTCTTCTTCCAGAACACCATGAAGAAACGCGTTCTTGACATCTAGCTGCCGAAGACTCCAACCACGAGAGACAGAAATAGAGAGAACAATCCGAATAGTAGCAGCTTTGACAACTGGACTGAATGTGTCTTCATAATCAAGACCATACCTTTGCTTAAATCCCTTGGCAACGAGCCGTGCTTTGTATCGTTCAATAGACCCATCAGAATTTTTCTTGATTCTATAAACCCATTTGCAATCAACAATATTCAAGTGTGGACGAGAAGGAACAAGATGCCACGTCTTGTTTTGCATAAGAGCAGTATATTCATCTTCCATAGCTTGCCTCCAATTGGAATCACTGAGAGCATCTTTTAAATTTCGTGGTTCCCCTGTAGCAGTTAAGAGACACCACCGGACAGTTCCATCAGTAAATTTTCAGGGATTTCGTATACCTTTTTGAAGACGTGTGCTAACAGTTGACACAGGAGGAGCTACAGGGAGCTCAGGCGCAGCTGATCCAGCGGATTGATCATGTGTGGACGAGGCAGACGCAGAAGATCCGGCAGAATTTTGTGGCTCATCATGTGCTGAAGGAGCTGGCGCAGAAGATCCGGAGGAGGTGGTGCTGTCGGGTGGAGGTGGTGATGTGTCGCGCGCGGAGTGGGGAGCAGCCGTACCGCGCACGCGCTGCTCCTGCGCGGGGCCAGGCGCTGTGCCAGGCGGGGACACGGAGGGATCCCGAGACGGGGACAGCGAAGCAGCGGAGGATCCCGAGGGAGATGCTGGCAGCTGATCCGAGGCGGAATATTCCGCAGAATCGACACCGGGATCGGTGCTGTCCCCTGCATAGGAATCTTGCCCATTTGAGCTGAAATCTAAACCGTTTTCACTGGTTTCGGTACCATTGGCTTCAGAATCTTGAGCTGCATCTAGTTCAACCTGTGGAATAGTAAGAGCAGGAACTACAAATTGCATGTTATCATTAGTATGCACACCCTCAATAGTAGATGAAGAAGATTGTGAAGATGAGAATAAAAGGAGTTCTTCACGGAGTCTTTTGCCCGCATTTGGATGGAGTGAAGCAAAAGGAAAAACATGTTCATCAAACACGACATCTCGTGAAATATAAACCCGTCCGGTGGAAGTGTCTAGACATTTGACTCCTTTGTGACGTGGGCTATAGCCCAAAAACACACACTTTTTGGAACGGAAAGCAAGTTTACGTGTGTTATATGGTCTAAGGTTGGGCCAACACGCACAACCAAAAACACGGAGAGACTCATATTGGGGCTTAATGTTTAGGAGTTTCTCCGTAGGAGTTTCAAAATTAAGAACTTTGGAAGGAAGCATATTGATGAGATATGTGGCAGTAAGAAAAGCTTCGTCCCAAAACTTCAATGGCATAGAGGCATTAGCTAATAAGGAGAGACCAACCTCAACAATATGACGATGTTTACGCTCTGCGGAGCCATTTTGTTGATGAGCATGTGGACAAGAAACATGGTGAGTAATGCCTACTTTTTGGAAGAAAGTATTGAGTTTCTCATATTCTCCACCCCAATCAGTTTGCATAGTGACAATCTTGCGATTGAATTTGCGTTCAACAAGTTGTTGGAAATTAAGAAATACTTGGTAAACATCAGAACGTTTCTTGAGCAAGTAAATCCAAGTAAATTTACTAAAATCATCAATGAAGCTTACATAATAGAGATGTTTGCCAACAGAAGGGGGGGCAGGGCCCCATACATCAGAAAAAATTTGCTCCAAGGGAGCAGTGGAGACACTACTAGAGATAGGATAAGGCAACTGATGACTCTTAGCTTGTTGACATGGATCACATATGTAAGGATTTATTTCTGGGGAATATGAGAGATTATTTTTCCTAACAACTTGTTGAACAATAAATGATGAAGGATGCCCTAGACGACAATGCCATGTAGACGAAGAAGGCTTGATGGTGATGAATGCATGCTTGCGAGACCCCATGGAAGCTGGAACAAGGAGGTATAAACCATCATGACAAGGGCCTCTAAACATTATTTCCTTCGTGTCCTGGTCCTTAATCAAGAAGAAAGATGGATGGAATTCAATAAAGGCATTGTTATCAAGGGCAATTTTATGGGCAGAAAGTAAATTTTTAGAGGCACTAGGAACATGCAAGATATTGCGGAGTTTAATGGAACTATGAGGGGTGTGCAAAACTGAATGACCAACATTAGCAATTTGCATACCTTTTCCACATGCAGCGTGGACATGATCATGACCATGATAGGTGTCTCGTGTAGTGAGCTTGTTCAACTCTCCAGTGATATGATTTGTAGCTCCGGAGTCCATATACCAATTTGTATCAACACCATATGCGCCCTTTTGCTCACTATTATCATCACCATCATCATCACGGTTAGAGTAACGCCACCAACACTCGTTTGCTATGTGACCTTCTTTCTTGCAAATTTGGCAAAAAACTCCTTCTTGAAAGGGCGAGGGAATACGTCCACGGCCACGGCCACGGCCTCCCCCGCGTCCACGACCCCTGCCATATGTCTGTTGCCCTCGGTTATCATCATCACGGGGACGTGGCTGTTGCCGATAATTATCATATCCTCCATATTGCTGTCCACGATTATCATATCCTCTTCCATACGCCTGCTGCCCACGATCATAACCTCCACGGTTATCATAGCTGCGGTCGTACTGACCACGGTTGTCATAACCATAGCGTTGTTGTCCTTGGCCACCATAGCGCTGCGGCTGCTGACTTCCCCCGCGTCCACGACCACGGAAGGCCGCATTGGCAGAAGAGGAGAAGCCACCTGTTGAATTTCCGGACAGCATCTGTTGACGAAGATCATATGCTTCAAGTTGAGAACACATGTCGTGGAGTGTGGTGGACGGGACAGCGTTGATGGACGCGACCAGAGAATTGTACTCTCCGTCAAGTCCATTAAGGATGTAGTCACGAAGTTCATCATCGTCAATGCGTTTGCCTGCGGCAGCGAGCTCGGAGGCGAATCCCTTCATCTTCGCAATGTATTGGGCAGCAGATAGATCCTCCTTCTTTGTGTTGGTGAGGGCGCTACGAAGGGTAGTAACCCGCGCACGGGACTGGGTGGAGTGCATAGAAGTAATCGCACCCCACACATCTGCAGCATGTTCCAATCCAAATACTTGAGCAAGAACCTCTTCAGAGAGTGAATTGACAAGGTAATTCACCACAAGCTGGTCTCTCGAGATCCAGACATCATAGGCTGGATTCGGCACCGAAGTTTTCTTCTGATTTTGATCTACCACCTCCAGGTTTTTGGGTGGAGCACGGTCGGTGCCCTCAAGGAGCCCCATGACCCTAGCACCACGAAGAGCAGGTAGAACCTGCGTTTTCCAGTAGAGGTAATTCCCTCTAGTAAGCTTGATCGCCGGCGGCGAACCGAGGATGGGCGCCGGAGTAGTTGAAGATGACGCCATGGATGTTTTCTGTTTGTAGGGAGGGAGGGTAGGGTTTGTCTGTTTGTAGAGTATTCTGGTTGTGGTCGATCGAGATCAAGTGATCAAGATCGATGGGTTTTTCTTGGGTGTTTCTGCTTCGATCAATCAATGGAGATCGATTTGGGTTCTAGGGTTTGGATTCGGCGGCTTAGACGGGAAGAAGACAGGCTCTGATTACCATGTCAAACAGGAAAGCGATGACCCCTTAGGGCCCTCGACTGCATGTTAATATAGGTGGGAAAAACCCCCACCGTGGCAATACAGAGACCGATACCGATCGGGGACAGGACTCGACTGTATCATATACAAAGTGGAAACCGAACCTATTACAATTCTGACAGACTTATCAGCACAATCATTAAACAATATGATCATGCTTGCTTCTTGAGACATGCTAATTTCACCTGCTGTCCATCCAGTTAGCATCAAGATTTTCAGTGCTGCAAAAGCAAGGATGGAGACCTCGAAGGACCATCATTTTGTGTAGCTGGGATGCGGAAGAGTATGGATTGGTATGTCTCCTCCTCTCTCTTTTGGGACTGGAACCGTTTGTTCTATATATACTACATACATATGCACCTTAAGAGAAACCGCAATGGCAATCACAATTTATCTTTATGCAGACCGGATCAACTGAATGGGTTGAAGAAAACAGGGAGATGCTTTCTTCGAGGGCTGTTGCATATCTAAACGTTGACTGTTCGGTAGTCGGTGCGGTGTTACTCCCATCTACAACTCCCCAACTTGACGAGCTACTCCTGGAAACAATTAAATTGGTATGTATATTTTCCTTAAAATGGTAGTACCATATTCAGAAAGAAAAGAATAACTGATATTCGCCGATGCATTATAGTACTCCCTCCGTCTCAAATTAAGTGTCTCAAAGTTTGACAAAGTAGATGTATCTAACAGTAAATTATGTCTAGATACATCCACTTTTGTCAAAATTTGAGACAATTATCTTGAGACGGAGGGAGTACTTCATTTGGTTTTGGTCACAACGTGATACTAGTGGTCAACAATGGGTGTTTTTATGCTTATGACATTTTTCGTTACTATTAAGATGTTCAAAAGGTCAAAACGTTCTTGTTTTGTCTGTTCGTGAAGGTTCAAGATCCTGACAATTCTTCCCAGACGGTGTATGATTCATGGGTCCAATCCAATATTTCTCCCACGGTGAGTTGTAACATGACTTCTGTATACAGTTTCTTTCTATAGTACTAATTCCTGTTAAGCCCTGGGTTAATATAAGATCTCTCTGAATCTTCCCTGCAAAAAAAAAACGTAGTTCTTCACTGTAGTTTAATATATGTTGTTCCTGATTTCCCGCATGAAGATTGGACGACTAGGCAACGCAGGATCAGATTATTCAGCATTCGTCCAACATGTTGGCATCCCATCAAGCAACATGGTATTTGGAGAAGGTAAATGCACTTCATATTGTTAACTCTAACAATTTTTTTGCATTCTAAATTTCTAATGGAGCGCCTTGGACTTTGACAGGGCCAGGATATCCGGTCTACCACTCTCTGTACGATGACTTTGTATGGATGGAGAAGTTCGCAGATCCCGGGTTCCGTAGGCATGTTGCAGGTGCTGCTCTCTATTCGTCTTGTGTGGTTTGTTAGCATTTGCTGCACCCCGCTGCATGATAACCAAGCATTGTCATCTCGCAGCTGCTAGCATCTGGGGAATTATGGCTTTGAGACTTGCTGATGAGGAGATCATACCCTTCAACTACATGTCCTACACAACAGAGCTTGAGGTAACACTGTCCAGTGAGCTTAACCCCACACAAAGGAAGGAAGACCGCTCCAAGCCTTATGAACTTACATTTCCTTTTTCTTTTCTTTTCTAGGCATACACCAAGGTAGTAGAGAACGCCGTCAAGGGGACGACTGTCAGTTGCTCCCCATTGTACAACTCTATCAAAGCTCTAAAAAGGGCAGCTACTGACGTAAACAGTGAGCGAAAGGTAACTTGGTTGCTTCAAAATTGCTGCGCGGTCATGAGAATCCTGCATATTTAGCTTTTCAGCTTCTCATGATGACCAAGGAATCCGAATGATTTTCAGGATATTCAGAGGGAACTGTCAAGCAAGCAGCTGAGCAAGGATTCGATGAAGATCCGGGGACTCAACGACCGACTTATGCAGGCAGAGCGAGCATTCACGAACAGGGAAGGCATCTTCAAGCAGGAATGGTACAAACATATGGTGAGTGAATAACTCTTCCGGTCTTCCCACACCTTTTCTTCTCTCCGCAGTACCTCGATTTCTTCAATTCGCAGCTGTATATAGTTCTGATTTCTGAGCGTCACCCACCGCAGATTTATGGACCTTCAGAACAGAATGACTGGGATACCGCGTCGTATCCTGGCATAGCCGATGCCATAGCCACCGCGAGGAGCACCAACACGTCAGCATCTTGGAAGCTCGTGCAGCACGAGATTCACAGAGTCGCCAGGGCAGTGACACAAGCATCTGCTGTGCTTAGCGGAAGCCTCACATGACAGGATCGCGGCGCAGTCCGTTAGAATGGAAGGAGCACATTGTTTCGGCAGCTAAAAGATACAAGCATAGTCGTGCCAGTGCCGACTACTGATCCTCCGGGCAATATGATTCTGGACAGATTGGGGGATAGAAAAGGGATGTAGCAATATAGTAATAGTATAGTAACATACTACAATTGGTGGTAAACAATTTGCGCATGATGTGATCAGTGTGTTACCCATGTACATATGCTTGAGATAAATGTAAAGTACCTGTACTCCATCAACAACCACCAAATATAGATATAATCAGGGTATTACTGGATTACAGATTGAAGTTTTGGTGAATCTATATAAGTTGTTTATAAGTTGTTTCAAAGTCATAGCTTATAGGTTTCACGAAATACATGGGGGGAAATATCGATATATACAATATTGAATAACTACGGCCCTATAAATTGTATTAGATGATGGATCTCCCGATATTGATTTGTATTGTGGAAGTTGATATTTTTGTCTATAACGATGGTCACAATTAGTAAGATGTATCGAATCCTCCCCCTGTTCTGTAGAAAACAGAATCGGAACCTTGCGATTAATTAGCTCAACTCCAACCGAGTGATGCATGGTACAATCTGTGCAACAAAAACAAAGAAAACACATACACACACATTTGATAAATGGTAAAACACTAAAAATAAAAACACAAATTGTTACAAGTGTATGAAACTTTTGTTGCCATTGAAGTCCCTCTCACTGAAAAAGCACTGTGATCCACTAAATTTCATGCTTGCACAATTCGACATGCACACTTGGCACGCCACATCATGTTACACAGAAGAATATTGGATATATAAATACTGATAATGTAAAGAACAAAATTTACATGCACTAAGAGCAATCACAACCCCCATTTTGAAACATCAAATCCATGCAAATAATACATCATAATTTATACATAGTTCATCATAAACCTGCCATACAATATAGTTTATCTAGTGCATCTAAATAAAACAAACATTATGATCATAACCGTGACTATGGAAAAAATCGCTCCAAATGCACAATGTACACAAATCTCCTTCTCGATGGCACGTCTCTATATCTTTCTCGTATTCAACCGGGTTGCACCCGTATTGATCTTGTGATCACGAACGATATCCGCAAGATACAACTTCAATTCCATTTTCTTTGTTCAATACTCTTCTGCACCACTCTCTTAATTTTTTCGTTTGCCCCCTTAGCTAGCTCTAGCGTTTGAGACAATGAGTCAAGTCGGTTTTTATATTCCACATACCGAAATTACGTATTTCATTCTAGATAAATGCCAACGTCAAATTAAGTCAACATTAATTTCGGATGAACATGAAATCAAGCTACGTGTGAGATAAATTTTACCACATCAGAACCTTCGAAGGTGATGTTCCCGCTGCCACCGACAGAAACCACAACCATTGTGGATGTAAACTATTGATCCACTAAATCAACTAAAATAAACAAAAGCAACAAATAAACCTAAATCAATCTAAATCAACGAATCAACTACACTACATAAACTACACTAAGTCAACTAAAATAATACAACTAGAGAGGAGGAGGGAATGCTCACTGAGGAGCGGTGGCATCAGGTCGAGGAGGATGCGGTAGTGTCGATGGCAGCATCGATGGAGAGGAGTGTGGCAGCACAGGTGAGAGGGGATGACCAATATAGTTTCGTGAGGAGGAGGGAGAGAACGAGGCGGAGAAAGGTCGAGAAGAGAGGATGCCCCATGCCCCCCACAATGAGTATACAAGGTGCATCCCAAACCACGGGAGTCTTCCAAAAAACCCACAATAGCGTCAAGATCCAGGCCCATAACCAGATTCGCACGTGAACCGACCGGGAAGACTTACCTTGCGGGTCAAGAAGAAGACTAGGAAACCGACTAAGTAGGAGTCTGATCCTTGTACGAACTTCTGAGACCCGGCCTCCTATATAAAGGACCTGGAGGGGGTCATAGCAATATAGAGCAGCACGGGAGAGAACACACGCCAAAATAATGGGACATGCATGAAGTAGGTTTTACCTTCACGAAGGACACTGGATATGGGTAAATCGTGCCCCCGAATTCTGTCAACTCTAGTAGTCCACCACCGCTTATTTTGATACAAAATTCTAGCCCAACAAGTATGGATATGCCGTGGTACCCCCACGACAGTGGGCTAAATTTTCTGAGCCACAACTAACGACGTGGGACATCAACGTGAGGTTTCAAATCGCACACCACTACTACCGTGCCTACTAGTATATTTGGTCTTAAAGCGGGCCGTGATAAAGTTACTAGTGGCATGGTAAAATTTGGGCATTTACTAATGGTGTGAATATATTTTGCCATGTCACTGGTATTTTTCCAAAATGCCAGTGGATGATGCCATTTTGGCACGCAACTACTAACATGCGCCTATGAACACTTATTACTAGTGTATATAACCACGATATATCATAATATTTGTAGTCATCTTGCATAACTGGAAAAGTATGCTCGTTAGCTTGTTTCATCTGTCTGGTTCAAGGGGCCTTTTAGTTTCATTAGACCATTATTTTCATATATGCACTCACACCATACTCTTTCCGGAGGCGGGTTGTAAAAAACATGATAGTTTCTGCACCCCGGATTCGAAAATCATTTTTTGCGGATCCATATTTGATTTGAATAAATCCGATAAATAAGTGTATTTGAACCCAAATGACACCTACACATGGCATTCAAATAATGTGCGTATAAAGATATTCCAAAATTAATTAGAATTGCGGGGTCATTTCAAATTAGATAGGCCTAGCTAGTTAGTTATGCAGATCGCTAGTTAAGCCGTGGCTCACCGACAAAGTAATAGCATGGACCATGGAGAATTGTTTTGCTAGGTTACAAGATAATTGAAGCACATATTGTGTGCATGTACCTTAGCCAAATGGTGTACATTTGCATTATTATATCCCTAAGGACCAACTTTGTTAATGCTATCATGTTATATTTGCTTTGTTATATATTTTTCTATTATTATTGTTGTTGTTTTTGTTGTTACTATTACTATTACTACCACAATTATTTTTATCTCTATTATTTATTATATATAAGTATGTTTGGAAATATGATTATATTTTTATCTGTGTATCATTTCTCTATATTTGTAAATTCTCGGCTTGAGTCTGCCCTATTTACGAATAGAGTCCACGTTAAATATAATCCGCATTTGCATATGCATCCTCCACTATCTGAGCCGCCTCCGATCTGGAAAAAAAAAATGAATGTTACGGGTGTGAAGAGAAAACTACGATCCGAGTTGTTTACATTCGTAGTGTGTGGTATTTGTTATCGTATTTGTACACGATTCCATTAAAAAATGTGAAAACAAATGTGGTAATTCATCAAGTTCCACTATGTTTTCATCCCTAGTTCGAGGCAAAGTCTCTAACTAGTCAAGCTTGCTTAAAGTCTCTAGCAACGAGGCCTTAAAAAAGGAACGATGCATGACACCATCGTCGCTCAGTTAAACCACGGAGGTCAAATTATGAAATTCAATAGAAGAGAAGTCTTAGAAAACTCCAGGAAATTTATCCACAAGGAAATGACGCGTGAACGTCGCCATTTCCTAATTCAGCCAATGAAGGCTGGACCCATAGCTTTCACGGCTGAAATTTTTTGAGACTCAAGACTAAACGAATGCCACCAAACCACAGTCGACATGTGAAAGAACATTTCTTGTCTTCCTATAGGTTTTGTGTGTTAGGAAACAACACTAGATTTGATCTAATTGGATGCTATGTATTACAGATTTAACAATATTTTATCTTAGTTGCATCAATATACAAAGGTTTAGGGGAATGGATTTCTCTCTGTCAATCTGATAGAAAAGTTTAGTAAACACTAGATTATCCGGGATAACAGGACACTGACGAATAATCCACCCCCACCCCGCCCCGAAGAAACGACTAAGGAAAAATGGCGCGGCTTGCAGAGCACCCATGGATATTTGTACGGATATTTGTGGGGCACCGGAGATTTGAAAACGACTAAGGACTGAAGTGTGTGAGCCTCTGCTTAGGCGGATTATTGGCCGAGAGATTTCAGAATGAGCCGGATTATTCACTCGACCGGAATATCCAGCTCAACTTAACCCTGATAATCCGGCCCCCAATTCTCTACCATCGGCTCCAAACGGCTAAAATTGTGAGGGGGTATAAATAACCCCTCGCTTCTTCTACCTCAAATAGCTCGATCAGAACAAGAAGGACACCATTGTTGAGTCTACTAAAATCAAGAGATCTCCCATTCCCTCCATCCAAACTCGTCGATCTTTGGAGGATTGAAGGAGAAGGCCCCGATCTACAACTTCACCAAGCCGTTCTTCATTTCCCCCTCATCCACTTAAGTGATTTGTGTTTAGATTTTCCTTGTGGAAAACCTAGGCATATTGATGCTCACTTGTGTTTCTTGTAACAGATTCGTGGTGATTTTGGGAGCCCCCAATTCAGTTGTGGGTGTGTGTCGCAAGCTCATTTTAAAGGCACCGGATGCCGGCTTGAAGGATTCCAATAGTGGAAGTTTAACTAGACCTTTGTGGCAAGATTTATCGGAGAATAGGGTAAGGCCTTTATGCCATTGAGTAGGCCTTTGTGCAGAAACACACACCGCTTCAACGAGACGTACTCCTCTAATATGAGAAACTTGGTAATACATTCTTGTATCCACGTGCTTCCACTTTAGTTCCTTATATCCTTTATGATAAGGGGTGCCCGATCTTCTCGATGAACTCACGTGATACTGGTGGATGATAACTTGTGTATCGCCATGAACTCTCCAGCTAATCCCTGATGCCAATGCAACAACAACCAATCCCTTGGATATTCGCAACACCACACACTTGCACGAGTAGCCACTGACTACTAGTGGTCATGTATCTTCTAATTCCCAATGTAACAGTAGATAGCACGCAAAACTTCTAGTTGTATTACTTCCAGATGAATGCTTCAAGCAATCAAACAAGAGGTTCTAGGGTTTATGGGTATTCGTAGTATAAACCTCTCTCACACGCAGGTGGGAGGTATTTAAGAGGGAGGGGTGCGGCCACAAGGGGACTTGCGCAAGCACCACCTAGCCCGACTCGACTTGGACTCAAAGTAGGATACAAACCTACCCGTACTTGGGTTCATGTTTTTCTTACACTTTATGTCATTTTTATCGATTTCCTGGGACTAACCTATTGACAAGATGTCACAGAGTCATTTCTTGTTTTCTGTTGTTTTTAGTTTCAGAAAAGTTGTTCTGGAAATATTCTCGGAATTGGAAAATTCGAAGCCCGGAAGTTTTAGAATTCCCGAAGGTTCCACGGAGTCCCGAAGAGGCCCCGAGGGGGGCCATACCATAGGGCGGTGCGCCCCCTGGCCGCGCGTGGGGGTGGTGTGGGCCCCTCGGACGCCCACCGCCATCGCTCTTTCGCCTATATATTCTCCCCGATGCGTGAACCCTAGATATATACCACTTTTCCACCAAAAACACCCGAGGCCGACGTCATCGTCAACCCGAGAACTGGAGGGTTCTGGAGTTCTCCCCGGCACCCTGCCGGGAGGGAAAATCATCACCGGAGGGCTCTACACCACCATGCCCGCCTCCCGAGTGATGCGTGAGTAGTTCATCCTTGGACTACGGGTCCATAGCAGTAGCTAGATAGTTGTACTCTCCTCTTTATGCCTCATGTTTGGATCTCGTGAGCTTCCCTACATGATCGAGATCATTTTATTGTAATGCTACATGTTGTTTTTGCTGGGATCCGATGATTATTGAATGGTATGTCTCTTGATTATCGATCTATCATGTTATCTTCATGTGTATGTTATTTATGATCTTGCATGCTCTTCGTTGTTAGTAGATGCTCTGGCCAAGTAGATACTAGTGACTCGAAGAGGGAGTATTTATGCTCGATAGTGGGTTCATGCCTCCTTTGCATCCGTGCTCGAGTGACAAAAACGTGACGGATGGAGGATGTGTTGTTGCCATTAGGGGGAAAACAACGATGTTTACTTTGTTTACATTTTTTACATTACACACTTTGTTTACTGCGATTATCTGTTGCTTGCAACTTAATGCCCAACATTTGCTCAGATGATATTCGGAGGGTGGATTATTAGTCATAGATGCAGTTGGATGATGGTCTATGTATCTTGTTGTAAAGCCCGCATGAATCTCATAGTAATCATCATGTCATGCATGTTTCATTATCTACCAATTGCCCAGATGTAATTTGTTCACCAGGCGTGTTAACTATCTTTTATGGAGAGACACCACTAGTGAACTGTGGACCCCGGTCCATTTCTCATACTGATAATACAATTGTTGCAAAAACTGTTTTCACACTGCTTCCACTGTTTTCACACTGCTACTACTGTTTTCAAATTGTTTTCATATTGTTTTTCGTACCGTACATTTAACCTCTTTGTTATCAGTAAAACCGGTGAGATTGACAACCTCACTACTACGTTGGGGCAAAGTGAATTGATTGTGTTGTGTAGGTTCCACGTTGCTGCAAACCGGTAGTGTGCCCTACCACATCAACTGCATCAACCTTCAGAAGTTGTTTTTCCTCCTACTGGTCGATTCAACCTTGGTTTCTTTTCTGAGGGAAAACTTGTTGCTGCACTCTTCACACCTTATTTTTGGGGTCTCCCAACGAGCGTGTGTCTACACTCCATCAAGATTTTATGGCGCCGTTGTCGGGGATTTCAAAGTCATCAAGAAGCAACCAATCCCTCGTCAACAGCTTTTCGTGCGCAGTTGCCGGGGAGCAAAAGGATTTCTGCAAGGGGAGTCTCTCACATCCAATAATTTTTAGTTTGTTATTGTTTTGCTTTTTTACTTGCTTTATCATGCTTGCTATTAATGTTTGTTGTCTTTGAAACTAAAACTTATTGGCAAGGTGGGTTCATGGAAGAACAACAAAAATACTATAAGGAACACCGTTTGTCACAAAAAGGGATACACTTATGGGAGGAAATTAATAAATTGCATAACTGTGCTAAAAATTTGTGCTCTACTTATAATGTTACTTATTGCTTTGATAAATCTTGTTGTTGTAGGAGGTATAAACACCTCCCTTTTCAATATGACTATAATGATTATGTTACCATATCTTCTTATGTTAAGGGAAATTATGACTTTGATGATGTGGAACAAATTGAGGAATTTATTGCTTGGAAGGGTGCATTCGAAATTGCTTATTTGCTTGAAAATATTGATGATGCACCTTATAAATATGAGATTTATGATATACTTGAATATTTCTTTGATAATTACAAGGATTGTAATTACTACATAATTCAATATCTTAAAAGTTGCTTGCCACCAAAGGAAGTAACTGATGCCTTGCAGGAGCCCATGGAAGAAGAAATTGCTGAATCTGGAATCTCATTGGATGAAAAAGAGGAGGAGATTGATGATCAAGAGGAGGAAGAATGGGGCCACCCATGTCTACCTCCCCATGAGACTAACTCTTTGACTCATAGTTGTGATGATCCTATTGAAATATCCCTTTTTGATGAAGTTGATACTTTCTATACTTGTGACCTTGATACTACTATGAATGAAACTTGTGAGAATGATATTGCTACTATTATTTATGATAATACATGCTAATTTGATAAATCCTATGATAATCCTCTATTTATTCCAACTATTGATATGCATGATAATGAGGAAGTTTGTTTAGAGAACTTATATGATAATGCTCTAGATGATGGTCCTATGTTACTTGATGTTACAAATTATAATGATACTAAAAATGGGATTTCTATTAGTAGTCTCATACCTTTAGTGGGTGATCAATCATCTTGTTTTTCTATTACTAAAAGTGGGAAAGAAGAGGTCTTTATTTTTAATTTTGATCCCACTATTTTTTAGCTTGATATGAATTGTATGCTTTTCGACCATGACAAACATGCTTTATGTGATAATTATGTTGTTGAGTATGTTCATGATGCTACTGAAAATTATTATGAGAGAGGAAAACATGGTTTTAGGAATTTTCATGTTACCTAAAACACCTCTTTTTTTTTGAAAGTTTTTAAATTTCTCTTGTTCTACCTTCCCATGATTTCTAGTTTGAGCTTATTTAATTTGTTTCTTTACAAGATTCCTATGCATAGGAAGTGGGTTAGACTTAAATTTCTTTTATACTTGCTTCTTGATGCTCTCTTTTTCTTAATTCATATTTCTTATGTGAGCATCTTCTTTCCTTCTGTGCCGAGCTGAAAGGCGTTAAAGAAAAGCACTTCTTGGGAGATAACCCATGGTTTTATTTTTGATTTGTTTTTCTCTGTTTTCTTTGAGTCAAGGGGTTGTATACTTATTTAGAAACTACTTTGTATCTTTATTTTGATGTATTAGTTGTGCCAAGTAAAGTTTCTAGCAAAAGTTGGAGTTGGTTTTGGATTTCTGCGCAGGACACAGATTTCTGCTGTCCACCGTAAAAAATCATATAAATTCCATAAAGATTAAAATGAGCTGAAAGGTTTTGTGCTTATTCCTAAGATAATTCTGAAAAAATTTAGTTCTTTATATTTTTCGATCTGAGCAACTTAAGTGCCCCGAAAAAAATCGACTTTACAGATTGTTCTGGTTTTGGCAGATTCTGCCATTTTTCTTGCATTTGCTCTTTTACTATGTCAAGTGGATTTCTTTGCTTCAAGAAATATTAGTGTCTGTAGCTAATGTTTAAAAGTATCAATAGCACTTGTGCCCATGCAGAACCCATGGATTTTTTATTGTTTCACTAACCCTTTAATGCGAATTACTTTGAGTGTGGTGTGAAGGAAGTTTTCAAGTGTCAAGAGAAGAGGGTGATATTATATGATCAAGAAGAGTTCAAGTTCAAAGATTGGGGATGCCCCCGTGGTTCATCCCATAAAATTATAATAATTCTCAAGCGTCTAAGATTGGGGATGCCCAAGGCATCCCCTTCTTCACCAACACGTTATCAGGTCACTTCTAGTGAAACTATATTTTTATTCGGTCACATCGTATGAAATTTACCTGGAGCGTCTGTTTGTTTTTATTTGTTTTATTTTGTTTTCCTTGCTGCAATAATATTGTTGGAACCTAGCATTATTTGTTTGGGAGAGAGACACGCTCCGATTTTTCATTGAATTCTCGTTATGCTCGTATTCTTAGTTTTTCTTCTGGTTGCTGCAAAATTCCTTTTTAGCTCCTATTTTTCTTGCATATCTTATTAAGAGCTGTTAGTTTTAGTAGAGTTATGTTAGTACTCTCTTGTTTTATTGTTGTATCTCTTGGAGAGTTTTTTTTAGTATAAAATGCTTGGTGTTGGAAAGAAATAGTACAGTTTGCGTGCTTATAACGGTGTAAATAGAAGCTTGTATAGACTGTGGCCAGAATTTTTCATGTCATGCTAGATATTATTTTAATTATTAAGCCTAGTGGTTATTTTTGTAGCATGACTCGTCTCAAATAGCTGAGAGTGTTTAATCTGCCATTGAAAGAATCATGTGTTGTTCTTGTCATATTAAAGCATAAATTTGTGGTGTTCTCCTTTGAATGTTTTATTTGGTTGACTTGGCGCATTCTTACATCATTATTTATGACTACAAACCAGTCACTTATAGCCTCTATGATCATTTAGTTTTTGAACTTGTAGTACCTCTTATGCTTTAATTAATGATGCTTTTGTCGCTATGCATGATTATGGCCATTATTGCTCTCTTGATTTGTCGCTCCCAGTCTTTTACTAGCCTCCACCTGTACTGAGTATAATCTCTACTCGTGCATCCAACTCCCAAAACCAAAGTTTGCCAAATGTGTCCACCATACCTACCTACATGTGGTATTTAACTGCCACTCCAAAGTAAATTGCTCATGTGTTACCTTTAAAACCTTCAAAATTACTCATGTTTTGTGCTCCTGTTTTAGCTCATGAGGACGTAACTATAGAATCATTATCTCACTTGTTGACTGGACTTTCACACTGTTGGTGCCAAAGTTGGCGGGAGGCTACTTTCTTCTTGAGGACTTCGAAGTCCCCGGCAACGGCGCCAGAAAACTTGTTGATGGCGTGTAGTTGACGCCCTCGTTGGTAAACCCCAAGAGAAAGGTTGTGAAGAGTGTAGCAGCAAGTTTTCCCTCAGAAGAGAAACCAAGGTTGAATCGACCAGTAGGAGGACAAGGAATCTCTGAAGGTTGATGCAGCTGAGGTGGCAGGGTGCACTACCGGTTCAGCAGCAACGTGGAACCTACACAACACAATCAAATCACTCCGTCCCAATGAAGTAGTGAGGTTGTCAATCTTACCGGTTTTGCTGAACACAAAGAGGTTAAACTTATGGTGTGGAAAACAGTAGGAACAGTATGAGAGCAGTATGAAAGCAGTATGTGTTTTATCAGTATGAGGAAATAGGACCGGGGTCCACATTTCACTAGTGGTGTCTCTCCGAGAAAGATAAATAACATGTGTGGTGAAAAAATTACAGCTGGGCAATTGACAGAAATGAAAGCTGCACCATAATTCATATGCAAGACATAAATATTACTATGTGATTCATGCGGGCATTACAACAAAATACATAGGCCGTTATCCAACTATATCTATGACTAAAAATCCACCCTTCGAATATCATCCGAACAAACATTGGGTATTAAGTTGCAAGCAATAGATAATTGCAGTAAGCAAAGTGTGTAATGTAAACAATAACATCATCCTTAGACAAAACATTGTTGTTTTCTCCCTAATGGCAACAACACTTCCTCCATCCGTCACGTTTCTGTCACTCGAGCACAGATGAAAAGGGGGCATGAACCCACTATCGAGCATAAATACTCCCTCTTGGAGTTACTAGCATCTACTTTGGCGGAGCATCTACTAATACCGGAGAGCATGCAAGATCATAAATAACATAAGCATGAAGATAACATGATAGATTGATAATCATAAGACATAGCATTCAACATTCATCAGATCCCAGCAAACACAACATGTAGCATTACATAAAGATGATCTTGATCATGTTAGGCAGCTCACAAGATCTAAACATGAGGTACAAAGTGCATAGAATGACCATCTAGATACTGCTATGGACCCGTAGTCCAGGTATGAACGACTCACGCATCACTTCGGAGGAGTTCATGGTGGTGTAGACCCCTCTGGTGATGATTTCCCCCTCCGGCAGGGTGCCGGGGAGAGCTCCAGAACCCTGCCAATCTCAGGATGACGGTGACGGCGGCCTCGGGTGTTTCTCGCTTAAAAGTGGTATCCTCCTAGGGTTTATGTATCGGGGGGGTTATATAGGCGAAATGACAAAGGCGGTGGAGGCCTAGGGGCCCCACACCACCCCCCGGCATGGCCAAGGGGGAGGGGCGCGCCGCCCTATGTTGTGGGCCCCCTGAGGCCCTCCTCCGGGTCTCTTCGGGACTCCTTGGAACCTTTGTGAATTCTAAGACTTCTGGACTTCGAATTTTCCAATTCCGAGAATATTTCCAGAACGACTTTTCTGAAACTAAAAAAACAGAAATCATGGAACTGGCTCTATGGCATCTTGTCAATAGGTTAGTCCGGAAAATTGATAAAAATGACATAATGTGTATAGCAAACATGTGGAAAACAATAAGAAAACAACAAGAAAACAACATGGAACATCAGAAATTAAGGATATGTTTATGACGTATCAACATCCCCAAGATTAGTTCCTACTCGTCCTCGAGTAGGTAAACGATAAAAACACAATAATTTCTGAGGTGACATGCTACCAACATAAACTTGATCATCAATAATGTAAAAGCATAAGTAAGCTGGGATCATAGAACTTAAACACAAGCATGATAAATAAAAGTTTAATAATAAATCATATCAATCACTTTGCATCATGAGAAGTAACTCAAATAAAAGATCATGAATAACAATGCAAAGAAATATATACGCTTGTTTCAAGTATAGAGAGAACATGTCAAAGCGATATTTCGCTAGTCCTAAAGAGTGGGGCAAAACATAAATGCCAGGAGACCTTCAAAGTTCACGAGGAAGACTAGAACAAAAATTAGAGAACAAGCAATAACACATCATGAATCAATTAATAATGTTTCTGGGACAATTGCACATAAAACTCAGAATGGCAAAAATGCTCTCTCAAGTGTGCATAAAGTTGGAAGGTGGAGACTCAACATAAAAGTAAAGAAAGGCCCTTCGCAGAGGGAAGCAGGGATCAACTCATGTGCTAGAGCTTTTATTTTATTAAACAAGGGTATAAAAACTTGACACTCCTCCCAACCATCTTTCACAAACCATGGCGAACTGAATCCTCGGGTGCCTGCCAACAATCACATACCGTGGAGGAGTGTCTATATTTTAAGAGAGGTGTATGCTTATGTCAACGAATGGTAAACAGAAAATACAGTACGGCACAAGCCAACTAGACTTCACAAGAGCGGCTCCCATAGAAGGATGCATCTGGGTAGAAGGTCATCCCTCTTTCTCTTTTGTTTACACAATTATGTTTGACTGATAAATCAGGGGCAAAAATAGTGAAGATAATTTGTGTTATTAATTGGGGGCTGGGCACCCCGCTGCCAGCTCTTCTATCATTGGATAAGCGGATGAAGCCACTAGTCTAGGGTGTGAAAGTCCAATCAACAAGTGAGATAAAGATTCTCTATTTACGTCCTCATGAGCTAAAACAGGAGCACAAAACAGGAGTAATTTTGAAAGTTTTAAAGGTAACACATGAGAAATTTAATTTGGAGTGGAGGTTAAATACCACATGTAGGTAGGTATGGTGTACACAATGGGAAAGCTTTGGTTTTAGGGAGTTGGATGCACGAGTAGAGCTCATACTCAGTACAGGTGGAGGCTAGCAAAAGACTGGGAGCGACAAATCAAGAGAGCATAAGAGCCATAATCATGCATAGCGACATAAACATCATTAATGAAAGCATAAGTGGTACCAAAAGTTCAAAAACTAAATGGTCATGGAGGATATTTGTGACTGTTTCATAGTCATAAACATGGTGTGAGCATGCGCCAAGTCAACCAAATAAAACATTCAAAGGAGAACACCACAAATTTATGCTTCAATATGACAAGAACAACTCATGATTCTTTCAATGGCATATCAAAAACTCTCAGATATTTGAGGATAATCATGCTAGTCAATAACCACAAGGCTTTAAAACTAAAATAACATCTAGCATGATATGAAAAAGTCTATCCACGGTCCATACAAGCTTTTACTTGCACCGTTAAAAATTCTACCTCAAGCAGCAGTTTCTTTTCCCAACAAGCACCATACAAATAATGCTTTAACAAAAAATCTCTAAATGCTACAGCAAGAAAACATGAGAGGACTCACATAACACTACTAAAACTAGCAGCTCTGAATAAGAGATGCAATGAAAACAAGAGTTAAACATGAATTTTTGCAGCAGCTAGAAGAAAAACTAAGAATACTAGCATAGCAAGTATTCAAACAAAAAAGTGGAGCGTGTCTCTCTCCCAAACAAAGAATGCTAGGATCCAACTATATTATTGCAGCAAGGAAAACAAAATAAAACAAAAGAAAACAAAGGAAAACAAAAGAAAACAAAATAAAAACAAACAGACGCTTCAAGTAAACTTCATATGATGTGACCGAATAAAAATATAGTTTCACGAGAAGTGACCTGATAGATAGTTGATGAAGAAGGGGATGCCTTGGGCATGCATAAGATTAGATGCTTTAGTATTGTAAAAATATTCTTGGATGATCCATGGGGGCATCCCCAAGCTTTGACCTTGCACTCTTCTTGATCACATATATCACCTCTTCTCTTGACCCTTGAAAACTTCCTTCACACCACACTCAAACAGTAACCCGCATTAGAGGGTTAGTGCAACAATTAAAAATCCATTGGTTCTGTATGGAACAAGTGCTATTGATACTTTTAAACATTAGCTACAACCACTAATGTTTCGTGAAGCAAAGAAATCCACTTGACAGTGCAAAAGAGCAAATGCAAGAAAAATGGCAGAATCTGTCAAAACCAGAACTGTCTATAAACACGAATTTTTTCGAGGCACTTACATTGCTCAGATCAAAAAAAATTACGGACAAAAAAAGTTGCGGAATTAGCTAAGTAATAAGAACAAAAAAAAATTAGATCATTCTGGTTTTCCAGGATTTTATACGATTTTTTACGGTGGACAACAGAAATCTATTTCCTGCGCAGAAATCCGAAAACCAACTCCAACTCTCATCAGAAACTTTACTTGGCACTACTAAAACATGAAAAGAAAGATACAAAGGAGTACTACAGAAGTATAAAACCCCATGACTGAAAGATAACATAGAAAAATAAAGCAAATAAAACCATGGGTTATCTCCCAAGAAGTGCTTTTCTTTAACGCCTTTTAGCTAGGCCGAGAAAAGTGGAATCAAGTATTTTCAAGTGAAGAAGCATCCAAATCAATAATTTCCTCCAAAACTCCAATTGTAGCAATGGGTACCTTAGACACCCCTGAAGATGATTCAACGTGCAAATCACTTTTAGTTTCACTAAAAGTTTTATTAACTTTAAGCACATTAGGGGATTTCGGTTTAGGTACCTTGGGAACATACATAATTTTTTTCTCTTTTCCCACAGAAGGTTTATCTCTTTTAAATTTAAGAGCAGAAAAGGTTGAGCTTAAAGTTTCCATAACCTCCTCTAAATTACCAATCCTCATAGTTTGACCATCATGGATATTGCTAGCTTCTAAAACAATGATTTCCTTATTGATACTAATTATTGATTCATTAACCTTGCTAGAATTATCAAGGAACTTTGGCAAATTTTCTCCATAGAGTTTAGCTTTTTAATAACATCATCTAAAATGATCTCAGTTTTAACAACCTTAGTAGGTGGTGTTCCAACTAACTTTCAATTAAATTACAGGCTTCCAAAGCGGGTGTTCCCAGAAAATTACCGCCTTTAAGAGTGACTAGAACATACCTATACCATCTAGTAATACCAACGTAAAAATTCCTAAGAAGGATTAAAGTGGAATATTTCTTAGTGCATCTGTGATGAGCATCACTTATCCTATACCAAGCATCTTTCAAACTTTCTCCACCTTGTTGCTTAAATGAACGAACTTCAAATTCAGGAACACTCATTTTAGCAAGACTAAAAACAGGGATAAAACTACAACTAGAATAAGAACTAATTTTTTTGTGTTTTTGATAAAGAAAAGCAAACAAGACAAAATAAACTAAGCAAAACAAAAAAAAAGTAAAGAGATTGGAAGCGAGAGACTCCCCTTGCAGAAAGTCTCTTCCTCCCCGGCAACGGCGCCAGAAAACTTGTTGGTGCCAAAGTTCGCAGGAGGTTGCTTGCTTCTTGAGGACTTCGAAGTCCCCGGCAATGGCGCCAGAAAACTTGTTGATGGCGTGTATTTGACGCCCTTGTTGGTAAACCCCAAGAGAAAGGTTGTGAAGAGTGCAGCAGCAAGTTTTCCCTCATAAAAGAAACCAAGGTTGAATCGACCAGTAGGAGGACAAGCAATCTCTGAATGTTGATGCAGCTGAGGTGGCAGGGCGCACTACCGGTTCAGCAGCAACGTGGAACCTACACAACACAATCAAATCACTCTGTCCCAACAAAGCAGTGAGGTTGTCAATCTCACCGTTTTTGCTGAACACAAAGAGGTTAAACGTATGGTGTGAAAAATAGTAGGAAAACAGTAGGAACAGTATGAGATAAGTATGAAAGCAGTAGGTGTTTTATCAGTATGAGGAAAAAGGACCGGGGGTCCACAGTTCACTAGTGGTGTCTCTCCAAAAAAGATAAATAACATGTGTGATGAAAAAATTACAGCTGGGCAATTTACAGAAATAAAGGCTGCACCGTTGTGCATATGCAAGACATAAAGATTACTATGTGATTCATGCGGGCATTACAACAAAATACATAGACCGTTATCCAACTGCATCTATGACTAAAATTCCACCCTCTGAATATCATCCGAACAAACATTGGGTATTAAGTTGCAAGCAACAGATAGTTGCAGTAAGCAAAGTGTGTAATGTAAACAATAACATCATCCTTAGACAAAGTGCAGAGAACGGCCATCTAGCTACTGCTATGGACCCGTAGTCTAGGGATGAACGACTCACGCATCACTTCGAAGGAGGGCATGGTGGTGTAGACCCCTCTGGTGCTGATTTCCCCCTCCGGCAGGGTGCCGGGGAGAGCTTCAGACCCTCCCGATCTCAGGTTGACGGTGACAGCGGCCTCGGGTGTTTCTCGGGTAAAAGTGGTATCCTCCTAGGGTTTATGTCTCGAGGGGATTATATAGGCGAAAGGGCAAAGGTGGTGGAGGCCTAGGGCCCCACACCACCCCCCGGCGCGACCAAGGGGGGACGCCACCCTATGGTGTGGGCCCCCTTGGCCCCCCTCCGGGTCTCTTTGGGACTCCATGGAACCTTCGGGAATTCTAAGTCTTCCGGGCTTCGAATTTTCCAATTCCGAGAATATTTCCAGAACAACTCTGTGGCATCTTGTCAATAGGTTAGTCCGGAAAATCAATAAAAATGACATAAAGTGTATACCAAATATGTGGGAAACAATAAGAAAACAACATGGAACATCAGAAATTAAGGATACGTTTACGACGTATCACACACCCTGGACTAGTGGCTTCATCTGCTTATCCAATTGATAGAAGAGCTGGCAGTGGGGTGCCCAGCCCCAAATTAATACAGCAAATTCTCTTCACTATTTTTGCCCCTGATTTATCAGTTGAAGCATAATTGTGTAAACAAAAGAGAAAGAGGGATGACCTTCTACCCAGATGCGTCCTTCTATGGGAGCCGCTCTTGTGTAGTCTAGTTGGCTTGTGACATACTGTATTTTCTTTTTACCATTCGTTGACATAAGCATACACACCTCTCTAAAAAAGTGCTTTCAATACCTCTGTTTAAGAAAATAAAAAGCTCTAGCACATGAGTGATCCCTGTTTCCCTCTGCGAAGGGCCTTTCTTTTACTTTTATGTTGAGTCTCCATCTTCTAACTTTATGCACTGTTGAGAGAGCATAGTTGCCATTCTGAGTTTAATGAGCATTTGTCCCAGAAACATTATTCATCGATTCAAGATGTGTTATTATTTGTTCTCAAATTATTTGTTCTAGTCTTCCTCTTAAACTTTGAAGGTGTCCTGGCATTTATATTTCGCCCCACTCTTAAGGACAAGCGAAATATCACTTTGCTATGTTATCTCTATGCTTGAAACAAACATATAATTTTTAAGTGCATTATTATTTATGATCATTTATTTGTGTTACTTCTCATGATGCAAAGTGATTGCTATGTTTCATTGTTAGAATTATATCTATCATTCTTGTGTTTAAAGTTCTATGATCTCAGCTATGCTTATGCTTTAACAATTTAGATGATCAAGTTTATGTTGGTAGCATGTCACTTCAGAAATTACTTGTTTTTATTGTTTGCCTACTCGAGGACGAGTAGGAACTAAGCTTGGGGATGTTGATATGTCATAAACGTATCCTTAATTTCTGATGCTCCATGTTGTTTTCATTCCATATGCTACATTTTTTCCTTACACTTTATGTCATTTTTATCGATTTCCTCCGACTAACCTATTGACAAGATGCCACAGAGCCAGTTCCTGTTTTCTGTTGTTTTTAGTTTCAGAAAAGTTGTTCTGGAAATATTCTCGGAATTAGAAAATTCAAATCCCAAAAGTCTTAGAATTCCTTAAGGTTCCACGGAGTCCCAAAGAGGCCCAGAGGGGGGACACAGGGGGGCCACACCATAGGGCGGCGCCCCCTGGCCGCGCCTGGGTGTGGTGTGGGCCCCTCGGGTGCCCACCGCCATCGCCCTTTCGCCTATATATTCTCCCCGGTGCGTGAACCCTAGATATATACCACTTTTCCATGAACAACACCTGAGGCTGCCATCATCGTCAACCCGATATTGGGAGGGTTCTGGAGTTATCCCCGGCACCCTGCCGGGAGGGAAAATCATCACCGGAGGGCTCTATGCAACCATGCCCGCCTCCGGAGTGATGTGTGAGTAGTTCATCCTTGGACTACGGGTCCATAGAAGTAGCTAGATGGTTGTACTCTCCTCTTTATGCCTCATATTTAGACCTCGTGAGCTACCCTACATGATCAAGATCATCTTATTGTAATGCTACATGTTGTGTTTGCTGAGATCCGATGAATATTGAATGTTATGTCTCTTGACTATCAATCTATCATGTTATCTTCATGTGTATGTTATTTATGATCTTGCATGCTATCCATTGTTAGTAGATGCTCTGGCCAAGTAGAGACTAGTGACTCCAAGAGGGAGTATTTATGCTCGATAGTGGGCTCATGCCTCCTTTGCATCTGTGCTCGAGTGACAGAAACGTGACGGATGGAGGATGTGTTGTTGGCACTAGGGAGAAAACAACAATGTTTACTTTGTTACATTACACACTTTGCTTACTGCGATTATCTGTTGCTTGCAACTTAATACCCCAAAAAAATTTGAATGATATTCGGAGGGTGGATTATTAGTCATAGATGCAGTTGGATGACGGTCTATGTATCTTCTTGTAATGCCTGCATGAATCTCATAGTAATCATCATGTCATGCATGTTTCATTATCTATCAATTTCCCAGCTTAATTTGTTGACCACGCATGTTAGCTATCTTTTATGGAGAGACACCACTAGTGAACTGTGGACCTCGGTCCATTTTCTCATACTGATAATACAACCGCTGCAATTACTGTTTTCACACTGCTTCCACTATTTTCACACTGCTACTACTATTTTCATATTGTTATCGTACTTTTTTCCACACCATAGATTTAACCTCTTTGTTATCAGCAAAACCAGTGAGATTGACAACCTCACTGCTACGTTGGGCAAAGTGAATAGATTGTGTTGTGTAGGTTCCACGTTCCTGCTGAACCACTAGTGCGCCCTACCACATCAACTGCATCAACCTTCAGAAGTTGCTTTTCCTCCTACTGGTCAATTCAATCTTGGTTTCTTTTTTTGAGGGAAAACTTGCTGCTGCACTCTTCACACCTTGCACTTTTGGTCTACCAACGAGTGTGTGTGTCTACACTCCATCAGGGACACGCGAGACCCTCTCCTACCCGGGGTAGGACTCTGTATTAGGCGCAACAACATCTTGTTGGGCGTCCTCTCTATGCTTCTCCTCATTTGAGTACTTGTGGAAAACAACATCCTCTTCTTCCTCCATGTGTATATGCTTGTTTTCCCCCATTGAACATTTTTTTCCAGCTTACAATGTTTGTTTTCTAGCAGCAGCTCCTCCTTGTTTTCCAGCACCTCTTGATGTTCTCCTCCATCCATGCTTTTGTTATCAACAACCCTGATCATACATAAATGTAAATATTTAGGTAGTATAAAGTTCTCATGCAAACAAACATCATATTCTAATAAGAGTGATTTCACCTGTTGTTCTAGTAACTTGGTTCTTGATCTTATCATTGGACCAATTCTCAATTCATTGGGTTTGTCTTGAACAACAACATCTTCGATTGGAGAAAGTGTAGAAGAACTAGGGATGTCCTTATCATGCCCCCCCCCCTTGAAAAGGCATCGTCCTCGACGCATCAAGGTCCTCTCCATGGTATGGTGTTAAATCAGCCAAGTTGAAAGAATTACTCACATCAAACTCATGACTAGGAAGATCAATCTTGTAGGCATTATCGTTTATCTTTACAAGCACTATATATGGACCAGCACCTCTAGGCATCAACTTGGACTTGTGTAATGTGGTAAATCTGTCTTTACGAAAATGCACCCACACCATGTATCCTGGCCGAAATATGACTTCCTTTCTCTTCTTGTTAACTCTCTCAACTACATGTCTTCCTTTAATTGCTTGCTTTGTCTTCTCATGGATCTTCCTCACAAAATCAGCATGTTTTGAAGCCTTCATATTGACTGTCTCTTGACTTGGAAGTGGCAGCAAATCAAGTGGTGTTATTGGCTTAAAACCATACACCACCTCAAACGGGCATAGTTGAGTAGTAGAATGTTCAAACACTCCTCCCACTCCCGTGGATTCTTCTTGATCATGGCTCGCAACAATGTGGATAATGTGCGATTCACCACCTCCGTTTGTCCATCAGTTTGGGGGTGACAAGTAGTAGAAAACAACAACTTTGTCCCCAGCTTCCCCCAAAGTGTCTTCCAAAAGTAGCCCACAAACTTCGCGTCACGGTCAGAAACAATAGTCCTTTGTACTCCATGTAATCTCACTATGTCCCCGAATAACATATTATCATTATGCTATGCATCGTCGCTCTTGTGGTATGCAATAAAGTGTGACATTTTAGAGAACCTATCCACTACCACAAATATATATTCATGTCCTCTTCTTGTTCTTGGTAATCCTAGCACAAAATACATACTAATGTCCTCCCATGGAGTAGTAGGTGCAGGAAGAGGAGTGTACAAACCATGTGGCTTCATTTTGGATTTAGCCTTGTTGCATGTGCTCCAAACCTCTCCACAACTCTTCTCATGCGTGGCCAATAGAAGTGGTCAGCCAACATGGGTAGTGTCTTCTCACGCCCAGAGTGTCCCATCAAACCACCACTATGTGATTCCTGCAATAACAACAAACGCACGGACGACTCAGTACACATAATTTGTTAACTCGAAATAAGTATCCAGCATGCATATGAAAATTATCTTGGCCTTTCTTGTACTTAATGATGTATGGGAAAGATTCAATGAATACAACCCACTTAGCATGGCGTTTATTAAGACTAAATTGGCTCTTTAAAAATTTTAGTGCCTCATGATCAGAATGTATGATAAATTATTTTGGCCACAAATAATGTTTCCAAACCTCAAGAACTCTAATAAGCGCATACAATTCTTTATCATAAACAGAATAGTTCAATTGAGCACCATGCAATTTCTCGGAGAAATAAGCTACGGGTTTATTTTCTTGCATAAGCACTCCATCAATACCAATACCACTTGCATCACACTCTATTTTGAAATGCTTGTTAAAATCAGGAAGTATTAGCAATGGGGCAGAAATCAAATGTTTCTTAATCTCATAAAGCAATATCTTGTGTAACACCCCTTTCGAAAGGGGAAGCAAGTATACTAAAATCTTTCAGAAATATTCTGTAGAAACCAGCCAAACCATTAAAACTTCTTACTTGACTAACATTGATAAGAATTGGCCAATTTTTAATAGCTTCAAGTTTAGATTCATCTACTTCAATTCCATGTTTAGAAACAACATATCCCAAAAATATGACCTTATCTTTGCAAAATGTGCACTTAGAAAGATTACCATAAAGTTTGTTTTCACGTAGCACATGTAAAACTTTCTAATATGATCAACATGTTCATAGTCATTGCGGCTATAAATTAATATATCATCAAAATACACAACCACAAACTTGCCAATAAAATTTCTGAAAACATGGTTCATAAGTATCATGAAAGTACGTGCATTAGTTAAACCAAAAGGCATCACTAACCATTCATATAAACCAAATTTTGTTTTAAAGGTTGTTTTCCATTTATCCCCACTTTCATCCTAATTTGATGGTAACCACTACGCAAATCAATTTTAGAGAAAACAGTAGCACCACTTAATTCATCTAGCATGTCTTCCAAACGTGGTATAGGATGAAGATAACAAATATTGATGTTGTTAATTGCCCTACAATATACACACATGCGCCAAGTACTATCTTTCTTAGGAACTAAAATAACAGGAACATCACAAGGGCCAAGGCTGATTCGAATATACCCTTTATCAAGAAGCTCGTGTACTTGTTTCTGAATTTCTTTGGTCTCTTGGGGATTGGTCCTGTAGGGGGCTCGGTTTGCCAATGTTTCTCCTGGTATCAAGTAAATTTGATGCTCAATGCCACATAATGGTGGCAGCCCTGCTGGTACCTCTTCTGGAAACACATCATCAAACTGTCGCAACACATTATAAACACCAATAGGAAGAGGGGTCATGTCATTAAAAACCAAAATTTCTCCCTTGCGCATGAGCACTATATGAACTAAATTAGGATCCTCACTAAACTCTCTCAGGTCCTCTTTGGTGGCTAACATGAATAATAGGCTCACTCCCTCATATTTGTTTTTACCACTCAGCTTGGTTTTGCTATTTTCACTCACAGAAATATTGCTCTCTTGTTTTCCACCCTCTCACTCTCCTTCTCAAGATTCATTTACAATTTGTTGTGGTGTCATAGGACTCCAAACAATATCCTTCCCATGTCAATTCAACTGATAAGGTATTAGCTCCCCCATTATGTATAGCACACCTGTCAAACTGTCATGGTCTTCCAAGCAACACGTGACAAACAAACATGGGAACCACATCACGCTCAATGGTATCTGAATATCGCCCAATTTGGAACTCCACTCTCACCATGTAGATAACCTTCATCTCTCCGTTGTCACTCATCCACTAAATATATTAAGGATGAGGGTGTGGAATATATTTCAATTTCAGCTTTGCACATAATTCTTTGCTTGCTAGATTTCTGCAACTCCCTCCATCAATAATAACCTTGCAAGCCATTTGAGGGCCTACAATTGCTTTAGTTTGGAACAAATTGCACATCTGATTTTCTAGACTAGAAATAACACTCAAGGACTTTTGCGTGCAAACAATAGAGGGATAATGTGTAGCATATGCATCAACTGGACCATCAGTAGCATCACAATCATGCTCCTCATTAGGATCGGCATCATCACTTGTTTCAGACTCATTGTCCTCATCAACAAGAATAATTTTCTTATCACCACAATCCTTCTTAAAATGCTCTTTTCCTCCACATGTATGGCAGCTCATATCCCTGTTTCTTGTTGTAGACATATTAGAGCCACTAGAACTTGCTGCTAGTTGCACCGTTTTCTTAGTGTTGGAGGTAGTAGTCTCGTGTTTGGAAGAGGAAACACCACGAGTTGGGTCTGTTTGTGATGGTGGTGAAGAAAATGTTGAATTTCGAGGTGTAAAAGCCCTCCTAGCACTCATCCTAGCCTCCTCGTCCAGTTGTGCTTCAGCCTCTCTTGCATGATGTAATAACTCATTCATGTTATTATATTGGAGATGCCTCACAATGCTCTTAATTTTGAATTGCAAACCAGAGAGAAAATGTTGCATAGTATATTCTGGTTCCTCTCTAACTCGAGCCCTTTGGAGAATCAGCACCATCTCTCTATAATAAGCATCCACTGATAATGTGCCTTGCTTCAATTGCTGCAATTTATCATATAGAGTTCTAATCTAATTCTTGTGAACAAATCTGTCCCTCATAACTTACTTCATTGTCCTCCATGTAAAAATTTCTGGATCACCATTTTCTGCCCTCAATTGTGTAATATTATCCCACCACAAAAGAGCATAGCCATCTAAGCCAGAAGATGCAAGTTTAATCTTCCTATCCTCAGTGTAATCATGCAATCTCCACAACTTCTCAGTTTTCAGCTCCCACATCAAGTATTCCTCCACATCATCATAATCAAAAGTGAAAGGAGGTACAGAAAATTTTGGCTTTCCCAAACCATCATCTTCCCTATTATTTTATGGAGCTTGCACTCTCCTAGCAACACCACGGCCATGGACATCATTACCTCGGCCAGGCTCCAAATCAGCATCATCGTGTACTTGAGGAGCTCTTTGTTGCACCAGAGTAGTCATTTTAGTAACATGTCTTGTCAAGTTTGTCACAGCTTCGTGCAATATATCAACAGATTCTTGAGTAGCAGCAGAATCTATTTTCAGATCCAAAGTGGTCAAATCTTTCCTCAAAGAATCATCATTTTGCTCAATTTCATATGCTATCCTTTTGTACATTGTATCCCTCAGTGATTCATATTCATTCCACTTTACAATTTCCCCAGGTTTCTTTTTAGCCTCAATATCACTAGAAGACTCCATGATTAATAGGTTAGTGAAATAAAACAAATATGGGTTGTGGTGCTCTCTCACAACTCATTGAAAACAGCAAATAGAGGTGTATCTTACCGTTCCAAAGTGAATAGAAAGAACTTACCAACAAATAATCAACACTACTATGACTTGGTGTGAACAAGAGAATACCCCGGGATTTTAGCTATCACAAGGCAAAACATGATATATAGTGGGGCTTGGTATGGATACCTAACAACACCAAAATAACAAGTCCTATTTGTTGTTTGTCTGATACAACAATTTCACCTAGGAACACACACCAATAGGATGGAAATGTTGCAACGCACTATAAAGACACGAGCCAAGCTCAATGAAAACAGGCACAAGATAGCTCAATTTTATAGTGTCAATGTATAGCAATGATCAAAACAGCTTCAATCACAATGTATGAAATAGTGCTTTCGACCTCTTCTGCTTTTTCTATTCTTTTTCTCGTTTTCTATTTTCTCTTTTCTATTTTTTTATAATGTCCACTACAACTAGGAGCAAAAATAAGAAGAAAAGAACAACGTGACAGAAATTATGATGATAATGAGCAGCCTGTAATGAGCAAATAATGTAGCTAGTCTTGTGAGCAAGGTACCTAAATTGTTTGCTGTAGAAGGGTTGTGGCTATGTCTCACAAAGTTCAGACTGAATCCAGATAAAAAATGATAACAGAAAAATAAAAGAAACAAGAAAAGACTCACTAAGATTTACTGCCCAAAAGAAACCTTCCTGGTAGTAGCCGGAAATTTTGAACTGGATCAACCGGAAATTCCAAGTGGGAAATTTTTTGGCTAAGGAAAATTTCTTGTACCTCCTGGTGGTAACCGGAATATTGAGTCGGATATTTGGTCTTAAAATGGAAATTCCGATCGGCGACAGCAAAAACGCACAGATTTGTGTCGGGCAGAAAATAGACTCGCGCGCTATGATCGCGCAGCAGAAAACTCGCCGATTTTGTGCCAGGCAGGGACTCCGAGTAGAAGTAGAACGTGGCAGCGTTTTGGCACAAAACCGTGTCGCGGCAGGACTTGAATCCGAGAGGAGAAAGGAGACCCACGACAGCGATTTTGGTCCTTTTCGTGCCGCCATGGCAGGAACCCGAGTACAACTAGGAACCGGCGGCAGAGAACTCGAGAAAATTGTGCTGCGGTAGGAAAACACCAAGAATCGGATTAGACGAGGAAAACGACTCAAATACTGCTCTGATACCAAGATCATAAGGGTTGGCCCGATCTTCTTGATGAACTCACGTGATAATGGTGGATGATAACTTGTGTCTCGCCACGAACTCTCCGGCTAATCCCTGATGCCAATGCGATAGCAACCAATCCCTTGGATATTCGCAACTCCACACACTTGCACAAGTAGCCACTGACTACTAGTGATCTTGTATCTTCTAATTCCCAATGCAACAGTAGATAGCACGGAAAATTTGTAGTTGTGTTACTTTCAGATGAATGCTTCAAGCAATCAAACAAGAGGTTCTAGGGTTTATGGGTATTAGTAATCTAAACTTCTCTCACACGTAGGTGGGAGGTATTTAAGAGGGAGGGGGTGCGGCCACAAGGGGAATCGCGCAAGCACCACCTAGCCTGACTCGACTTGGACTCAAAGTAGGATACAAACCGACCCATACTTGGGTTCGGCCAACTACGGACACGCAGGACCCTCTCCTACCAGTGGTAGGACTCTCTATTAGGCGCAGCAACATCTTGTTGGGCGCCCTCTCTATGCTTCTCCTCATTTGACTACTTGTGGAAAACAACGTCATCTTCTTCCTCCATGTGTATATGTTTGTTTTCCACCATGGAACATTTGTTTTCCATCTTGCAACGTTTGTTTTCTAGCTTGTAATACTTATTTTCTAGCAGCTCCTCCTTGTTTTCCAGCTCCTCTTGGAATTCTCCTCCATCCATGCTTGTATTATCAACAATCCTGATCATACATAAATGCATAGATTTAGTTAGTACAAAGTTCTCATGAAAACAAACATCATATTCTAATAAGAGTGAGTTCACCTGCTGTTCTAATAACTTAGTTCTTGATTTTGTCATTTGATCAATTCTCAATTCATTGGGTATGTCTTGAACAGCAACATTCTCAATTGGAGAAAGTGTAGAAGAAATAGGGATGTTCTCATCACTTTAGCTTTATTTTGTGCTTGTTTCTTGATTAGTGTAATCCTTGTCATATAGGTAAATTAACATTAGTTGCATGTGTATAGAATTTACCTTTATGTCAAGTCGTGGATGGGTTCGTAGCCCAGTGGCCAGAGCACAGTGGTGTCTCTGGGTAGACCAGAGTTCGAATCCTACAATTTGGCTCTGTGTGGCACATCTTTTTTCTTGAAAAAAAATGCCCTGGGGTTCCTCCCCTGGTGGTCCACTTACATTTATATCAAGTCTAAATCGAAAAAGTATTAAAAGGGGTAGCACCTATTCACACATACACACACCCTTCTAGGTGCCCATACGATCCTTTCAACATGTGGTGCCACGACCTGCTGATCCATTATCCCACAACCGCGCAGTCATGGTTGTGATGAGACCTAGCCATGCAACTGAACCATGCACACACAACATGTTGTCGAGCAACACCTAAGGACGCCCAACATCGACACATACCGCATGATGCCGAGAGGTCCACCCACGTAGAGCCGATATGTCAACTGCGCGAGTCACCTCGGACAAGATCCGAACCCACACATCGAGCAAGATAAAGTCGTTAAATCTATCATCGTAGACGCCATCATGGACTACGTCGAGCACTCAAACAGCTCCATCGAGCGGGAGAAGACCCATCAGTGAGCGCGTGGCTGGGAACCTCCATACCAAGGATGAAACCTGCTGACGCGCCGCGGAGAGAAACATCGCCGATCGCGCGTCGTTCTGCACCGCTGCAACGCGTCAGCCGCGAGGGCTCATGTTGTCTGTTGAGCTGGGACACGCACTAGCCCGCCGCCGCCTTCCGCCACAGAGGCTTTGCCTTCAGGCTTCCTTTGACGGCGGTAGCGGCTAGGGTCTCGCCTGGCCATCCAGGAATTTGCGGGTAGAATTTCGTCGACTAAGTGTTTCTGAATATTCATCAACATGAGTGGACATTCCAATTGTATCGATCAAACACGACACTGAACATTACAGTTACAGTTGCATCTAAATCTGCTATTCGATCGTTCAAAACTAACAAGAGGAGCATACAGGATTAACATATAGTACGTACTTATACTACAAAGAATCGAAAGAATATGCAATGAAAGAATAAACACATACACACCCTTTCCATCTGTTCTTGTGATCCGACCAAGCCTAAACTAAAAAAACAGTCACAGGCCATCACTTCCACAAGAAGGAACTGAATACTTGACGAGCAGAGCCAAACCCAAGACCACGAAGAGTACGTACTCCAGTTCTAGTCGTCTTGGTCCTGACACAGCTCCTTCCTGAGCCTGTGCGAGAAGAGCTTGCATGCGTCCATGCAGAGATCCACGGCCGCCGACAGCGCGACGAACACGGCCACGTCGCCCATGCACGCCACGTGCTGCACGCCGACCTGCACGGTGGGCCGGCTCGCCTTCCCCTCGCCCTCCACCGTGGACCCCATCACGAACCCGCCGGCGAACGGCCACGCGCCGCCGCCCGCTCCGTCGGGGAACGTTGCCGGGTCGATCACGAACTGCCCGCCGCGCTTGGCGCTGATGGACGACTCGGCGATGGGGACGGCGCACTCCACGGGGCCCGAGTCGAACACCAGCTCGAGACGGTAGCCGAGCGCGTCCACGGGGCCGCGCTCGCGCCACGCCTCCAGGCGCGCCCACGGCTTCCAGCTGGACGCCCCGGCGCCGGTGGGCTGGAGGATGAGCCAGGCACCCGGGTTGGCGCGGGAGACGCGCCCGGAGCCCGGGGACGGCACGAACGGGGTAACCATGGACGCCGCGGCCACCGGTGAGCCGGACAGGTCGTGGATGGTCACCATCCACCCCTTCCGCTGGTCGCGCCGCGCCCGCGCGTCGCCGTCGCCGTGCAGGGTACTCAGCCAGGACCGCACCCTCCGGCTGGGGCTCCGGGTCATGGACGATTCCGACGTCAGAGATCTGGTCAAGATTCACATGCATGTGGTTAGCTTAGTAAATTTAAGAAGTGAATACTTAATCGGTAACAACAGTTAATGGCTGGGAACCAAGTGTTGAGCGATACTACAAAATAACAGTAGGTAATGGCGATTATGGTGAACTGGTCGTAAGAGTAGTGGACATGATAATGTATGGAAGATTCGGACCAGCTGCTAATGCGATTACAGATCAGAAATACGGAAATCAATGAGGTAGCTAGAGCAGCAGCAGGTTGTTAACTCCATCACATGCACGGTTGGTGTGTCTGCCGATCTGAATATTCTGAATAATCCGATCGATCATGCTGGATGTTCGACAGTCCTATTGTCCTATATATCGAGGCTACAAGCCTACGAGTAAATTCTTAGACAAGTTAATCCTAAGCTGTCAAGAACGTGTATATACGACACAAGTCGATTGGGATCTGAGCTGCACTGAGAGTGAAGGTTCTGATGCATGAAACCAAACTTGACAGCTGGTCAGATAGCAAACGATAAAATATTTTGGAGTTGTTTTACTCTCCAAAGCTTTTTGTGAACAGTGGCGTCGACTGCGAGCTAGTACCCTGTTGGTATTAAACATTACACCCAATTCGATCAATCCAAGAAGAAATACCCCATGGCTCCCCCATGCCAGTATGCTACACTAGCTAACTAAATGAAAACTCCTAGCTGCATATGGATGCTGAAATATTTTTATCAGGCGATTATTCCAATACCGATACGTGGTATGACCTGAATTATCCGTAAGGCATCTACGAGCTGGCGTCCAATAATGAAAAGGATGATGGCCGCGGAGGAAAAGCAAAATATTCCAAAAAAAAAAAGGTCTAATCAAAAGAGGGGAAATTCTCTTCGAGATTTTTAAGAGAGGTGCACAACATAGATCGCGTCACTTAAGCTGTGCTACCTTGCTTCCTAAATAGAAGAGTGTTTTTATGTTGCACAATGCACATTTGTCTGCGGTATCCATCGTGCACATCAGCTTTTATAACTTCACTAAAAGTCTAAAACCTGAGTTGCCGTAAAAACCCTCTTAGATAAGCCTGTGCAGATGATTGTACTACTATCTTAACACGATATAATGCACTTGAGTCGTTCGGTTCGATTTGAAATCAAGTAGAATTCGATAAATTTACGATTCTCGCTCACCGTGAGCACAAGAACAAAATGGCTGAACTTAGCAAGTAAATGGAGGATGCATGCATATTTGAAGTGTGTAGTAAGCGTCTACCGCAGATTAACATGCCACCAACCTGGTTCTAGCAGTAGCCGCCCTCCGGCCGGCGCTGAACCGGCAGGTGAAGACTGGCTGGCGCTGCCCGCCGCCGGCGCCTCCGCCGGGCACCTGGTACACCACGGGCCCGCACTCCGGCTCGCCCCCGAACTGGAAGACGTACCGCGGGTCGGGCTCGGCCCGGACGAACATGTGGATCTGCGCGCGCGCGGCCGACGCCGGCTTGCCCACGTCCACCCACCCGTCGCGCGCCACCACGGTCTCCCCCGCCGCGGCGCGCGCCACGTCGACGGCCACGCGCACCCTGCCCAGCGCGCGGCGGGCGCCCACGCCGCAGCCGGCGGTCCCCGTGGGCTTGCCCGCGTGCACGGTGAAGACGAGCTCGGCGGCGCGCCCCGCGAGCCTCTGCACCGCGGCGGCGTCGAGGCTGAGCACGACGGGGCCGCCCGCCCCGCCGGGGAAGCAGGCGTTGGCGAGGGGCAGCGCGGCGGTGCGGGCGAGCGAGGAAGGCTGGTCGTGGAGGTGGACCGTGCAGAAGCAAGGGGACGTGGAGGGGTGCACGCCGGCGGCGCCGGAGCTGGGGCGCGGCACGGGCGGGAGCTTGAGGAGGAGCTGGTCCACGGTGAGGCGGACGAAGGCGCAGGGGTCCATTTGCGTTTGCCGCGCGCTCGAGCTCGATCAACCGACAGGTGTTACGTACGTACCGAGTTGTTGTCTAGGCACTCCCTGCGAGCGCGGGTATATGTAGCCATGCGTGGCGGAGGCAGCAGATGGATCAAGGTTAATTGGAACTTTCTAAAGCAGGCCCTTCGTATGAAAGGTTTTCACACAAAATGGATTGATTGGATTGACCAGTTTATTCGTAAAGGGCGTGTTGGAGTTAAGGTAAATGACGACATAGGTCATTATTTCCAAACTCAAAAAGGTTTGAGGCAGGGAGACCCGCTTTCACCTATTCTTTTTAACATTGTCGCGGATGTGTTGGCCATTCTCATTACAAGAGCTAAGGAGGATGGTCAAGTAGAGGGACTCATTCCACATTTGGTGGATGGGGGAGTGTCCATTTTACAATATGCCAATGATATCCTAATTTTTATGGAACACAACTTGGAAAAGGCACTTAATATGAAGCTCATTCTTTGTATTTTTGAGCAGTTATCAGGTCTAAAGATTAACTTCCACAAAAGCGAATTTTTTTGTTTTGGTAAAGCCAAAGAGGTTGAGAACCAATACAAAATTTTGTTTGGCTGTGAAATTGGGTCTTTACCTTTCAGATATTTAGGAGTCCCAATTCATTTTAGAAAACTCACAAAGTGAGTGGAAGCTAGTTGAGGACAGATTTGAGACAAAACTTGCCTGCTGGATGGGCAAATTGTTGTCATATGGTGATCGTCTTACTCTTATCAATTATGTCCTTACGAGTCTGCCGATGTTTATGTTATCCTTTCTAGAAATACCTAAAGGGGTATGCAAAAGGTTAAATTACTTTCGATCACGCTTCTTTTGGCAAAGCGATGGTCATAAGAAAAAATATCGGTTGACAAAGTGGAATGTGATCTGCAGACCTAAAGATCAAGGGGGCCTTGGGGTAGAGGTTTTAGAGTTAAAGAATAAGAGTCTACTTTGTAAATGATTATTCAAACTCCTAAATGAGGATGGGGTATGGCAGGAACTTTTAACAAACAAGTATCTCTATTCTAAATCTCTATCTCAAGTTGAGGCTAAATCTTCTGACTCACCATTTTGGAAAGGTCTCATGAGAGTTAAGGATGAGTTCTTTTCGAGGGGTTTTTTCAATATTGGTGATGGGTCAAACACAAGGTTTTGGGAAGATACTTGGCTAGGAGGGACACCGTTATCAACACAATATCCGACCCTATATAACATTGTCCAGCGAAAAGACGTTTCGGTACAAGCGGTTCTTGGGGCAACCCATCCTAATATAGCTTTTAGGAGGGTGTTAACGGGCAACAAATATGAGCGTTGGCTGAATCTTGTTGAACGTCTAATGGATATTTCGTTGTCTACACAACCAGATAGTTTTGTTTGGAGCTTAACCAACTCTGCTATGTATACGGTTAAATCCATGTACCTTGATCTTTTAAATGATAACGCAGTTTTCCTTCGAAAATATATTTGGAAAATAAAAGTGGCTTTAAAAATCAGAATTTTCTTGTGGTTTATTTATCGTAAAGAACTGCTTTCAAAGGTCAATTTATCACGGAAAATTGGCATGGAAGCACTAAATGTTATTTCTGTGACGATAGTGAAACGATTCAACATCTCTTTATAGATTGCCCGCTTGCGAGTTTAATTTGGAGAGTCGTGTACATGACCTTTCATATAGCTCCTCCAACTAGTATCTCGAATATGTTTGGGAATTGGTTGCATGGAGTACCAAAAAAAAGGCTCAAATCAGGGTTGGAGTCTGCGCTATACTTTGGGCTTTATGGCATGTACGTAATGAAATTGTCTTTAACAATTCGAAAGCTTCGACTTTTTTGCAGGTGATTCCTCTGGCCACCCATTGGATTCGTATGTGGTCATTTCTCCAAACGGTGGAGTGCCGCCAGGACATGGATTCTGTGTGCGTACGTTTGGAGACGGTAGCACGGGAGTTCTTCAGCCGATTCGGTTGGCAGCTTAATCACAGGATAACATGCTGAGGCATAGGCGCTCTATGTTAGCAATAATTTTCAAATGGTTGATACATGTCTCGACCTTGTGTGACCCATGAGTTGTAATAAGGTTTTGCACTTTGAATTTTAAATAAAGTAATAAAAGCCGTATGCATCACTTTGATGCAGAGGCGGGGGCTTTCCCATTTCTAAAAAAAAAAAGCTGGGCTACGTTTGGGGTCGCGGCTAAAGAAAAGAAGAGCAAACCGTCAAAAGGGCTGGTCAGGGAAGGGATTTGATTTGCTGGACGAAATTGGATGCTAGTAGGAATTGCATGTGGGTCGGGGGATGTGTCGTCGTTGGCTCGTGCCTATGCCCTAAACTAACACTACGGACCGCCGCTCACTTGGGCGAAATCCAGCTATGAATGAATTCCGCGAAACCAGAGAAGCGTCTAAATGAGCAGTAGAATTCCGAAAAAATAGTGCGATTTTGTCTACAAAATGTTGCCTGAGATTTGTTATGTTGAAGTTGATTTCTAAAAGTGCAACTTACATCTTTCCATAGAAGTGTCCCAATCGACTTACACGTACGAAAATGTGGATTAGTCTACCAAGACTTAAACGGACCAAAATAAAAATGCATACAACATCAACTCATTTTTTTAACAAAGGAAATATATTAATATTACAAAGATAACAATTGCACCCAGACTCTGTATAATAACAAAATGTTCTAAAGACATCACGGACGCACACAACTAAACAAAAAAATAATGATCCAACTAGAGTGATCAAAACCTCTTAGCTAAAACACAAACGACTGCCAAGACAGTACCCAAAGTCTAAATTCTCCAAAAGATCATAGGTTTGCGATCATAAGCATTTTCGCCTTCGATCATGGATCATAGGTTTTCACCCTAGAGAAAGATCACACTATCAGAACAATTCCTTCAAAAAGCCCATTGCCAGACACAACCAATAAAGGTCAGACATTGGATTTTCACCCTGAAAGATCAGACTTGTACTCCACTTGTGTCGTCATGCCCGCTTGCCAATGCCGCTGCAACAAGTTAAGAAACACCGAGCAAAGTCCTCATCACCTCAAAGACTCAGTCTGCCATTAGTAAACCTCGGACTTCAGCCATCACGACATTCTCTGCAACTGTCTTCACCATCGAAATCAAAAATCGATAATATCCATGATGACAACAGACATCGAAGCTTCATTTCACTCCCTCCTAAAGCCGCACAGTCAGATAAAAAGGGTGCTCACGATCAAATCACATCGGATCAGCAATCTACATGCAGCACACACCTAGTGGAGATCGCGAGCGGAGTTTCCAGAACTCGTCATCGGCCAGATCAGTGAGGGAAGGCATCAAGCAGAACACCGTCTTGACGCGAGAAGAACTTAGGACCACCTCCTTTATTAGGCAGATCGGCAGGCACGCATTCCGCCTCCTGTCGACTCCCAACAGTAGGCCGGAGATCTCAGCAGGCACCGCCACCACCACCCACACCATGCGGAGATGAGGGGCTGAGCCGCACCGAGCCCTTCAAACCAGACGCCATGCCGTCCTCGTGGCCACATCGGTCTCCAAGGTCGCCGAAGAAGGTCGGGGCCACCGCCCCGACGTCCATCTCCGTCGGACGACCCGCGTCGTCCAAGGCCGCCAGAAAACTGTAAGCTTAGTTCAAATTAGCTTCAACATAATCGAATTCATAATTCTATTTCACTTTTTAAATCTGTGAACACGCACACTAGTAGAAACAGGGCCAAAGGATTTTACCTTTAGTACGAGTTCAATTACGAACCGGTACTAAAGGTAGAATTAGTACCGGTTCCAAAGCACAGTGCGCTGGAAACCTTCAGCACCGGTTCGTTCGAGGTTTTTAGTACCGGTTCGTGACAAGAACCGGTACTAAAGGTTTTCACGCCAAATTTGCTACGGATGTGGGGCCGGCGCTGTACCTTTAGTACCGGTTCGTGTCACGAACCGGTTCTAAAGGGTTTCCAGCCTATTTCTCAACACGAGTACACCCGAGAGCACAACTAGGTCTCCAATTTTTTTATTCCAACACACTTCTAAAAAATTTCTCTCCTCTCACACTCCAACAAATCTTCATTTTTCTCCACCATTTTGTTAAGATTGGCAGCAACCATCTATACAAGAGTTAGCAACATTATCTTTTCTTCCGGCATTCCTAATTTAGCTCATTTCCTATAGTTTAACTCGTTTCAATTTTTTAGTGCTAGCAAGGTGCTTAATAAAATGTCTAAGTTAGTGATTTCATTCGTTTTATATGCAATTTGAGCTTAAATTAAAATATGTTTTGTTGATTTTAGTATCTTCCCCGTCCTCACGCCATCGATCGCCAGCATCGTCCCTAGCCGGCATCACCTCGGTGAGCCTACTTGTTTTTATGTTTTATAAAAAAAGTTAATTTAATGTGATAGATGCATATATATTACTTTATAATTTTCTTACATGTATGATTTTTTTTATGTATGGTGCCATGGTTTTAATATCCATCCCCGTCGGCCCTCGTACGGTCTATGATTCGAATGTGGTATACTTTTATAACTATTTGTTTTATTTCGTTTTATGACAATTATACCGACCAACTTGACATAGATATTTTATCTAGGAGGTAGTTGAACCAGAAATTCCAACCGACCCTCTGGTCGAGATGCTAAATTTATTTGAGAAAGAAAATAATGATTTGAAAGAAAAATTAAAAAGAAGTGAAGATCTTCTTCTGCAATGCCTAGAAGAGAAGATGAAATTGGACTTGAAGCTTGCCGACGTCATCGAAGATCACCAGATCAAGATGGATGCTATACGCTTGAAGATTAAAAAGATTAGAAAATATACCATTAATCAAGAGGCTTGGTATCATTATGATGTAGGTTCAGTAGTTACCTTAGTTGCGATTTTCATCGCATTTTTTGTTGGTTTTAAATTTTTTTAGATAGTTGTATGTTAGTTTGAGTGTATGTTTTATGAGAACTATGTATTACATTTGGTCAGTACTCTACCTTACTTTCAATCTGGTGGACCTGTATATTAATTATTTTGGTCACTTATCTATGATGTAGTAGTGTAATGAATGATTCTTAATATACTTATATAATGCAGATGAACCGACAATGGATGTACAGTGACCGACGTTCTCCCGAGTTTCTTAATGGAATGCATGATTTTCTCCACGTGGCTGAGGCGAGCAAGCGGTCGAATGGTTTCATGTGTTATCCATGTAGTGCCGATAAGAATATGAAGGATTACTCTAACTCAAGAACTATTCACTTCCACCTGTTTGAGAACGGTTTCATACTCGGCTATAATTGTTGGACGAAGCACGGAGAAAGAGGTGTTATAATGGAAGACAATGAAGAAGAAGAGGATAATGAAAACTGTGCTATACTGCTATGTACACTAAACACAGTGATAAGACAATGGGGGGAGACGAAGATGAAGAAGAGCTCATTGTTAATGAGCACGATGACGATTTAGGTCGGGACATTCCTGATGCGAATATTAACTGTGGAAGTGAAAACGAGAAGTTGAAGTTGGAGAGAATTTTAGAGGATCACAAAAAATTGTTGTACCCAAATTGCGAAGATGGCCACAAAAATCTGGGTACCACACTGGAATTGCTGCAATGGAAGGCAGAGAGTGATCTAGCTGACAAGAATTTTGAGAAGTTGCTGAAAATAATAAAGAAGATGCTTCCAGGGGAGAACATATTTCCCTCTAGTACATACGAAGCAAAGAAGGTTGTCTACCCTCTAGGATTAGAGTTGTAGAAGATACATGCATGCATCAATGACTGCATTCACTAGCGCGGCAAGAAGTACGAGAATTTGAATGCATACCCGGTATGCGGTGCATTGCGGTATAAGATCAGGCGAGATGACTCTGGTGATGTTGAGGGCGAGCCACGACCCAGGAAGAGGGTTCCTGTCAAGGTGATGTGATATGCTCCTATAGTACCAAGGTTGAAACGTTTGTTTCAAAACAAAGAGCATGCCAAGTTGTTGCGATGGCACAAAGAAGACCGTAAGAAAGACGTGATGCTGAGACACCCCGCTGACGATTCGCAGTGGAGAAAAATCGACAAAGAGTTCAAGACATTTGCAGATGACGCGAGGAAATTAAGATTTGGTCTAAGTACATATGGCTTTAATCCTTTCGGGGAGCAGAGCTCCAGTCATAGCACCTGGCCGGTGACTCTATGTATCTACAAACTTCCTCATTGGTTGTCCATGAAACAGAAGTTCATTATGATGCCAGTGCTCATCCAATGCCCGAGGCAATCCGGCAATGACATTGATGTATACCTGAGGCTATTGGTTGAAGAACTTTTACAGTTGTGGCGTGAAGAAGGTGTACCTATGTGGGATGAGAACGAACAAAAGGAATTTAATCTACGAGGGTTATTGTTCGTAACCATCAATGATTGGGCTGCTCTCAGTAACAATTCAGGACAATCAAACAAGGGATACAATGCATGCACACATTGTTTAGGTGATACTGACAGTATTCATTTGAGAAACAAGAATGTGTACCTCGGGCATCGTCGATTTCTTTCACAACAGCATCCCGTAACAAAGAGAGGAGGCAAGCATTTCAGAGGTGAGGAAGATAACCGGACAAAACCTACCCGCCCTACTGGGGATGTTATATATGATATGGTCAAGGATTTAAAAGTGATCTTTCGAAAGGGTCCTAGCGGACAATCTGTTCCGAATGACAGTGCCGGACACGTACCCATGTGGAAGAAGATGTCTATATTTTGGGAGCTACCCTATTGGAAAATCCTAGAGGTTCACTCTTCAATCGACGTGATGCACGTGACGAAAAATCTTTGCGTGAACCTGCTAAACTTCATGAGTGTGTATGGGAAGACAAAAGATACACCGGATGCACGGCAGGACCAGCAACGTATGCACGAACGAGACAACCTGAATCTAGAGAAGTATCAAGGTCCTGCCAGCTACGTTCTTACCAAAGAAGAGAAGGAGATATTTTTTGAAGTCCTGAGCAGCATCAAGGTCCCGTCTGGCTTCTCGTCGAATATAAAGGGAATAATAAACATGACAGAGAAAAAGTTTCAAAACATAAAGTCTCATGACTGCCACATCATTATGACACAATTACTTCTGGTTGCATTGCGGGGGTTTCTGTCAGAAAATGTTCGAGTACCCATTGTGAAGCTATGTGCATTCCTCAATGCAATTTTTCAGAAGGTGATCAATCCACTAACTATATCAAATTTACAGAAGGATGTGGTGTAATGTCTTGTCAGCTTTGAGTTGGTGTTTCCACCATCGTTCTTCAATATTATGACGCACCTCATAGTTCACCTAGTTGAAGAGATTCATGTTCTCGGTCCTGTATTTCTACACGACATGTTCCCCTTTGAGAGATTCATGGGAGTCTTGAAGAAATACGTTCATAACCATGCTAGGCCAGAAGGAAGCATATCCAAGGGCTATGGAACAGAGGAGGTCATTGAGTTTTGTGTTGACTTTATTCCTGACCTTAAGTCGGTCTGTGTTCCTGAATCTCGCTATGAGGGGAGACTGCGTGGAAAAGGGACGCTAGGAAAGAGAGCAAAAATAAGCATGGACAGACATTCTTTCACTAAACCACACTACACAATCCTACATAATTCCAGCCTGGTGGCTCCGTATATAGCGGAACACAAGAATATTTTACTCTCAAAATACCCGGAGCAAGGTGAAGATTGGATAGATGGAGAACACGAGAAGACTTTCGGCGGTTGGTTGCAAACACATCTCATTAGTGACACCACTGTTGAAGAACAACTATACTTCTTGGCCAAGCAACCATCTTTTCGTATATCGACTTTTCAAGGGTACGAGATAAATGGGAATACATTTTACACGATCGCCTAAGATCAAAAGAGCACCAACCAAAACAGTGGTATCCGCTTTGATGCAGCAGACGACAATGGGAAGAAGGTCACATATTATGGGTACATAGAGGAGATATGAGAACTTGAATATGGACCTACTTTCAAGATCGCTTTGTTCTGGTGCAAATGGTTAAACCTGAAACACGGGGTACAGGTAGACCCACAGTACGGAATGACTACAGTGGATCTGAAGAATCTAGTATACGAGACCGAACCATTCGTGCTAGCCAGTGAAGTGGCTTAGGTTTTCTATGTGAAGGACATGTCTACCAAAAAAAAAAGCAAGAGGAGACATTTTATGATGAGCCAAAGCGCCACATAGTTCTTTCAGGAAAAAGAAAAGAAAGGCAAGATGAGACATCATACGAGGAGGTCACCGACGAGTTCGCCGACGACGATGACCAGGAGGAGGTCACCGACGAGTTCACCGACGACGACGAGGAGTAGTGTTCGTCATTTTTTTGTTTTTAATAAAAGAATTTGTATTTCGGCGAACTGTGACGCGCTAGTGCGTCTGTTTTCTGTTTTCAATAGAAGAATTTGTAGCACCTTATTTCTTTTTTATAGAGCTTCTGTATTTGTTGTCGCACCGTGCTCGCGCCCGAACACTCCTCAGCGCGCTCCAAACTGCGGTTTCCAGCCCTATTTTGGACTTAATTATATTTTGTACTATCTATTTAAAACCATTTTGAAAGTTTAAAATTTGAAAATGTTACAAAACATCACAAAATTATTTTTAGTTGACAACTTTTAATTTTACAAAATTTTAGAAATTAGTTTCATATCATTTAGACTATTCTTTCAAAAGTTATAGTTTTTTTAATAAAATAGAAAAAGAAAAAGAGAGGAAAAGAAAAAAAATAGAAAATAAAAGTTTAGTACCGGTTAGTACGACCAACTGGTACTAAATGTCCGTCGGTTCGCGCGCAGTTGGGGTAGGCCCGGGGAGAACCTTTGGTACTGGTTGGTACCACCAACCGGTACTAATACAACCCTTTAGTACCGGTTTGTGCTACTAACCGGTACCAAAACCCCTTTGGTACCGGTCGGTAGCACAAAACGGTACTAAAGGGTTGAAACGCGCGGGGGACTTAAGCGTTTCTGCCCAAAATTTCGCCAAGTCCCGCAGAAGAAACCGACGAGCCTTCGGGCTCCATCGACGACGACGACGAAGTGCTGCCGGCCGTGACCCTGCGCCCCTGCATCGCCTCCGGCCACCGTGCGCCGCCGCCTCCGTGCTCGATCGTCTCCGTGCGCTGCCTCTCTCGGCCTCTCCCTCCCCGTGCATGTGGTCGCCCCGGCCGCACGCCTCTCCGTCGAGCTCGTCGCCACGCGCCCCGCGTCGTCGCCGCCCCGTGCCGTCCCCACCACCGTGCCCTACTGCCTCCCCCTGCCTGCACCACCACCGCGCGCCCTCCTATGCGCCTCCCTGCGCGTGTGCGTACGCGTGATATCACGGAGGGAGAGAAGCACTCTACTACTGTGAGTGTTTTTTTTTCTAATTGTAAAATAGGTTTAGAATTAAAAATTTTAGTAATTATAATTAGCTAGACTTAGAGAAAAATATTTGGACATTAAGATTTAGATTAGGTACTTAGAGAAAATTAATATTTGGACATTAAGATTTAGTAATTATAATTAGCTAGACATAGTATAATATAATTAGATACTTAGAGAAAATATTTAGGTATTAGCTAGACTTAAAGAAAAATATTTAATTAGGTACATTAAGATTTAGACTTAGAGAAAAAAAAATTGGACAATATTAATTTAGACTTATAGACAAATATTTAGACTTAGACAAAACAATTTGCAATATAATATAATTAGTACTCACAATATTTAGTACTTCGAATAATATTTAGTACTTACAATTTTTAGTACTTAGAATTTTTACTACTTAGACTTTTTAGTACTTAGCATTTTTTTAGTACTTAGAAATCTGCTAAGTGAATAGAATACTTAGTACAATTATACTTAGTGATTTTTATTGTATTTAGAAATATTAATTTTTTTAGCACTTACAATATTTAGTACTTACAATATTTAGTTTTTTAATTTAGTTGATAATATCAAATATTGATTGCTATTTAAATTTAGTTGTTATATAAATTTAAATTTGATTGCTATTAAATCGCAAATTATACTTAGTGATTTTTATTGTACTAAGAATATTAGTAGAATTATTCTTAGTGTTTACAATACTTAGTGATTAGAATTAGAATTACAATTTAGTTATTTTTTAGTGACATTGAGCTATGGATCCGTACGTCCCCATGTTCTTCCGAAATAAGGAGGAAGAAGATTTGGCGCAACAACTGATATATAACAGTGCCCGACCAGAAGCCGATGACGATTGCAATGATGATGGCGAGGACTTAACCACACAATTTCTGAACGACTCCGGTGAAGGACTTGAGTCTGAAGAAAGAAGGGCTGACGAATTGCCCTTAACAAACTCCGGGAAGGTGTATATTATGGCAATGATATATCAGTAGATGCATTGATTTATTTGTATTGCACTTATTAACGAATCTTTTTTCTTTTAGCCTTCTGGATCATCGAGCAAATCTGCTAAAAAGTAAGGTCCTCGAGGCCCGACGAAACCTCTATCGGACGAGACTAAATTAGCCCTCAGCACATTTAAGGCTAGTGGCAAACCGGTGGAACCCACAGAGAACGTCAAGAAATTTGGCAATCAAGCCGGAGTTGCTGTTAGGGATATTGTACCGATCAGCATTGCAGATTGGCATAAGCCGAAGAAGGCGGCGGTTGACGAAGCTAGTTATGTCAGCGACACTACAAAAGAGGTACTTTGGGAGAGTCTACTGACACACTTCAGTCTACCGTTAAACTTCACGGAACCCCAGAGAGAGAAGCTTAAGGAATGGACTCTTAAGAAAATGGTCGTACAATTCCAGAGCTGGAAGAAAAAATTATGGGCAGACTTTGAACCTCAAGGTCTAGAATTCACTGGCAGATATGAGAAGCTAAAATTCCACTGGCCCGCATTTAAGGCTTATAGGACCTCGTCAGGATATAAGTCCCGGTCAAGCACAAATGTAGATAATGCGTCGAAGAAGAAATATTTTCATAAATTGGGGTCAGGTGGCTACAAGACTGCCATTCCTCTGTTGAAAGTATTTGAAGCCAAACTGCTCGCAGCCGGGGTCACTTCACAGACATACGACTGGCAAGACCGGTCCAAGTTCTGGTTGTTTGCGCACGGGGCAGGGTTGGACCCAAAGAAAGGGGAGATCGTTGCACAGGGAAAATGGACGGAGAAAATTGAAAAAATCACCAAGCAGCTTGTAGATGCAATAGAAAAGGTTAGAAAGGGAGTGTACATTCCCGATAGAGAGAATGACGAGTTGACACTAGCTCTGGGGAATTCCGAACACGTTGGACGAGTATGAACCCTCCCAGGTCTCACCATGAAGGATGTGTGGCCGGAGTGCGCTGAGAGTTATAGAATCCGTTCGAGAACGAAGAAGAAGTGTGCTGACCGGTTATCGACATTGGAACAACGGGTGCAGCAGCTGGAGCAGAATCAGCAGAGGGCACCTGATCAGCAGCTTTTTATATAAGATCATCAAGCCGATGCCGCCCCATCTTAGCCGAAAAGCAGCGTGGGTTCCTCGCATCTTGAAGACTGTGGAGTAAGCTACCCCATGGATTATGTCAGGGCGAAGACCGAGTGCGAGCTACATGTGCCAATGAGGAACGTGTCCATTAAGGTGGCAGACGGCTATGTTTACCCACAGCAAGATGGAGAAACGCACCATCATCAGCCCATTCCAGCTGACTGTGCTCTTGTCGGGGTGGATGACATTATGCCTGGTTATGAAACAATCGATCTTGATCATCCTGGAGGTGACGAGGAGAAGACACTGGGCGATGTCAAGCGCGGTTTCGCCCTCTGGACAAAAAAATACATCGTCTTTTTAGGCCACCGGCTCCTCGTGATAGCAGTCCACATGAGCAGCAAGGGCCATCGACTACTCCTGCTGACAGTCCACATGAGCAGCAAGGGCCATTGATCTCTCCCTCTGGCAGTCCACATGAGCAGCAAGGGCCATCGACTGCTCCTGCTGGCAGTCCACATGAGCAGCAAGGGCCACACCTACCTGAAGGGGGGGGGGCAGCGCGAGTCTAGTATCTTGATATCCTCCGCGTGAGGAAGCGCCCGTTAAGCGGAACGGTTCTCCGGCTAGGAAGAGAACCAGAATTGGGAGAGCACAGCCGCCTCTTGAGAAGTTACCTTGGCAAAGACCTGACGAGGAAAACGCCGCCATCACTCGTTCCGAGGTGGCTGCCCATTTTGCTAAGAAAGTGCCGGAGATACCCTTTGAAAAGACGCTAGATCCGGTGAAAGTAGTGTGTACCGTTGAGAACTTATATAACCCTCCACCATCGCCACCATCAGACTATAGGCGTTCTATTAAAAGGACATATGGCGAGATGGTCCAGACGAGAAAAGGGAAACCGGTGGTCCAGCAGGAGGCGGGAAAAAGGAAACAACAGGTTTAGGGGGAAAAGGGGGAAAAAGTTCCCCAGCTTGGAGAACAAGCCAGTCAATCGGTTGCTCCTCTCAAGGTGTTTGACGAGAAGGCCGTTCAAAATACTTATCAACAACACACACAACCGATATCGATTACGCCTTCGCTGAAGTAGTATATAAATATGAAAAGGGAAAATTTTTGGTCGAGAATGTCTCCATCCTACCAACAAGAATGCGCAATTTGCATAAATGATACTTGGGTAGGGCAAAGGAAGGGTACGAGGCTATGATGGTGGCAGTTAAGGAGGAGCACTACTTCCAAGATTACGCTGTGAGCATTGACTTCGAGGATCTTTTTGCGTTATGCAATCTCCGGACCCTCGACAAATCGTTGCTCAGTTGCTATTGTCTGTAAGTGATTTATTTATGTAATTTCTGAAGGTTTTAGCTGAGTTCGTTCATTTTCTGTAATTATCCTCAATTTAATATTTTTTGCGCTATATTATGCAGATTAAAGATGCTCGAATGCAAAAGGAATGAAATCAAGGACATTGGGTTCATTGACTCGGATACAATTGAATTAACCATAAAGAATCCCCTGTATAACAAGGATACACCGGAGACTTTGCTAATATTTATGAAGCGACAACGGGACAAAACACAAATACTTTGGCCTTATAACTACAAGTGAGTGTTACTGTCTTCTAACACATTCTATTTTTCCTTATAACTAATGAGTTATATCTATGGCACTGCATATTTAAACATGCGCATCTTCCACTTTATGCTTATCGTCATTAAAATGCGCAATGGATTTAGGGATGTCTACGACTCAATGAACAAACCGCCTATAGATTACAAGCACTGTTTTGATATGCTCCAAAGGTAATTTTATTTAATTCTTATCGGCTTTTTCGTTAATTTCCTGATGTCAACGAATTAATAGCTCTTTTATTCAATTTTTTGTCGAGCAACGTATGGAAAACGTTCATCAAGGAAGATCCGGAAGGTGGATGGCCGGTGAAGCTGACATGGAAAGGGAAAATAAGTACTACTACCTAGATCCACACACCGTTATCATACTTAGTTATTGTCTGATTGAATTATATTCTTGCACAGAAATGCGATCAACAACCAAAGGGGACTAATCTATGTGCTTACTATGTTTGTGAGAACATTCACAAGATTGTCACCGAGAGAATAAATAATACTAGAAATAAGGAGGTATGTAAACTATATTTACAAATTTATTTTGTTACCATTAGTTCTGCTGAGTTTCAGTCATAGTTGTTTTATTACAATTTGATAGTTTACGTATGTATTTATTTGTATCTCTCTCATTCTTTTACAGTTGGCAAGAAAGCGGGAGAAGCTCCCCCTCGAGCGCCGCTTCCAAGCAATTTGCGAGGAATTGACGGGATTTTTCCTCCGGGACGTTATACCTCCTTTCGGAGAGTACCACCATGCATCATAGTGTATGACTCAATGTAATAGTGAGCTAGCTACATGTAATATATAGTATGCCTCAGAGAGTACCACTATGAAACACTACTTAATTTGCGATCTCGTATAATTAATTGCATGTGTTATATGTATGACCAAGTTGATATAGGCATCACCTTGATGCATGTAGATACTTTATATATACCCAAACGCTTTTCTGGCGCATCGACGCGATCCTCGTACGATGAAAAGGTCCGATAAGCCCCCCTAAACGCTAAACCCATCATAGACCCTAAACCCCTCCTAAACTCTAAACCCCTCCCAACCCTTTGGTACCGGTTCGTGTTATGAACCGGTACCAAATGTGTACAGTCCCGGAGGCTCCCCTGAGGCCACGTGGAGGCACCTGCAATACCGGTTCGTAACGAACCGGTACTAAAGGTTGGACTATCTTTAGTGCCGATTAATTAGTACTGGTTGCCCAACCGGTACTAAAAGCCCTCTAAGACCGGTACTGATAGTCTGTTTTCCACTAGTGGCACAGTATGCTTTTCTAACTGTTTTTCTATTTACCTTTCAGGCCGTCAATATCACATTTAAGCTATCTACTCATGGAACCACATTATAAGCTTGTAACTTTGAGCATGCATGTTGGCCAATGAGACATGCATGATGTGGCTATTATAGGCACAAAGATAGTGAGCGATCATATACCACTTGGAGTGCTCACAGATGGCTCCAAGGCGACAAAGAGCCCTTTATTCTTACAAATAGAAGAATTTATTACATGTTTAAAAATTCTAAAAAAAGTCTTAACGTAGTCAATGATGTATTCCACAAACATGTAAAATCTGAATGCGTATTATAGCGGTGAAATGAGCCGAAAATTATAAATTCCCGATGTTGCAATCTCATCCGATTATAGCGAATATTTATTGGCTAACGCGGCCGTGATTTTTTCTCTTTCTTTTTATATGGGTTTATATGGGGTTTCATGTTAAAATCTCATGTCCCCTATGTTGATCTCTCTTGTTTTTCGTCGCTCATACTGCTTGTGGTTTATAGCAGTCCCGATGGATAACTACGGGACAATATTCTCACTAGCGACATTACATTTGGTGTTTCTTGTAGTAGTACAGATTGGCAAAGCAAAGTTACATACAAGACCGATCCTTGTGCAGCAACATCAACCGATGGATCGATCGCTACGGCAGGTCGACTAGATTACGAGTTCAATGATTCACAATTTAAGACGATAATGGCGTTTCTCATCTTACATTTTAGGTTGCTCTTGCTTCCATTAGTATGGCATGCATGATGTATTGGGCGTGACCTGTCAGGGACCCTACCCGTGGACACCTAGCAGCTGGTGCCGAGCTGTACGCACATGCGAGTATGCCATGGGGGCCACTAGATTCACGTATAGCTCGAATAAAAATGTAGCAGTACGCGAGCAGTGGCTACCTGATCTTGATCATTCTCTAGATATATCTCGATGATCTTGTCGCGTCGATCGGTCGGATTGGCTCCGGTTAAATAATTGTCCCACACTCCCACAGCACAGTGTAGGAATGAATGCCCAATCAAGATACTGTGCTGTGTAAATCGAATTGTGTTTTGAGCGGCACCTTTTAAAAGATGCAAGTGTGCTGGAGTGGCATAATGTGCTAGCTGAATGTATATGTAGGTGTATGCGGAGAGCTGAGAGGCAATCCAGTGTCACGGTGTGCATATTTGGAATTGAGTCGAGGGCGTTTACGTACCAGCAGCTGCTACCATGCGTGAAGTAGGCCAATTACTAAGGACTTGTACTGTGATACTTCATCCATTTCTCAAAATAAGACTTGTAAATTTAGTTAAAATTTCAGCATATACTAAATTTGACAAAACGTATAAACAAAATTATAAACATTTAGAATATTAATAGACCCCCAAATTTTTTTTATAGTATTTTTACTAAATCATATAAATGTTCATATTTTGTATATAAAATTGATCATAGTTACACTACATTGATTTTTTATTAAAAATATACGCTTTTTTACGAAATTAAAAATGTACATCTCGCTTTGTGTATCTGAGGTAGTTGTACTGAATGACGTGCCGATGTGCGTAGTTGAGGTATTCTTTTGAAACAAGGCAAAAAAAATTACTTTTTATATTGATATAGTAGCAGAAAAAACAACCAAGGCCAAAACCAAATAAAAAGGAAGATGATTTCAACGAACTTGTTAGCTCTCGAGAGGATCCGTTTTTTTGTCTTTGTCTTTGATGTGCTGAAATAGGGTGGACGACACCGAAAATTTGTTGTTGAAGACTCGCGTTTCTTTCCTTCTAGATCTCTCAAATGATGAGGATGATTTCAATTTTTAGACCCTTATGAGACGAAGATGGCGTGGCAACCATTGCCTTCCAATTATTAAATAGAGTTGGTCTGACCGAACCAAGATTTTGCATGAACGAAGGGCAATTAATCCAAAGAGAAGCCTCCGTCCAAATTCACTTGGAGCAGAACACTCAAACATAATGTGTCTTGCCGTCTCAGATTGACATTTTCATAGCTGGAAAGTAGATTGGTGAAGCATCCTGGCCAGAAGCTTCAAGGCCCATGACTGATTTTTTACCGCGAGCCACACAAAGAAACTACACCTCAGGGGGAGGGGGAGCGAGTCTTCGAGATAATGCTCATGAAGGGACAAGATGAGGCCCATGTAGATTTTGTTGCTCGAGAGGGTCAAACTGATGGTGTCATCAACCCCATGAGAAAGAGTAACATCCTGAATAAGGCCCCAAAAGCGGACGAACTGGGAGATGTGATCGACAAAGAAACTTTTGACGGAGAGGTCATAGATGTATTTGAGATTTGTAAGGGCATCATGAACACTTCTGTTCTTGCGAATGGAGGCCTCGAAAAGGTTTGGTGGGATAACCTTACAAAGAAGTTCGTCGAGCCAGGAGGAGCCCGAGAAAGAGGCTTTGAGGCCGTCCCAAACCGTCACCTTGGTTGCCGCATCGAAGAGATGTCTGCCAGTGCTATCATTTGGCATTTACAAACCTATCCAAGTTTTCCTGCTACTGTTACTATTAAACTATTTCTACTATATCACAGTTACTACTAATAAATTATATGAAGCAAGATACTTTTTAGGTGCAATTGAATGGACAACTCAACTGTTAAGACTTATAAATATTCTTTGTCCCCCTTGTGTTGAATCGATAAATTGGGCTATATTTACCCTCGAAGACTGTTACGATCCCCTACACTTGTGGGTCATCACCCCTATACTTAACTCCAAAAAAAGAAATTTACACAAAATCATTCAGTTTGGGGCTATTGAGTTACGGAACAATGTATTAATCGACATCTTGGTCACATGCTTGACCAATTCCTCGCTCAAAGAGTTGATCCAAAGAAGAAACAAGAAAAATTACACATTTTAATAGGAACGCAACTTCCTTGATTGCTCCTACAAGCTCAAGCAATGGTTTCTCCATGTTGGCTACACTGTTGCTCTTCTCCATGGACTTCTCTAGAGTTGCACATCGTCTTCTCTTCCTTCCCAATCTTAGAGATTGCGTCAAACCGTAGAAACTAGCGCACCAACATCTATTACCTTCCGGTCGAGCAATAGATCAATGTACTCTTCTTCCCAATACCAAAACACACAACCTTTATACATAACAATAAAGGCAATTATTTAGTTAAACTGCGCCAAACTGAAGAATAAAGGCACAAAAATTGCACTTACTTTGTCCATTTCGTACTTGAAGAAAATCCATCTAGGATGCTTCTCGGTGCTCAAAATCTGCACGAACCAGCCACAGTTGTCGCACTTGATGATTGGTAAATGCTGGTCGGCGAGATGCTGTGGGCGAGGGCCAAGCCCAGGCGACCGTCGGATGTGGACGAGCCAGAGGTTGTGAACATGTCGGCGGTCGAATGAGGAGCGAGACAACTCCTAGAAGTAGAAGATACCCCAGAGGCGGCGCGGAGCGCTTGCGGTGGATCCCCGCAGATCGCGATGTCGGCGACGGCGAAAGCAGCCCTAGATTTGTTGATTCCGGGGACGACGAGCGGCGGGCGGCAGATGAATGGAAGTGGGGGAGGAGGTCGACGGGTGCTAGGGGGTGTCGCGTGGTGCCCGGTGGAGGTACGCATGGCGGCGCCAAAGTGGGGGGAGGGGGGTTGGCGTGGAGCGGGCCTCATGGTCGATTTTATTCTCCTCTAAAGCATCATTCTCCTCTAAAACATTAGAAGGGATCGGCTAGAGATGCCCTAGTTATATTGGGTGTTTACTACTTCTAGTTCTACTTCCGGGCTTGTTTAGTTAATCCATATAGATTAAAGCTTTGTTTACTTCTATGACATTTTCATCCTCAATGGGATTGGGGATGGAAGGCGATTTGATGAACACTCAATCCCCAAATATCTGTACAAATACTTTTCCAGAACAATACATTAGTACAAGGTAGAGTATTTAATCTAAACAAGCATGAGCTGGTTGGTGGGGGATTTTTAGAGATTATTGAGTCGGTTACTATATTTTAGGTGGCGCTTACCACAAGAGATTTTAGAGCACCCACAGCGCTAGTGCTAGCGCTTATTAAGTCAGTTACTATATGGGGTAAGCGCCGACAGCTTTGTAGGTCTATTTTGCTTTGATTAATTAAGCTTTTATCACCGAAAATTAGACGAAACAACCGGAATTTAATCCCTAACGCCTACCTATAAGGCCGGTGCCAACGCGGGCGGTAGTGGGGGGGGGGGCGTTACCACCCGCGCCGGGGCGAGAGTGGGGCGGGAGGGGGTCGAGACGGAAGCGCGGGGCGGCGGCGCCACCGCCCGACGGTAGCGCCCGCTCCCACCCGGCTGCCGCCCGCGCTGGCGCGGAGAGGGGGCGAGAGGGGGTCGGGAGGGGGGCGAGAGGGCGGCGATGCGTTGGCGGGTGCGGGCGGTAGCGGGGGCGAGAGCGGGAGCGGGCGAGAGGGGGTAACGGCTAGCTGATGTGGTGCGATCTGATTCGTCCACATCAGCTAGCCGTTGGGGTAGCCGTTGCTGGCTCAAAAAATTCGGAAAAAAAGCCAAAAAACCCAAAATTCATCCCCACCCCCTATAAATACCCCTATATGGTTTCACTCATTCCACACCTCACTTCATCTCCTCCACTCTCCATTTCCACTCCTCTCGACGCCATGTCTTCGTCCAGCAGCAGTTCGAGCGACGGAATGGAGGGTGATATGATCGGTGCATTCCAGGCGGAGTATGAGGAGGCGATGCTCAACCTCGAGGCGGAGCCAAGACGGCCGCGACGCCGTCGAGAGTTCATCAGGCGTGATCGTCTGGGTGCCCACGATCGGCTCTACGACGACTACTTCGCCGACAACTGTGCTTATCCTCCGATCTTCTTTCGGCGTAGGTATCGGATGAGGCGATCCCTTTTTCTACGCATTGTGGATAGATTGGGTGAATATTCTCCGTATTTCACCCAAAGAGTTGATGCTCTCAACCGTGCTGTTTTTTCTCCCCTACAAAAGTGTACTGCGGCTTTGCGTTTATTAGTTTACGGAGCCGCTGCAGATACGATAGATGAGTGGCTTAAGTTAGCTAGACAAACTTCAACGGAATGTCTAGAGAGATTCTGTGAATGCATCATTCACTGTTACGGGGAAGAGTTTTGCCGTCGACCAACTGTCGCGGACACTCAGCGTCTGTTAGCGAAAGCCGAGGAGCGTGGCTTTCCGGGCATGCTAGGGAGCATCGATTGCATGCATTGGCAGTGGAGAAACTGCCCAGTTGCGCATGCCGGTCAATTCACGAGGGGAGACATCAAACACCCTACCGTAATCTTAGAAGCCGTTGCGTCGTATGATCGTTGGATCTGGCATGCCTTTTTTGGAGTGGTCGGGTCCAACAACGACATCAATGTACTCAATCAGTCGTCGTTGTTCACTGATGTGCTTAGGGGAGAAGCACCCATAGTAAACTTCACGGTGAATGGACACGAGTACAACAGGGGTTACTACCTTGCCGACGGCATCTACCCCTCCTGGCCGGTGTTCATGAAAGGCGTTACTCTTCCACAAAGTGAAAAGCATCGGCTGTTCACTACTGCTCAATCAGCTTGGCGCAAAGATGTCGAGTGTACCTTTGGAGTGCTGAAGGCTAGGTTCAACATTATAGCAGTTCGGGGACGCTCCTACTCGAGGCGTACTCTTGGGTTGATCATGCGTGCATGTGTCATTCTGCACAACATAATTATCGACGATGAGCGTGGTACCAATTTGGAGGACATCTATGAGACAGTTGATTCCAATGTCGGCCCTGCGATACACAACAATGCACCACCAAGCCTTGCAGCCAGGATTCAGATGGACAACGAAATGAGGGACTCACCGATGTATACACAGCTCCAGCATGATTTGATTGAGCATGTGTGGGCTAATGCCTAGATTATGTAATTTTTTATTTATAATGTAATCGGTAACAATTTTAGTTGAATAAAATAATTTTCTTGCATCATTTTGAATGCTTTAAAATATGAAAAAGAAATACTGATGTGGAGGAGAGAGAAATGCTGATGTGGAGGAGAGAGAAGTGAGAGCTGGGACTGTAGCCCGTGCACTGACACCGTGGGGTGAGAGTGAGGGTAAAAGCTGACGTGGCGAGGCTATAACTTATGGTGCATTGGCACCAGCTTAAGCGCCTCGTTGTGGATGCTCTTTGTCGCTGCCTATCCGCAATCCAGTTTGTAAGGCCTGTCCCAATGCACCGTCTCTTAGCACGTTATCATATGTTTAACAAAAACTTAAGAGACAACATGTATAATGCATTATATCTTAGATGTTATATCTAAATTAATGATTTTGGGCTCATGCATGCATTTGATTGACCTAGAGCCTTTTTTTTTGCCTATGACCGATACAACCTAACTCTATCTCTCTTTATTAATTACAGTGCCACATAGCAAAATATATATGAAACCTGTTAGAATACCAACAAACTATGTAACCGAACCTACAGATTATAAGTTGGTTCGGATAGATAGCTTTCCCCTTTGATCTTCTCTCTGTAACAACTTGGCAATGTGCCCTATATAACACAAAACCACGAGCTCCGGAGGGGCATCGTTTTCCGCTACTTTTGATATGGTATCAGAGCCTTCCTTTTCCACGACATCCTAGCGATCAGAAACACCCAAACACCCGAATACCCAAACACCCATTACCGATCTACAACCTACAACCAAGAACCCTAGAACACCAGATCCCATCTACGAAACACCATATACCCAGATCATCTGAATACCCAACACCCAAACACCACCATGGCCTCATCAAGCAACAACACCACCAACCAGCCTCTCGGAAACCCTCCCGCTGAGAAACTCAAGCGGACGAACCACCTGTTGTGGAAGGCACAGGTGATGCCCACCCTGCGCGGTGCGCGGGTGATCGACCTCCTCGAAGGCAAAGAACCGGCTCCACCTGAATTCATCACCACCACCGTCAACGACAAGGAGGTCAAAACGCCGAATCCCGCTTATGACAGCTGGATCTTGAAGGATCAGCAGGTGCTCAGTTACCTGTTGAATTCCCTGTCCGTCGAGATCCTAGCACAAACCGTGGGCTTGGACCACTCGGCTGATGTATGGCATCTGATCACCTCGATGTTCTCCTCACGATCCAAGGCCAACGTTGCCCATCTGCGAGGTGAACTGGCCAACACCAAGAAGGAAAGGATGACGGCGGACCAGTACATTGGGAAGATGCGCGGCTTCGCCACCGAGCTCGTAGCAGCAGGACGCACCGTGGATGAGGATGAACTTGTGGAGTTTATCCTCAACGGACTCGACGACGACTACACCGCGCTCGTAGCCTCCGTCAACGTGATGTCGTCGTGCTCGGTAAGCGAGTTGCACTCTATGATTTCAGCTTATGACATGAGGCAGACGAGGCTCACTGGAAACAAGGGCTTCGAGTCTTCTGCGAACGCGGCGCGCCGCGGCTACACCAACACCAAGACCTACTCCGACAACCGTGCCCGTGACGGGCGCGCAAACGAGGACACCCGTGGTCAGTTCTATGACCGCGGCAACGATGGAGGAAGACGTGGCGGCTACACCGACCGTGGCGGCTACACTGACCGCGGCGCCTATGGTGATCGCGGTGATCGCGGCGCCTATGGTGACCGCGCCGGCTACGGTGATCGTGGCGCCTACGGTGATCGTGGCGGCTACGGCGGCTACGGTGGTCACCGTGGTGGCTTCGGCGGACGAGGGCGCGGTCTAGGAGGCCGTGCTCCCTCTCCCTATCAAGATGTAGACTGTCAAATATGTAAAAAGCACGGCCATCCAGCAGGGGAGTGCTGGTGGCGCTACGAAGAGAGCAACGATCGCGGCGGCCACCGTGATCGTGACCAAACCAGAGGTGACCAGAAGGGAGCTCACGCCGCCTATGCCTACGGTGTGGATACCAACTGGTATCCAGACACCGGGGCCACGGACCACATCACCGGGAACCTTGAGAGACTCATGATCCGCGACAAATACCACGGCAACGACAAAATTCACACCGCAAACGGTGAAGGTATGAAAATCAGTCACATTGGAAATTCATTAATTCAAACCCCTAATTCCAATCTTCAACTCAACAATGTGCTCCATGTTCCTAGTGCAACTAAGAACCTTCTTTCTGTTCATAGACTTACTCTCGATAATGATATTTTCTTAGAGTTTCACCCTTGGCATTTTCTTATAAAGGACCGGGCAACGAGGGAAACTCTTCTTAGAGGACAGTGTGAAGGTGGTCTCTACCCCATTATCACCTCATCCGAGATCAAGCAAGCCAACTCCATCACAAAGCCCACCTCTTCAAGGTGGCATAGTCGCCTAGGGCATCCAAATAAAGCAATAGTGCAATTTGTTTTGAATAAGTTTAGTCTTCCTTATTCCAAGGATTCTATTTCTGAAACTATTTGTGATTCATGTCAAAGAGCTAAAAGTCATCAATTACCATATCCTGTTTCTACTAGTGTTTCCAATGTTCCCTTACAGCAAGTTTTTTCTGATGTTTGGGGTCCTGCAAATACTTCTGTGGGCCGTCACAACTACTATGTTAGTTTCATTGATGACTTTAGCAAATTCACTTGGATATATCTACTCAAAAAGAAATCTGATGTTTTTGATGTATTTCAGAATTTCATGAACTTTGTTGAAAGGAAATTTGAGAGAAAAATCATTACCATGCAAACAGATTGGGGAGGAGAGTATGAGAAATTAAATCCTTTCTTTCAGCAACTAGGAATTTCACATCATGTTTCTTGTCCATATGCTCACCAACAAAATGGATCTGCTGAAAGAAAACACCGTCACATAGTAGAAATTGGGTTATCTCTCTTAGCACATGCATCAATGCCTCTCAAGTTTTGGGATGAGGCATTTCTCACTGCCACCTATCTCATTAATCTCATGCCAAGCAAAGTCATTGGTAATATCAGTCCTTCTGAAAAATTGCTTGGAATTACTCCCAACTATACATCTCTTCGAGTCTTTGGTTGTGCATGTTGGCCTAATTTACGTCCTTACAATAATCGCAAATTAGCCTATAGATCAAAGCAATGTGTGTTTCTTGGATATAGTCCAAGACATAAGGGAGTTAAATGCCTAGAGATTTCAACTGGCCGTGTTTATATATCAAGGGATGTTGTATTTGATGAAAATATTTTTCCCTTCTCCCAACTTCATCCAAACGCCGGTGCCCAACTTAGAAAAGAAATCTTGCTTCTTCCACAACACTTGTTTCCACAAATAGGGGGTGAGAATAATGATGAACCATTGACTGATCATACCTCACAAATGCATGTTATTAGTCCTCTACAGAATACAGGAGAAAATTCGGCGCAATTTGGTGAAGAAACGAGTCAAAATGGTGCATCGGCTGATCATTATTCCATGTCAGAAGAAGACAACGGAGATGGCACCGGATCCGATGCTGATTCCGCATCGGACACTGATCCCGGAGCAGATCACGGGGGCCAGACTGACACAGACTCTGCTTCCAATCATTGGGGGCAGGATTCCCATGCAGAAACCGCGTCAGGCGCAGAAAACGCGTCGGCGTCAGCGCGCGCAACACCAGAATCGACCCCGACACGCTCACCCAGCCCGCGCCAATCAGGAGTCTCCACGTCGCCCCCAGCGACCGGCTCCTCGTCGCGCGCACCAGGCGCTCCCGCTCCGCACCAGTCCGGGGCGCCCACGTCATCGACCACGCCAGCTGGGGGACGCCCCGCTCCCGCCTCGCGACAGGCGCCAGGAGACAGACTGCCCACGCGGCAGTCCAGCACACGGCGCGAGGCAGATTCGCCTGCCACCCGACCAGCAGGCTCTCAGGTGCAGGCGTCTGGATCTGCTGCGGCTACGGATCCTGTGCCCCCTCCTGCACACAGTACTAGACTTCAAAAAGGAATTACTAACCCCAAAATATGGAAAGATGGATGTATTCGTTATAATTTTTTGTGTACCACAGGAGAACCCAATACTTTGCAGGAGGCCCTTGATCATACAGACTGGCGCAAAGCTATGGATGAAGAATATACTGCCCTTCAGAAGAACAGCACCTGGCATCTAGTACCTCCACATCATGGTAATAACAACATTATTGACTGCAAATGGGTTTATAGAATTAAAAGAAATGCTGATGGCTCTATTGATCGCTATAAGGCTCGTTTAGTGGCAAAGGGATTTAAGCAAAGATATGGCATTGATTATGAGGACACATTTAGTCCTGTTGTAAAGGCTGCCACTATTCGTCTTGTTCTTGCTATATCTGTCTCCAGGAACTGGGCTATTAGGCAACTTGATGTCAAGAATGCGTTTTTGCATGGCGTTCTGGAAGAGGAAGTGTATATGAAACAACCTCCTGGGTATGAAGATGTTGATCACCCTAATTATATCTGTAAACTTGACAAAGCTTTGTATGGTCTCAAACAGGCCCCGAGAGCATGGTATTCACGTTTGAGCACCAAACTTCAGCAATTGGGTTTCAAACCATCTCAAGGGGACACATCTCTTTTTATCTATACTCAGTCAGGTATCACAGTATTTGTTCTAGTTTATGTGGATGATATTATTGTGACAAGTTCATCTGATCAAGCAATATCCACTCTAGTACATGATTTAAATAAACATTTTGCTATTAAGGATCTTGGAGAACTTAATTTTTTCTTGGGAATTGAAGTAAGGAAAATTGATGATGGTTTAGTACTTACTCAAGAGAAATATGCCTTGGAATTATTAGCAAAAGTTGGAATGAGAGATTGCAAACCTTTCAATACCCCATTATCTTCCACTGAAAAATTGTCAGCTCATGAAGGAGAACCTCTTGGGTTGGATGATGTTACTAGATACAGAAGTATAGTTGGTGGTTTACAATATCTGACATTGACTAGGCCTGATATTTCCTTCTCAGTAAATAAAGTTTGTCAGTATCTCCATGCCCCTACTACAGTACACTGGACAGCAGTGAAAAGGATATTACGCTATATACAGAGTTCTATTGCTCTTGGACTCACTTTCAGGAAATCTCCTTCTACTCTTATAAGTGCATTCTCAGATGCTGATTGGGCAGGATGTATTGATGATAGGAGATCTACTGGAGGTTTTGCTATATTTTTTGGACCAAATCTTATATCTTGGAGTGCCAGAAAACAAGCAACTGTATCAAGATCAAGTACAGAAGCTGAGTATAAATCATTAGCAAATGCCACAGCTGAAGTGATATGGGTTGAAACTCTTCTCAAGGAACTTGGTATTAAACTTGATGAAAAACCATGTTTATGGTGTGACAATATGGGGGCTAAGTATTTATCTGCTAATCCTGTTTTTCATGCCAGAACCAAGCATATTGAAATTGACTTTCACTTTGTGAGGGAAAGAGTTTCACAGAATTTGCTGGATATCAGATTTATCTCTACAAAAGACCAGGTTGCTGATGGATTCACCAAGCCTCTACCATATAGAGAATTAGAAAAGTTTAAGCATAATCTAAACTTGTATAAGTTTTGATTAAGGGGGGATGTTAGAATATCAACAAACTATGTAACCGAACCTACAGATTATAAGTTGGTTCGGATAGTTAGCTTTCCCCTTTGATCTTCTCTCTGTAACAACTTGGCAATGTGCCCTATATAACATGAAACCACGAGCTCGGAGGGGCATCGTTTTCCGCTACTTTTGATAAAACCGTGCTAAGAAAGTTACATTAGCATAGCCTAAGTAGCAAACCGAACAATCCCTACGCGAGCATCGACCGCTCGGCGGGCACAGCCGCGCGCGGCGAGACTGATGAACAGTTTGCGCCTCGGAGCTCGTCCGGTTTGGGCGTTTCATCACGTCGGCCCCCTGCCCCCGGACCCCGGTACGCTACATGCATGCATTATTCCTCGTGACGCAAACGTTTCACCAATCGCTCCTGTAGTGCATGTACCCGTGGGCCGTGTACGTACGTGAGCGTTGCGACTTTGAGAGAATTTGTCTCCCCGAATACAAACATTGATTTGTCGTTCCACGTGTTCGGTGGAACATATGCATGCATGGAGATGACGCGGAGATGCCGGTTCGGTTACACGAGATCGATGAGAGCATACACATACCAGATCGACCGGCCGGTTTGGTGGTATTTCCTATATCGATCACGCCACGCTAGCTCTTGAAGGTGTGTTTGTTGCCACGCTGGGAAATGTCAGTTTGCTACTCCAGTTTCGGGGCTTTGCTGATTCCATAATGGTTACGAGAGGTGACAGTGCGGCATGTCAACCACATGCATGGGAGTATCGCTTTGAGGAACCTAATCTGATCTCTGTCTTTTGTCTGCCCGCAAGTTAGTCCTCCTTGGATGCGGACATCTGCTATCTGGCAACTCTTGGACTGATATGATCTTTGTGGTAAGACACATCATTCGTGATCTGCCAATCAAATCGTGTTAAACTAGCAGAACTGAGGCCGCATCATCCACGGGCATCTATTCTATTGCATATAGCATATGTGCAAAATAAATCTCCTTGGTGTGCATTATGGTTCTGCGGGTGGCGGGTGTAGATCATCAAAGGTCAAATTGGCCTGTAAACTAGGGCGTCCAATCACCCTCCATCAGTAAATTTAAGCTATTATTAAGCTGACGATGACCTAGTGGAACAGAATCGTGGATGGAGTGACCCTGCAGAGGCTGAGGCTCCAGAATCCTATAGGAATCAGGGTAGCACCACAAGAACTACAGTTTACAGGCAAGTTGCAACGGTTTTAACGGCCGGCCAACACAGAGGAGGCGACCGGCCGTGCGCCGCCCCATGCACGCACACCCGGCCAGTCCTACGCGGCGCGGCGGCATCACGAGTTCACGATGCGTACGTATATTTTTAGTGAGAGTACAGAGGAGGCAAGGAGCCGCTGGGTTTTGGCAGGATCCGATGGAGGATACGCCTGGAGCTCGTGCGCGAGGGCACCGTGTGATCCCCAGCGAGATACGCATGTCTTCCGTCGCTGGGTGATCCACCTCGGCCGGCGGGGTCCGGCGCTGCGGGGCGACCTCTGCATGTGCGGTAGGTGCATGCCGCCGCGGCGCGCACATATACGCATCGCATGTGCGTGGGTTGGCTGCCGCCGTTTTGACCCGTCCATGGGACCGGACGCCCCTGCCTGCCCTCTTGGAGCTCACCTCGCCCTCGCCTGTGGGCTGTGCTGGTGGTTTGGACATGGATGGAGATACGGGTGGTGGCCGTCTGGTCGCTGCAAGTTGCGAGGTGGTTTTATGGCCGGTTGTTCGCGGTCGACGCGATCCATGCATATATCCGATGCTTTCAGTTTCGGCCACCATGGTTAAGGTAATCAGATCGTGCAGCTCGTTGGACGGCTACGCTAACCGATAAGTTTATATGCATGCATTTCAAGTCAGCTGTGTGCCCGATCGAAGGCGTGATGCTGACATGCAACTATATACATACGTGATGCATGTTCATGTCAATGTCATCGTGTGGATATCTGACCAGCGACCGCCCCTACCAGAAGCTAAGTTCGTGAGATTTTGTTGAATAATTAGGCATAATTTTCACGATTAATTCCAGAATATAAATCATGACAAAACCAGCTATTAACATGTGAACCTCGAACATATTAGATGTAGCAGACAACATGAATAATAGCAACACGATCTCTCTAAACATATAAACAGTAGACATGCTAAATAGACAGTACACAGATTCCGTACCGATCGTTTGTAGTAACGTTGTTGATGACAACATTGCTGATGACGGGTCGGAGTAGACGACGCTTGAGGCGATGGTACGCAGCACCGCCTGACTTGTTAGGCAGACGAGCCGTCGTGGAAGCAGCGAGCAGTCGTGCGAAGCGCTTCCCAAAAACCTAATTCGCCCTCTCCCGTACAGGATCACAAAGACGATTGGTTCCGGAGACCTGCTCTCCCGTTTGCCGGTGGACGCCGGCGCTCGGGATGGAGTAGACTACGGTGGCGGCGCAAAGAACGAGGTGTGGCAAAACCTAGATTGGTTTCGGTGTGTACAGCGCCCATGGCGCGCGTCTTTTATAGTGCGGTTCGGAAAACCCTAACGTGTGCGACGTAGGAAGCCCACGCCGCACGTCCGAGTCGGTTGCAACACGCGATACGGGAGCGACCCGAACCGCCTCAGCTGTGACGCGTCCGTCACAACTATGAAATCGGTTTTTTCCAAAACAGCTAAATAAAGATAAGTATTGTCTCGGCTCGAGGCTCGATTCACGAAACGCGATCGCGACGTGTCGAGTGGAGGAGGAGGAGGAGTGCGCGAGAGTCTCTTGTTCTCACTCACATACAATCCCTACAACACTGCACCTTATAAAGTGATGTGCAACTCCTCAAACTTCTAATATGGGACTAAAATTTCCACTCCCACCACTCACTTGTACACATGGGCCATTTTGAAATTTCAGGATTTGTCTATTGGGCTACCCACATATGGGCCAAATATTCCAACAGATTTAACTTGATCCAGCAAACTGAAGTGCTGCAAACGTTTTATATGCCTGGGACTGGGCTTTTGGTAAGTACGATTAGCGGATTAATGGAGATGCATGCATGCCGATCCAAGTGTCGAGGCACCGATAAGATCATAAGACGATCGATGGCTCCCGTTGTAACTAGCTCTATCACTACGGGTACTGGCAATCTACCACAAACGCATCTCCTTTGATCACTGATCAGAGACTGCACTGCAGGGGATCAGAGTTCGATATATGCGTACTCCCACTTGCAGGAACCACCGGCCGGCAGGCGGCAGCCGATCAAAGCTTCGATACGGTTTGCTTGCTGCGCTAGCCTGCAACCGCTGCCTACTGTCTAGCATGCATGTGCGCAAAGTTCTAGAGCTCCACTTCCACTTTGTTAAGGGCGTCTCCAATGCTTAAAGTTACAGGCGACCTTAAGATCTGACACAAGCCATTCTACTATAGCCAACTAAAATGCCTCCAATGCTTAAGTCAGTTTGTAGACCACAAGGTGGAGCCCCCTAGAGAAAAGAGCAGCAGCGCTCCCGTATATTTTAGCCAGCAAAAGCATGCAAACAGTACAAAGTGGGTAACAGTGTTTTTACTCTATTCAATTGGTTGTGGCCGGGTCATATGGGTATGGCCGGGTAGTAAGGTTTTCAGCTTACGGCCCGATGTCACAATGTTTAAAGCCGGGTCTTAAGGCTACTTTTCTTCTTATGGCCTATGCTTATTTCAACATTGGAGAAGCCCTAATGATTTGGTTTCAATCGCCACATCACTTGTAAAAAGTATTGCCAACTTGCGTCATGCGCGGTATAAACAAGGAACAACTTGGTACCTAGTTGCAGCGTTAATTTACCGAGAAGCTGAATAAGCATCTTCCGAACATTGAGCTTTTTTTCTCTCTTTTTGCGGGGATTCTGAACACTGAACTGGTGCAGATCGTCACAACTTCACGGTATCACGACAATCGAGAATCCGGGGACAAACCAAAGTAAACATATAAGAAAGAGACGTAAATGGTTTATCGAATTCCTTTGAAATAAGTCTTCGTGCACACGGAGGTGCCATGTTGACGCGCGCGCGAGTGTGGCTGCGCCGTGACACGATATCGCTCGCTGAATCGCTGATAGGGTGTCTGCTTGCTGTCAGGTACTGTATATTGAACAAGCAAGTCGACACCAAAGCACGCTTTCACCCAGCGGCGCCAAGCATCCTCTCACCCAGCAGCTATGCCACTGCTCATTTCCACCGTAAAACAAATACTCCACTGAATCATGAACCTACGAGAGTGCTATTCAATTATTGCTCAATCTTTTTCTTGATGGAATTTATTGCTCAATCTTGGTATACCAACTCCATCATTTATTCACCCACATTATTCCACAACAACAGCCGGCAGCATCTCACATGATCCCACTGCATTTCATCATCCATGCTAATTTAACCGAAGAAGAACTTTGAACATCAACATCCTTTCAAAAAGTAGGGCTCGGTTAGAGTTTGCTCAATTGTAATGTGATGAAGTTAGTTACAATCGTCTCTGAAATAAGCATTACATGTTGGTTAGCCAAGTAGGTAGATCATGGCAAAAGCTAATTAGAGGATTATTATCACAATATTCCACCATGCCCAGCAAAGTCGAAGATTTTTTTTTGATAAAGGGCTTTTATTACTTAAAATAGTTTAAGCATTACACCCGGACTTTGCATCGTAAAATGCACACATCCGAAATCCAGGAAAATAAAAGAAACAAAAAACGACAAGCCTAAACAAATCAATAAGGCGCAGGCTGCGATGCGAAGATCAAGCGGCCATCCATGTAGGATAAAAATATCTCTCGCCACCTGCTTCAGTCGTGCACAAGCCTCCGTAAAAATGCATCGAAACTCCCACGCTGTAATGTGGACCACGAACGGAGAATACCTGTGCAGCGGAATAGAACCTGCATGCGAGAAAAAATTATCATTAAAAGTCTTGTCATTTCTATATAGCCAGAGCGATCATATAACGGCTAGCGCTCTCATCCTAATAATAGTTTTAAATCTTTTGTCTACCCCATTTAACCAGTTGCCGAATATATTCGCAAGGATGTGGGCTGATAAAGATTTAAAGCCATTTGGATAGCGGACCATATAGAACGCGCAAATGCACACTCGAAGAATAAGTGTTTAATCGTCTCATCATGAGAACAAGATACACACTTTGAACTTCTGTGCCAATTACGTTTGACAAGATTATCTTTCGTCAGTATGACCCATTTACGAAGATACCACAGGAAGACTTTAATCTTCAATGGTACCTTCATAAGCCATACCTTTTTAAAAATATCGACTCGCATATCTGTTTGGATCATAGCTCTATACATGGAATCCACCGAGAACATACCATTCTTAGTAACACTCCATCAAAACTCATCCTCTCCTGGTGTTAAATTGATCGAAGCCAATCTATGAACCAGCGCATTCTAGGACAAAAGCCGTGGACCAATGAGATCTCGTCTAAACATGACATTAGGAGGTGATGTTTGCATGACCGTAGCCAGGGTATCTTCCTTACGTCGCGCAATAGAATATAGTGCCGGATATTGTTCTTAGAGTGTGGTATTACCCAACCATTTGTCCTCCCAGAACCTTATCTATTGATGCAGCCCACCCCCATTCCACCAAGCCATACATCGATACACGACAATGTGAACTCACTCCGCTCTCCGTATGTTTTTGGTGTCTTGGTGAATGGTGCGCTACCTCATTAAATGCCCCTCTTCATGCCTAGGTTGGATCACACCATGGAGCCAAAGACGATGCCCGTGATGCTCAAGAACATGCCCAAGACGATGGTCAAGAAGCTAGCAAGGAAGGGGAAGAAGACGGCATCGAGAAAGGAGAAGAGAGGAGGGAGAAAGGGGATAAACCGGGGACCCGGCCTCAACCCCCGGCCAAGCCGGCCCTCCCATCTCCAGGCCTGCCACCATCCAGAAGCCGCCGGCCCCCACCCCGGCCTCATGTCGGGCTGCCTGCAGTCCAGGCCGGCCACCCACCCGAAGGGCCCGGCCTCCACCCCGGCCTCGGGCCGGCCCCCAGGTCGGCTGCCCTGCACTGCACGTTAGCCCAGGCCGGCCTCCCCTCTCCCCCACCCCGGCCTCAAGGGCCGGCCAGGCCGGCTCTCCTGCTGTTGCGCCCAAAGGAGGGGAAAACCCCCTTTTCACCCCACCTAGGCTATATAAGGGACTCCGGTGGCTAGATCTAGGTTAGAATAGGGATGAATTGAGAACTTCGGGCTTTGCCCTTGTATCCCTCTTATGAGGCTACTCCTATGGTTTGTACCTAGGACCGTATCAAGGCTACTGCTATGATTTGTATCTAGGACTGTATCAAGATTCACCGAGTTACCTATCCTTTCCCCTTGGGATTCAGTCAGGGACTTCCCAATCTTCCTCAACTAATCCTTGAGGTTCTATTGGCATGGTGGACCGGCCACGGGTGTGAAGCGGTTTCAATCAAGGTGAGTTCAGTTGAATCGATCGTTCCGTAGGTGGCCCTCGGGGTTTATTTTACGGAAGATTTGGGATTCTTCGGTTCTTGCTAGTGATCTCCCCTCGATTCACCACGTTTCTCCCTTGATTCTTCCATGATTTCCCCTCGATCCCCTTCGTGTTCTTCGTGTTCATCGTTCGTTCTTCGTGTTCTTGGTCAATTCGTGAAGATCAGGCCACCAAGAGGTCAACCCCTCATCATCTGGTATCAGAGCGATTGCTCCCTCATCATCTGGTATCCAGAGCTAGATTGAAACGAATTCGACCCCCACTACCCTCCTTTCCACCAATTTTTCTTCTCTCCACCATAAATTCGAAAATTTCACCAAAAATAGGCCAAAAAGGGATTTCGACCGATCTATGGATTTGTTGCGTTTTTCGTGGATTTGATCCGTGGATTTGTTGCCAAAGACCATTCCCCACCTTTCTATTCAGCCACTTTTCTCGAATTTGTCCAAAAGAATTCTCGATTTGGGAGAAATTTCGAAATTGAGCAAAAATCTCAGAAAAATCCTGCTCTACGGTTTTTGGACAGATTTTCAAACGTGTTTTTCTTTGTCGTTGTTGATTTGATTTGAGTGATTCAAGTTTCCACGCGAAGCCCACAACATCATCTACGCAACTACATCAAAGGATCGACACGACATCGACATCTACCAGCCGCAAGTCCGAGATCATCCACAACATAGGTATAACTTGCTTCCGCTTGAACTAACCCCTCTCATTGTGTACATTTCCTACTTGGACTAGCTCTTTTACATCGCTTGGCATAGCATTTGTGGCACCGAGAGTGCGAGTTTGGCGCTTGTGAGAGAATAGTTTCGAGTAGGCATTGGCATTTTGGAATCATCAAAAAGAGAAAAAAAGGAGAAAGAGCCAAAAGAAGAAAAAGATTGATGCCCATTGCTATCACTTGTAGGAACGTGTAGCTTCGCGCCGCAAAAGAAAAGAGAGTGACCGGTTGCCATGGTGTGAATCTTGTTGCCTCTTGTACATTGCGGTTTGAGCTAGCATCCTCCTTGCGTTGGTGTGTCATTGAGCTTAGTCTTCGCTAGGTATATTTCGTCTCCGCTCGTCCATTGGCCGCACTAACCCGATTTATCCCTTGTGTGTGTGTGTTCCATTTTAGCTTCCACCATATCATTTTCCTCCACTAGGATTGGTTCTTGTGTTAACATTTCTTTTCGATTCTTCTCCATGTTTTACAACATACTTTTCTTCGGATTTGTCGTTTTTCCTCGCCACTTTTCTAACCCATTTTCCTTCCACATAAAGCGTGTGTTGTTGTTTGCGGTTTTCTTTCGATCTTTTTGGACTCACTTTTGGCATACCTCCCTACACCTAGGCTCGTCCACTAGCCTCAATACGACCAAAAAAGGTAACGTTGGGTAAGTTTGACATTCCATTTTTTCATATCACCCTTGTGTGTTTTTGAGATGGCTAGGGAAGGAGTATTCACAAGTCCGAGCTTGGAAGATGACGGAACCCCATTCTTCAACAACAACGCCTACCACAACTTCGTCAACCGCCACGAACATTTCCACCTTTGCCAACTTGCTCGTGACGGATTGGAGCGCTTGGACCATCAACTACAAGCACATCACACTCGATTGAATGATCACATGGCGAGTATTGAAGGCAACGTGGCCATCCTCGCCAACCGCTATGGATCATCATCGAACTCCAAGTCACGATGTAAGAGCAATCCAACACAAGCTCATCACCAAGCTCGTCGCCATGATCATCACCAACACATGGGAGAGAGTGGTAAACCTAGCTCTGATACCACCTCACCGCATCCTCCACCACAAATTCCGCGACGACATTGGTTCAAGCATCGCTCTCCATCACCACCTCCTCTACATTGCCAAGGCCATGGTGACCCTCTTCAAGTTCACCCTCTACGACCGGATCTTCAACAACATCATCACCCACCTTCTCCAAGCTCGACTCATGACTATGGTCTACATGACTTCGTGGATGGTGCTTTCCCACATTCAAGGCTTCCAAGGAAAAATGTGCGTCACCACCACAATGACCACCAAGAGCAAGACCATTATCAAGAAGGTGCCCATGACATTGATTCTAGTGGATGCCGCGAAGCATGTCTCCAACAACTTCACCACAATGACCACCGGCGCCATCCTCTCCATCATGGCCGCCATCGCCAAGCCAATGAGGATGACCCACATGACCTTCCACCGCCTATCTTCGATAAAGACCCAAATGAGATACCCCCTCAACACCAAGCAAGTGAGGATGCTCCGCATGGCTTCTCTTTCCCTATCTTTAAGGAAGACCACAATGAGCACCACCATCGACACCAACAAAGTGGGAATGCTCTACATGATGCTTCACTTCCTATCTTTGATGAAGATCCCAATGAGCTCCCCCATCGAAAACAACCAAGTGGGAATGCTCCACATGATCTTTCACTTCCTCTTTTTGATGAAGACCCCATGAGCACCCCCATCGACAACAACTAAGTGCGGATGCTACTCATGATCTCTCACTTCCTATGTTTGATGAGGAAGCACATGAGCGACCACGTAAACAACAAGAAAGTGAAGATGACCTCTCACTTCCTATTTTTGATGAGGACCCACATGAGCGACCTCGTCAACAACAAGCAAATGGAGATGCTATCCATGATTATTCACCTCCTCTCCTCGATGATGACCCGCATGAACGACATCATCAAGACCATGACGACAACAACTTGAGCGCCCTTTGCCTCAATATTCCAAGGATCAAGGACCATGTGCGTGATTTCTACGCACGCTTCTATTCGTGTAGAACAACAGCAAGTTTCCCTTAAGTGGATCACCCAAGGTTTATCGAACTCGGGGAGGTAGAGGTCAAAGATATCTCTCTCAAGCAACCCTGCAATTAAGATACAAGAAGTCTCTTGTGTCCTCAACACACCTAATACAATTGTCAGTTGTATAGGTGCACTAGTTCGGCGAAGAGAGAGTAAAATGCAAGTAATATGGATGATAATAAGTGATAATAGCAATCTGAAATAAAAATGGCAGCAAGCAAACATGTAGCAGGACAGGCGGAAAACGGTGTTCCAATTCTTGGAAATAAGGCCTAGGGCTCCTACTTTCACTAGAGGACACTCTCAACAATGATCACATAAATGAATAACTAGATATCTTCTCTCACTATGCTACTCTTAACCACTCTCCGGTCGAATAACAACACCAATCCACGCGTAGGGCTTTAACAACACTCCTCAGAGTAAGCACTTTCCCAACCAAGTAACCCCCATGCTATCACCATGGGACCCAGATGGTTCCATGCAAACACCACAATTTCATAGGGTTATCCAACACAAAACATAAATATAATGCTAAACCACATGGTGCACACATTGTCACCTTTACACCGTGACCAAAGCGTTTACGGAGATCTCATAACAAATAATGAACAGTAGGAGACACACACGATGTGCACACTATCACCTTCACACCACGATCAAAGTGACTCCAAAGTTCAAATTAATAAAGCACTTGGGTAGCAAAAGATAAAGAGTAACATCTACGAATTCAGATAGATTACAAAGCTCATGATCACATATAGATCACACCATGGGAAAGAGAGATGAACCACATAGCTACCGGTAGAGCCCTCAGCCTCGGGGGAGAACTACTCCCTCCTAATCATAGGAGACAGCAACGGCGATGGAGATGGCGGTGGAGTCGATGGAGATGGGTTCCCGGGGGCACTTCCCCGTCTCGGCAGGGTGCCAGAACAGAGATCTATCCCCCGAAACTTGTCGTCGTCGGCGGCGGAGCTACATATGTATTTTGTGGAAAAGGTCGATTCCCCAAGGGTTTATGCGTCGAGGAGTATATATATGCGAAAGGGCGATGCCAGGGGGTGGCCAGGGGCCCCACACCACCTGGTGGTGCGGCCAGGGGGTGGTGGTGCCACCGTATGGTGTGCCCCCCTGATACGTCCTCAACGTATTTATAATTTCTGATGCTCCATGATCATATTTTGACAATTGCTACTTGTTTTCTCCCTTATTTATAGCATTTTTATACATTTTCCGGGACTAACCTATTAACCTTATTTATGCTCCAAGTGCCAGTTCCCTGTTTTCTGTTGTTTTTTCTTTCAGAAAAGTTGTTCTGCAAACATTCTTGGCATTGGACCCCACAAAGCCCGATGTTCCTATTTCCTCGGAAGCATCCATAACACCGAAGAGGAGTCGAAGAAGGGCAACAGGGGGCCACACCATAGGGTGGCGCGGGTCCCCCCGACGCGCCACCTATAGGTGTGGGGCCCCTGGAGCTCCACCGCCTTTGCCCTTTCGCCTATTTAAGCCCCCGGATGGAAAACCCTAAACACTGGATCAAAAATCCCCGAAAAGTTCCGCAGCCGCCGTCACCGTCAACCCTAGATCAGGGGGGTTCTGAAGCTGTTTTCGGCACCCTGCCGGAGAGGAGATCATCACCGGAGGCTTCTACATCACCATGCCTGCCTCCGGAGTGATGTGTGAGTAGTTCATGCTTGTAATACGGGTTCGTAGCTGTAGCTAGATGATTGTCTTCTCCTCATATGCCTCCATGTTTAGATCTCGTGAGCTGCCTATCATGATCGAGATTGATCTTATGTAATTCTATATGTTGTGTTTGCTGGGATACAATGATTATTGAACTTATGCCAAGTTGATTATAGTCTTTATTTGCATATGCTATTTGTGATATTGCATGCTTTCCGTTGCTAGTGGTTCTCTGGCCAAGTAGTTGCTAGTGACTCCAAGAGGGAGTATTTATGCTCGATAGTGGGTTCATGCCTCCTTTTCGCCTTGCTCGAGTGACAGAAACGTGAAGGGGGAGGATGTGTTGTTGCCATTAGGGAGAAAACAACGGTAAGAGTGCCCGCGTGCATAATCATTGCTTACATTACACACTTTGTTTAATGCAATTATCTGTTGCTTGCAACTTAATACCTAAGGGGGTTTGGATGATAACCCGAGGGTGGATTATTAGTCATAGATGCAGATGGATGTTCGTCTATGTATCTTGTTGTAATGCCTGCACTAAATATCATAGTAATCTCCATGTCATATTGTGCACTACGGTGCAACCTCTATTTGTCAATTGCCCAGCAGTAATTTGTTCACCCAACATGCTATCTTTTATGGAGAGACACCACTAGTGAAACTATGAACCCCGGTCCATTTTCCACACTGTTAAACAAACCACAACAATTTCCTGCTTTCTTTACTTATTTCAAGCATACACTGTTTTCCACACTATACGTCTAATCTTTGTTTTCAGCAAGACCGGTGAGATTGACAACCTCACTGTATCGTTGGGGCAAAGTATTTTGTTTGTGTTGTGTGTGCAGGTTCCACGTTGTTGCTGACACCAGTGAAGCGCCAGCACCACCGTCAGTGGCATCAACCTTCCGAAGGTCCTCTTTCTCCTACTGGATTGATAACCCTGGTTCTTAACTAAGGGGAAAACTCCTACTGCTGTGCTCATCATACCCTCCTCTTGGGGTTCCCAACAAACTGCATCAAGGATTTTTCTTTAGCCGTTTCCGGGGAGAAGGAAGTCTTCTGGCAAGGGGAGTCTCACACTCTCAACCTCTTTATTTTCTTTATTGTCTTGTTTTTATTTTTGTCTTGTTTTTCTTCTCTTTATTGAAAACACAAAAAAATAGTCTACTTCATAGTTGTTATTTTTGTCTCTACGTTGTTATTTCTCATCATGTTGATCCCTAAGTTTACCCTGGAAGATTTGCCGGTAGGAAGTGGTTCTATACTTGGAAAAGAGACTATTAAAGAATTCTTTGATCATGTTAGTAAGCATGATAACTTTGAGGAAAAATCCATAGTAGAACTTGCTCCCAATTACGAGACTGCTGCAACTTCCTTAGTTCACATGATATAAGCTAGGTTTGTTAACCTCCATCCCATAATGCAACATATGTTCCTCAACTTGAATAATATTGAAGATGTTGAGAAAAGAAACTTCATCTTAGAAACTATGCTTAAAGTATTCAGGGATGTTGCTATAGAAGCTAGAAAAGTCTTTGATTGTTTTAATATGCTTGGCTCATGTGTAGACATTATTGGTGCTCTAGGAAAAAACTGAATCTAATAATGAAAACGAGGATAAAATAACAATCCCCTTTAAGTTACTGGCACTGCACGAAGCCCAAGAAAAGAATTTTGATTGGATTGTTCCTGAGAATTTATTTGATGAAGATAGTAAGCCTAAAAGTACTAAGAGAGGAGCCTCTGAAACCCACTTAGATAAGATACAATGAATTATTAAATAATTGCCAAATCTTGATTTGAATGCTTCACTTGAAAATACTTGAGTTGCCCTTTTATGCCTAGCTGAAAGGCGTTAAAGAAAAGCGCTACCGGGAGACAACCCGTTTTATTTCGCTGTTTTCAACCTGTTTTCTTTAGTTTTCTTTGGTGTGCTTTGAAAATGGGTGTTGTCTATTTCCTTAGAAACCCTGCTGTATCTTTTCTTTTGAGTTTTTGTTGAGCCAAGTAAAGCCTCTAGTGGAAAGTTGAGCCTATATTTCGGATTTCTACGCAGGAAACAGATTTCTGCTGTCCACTGTTAATTCCGTTAAAAATCACAGAAAATTCAAAATGACCTGAGCTTTTTTGTGCCTAATCCTGAGTTATATACGAAACATTTCTTAGAAGACCACCTTTTGATTTTAGCAACGGAAGGTTTTTGAAAAATTCGATCTTTACCTGCTATTCTATTTTGACAGATTTCTGCCATTTATCGCATTTGCATCTTAAACTCTTTCTTTTGGTGTTCTTTTGAGAAAAAGAGTTTTGAAAGAAGTTGTGACAGTAGCTAATGTTTTTTTGAGTGTTATAATTGTGTTGAAACTGAACCATGTGAATTTATTATTTCAATTTCACTAACGTTGCTAATGAAGATTGTGAGAATTTTGATGTGAAGGAAGTTTTTAAGGGTCAAGAGAAGAGGATGATATGATGTGATCAAGAAGAGTGAAAATACTAAGCTTGGGGATGCACCTATGGTACTTGCAAGAAAATTCCAAGAATACTCAAGCATCTAAGCTTGGGGATGCCCAAGGCATCCCCTTCTTCATCAACAAATTATCAGGTCACTTCTAGTGAAACTATATTTTTATTCGCTCGCATCTTATGTGCTTTACTTGGAGTGTATTTTATTTTTGTTTTCAGTTTTCTTTTTTCCTTTTATTTCAGTTTTTTTTTACTTTTTCAATAAGTTTGGTTGGATCCCAACATTCTTTTATTGGATAGTGCCACACTTCGCTTTTTCATTGAGAATACGTTGTATTCTTAATCTCTGTCTAGCTGCTGCATTTATTTAGCTCTTGTTTTGCATGCATCTCTTATTAGAGTTGTTAGTTTTAGTAGTGTTATGTGAGTACTCTCATGTTTTATTTCTGTATCATAAAGAGTATTATTTTTAAAGCGTGTTTTGTATGGTGCTTGTTGGGAGAAAGAAAACTGATGCTTGAAGTAGAATTTATAACAGTACTAGTAGAAGCTTCTATAGACTGTGGCTAGGCCTTTTTCATGCCATGCTAATTGTCATTTTAGTTTTAAAGCCTTGTGGTTATTGATTAGCATGATTACCCTCAAATAGCTGAGAGTGTTTAATATGTATTGAAAGATTCATGAGTTGTTCTTATCATAGTAAAGCATCAATATATGGTATTCTCTTTCGAATGTTTTATTTGGTTGACTTGGCGCATGCTCACACCATGTTTATGACTACAAATCAGTCACAAATAGCCTCCATGAACACTTAGTTTTTGAACTTATGATACTGCTTATGTTTTAATTAATGATGCTTATGTCGCTATGCATGATTATGGCTCTTATGCTCTCTTGATTTGTCGCTCCCAGTCTTTTGCTAGCCTCCACCTGTACTGAGTATGAGCTCTACTCGTGCATCCAAACTCCCTTAAACTAAAGTTTTTCCCATTGTGTCCACCATACCTACCTACATGTGGTATTTAACTGCCATTCCAAAGTAAATTGTTCATGTGTTACCTTTAAAACCTTCAAAATTACTCCTGTTTTATGTTCCTGCTTTTGCTCATGAGGACGTAAATAGAGAATCTTTATCTCACCTGTAGATTGGATTTCACACCCTGGACTAGTGTCTTCATCCGCTTATCCAAATGATAGAAGAGCTGGCAGCGGGGTGCCCAGCCCCAAATTAATGCAAACAAATTCTCTTCACTATTTTTGCCCCTGATTTATCAGTCAAAGCACAATTGTGTAAACAAAAGAGAAAGAGGGATGACCTTCTACACCAGTTGTGTCCTTCACCATGGGAGCCTCTCTTGTGAATCGAGTTGGCTTATGTCATACTGTATTTTATGTTTACCATTCGTTGATATTAGCATACATCTCCCAAAATATAGACACTCCTCCACGGTATGTGATTGTTGGCTGGCACCCGAGGATTAGGTTAGCCATGGTTTGTGAAAGATGGATGGGAGGAGTGTCAAACTTTAAATACCTCTGTTTAATAAAATAAAATCTCTAGCACATGAGTGATCCTTGCTTCCCTCTGCGAAGGGCCTTTTTTTTACTTTTATGTTGAGTCTTCATCTTCTAACTTTATGCACAGTTGAGAGAGAATGTTTGCCATTCTGAGTTCTATGTGCATTTGTACCATAAGAATCAATAATTACTTCATGGTGTGATATCATTTGTTCTTAAATTATTTGTTCTAGTCTTCCTCATGAACTTTGAAGGTGTCCTGGCATTTATTTTTGCCCCACTCTTAAGGACTGTCGAAATATCACTTTGCCATGCTTTTTCTATACCTGAAACAAACGTATACCTTTCTTTGCATTATTATTCATGATCCTTTATTTGAGTTACTCTTTGTGATGCAAAGTAATTGCTATGATTTATTATTAAAGTTTTCTTTATCATGCATGTGTTTAAAGTTTTATGATCTCAGCGTGCATATGATTTTACATTAGATTGATCCAGTTTATGTTAGTAGCATGTCACCTAAGAAATTATTGCTTTATCGTTTACCTACTCGAGGACGAGTAGGAACTAAGCTTGGGGATGCTTGATACGTCTCCAACGTATCTATAATTTCTGATGCTCCATGATCATATTTTGCCAATTGCTACTTGTTTTCTCCCTTATTTATAACATTTTTATACATTTCCGGGACTAACATATTAACAAGATGCCAAGTGCCAGTTCCTGTTTTCTGCTATTTTTGGTTTCAGAAAAGTTGTTCTGCAAACATTCTCGGAATTGGACCCCACAAAGCCCGAAGTTCCTATTTTCCCCGGAAGCATCCAGAACACCGAAGAAGAGTCGAAGAGGGGCAACAGGGGGGCCACACCATAGGGTGGCGCAAGTCCCCCCTGGTCGCGCCACCTATAGGTGTGGGGCCCCTGGAGCTCCACCGCCTTTGCCCTTTCGCCTATTTAAGCCCCCCGGATGGAAAACCCCAAACACCGGATAAAAAATCCCCGAAAAGTTCCGCAGCCGCCGTCACTGTCAACCCTAGATCAGGGGGATTCTAAAGCTGTTTCCGGCACCCTGCCGGAGAGGAGATCATCACCGGAGGCTTCTACATCACCATGCCTGCCTCCGGAGTGATGCGTGAGTAGTTCATCCTTGGACTACGGGTTCGTAGCTGTAGCTAGATGGTTGTCTTCTCCTCATATGCCTCCATGTTTAGATCTCGTGAGCTGCCTATCATGATCAAGATTGATCTTATGTAATTCTATATGCTGTATTTGCTGGGATACGATGAATATTGAACTTATGCCAAGTTGATTATAGTATTTATTTTCATATGCTATTTGTGATCTTGCATGCTTTCCGTTGCTAGTGGTTCTCCGGCCAAGCAGTTGCTAGTGACTCCAAGAGGGAGTATTTATGCTCGATAGTGGGTTCATGCCTCCTTTTCGCCTTGCTCGAGTGATAGAAACATGAACGGGGAGGATGTGTTGTTGCCACTAGGGAGAAAACAACGGTAAGAGTGCACGCGTGCATAATCATTGCTTACATTACACACTTTGTTTAATGCAATTATTTGTTGCTTGTAACTTAATACCTAAGGGGGTTTGGATGATAACCTGAGGGTGGATTATTAGTCATAGATGCAGATGGATGTCGGTCTATGTATCTTGTTGTAATGCCCGCACTAAATATCATAGGAATCTTCATGTCATATTGTGCACTATGGTGCAACCTCTATTTGTCAATTGCCCAGCTGTAATTTGTTCACCCAACATGCTATATTTTATGGAGAGACACCACTAGTGAAACTATGAACCCTGGTCCATTTTCCACATTGTTAAACAAACCACAACAATTTTCTGCTTTCTTTACTTACTGCGAGCATACACTGTTTTCCACACTATACGTCTAATCTTTGTTTTCAGCAAGGCCGGTGAGATTGACAACCTCACTGTACCGCTGGGGAAAAGTATTTTGGTTGTGTTGTGTGCAGGTTCCACGTTGTTGCTCACACCGGTGAAGCGCCGGCACTATCGTCAGTAGCATCAACCTTCCGAACGTCCTCTTTCTCCTACTGGATTGATAACTCTGGTTCTTTACTAAGGGGAAAACTCCTACCGTTGTGCTCATCATACCCTCCTCTTGGGGTTGCCAACAAAGTGCATCACCCCCCCTCCGGGGATCTTCGGGACTTCTCGATGCTTCCAGGACTTCTAAGACTTCTGGCTTTCAAATCGTCCAATTCCTAGAATATTTGTAGAACAACTTTTCTGAAACTAAAAACATCAGAAAACAGGAACTAGCTCTGTGGCATCTTGTCAATTGGTTAGTACCGGGAAATCCATAAAAATGACATAAAGTGTAAGGAAAACATGATGGAAACAACATGAAAACAACATGGAACATCAGAAATTAAGGATACGTTTATGACGTATCAGTGCGTTATCATCCACATCAGGAATGGGAGCCTCCACCTCATCATCACCAACAATGTGCTTTCTCGTTGCACCCCGCCATCGACAAGGATCAAGAACATCCTCGTCATGGATACTATGGTACCACTACTTCATTAAGGCAAGAGGCAAGAGACACTTCACCACCAACACCCATCCACAACATCCATGTGCGACATACTTTGAGCAAGGACTATGGACTTCATGATCACACACATGCGCAAGGCCTACATCGCCATACATGTCATGACCATATTCCTTCTTCAAGACACGAGGCGAGATTCAGTTCACCACCTACATCGTTCCACATCCACCATGTGCAACATCCTATGAGGAAGGACTATGACCTTCATGATCAAGAGCATGAGCTTCCTTCATCGCCACAAGCGCAACAACAACATCAAGAGTGCGAAGCTATTCCTCCCATGACACAAGATCGACATCACCATGTGCATGAGGATACCAGTACACCACTCTATGATGAAGACGTTGATGCATGTGACATTGTGAAAGAGGCTCATCCCTTGCCAACCTCTACAAGGTCTTCTTCTTCTTCGTCTCCAATGACACAAGGAACAACTCCGACTACCAACACCAAGAGCACCTTTAGAGATTCTAATGCTACTAATGAGATGATCATGATTGTCAACCAAGATGGTGACCGTGACTACATGAGTGAAGGCCAATACTATGTCTTGCACCAACTTGCTCTTAATTCCTTGGACATGCCAACCAATGGTGACGAAAGCGTCTATTGCAATGAGTACAAGAATTCATCATGAGTGGTGACACGAGTTCTTAACACCTCTCCTCAAGATGGACATGACCAACGATGCAACCTCTCTAGAGGCCGCGTCAATGTCACATCTAGCATTGATGGAGGTAGCGACGAATTGGGTGACACCCTCAACTTGACTTCCAAGCACCTCATCCCAACCTCCACAAGGCCACGCTCAAGCCACCATTCTAGCCAAGGATATCATCATAGTCATCATCATCAACCATTTTAGGATGCTACAAGGCATGGATTACACTACCACATCACGGAGATGATTGAGCATTCTTCGACGCAAGCCATGACCCTACCTCCTCCTCCAAGAAAGCCCAACATTCCACACTTGGTGATCAACCTAAGAGACGAGATGATCGGGTTTTCCTCGCCAAATGCCATGACACTACCGACTCCGAGCAATGCAACGACTTCGACAAACCCGCACACCTCAAGTGCCAAGAATTTGGAGCCTTCTAGTGTCCTCTCTCAAGCTTCTAGTGAGATGAGTGGTGAGAGAGAGATCCACCATTACGTGAGTGAGATCCACAAGCTCATCATGAGTGGAAAACGAATGAGTGTTCTTAGCGGAATAGCCATGATAGCCACCAAAAGTGAGATGAGAGTTGAGAGCAAAACACCATTTGTTCTTATTGACACTAACGCTTACTAACTCTTTGTCCGTCTTTGTTGCCTATTTTGCAGAGATTTGGTGACTCTATCAAGCATGCTATACCTCATGGACTTTTCACCATACAAGGCTCCCCACACCGTATGAACGTCAACACTGACTTGAAGATTTCGAAGGTGTACATCCCGCTCGTCATGATCCACATGGAGTTTGACAAGCGCGTCCACGACAATCAATTCTCCCTCCACATCCTTCAAGTCAAGATCTACTCGGCGCTCCCCAAGCACGTCAACGACTACGCCTTCTACGCCTACATCCCACATGTCAAGATGTGCATGGAGTACGACAAGCACGTCAACGACAACGCCTTCTACGCCTACATACAACATTTCACGATGTGCATGGAGTACGACAAGCACGTCAACGACAACACCTTCTACGCCTACATCCCACATGTCACGATGTGCATGGAGTTCAACAAGAGCATCAACGACAACGCCTTCTACGCCTACATCCCACATGTCAAGATGTGCATGGAGTTCGACAAGAACATCCATGACAACGACTTCTCCGTCTACATCCCACACGTCAAGATGCACTTGGAGTTCGACAAGCGCGTCAACGACAATAACCCCCACGACTACATGCCAACCGCCAAGATGTACATGGACTTAGACAAGAGAATCAACGACAATGCAACCATTAGAGCGGCGTGCAACCAATACGTCAAGTCCATCTACACTCTACCGTTCCCGCAAGAAATGGAGCAACCACCTCTTGAGCTCTTCGACGACAACTACATCGCTTTTCAAGATCTTCCTCACCCATCCAATGAGGACCGTTTCAAGATCGTCATCGCCTTTGGACTACACCCACCTCGAGCATACCTTAGCATGACCTTCGATAAAAGGCTCAACTTGAACGACTACACTGCCTTTCAAGATCTTCATCAACCAACCAATACGGACCATTTCAACATCGTCATCTCATTTGGACTACCACCACTACGAGCCTACCGTGGAATGACCTTCGGTAAGCGGCTCAACTTCAACGACATCTTCGTCGTCAACATTGCTTCTCCCGCTCATGAAAGGATGGACCAAGAGTCGATGGCGACTCTTTTCCAAGGGGGGGGGAGGTGATGCAGTCCACCCCATTCCACAAGGCCATACATCGATACACGACAAGGTGAACTCACTCCGCTCTCTGTATGTTTTCGGTGTCTTGGTGAATGGTGCGCTACCTCATGAAATGCCCCTCTTCATGCCTAGGTTGGATCACACCATGGAGCCCAAGACGATGCCCGTGATGCTCAAGAACATGCCCAAGACAGTGGTCAAGAAGCTAGCAAGGAAGGGGAAGAAGACAACATCGAGAAAGGAGAAGAGAGGAGGGAGAAAGGGGAGAAACAGGGGACCCGGCCTCAACCCCCGGCCAGGCCAGCCCCCTCCCATCTCCAGGCCGACCACCATCCAGAAGTCGTCGGCCCCCACCCCGGCCTCAGGCCGGCCCCCTCCCATCTCCAAGCCGGCCACCATCCAGAAGCCGTCGACCCCCACCACGGCCTCGGGTCGGCCCCCAGGCCGGCTGCCCTGCACTGCCACCTCAGCCCAGGCTGGCCTCCCCTCGCCCCCACCCTAGCCTCAAGGGCCGGCCAGGCCGGCCTCCCAGGCCGGCTCTCCTGTTGTTGCGCCCAAAGAAGGGGGAAACCCCCTTTTCACCCCACCTACCCTCCTAGGCTATATAAGGGACTCCGGTGGCTAGATCTAGGTTAGAATAGGGATGAATTGAGAACTTCGGGCTTTGCCCTTGTATCCCTCTTGTGAGGCTACTCCTATGGTTTGTACCTAGGACCGTATCAAGGCTACTCCTATGATTTGTATCTAGGACCGTATCAAGATTCACCGAGTTACCTATCCTTTCCCCTTGGGACTCAGTTAGGGACTTCCCAATCTTCCTCAACTAATCCTTAAGTTTCTATTGGCGTGGTGGACCGGCCACGAGTGTGAAGCGGTTTCAATCAAGGTGAGTTCAGTTGGATCGATCGTTACGTAGGCGGCCCTCGGGGTTTAGTTGACGGGAGATTTGGGATTCTTCGGTTCTTGCTAGTCATCTCCCCTAGATTCCCCACGTTCCCCCTTGATTCTTCCACGATTTCCCCTCGATCCCCTTCGTGTTCATCGTGTTCATCGTTCGTTCTCCGTGTTCTTGGTCAATTCATGAAGATCAGGCCACCCAGGAGGTAAACCCCTCATCATCTGGTATCAGAGCGGTTGCTCCCTCATCATCTGTGATCCATCCTTAATCTTATATACCCCATAGCGAAAAAATTGTTTTTTAGTCGCCATTAGGCCGGCCCAAAATTGTGAGTCGCCTGGTTTCCACATAACCCGCGAGACTGCTTTCGAGCTAATGTATTTTCGTTTAAGGAGCGTTTGCCAGACGCCATGTTCGGATAGTAGTTTGAAGAGACATTTACCAAGCAAGGCTGAGTTTTTGCCATGTAACTCATGTATACCCACCCCCCCTCCCCCCGATCTTTTGGTCGACAGACTACATCCCACCTGGCGAGACGATTCTTCTTTTTTTTCGCTGTCCCCTTGCCAAAAAAATCTTGATTGGAAATAATCCAGAAAAAATCAAGACTCTTTTAGGCAACTGGAAGAAAGATATCATATACAATATCATATTCGAGAGTACTGAATTATGAGTACCAATCTTCCACCAAGGGACAACAATTTGCCTTTCCAGCTAGCTAGCCTCTTCTGTAGACAGTTATTCGACGTGGCTCCATTCTGCATTAGTCAATCTCCTATAATGTATTGGTATACCCAAATACTTAATAGGGAATTGACCTTGCTCGCATCCGAATAACTCGGCATACTGAGCTATAGCATCCTGAGCCTCACCAAAGCAAAACAATTCACTTTTATGGAAGTTGATTTTTAATCCGGATAACTGTTCGAACGCCGAAAGGATTAGTTTCAGGTTCGCAACTTTCTCCATATCATGTTCCATAAAGATAATTGTATCATCTACATATTGAAGAATAGACAGTCCCCCATCAACGAGATGTGGAATTACCCCTTCAATTAGGCCATTCTCTTTGGCTCTCTCAATCATGATCGCTAACATGTCAGCCACAATATTAAATAATATGGGCGAAAGAGCTTCACCTTGCCTTAAGCCTTTTTTGGTCTGGAAGTGACGGTCAACATCGCCATTGACTTTAATAGCCACACTACCTCCAGACACATAACTACGAACCAGGGCACACCACTCCTCTGAGAATCCTTTCATTCTCAGAGTCTGTTGGAGAAACTCCCAGTTCACTTTATCATAGGCATTTTCAAAATCTATTTTTAAAATTACCCCATTAAGTTTCTTCGTATGCATCTCATGTACGGTTTCGTATAAAATCACGACACCATCTAGGATATTCTACCTTGCATAAAAGTCGATTGAGTAGGTTTTACCACATGATCTGTCATCGAATTCAACCTAATAGTAGCAACTTTCGTAAAGATTTTCAAACTAACGTTGAGGAGGCATATTGGTCTATAATGTTGTATCCTTTCTGCCTCCAAAACCTTAGGTAACAAACTGATTTCCCCCAAAATTAAGACGGTGTAGCTCTAGGTGTCCGCTACGTAAACAATCAAACATCTCTATGAGATCATCTTTAATGACCTCCCAGAAATGTTGATAAAACTCTGCCGGACATCCATCTGGGCCAGGTGCCTTATTATGCTCCATTTGAAACACCGTTCTTTTTATCTCCTCTTCCGTGAAGGGAGCATTAAGAAAAGTGTTTTCTTCTTTGGAGACTTGGGTAATATCATATGTGCGAGACTCATCCATAGTAATATTACTTATGTGAGGAGCCCCAAATAGATCTTTATAAAACTTTGTAATATAGGCCTTAAGTTGTTCCTGACCCTCAATCAGGCCTTCATCCTGGTGAAGAGAATGAATCTGGTTTTTCCTATGTCTCCCATTAGCGACATTATGAAAATAATGTGTATTCAAATCTCCTTCAAGAATGAATTGAGCATTAGATCTTTGGTACCATTTGAGCTCATCTTCATGCAACATTTGTGCTACATTTGCATTGGATTGACTTTTAAGTTCAATCTCTTGCGTAGTTAGCAACCTAGTTTCAGCGATCTGATCCAGCCCATCAATAATGAAACACATGCGCTCCTTCTCCTTTTTCAACATACCAGTAGTGTGTCTAGCCCAGCCATGAAGATATTTGCGCACATTGCGCATTTTATTGTTCCATCTTCGGATTGGATTGTCACCTACCACTGGTTTGCACAAAATCTTCTTTACCAGCTCATCAAAACCATCACGCTATAGCCAACCTAATTCAAATTTAAATTGTGGTTGTGCATGTGGTTTCTTCGTGCCAGTAGATAAAATGAGGGGGCGTGATCTGATAGAGCCTCAATACGCTCCAGAGCACTGTAACAGCCCAAGTATGAAAACCTACCATTTAGAATGTTTGTTTTCTTGTTATTAAGGTATTGCATCATGTCATCATATTGTTGCATTTGTTTATTTTGTTTTGCATCTGTTATTCTTTGTTTTCACAATGAAACTCAAACAATTTCCAATGCTTTGTTTTCATACTTGTTCTGTTACAACTTTTGGAATAAAAATCACAAATGAAAACAACCAATTTGTTCCATTTTATTCCATGGTTGATCAATTATTAAATTGTTGGTTCTAATCAAACAATTAATTCAATCAATTAATTCCAAATCTTTTCAAACTCAAATAAAATCTCCAAATCAGCACCTCATTTGAAAGTTATAAAAGCACCAAACAATTTATAATCACATTGTTCTATTTAATCAATAAGGTGCACCCTATTAAGTTGTTGTTTTCTATATCAAATAACAAATGATTCCAAGTTCAAATCAAATCTTCAAAACATCAATCAACTTGAGTTTATAACAAATCTCCAAACCAATCAAACTCACTTTAATCACCTTAACCATAGGGCCACCCTATTAAAAGGATTTGTTTTCATAATGTTTACCTAATATAAAAATTCATTTAAATTCTGGTTTAGACACAAACAGCAAGCAAAAATTCAAACTTTCTGAAAACCAAACTTGGCATTTGTTTTCTTTTAACCTAACTAGCTAACACTACTTTTTCTAAAATTTCTATTAACTTAAAAACCATCTTTTCTTCCATTTGGTTTTCTACAAAAAAAAATATAAAACAACAGAAATTGTAAAAAGAAAATGGTTTGGAGGGGGGAGAAAACACAGCCCATAACCAGCCAGCCCACCCCTTTCCTTTCTCTTCTCCACCCAAGCCCACTTCTTTTCTTTCTGGCCCACCCCCTCTTCCTGTCGCTGTCTTCTTCCTCACGTCAGCACTGTACGATTCCCCCTCCACCCTCTGATCTCTCCCTCCTCCGCTACGATCACTGCCGTACCCATCTCAAGCCACCTTAAAACGCCAACCCTACCCTCTGCCCTAGGAACCTCTCCTTCCTCCCCCAGCCGCCATCTCTTCTTCCTCCCTTCCCTCTGCTCTCTTTTTATTCTCTGTAACTCCACCTAACTGACAGAAAATGTCCTCCTTTTGGCTCCGGTGATCGCTGCCGGGAAGGCCTCCTCCTCGCTCGATGACGCCGGGAATGGAAACGGCGTACCGCGGGCTCTCTCCTCGTCCCCTCGGCGGCCACGGGGACCCAGCGTGGCGCCGGCGCCATCCCCGCCAAGCCGCCATCGACCTCTGTCTGCCGCCGTCAGGAACTGCTTCGACCACCGCATCCCTCTGTCCGATCCGATCGAGGTGAGCCCCTCCTTCCCTCTCGCTCGCCTCTCTCCCCTCTCCCTCTCCTCCTCACGCACCAGGCCCCCACGACCGCAGCTCCCCGGCGCCACCGAGATCGCTGCCGGCGATCCCTCCTGTATCCCTTCCGATCGTGGTTCAGTAACATACAGTTACGTTCAGTTCAGAAAAACATCCGCAAGCCACACCATAACCCCACCGAGCCACCCTTTCCATCACCAACCGAAACCCACCACACTGGCAGAGACCCCCAGCGCGCATCAGGAGGTGGGGGGATCGAATCCCACCTCCCACCAATAAAACCACCTTTTTATTTTTGCAAGGTTTTGGTACAGCAACATCTCAGTAATCACAACTAGGCCCTTACAAATTATTCTAGCCCCTGGAAAATTATTTCTAAGTCCCTGGTTCATTAAAAAAATGGCAGATTTGCACTATATCTTGTAAATTGCATAAGAAAATCATTGTAACTCCAATTTTGATTTTTTAAATATGTTTTCTGTCCCAAATTAAATGTTCTTTCCAAATATAAAATTTGTTTACTGTTTTGAATATTTTAAATTGGTGCAATATTTGAAAACTTGTCAAATTCACTTAAACTTGCAAAATTCATAACTTGTTCATAAAAATTCCAAATTCAACAAACCAAATATGTTTTCCAATCAACTTTTCATGTACTTTCCAAATATAAATTTTGTTTGCTGTTTTCAATAATTTAAATTGCTGAAAACAACTGTTTCTTTTTTAATGCATTTAAAATTGCCAAAATAATAACTTGCTCATTTTAGATCCAATTTCCACAAATGAAATATGTTTTCCATGCAAAATTAAACCACCTTTCCAAATATAAAATTTGTTTCATGTTTTCAATAATTAAAATTGGTTAAATGATTTAAACCTTGTTTAAATCATTTAATATTGTTAAATTCATAACTTGATCAAAACAAATTCTTTTGGGACATATAAAATATGTTTTCAAACCATAAAAGCATAAACTTTTCAAATATGAATCTCACTTAATGTTTTGAACAAATAAAAATTCAAATAAGTTAATGTTTGAGTTGATTTCATTTAATTCTTGCTTACACTTGTTTAATTCATAAATAAATTATTCCAAATCCTTTTTCAACAAGTGAAACATGTAATCCACCCAAAATTGTGTGTTCTTATCAAATATAAACTTTGTTATCTATTTTGAACAATTAAACTTGATGAAAACAACAAATGCTTGTGTGACACCTTTAAGTAACCAAAATTTCTTAACTTAATAAACAAATTTCCAAACTTGGTAAACCTTATTTCCAATTGATCCTATTGTTGTTATTTTGCTGTTTTCCTCATCCATGCATCATGCTAATCAACTTTCATATGATGATTAGTTGTAAAACAATTAATTCAACCATAAATTCATGGGCTTTCCATATGCAATCCAAAATTGCATGTGGGTCCATTTAATCCTGTTTCTATCTTGTCAACTAGTTTATTTTGATGCATCAATTAATTGGTCATGCATCATCCCATGTTTGTGCACTATGCCATGATATTGATTGTTTGCCTCTGCGTTGTTTGTTTGCTTCTTCTCGGATGTACGACGACGTTGAGACCGACGATACTTACGACACCCCTTCTAAGGAGTTAGCTCAGTACTAGGCTACTGGGTTTTGCAGGCAAGTTATCACTCACATGAACCACTGTGTTCCTTTCAACATTGGTTACCGATACTTTCCGTTGTTCTTTTCTGCTAGCCTTAGTAGTAGTTGTTTCTGTTACGAACCCATCACATGATACCCTGAACCCTGATATTGCCTCACCTCCATACCTATAACCATTGCTTGTTGCCCGTGTCTTACTAGCATGCTTAGGTTGTTTTTGCTCGAGTCTGTTACCCGTTACCTTCAGTTACTATATCGTTATTATGTTATGGGGGCTCGATGTTTAATCAATCAATCATGCTAATGTTATTGTTAAATAATAAATTTGATGATAAGGCACCGGCAGGAGGCCCTTTGTGGTTTTGAGGCCTGCTAGTGTCGACCCTAATAGGAAAAGGGTCATGTCTACTGATCCATGATGAGCGCACTAACCGCATGTGGGAAGCGAGTATGGGCGCCCCCCTCAACTTGACTCGATTCGCATCTCGTCCAAATCGCCTCATTTAGTTCGGGTTTTCCATTTGCTGCATGCATGATCTTGCGAGCCCTTGGATCCCGGGTGGAACTTTCGTAGTCGGCATATAGGGGGACACGGTCTTAGAGTGCTATGAGGGTCCCTTTTCTTCGGGGCTCGATTAGCCGTGCGCCCAAGGTTCTTTGGGCTTGATGCGAAGAAGAGTTGAGTTGTGTAGAGTACCCCGCTTGGTGGGAGGCATCCCATCTGGCGGGTTATTCTTGCGTGTACGGCCAAATTGGTGCAACCCTGCAGGGATAATCTTCTCGAGAAGCCGTGTTTTCCGCGGTTATGGATTACTTGGTGAAAGTACTGGCTAACAAGTACTCAGGACAACTTAAACATAATGATCAACCATGTTGCACCCAATGATTAACAACTTGACTAGTAATAGGTTTATTCACACAATAACTTGATTCACCTCTAATACAACTGTGTGAGTTATCCTCGGATTGCTTCTTTGGATAAGGGGCGAGATCCAGGATGGGTTTGTTTGAAGTTATCTTTCAGTTGGTTACAATCCTCGATCTTATCTCCTTTCTGTTAGCCGTAAGTGGTAGAATCTCTGTAGTTGGTTAGCGCAGCCAGTTGCCGCATCTTTTATATCCCCTCTCTTCCGTTGAACCCAAAGCATCTGTGCCCGGTGTTGACGGGCTACATTTTGGTGAATTGTGAGTCTTGCTTGCCAGTACGTTTATGTACTGACCCCTTTGGGGCTGTGGTTTCCGCAGACCTACGTTTCCGAGGATCTACATGGTGGCAACTACGTGGAGTATGACGAGACTGCTGACGAGTAGATAGCGGACCCGGGCAGGATCCGAGACTTCGTGGATGGGCTCCGTCTGTTCGTTTCCGGCCTCTTAGGCCTATTTGGATCTTGTCTGTACTCAGACATGTTGATTGCTTCCGCTGTATTGTACTGATGTATTGTTGGGACATGTGTCCTCTGAATGATTGTATTTGCTATCTCTGCTCTAATGAGAGCTATTTGCAATCTTATTTCAATCTTTTGTGTCTTAGAGATATGTTGTGATTATCATTCGTTTAACGCTGTTGACGTACCATGTGTGATTGGTATGAAGTACGTCGACAGTAGTGCCTTTGATCTCTAGTGGATAGTTTACATCGACGATGGAATAGCAGGGCTTGTGTTGTCGCGCATAAGCGCAGGCCTACCAGGAAGCTGGGACGTGGGAGCAGTTATGCCCCATAATCCAAGCACCTGCTATCCAGTTCGGCCCGATGAGTATCCCCTAGAAATCAGGGTGCGACAAATGGTATCAGAGCCTGTCTGCCTGTAGGATCCCTTTTTACTGGTCGCAGTTGAGTCTAGAAACTATTTTGTAGCTATATAGGAAAAATGAAACGTGAGAGTAGGAATTCTGTTCTTTTTCTTCTTTCCCCACCCTCCCTCCCTTTTCTGGTAAGGAAGTGCAACGTTGATTTCTCCCTTCTCATCTAAACTTTCAAGTTAGGATTTCACGTGTTTTGGGTTCTCCGTAGTACCTCAGGAGTTTTGTTCTCGTTTTCCCCGGTGTTGCTTCGTTATCCTGTTCTTTTAAAGAACCTTTTCGTCCGTTGAAATCTTGTTGTTGTTTTCCACTTCAAATCTTCTACCGGCGTCTAATCAAAACTTCCTCGTAAACTCTGTTTCAGCTAAATTGATACCGGAGCATCACATTCCTTTTGTGTCAAGATCTTTTCCACAACATACAACCTAATTCTGGTTCCACTAAGCAATCAAATCACCGTTCACTCCTCGGAATCTCAAATGTTGACTTCCAAATTCAGTCACAGAAATCAAATTCTTATCGGAGGCCACATATTCCTTGCTTCTCTCATACTACTTGGCAATTCTGACATTAATGTCATTCTTGGTATTGGATTGATGTCAATAACTCTGTTCCACCATTCTGACCAGATAATCTATTCTCTAAATGAATCAAGTTCTATCCAGCCATACACCCTTGGTACAAAAACCTCTTCATTCAATTGAAAATGTTCCGGTGGTTTGCTAATTCCCTGACGTCTATCCAATGTGCACGATGTGTTTCACGTGTCACAACTCAAGAGGATCTTCCCAAGAAGTTTCCGAACCTTCTCTTTTCTCAGTAGGAATCTCGGGGCGCGATTCCTTCAAGGGGGGGCGTTTTGTAACAGCCCAAGTATGAAAACCTACCATTTAGAATGTTTGTTTTCTTGTTATTAAGGTATTGCATCATGTCATCATATTGTTGCATTTGTTTCTTTTGTTTTGCATCTGTTATTCTTTGTTTTCACAATGAAACTCAAACAATTTCCAATGCTTTGTTTTCATACTTGTTCTGTTACAACTTTTGGAATAAAAATCACAAATGAAAACAACCAATTTGTTCCATTTTATTCCATGGTTGATCAATTATTAAATTGTTGGTTCTAATCAAACAATTAATTCAATCAATTAATTCCAAATCTTTTCAAACTCAAATAAAATCTCCAAATCAGCACCTCATTTGAAAGTTATAAAAGCACCAAACAATTTATAATCACATTGTTCTATTTAATCAATAAGGTGCACCCTATTAAGTTGTTGTTTTCTATATCAAATAACAAATGATTCCAAGTTCAAATCAAATCTTCAAAACATCAATCAACTTGAGTTTATAACAAATCTCCAAACCAATCAAACTCACTTTAATCACCTTAACCATAGGGCCACCCTATTAAAAGGATTTGTTTTCATAATGTTTACCTAATATAAAAATTCATTTAAATTCTGGTTTAGACACAAACAGCAAGCAAAAATTCAAACTTTCTGAAAACCAAACTTGGCATTTGTTTTCTTTTAACCTAACTAGCTAACACTACTTTTTCTAAAATTTCTATTAACTTAAAAACCATCTTTTCTTCCATTTGGTTTTCTACAAAAAAAAAATATAAAACAACAGAAATTGTAAAAAGAAAATGGTTTGGAGGGGGGAGAAAACACAGCCCATAACCAGCCAGCCCACCCTTTCCTTTCTCTTCTCCACCCAAGCCCACTTCTTTTCTTTCTGGCCCACCCCCTCTTCCTGTCGCTGTCTTCTTCCTCACGTCAGCACTGTACGATTCCCCCTCCACCCTCTGATCTCTCCCTCCTCCGCTACGATCACTGCCGTACCCATCTCAAGCCACCTTAAAACGCCAACCCTACCCTCTGCCCTAGGAACCTCTCCTTCCTCCCCCAGCCGCCATCTCTTCTTCCTCCCTTCCCTCTGCTCTCTTTTTATTCTCTGTAACTCCACCTAACTGACAGAAAATTTCCTCCTTTTGGCTCCGGTGATCGCTGCCGGGAAGGCCTCCTCCTCGCTCGATGACGCCGGGAATGGAAACGACGTACCGCGGGCTCTCTCCTCGTCCCCTCGGCGGCCACGGGGACCCAGCGTGGCGCCGGCGCCATCCCCGCCAAGCCGCCATCGACCTCTGTCTGCCGCCGTCAGGAACTGCTTCGACCACCGCATCCCTCTGTCCGATCCGATCGAGGTGAGCCCCTCCTTCCCTCTCGCTCGCCTCTCTCCCCTCTCCCTCTCCTCCTCACGCACCAGGCCCCCACGACCGCAGCTCCCCGGCGCCACCGAGATCGCTGCCGGCGATCCCTCCTGTATCCCTTCCGATCGTGGTTCAGTAACATACAGTTACGTTCAGTTCAGAAAAACATCCGCAAGCCACACCATAACCCCACCGAGCCACCCTTTCCATCACCAACCGAAACCCACCACACTGGCAGAGACCCCCAGCGCGCATCAGGAGGTGGGGGGATCGAATCCCACCTCCCACCAATAAAACCACCTTTTTTATTTTTGCAAGGTTTTGGTACAGCAACATCTCAGTAATCACAACTAGGCCCTTACAAATTATTCTAGCCCCTGGAAAATTATTTCTAAGTCCCTGGTTCATTAAAAAAATGGCAGATTTGCACTATATCTTGTAAATTGCATAAGAAAATCATTGTAACTCCAATTTTGATTTTTTAAATATGTTTTCTGTCCCAAATTAAATGTTCTTTCCAAATATAAAATTTGTTTACTGTTTTGAATATTTTAAATTGGTGCAATATTTGAAAACTTGTCAAATTCACTTAAACTTGCAAAATTCATAACTTGTTCATAAAAATTCCAAATTCAACAAACCAAATATGTTTTCCAATCAACTTTTCATGTACTTTCCAAATATAAATTTTGTTTGCTGTTTTCAATAATTTAAATTGCTGAAAACAACTGTTTCTTTTTTAATGCATTTAAAATTGCCAAAATAATAACTTGCTCATTTTAGATCCAATTTCCACAAATGAAATATGTTTTCCATGCAAAATTAAACCACCTTTCCAAATATAAAATTTGTTTCATGTTTTCAATAATTAAAATTGGTTAAATGATTTAAACCTTGTTTAAATCATTTAATATTGTTAAATTCATAACTTGATCAAAACAAATTCTTTTGGGACATATAAAATATGTTTTCAAACCATAAAAGCATAAACTTTTCAAATATGAATCTCACTTAATGTTTTGAACAAATAAAAATTAAAATAAGTTAATGTTTGAGTTGATTTCATTTAATTCTTGCTTACACTTGTTTAATTCATAAATAAATTATTCCAAATCCTTTTTCAACAAGTGAAACATGTAATCCACCCAAAATTGTGTGTTCTTATCAAATATAAACTTTGTTATCTATTTTGAACAATTAAACTTGATGAAAACAACAAATGCTTGTGTGACACCTTTAAGTAACCAAAATTTCTTAACTTAATAAACAAATTTCCAAACTTGGTAAACCTTATTTCCAATTGATCCTATTGTTGTTATTTTGCTGTTTTCCTCGTCCATGCATCATGCTAATCAACTTTCATATGATGATTAGTTGTAAAACAATTAATTCAACCATAAATTCATGGGCTTTCCATATGCAATCCAAAATTGCATGTGGGTCCATTTAATCCTGTTTCTATCTTGTCAACTAGTTTATTTTGATGCATCAATTAATTGGTCATGCATCAAACCATGTTTGTGCACTATGCCATGATATTGATTGTTTGCCTCTGCGTTGTTTGTTTGCTTCTTCTCGGATGTACGACGACGTTGAGACCGACGATACTTACGACACCCCTTCTAAGGAGTTAGCTCAGTACCAGGCTACTGGGTTTTGCAGGCAAGTTATCACTCACATGAACCACTGTGTTCCTTTCAACATTGGTTACCGATACTTTCCGTTGTTCTTTTCTGCTAGCCTTAGTAGTTGTTGTTTCTGTTACGAACCCATCACATGATACCCTGAACCCTGATATTGCCTCACCTCCATACCTATAACCATTGCTTGTTGCCCGTGTCTTACTAGCATGCTTAGGTTGTTTTTGCTCGAGTCTGTTACCCGTTACCTTCAGTTACTATATCGTTATTATGTTATGGGGGCTCGATGTTTAATCAATCAATCATGCTAATGTTATTGTTAAATAATAAATTTGATGATAAGGCACCGGCAGGAGGCCCTTTGTGGTTTTGAGGCCTGCTAGTGTCGACCCTAATAGGAAAAGGGTCTTGTCTACTGATCCATGATGAGCGCACTAACCGCATGTGGGAAGCGAGTATGGGCGCCCCCCTCAACTTGACTCGATTCGCATCTCGTCCAAATCGCCTCATTTAGTTCGGGTTTTCCATTTGCTGCATGCATGATCTTGCGAGCCCTTGGATCCCGGGTGGAACTTTCGTAGTCGGCATATAGGGGGACACGGTCTTAGAGTGCTATGAGGGTCCCTTTTCTTCGGGGCTCGATTAGCCGTGCGCCCAAGGTTCTTTGGGCTTGATGCGAAGAAGAGTTGAGTTGTGTAGAGTACCCCGCTTGGTGGGAGGCATCCCATCTGGCGGGTTATTCTTGCGTGTACGGCCAAATTGGTGCAACCCTGCAGGGATAATCTTCTCGAGAAGCCGTGTTTTCCGCGGTTATGGATTACTTGGTGAAAGTACTGGCTAACAAGTACTCAGGACAACTTAAACATAATGATCAACCATGTTGCACCCAATGATTAACAACTTGACTAGTAATAGGTTTATTCACACAATAACTTGATTCACCTCTAATACAACTGTGTGAGTTATCCTCGGATTGCTTCTTTGGATAAGGGGCGAGATCCAGGATGGGTTTGTTTGAAGTTATCTTTCAGTTGGTTACAATCCTCGATCTTATCTCCTTTCTGTTAGCCGTAAGTGGTAGAATCTCTGTAGTTGGTTAGCGCAGCCAGTTGCCGCATCTTTTATATCCCCTCTCTTCCGTTGAACCCAAAGCATCTGTGCCCGGTGTTGACGGGCTACATCTTGGTGAATTGTGAGTCTTGCTTGCCAGTACGTTTATGTACTGACCCCTTTGGGGCTGTGGTTTCCGCAGACCTACGTTTCTGAGGATCTACATGGTGGCAACTACGTGGAGTATGACGAGACTGCTGACGAGTAGGTAGCGGACCCGGGCAGGATCCGAGACTTCGTGGATGGGCTCCGTCTGTTCGTTTCCGGCCTCTTAGGCCTATTTGGATCTTGTCTGTACTCAGACATGTTGATTGCTTCCGCTGTATTGTACTGATGTATTGTTGGGACATGTGTCCTCTGAATGATTGTATTTGCTATCTCTGCTCTAATGAGAGCTATTTGCAATCTTATTTCAATCTTTTGTGTCTTAGAGATATGTTGTGATTATCATTCGTTTAACGCTGTTGACGTACCATGTGTGATTGGTATGAAGTACGTCGACAGTAGTGCCTTTGATCTCTAGTGGATAGTTTACATCGACGATGGAATAGCAGGGCTTGTGTTGTCGCGCATAAGCGCAGGCCTACCAGGAAGCTGGGACGTGGGAGCAGTTATGCCCCATAATCCAAGCACCTGCTATCCAGTTCGGCCCGATGAGTATCCCCTAGAAATCAGGGTGCGACAAGCACGTACCATTACCAATGGAAATTTATTCTTCCAATCGGTACTCATTAGTACGCGGTCTAGTTTTTCGTATGTAGTTTTTGGTAGACTATTAACCCAGGTAAACTGCCTACCAGTCATGTGAACCTCCCTTAAATCGAAGTTATCAATGACAACATTGAACAAAAAAAGGCCAATGACCATCAAATCAACCCCGACTTTTCTCATGTGGAAATCTTAGCATATTAAAATCTCCCCCAATTAAAATTGGGAGTGGATTATCCTTATCCAAATTCACCAACTCACGGAGAAAAGCCCCCTTAAATTGTTCCTGAGTAGCACCATACACAGCCACCAGACTCCAAACGAAGTTATCGGCAAGGTTACGTAGATGCAATTTTATGTGAAAATCACTATCCGTCCTTGCTAATACATCAATGGAATCTGATTTAACGGCAAGTAAAATGTCACCCGACCTACCACGTGGAGGGATAAAATGCCATGTAAAGTCCAAACCACCTGAAACAAGATAACAAGTAAGGGCACGACACATAGCGGACCATTTTGACAATTCATATTGGCTGAATTTGCAATGATACATATCACGGATACGAGGTACTATTTTTCGCCTTCAGCGGCTTTGTAGGCTGGCACCCCTTATACCAACCAGTTACCGGGCCACAATATTTGAGGGTTTTTTCTGTTTTTTTTTACAAACACGATACTAATGTAAGCGCTCACATACACGTGCATACACTCACCCTATATGAAAGAATATTTCGGAGAAAGAATATTCCGCCTAAATGCGATATACATGTGTCAAACCTGGGGTTTGAACTGAGATGGGCTGGAGGTACAACCACCCTGCTAACCATCCAACCACATGTTGATTCGTTTTTCTCTGTTCTATTGTTTTCTATTTTATAGTTTTCATTTATTACTGTATAAAAGGTCAGTTTAGTTGTGTAAATAAAATTTGAACATGTTGACATTTTTTACAATACCTCATGCACAATTCTGGAAAATCGGTGAATTTTTAATCTCTTGAAAGTACTTCTTTAACGCGTGAACCTATTTTTTGGGGCACGTGGTTAATATTTTTAACCTTGCAAGTATTTTTATTATTGGTGTGAACAATTTTTCCAGCCTATAATTTCTTTCCAACTTGTGTGAACGTATTTTTAAACCCATAAATAGTTTTTTGAACAACTTGAACATTTTTCAGAATCATGCACAAGTTTCAAAAAAAAAGCCATGAAATGTTTTTCACGAGGTCAAAATTTTAAAATAAAAAAAGTAAAGTAAATGGAATACGTATATAAGAAAAAGAATAGAAAACTAAAACTAAAAAATAAAAGAAAGAAAAAATATACTCCTTTTATCCATAAAAAATTATCGATTTTTATCATGGATCGGAGGGAGTAGAATGGGCCGGCCCATCAGGAGTGCGTGCAGGCGGAATGGGATTTCTCGACATGGATTGCTAGCCGACAATGTGAATTGCATATATGTATTGGGTCTTTAACCGGGCATTTAATCTGTTGACATAAGACTCTTGAGATAGGTCCAAAAGCATGTAATCGTTTTATTTTTCTAGCTCTTCAATTTTTATGTTTTTTAGGTTTTATTTATTATAGAAGGTTTGTTTAATTGTGTAAACAAAATCTGAGCACGTGGACATTTTTAAACATCTCATGAACATTTTGTTTGAAAACCTGGGGATTTTTTTAATCCCTTGAGATACTACTTTAAGCAACAAACGTATTTTTGAACTCAAGTTTACTTAATTTTAACCTTCCAGACCTTTTTTTATCGTTGTGAACAGTTTTTCCAACATGTAGTCTGTTTTCAAACCGCATGAATTTTATTGAAACCAACGAACATTTTCTCGAACACCTTGAACATTTACTGAACCATGTGAAACTTAAAAAAATGAAATGTTTTTCACAAGGTGAACATTTTAAAAATAAACAAAAAATAAAGCACAACAAAGAAATGAAGATAAAAGAAAATAGGCCGCCCATCACGGAGTACCTTCAGGCAGCACGGGCCATCTGCACCGCTTAAGGCGGCAAATATGATTTCTCATCATGAGTTGCTAACGGTCGAATAATGTGAAATACAAAATTGTACTGAGCCTTTAAATAGGCATCTAATCTGTTGACATAACACCCTTTTGATAGACCCGAAAGCATGTCATAACTGTGGCCCAACAATATTATAAGTCGGGGCGGAAAATGTCATCCCGAAAAAGATTCTTGATAAATAATTTTACATGAACGGTGGTGAAAAATAAGTTTGGAGTCGGGGCAGGCCACACGATCGAATATATATAGTTTTTTTCTAACCATCGAAATCACATATATAGATTGTTCCGGATGCACAACTCAAACGGGAACGCAAATGACCATAAACACAAATTATTAGCCGAAACAAAAACGGCTTCAACAAACAAGACATCGCGGATTGACCGAGAGAGATAATCGGCAGGTGCTTGGGGACCTTGGACCTTATCCCCTCCGCTACGGTGCTAAGAGCAAGTACAATAAGGTGAAATAAGCATGCTATAAGGATTTAATTAATACTCCCTCCGTTCCTAAATGTAAGATGTTTTAGCTCTTTTCCACATTCACACGTGTGGACATTGAAGAGGTGTACCGTTTGGGTGCAATCAAAATTGTTCCACTCAAAGATAATACTACACAAGTGGTGAATGGGCAAAGACTCAAACATTATATTTCTGGAGATTCTTACAATGAAGATGTTGATACTATTCAAGTGGTGACACTGGAGGATTTTATTAAAGAGCAAATTCCAGAAATCGCAGAGTTCGTTTTCGAATAGGTAATAGCTTTTAGTAAGAAAAAGTTCGCGTTTTACTGTCCAACTTATATTTTTGTTGTTTTTAGAAAATATGAAAATTATGGGACGAAAAAGGGTAGGAAACGGTGCCTGAGGGAACCACACCATGGCACGCCGCAGGCCCACCCCTGGCCGCGCCACCACATGGTGTGGGCACCTCAGAGCCCATCTCCGACCCGTTTTCTCTATGTGCCTTCCTTTTGTTGTGAAACTTCTCGCTATGTAACCCCCCGGATCCCCCGAGGTACGTGTATCATTTTTTCGTCGTGTTTTCATTTGGATCTGTTTCTGTCGGGAATTATTCTCAGTTTTAGAGGCACCATGGTCTCCGACAACAACGACAAGGGGAAGAAGCCTTTGGAAGATGATCTCCAAGATCCTAAGCTGGAGGAGGAGGTCGAGAGTGAAGATGAAGGATAAGTAGAAGAAGACCCGTGCGTGTACCCTCGCGCCATCATTGCAAGCATTGGAGTAGTAGAAAATCCCTTCAAACTCAAGAGAGGGGCGTGTATGAGCACTGGAATGAAGGTTCCACGTCACTTCTTAGCTCCAAGGACACCATCCTCGAACATAAAAAACCCTTCCATACTTTAATCCGTAAGCATCAATTTCAGAGGGTGCCCGAGGCAGAGTTGCCCTCTAGTTGGGATATGGATCGTTCTAACAATGCAGGGGGAAGCTCTCAATTTAAAGAAGTGTGAGGGAGTAATTCCAAGAGTTGGGAATCACAGTCTGACACGTTCATGAACTGTATTGAGCACAATACGGAGTTGGTTTGTATTCTCACCTACAAGATTGATGAATTGAAGGAGTTGATTGAGAGGCTTATTAAGGATTCACCACCACCACCGAAGGAGTAATTTGTCATTGGTATTGGCATTCCCTTGGTTTGTTCCAAGCTTGAGGGAGTGTCGCGGTATCACACCATTATCTTTCACATTTTTATTATTTAGTAGAGTCATGTCATGAGTAGAGAAGTTATCATATAGGATGGTTTGTAGTATGGAAATATCTCTACTTTAGTTGGTTATCTATGTATCCCTTGGTGTGAGTTGCCGCTTAATGAGAAGTTTAATCATTTACTTTCTGCACACCATATTTTAGTTTGCAATTTATGATATATGATTGATCTTGTTGTTAGTATTGGTGTCACTTTGGGAGCATCAAGTTAATCTATTTGGTTTTGGCAAACTTAGCATTGGTCAGTAGCAACAATACTTTGAGACTTAAGTAGAAAAGAGGGACATGCATGTAGATACATTATTTCATTATCTTTCTTTCTTGTTGGCTCATAAGCTTAGTATTCTCAAGTTAAGATCGTTTGTACTTCCAAGAAAGATTGCATGATTGTTTTCTATCACATGTTTATTTGCTTGTTTCCATCAACTCTTATGCCTGCTACCTAGCCTTGCTAGCCAAAAACATGTACTGAGAGGGAATGCTTCTCGTGCATCCAAACCTTGAGCCAAAAACCATGCCATCTGTGTCCACCATATCTACCTATATATGGTATTTAACCGCCACTCCAGGTAAATTGCTTGTGTGCTACCTTTAAAACCTTCAAAATTATACTTGTAAGCGCTCGTTGTGGTCACACAGATCTTGGTGCTCCGAGAGGAGTTTCTGGAATAGCCTTTCCCGGGTTACAGTGCAAACCTAGAAACAAGAAATATTAGTGAGGTTATAAAGATCACGCCGAGTAATCCTAACTCCGTTGAGTGTCAACTATTCAATCCGAATCTCGGGGACTGGGTGGATATGTGGTTATCTTGGAATCCCAGAATTATCTACTCGGCGTATTGTGAAAGGATTTAGAAAAGTTGAGGAAGGCAAAGTACTTACCCGGGATGTTGTCTCGGCATCTCTGGCCGCACTCCTCGGGGCTTGCATCTTCTGCGCAAGTGTGCCGGGGCCTGATGAAGCCAGCTGGCACTTCACCGGCATCTGCATCGTCCCAGTCCAGGCAGTAGTGCTCCAGGGAGCCCAAACTCTTCCTACTTAGAGTGCCGAATATAACTCACACTGGCAATTCCGGCTTCCAGATCCATCGAGGCGGTGCCCATTCCTAGGTGCGCAATGACTTGCCTCTCGGGGTTGATCTGTATCCCGGCGGCAGAGGCTTTCTTTGGCACGGAATTAGGCGGCTCCGCTGTTGGCCCCTTCCCGGTATCCGGTGCCAGGCGCTTCTTTTGTTTCGGCGCTGGGGCCTGTTCGGCTGCGGAGGAGTTAGTGTCAAATGGGCCGGTGGTGGCTATTGTGCCGGTGACGGCGGTGTCGGCTGCTGCTACTGCGGTGGTTGCTGCTATGTTGGTTGTTGTTCTAGTGGGGCTTGTTGCTGTTGCCGCGAAGATTGTTGTTGCTGCTGTTGTTGGGTTTGCTCCGGAGCTTCCGGAGTCTTGGATATTTCTACCTAGATGTCCATGTCACGTGCACCGAGGTCTTCATCCATGTCGGAAGCCGACATCTCGGGCATGTCCATCGGCTCAACGTCCGGAGTATCCTGCCCCCCTCCGACATCAGCGTCGGGTCCCGGCAATATGATCACTGAAGGTTGTGCCGGAGGAGGGTTCGTCCCGGAGGAACTCTGACCTCCGATGTCGCCTTAGACCGAGGTTGGCTGTGTTGGCAACATCGAGAACATGGAGGGCGCACTCTGGGCGATCTCCATATGTGCACTGCAGAGGAAAAGGAAAAATGAATAAACTCGGATGGAGGAAAAAAGAGTAGAAAGTGCAAAGGAGAATATCTCGGAGAAATCCCTTACACGACCGAAGTTGGCCTAACTTTGTGCGGCTTTAGCTGCAGCCTTCTTCTTAATCTTCTTGGGCACGGGATCCGACGGCTTGGTCTCGGCTCGCTTCCTGGTCTCGTAAGGACTCGCCATTGCAACCGGCAGCACATCCCGGACCTGCTCGTCTGGGTCAGCTAATGCTGACGACAGGGAAACACGTAAGCGAGCAGGGAAGGATCTAGTACCTTAAAATGCGAACATCGTCGTCATCGTCCTCATCCTCGTACCAATCCTTGATTGAATCCGAGACACGAGACTTACCGGCACCTGCCGCTATGTCGGCATCCGGGATTGGCAAGTTGTCCTCGTCGTCCAGGTCCTCAGTGTCATGAGCGACACGATCTTGGCCCCATTTGGCGGAGGGGATTGAGCCACCCTCAGTCTTTTGGCACTTGAATCTCTGCAAAAGTGCAAAGCAAGGCATAAATACATGGAAAGGGATAAAGTGAATTGTGCCGACATAGAGTTATCTCGGTCGGATCCGGGATAAATACCGCATGCGCCTGGCAAATCCTGGTGTAGGGCTCAAGACCCCACTCCCAGTCATCTGTTAGCTGAGTCCGGGCTATGGCCTTCACGCGCCTCTGGACTTGCGCCTTGGTGAGATCAATGGTTGAAATCCAAGTTGGGTCTCGAGATCCGCTCATGTGGCAGATCTTATCTATCCGGCGTTGAAGCGGCAGAACTCGGCAGATGATGAAGGTGGCGAGCAGGTCGTCCACCGTAAACCCGTCCTCCTTGAGAGTTAGCAGAACTTGGTGGATCTGGTTGACCTCGGGCATGGTATCCCGGGGGTTGTGCTTCCAGTTCATCATCGCCATCGGGGCATCGATATTGAATCTCGGCAACCGGATTAGATCTATCTTGTTGGAGGTTTTGATATAAAAGAAGGAGCGGAGCCACTTGCGGCATGACTGCAGACCCCGAATTCTGGGAAATGCGGAGTTCCGCCTGGGGATGACTGTGGCAGCGCCGCACTGCGTCATCTGTTTTGGGGCACCCTGGTTCTCCGGGTGCGGGATTACCTGCTTCCGAAACTGGAAGTACTTGCTCCACATGTTTATGGTGGGCCAAAGACCGAGATAGCCCTCGGAGAAAGAAAAGAAAGAGGAAAGTGTGGTGATGGCGTTCGCGGGAGATGATGGGGTTGGAGTCCGAACCTATCGAAGAACTTGTGCATAAAATCGCTCAGAGGGAGACCTAACCCTCACTCAAAGTGAGCAAGGAAGACTACATACTCACCGGTCTTGGGCTCGGGGAAGATCTCCTCGCAGGGAAGCGGCATGCGACCCCTTCCGGGATCCGGCGGGTGTCGCGCAGCCACGTGATCTCGGACTGCGTCACCTGGGATCCCTCCCAAGCGGTACGCGTGAAATCCTCGAATACCTCATCCTCCTTCTCGACGACGAAGAGCTCATGGGAGGCCATGGCGATGAAGGGCGAAGTTGGCGTTTCCGGAAGATCCATTTTCGGCGGGGAAGAACTTCACCGCGGTTGCTCCACTCCGGTGACGGAATAACACGGAGAGGGAGAATGCATGGTGGCGGTGGAGAAGATGAGATCTACTGCAGTGCAGAGCGGGGTGCTATGCGTGCTCTAGAGAATAGAGAGGGAGTGTGGGGCGAATGTGGAGGAAGAGAGCTTCGTTTGGCCCCCGTCCGGTATGTATATTGCCTGGAGGTGAAACGGCGTGGGATCGTGCGTGTGCGGTTTTTGGTAACGGCAGAGATTAACTGCGCCCACGATGCTAGACGGTGTGGTAACTGCTACGTAGTGGCGCAGTAAATCCCGGCGGATCCACTCGAGAGCCTGGGAAAATTTGACACCGCGTGTGTCCCGCGGGCAGGCGTGGCGTGCGCAGAATAACTGCACTATCATGCGCGAGAACCAAGGCACCGGGAGGCTGCTTTTCTGCCGCGTGGCGTGGCCACAATGCAGATGAAACGAGGAGGCTCCTCCAATCTCGCAGCAGTTGAATCAAAACCAAGAGGAAATTTTGGCTAAGTGTTCAGTCTCGGAACAAGTGGGACTTGACATAAGGTATGACGGTGATTGGGCAAAAAGCCTTGGCACTAATCGTGGATCAGTTCCGAGACAAAAGGTGGAACCATCATAAGTGGTATGTCGGTTAATCAGCACATGGTTATTATTTGGAAAGCCGTCGTGGCCTATCACCCGAGTATGCTGGACCACGCCAGCTTCGGGGACTAATGTCGGGGGGCTACCCCCGGGTAGGGTCTTGGTAGGTGTGAAATGGTGCCCAATGAGTGGACTAGGTCGAGGTTGACCGACATAGTGCCCTACCGGCATATGGTGACTGACATAAGGTTATGTAGGAATGTGCTTGGTTGTGTTTTATCTTGCAGGAAAGAGTTAGACCGGCTTATCCGAGTTACCCTAGGAGAAGCCGGGATAGCTGAAGAACTTGTGATCCCGGACGAGAGTCAATGGATCAGGTGAATCCCAGATATCACGAAGGCGTAGAGGCGTGCGGTTCAACTTACTAGGCGAGCACGTACCGGCTGACACGGAGCGTACATGGGAGCAGTGTAGAGGTATGGGCAAGGCCACGTCGTGTCTCTGACAGAGGGGACACAGCAGACAGTACGTGACGGAGGTTGTACTTTTGGCTCCGTGTCGGACGGCGTGCGCTGCGCCACAGTACCCTTCGCCTAACCACTGTACCATGTGTCTCTGGCCACCAGTATATAAGGTGGCCTTGCCCTCATGCGCGAGGGACAACAACGACGACGGACATTAGAATCTCACTTGTTAGCTCCATCTTTTTCCTCTAGCTAGGAGAGTTCGAGGAGCAAGCTTGTAACCTGGTTTCCCACAGATATAGAGGCAGACAAGCAAGAGTAGGGGTCTTACCTCCTCATGAGGGTTCTGAACCTGGGTACATCGTGTGTGCTTTGTGTTTCCCGTGTGTGCTTCTTAGCGCACTATCCCTCTCCGGATACCAACAACGTCCATCGGTCCCTAACTTAAGCAATCCCATGGTATCTACCGTGACACCACCACGACAGTCCCCTTGGATGTATCTAAGAACGCGGGGATTTCATCCTTCACATTTAAAAAGGAGACGATCTAATTACTAACTTCCCCTTAGCGCATGCAGTGCACACGAGATCATCAGGATTCAAAAAGTTCTTCACATGAACATTATGACCATTCGAGTTGTAAATTATATTCATCATCATACTCTGCCAGAGTGGAGGGGCAATAAATAAGGGCTCTACCATGGCCACTGTCAAATGCATCGAGGCGGGGGCGCCACGTGCTCTACCATAGGCACCTATGGAGGTTTTTCCATGGGAGCCGATGGCGCCTCCCCCTGAATATACCATCGTAGCCAATGGTGCCTCCCCCGACCAATGCAGATACCCCAAAACTTGTAGCACCACAAAATTTCACTCTATACTCTCATGCGAGCGAACATTGTTTTTGTTCTAGCCAACGACTATATGAAAGTGTGCCAAAAGTGTGAAAACACTATATTATGGCGTCTACTCATTTTGCAAAGTATCGCAGAGATAAAATTTAAAGAAGGGCAACGCCCATACATACACGTCAGGAGTAGTGCTGGTAGGACCAGCTGGGTCCTCAAGTTATAGTCCACTCGAGTCGTTTCGGCTCGAGGACGGTTCCACATCAGATGTTCAAGTAGAGTGGTACTGGTGTGGACCAGTTGGGTCCACAAGCCTATTGCTCACGAGAGTCGCTTGGACTCAACCGAGGACGATTTCCACTTTCGATGTTCACGTAGGATAGTAGGTCGTGACTGGCTGGCTTGGTGATCTCCAGGTGATGATTTCGGCCATCAACAATATATGCAAGTGTTTCAAGATTACAACAGGCAATCCGGTTACATCGGGTAATTTGATTACATCAGATAATCTATTGCATATTGCGATGATGATACAAATTTATTTATTAACATGTTGTTCCAATATTTAAAGCATGCTAACAATTATTTCAGAGCGATTAAAAGTAATTAGACAATTAATTCTAGCAATGAGGACCTGTGCTACGAGCATGATAATGACGGAAAACATGTTAAGCACATGATAAACATGAAAAAAATATCCCTAAAAAGACTTCCCAGATCATTTCAAGGCTAAACATGCAATTTTAGCAAAAAAAAATCCATGGGTTTAGACGCGAAATAATTCAGCACGAATTTAAATTGCGTGAAAACTGGAAAATCTGATAGCTAAAATGCAAATTTAGGTTCACACAACCGCTTTAGGTCCGCTCCGAACGACAGCAGGCCAAAACTGAGCCGAAAAACCGAGCTGAAACCCATCTGCTGTCATCAACCACTTATTATTATTATTATTATTATTATTATTATTATTAGGCGGCCATGTAAATGGACCATATTCCGCCCAATAGATAGCCTCACTTGTTGGGCTAGCCAGGAGCGCCTATCCCAAGTCGGTCCATCTGGGACTGTTGCTAGGGTTCCTGGCGCAGGTGGTGGCGCCGTTCTAGCTTGGCGTGTCGGCGACCAGCAGGATCGAGGCAATCTTTCCGCCGGAGGAGCACAACAAAGCATTGCGAGGAGGCACGAACATGCGGTGGTGGTGGGTGCTCAGGCCGTTGGGACCGAGTTTGGTGTTGCCTCGAGCTCGGGCGGAGCTCGCGGCGGCGGCGGAGTGTTGAGCGAGGCAGCGCACTCGGCCGTGGTACCTATGGTGCGGCCACGCCGTCGGCCAGCAGGGTCGTGTCACATGCGGGGCGGCACACAGTTGTGGTCACCATCAGTGCGACGTAAACAACCACGCGAGTATGGGGCAACCATGACGCGTTTAGGAGAACCATGTCGGCACAAGCGCGATCATCTAAACCTTGAGCTTGTACGAAAGTACAACGACATGTGGCGTGGTGGCTCGGCCGACCTAGGCAACACATGACGAGCGGATCTACAGCAGCCGACGACGTATTTTACGTCGACACCGAAAAACGACTCGGATGTCAATTGTCATCGTCCGTTCATCTAGAACTGAGACGGCGCATGACACAACTGGTGCCTCGCGACGGTACCGTGATCATCCGGATCACGTTCGTGTACCAACTCCCTACAGTGTAGTCAACAAGCCCCTCATGGATCTGAGAATATCGACATTGGTCAGCGACAATGAGTCAACTCGGTTCTCGGCAGTGTACCTTGGAGCAAAAAAAAACTAGGGTACCTTGGAGCAATGTACCTTGGAGCATCGGCTAAATCAGCAGTTTAGTCCTTCTCCTACGTCCATAGCCTCTAGAGTTTCCGGGTTTGACACACCCTCGAACACAACAGCCGATGCTCCAAGGTACCCCACTGCCATCTGCAGCCCTAGCAACCACCGCAATAGATCCCACGTTTGCGTTCTTCCCAACACCCGCAACGACATTTAACTTGGCGACCCCTGGTGCTGACGGGATCCACGGTATGCTACATTTGGGGTTGAGACTGGGTTCTCCGATCCTCATTCCTGAGGCCTCTTGTTTCCAAATCGTTAATTCTTCACGAAGAAGTGAGTACTCAGAGCATGAGCAGTGGGGGCAGTGGTAGGAGTCGCTCCTGAGGCATCCAACTCGGTATGGAGAGAAAAGGCAGCCGGTTAATTTTCTCCGTCACAACGCAAAAAACTGAGACCACACCATAGTGGACCCCGCAATTATCAGCTTTCGCTAATAGTTTCTCTCTTCCTCTCTCCATTTTTCCGACGAAGAGGCAGCCTCCTCAGAAGATCCCCTGACAGCTGCAGGGCATCATCCGAACCAAAAAAACTCTATCCAAACCTAGTTGGCCTGCAGGGCAGCACCCCTAGGGCTATGCGTTGTGCATGCCCTTAGAGCATGAGCAGTGGGGGCAGTGGTAGGAGTCGCTCCTGAGGCGTCCAACTCGGTATGGAGAGAAAAGGCAGCCGGTTAATTTTCTCCGCCACAACGCAAAAAACTGAGACACTGGTAGAAAATAGGCCTACAGTCCCAGTTCGCCAGGACCATTAATCCCGTCCGGGCAACCGGGACTAGCTATGCGCGACTAAATGCCCCCCCTATAGTCCCGCCACTTACGGACCGGGACTAAAAGCCCGTCCACGTGGGCGCTAGGGGTCCGTTGCGGCGGAGGACCTTTAGTCCCGGTTCTTGTGGTTAACCGGGACTGAAAACCTGCGCAGGTTTAGGGTTTTAGGCCCCCTAAACCTGTTTCCTTTTTAATTTGTTTTGTTTTAATTTCAGTACACATATTCATGCATATATATATATATGAAATATCAAACAAGGAGAATTCAATAGGAATATATAATATATATTCAATATCGGGTGACCATATATACAACCTCGAACAAGTTTCCATATTACACAATTAAGATGGACGAGCATACACAAATTCGCACAAGTTTCAAAGTACTTAGGGCTTATACATGCGTATAAAAGTCATCGTCGGTGGACGCATGGAACTCTCCTTTCTTCTGGATGACATGCCTAAGGAAAAATCCTGCTATTTCCTCTTGAATTGGTCGGAAGCGAGCTTCTGGAGTAAGCGCCCTCCGCAAGTTATTGAGACCCTTCCGCGTTTCCTCGTCCTTCTTCCTCTCAGATATTTCTTTCCGTATGTTCTCACAGACATAGTATCCACATAGACCGGTCCCCGGTGGCTGCTTATCCACACCTTTGACCACATTTTTAAATTTTAGCGCATCTTTGAATTCACCGACATGTTGAAGTGAGAGCCGTCTCCAAACTCTACAATGCAAATAAAATTAAATGAACAAGGGAGTTATTAGCTTAGAAAATGAGCAAAAGAGACCGATCGATATAGAGCGCAAATGATTGAAAAATAATTACTTTTGCATCATTTTTCTCATGTCGACCCAAAGATCTGTATTTGAATTCATAGAGTCAATGATGAAAACTATGGACTTGTGAAGATCAATTTTTAGCAGAATCCAGTGGTACCTGCGGACATATTAGATGCAGAGTCATGCATAATTTATCGATTGGACATACCATGCATGGAGTAAACAAAAGAGAATGGGAACATGAGAGAAACACTCACCCAAAATGGTAAGGAAATAGAATATATCTTTTGGATTCATGCTTTTTAAAAAAATTGTACAAGTCTTTCTCCACGTCTATGGGGTGACGTTCTAACATAGTTCCATTAATGATTTGTGGGTCAATGAACCCAACATCATGGATGAGTCTTACTTTGCATTCCCAAATCTTCAATCTGCATAATAGCGTACGGAACAATATAGTTAGGACAATATATATATATATAGTGTAGGCAATGAAGAACGAGATGAGGTAGAAATAAATCACTTACAGAACGTAGCAACTCAGGATAGATTTGTCGAGCTCACGCATATTGAACAGCTGGAACAATTCACTCAACTCAACTGTTACAGAGTACTTTTTGGTGTGATGTTCCTCTGTATAATCCACATACACATATTCTTTGTCGGTAAATGTTATGAAATCTTTGTACCAACGTAGCAGACTTTGCATTAGTGGTGGTAGATCCTTTTCCTTCGCAGGCTCGACGAGAGGCCCTTTCTTCACATATTTTAATGCTACATCAGCCACTGGCATATCGTCCATGTCTAAAAAGACACGAAGAGACATACCGGCCTCAGACGCATTTTGCATGGCAGTAGCTACAGTCAATCCCATTGCTGTCACAGCATTTATGACCTCGGGGTCCTGTTCCGGAGCGGCTTTCACTATGAGGGGGGATATCGATTTTTTACTCTGCATCCCGAGCTGGGCAACTTGTTTCCCGCTTTGTATCATTTTTGCTTTTTTTTTTTCTCCTCCTCCAATATTCCTGCTTGCTTACGAAGTTCAATATCATAGTCTTTAGGCAAATTCTTCACGGATTGGGACACTGTCGATAAAAAATCCGTAGCCCAATAGTCTACAATCGGAGGGAATACTTCCTTGGGCTCAGGCTCCTTTAGCGCCTTCAGTTTGCCCTTCCATTTCTCAACGTCAGCCTTCACGACCAATTTGGTTTCAGCATCACTAAGTTCCCAAGGCCTTGGGGTGAGAGGCTTCAGTGATGGCTCCGGTACCCGTGTGGTCTTAGGTACATAAGGGTCCGGGTTAATAGACCAAGAGCGGGTTCCCTTGCTGGCCGCCTGCTTCTGTTTCTTCGCTGGAGGAGGAATGGGGGGCGACGTCTGCTTATCCTCCGGAGGAGGAATGGGGGCGACGTCCGCTTATCCTCCGGAGGAGGAATGGGGGGCGACGACGTCTGCTTTTCCTCCGGAGGAGGAATCATGGGCGACGGCTGCTTAACCGCCGGAGGAGGAAGATCGGGGGACGGCGTCGAATGGCGTGAAGGAGGCGTAGGTGAACCAGCACTAGCACCACCACCACCACCATCACCTGCACCATCGTAGGGGGTGGACTTGTTAGCCTTGGTGTCTCGCCTGGAAACACTATGTACTTCTTTTTCCATAGAATGAACTGGCGCTTGACATCTCCAAGTCTTCTCTCCCCTTCGGGTGTAGCTATGTCAATCTCCAGGTCCTCAAACGCTTGGACTATGTCTTCCACCGTTACACGAGCATAGCCATATGGAATGGGGTTGTTGTGATGGAGTGCTCCAGGTGTATAGGGTAAAGCACTGCCGGTAGCCACCTTCATGGAAATGTTCCCCACGGGATAATGCAGATCACATTCTTTCATCTCCTTTACGTCATCCACGGGGTAGTGAGGCTCCGGTGCACGACTCTCGATCATCGGTGCATTAGCACCTGCAGTCGGGGCCTCCGTGGAAGCCACGCTGCTTCTCCGCTGCTGGCTTCCGAGATCCGTTGCATGTTCTTGATGCGGCCCTGCAGCCGACGCTTTTTCTTTCTCAAGTATTCCCGCCACGACCTTCTTCAGGTCAGAAACTTCCATTGCAAGATTCGCCAGTTCATCTGCAGCCCGGTCCGTACCTCTCCTACGGCTTCTGTAACAGTATGGGTCATCCTCCTGGGAAAACCCTACTTTCCACGGCAATCTGCCTTTGCCTCGTATATGTCCTCCGTCTTCAGGATTTCCGAGGGCAACTGTCAGTTGGTCTCTCTCTCTGTTGAACGTGATCTTGCCCTGTTGAGCTTTGGTCATTGCGTCAACAAGTTCTTTTGTGGGAGCAAACTTTTTCTGCCGGTGAACACACTCCCCTGTCTCCGGGTCTAGCGATCCCCCATGCCCGTACCACCACATTTTGGCTCTTTCGTCCCATCCCTCTGTACCTAGACGGATTCCTCTTGCCCTTAGGCCGTCCTCCATTGCCTGCCACTTAGGCGCCGAAACGCGGTATCCTCCTGGCCCCATAACATGATGGTACTGTTTCTTTTTCGCATTAGCCTTATTTTTTGCCGACATTTCCTTGAAATGCTCCGATTTATGTTGCGTCACAAATTCTGTCCAATCATCTCTCAGTTTCTCATATTGTCCAGTGAAAATCGGAGTCTTGCCCTGGCTGACATATTCACGGAACAATTTTTTCTTGAAGTTCCGGAATGCTTCGGCCATCTTCTGAAGAGCGAACTCTTTGACTATCCTCCTCCTCTCACGTCCACCCGGAACGTCCTGACCGAATTCATCTTTTTTGTTGTATTCCGGAGGTAGAATGAAATGTGCAATAAGCTTTCTAAACATAATCTTTTTCGTTCTCTTGTCGACATAACTGAAACCAATACGTGCTTTCTTTGGCTCCTTCCATTCCTGGACGGTGATCGGGACGATGTCTCTAACAATGACTCCGCATTGGTTGATAAACTTTGTGGTGTGCTGTAGGGGCTTGCCGATTTCACTGACTGATTCGATGGTATATATTTTGGAATCTTTCATCGCCTTGGATTTGCCACGCTTTGTCATACTAGATCCGACCGAGGGCTAAAATAAGAAAGAGAGTCGCGCGCGTTAGTCTTTGCAATTGGACCGAGGGCTAAAATAAGACCGAGGGCTAAAATATATACCTCGCCGGAGGTGGTTGTTCTTTGCAATTGGAGATCGTCGTTTGTCGACGGTTGACCTCCGTCATCAATGTCCATTCCTTCACCTCCTTGATCATCGACAATGTCTGTTCCTTCTTCACCTCCTTGATCATCGACAATGTCTGTTCCTCCTTCACCTTCTTGATCCTCAAGGTTCAGATAAGAAGAGATTACATCATCGTCAATGTCTGTTCCTCCTCCGGCTATGATATCTAATATATAACCTTCAGCCACCTGTTCCGCCGTCAGGTCTCTATTGTCTGCCATATGTCACTCCTGCAGACATGCATATAGTAAAAATTAATTAAGTATATAGGAGACTTAGCAAATATTGTCGTAGAAAGAGGGAAAACAGATTGGTAGGGTCGCTCAAATGACTTGGAGAACCCCATAGCTAGGTTGCATTTGCTTTTCTGGTCATTTTGGTATATTATACTTAATATTCTGAATTTATTGAATTAAAACTTACTTTCATTATTTTAATGAATTTAACTCAAATTCAAATATGGTCTGATTTTAAACTTTGTCAAACATGAATGATAATGATATAAACAGATAGCTTACATTTTTGTGAACATTTTGCATATTTTTCCATAATTTTTGGAATTATAAATTAAAAGTTATTTAATTTAGAAGATTTAATTATGTTCTGTAATTCCATATACAGTGGGCCCCACGTGTCATGATGACGTCATTAAAAAAAACTCGTCAACACGTGGCCAGGTGACGTCATGATGACGTCACCCCTGGCGTCACACGGTGGCCGGCGGTGGCAGTTCAGGCTCTCGGGTCTCCGGCGATTCCGACGATTCCGGCCACGGGGGAGGGAACGGAGATGGGGAGGAGGCCACTGTGGTGCTCGCCACGGGGGAGGGGACGGAGATGGGGACGAGGCCACGGCCACTGTTGTCTCGCCGGCGGCGAATCTGGCCGCGGTAGCGAGCGCGAGGGCGGCGCGTTCTCAGTTCGTGGTCGCCGTTCGAGGGCGGCGCGTTCGCGCGTGATTCGTGGTCTCCGTTCGATGGCGTTCGCGCGTTGGATCTAGGGCGACGGCGACGGCCCGCGGGGAACCTACCGGAGAGACGGCGACGGGACGGGGCCGGAGCAGGGTGGAGGCGGTGGAGAGAAGGGCTCGACGACGGCGACGGCGACGGCGATGGAGACGGCGCGGTCCTCTGCGCGGGCGACGGCGACGGGGCAGAAAGACGAGCAGGCGCCGGCGCGAGGGAAGAAGAGGGTTTGTGACTTAGAAAATTTTGGGGCAGGAAGGCATCGCACATATATAGGTCCAGCCTTTAGTCCCGGGTGGTGTCACGAACCGGGACTAAAGGTCCCCTGGGGTACCCTACGCGGGCCTTTAGTCCCGGTTGGTGTCACGAACCGGGACTAAAGGTGAAAATTTTCGCGGCTTTCTCGTTCCCGCGCAGAACGAGCCTTTAGTCCCGGTTCGTGACACCAACCGCGACTAAAGGTGGTTATTCGAATAGAAATAATAGATGCGTGCAACCTTAAAAATACAAATAATATATCAGAAAATTCAGAAAAATAAAACTAATTCTTTTTCCAATCTTAAAAATACAAATAATATATCAGAAAATTCAGAAAAATAGAACTAATTCTTTTTCCAATCTTAAAAATTCCCATAGATAAAAAAGGCAGTACATAATGGCAAGAGTGGATCTAAACCTAAACGGAGAGCATAGATGCATGCATGATCTGATATCTGCTGCTAGTCATACTCCTGCCTAGGCCTACGACATGAGAAAATTCAGAGCCCAGGACTGGGCCTGAGGGTAGCGCAGGCGGGGGTTATCGCCGGCCCTGATGTAGTCCATGACGCTCTGTAGAGTCCGGCCGGACCACCATAGCCGACGACCGGCCTCGTGAAAGTTCCCAGGAGGCAGGCCGTCCTCCTCATACCTGGCGAGCGCCCTCTCACGCCGATTGATGAAGAAGGCATCCCAAGTATGTTGGTTATCGGGATGCCAGCTGGGATCTCTCCGCTGCTCCGGCGTGAGCTCGTGGTAGTAATGGTTCGTGATGGCCGCCCGACGTGCCACACCTTGAGGAAGAGGAGGGACCGGCACTCCTCCGGCGCTCAGCATCCAACCGGCGGGAACACTGTAGCCGGGCGGGCAGGGGTAGTTCGAGGCGGAAAGTGCCTCGGCCTGGTTGAATGTTAGAGTGGGTACGGTAGAAGCCATGAGAGAGTGGTGAGTTTGTATGTGTTTATGCCAATGGTGTGGCAATGCACATATATATAGCGAGAAGAAAACATCCCTTTAGTCCCGGTTGGGGACACCAACCGGGACTAAATGGGTTAGGGTTTCGTTTGGACCAATCAGATAGAATCACACGGATCGTGTGTTTCTTTAAAGCGCTTGTGAGTCGTTGGATCCGGGGTGTGTTTCTTTTGAGCTGTTGTGAGCCGTTCGATCAGGGCTACGGTGTGTTTCTTTCGAGTTGTTGTGAGCCGTGGATGAGGTGGTTTCTTAACCGTTGGATCAAAACCCTAGCACAACACTTTGTGAGCCAGAGGACCCTATATATAGCCCACCTTCATACACCGGTCAGTTCATCGAGCAAATACAAAACATCCGGATTCGCCATCATACGTCCTACCGTGCATTTGGTATGCATATTGCACTGAGTAGCCACGGTAGGGCTGTATGATGGTGATACCGATTGTTTTGTTCTACACCCCCCCTTTAACACATCCATCCATGCTTGGGTCAGTGTTCACTTTGAGCTCGGGTAGTAATGTGCAACTATTTGCTTGGTTGTGTTAGGGTGGCGCGTGGCGCGGGAATTGTGACGCGTGGCGCAGGAGTTGCGACGCGTGGCGCGGTAGTTTGTGACGCGTGGCCAGGAGGGCGCGGTATAAACTGTCGCGCCTCGAGCGCGTCTTCTCCTCTCCACGCACCGTCGCGCTTCCACCATGCCTCCGAGGAGGAACAGCACCACCGGCTTCCGCGGCGTCCGAGCACGGCAGAACGGAATGTTCAGCGCAGATATCCGCTGGGGGGACGACCGCATCCCCCTCGGCACCTTTGCGACGGCGGCGGAGGCAGCCCGCGCCTGGGACGCGGCGGCCTGGCGCCTCAACCGCCCGCGGTCGCTGATGAACTTCAACGACTGCCACACCGTCTGGGAAGCGGAGGCCAGGGCGCCGAAGCCGCAGATCATCACTGCCGCCGACCACCTCCACCTCCGCCACCGCGCGTTTCAGGGCCTAGTCGACGCCAGGGAAGACCGCGTCGTCCGCGAGTATTACCGGAACAACCTGGGGGAGGAGAAGGCCGACGAGGAGCTCTGGCAGACCCGCGCGGGTCAGCGGGCAGAGCGCCGCCTCGAACGCCACCTCGCGTTAGATGCCGCTCGGGAGGCGAGGACGAGGGCGCTGCAGGAGCTTCGTCGGGCCGACCGCGCCGGCGAAGTCTGGGCCTCCGACGATCCGAGGTGGGGGCCTATCTCGGACATACCATCATGCACCTCCGACGACGACGAGGAGGTCACGGACGAGTTCGGCGACGATGATGACCCGGAGGAGGTCACCGACGAGTTCCCCGACGATGACGGCGAGGAGTAGCTAGTGTTCGTCTGTTTTCTCTTTTTAATAAAAGAATTTGCATTCCGGCGACACTGCGGCGCGCTAGCGCGTCTGTTTTCTGTTTTTAGTAAAAGTTTGGTACAATAAATTAATTAGAGATAATATAATTCAAAATGATCCATTAAACATGATCCATTCAACAAAGTTTGGTACAATAAATTATTACACATCAATTCTTCCCTTGTGTCCCCGCTTTCTTACGATTTGGACGTATCCATGGAGCATCCTCATCATTTAACTTAATGCTTGGGTCAGAGTTCACTTTGAAGGGCGGAATTTCACCCAACATATTATAATCTTCTGACATGTCTGTCTTGTCCTCCACTCCCACGATGTTTCTTTTCCCTGAAAGAACAATGTGACGCTTTGGATCATCGCATGATGCACTGATCGTTTTCTTATCTTTCCGTTTCCTCGGTTTGCTACTCATGTCCTTCAAATAGAAAACCTGAGCGACATCTTTGGCTAGGACGAATGGTTCGTCAAGGTAACCAAGATTGTCGAAATCCACCATTGTCATTCCGTATTGCTCGTCCACCTTTACCCCACCTCCTGTTAGCTTGAACCATTTGCACCGGAACAAAGGGACCTTAAAATAGGGTCCATAGTCAAGTTCCCATATCTCCTCTATGTAACCATAATATGTGACCTTTTGCCCAATCTCGGTTGCTGCATCAAAGCGGACACCACTGTTTTGGTTGGTGCTCTTTTTATCTTGGGAGATCGTGTAAAATGTATTCCCATTAATCTCGTACCCTTGGAAAGTCGTGATAGTCGAAGATGGTGTCTTGGCCAACATGTACAACTGATCTTCAACATCATTGTCATTCATTAAATGTTTTCGCAACCAACTGCCGAAAGTCTCCATGTGGGCCTTTCTAATCCATGATTCAGGCTTCCCCGGGTTGTTCGAGCGTAAAATATTCTTGTGTTGCTCGAAGTACGGAGCCACCAAGCTCGAATTTTGCAGAACTGTGTAGTGTGCTTCAGTCATAGAATGACCGTCCATACATATCGTTGATTTCCTTCCGATCGTGCCTCTTCCACTTAGTCTCCCCTCGTGCCGCGATTGAGGAATACCAATCGGCTTAAGGTCAGGAACATAGTCAATACAGAACTCAATTACCTCCTCATTTCCATAGCCCTTTACGATGCTTCCTTCTGGCCTAGCACGATTACGAACATATTTCTTTAATACTCCCATAAACCTCTCGAAGGGGAACATATTGTGTAGAAATACAGGACCGAGAATGGAAATCTCTTCGACTAGGTGGACCAGGAGGTGCGTCATAATATCGAAGAAGGATGGTGGAAACAGCAACTCAAAACTGACAAGACATTGGACCACATCGTTCTGTAACCGTGGTAGATCTTCTGGACTGATTACCTTCTGAGAGATTGCATTGAGGAATGCACACAGCTTCACAATGGCTACTCGAACATTTTCCTGTAGGAGGCCCCTCAAAGCAATCGGAAGCAATTGCGTCATAATCACGTGGCAGTCGTGATACTTCAGGTTTTGGAACTTTTTGTCCGCCATGTTTATTATTCCCTTTATATTCGACGAGAAGCCAGACGGGACCTTCATACTGCTCAGGCATTCAAAAAAAATGACCTTCTCTTCTTTCGTAAGAGCATAGCTGGCACGACCTTGAAACCATTCCGGATGCCGGTCATCTGGGTCTTTCAAAAGTTGTTGATCCCGCCGTGCTTCCTTTGTATCCTTTGTCTTCCCATACACGCCCAAGAAGCTTAGCAGGTTCACGCAAACATTCTTCGTAACATGCATCACGTCGATTGCAGAGCGGACATCTAGAACTTTCCAATACTGTAGCTCCCAAAATATCGATTTCTTTTTCCACATGGGTACGTGCCCGTCAACTCCCTGCGGAACTGATTGTCCGCCAGGACCCTTTCCAAAGATGACATTCAAATCCTTGACCATATCAAATATCTCAGCTCCAGTACGTTCCGCAGGCTTCGGCCGGTGATCTGCCTTGCCGTTGAAATGCTTGCCTTTCTTTCTTACGTTATGATTTCGGGGAAGAAATCGACGATGACCCAGGTACACGTTCTTCCTACAGTTATCCAAAAATACACTTTCAGTCTCATGTAAGCAGTGCGTGCATGCTTTGTATCCCTTATTTGACTGTCCAGAAAGGTTACTGAGAGCAGGCCAATTGTTGATGGTTACAAAAAGCAACGCTCGTAGGTTAAATTCCTCTTCTTTGTGCTCATCCCACACAGGTACACCAGGTTTGCCCCACAATTGTAAAAGTTCATCAACTAATGGCCTTAGGTACACATCGATGTCGTTGCCGGGTTGCTTCGGACCTTGGATGAGCACTGGCATCATAATGAACTCCCGCTTCATGCACAACCAAGGAGGAAGGTTGTAGATGCATAGAGTCACGGGCCAGGTGCTATGGCTGGAGCTCTGCTCGCCAAAAGGATTCATGCCATCAGTACTTAGACCAAATCTTATGTTCCTTGCGTCAGCTGCAAAATCTTTGAACTCTCTGTCGATCTTTCTCCATTGCGTTCCATCAGCGGGGTGTCTCAACTCCCCGTCGGACTTACGGTCCTCTTTGTGCCATCGCAACAACTTGGCATGATCTTTGTTCCTGAACAGGCGTTTCAACCGAGGTATTATAGGAGCATACCACATCACCTTGGCGGGAACCCTCTTCCTGGGTTTCTCGCCCTCAACATCGTCACCAGGGTCATCGCCTCTGATCTTATAACACAATGCAGTGCATACAGGGCATTCATTCAAATCCTCGTATGCACCGCGGTAGAGGACGCAGTCGTTAATGCATGCATGTATCTTCAGAATCTCTAAACCTAGAGGGCACACAAACTTCTTTGCTTCGTACGTACTGGTGGGCAACTCGTTATTCTTCGGAAACATATTCTTCAACATTTTCAGCAAATTTTCAAATGATGAGTCAGCTACACCTTCCCGTGCCTTCCATTTCAGCAAATCCAGTGTGCAGCCCAGCTTTTTCAGACTATTGTCGCATCCTGGGTACAGTGACTTCGTGTGATCCTCTAACATGCGATCCAAATTCTCCCTCTCCTTGTCAGTTTCGCAGCGTCTCCGTGCATCAGCAATGGTCCGACCAAGATCATCAGCGGGCTCATCATGTGCCTCTTCTTCACCTTCACCAAACCCTTCCCCACCTTCAGCATCATCCTCCATGAAAGTATCACCGAAAAGGTCATGATAGTTGAAATCAATATCATCCTCTTCTTCATCTTCTTCCATTCTAACCCCTCTTTCTCCATGCTTGGTCCAACAATTATAGCTTGGCATGAAACCGTGCCGAAGCAGGTGCATGTGAACGACTCTTGAGGAGGAGTGACCCTTCTCATTCTTACATTCAGCATATGGACACATAATAAAACCTCGCTGTTTGTTCGCATTTGCCACTACGAGGAAATCTTTCAAACCCGTAGTGAACTCACCGGAGAGTCGGTTACCGTACATCCATTGCCGATTCATCTGCATTATTATTATATAAAGTATATAATTAACCATCATGCATCTGTTAAACTAACTAGCTATCTGGAAATAATACAAATCATGAAAGATTCAAGTTGCTAACCGCGATCACGGAGGTAAAATAAATGAAAACGCTCAAGTGTGTTTCATGCTATGGGGCATTTCATCGAACACCTTGTGTGCATAGTAGGAACCAAAAGCATACCCACCACCCCCTTGTGAATATTGTGAGCAAATGTGGCCAAGTGCAGCGAGGTGAGTCCTATATATAGGGATGGGCCTTTAGTCCCGGTTCACCTGGACAACCGTGGCTAAAGGCCGTGGGGCCGGCCCGAGGACCTATTAGTCCCCGTTGGTCTGGCCAACCGGGACTAAATCCCCTCCCCTCCGCCAGCTGTGGGCCGAGCGCGCTGGGCCCAGACTATTGGTCGCGGGTCTCGTCCCGAACCGTGACTAAAGACCCCTATGGTCGCGGGTCCATTATTTTGGGGACTAATGGGGGCGTACCGAAGGCCTATTTTCTACCAGTGAGACCACACCATAGTGGACCCCGCAATTATCAGCTCTCGCTAATAGTTTCTCTCTTCCTCTCTCCATTTTTCCGACGAAGAGGCAGCCTCCTGCAGAAGATCCCCTGACAGCTACAGGGCATCACCCGAACCCAAAAAAAATCTATCCAAACCTAGTTGGCCGCAGCACCCCTAGGCTATGCGTTGTGAACTTGTGATGCCCTCTTAGGGCTTTGGAATATGCACTCATGGATGGCCTTGCGTCTGCTGCCCAGCCAGAGTTGAGTCAGCAGTATTAAAACTGAGCCTGCACTTCGTACTGCCCATGGACTGGTGTAGGCCATGCGAATCTTACTTTCCAGCCATCTGCCTGTGCGCCCACTCTGGCCGAAAGCGCTCGCGAAGCTGTTGTCGGCCTTCCAAGCCCATGAACATTCAGGACTCGCCCAGTCTACCCTCCCACCCTCATTTTATCTAGTTCCTGTCTGAAACGCGGGAAAACATAACAATTTTGAGGGTAGGATGCCTATAAGAAAAACTACTATGGCGCTGTTTGGAACAATGAAAAAAAATCATAGATTCCTTTGAAATTCCTATGGAATAAGCTGCTTACTTTATAGGAGTTTGCCTGCAGGAAAACTACTCCTTCAGACTTGATTGTCGCCGGCCGTATACAAATTCCAACTGCCTTGCAAGGGTACTGCGAATCCAAACCTGTTTGTTTTTAGATCTTCTACCAACCGGGCTTCAACCCCTTTTCATTTCAAAAGATCCAACTTCTCATTTCTGCTTCGGTCCTTCCCCTTTGGCCTCCTCGACCAATCACATCGCTCGAAACACTCTTCGTATAAACGTATAATACTAGTAGCACCGAGCCGTAGGAGCCGTAGGCTTAGCCGATGAGCCGCTAGCCGACCAAATATTAGATGCGAAAATAATGAGACGGGGAGGATTCGAACTCGGGACATACAGTTTGCCGCACACGCGTGGAAGCCACTAGCACTGCTAAACCTACGTGTCAATCTAGTCGCGGAAGGGTAGATATCCTGCCCTACGCGCCCCTGTGGCCCACGGGCAAACCCTATTCCGCGTGGCACACGCTCGTCTGTGGCCCACGGCCCACACGTGGTCAGCGCAACCCTAAAACGAGCCGCCGCGCTCCTTTAATACCACCGCCCGCTCCTTTAATACCACCGCCCGCTCCTCGTCTTCCACCTCTGCCACTCGCCCACTCCACTGTCTCCTCTTCTTCCCTCCACCCACCACCGCACACAGCTAGCCGCCGCCGCCGCACTATGGCCGGAGGATCCCGCCGCCAGTCCCCATCGCCGGCCCGCAGCGGCATCCGATTGGGAGCGGGGCACATCGGCTCCTCCTCCCAGGCCGGGAGCTCCCGCCGTCGTTCCCCTCCACGGATCCGCAGCGCCGGCTCCTCCTCGCGCGCCGGTTGCTCCTCGGGTGGCGGCGCCGACATCCCACTTCTTACTCCGCCGAAGAAGTACCTCGGCGTGCGCCAGCGGAAGACGGGGTGGGCGGCCGAGATCACCGACCGGGTCAACCACAAACGCCTGTGGATCGGCACCTACCCGACGGCGAGGCAGGCGGCGAGAGCCTACGACAACGAGACGAGGCGTCTCCACGGCCCGACGGCGCGGGTGAACTTCCCCGAAGGCTTCCCCGACGACGACAAGCCGGAGCTGGGGCCGGTGGATCTCCGCGTGGCCACCCCACGCGAATATCGCGAGGACGGCAAGGCGATGGAGCTCCTCCAGGCGCAGAGGTCCGACAAGGCCTGGATGGAGACCGTGCTGGTAAAGTGCCCGGGCTTCGTCGACGAACAGCGCGCCGAGCTGGAGGCGATTGAGAAGAAGCGCCGCCGTGGGCCGCCGCAGGTCGTGAAGGAGGAGCCGCAGGTCGTGAAGGAGGAGCCGCAGGTCGTGAAGGAGGAGCCGTCGTGGATGCGCTACGTCGTCGGGCCACCTTATGTCGACCTCGTCAGCGAGAGCGAGGAGGACGACGAGGTCGACTGGAGCACGCTGGAGGCGGAGTGCACCGACGACAGCGACTAGTACTCTGTGTCATCACTTAGGTTTAGCGCGTGCGCTGTGTCGTGTCAGTCGCTGTGTGCGTTGTGTCCGGTGTGTGTCGTGTCACAGAGTGCGCAGTTATGTAAATTAGGTGGTAGTTTTAATTAAGTGGTCGTGTTCGTGTCGTGTTATGTCGACGTGCCTATGTGTTTAATAAAATGTGTGTTTCAAATGTTTTAAGATTTCAAATATGCTTGTAGACCACTACATAAAATGATAGATCATGTAGAATCAGGTCAAGCTCCGGCACAACAGAAGGCGTTTCCGGTCTGGCTGCCGGCTCCAACCGATCAAGACCGGTTCCAGTACCGGTCTAACAGACTTGAAAACCAACCAGCGCAGAGAAAACCTCAACAGCCATTTTTTTAAGTTTTCAACGGTCATATTTCAGATTCTCCGCTTAAAAAATGAGATTTGCGCGAAGGTTGTGAATAAGAGTTTAATTTATAACATGTGTCCATTAATTAAAAAAAAACAAGTATTCATATATTGCAAACGCAAACAAAAATACTTACTTCCAACATAATTAACTTCTCTTACATAGGACTGACAAAATTTAAATAGCAAATAATACTAATAAATGGAAACGATTTGACCTTATCCAAACCGCCGGCCTGCCCCACCCCGTATGTTTACACTGTCTTCATAGGTAAGTTCCGATATTTTAACCCCATTTCATCATAGCATTAAAAATATTTTAAAATCTTTTAAAAAATGTGAAACAGTGGCATTATATCCATGTTTGTTAATGATATCATGTGTGCAAATTTTGAAATTAATTTGGAGACAAGACGGTCTTTCCCTAAGAAGTTTAATTTTACGATCATCTCTAAATTACCTCAAATTTGTTGTACATTGTGTCTAACGTGTACAAACAGAAATACCAAAGAATAAATGAAAACCAAAAGCATTATATACATTTTAAATCCTTACAAAATATGCAAAACATTAGCATTTTATCCATGTTTGTTAATGACATCATGTATAAAATTGTGGGTCCACGTGCTCGTAAGGTGGCAGACCTAGATGGCGAAGAGTGGTACATGCGTGTACACAATCCTGAAGGTGATGAATGTAGATCTATATGGGCATAACAACTATTGCATATGGGTCCACAAACCTGTAGGTGATGGATGCAATGCTATAAGGGCGTGGCAACTGTTGCACGTGGGTCCACGTGACCGAACTGTAGTGGCGGCAGACCTAGATTGGTAAGAGTTCTACCACCACCACCTTTCGGGCACGTGGACCACTTGCAGCAGTCGCTATGTTCATGCGGGTCCACAACCCTGGAGGCGATGGATTCAAAGCTATATGAGCATAGCAACTGTTACATATGGCCCACGTGGGCCATAGCAATTGTTGCATGCGGGTCCACGTGTTTAAGAGGTATCGGTGGCAGTCCTAGATAGCTAAGAGCGGTACATGACGGTCCACAACCCTGAAGGTGATTAATTCACAACATGCAATGATAGACCAATAGGAAATGTAATTAAATAATTTTAACAAAATGCAACGTAAACAATGGACATGCAACCCGAAAAAATAATACACAATAAGCATGACTATATATACATGGTATGTAACATGTAGGAAACTTATATAGCAAAGAATAACATGAAATTATAAGTTTACACTGCCCCTTCTACGGTAAACTTCGGTCTTATCATCTTGGTTTCCGTTAGACGCTATAAATTGTAGAAAGTTCAAACAACTGTAGAACCTTCAAATTCTCTATACATATGTGTAGGTGATCATGTTTGCAAAATTTCAGATGATTTGGATGAGGTTGAAAAAATCACCTTTCTAGAAAAACTGGTTTAAGTGAGACCAGACGGTCTTTCACTAGGAATTTGATTTTTTTTCGATCGTATCTAAATATCTTCTAATTTTTTATACATGGTTTGTAACATGTAGGAATCTTATATAGCAAATAATAGCATGAAATTATAAGTTTACACTGCCCCTTCTACGGTAAACTTCGGTGTTATCATCTTGGTTTCCGTGAGACGCTATAAATTGTAGAAAGTTCAAACAACTATAGAGCATTCAAATTCTATATATATGTGTGTAGGTGATCATGTTTGCAAAATTTCAGATGATTTGGATGAGGTTGAAAAAATCACCTTTCTAGAAAAACTGGTTTAAGTGAGACCAGACGGTCTTTCACTAGGAATTTGATTTTTTTTCGATCGTATCTAAATATCTTCTAATTTTTTATACATGGTTTGTAACATGTAGGAAACTTATATAACAAATAATAACATGAAATTATAAGTTTACACTGCCCCTTCTACGGTAAACTTCGGTGTTATCATCTTGGTTTCCGTGAGACGCTATAAATTGTAGAAAGTTCAAACAACTATAGAACATTAAAATTCTATATATATATGTGTAGGTGATCATGTTTGCAAAATTTTAGATGATTTGAATGAGGTTGAAAAAATCACCTTTCTAGAAAAACTGGTTTGAGTGAGACCAGACGGTCTTTCACTAGGAATTTGATTTTTTTTATCGTATCTAAATATCTTCTAATTTTTTATACATGGTTTGTAACATGTAGGAAACTTATATAGCAAATAATAACATGAAATTATAAGTTTACACTGCCCCTTCTACGGTAAACTTCGGTGTTATCATCTTGGTTTCCGTGAGACGCTATAAATTGTAGAAAGTTCAAGCAACTATATAACATTCAAATTCTATATATATATGTGTAAGTGATCATGTTTGCAAAATGTTAGCGGAAGATGGCTAAGAATAGTACATGATGATCTAGAACCCTGGAGGCGATGGATGCAATGCTAGATGGGCATAGAAACTGTTGCATGTGGGTCCACGTGACCGAAAGTGGTACATGCGTGTACACAATCCTGAAGGTGATGAATGTAGATCTATATGGGCATAACAACTATTGCATATGGGTCCACAAACCTGTAGGTGATGGATGCAATGCTATAAGGGCGTGGCAACTGTTGCATGTGGGTCCACGTGACCGAACTGTAGTGGCGGCAGACCTAGATTGGTAAGAGTTCTACCACCACCACCTTTCGGGCACGTGGACCACTTGCAGCAGTCGATATGTTCATGCGGGTCCACAACCCTGGAGGCGATGGATTCAAAGCTATATGAGCATAGCAACTGTTACATATGGCCCACGTGGGCCATAGCAATTGTTGCATGCGGGTCCACGTGTTTAAGAGGTATCGGTGGCAGTCCTAGATAGCTAAGAGCGGTACATGACGGTCCACAACCCTGAAGGTGATTAATTCACAACATGCAATGATAGACCAATAGGAAATGTAATTAAATAATTTTAACAAAATGCAACGTAAGCAATGGACATGCAACCCGAAAAAATAATACACAATAAGCATGACTATATATACATGGTATGTAACATGTAGGAAACTTATATAGCAAAGAATAACATGAAATTATAAGTTTACACTGCCCCTTCTACGGTAAACTTCGGTCTTATCATCTTGGTTTCCGTTAGACGCTATAAATTGTAGAAAGTTCAAACAACTGTAGAACCTTCAAATTCTCTATACATATGTGTAGGTGATCATGTTTGCAAAATTTCAGATGATTTGGATGAGGTTGAAAAAATCACCTTTCTAGAAAAACTGGTTTAAGTGAGACCAGACGGTCTTTCACTAGGAATTTGATTTTTTTTCGATCGTATCTAAATATCTTCTAATTTTTTATACATGGTTTGTAACATGTAGGAATCTTATATAGCAAATAATAGCATGAAATTATAAGTTTACACTGCCCCTTCTACGGTAAACTTCGGTGTTATCATCTTGGTTTCCGTGAGACGCTATAAATTGTAGAAAGTTCAAACAACTATAGAGCATTCAAATTCTATATATATGTGTGTAGGTGATCATGTTTGCAAAATTTCAGATGATTTGGATGAGGTTGAAAAAATCACCTTTCTAGAAAAACTGGTTTAAGTGAGACCAGACGGTCCTGGAACAACCCTGGAGGCGATGGATTCAAACCTATATGAGCATAGCAACTGTTACATATGGCCCACGTGGGCCATAGCAATTGTTACATGTGGGTCCACGTGTTTAAAAGGTATCGGTGGCAGTCCTAGATAGCTAAGAGCGGTACATGACGGTCCACAACCCTGAAGGTGATTAATTCACAACATGCAATGATAGACCAATAGCAAATGTAATTAAATTATTTTAACAAGATGCAACGTAAACAATGGACATGCAACCCGAAAAATTAAGACACAATAAGCATGACTATATATACATGATATGTAACATGTGGAAACTTATATAGCAAAGAATAACATGAAATTATAAGTTACATCGTTGCGTGTGGGTCCACGTGTGCCATAGGTGGTACGGGGCATACCCTACCACCTTCCACTCGCCGTGGACCCGCATGCAACGATTGGATAAGACCGGTACATGTGGGTCCACGACCATGAAGGTGGTAGACGAGAAGCTAGGTCCGGCATTACGCCCGTTTTTCATTTGGGCCCAGGTGCCACAAAGGCGACGGACGCAGAACTATGTGGTCGTTACATCGTTGCGTGTGGGTGCACATGTGTCGTAGGTGGTACGGGGTAGACCCTACCACCTTCCACTCGTCGTGGACCCGCATGCAACAAAGCAACGCTACCAGGGCACCCCATTTATACTCTTTGTGCATGTGGGTCCAGCTGCGTCACTCCTAACCGTTTTGCTACGCATCTGCCCTCCGCCAGTGACGCATGGATCGACGTGAACCACTCATAGCTAGCGAGGTCCATTCATCCGTAGCCATCGTGCATGTCGAACTCACCCAGCTGGCTAAGTGTATGCGGGTCCACGTGCCCGAGCGTGGTCGGCGGGGACCTACGGTTGGATAAGACCGGTACATGTGGGTCCACGACCATGAAGGTGGTAGACGAGAAGCTAGGTCCGGCATTACGCCCGTTTTTCATTTGGGTCCAGATGCCACAAAGGCGACGGGCGCAGAACTATGTGGTCGGTACATCGTTGCGTGTGGGTCCACATGTGTCGTAGGTGGTACGGGGTAGACCCTACCACCTTACACTCGTCGTGGACCCGCATGCAACAAAGCAACGCTACCAGGGCACCCCATTTAGACTCTTTGTGCATGTGGGTCCAGCTGCGTCGCTCCTAACCGTTTTGCTACGCATCTGCCCTCCGCCAGTGACGCATGGATCGACGTGAACCACTCCTAGCTAGCGAGGTCCATTCATCCGTAGCCATCGTGCATGTCGAACTCACCCAGCTGGCTAAGTGTATGCGGGTCCACGTGCCCGAGCGTGGTCGGCGGGGACCTACGGTTGGATAAGACCGGTACATGTGGGTCCACGACCATGAAGGTGGTAGACGAGAAGCTAGGTCCGGCATTACGCCCGTTTTTCATTTGGGTCCAGGTGCCACAAAGGCGACGGACGCAGAACTATATGGTCGGTACATCGTTGCGTGTGGGTCCACATGTGTCGTAGGTGGTACGGGGTAGACCCTACCACCTTCCACTCGTCGTGGACCCGCATGCAACAAAGCAACGCTACCAGGGCACCCCATTTATACTCTTTGTGCATGTGGGTCCAGCTGCGTCGCTCCTAACCGTTTTGCTACGCATCTACCATCCGCCAGTGACGCATGGATCGACGTGAACCACTCCTAGCTAGCGAGGTCCATTCATCCGTAGCCATCGTGCATGTCGAACTCACCCAGCTGGCTAAGTGTATGCGGGTCCACGTGCCCGAGCGTGGTCGTCGGAGACCTACGGTTGGATAAGACCGGTACATGTGGGTCCACGACCATGAAGGTGGTAGACGAGAAGCTAGGTCCGGCATTACGCCCGTTTTTCATTTGGGCCCAGGTGCCACAAAGGCGACGGACGCAGAACTATGTGGTCGGTACATCGTTGCGTGTGGGTCCACATGTGTCGTAGGTGGTACGGGGTAGACCCTACCACCTTACACTCGTCGTGGACCCGCATGCAACAAAGCAACGCTACCAGGGCACCCCATGTATACTCTTTGTGCATGTGGGTCCAGCTGCGTCACTCCTAACCGTTTTGCTACGCATCTGCCCTCCGCCAGTGACGCATGGATCGACGTGAACCACTCATAGCTAGCGAGGTCCATTCATCCGTAGCCATCGTGCATGTCGAACTCACCCAGCTGGCTAAGTGTATGCGGGTCCACGTGCCCGAGCGTGGTCGGCGGGGACCTACGGTTGGATAAGACCGGTACATGTGGGTCCACGACCATGAAGGTGGTAGACGAGAAGCTAGGTCCGGCATTACGCCCGTTTTTCATTTGGGTCCAGATGCCACAAAGGCGACGGACGCGGAACTATGTGGTCGGTACATCGTTGCGTGTGGGTCCACATGTGTCGTAGGTGGTACGGGGTAGACCCTACCACCTTCCACTCGTCGTGGACCCGCATGCAACAAAGCAACGCTACCAGGGCACCCCATTTAGACTCTTTGTGCATGTGGGTCCAGCTGCGTCGCTCCTAACCGTTTTGCTACGCATCTGCCCTCCGCCAGTGACGCATGGATCGACGTGAACCACTCCTAGCTAGCGAGGTCCATTCATCCGTAGCCATCGTGCATGTCGAACTCACCCAGCTGGCTAAGTGTATGCGGGTCCACGTGCCCGAGCGTGGTCGGCGGGGACCTACGGTTGGATAAGACCGGTACATGTGGGTCCACGACCATGAAGGTGGTAGACGAGAAGCTAGGTCCGGCATTACGCCCGTTTTTCATTTGGGTCCAGGTGCCACAAAGGCGACGGACGCAGAACTATGTGGTCGGTACATCGTTGCGTGTGGGTCCACATGTGTCGTAGGTGGTACGGGGTAGACCCTACCACCTTACACTCGTCGTGGACCCGCATGCAACAAAGCAACGCTACCAGGGCACCCCATTTATACTCTTTGTGCATGTGGGTCCAGCTGCGTCGCTCCTAACCGTTTTGCTACGCATCTGCCCTCCGCCAGTGACGCATGGATCGACGTGAACCACTCCTAGCTAGCGAGGTCCATTCATCCGTAGCCATCGTGCATGTCGAACTCACCCAGCTGGCTAAGTGTATGCGGGTCCACGTGCCCGAGCGTGGTCGTCGGAGACCTACGGTTGGATAAGACCGGTACATGTGGGTCCACGACCATGAAGGTGGTAGACGAGAAGCTAGGTCCGGCATTACGCCCGTTTTTCATTTGGGTCCAGGTGCCACAAAGGCGACGGACGCAGAACTATGTGGTCGGTACATCGTTGCGTGTGGGTCCACATGTGTCGTAGGTGGTACGGGGTAGACCCTACCACCTTCCACTCGTCGTGGACCCGCATGCAACAAAGCAACGCTACCAGGGCACCCCATTTATACTCTTTGTGCATGTGGGTCCAGCTGCGTCGCTCCTAACCGTTTTGCTACGCATCTACCATCCGCCAGTGACGCATGGATCGACGTGAACCACTCCTAGCTAGCGAGGTCCATTCATCCGTAGCCATCGTGCATGTCGAACTCACCCAGCTGGCTAAGTGTATGCGGGTCCACGTGCCCGAGCGTGGTCGTCGGAGACCTACGGTTGGATAAGACCGGTACATGTGGGTCCACGACCATGAAGGTGGTAGACGAGAAGCTAGGTCCGGCATTACGCCCGTTTTTCATTTGGGCCCAGGTGCCACAAAGGCGACGGACGCAGAACTATGTGGTCGGTACATCGTTGCGTGTGGGTCCACATGTGTCGTAGGTGGTACGGGGTAGACCCTACCACCTTCCACTCGTCGTGGACCCGCATGCAACAAAGCAACGCTACCAGGGCACCCCATTTAGACTCTTTGTGCATGTGGGTCCAGCTGCGTCGCTCCTAACCGTTTTGCTACGCATCTGCCCTCCGCCAGTGACGCATGGATCGACGTGAACCACTCATAGCTAGCGAGGTCCATTCATCCGTAGCCATCGTGCATGTCGAACTCACCCAGCTGGCTAAGTGTATGCGGGTCCACGTGCCCGAGCGTGGTCGGCGGGGACCTACGGTTGGATAAGACCGGTACATGTGGGTCCACGACCATGAAGGTGGTAGACGAGAAGCTAGGTCCGGCATTACGCCCGTTTTTCATTTGGGTCCAGGTGCCACAAAGGCGACGGACGCGGAACTATGTGGTCGGTACATCGTTGCGTGTGGGTCCACATGTGTCGTAGGTGGTACGGGGTAGACCCTACCACCTTACACTCGTCGTGGACCCGCATGCAACAAAGCAACGCTACCAGGGCACCCCATTTAGACTCTTTGTGCATGTGGGTCCAGCTGCGTCGCTCCTAACCGTTTTGCTACGCATCTGCCCTCCGCCAGTGACGCATGGATCGACGTGAACCACTCCTAGCTAGCGAGGTCCATTCATCCGTAGCCATCGTGCATGTCGAACTCACCCAGCTGGCTAAGTGTATGCGGGTCCACGTGCCCGAGCGTGGTCGTCGGAGACCTACGGTTGGATAAGACCGGTACATGTGGGTCCACGACCATGAAGGTGGTAGACGAGAAGCTAGGTCCGGCATTACGCCCGTTTTTCATTTGGGTCCAGGTGCCACAAAGGCGACGGACGCAGAACTATGTGGTCGGTACATCGTTGCGTGTGGGTCCACATGTGTCGTAGGTGGTACGGGGTAGACCCTACCACCTTCCACTCGTCGTGGACCCGCATGCAACAAAGCAACGCTACCAGGGCACCCCATTTATACTCTTTGTGCATGTGGGTCCAGCTGCGTCGCTCCTAACCGTTTTGCTACGCATCTGCCCTCCGCCAGTGACGCATGGATCGACGTGAACCACTCCTAGCTAGCGAGGTCCATTCATCCGTAGCCATCGTGCATGTCGAACTCACCCAGCTGGCTAAGTGTATGCGGGTCCACGTGCCCGAGCGTGGTCGTCGGAGACCTACGGTTGGATAAGACCGGTACATGTGGGTCCACGACCATGAAGGTGGTAGACGAGAAGCTAGGTCCGGCATTACGCCCGTTTTTCATTTGGGTCCAGGTGCCACAAAGGCGACGGACGCGGAACTATGTGGTCGGTACATCGTTGCGTGTGGGTCCACATGTGTCGTAGGTGGTACGGGGTAGACCCTACCACCTTACACTCGTCGTGGACCCGCATGCAACAAAGCAACGCTACCAGGGCACCCCATTTAGACTCTTTGTGCATGTGGGTCCAGCTGCGTCGCTCCTAACCGTTTTGCTACGCATCTGCCCTCCGCCAGTGACGCATGGATCGACGTGAACCACTCCTAGCTAGCGAGGTCCATTCATCCGTAGCCATCGTGCATGTCGAACTCACCCAGCTGGCTAAGTGTATGCGGGTCCACGTGCCCGAGCGTGGTCGGCGGGGACCTACGGTTGGATAAGACCGGTACATGTGGGTCCACGACCATGAAGGTGGTAGACGAGAAGCTAGGTCCGGCATTACGCCCGTTTTTCATTTGGGTCCAGGTGCCACAAAGGCGACGGACGCAGAACTATGTGGTCGGTACATCGTTGCGTGTGGGTCCACATGTGTCGTAGGTGGTACGGGGTAGACCCTACCACCTTCCACTCGTCGTGGACCCGCATGCAACAAAGCAACGCTACCAGGGCACCCCATTTATACTCTTTGTGCATGTGGGTCCAGCTGCGTCGCTCCTAACCGTTTTGCTACGCATCTGCCCTCCGCCAGTGACGCATGGATCGACGTGAACCACTCATAGCTAGCGAGGTCCATTCATCCGTAGCCATCGTGCATGTCGAACTCACCCAGCTGGCTAAGTGTATGCGGGTCCACGTGCCCGAGCGTGGTCGTCGGAGACCTACGGTTGGATAAGACCGGTACATGTGGGTCCACGACCATGAAGGTGGTAGACGAGAAGCTAGGTCCGGCATTACGCCCGTTTTTCATTTGGGTCCAGGTGCCACAAAGGCGACGGACGCGGAACTATGTGGTCGGTACATCGTTGCGTGTGGGTCCACATGTGTCGTAGGTGGTACGGGGTAGACCCTACCACCTTACACTCGTCGTGGACCCGCATGCAACAAAGCAACGCTACCAGGGCACCCCATTTAGACTCTTTGTGCATGTGGGTCCAGCTGCGTCGCTCCTAACCGTTTTGCTACGCATCTGCCCTCCGCCAGTGACGCATGGATCGACGTGAACCACTCCTAGCTAGCGAGGTCCATTCATCCGTAGCCATCGTGCATGTCGAACTCACCCAGCTGGCTAAGTGTATGCGGGTCCACGTGCCCGAGCGTGGTCGGCGGGGACCTACGGTTGGATAAGACCGGTACATGTGGGTCCACGACCATGAAGGTGGTAGACGAGAAGCTAGGTCCGGCATTACGCCCGTTTTTCATTTGGGTCCAGGTGCCACAAAGGCGACGGACGCAGAACTATGTGGTCGGTACATCGTTGCGTGTGGGTCCACATGTGTCGTAGGTGGTACGGGGTAGACCCTACCACCTTACACTCGTCGTGGACCCGCATGCAACAAAGCAACGCTACCAGGGCACCCCATTTATACTCTTTGTGCATGTGGGTCCAGCTGCGTCGCTCCTAACCGTTTTGCTACGCATCTGCCCTCCGCCAGTGACGCATGGATCGACGTGAACCACTCCTAGCTAGCGAGGTCCATTCATCCGTAGCCATCGTGCATGTCGAACTCACCCAGCTGGCTAAGTGTATGCGGGTCCACGTGCCCGAGCGTGGTCGGCGGGGACCTACGGTTGGATAAGACCGGTACATGTGGGTCCACGACCATGAAGGTGGTAGACGAGAAGCTAGGTCCGGCATTACGCCCGTTTTTCATTTGGGTCCAGGTGCCACAAAGGCGACGGACGCAGAACTATGTGGTCGGTACATCGTTGCGTGTGGGTCCACATGTGTCGTAGGTGGTACGGGGTAGACCCTACCACCTTACACTCGTCGTGGACCCGCATGCAACAAAGCAACGCTACCAGGGCACCCCATTTATACTCTTTGTGCATGTGGGTCCAGCTGCGTCGCTCCTAACCGTTTTGCTACGCATCTGCCCTCCGCCAGTGACGCATGGATCGACGTGAACCACTCATAGCTAGCGAGGTCCATTCATCCGTAGCCATCGTGCATGTCGAACTCACCCAGCTGGCTAAGTGTATGCGGGTCCACGTGCCCGAGCGTGGTCGGCGGGGACCTACGGTTGGATAAGACCGGTACATGTGGGTCCACGACCATGAAGGTGGTAGACGAGAAGCTAGGTCCGGCATTACGCCCGTTTTTCATTTGGGTCCAGGTGCCACAAAGGCGACGGACGCAGAACTATGTGGTCGGTACATCGTTGCGTGTGGGTCCACATGTGTCGTAGGTGGTACGGGGTAGACCCTACCACCTTACACTCGTCGTGGACCCGCATGCAACAAAGCAACGCTACCAGGGCACCCCATTTATACTCTTTGTGCATGTGGGTCCAGCTGCGTCGCTCCTAACCGTTTTGCTACGCATCTGCCCTCCGCCAGTGACGCATGGATCGACGTGAACCACTCCTAGCTAGCGAGGTCCATTCATCCGTAGCCATCGTGCATGTCGAACTCACCCAGCTGGCTAAGTGTATGCGGGTCCACGTGCCCGAGCGTGGTCGGCGGGGACCTACGGTTGGATAAGACCGGTACATGTGGGTCCACGACCATGAAGGTGGTAGACGAGAAGCTAGGTCCGGCATTACGCCCGTTTTTCATTTGGGTCCAGGTGCCACAAAGGCGACGGACGCGGAACTATGTGGTCGGTACATCGTTGCGTGTGGGTCCACATGTGTCGTAGGTGGTACGGGGTAGACCCTACCACCTTACACTCGTCGTGGACCCGCATGCAACAAAGCAACGCTACCAGGGCACCCCATTTATACTCTTTGTGCATGTGGGTCCAGCTGCGTCGCTCCTAACCGTTTTGCTACGCATCTGCCCTCCGCCAGTGACGCATGGATCGACGTGAACCACTCCTAGCTAGCGAGGTCCATTCATCCGTAGCCATCGTGCATGTCGAACTCACCCAGCTGGCTAAGTGTATGCGGGTCCACGTGCCCGAGCGTGGTCGGCGGGGACCTACGGTTGGATAAGACCGGTACATGTGGGTCCACGACCATGAAGGTGGTAGACGAGAAGCTAGGTCCGGCATTACGCCCGTTTTTCATTTGGGTCCAGGTGCCACAAAGGCGACGGACGCAGAACTATGTGGTCGGTACATCGTTGCGTGTGGGTCCACATGTGTCGTAGGTGGTACGGGGTAGACCCTACCACCTTACACTCGTCGTGGACCCGCATGCAACAAAGCAACGCTACCAGGGCACCCCATTTATACTCTTTGTGCATGTGGGTCCAGCTGCGTCGCTCCTAACCGTTTTGCTACGCATCTGCCCTCCGCCAGTGACGCATGGATCGACGTGAACCACTCATAGCTAGCGAGGTCCATTCATCCGTAGCCATCGTGCATGTCGAACTCACCCAGCTGGCTAAGTGTATGCGGGTCCACGTGCCCGAGCGTGGTCGGCGGGGACCTACGGTTGGATAAGACCGGTACATGTGGGTCCACGACCATGAAGGTGGTAGACGAGAAGCTAGGTCCGGCATTACGCCCGTTTTTCATTTGGGTCCAGATGCCACAAAGGCGACGGACGCAGAACTATGTGGTCGGTACATCGTTGCGTGTGGGTCCACATGTGTCGTAGGTGGTACGGGGTAGACCCTACCACCTTACACTCGTCGTGGACCCGCATGCAACAAAGCAACGCTACCAGGGCACCCCATTTAGACTCTTTGTGCATGTGGGTCCAGCTGCGTCGCTCCTAACCGTTTTGCTACGCATCTGCCCTCCGCCAGTGACGCATGGATCGACGTGAACCACTCCTAGCTAGCGAGGTCCATTCATCCGTAGCCATCGTGCATGTCGAACTCACCCAGCTGGCTAAGTGTATGCGGGTCCACGTGCCCGAGCGTGGTCGGCGGGGACCTACGGTTGGATAAGACCGGTACATGTGGGTCCACGACCATGAAGGTGGTAGACGAGAAGCTAGGTCCGGCATTACGCCCGTTTTTCATTTGGGTCCAGGTGCCACAAAGGCGACGGACGCAGAACTATGTGGTCGGTACATCGTTGCGTGTGGGTCCACATGTGTCGTAGGTGGTACGGGGTAGACCCTACCACCTTCCACTCGTCGTGGACCCGCATGCAACAAAGCAACGCTACCAGGGCACCCCATTTATACTCTTTGTGCATGTGGGTCCAGCTGCGTCGCTCCTAACCGTTTTGCTACGCATCTGCCCTCCGCCAGTGACGCATGGATCGACGTGAACCACTCCTAGCTAGCGAGGTCCATTCATCCGTAGCCATCGTGCATGTCGAACTCACCCAGCTGGCTAAGTGTATGCGGGTCCACGTGCCCGAGCGTGGTCGGCGGGGACCTACGGTTGGATAAGACCGGTACATGTGGGTCCACGACCATGAAGGTGGTAGACGAGAAGCTAGGTCCGGCATTACGCCCGTTTTTCATTTGGGTCCAGATGCCACAAAGGCGACGGACGCGGAACTATGTGGTCGGTACATCGTTGCGTGTGGGTCCACATGTGTCGTAGGTGGTACGGGGTAGACCCTACCACCTTACACTCGTCGTGGACCCGCATGCAACAAAGCAACGCTACCAGGGCACCCCATTTAGACTCTTTGTGCATGTGGGTCCAGCTGCGTCGCTCCTAACCGTTTTGCTACGCATCTGCCCTCCGCCAGTGACGCATGGATCGACGTGAACCACTCCTAGCTAGCAAGGTCCATTCATCCGTAGCCATCGTGCATGTCGAACTCACCCAGCTGGCTAAGTGTATGCGGGTCCACGTGCCCGAGCGTGGTCGGCGGGGACCTACGGTTGGATAAGACCGGTACATGTGGGTCCACGACCATGAAGGTGGTAGACGAGAAGCTAGGTCCGGCATTACGCCCGTTTTTCATTTGGGTCCAGGTGCCACAAAGGCGACGGACGCAGAACTATGTGGTCGGTACATCGTTGCGTGTGGGTCCACATGTGTCGTAGGTGGTACGGGGTAGACCCTACCACCTTCCACTCGTCGTGGACCCGCATGCAACAAAGCAACGCTACCAGGGCACCCCATTTATACTCTTTGTGCATGTGGGTCCAGCTGCGTCGCTCCTAACCGTTTTGCTACGCATCTGCCCTCCGCCAGTGACGCATGGATCGACGTGAACCACTCATAGCTAGCGAGGTCCATTCATCCGTAGCCATCGTGCATGTCGAACTCACCCAGCTGGCTAAGTGTATGCGGGTCCACGTGCCCGAGCGTGGTCGTCGGAGACCTACGGTTGGATAAGACCGGTACATGTGGGTCCACGACCATGAAGGTGGTAGACGAGAAGCTAGGTCCGGCATTACGCCCGTTTTTCATTTGGGCCCAGGTGCCACAAAGGTGACGGACGCAGAACTATGTGGTCGGTACATCGTTGCGTGTGGGTCCACATGTGTCGTAGGTGGTACGGGGTAGACCCTACCACCTTACACTCGTCGTGGACCCGCATGCAACAAAGCAACGCTACCAGGGCACCCCATGTATACTCTTTGTGCATGTGGGTCCAGCTGCGTCACTCCTAACCGTTTTGCTACGCATCTGCCCTCCGCCAGTGACGCATGGATCGACGTGAACCACTCATAGCTAGCGAGGTCCATTCATCCGTAGCCATCGTGCATGTCGAACTCACCCAGCTGGCTAAGTGTATGCGGGTCCACGTGCCCGAGCGTGGTCGGCGGGGACCTACGGTTGGATAAGACCGGTACATGTGGGTCCACGACCATGAAGGTGGTAGACGAGAAGCTAGGTCCGGCATTACGCCCGTTTTTCATTTGGGTCCAGATGCCACAAAGGCGACGGACGCAGAACTATGTGGTCGGTACATCGTTGCGTGTGGGTCCACATGTGTCGTAGGTGGTACGGGGTAGACCCTACCACCTTACACTCGTCGTGGACCCGCATGCAACAAAGCAACGCTACCAGGGCACCCCATTTAGACTCTTTGTGCATGTGGGTCCAGCTGCGTCGCTCCTAACCGTTTTGCTACGCATCTGCCCTCCGCCAGTGACGCATGGATCGACGTGAACCACTCCTAGCTAGCGAGGTCCATTCATCCGTAGCCATCGTGCATGTCGAATTCACCCAGCTGGCTAAGTGTATGCGGGTCCACGTGCCCGAGCGTGGTCGGCGGGGACCTACGGTTGGATAAGACCGGTACATGTGGGTCCACGACCATGAAGGTGGTAGACGAGAAGCTAGGTCCGGCATTACGCCCGTTTTTCATTTGGGTCCAGGTGCCACAAAGGCGACGGACGCAGAACTATGTGGTCGTTACATCGTTGCGTGTGGGTCCACATGTGTCGTAGGTGGTACGGGGTAGACCCTACCACCTTCCACTCGTCGTGGACCCGCATGCAACAAAGCAACGCTACCAGGGCACCCCATTTATACTCTTTGTGAATGTAGGTCCAGCTGCATCACTCCTAATAGAGTGTTCTCCCAAAAATTTAAAAACACATATATAAATAAATTCCAAATCCCCTATTGCACATAGAACAAATAATAAAATAGAAATACTTAATTGGTTGTCATTCGTGTGGTGTGTACAATTTAGAATAAGGCCTGTTGCAGCTAAAAAAATTGGTACGCTACTGTACGCCGAATGACATGTGGGCCGAGGGGCCACCATTCAGTGGCAGCAACTGCATTGTAGTAACTGCAGAGGATCTGAACCCCACTTACATGCTGGCTCCACCGTGCCTGGGTCCACCTGTCAGTTGCTTTATATTGTAGCCGAGCGTGTGCTCGTAGTCGTGCACCGAGGGGGCGCGCTATCTCGAAAAAATCTGAACGGGGTGGACGGTTGGCCTCCTTAAATTAAGCGTTAATAGATCCATCATCTCCTCCGCCGCCTCGTATTTCCAACTAACCGCGCGTGCTCTCCCGGCCCGGCGATTCTCTCCCAATCTTCCCCTACACCAACGCGATCCACAGGCGACATGAATCCCGACGGCGCAGGTGCACGCAGCGGTGACCAGCACGGCGAGGACCCGACCGCGCGGAGGGCGGTCATGGAGGCGCTGCACGAGACGCCGCGGATCTCCACGAGCGGACTGCCGGTGGCTGCATGCGGCGGTGCTGGAGACGCGGGTGGCTCTTCCTCCACCGGCAAACGATCAGTGGACATGGACAACGTGGTCGACCGCGGCTACGACCCCGAGGACATCGATTCCGAGATTGAGGTAAAAAACCCCGAAACCCCTGTTCATCGCCATTTCTTCTAGTTGAGATGCTGCAAGATCTGTCGTGTTAGATCTAGGTGTTTCTCCGATTGCGGATGCATGTCATGTGCATCTAGGTGTTTGATGACGCCGCGCAACATTTGTTGTTTTCGTCTAGTATTAACATGTGCTCGTTTGCCGGTGGAGGAAGAGCCACCCGCGTTATCCATTGATTTCAAAGGATCTTCTATATTTGCGGCATAAGAAAATCTGTTCCAAATGGTCTCTCGGTTCCAGTGTGATTTGCTGATCTTTTCTGGACATGCACTCAATATTTTAATGAAATGACTTTGTAGACTAGAGTAAAGAATTGACCTGTTTAGTAATACATCTTCCATGACAGTAAATCAATTATGATCGATATTAGTATGAATCCATCATGATGAAATAATATCAGACTTGGGAACGCTTGCATAACACTAATATATGAGAAAGCAGATAGAGGTGCAATAGTATCTAATGTTTTAGGTAGGATTGCACAAATCCACACACAAAAGGTAACACCCTCAATCAAAATGACGTGACCATCGGTAATATGTAATGTTTTAGGTTAAAAGTTTATACACGCATAAAAACAAACTCTCATATTAAATAGGACAGTGGCCACATAAAAAAGTGGGATTTTTTTTGCTTGCTTGTGCTGGAATATCAAATCGTTGAAGTAGCTATACTCCTTGTAACATGAAATTTCTGTTTAAGAGAAGTTAATTATGTTGGGAGTAACTATTTTGTTTGCGTTTGCAATATATGAATATTTGTTTTTTTATTTATGGACACATGTTATAAATTCAACTCTTATTCACCACCTTCTCGCAAATCACAATTTTTTTAAGAGGAGAATCTGAAATATGGCCGTTGCAAACTTAAAAAAATGGTCGTTGGGGTTTTCTCTGCGCTGGTTGGTTCTCAAGTTGGTTAGACCGGTACTGGAACCGGTCTGGATCGGTTGGAGCCGGCAGCCAGACCGGAAAAGCCTTCGGTAGTGCCGGAGCACTTACAGGCAACCCGGCCGTCGTCCGGCTGGAATACTGGTGGACCGGATCAGGACCGGTCCACAGACCGAAAACCCCTTCGGTTGTGCCGGATCTTGACCGGATTCTACATGATCTATCATTTTATGTACTGGTCTACATGCATGTGTTTACTTTTTTAGGGTTGCAACTTTGTATTAGGGTTGCAACTTTGTAAGTTTCAATTCTCTGTGGTTGTTTAGTATGATGTTGCAAAAAAATTCATTGCTTAGCTAGAAGCTTGACATGAAGTCTAAACTGGATTTAAGCATATTTGTTGATCCCATTGCTTTCACGACTTTCAGGAAACTGGGTTAATTCTTATTCAAGTCAAGGTCTAAGCTTTTTGTTGATATTAATTACAAGGTTGCTCATTGGATACTTTCATATGAAACTCCCTTTCAAACTACATTTAGTGCTATTTTGTACTATAAAATATACTAACTTTCTTTTGGTGTATCAAGTAATAAGAAGTCATTTGGTCACATACTAAGATTATCCCTTGTTAGTTTTTGGTGGCCAATTGCCTCTTGGAACAAGAGGCAAAATGCAGATTGTTTGGTTTGTATCAATGAAGATGATGGTTTTCTTTTTTTTCATGATATTTATTTTGAAGTTTCATGATAACTATATGGTTCATTGTGATGTCGAAGCTTGCTTCTTGTCCAATTCATTGAAAATCTGAACCGATGTATGTTTAATTTTTGGTATTTGATGACTATATTTATCTCACCACATGTTTTTGTTAAGACTCTAGAACTATTTGTTTTAAGTTGCTGAGTCTAGCTAAATTATTTGCATTCAGTATGTTTATGCACTGTATTTTCTTCTGGTTAGATGATGTTTGTTTTTTGCTTGCTTCCTGTTAGAACACATAATTCTGAATATGAGATATTAGTCGCTAAGCAACTTATTTAAATACTTGTTTAAGTTAATATGATCTTGCATGGTAAATAAAAATCATTTCATCTAATGTGTACGTGCATTTGCACGTGCACATTTACTAGTTGATTTTAGTTGTCGCACTTGCATTCATTCAAGTTTATTCAATCTCAGAAGGAGAGCTTCACTAGACGCTATATCAATACTCAAATTTTCTCTCTTACATAAGCCTAAACAACACATAGCGGTGAACAATCAATTAGGTTCACAATTTGTTGAAGATTTAATTATCAAGCTTCTAGAGATTGGTCTATACTGACACATCTTTCCTACAACCTTTGTGGTTGGAGCCACACCTATATGAAGTGTCCTAGAAATGTCGGATCTGCAGCAAGAACCTGCTTCACGGAGTCTATAGACTTTTAATTGACACTATATATTATTGTTTTTACTGATTGGGTTTAATTATTTTCTTTGTATGATTACATGGGAGATTTTCCTTTTGATTACTCGTGCATTCCATTTACTAGCTTATCGTGGGTAGTTTTTTACTAGCTTCTTTTTCCTTGCACTGCCCTTTGAAAATATGATTTGAGTTGTTTATCAAGTCACTAATGAATATCTCTATTTCTTTGATGCAGTATGAACCTGGTGAACTTGTGGACAGTAATAACAAGGAATCGTACATGCGGTTTATGCTCCAGAAGCTCCAAAATGGAGAGCTCACCATCTTCACCCCGAGAGCTTTCAAGTGCCCCTTCGATGACAAGCCAGATGATGGGCTAAGGGCTGCACTCCTCACCCATGCAAGGAGCTTATCCAGGGAGGGGAAGACTGAAGAAATTCAGGCAAGCCATAAGGCTCTACTGCTGTACATGGTTGGCGATGCCGACCCAGATCTTCCAGGGATGAACTCGGCAAGGCATCAACGCCGTAAGATGGCGAAGAAGGCGAAGAAGGCCAGGAAGTTGGACATGGAGTATGGTGGCAAGCAGCACTAAGTCATGTTGCTGTTAATGTGGACTAAGTAATGAACTGTTAAAACCTATCTTATGTTATGTCAAGACTGCTGTTATGCAGTGGTGAACTAAGTGTGAGAAGACTACTTGTGTATTAAGTTATTTGTGCTGGACTAAGTGTAAGACATATTAATCTAGTTGTGCTCGTCTAGTTGTGTTTGCTTTCATGTTTAGTTTCATTTTCTGTCCTCTAGTTTATTTCAGTATCATTTTTAGCCTCAGTTGTAGCCTACTGCTGCTCATTTTCCTTTACTAAAACCTTTGTTTTTCTGTATAAATAAATCCAACAATTCTAGATGTCTTTTCATCAAAAAGAAAAGCTGCAGGTTTATGTGAAAACCAAACTTAATTAAAGCTTTTTGTGGATCAGTACTCCTATGGTCATTTCTTTTAGTATGTGCGTTGATCAAGTACAATACCATTTTGCAAAAACCAAACTCGGTTGCACATGCAACTTAAATGAATCCCAGTTGCACATGCAACTTAGATATCAATATAAAGGGAACTCACTACAAAAAATACATCTGCAACTACAGTAGCAAACAAACTTTCATCAAGTTGTCACTTCCATAACTAAGTTGCACATGTAAAAAAAGATAATTTGTTTGAAAACTGATCAAAAGTGCAACCGTGTTCGAAATTGAACCCAGTTGCATATGCAACTCAACTGAACCCTCAATTGCACATGCAACCCAGTTCAACGATAGCTTGAATATTCAACAACCATACATCCTTTCTCATACTGAGTTCTTTTTTATTTATTTTGTACCTGAGTTGCACATGCAATGAGTTTAGGGGATAAGTGGGTTCACAGATACGCTGAACATTCAGAAAATCGCGACCAAAAAAACCTGAAACCCCAGTTGCACATGCGAACTTAGTTGAAGAAGAATTGCATCCCAACAAAAGGTCACATCGGAAACAAATTTAATTATTGGCGACCACTTCAAAAACTACCACACCCGTACCGGACCAAAAAAATATGGCCCAGAAAAAACAAATGGACCGACACTACACGGCCAAAGAAACCACAAAACGGGCAAGCATCAATGTTCGTGGGAGACGGACTTTGAAATGCACAAATCTCAGTGTCAAATGATTGAACGGTATCAGATGCGAGTGAGCTCTAACTAATTCTCACCTAAGTGAGAAATAGGAAAACCGTTTAAATAAAATGTATTTAATTAGATAAGAAAAAAAATATCTAGATAGAAAACCCGACCAGGCCAGATCCAACGGGTTGTAAATGGGCTTGGCCGAAAAGAGAAATTGGGCCGACCCAACAAGCACGGCGGCGTTGAGACTAAAAAGAAACCCAGAGGGCCACGACTTCCTTATTTTCGCACAGTTCGGTAGATCACGCGAGTGTTCTTTTCTGCAACCACCGCACCTCCATTGTTGCCGCCACCCCTATTCCTCGTTCATTTGTTGAAATTCCACCGGTAGTTGCTCCTGATTTGGCCCATCGGTTACAGATCTGAAGGTTTGAAGGCTGTTCACCAAGAGATTTCGCCTCTCGTCAAGACTTTTGGAGGGATTTGGACGTCAACCCGCCGAATCCCCTCCGTACAAGTGTTCCTCCTCCAAGTTAGGCCAAGAACATGACCTCCTCGGGTAATTTCTCTGGTTCCCTCTCTCTCTCCCCTACAAATCCTTCACCTTTAGATGTTCCCCCTTTAGAAGTTTTTCCTCTGCCCTCCGCCGTTCCCCTTTAGACCGGCCACCCCGTTGCAAAAATAAATCTTGCATACCTCGGTTAAATAAATCCAGTGAGGAACATCTCTACAATGTATCAGGGTGGTGTAATGTGCTTGTATTATAATATTTAAACATAGCTAGAAAGCCGGATTTTTTTTTTATTACTACAGCAAGATTGGATTTACAGTCTACAACCTCTATTAGTAGTTTTGTAAACTAGTTGATTTTTATTAGACATAACACATTTAATGATTATTCTAATTATTAATAGGATTCCAAAGTTCAGATATTTTTAATTCATTAATATTGTGCATTTTCAATCTGACATCTTGATTGGTAGATTTGTTTCTTAGGACTTAACAAACTGATTTGAAGAAGTATTTTTTAACGATTTCATATTATTGGAGACAAAGTTCCAAATCTTTTCGTTGATTTTTGTATTGGACGAAGCAAAAATGTTTTTGATTCCTTATGTAAATTGTTTCTAAACGTTGTATTTTGATATTGGAATAAATACACTACTTGAATCTACATACATAATGGTATACAATTAATTATAAGAAACTAAACATGATTCGATTCATAGCCATTAAAACACTATTTGTTGAATAGCAAGTTGCACCTGATTTTCAGTAGAGCTTACTAGTAGTGGAAATATTCTGCAATATTAAATGATTGAATCATAGTCAATGTTTTGCTGCAATTTATTTTCTTCCTGAATCCATTGCGTCAGGTTAGATGTGGAAATATTCTGTTATATTACAGCTTTCTGTTGCATCATATGGAATTATCATTTGACTTTAGTTTCTAACCAGTTGAAGGATTAATACTTCATGTCATTACTATTAGTGAGAGGCCCACATGTAGTTACCTTGTTATCATAAATTTGGTTTGTTAGGCACATATGTATGCGTGTTATCTCACTTTTCTAACAACAATACTCCTTGGCTCTTCGTCCTAATGTCATGTGTACTTATCATTTGTTACATTACTCTTTTTCACAGGTGAAGACTCCGGATCCGTCCGCTTCAAGCGTGCCCGGACAGATGATCCCAAGAGGAGTTTTATAGACAAGACCGGGAAATACACTATGAGCAGGAGAGTGAGCAGTGGTGTCTATAAGAAGGAAGCAGCTGGTCGTGGCAAGCCACCTGCACATGACAAGAAATCTCCATCTGGCTCTCGCCGCTCTAAACCTCGAACTGACTATTCTGAAGAGGATGATGAGCCTTCTGAAAAGGATGAGGTAGCTTCTGCATACTCACCATCTGACGATGAAGATGATGACTTCGAGTTGGAGAAGCTCCCTGATGATGATCTGCTCACGGTGGAGATTAGCAAGTACCGTGCTATTCGAGAGCTCTCGCCGTATCGGTTTGCTGAGAGAACCAACACTGAGAACCCCCAGTTCTGGACCGTCACTCAGGAGAAGATTTGGAATGATGTTTACTGTCAGCTACAAGAGCCATTTGTCAAGACTCAGTACATCAACATGGACTGGTTCAATCAGCACCTTTTGACAGATTTCTCTCATGTGGAAGCAGCTCTGAAGAAGATGAATCTATATGATATCGTGCGTCTTCGTGAGAATTATATTCCAGAAATGATTCGTCAGTTTTTTTGCACTATTCATTTCCATGACGACACTCAGCGTTCCATTACTTGGATGTCGGGAGAAGAGAAGTTTGAATCAAACTATGGTACATTCTGTGAACACTTGGGGTATGTAGGGGAGAAAGCTGGAGGTTTTCGTATTCACTCTGAAAAACCAATGAATGTGAAGGACATCAGCTTCACTCTGTACCCTGATGCCGAGATCAAGCTACCTTCGATCACGCATATGTATCATTTCTATCACACTCTTGCCAGGATCTATCGTGAGAACATCTACAGCAAGTCAGGGGATCAAGTGAGTGTTCGGCGCTATCTTATCAATCTTCTTTACTACTCTCAGCCTAGTGAACAGACCAAGATCGATGTGTGTGACTTCATTTTCCAAGAGATGAAAAGGAATATTATGTCTCGCATGACTCCGAGTTACTCAGCTATTGTGCAGACATTCCTCGATAAGGTTCTACCTTCTCATCTTCTACAAGGGAAAAGGGTGAAACAGCAAGGACTTAGTCTGCCTCTTCGCTATGAACGTCCTGATCTTCCTGAGATGATGCCTTCCGAAACTCGGGTCAAGTCTGGTCAGGATAGGCGTGTTACATCTCGTGCTGGGTCATCTGGTTGTACCCATGGGCCAGTTCCCAAGAGGACATCTGGAGCTGCCAAGTTCTTCTCTGAATTGTTTGGTGTTTGCAAGAAGAATTATGTCATTAGTCACAACAACTATGAGCTGTCCAAGGATACTCGTCGTCGGCTGAACAAGGATCTTCGTGACCGTGGCATAGATGCTTCTGATGGACCTGAACTTGCTCCCACTCCATTTGTTGATTTTGAGATGCCTCCTATTCGTGACTCCGACTTTGTTGGGTTCTTCGATGGTGGTTCCACAAGCTATGAGGGAACGGACAGGCCAGCAGCTAGAGATGGTGAAGAAGCTCATGATGGTGAAGATGGAGGCAGGGTTTAAACTGGGCTTTCGTTAGCAACGCTTGACCTTTCGCTCTTTTTGGCGTTTCGATACCAAAGGGGGAGAAAGTGTTGAGCTTTCTATTTAGGTTGTGCGGGTTCCTAGGGTTTTCTCGCGCTCGCAAGCCATCTTGAACTTATATTTGTATTTCTGTGCTTGCATGTATCGGTTTATGTTGTGCTACCTGGTATATTCGGATTTCATCTTTTAAGTTGTGTGTTGGACAAGCTATGTTTATCTCGGATGTGAAATTATCTAGCTTACATCCTTATGTTAATCCATATTGTTACTTGCATATTTTCATATCTTGTCCTGTATCCTAAAGATATAGCTGCAGCTGTTATCCCTCGGAAACACATCCTAAGAAACATTTAGTAGACTAACCAGTTAGCATACTCTGAGACCGGAATTGCCCGGTTGAGTTCCGGTACTACCGAGGGGGTTTCCGGCCTAGGTACTGGTTTCCATCTGGTTTGCCGATTGAGCAGCCGGTCTAGAAACCGACAGAACCTGGTCGTGTTCCGGTACTACCGAGGGGGTTTCCGGCCTAGGTGTTGGTTTCCGCCCGGTTAGCCCATTGAGCAGCCGGTCTAGGAACCGACAGAACCTGGTCGTGTTCCGGTACTACCGAGGCGGATTCCGGCCTAGGTTCTGGATTCCATCCCGGTTAGCCGATTGAGCAGCCGGTCTAGGAACCGACAGAACCTGGCCGTGTTCCGGTACTACCGAGGGGGTTTCCGGCCTAGGTTCCGGTTTCCAGCCGGTTAGCATTGTATCCAGCCTCGCGGACCGAAAAGGGCTAGGTCGGGCCGGCCCAACTAGCGGACCGAAAAAATAAAGGAGGCAATTTCGGCCGTATCTGCTCACGGTTACCCAGATCGCGACTGACAGCCGATCTAAACAGCCGTAATTTCAGCATCCTTCACCAGCCGATCTAAACGCCGCCAATATCCGGCCGCCGCCACTGCCGTGCCATTGACGTCGACCTTGGCGCACGCGCACGTCTGGATGCGGTTCACGTCGGTCGTTGCACAGACGCGCGATCGCGACTGACAGCCGCGCACAACGACGTCGACCCCCAAGCCGGACCTACATCATGTTTAGGTACACCATTTTCCCTCTTATGCACGTCCAAGTTGGTATCTTCGTCTATGATGAAGGTGAACGCCTTAGGGTTTAGGCTAGGTTAATTACGATTGTAGGCACATGGGTGTTTTCATTCATTAATTTTTTTTTCAGCAAAAGTACTACTGGAGAGATCAGTTGCAATGTTGAAAAGTGGTGTGATTATGTTGACACTTTAACATCCCAACAGAAGTCCGTGTTTTTCTTTACGAAGCTACATAGCATGCTCGATATTCCTCGTATCGGCATGAGGCAGGGTTTATTGCATTTTATGATGGATAGCTATCATGTTGAAAGTGGAAAGTTTGTCTTGCCGGATACTTTTGATGAATTGACAGCAGGTACCGAAGAAATCGATGCTATACTTGGGCTAGTTGACTTCGGAGATGATATATTCAGTTTCATAAACAAGAACGGCTTAGAAGCACAGACACGCATACCACCTCACTTCCTGAATGTGAGGTCCGGGGAAATAGAGATCGATGATTTGATTGCAAGTAACAATGCGAAACATAAGCCCGATGACAATGAATTTATCCAGAAGTCGGTCTTAATCCTTCTTGGTACCCTGCTTGCTCCACATTCAAGAAAGTATGTCCCAAAGTCTTTTTATTGTTTAGTGGAAAATGTTGATCGGATACCCACATTCAACTGGAATGCTTTCGTACTGGGGGTCTTAATGAAAAGCATTATAAAGTTGAAAAAGGAAAAGAAAATTCATTCGAAGTGGCCAAAAGGAAACTTGGTTTTTATACAGGTACTTCGCAATTATATTTCAATTTAATTTGTCGTTGCTCCAAATTCTGTAATAACTTTGTTTTTGTCATTTATGCAGTACTTGTACTGGGTGAAGGTGCTTCCATTCGATGGTCCATCTCATATGTTGGATAATATGCCGCTTATGAAAAATTGGACCGAGGCAGCGGCCTTGCAAAGAGATTTGCATGACAATTCAAAGGGTCGTGGCAAGGGAAAGGTAACTTTTTGACGATACTTTCTTTTACCAAAAATATTAACTTGTTTACAACATTAAAATTTAATCTTATTTATGTTTCAGGTTATAGACCGTATTCCCGGTGCAGCAAGAATGAGGGAGACGAAATCATCTCCAGAAAAAACGAAAAGCATGGAATCTAGCGTTGGCGATGCGAAAAAGGCTGAGGCTAAATCTACGCCAAGGTCAAATGCTTCCCCGAGCAATGAGGTAACATTGGAACTTATTATGGCGACACTTAATAACTTGAGAGCCGAGGTCCGCCGCATTCCGGACATGTGTGCACAGGTGGGTGACGCGGAAGTCAATATTATATTAGTCACACTCTTTTATGCACATGACATGATTCCACTATATTTACCTTGCAGAAAGTTATCGAAACGCTGAATAAAGAAGGTCTCATTTACAAGACCAAAAATGAAAAGATTTCTGAAATGAATCAGGAAGATGTATTTTCCGAGCCTGCTAGGAAGCATCCTCTCAAGTATGCTTGGGACATAAGCATTAGTGACGACAAAATCGATCGACGTAATAATTGTTCGGAAGGGAGTTACAGCGATAACATCGCAGTCAGTAACACACCTTCCCGCAATGATCAATGTCTCCCACCTGAAAAAAAGATGCAGCCAGGTAGTACCCCAATACACACCATCTTAATTAACGATGATGGTCCATTAAGATCAAAATCTCCATCTATAGATATGGTTGATCTACCAATTGTGACCCCAGTAAAGAATGCTGGAAGTGGAGATGAGAGTTCAGATGATAGTTTTGATAGCTTGCGTACTATTTGCCGCAAAGCTATTGAGAAAGAAAAAGAAAAGCCGGAGGAAAAAGGAAGAGGGAAGCGGAAGCGACGGATGCCGGCTAGATACAGATCCCCTTTGGTTGGCCCTAAGAGCAAGCTACGTCGAATGAACGACTCGAGTACAAGGAAGAGTGAGTTGGAAACATATTTTATTCAGGCATTACATTGTTCCATCTATCACATTTAATTAATTGACTGCTACGAGCTTGATGTGTTCACTCTGCAGAACTCTTCGATGAAAAAGATGTGCTCAATGATATAGAAGCCATGGGGGAGTTACACGTAGATGCGGCAGTTGCTTTCATTAAAACACTATCAGATAAGCCCGAATATGTTAATAAAACTATTTTCAAGAGTGTTGACAATGAGACGTTGCATGCGAAGGACATTAAACGTATCATTGACAAAGAATGGCTAAATACTCCCGTAAATCTACTAGTCCCTCTTTTTTGTTTGTAGTTGTAGTACATTAGAATACATGCATGCTGTTACTCACACATATATATTGATTACAGGTCATGAATGCTTACGTGGCTCATTTGCGTACCCGCATTGGTGATCATCGTGTTCTGGCTAGCGCTACCGGAACCCTTTACCTATGTCAGAGGCGAAACACGAGATTAAAGAAGTCTCCTCAAGCCGTGAAGAGAGTTGAGGAATATTTCAGAACTGATATGGTAATTACTGTTCTTATTCTAATGTTTCTTACATAAGTATTATATTATAACTTTTCAAAATTATTTGTCATTTAGATGCACTTCCCTCTCCATGTATGTGGCAATCACTGGATTACTGTCGTGATGCATATACCGAGCAAACAGTTTCAGGTTCTAGATTCTTTGTACGACCTATCGACGACAAGGACTTTCGTGAAAAAACTTGTATAGTCTTCTCTCACATTGGTTCTTCTCTGATAACTATGTGTGTGAAATATTTTTTTATTTCCAAACTTGATACATAAATTGGTGCATTCCAGATATCGGAAATCGCAAGAGATATTACTTCGGTAAATTCCACAAACAATACAAACTATCCAGATGTTTCTAAATGGCCCATAAAAGAGTATAAAACGCCTAGACAAGGAGATGGGTAAGTATTCTTGTTATTAATATGTTGCTTTATAATTATTACACTTTTTGTTGATGATTCGAATGTCGTTTCACTTGATCCTCTTGTACCAGTACGTCATGTGGATTATTCGTGCTGAGGTGTATGGAGCGCTGGAATGGAGAACGTTTCACAGATGAAGTTTCTCAAGTTGAGCTAGTTTCTATATGTGTACTTTGCATTAATAAATGCCATGAAGATTTAAATAGTAATACCTTTATATTTGTTTGGCAGCAAGAAATTAACGATTCAAGAGGACATATGGTCTCAGAAACACTTCTTTCGGTTGCGAACACCTGCGAGAAGACGAAGAGATTTATCGTTGGGATGATTAAGAATACACCTTAGTTCATGCATCATCGCAATTTTGGCCCGTGAATGTATTTTGATGTGATTTAGTATATTTTGGTTGCAAACACGTACTATTTAAATCAAAAGTCTGAAATTGATTATTCAGTACATGTGTGATGTGAGCATTATGTGGCATGAGATCTTTGATGAAAACTGAAAGTTATTCAAGTTATTTTCACCTTCATATTTATCTGATGTTTATGTGGTGGTGTTGATTTGATGTCAATAATACATCTGATGTTTATGTGGCATGGGAACCGCATGCTAATTAAATTACATTTGCATGGGAAGGTATATTGCTGTGAAATCACAATACAAGATTTTCAGTACATATTTTAAGATACCAGTACACAAGCACACTCAATTTCACACGAAACCTCTGATAAACAATGCAGACAGAGCATACACAAGACATCCTACAGAAAATATCCAAATCAACATTGCTTCTCTTCTATCCCTTGCTCTAATTTCTGCAATGTGCATCTCTGTCCTCATCTTTCTCTCTTTCTTCAGCTTCCCTACAGTGGCTTCGAGGGCTTCAATTTGTTTCCACGCCCCATCATCTGCATCACACCTTCTACTAACACTCTTCTTCTTCACCACAGTCCCACCATCCACTAAATCATCGTAGATTCCTGCACTCTGATCACATACAGTCTGCAATTCCAAACACAAAAACAAAACAGAGAAACACATTCAGACTATTTCGAGCAGAAGATGATCGGAGGAACAGAAAGCAATTGGAAAGTAGAATGTCTTACTGGAGCAGTACGTGGAGGCTGCCAGTACACTTCGGATGTCACCGTGGCCCAGTGTTCGCCGGCGGCCATGTCGCCCAACCCGTATCCGTGGCGAGTTGAGCCCGTATCCGTGGCGAGTTGAGGTCGACCCAGCCAGCTCCCCGCTCCCCTCTTCCTCATTGCCTCCACACCACGGCTGCTACCACGCTCCATCCCTGTCGCAGTCGCCGTGTGCGCCTCGACGTCGCCGTCGACGCCGCAGTCGCCGTGTCCGCCCGAAGAGAGCGCGCCTTCACCTCGCCAACTACCCGCTCCCCTCTTCTTGATAACCTCCACACGCCCGCTCCTACCACGCTTCTCCATCCCCGTCGCCGCCGCAGTCGCCTCTAGGGTTACGATCGCACGCCTCTTCCTTGGGTCCGGCCCATTTAAACGCAGACCGGGCTAGTTAATTAATATGTTTTTTTGTATTTTTTCGGCCGGTCCATAATGCGCGGCCTTTATTATACCCTACACGTCCAGATGCAACGACGTGGCCGCAATCTTCGAAGGCAGTTGCCGCCGCCTTCGTCGACCAGGAGTTGCCTACCTCGTCAACCAGCCGCCGTCAACCAGCCGCCGTCAACCATCCTCTGGGCTGCCTCCGTCAACCAGACGCCGTCAACCATCGTATGTGCGGCCGTCAACCACCTCTGTGCGGCCGTCAACCAGCCGCCATCGTCAACCAGCCGATCTCATAAACATGGAAGGTCTTGATGGTGATCAGGTAAATTTTACCAGTGTCATATACTGTATTTGTATCACAACTATACATTCTCATCATTATTTGTAATATGTCATCTCAACAGAATGTTCCAACAATTGGAATGAGTTTTGAGACTGAAGATAAGGCATATGAGTTTTATAATTCATACGCTACGACCAACGGGTTCAGTATAAGGAAAATCCACAAGAAACATAGGTTGGATGGAACTTTATGTTCTAGGTACTTGGAGTGCAGTAATGACTGTTTGAAAAGGACTAAAAGAGTGAATTGCCCAGCTCGTGTGCAATTCACCATCAGTCGAGAAGGTATATGGACTATTCAGAAAGTCCGGCTTGATCATAATCATGTTCTTGTAACCACAAATAATGAGGTGAGCTCGTAAAACTATATGTCGTTTATTTCTAAATTTTATTTTTTCCTAACCGGCTCGGCAACACCAGCAGTTGTCATTGACGATCGACGAAGAAGAAGGACCTATCGTTAAGGAGCCAGAACCAGAGCCAAAACCAGAGCCAGAGCCAAAACCAGAGCCTGAGCCAGAGCCAGAACCAGAGCCAGAGCCAGAACCAGAGCCAAAACCAGAGCCAGAGCCAGAACCAGAGCCAAAACCAGAGCCAGAGCCAGAACCAGAGCCAGAGACAGAGACAGTGTCCTTGATCATGAGGAGTTCCCCATATGTTGATCATAAGGTGAGCCTTTGTAAAAATAATTTCATGTAATCTGTAGATTAGGCCACCTATACTGTTACTGATTTTTTTTCTTTCACAAATGTAGGACGAGTCTGACGAGATGGTGAACACCGTAAATCAGGTTGATTTTGGCGAAAAGGTATTTAAGAATCTGCAGGAAAAAACCATCGATGTTCTGGGCTGTTGGACTTTCAGATGTCCGTTCCATGAAGACATTCAATACGGTACAGTTCAAAGCCTACAAGATCATGCTGGAAACATGACGGAATATGGGAATACAGCTCAGATAAGGGCAAACCATAAGGCCTTGTTAAAGTACCTGAATAGTAATGATGCTGATGGCGATGCAAACGGCGTCACCGGCGCGGTCTTACAGAAGGAGGAAGAGGACCTTGCCAACAAGGTTGTAGAGGAGCTGGATAATGGAACCATCCTTTTGTTTGAACTATGGACTATCAGATGTCCATTTGACGAAGAGCCGGAAGACGGGCGCTGGGAAAGCCTTATAGATCATGCTAGACAGGAGAAGAGACATGGGGCTACAGCTCGGATTAGGGCGAACCATAAGGCCTTGTTAAGGCACCTCATTAAGGAGGTCGACGATGATGATTTCTAATACTGTCTAGATTGTCACTATTTTTTATATTTCAGAAGACGGAATATGTGCCGGACGTCGTATTAATATATGTGTTCAACTCTTATTATTGTATTCGATACATAATTTATAGATCACACAGAAGTAGCACGGCCGCAAAAATTCTTAGACTAAATTTACATTGTTTGGCTCTTTACACAAAAGTAGAACTTCGCTCTTTACATTCTCCATGGTGTTCACGGATGACAAAATGATTTCGGCAAGTATATGTTCCCTGGAACGGTTAATTTCTCCCTGCAATAAATAATAGAGCACATGAGAAACACCATTTTGTTTGAGCAAGCATAATACTGTCACATAGTAATGTAAAAAGCACCTGAGAGATTTCATGCGCCATTTGTTCTTCGTCCCAGTTTTCCATGACCCTCATAACAAATAGTCCGCAGGAGTTGCTGTTATTACAAAAGTTGTATGTTATAGAGCAAGTAATTGTGCACATATACCAAAGTGATTATGTACATAATATTCTCACTTATCGTTTTGCTTTGGCATGTGAATATAAGTTATGGGCCATCTGGACACATCCGGGTATTTAATAACTGCAGTTTTGTTGCCTTCATTGATATCTTTTGATAGCTCGGATCTCTGAAAAGGACAAACAGTTTCACTCAGTGCGTATAGTTAATAAGTATACAAAAATGATAGGGCAATAATATAACAAACAATGTTGTATGTTTTTTACCAGTGTTTCGACGATATTCTTTGAAGCGTTAGTAGGAATTAACGAATCTAGAACCTGGAACTCCTTCTTCAATATGTGTAGTACCACGGTAATCCAGTGGTTGTTTATATTTATAGGAAAATATGCCTATGTAACCATTACAATGTTAGCAACTTATAAATCAAGTATTATTGTTCGTTGTAGCAATCGTGCTTACCTTAGGACGCTTAAAATATTCCATTGAAACTCTCTCAAAGGCTCCCAGTACCAATGTTTCGCAGTGGTTCGTTGCCATAGAAAGTATCATGGCTGTTTTCCATGCCTTAACGAGGTGCCGATCATTTCCGACTCGGGTTGACAAAACTGTCTCGTAGGCGTCGATGACCTATCGAAATAAAGTAGGTCCATAAAAGCAGTACAACATATCATTCTTAAGGTAGTACGTATTTAGGCTTACATGGCAAGTTAGACATTTATGGGCTAATATGTCGTTAAGATCTTCCACAGTCGCAAAATCTCCATCAGAATTTGTGAAAATTTTGAGCTTCTGAAATTCTTTTGATGTTGTCAATCGACGCACATACCGTACTGCCGCTTGTATGTGCTGTACTGGCAACGCATCCCCTTGCACATGACGTTTCTTCTCTTTACTCTCTTCAGCTGGATCGATTTCAGCACTCTGTTCTTTACAAGATTTATAGAGGACACCTTTCTTGCTTAGACTTTCCATAACTACCTGCAAATAAATATATGTTACTCGTGCCGAGTGAGAAATAATATTTAGATAAAGGTTAGGGTATTGTGCTTGTTACCTCAGCACATGTTTTTGAACACATCAATATCTCCTTTTGAATTTCTTCGATGCTAAACAACATATGATTCATAATTTGCTGTTTCACTTTATTGCTTTTTGTATCTTTGCGTTTCCTGGACTTTGGTTTTAACTTTGGGAGAGGTTTACCCATTCTGTGTATAAAATTATTTTTGCATACAAAGTTAGTTACACTATTATCGAAAAAAATACAGTACAAAGTGCATGACGGATTTTTCGATACATGCTGTCGATGCCGTGCATGGCGGATTTTTTGTTGCATGGTGTGCTTGCCGTGCATGGCGGATTACCTCGCCTTTGTCGGTGTCGCGATTTTGCGGCAGTTGCCGGCAGCGGAGGAGGCTTTGTACGATGGAGGCGGCGAAGGTTGTGGACGATGGCCGCGGCAGAGGCTGCGGACGATGGCGGCGGCGGCGCCCACGTGATTAGAGTAGACGTGACGAGAGTAGTCTGTCGGCCGAAAAATAAGAAAAGCAAAAAAAAAAGCCCACCTTAAGTTGGGCTAGGGTTCCACAGTCCAAGCAAACAGAGCACACGGCCGTTCGGTCGAACCAGTACATCTAGATGGGCCGGCCCATACGCCTGCTCGCCAACTCAGGTATCCGGTCTGGATCCGGTAAACCGGTTTGTTAGCCGAGACAGCAATAACATACCACCCTCAAGATGAATAGTAAAAAAAATGCAAAAAAGTTTGAAACCTTGAAATTTTATATGTGTTCATTCATGACATGATGCGTGCCAATTTTGAAATGATTTCGAGGAGATCGAAAAAACCACCTTATTACAAAAATCGGTTTAAGTGAGACCAGACGGCCTCTCCCTAAAATTTTGAGTTTTTTCGACCAACTCTAAATCACCCCAAATTTTAGTACAAGGTTTCTAACATGTAGAAAACATGAGTAGAAAAGAAAAAAATGAAAAAAGTTAAGTTCACAATATCCTTTTAAGGTAAGTTCCGAGATTTTAACCCAGTTTCACCAAGGCATTATAAATATTTAAAAATACAAAAAAAAAGTGTGAAACCTTGAAATTCTATATGTGTTCATTCATGACATGATGTGTGCCAATTTTGAAATGATTTGGAGGAGATCGAAAAAACCACCTTATTACAAAAATCGGTTTAAGTGAGACCAGACGGCCTCTCCCTAAAATTTTGAGTTTTTTCGACCAACTCTAAATCACCCCAAATTTTAGTACAAGGTTTCTAACATGTAGAAAACATGAGTAGAAAAGAAAAAAAATGAAAAAAGTTAAGTTCACACAAGCGGTTTCTGGTCTAAAGACCGGCCTGTTACCGGTCAACCGATACTCATGCCAGGACAGCAGCCGGATTCCCTGGATGTGTTCCGGCAGTACCGAAGGGGTTTCCGGTTATACTGCTGGCTACCAACCGATCCAGCGCAGAAAAGCCTGCAACGTCCATATTTCTGATCTCACTTAACAGAAGTACATTATTACAGTCCCTAGGGCAGTATGTCACATGAAAGCAACTAAAATTCCGAAACTAAAACTCTGAAACATGAAAGCAACTAAAAAACCACTACCAACTTGTACTTCATGCTTGGTTCCTGCATTCAAGAGATATAAGCAATAAGAAAAGGTAATCAATCAGCCGTAATAATAACTCGAAAAAAATATTCTCTTACTTTGGATTAAGAGCGCATGTGGACATGTTATGTCCTGATAATCTGCAAAGTCCGCACAACCGTTTGGGAGGCGCCTCATCAAACCCCAACGGTCTTCCATTTTTCGTCGTCGGATGATCGCCATTCTCGTCACCTTGCATGCCCTTCTTACGCCCGCCCTTTGTGGAAACTTTTTGAGGATCACCAACCGGAACTGAACGTACTTCGAAAGTCTTTGAATTCTCTTTGCTAGCATTGCTGGTCCCATCCTCGTTAACCTTGGGTACATGCTGATATGATATTATATCCTCTAAAGCATCTCTCAACTTTTTCATCAGGAATGGGTTCTTGACAGCTACGGAGGCTGCTTCTGCCTGTAATTGGCTAATTTCACCATAAGCTACAGTTCTCAAAGTGCAAAACCAAATCGACCAGTGTCAGACCGAAGTTTAGGTGAGTATGAAGACATGAATTCAGACTTTCACTTCTCTGGTTGCTTTTCATGCCAAGGAAAAATCCATCCGAAAGATAAGAGGCGGCCCAATACCGCTTCATCTTATACATCCTTCGCAGCCACGACTTTGTTCGGGGTGTTTGCCATTTTTGAACATACGCTTTCCATCCCGTCTCCCATACTGCATGTGATGACGTGTTGTATATAAGTGACCTGAACTCTTTCAAAGAGTTATAATTCAAGTGTTTCTGCATATTCTTTTCAATGTGCCATGAACATAACCGGTGCCTCACGTCTGGCAAAACCTTCCGGATAGCCTTCATCATCGCAGCGTCTCCATCAGTGATTATCGACTTCGGTTTGTTCTGACACATTGCTCTCAAGAATGTCTCCAGCAGCCACTCAAATGTTTCTTACTTTCTCATCTGATACAACGGCACACGCAAAAACCGTTGTCTTACGGTGATTATTTATTCCGACAAATGGAATGAATGGCATTGCATAGCGATTCATCTTGTACGTGCTGTCAAAAATCACTACATCACCAAAATCTTGGTAGTCTAGACGTGATTGGGAATCACACCAGAACATGCTCGTCAGACGTCCTTCTTTATCCGTCCTATACTCAAAGAAGAACTCGGGATCCCTCTCCTTTCTTCCTTCCATGATGCCAACGGCTGTGGCAGCATCTCCGTTCTGTAGGAGCTTCCTCTTCTCCATACAGCACATGTTATATATATCCCTCCTGGTAAATCCTACCATGTCATAACCTCCATATCTGCTGATAAAGTTTTGCATGATCATATGTTTTCTAATCCCAGCCGCTCCCAGTGCTATAATCTCCGCCTTCTGAAAATCTTTGATCTTTCTATGTGACCAGAGAAATGGGACTTCATCAAATCGAGCTAGGACATGGTTGTGATCGTCCATAAACTTTGCAACATACCAAACCTTACGGGAAATATGAAACTTCACCGTGAGCTCCGCCTTGCAGTTGCACCGACTCTCTGGTCTTAGCCTCCGTGTGCGACCTTCCATGGTCAACCTCTCTTTCTGGCGTTTCCCTTCCCTTGAGCACACAAACTTTCTCAACCGTATTTCTTTTGTACCACCTTTTCTTCTCTTAAGCCCCTCCTTTCTGATGCTGAAGCCACGCTGTTTCGCATAGTTGTTATAGAAATCGTACCACTCCCCGTCGGAGTTAAATGTCGTGGACATTATCTTCCAGTAGTTATCCAGTGATTTTTGCTGATCTTCAACAGTCTCTATGTCTACGACCAGTTCGTGATCGTGGTCATCATAACCAACCACCTACACAGACAATTATAACTTGAGTGTATAACTTTTTGTAGCACAATTGCGACAAAATTGAGGATCTTACAAAATTATCACCATACCTGACTCATGTTATCAGCGCACGATTCATCCGTCTCTCCCTCTGAATCGGTGTACTCAATTTCATTTACATACAACAAATTTACCTACATAATTTAAAAACAAAAGGACTGTAAGTTTCAATGTTGTCACTTGCAATAGAGAAAAATCGAAATACACACGACTCACGTTATTATTATCAGCTTCATCACCGACAACATGGTCGTCCTCCGGTGGAAAAATTGAGTAGGAAGAATAAGGCACTTGCTCTTCTTCATTATCTTGGTTAGTACCAACTAGTTGGTTCTCCTCTGGAGGATCAGTTGCGTATGATGGCCAAGAATCGACCACGTCATCATTCTCATCCACATTTATATGGTCGTCCTCGTACGACCAAGATTCAGCGCTGCCATTAGAGACGTCGTTGGCATTCTCACTTATATCATCATTGCTATCAGGTGCATTGCTATAAGAGCTGAATTCATCCATCCCTGCAATTTTATGTACACAATAATTTTTTTTACAAACTATTGAATTAGACATAATTAAACAACTGCAAGATTTTCTTGTTCGCAACTTCATCTAGATCAGAAATATGGCATTGGCTGAACTATGCTGACATACTAGTGCTGTGACATTACTCGTGACAACATAGTTCAGAAAAGCACTCACCGTGTGAAGCAATAGAACTTCGACCTAGATGTAGACTTCCTCCTCGTGTAGAGGTACAGACACAGCGGTTTGATGGTGAAGAGGTCGCCGATCAACCGGAGATCGAGGGGATGTGACGACGTCGCCCTCGTGAAGACGGCGATCGGGTGAGAGGAAGTAGACGGCGCGGCCTACGAGGAGGCGGCGAGTTGCGGCGACACCACACTGCCGCCTAGATCGGCCGGCGGAATTGGCGCCTGGATCGCGCGGCGGCCTCTGGATGTCGATCGGCCGGCGGAATTGGCGACTGGATCGCGCGGCGGCCTCTGGATGTCGATCGGCCGGCGGGAAGGCTACGTCGGGTCGATCGGCCGCTACGTCGATCGGCCGGTTCAAAAGAACGTGCGTGCTGCATGTCATAGAAACCGAGTTCAATTATGATTCTAATACAAAAGAAAAAAACCTAGGTTGATTTCGATTGAAAAGTATAAATAAAAAGCCCAATAGGCCTACCAAAACAGATAAGTGGCTCTAGTCTAGTGGTTTGCTATGCGTGCGGCTACCTGTAGACCCAGGTTCGATTCCTGGGTTTTGCTAATTTGTTTCCTTATTTTAGACTGGCTTGTATCCAAGCCAGCCGATCGGCTCGTTTTGACCGCGGCTCATTCAGCTGAGCTCGTTTAGCTGCGGCTTGACTCGTATTTCTACGTTTAGGAGAGGCCGGGGGGAGGACCGAAGCAAGCGTGCCAACTTCTTTGTTCTTTAGAAGTCTTCTACCAACCGGGTTTCACCCCCTTTTCATTTCAAAGTCTTCTTCTTGTATATAAAAACAGAACTCTTACGAAAACAAGGATTGGAGCGGTAAGCGGCATCCCCTCTGAGTTGTGAGTAAGCGTGATTTTTCCAATTGATATGTTGATAGAAACATTTCCTTATTTTTTTTCCTGGAGAGCCAGCAACTGGACCCGAGGTTCGATTGGGCATGAATTCACAAACGCATTGGTTCCACTTTGGGCTTGATTTCCCTGATATCATTCCTTTTTCCTTGGCAATGTGTCAAGTCCATCTAGCTACTCACCGACTAATATCCAATCCCACAAAAGGACACCCAATATGTACTCCTTGATCACCCACAGCATGTACTGATGTACATGCTCTTTTTTGGGGCAAAGGGAGTACACATGCTGAATACAGCCTTCAGTAACAAAGAGAAAGAGAGATCTAAAATAAGACGTTGCACATGAAATGCAGGAAGGATGAGCACAGATGGGAACATATTTCTAGTTCTCAATGGCAACTAGCAACATATATTGTCCGCGCACATCGTACATCCTTAGAGAATTAGCAGGCTGCATAATATGGTCCCTACTACCGCCTTCACCGCATAACAGAAACAGTACTGGTTCCCAATATTAGGCAATTAGCCTTCCACCTTCGATCCGAACATTCTAGCTAGAAACGCTCTGCCTCGTGATCACAAAGTGCCTGCAGCAATCAAAATGTGTAGCACAGGGAGCAGCAGGGTAAAGCATCGGGCCACCAGTTTCGGGCTGGAGCCGTTTGGACCTGGAGGGGTGGTTGAATTTGTGGTGATCTTTTTACTGCTGTAAGAACAGAAGAAACACGATAGTGAGTGCGATTTGTTTGTCAGATCAGTAGGTGGAAATGTTCATAAATTTTGCAAAAGAGTTATCAGAAAGTCATTTCGTACCCAGCTGCCAGGTAAAAGCAAGTGTCGTAACCTGCAACCAAGCAACACAAGAAGCATGAGAAGATTATCCCGCTGACCATAAAAGCAACACGAACAAGGGTATACAATCAACAGGCAGAAGAAAATGGTGTACAGAGCATATAGAAGAACACTGGGGTAATGGGCGAATGGGGCAGAGGGTGTAGTCCTGTCTTGCAATTCATATCATCTTTATTATGGGAACCAAGTATGGGGCAACCTACCATCAGTAAGCTATCTTGAAAAACTAATGCCATGTTTATCAGACCCATATGATGCATTAAAGCACTAATTCCATCATTTCAGATGTGTGTTCTTTTCTGGGCACAAGTTGATCCGTGCAGAATTAGCAGCATATGGGGAGATTATGCTTACTAATACCAAATATGGCAAACAATTGATATATGAAACCAACCGATCAGAACTTAGAACTGTTGATGTGCATGCACATTTGTCTAATTCAGCACTTGAAAGTCAGAAGGCTATGTTGTTAGAGTATTCAATAATGTACTAACTTTTATGTATTCTCTAGAAGGAAAGATACTTAGAAGAAGAAAAACAGGAAACAGCATATATGTATTCATTACGTAAAAAATCACAGCTACATATCCAGAAATACAGCTAGCATTATATACAGTGGAATATTGTTGCAATTTCAGTCAACGACTGCATAACTATCATCACAAATACTCCACTCAGCACATACTGCCTGTGATTCTATGCTTACATTTAGCTAGTTTGCCACTAATTTACCTAGTTTGTCAATATTAAGAGTACAACAAACAGCTAGTAGAGGTATAGAGAAATTTTCAAATGAAACAACATGATCAATGTAATGTTTCAAGCAGAGGATACTTACTTGGATCTTTTGTGGTTCGCACTCCAGCACCACCAAAGCTACAAGCCACATCGGTAGCTCCATTTTGCTGATAATAGCTGTTGAATGCATATGAAGCATGTGAAACCAACGTGTCAGGCTGGTAGCAAGGTTGGCTTGGTTGAATAGCAGAGCAATCGACATCGCCTGGACCACATGCCCAATTCAAACCATTCTGCAGAGCAGTCTGTGACACATTAGTTGAAGCAACACACCAAGTACCATTTGAGCTGGTCAGGTTTCCTCCAGTCATGATATCCACGTTTCCTCGGCCAGTCCAGTCTAGACTGTAGATGGAGCTTTGGTCTGGAGAGAACAGCCCCCAGTTCCTCTCCGACTCGATGCCCGGCTTTCTGTTCTCATTGAACAAGGAGAAGATATAGACATCTATCTCTTCTCCAGGTTTCGCAGGCGTGCCGCTGTCATTAACAACATGCCGTATCAGATTGGTATTGTAAATCTGAGCATTGTCCGGAGTCGCTCCGGTCTCCTTAGCAGCTCCTTTGTTCGGCCACCCTGTCTCGGTGATCATGATCTTCAGTGTCTTGAAGTTCAGGGCCATGAGGGCGAAGAAGATGGAATCAACCTGCGCGTCAAACATGTTTGTGTACACCAATCCAGTGTTTGGGTCAATCACGCCCTCAGACTGTGGCGAGAAGAGGGCGTAGTTGAGTGAGACGTTGCTCGGCGAGTTCTGGTACGCGTAGTAGGGGTACAGATCAACCATGAACGGCGCCTGGGTCTCCACAAGAAACTCCAGCATCGGCTTCAGGAAGTGTGCGTAGCTGCTGTTGAACGCCCCCGCGGACGGCGGGAACGACCGGGACAGGATCCCGAGCGAATGCGTGCTGGAGATGGTGATCTTCTTGTGCAGGCCGGCCTTCTTGAGGGCGGCGAGCACATTGCGCATGGCGGGCACGACGAGAGCGGAGACATTGACCTGGCTCTCGGTGATCTCGGCGCCGACGGTGATGTAGGTGATCGTGGTGGCCGGGTAGTATGGGAGGATGCTGTTCTTGAACCAGGTGTCCACGTTGGACTGGTACTGCGAGAAGGCGAGGAGGTCGGCGTTGGGGACGCCGACCATGAGCTCGACGCCCGTGTTGGCGAAGGCCTTGATGACGTCGATATTGGTGTCGTAGATCCGCACGTACTTGATGGACTGCTTCTGGATGAGCTGCGCAACCTTGTCCGGGCTCGGCAGGTCGTCGGCGTTGCGGCCCGTAGCAGATGCCAGTCTTGCCGCCGCGGCAATGCCCTGCGAAACCCCACGTCACAAGCGCGCAATCTCTGTTATTTTAGCCACCATTTTATCCATATCATGCCAAAGAAAAAATAAAGAATTGGAAGGTTGGGAATGGGGATTAAGATTTGAGTTTTCCCAAAAGAACATATTCGTCGATGGACCTGGACATCATCACGATACCCATTACAGATAGCGGGCCGGCAGCACGCAAGGCATCTAGAACTTCAGCACCCACTCGAGACTTGGCATTCCAAAAGGTAATGCTACTATCAAGAATCGGACGAGGAACGGAAGAAGGCAAACGGTCCAGGAACTCACCCACGAGCAGCAAGAAGAGGAAGGTAAGAAGCGCCGCCACAAGCCGCCGCGCCATTGCCGTCACAATCCCCAAGCGCTGGTGCCGCCCCCGGTGTTGCGACCTTGCGCTCGCTGTCTGCGCGGCCGCGGCCTGTGACCGTTGAGGCGTTGATGGGGAGGAGGGGTGGAGAGTGGAGAGGAGGACGGACTGAGGCACGGGCTGGCGTCCGCAGCAGCCACTGGGCAGAGCCGAGCAGGCGGTGCAGCAGAGCAGGCGTGGCCGCGTGGAAGGGAGTGAAGCGGACGCGAGGGGTGCGTTGTGGAATGGGGTTGAGAGCGTTTAAAGAAAGGCGCACAGGTCCGGAATAGAAACGGAAGAGGGAGTGATGGAGTGACGCCGCGACGAATGTTTTGCTTCTCGCGTGGACCGGGACCACGTAGCTAAGGTTGAGACTTGGGACGGGTGATGTAAAATACGACTTTTTTTTTGAACAAAGGGTGGGCCACGAAGGACCTGGATTCTGCATTAAGTCAACGGGATTACATATAGGACCTCAGAGAAAAAGGAAAGAACAACCAGGCCCTGTAAACTTGCACTAAGCCCCCTACCGACAGGCGCAAAAACGCCATCGCATCCCGGGGCTTCGCCGTCGAAGAATTGCCTCCAGACGCAGCGGCCGCCGTCGAGACCGGGGACGGAACCACTTGGCTCGAGAGCTGCACTTGGAGCTACGTCGAGGCAGACGAAGATCCTCCAGCCAAGGAGGAAGAACATGCCTGAGCTCACGCCACGCTCAAGCTCGGCGAGGCCACACCTCCGGTGACCGAGAATAGCTGCCGCGCCATGTCGCTTCAGCTTGGGAATCGCCGAAATCGTAGCAGAATCACCAACCCAGCAGTACAGAGCATCAGCGACCACCCACCTCCTCTCCTCTCCCTTGCCTCCACGGCCGGCCAAGACAAGAATCAGGGGATGCTCGATGACGAATCGGCACTGCAAAACAGAGTGATTATGGAAACGAGCTGCTCCTGCTCCATCTTCAAGCATGTCCCACCATGGAACCTTGCCGGAGACGACGCAGCAGCACCTGCTCGAGCCACTCTCAAGCTCGAACGCAGGTAATCTCGAAGGGGCGGGGAGGACGGCCTTATTTGCCGAGATGGCTCGCCTAAACTTCTCCATCTGCAACCGCTCCTGCCACCAGAGCAGCTCGACGAGGAAGATCACAACGAACACGCACTGGATCTGGCCGATGAGATCCAGTACCCTACTCCACATCTCCACTACGAAGGAAAGCAAACAACCTAATCTAATCCTACTGCTACTATGCACAGCGGCGCGCCACGATCCTTCTCCATCCCTACTCCAAACAGCTAAGCCGCCGGAGCATATCCGGAGTCGGGCCGGGCCACCGTCGCCACGAGCGACTCTCAAACGGGGGTGGGGAAACGGGGGTGGGGAGGGGGGTGGGGAAAGTGAGCCTCACCTGAAGCTACCTTGTAAAATACGACTTCGGAAGGTACATTCGAATGGCGCAAGGCCTGTCCCAATGCTCCAATGCTCGTATTTTTGTTTTTTATAGAGCAACCACATATTTCATTAATATAGAAAATCAAGTTAAAATAAGCATCACACATGAAAACTAAAAGATAAACCGGGATAAAATGATTATACTAAATTTGCAGATAAAATCCTAAAAGATTGAGAAATACAAACGACCCCTATAGTTTACTACAACCATCGTAGCGAGCGGTCGGCGTTCTACTCCAGCGCCGTCAAGACGACCGTCGGAAGAAACGCCGAGTCTCCACCATTGCAAAATCCTAGAAAGCACCATCGTCAACGAGGCTTTGTGAGTTGATGCAGCAGGACACATATCGATGTGGCACGTCGACTGGGCGACGTTCCGGTGTTGTCTTGGACCAAAATATGTCGCCTCTCATCGACGAAGTCGGAGAGGAACGGCAGATCCACCACCTCCGAATCAGCATCCTAGCTCCAGAAGAACCACCTCGCCCCGGCCACCAGCGCCGTCGCAAATAATCACGACCGCATGGACACACCGAGAAACTGATCTAGCCAGATCTGAAAAACGGCGAGAAGACCAAGCTGTCGATCTGAAGGACCAAGCAACACATGTTGCTATCAACTCCGAGACGCGGCCATGAAGGTCGCCGCCGGTATGGGAGTGGAGTTGAGGCGGATTTATTTGCCCGGGCGCCGCTCCCACCACCCAACGACGCCCCAAGAAAACAGAAGGCAAACCCTAACTACAGACCGGCGCCGAAGTGCCATGGTCCCCACCTCCTCGTGTCGCCGGAGTGGCCAACGGAGTACGCAGGGCCGGCGGCGGCCGGTATAGTTGGGGTCGCCTCCCACGATCGCCTTCGATCCCCTTTTTTTCTGGTGGCTCGTATTGCTGTTTTTAGTACTCCCTTCGTTCATGTAAGATAGTATTATACATAGTATTTTGATACTGGGTACGTACATATTAAAATGGGTGAATTTATATATATAATAAGTCGAGATACATTTAAATCAAGAAAAAGACGAATGCCCTATAAAACTGGACAGAGGGAGTATTCTCGAAATAGGTTTTCCGTCCATTTTATAAATAATACCTCGCTTTTAATTTGTTTTAGTGTTCGTGGCGTATATCTCTACTATTTAAAAGGAGAATTTGGTTCTTTTCATTCTGCCCACCTCGCTTTCAGCTTTCGCTTGGTATGTTCGTGTTGTGGCCTGAGGTACCTCCTCCCACTCGTCCTCTAATTACGCAAATGGTTTATATAAGATAAAAGTGTGCATGAGTGCCGTGAAGAATAAATAGCCACTCTTAAAAAACTAGAAACTAAAGTTTAGCATAGAAGATGATTGATTTTTAGTGCCAGTCGTTGACAAAACATAAACTTATCAGAATTATCTGTTTAACTCTGTTTTCAAAAACTTGAAAAAAAATCTATAATCCCTGCTTCTCACGAAGGGACTATCCTTTACTTATGTTGAGTCGGTTCATTTATTCCTCCTATTCTCCAGAGGCAAACCAATGGTGTTGATTTGAGACATAATCATTTATATTTCAGCAATATGTTTGATCATATTTCATGGCACTTGACATTACCCCTGATATAAACAAGTTGAAAGTCGACATTTGCTAAATGAGCATCTTCTGTTGTGTTGGTATCATCACTTTTACTATGATAATGTAACTTTAAGAGTTTTCAACTCATGTAAATATTATTTGACAGTTAAAGTATATGGTATTTGATGAACAAATATCTCTTAAATCGATTCTTCTCATAAGACACGATTCAAATGTTAATTGTTCTCCGACTAAGAACATAGTTTGTCACTACTTAATAAGTTTTTACTCTTGTTATACCTTAACATGTTATTGATGCATCAATTGTTCTTGAGAAGTTCTCTAATAAAAAGATTGGTGTTTAGAATGACTTGTGTTTGTTAATTAAATATTGATGCTTCTTTTGTGTATTATTTATTATTGACACTTCACTCCATAAATATGTGTTCATGTTTACCAAGTTCCGTTTTGCTTGGGGACAAGCGGAGTGTAATCTTGAGGGAGTTGATACGTCCATGTTGCATCACTATTTTATATCATATATTTTTCTTATTAATCGAAATATCTTGTATTATGATGTATTAATAACAATATTTTATCTTCTTTTGCATGTTTTACATTTTTCGAGAATTATCTCTTAGAGCCAGTAAACAATAGGAAAAAACATCTAATAATATACCCCGCTTTCGGAGCTCCAAAAATCACGGGAAATTCACAAAGTCACTTTTAGAAGAAATATGCTAGGGGGCCAAAATTCTCCCGGGGGGAGCTTCCATAAGTGGAGGCGGGTTGGCCGCACGGGACCCCTAGTCTGCGCCTAGGGCCTGCCCGGGAACCCCATGCCCCCCTCCGGCTCTACTTTGGCGTACTTCACCCTTGTTACACCCCAGTTTTTGGATTCTTGGACTGTGCTCAAGAAGACCAAAATTAGGGCCAACAATTTTTTTTTTATATAACAACATGATTGTTTGAACTAACATATGTTTATGGTCTAAAACATATTTGCAACACAAGTTTTGTTTCTTGATCAAACCAATACCATATGTTTGTGAAAAATATTCTTATTATTTTTCCCTTATGTTTTCCTATTATTACTTGAGTGGATTTTTTTTCCAAGACTTGGATCATTCTTGTTTGCATCTTAAAACAAACTTTTAACTTTGTTAGATCCAAGAAAAAAAGTTTTCAAAATGATTTATAAAAGTTTTCTTTCAAGTTTCCTATGGAAAACAATTCCTGAAAAATAATCCAAGTACCTGTTTTCTACCATTGTTTTCACCAAGCTATAAATTTATATTTTATGATTTCTTGACTTTTAATTAATCCTTGATATATGTACTACAAACCCATAAGCTCACTTTTATTTTTGGAGAAATAAAAACTATCTTTTGCTTGTTGTTTCTCTGGTATAAAATTAAGGCAGAAAAAGGCAGTTTTGAGAAACAGATAAAGAAACAGAAAGTATACCTTTTCCCACATGGTTTTCATGGTCTTAAATTATTTCAAAATTGTTTTCAAAAGTTGTTTCTGAAAGTATAACATGGTTAACAAATCCATACTTTGAAAACCAATTTTGGAAAGCAATGAAACCTTGAAAACAAACTCAACCTTTTCAACTTTCTGTCTATTTTCAACACTTAGAAAATTTCTAAGTCCTAAAGTCTGAATTTTCTGAATTTTTCTGTGAACAGCAGGAGATACACTTTTGCACCTTTGATTTCTTGTTGATTCCTTGATCTTTTGGAAGTGTGGCCAAGCCTAGTGTGTTGACCAGGATATCTACTCGAACCAGAGCCCTTGACCCTGCTTCTAGAAGCCTTGTGGATGAAGATAAGAGAGGAGAGAGAGTGATGACTAGGACAGGGATGTGCAGCACATGTGTTGACATTTTTTTACCTTGCCCACTTGCTCTCTATGGCCTGGATAAACCATGCCCACTCGTGGCCTTGACCTAGGGCACCCAGTGCTCACTATTGGAAAATACCAAAACCCCCAGAGCACCTCCATGCCAATGGTTGGCATCCACCCGAGATGCCATTTTTTCCCTTTGGCTCATCCCCTCATCTATATAAGATCAGAGGGCCTCCCCTTGTTCCCTGCACCTCCCACATTCCCTCTCTAGCTCCCCAAGTCGTTTTCTACCTGAGCCCTAGTCCTAGAGCAACTCTAGCTTGAGTTCTAGCCCGCGTGGTGACCATCACGGCCACGGCCATGACCTGCCCGAGCCACTCCTCTCCAACCTCTCCCACCACCCTAGCTAGACTCCCCACACTCTCCTGCACCCCCTAGACATCACCCCAACCCCACTAACCACCGGAGGCGCCGCCGCCGTCCGTGGGCGCCGCTGCGGATGCCTGCCGCGTTCCACCGCTTGTGGCCACGCTGCACGTTGCCGACGCCTCCCCTCGACTCCCCAGCACTCCAGCACCCTCCCCCGAGCCTCTCAGTCCTCCGCGAGCCCTCTAGGTGAGCCACCATGGATGCACTCACTTTTCTAAGGTTTCTTCTCATGTTTTCATAGCTAGAGGTTGAAGATACATAGCAGCCGTCGATCTAGTCTAATCCTGGCCGTCCAAACTCACTTACCCCTTCACCCCACGTCCAGGCCAGCACAACCCAGTAGCAGTTCGGCCACAGCAGATCCGGCCCGCTTAGTTTTTTTTTTCCTGAGAGTTATCTCTTTTCCTGTTTAGACAGAAACGTGATGTTTACTTTGGACGTGGTAAAAATACTAAAAGTGTGAAATAAAATCTGTAAAAATTCATGGCCCTAAGATATAAAATCTAAACCATACAAAATTTGCAGATCTACTTTTGGGAAAATATTTTGAACACAATAAATGTTTTGCCACAGACTGTCAGTGAGAATGTTTTGACCATAACTTTTTAAATATGTAACCAAATGGAACAAACTCAAATGATCTGGATGGGTATTGGAAAGATCTATCCAATGCACCTAACCTCACATAAAGGTGAGTTATAGAATGAAAATTCCATCCATATTACTAAAAGACCAGTAGGCTCTACTATGATTTTTATAAGGAGTTTAAAAATGATTTTTGAAGAAAATCCAGTTGGATGAGTTTGGTATTGACTAGATCTATGTTTTACTAGCTTAGATTAATTTTTGAGGTTTTAGATTATTTTTGGTGGACAGATCTAGAAAACAGCACTTTTCTGTTTCTGTTTTTAATTATGTTATTTTTTGAAATGATTTGTGTGCATGATTTGATCTTGCTTCCTAGCATGTATAAAGTTGTTAGGACTTGTTATTAGGTTGTTTTCTTACAGTACATCTACCTTAGAAAGTGTGTGCATGTTTGGAAACTAAAATAAAAATGAAATAGCATTTGTTACCTTTCAGTTTTATTATTTGGAGTTATTGTGAGAGCTAGATCTTTGTGTGAATGTTTTGATAAATTTTGTGCTATGATTTCTATGGGTCCAGTACCATTTTGGTACTGTTATTTTGAAGTTAATACCTCTGTTAGCTTGCATGTCTTTTTATAGTGAAGCATGTGTAGGTTTTGTTATTCTTTTGCACTAGTAGTGTTTTCACTAAAATAAATGGCTTGTTTTATTTTATTTTGTTATACTAAGGTTTGTCATGAGTAACCAGAGGCTTAGACCTATTTTGGCTTGGTATTAGTGGGCCCATAACCCACTGGTCCCATTGCATCTTGGTTGAGGGTGAAAATCCCCAACCATGCACATGTGAGAAATTGACATGTTTTAATTATATGATTGATTGCTACTTTTCCACCATGGGAAATATATTTGGTTGCTTTTCACTTATGCAAGTGAGAAGTTTATCTCTTATCAGAGGATACTAGTATGTTAGGTGATCCATTTGTTAGCATAAATTCCTTAGGAGTATCATGTTAAGAAATGATTCACTATTGGGTGCTAAATTAAATTATTTGCAAATGAAATAAATTCCTTGTGATTGATAGATTGTTTGTGAATGATTTTAAATTGAGTGTTTGGATTTTTGAAAAGGTTTAGAGTATTTCTCTTTAAGTTCATAGCTACTGGTTGTGTGAATTATACATTGTTTGATTGCTAGTAATGATTAGAGAAAACATAAATTGCTAGAATTAATTTGTGCATGCTTAATAGTTGTTTCATGGAATTATTTTGATGTTCTTGCTTCCTAGCATGAGTAGGATTTGTGTACTGTTATTAGGTACACTTATATTCATGACTTACTTGTTTAGGTTTAAGCATCATGGTAGCATTGTTTGCTTCTCTAGTACCGAACTAGTGTCACCACTAGAAAATGGTGATTTTTGCTATAGTTTTGTCAACCTTTATTTTATGAGTATATGAGATTATTATAGCATGTTTAGGAGGTTATTACTTCTGTTATGACCCCATGAATTATTTAGTTGCATGTGCTATGGTTGTAGGTTAATAATTATCTCTTATATCATGCTTGTGTAGAAATTCCCATACTAGTATGCTATTAGTGCAGTCATGTTTTTATGCCTGTTTAATAGGAGTATTATCTTGAGTGAAGATGGTGTTTTAGATTATTTTTATGACTTGATTCTTTGATTATTAGCTACTGGTTGTTTGTTAAATTTTCATGATTGATGGGTTCCATAACTTCAAGTAAACATTAAAGTAGTAAATAAATAGTCTATTCATCTGTGATGTGTTTACCTGCTGTTTGGAAATTGTCTGAGTGTGTACCTTAGCATGAGTGTCATACTTGTGTTATTTGTTGTGCTAGTGTTGTTGTTGTGCTTAAGAGTATTTTTTGAACTAAGCATCCAAGCTAATCATAAACTATTTAAGTAACTATGGTTTGTGTGTTGCCAATACCCACTACCTTGGGTATTGTTTTGTCTGTTTGTTTTACCTTAGCAACCTATCCTTTGCACCCCAGAGCTATATTTCTATCTTCTTAGGTATCTTATTATGAGAGTGGTACACCACTCCATATGTGGTATGTAAGATGTGGGATATGGTTTCCTGAACCATATGTTTGTCTGACGATAGTTTTGTACCCTGAGAGCTTTGTGAGGCAGTTTTCTCGATAACGTTTGTGAGTTTGCGCTATTATATTTTTGCTTGCTGTATGTGTTTTTTAGCTTAGTTGTGTGTCTTTTATACCTGAGTGTGTGTCTTGTATTCTTTTACGACGCTAGAAAACGAAGAAGAAGAAGAAGCAGTTGTGGAGTTGTGCGTCAAGTTCAAGTTACTCCAAGGACAGGGACATTAAGAGACTTAAGGCAAGCCATCATGATGCTTGCTGATATTACACTTATCATTATCTATCATGCATGTTTTACTTCTGAAAAGTTTTACAAAACTTTGATTTCCAAAAACTATTTTTGAAGTGAGTATCACTTCTATTATATATATAATATTACTATGCCATTAGTTAATACTTGGTGTTACCAAGCCCATAAGCCACCATATGGTATTTATTACCATCACATATATTAGTCCCTAAGTGGACACCTTAAAATTGTGTTTTTACAAAACAAAGGCTTTATGGAAAACCCGGAGAAAAGGCGGATCCTTATTCTCCGGAGGAATGTGGAAGTGGTCATTTCTGGGAAAAAACGTGTTTTCAAAAATGACACATAACCTAGTCTTCGCCGGACAAGCTTTACCGTACTGCCACTCTACCCCTATATGGGTATGGGGCCTACCTTGATGCTTGAACTTGTTAGTGTGTGTCTCATTCCAAGATGCTATAGAGAGGATGATTCTCTGAACCGAAGTGTCGCCAGGAGGGAGAAACGGGACATACACAGTGAGGGATTAAGTTCTCCTTCGGAAGCGACAACTGGGCCTCCCGACTAGGCAGGGCGGGACCTGATGCCGGGAGAACAACCCATCTGAAGGTATAAGCATATACTAGCTTGTGTCAGAGTGGACAGTTAGGATCAATTCTCTGGTGCTCGCATATCGCTGTGTCGATCCATGGGTGGTCCATGGCAGAGTTTTGGATCTAGTGGATGTGTACACCTCTGCAGAGTACAACTTTTTTGAAGAAGCCGCGTCCTCGGATATGGACAGTTGAATGGCCATGTAGCTAGCATTGTGTCAATGTTTTCAAAAAGATGTTTTCAAAAAGGTGTTGAACTTGGGAAGTTCGGAAAGGAAGGAAATTTTGTACCGTGGAGGTACCAATGATTGAAAGCCAGAAGTTGTTTCATAAAACAAAAAGTTTTGCAAACAAAAACTTTTCTACTCTAAGCAAGAATTCTGGAAACTGATTCCAAGAAGTTTTTAAAAGAGGAAACATTCTATTAACAGAGCTTTACAAAACCTCTTGTACATGTGATATCTACAAGAGAAATAAAACTATATTATTTTCTTCTGAAGTATCTTCTTCAACGAAGATACAGATTAATTTGACTGCAACTGTGGTGTCATTCTATATGAACACCATTGGTAGTAAACCCTATTTATAGCCTACCTATTACACCATATAAGCATATTTGCATCTTTGGTAAGTCACATGATGGATGTCTTGCTGAGTACATTCAAATGTACTCATTATGGTTTCGCCCCTGGTATCTACTTGCCAGACCTTGAGAGGGAGTCTCTGAATAAGATCGACGAAGAGGAGTACTGAGCTGATGGCTTTGCGAACTAGGATCGTCTCCGGGTCAGCAGCCTGTAGGTGAAGGCGTGACTTGGGCTCTATCGCGTTATGAGTGTGTTTAGTCTTCCGCTGTGTGTGTTGTGTGTTGCCCTGCGTGGCAGCCGTTCAAGTTTTGGTCAAGTGACCAATCCCCTTTGTAAGTGTTTGTGCAACCGTGTAATGGATATTGTATCTGTGTACCAGCTTGATATGTTGTTCACGACTGAATTTCCTGGGATCGTGAATGTATGCATATCAGGGGTGTCCTTGAAGAGTGGTTCGAAGGGCAGGCCCTACAGAGTTGGTATCAGAGCTATCCTTCCCTTAGGAGACCTTAGTTAGCATGGACGTTAGCTAGTACTCTATAATAAAAGTTAATAACCCCGGGTCACTAAGATGACTAATTTTTTTCAAAATGATTCTATACCCCATCCCCTCTTTGTTTCAAAAACTCTATTTACACTAAAGTTAAAAAGGAGCATCCTAAAATTTTGCACACTGATACCTAACTTAATCTACTCTAAAATTTTGTTTAGATGGCAGTGGTCTTCACCGAGTCCTTCCGGCTGGGATCGCATGCACCTTGCTACCGCCGTTTTGAGGAGGACTTGATCAAGATGACTAGCATTATCGGTCACCCTGTACCTGAGTTGAAGGGAGCTCAGATTCACCAAGATGGACGCGAAGTGTACTGGTTGGTGGTCTGTGTCATCCGTGCACCCTTGATAGCACCATCAACTCCTGAGATCACGTATGAAGTGAAGGAGAACAGTTGGGAAGATGGTATCCTTAGAGTGATGCAGCTGACCGTTGCCAAACTCGCGAACTTCTTTCGCGACAAGTTTGAAGGCACCCCCTATAGATACTATGGGAGGCACGATGAGGACGACAAGCCAGTAGATGTCACCGAAGACTTTGTGTTTGCTCATCATTTCCAGCACTTGGAGGGACAGATGTACAACACTCAGTTTTCCCTTGACAGGCTCAGAGGAGAGTTCGATAATCAGGGAAGAGAGATCTTCCAGCTAACCAAAGACCTGAGAGTTTCCACTGCTACCGAGCGCCGTCTCGTGGCACAAGGAAAGACCATGAGGTTTGTCGGTTTCCATCTCCGTGCACAAGTGAGAGACCTTTAGTTCCAGCTTGAAGCCAGCAAGGCCAGAGTTGAAGAGTTGGAGGAACAGCTACGCGCTTCCTCAAGCACTTAGAATTGCCGCAGGATGTTAGGAGTTGTGTTATTTCCACCCCAGACGCTTGTTTGTCTGTATTGTGAGAACTCTGTTAGAGCTTTGTGTGTGCTAGTTGTGTTGTAAGCCTTATGCTTAGCCTTGTGAACCCTTAAGTTAAGATATGCTTGTTAAGACTCTATTTCATGCGTATGTCAATCTTGGTTTGAGTTGGCATTAGTTTTCTTCGATGTTTGCTTGTTGTCGTGTTATCTAGCGTTCTCATCTCCACTATGAGCCGGTATATGTCACGATCCTTTACAACCAAAACCACCTTTGGTTGCTCTCGTCTTACACAGTTCTTTGTCTTCAGCATGGCCAGCGATCTACCTCCATCACCTGAGCCGACAGTTGCTCAACTGTTTGCTCTGTTGAGGGAAGAAAGTGAAGCCGCTCGTGCTGAACACATTGCCACCCATGCTATCCTGGAACAGTTGACTCAGCTTGTCATCACCAACGCTGAGAATACTGCGTTCCTTATGAGAGGATACCAGCAACTGCTTGCTGGAGAGAGCCGCAAACGGAAGATAGTGACGCCAGGAGAAACTAGTTTATGGGTGACTCGCAGCATTTTGCCTGTGATGCCACAATCTTCAAGGAGACGTGTTAAGGTCAAGCCTAGAACCACGGGTTGCTTTACCTGTGGACAGGAAGGACACTTTGCTCGTGATTGTCCCAAGAAGAACCATATTCTAGCTCATCCTGATGAACCCCAATAACGCTAGGGTCCATCCCAGAAGAAACGCAAGAGTCAGATGAGTGGACCTCGAGACCAAGATGATGTTGCATGAGCATCTGCGACTCATGCCATAGCCAATGGTACGTTCTCGAACCAAACCTGTGAACCCCCTTGTTTGTGTGTCGTCGTACCCTGCAAAACCCGACGTAAATGGAACACTAGAAGTGTCACGGCGGACTAAATAAAATCTTAAATAATTAACGATACTAACAGAATCTCATCTAATTGTAGTATAACACCCTACAGAGTAAATTAAATTGTTGCCACCCTACAGGGTCGGTAACATGGCTTCGTCTAATTCTAATTGGAGATCTTACAAAATTGGTAATATAACCTCATCTAATCTTAAGCTTGAAAACCCTACAGAATTGGCTCATAAAATTTCTCGTTTTAATACCCTACAGAGTGGTATATAAAACCAAATACCTTACAGGGTAACTTACGGAGCGATATATTACAGAGTTGGTACCACCCGTTCAAAAGAAAGCGTGTAATCAACTTTTTGCAAAAACAAAGAGAAAGGTGCCTTAGGATGATTCTATGGCTGTTTTGAAGAAGTGAAAGGTTGGAAAAAAATATTGGATGGATGAAACTATGATCGTTACTAGGCAACAAGATCTCTCGTATGTATGTTTTGGAGGAACTAGATCTTAGAATATGAGATGGTGGAAAACTCATTGAGGTTTAGCTCAGGAAGGAAAGAGTGAGGATCATATGATTTTTAGTGGAGTTGAATTATGATATAATATCCGGGGATAACCAGTTGTGGACCCCAAAGATTTGGGAGTTGTCAGTAACAAGATTTGTAGTTTTTGAAAATGGTTGGAGTTTAGAAAGATTGGTGGATATAAAATGAGGATGATAGATCTTAGGAAAAATATGTATGAGCTTGGAATTTTTGAAAAGAATCTTACAGAGTTGGTAGTACACAGAGTTGTTTTAACTTATGATCTTGCTAAACTACCTTTGAGGAAAACAAATGATTTGAGATATCAATTATATTAGAGTAAGAGGAAGATAGTGGATTTTCCTGGATTTTGGAGATGAGCAATGGAAAGCTCATGCTAAATAAATGTTGGTGGATATCCATTAAACTGATCATGTGAGTTTGGGAAAAGTAGGTTTTTGTGTACAAGATAAATCCTGGTTTGGTGGCATCGTTTATGAGGAACCATAGGTTCGAGGTTTAGAACATGGCACCCAAACCTTTGAAAAGAAAACTGATTTACCGGTGAATTCTGGTAAGATAAATCAAAGGGGGGAAGCCCCTGTAAATAATGTTACAAACCACCAACACATGTTTGTAAACAAATCATCTAACATTGTTGTTTTGACCATACCCTCTTTTCGCTTGCCTGCGAATCTCGGGACGAGATTCTTTTAAGGGGGGAAGGTCTATCACACCCCAGATTTTGGATTCTTGGACTGTGCTCAAGAAGACCAAAATTAGGGCCAACAATTTTTTTTTTATATAACAACATGATTGTTTGAACTAACATATGTTTATGGTCTAAAACATATTTGCAACACAAGTTTTGTTTCTTGATCAAACCAATACCATATGTTTGTGAAAAATATTCTTATTATTTTTCCCTGATGTTTTCCTATTATTACTTGAGTGGATTTTTTTTCCAAGACTTGGATAATTCTTGTTTGCATCTTAAAACAAACTTTTAACTTTGTTAGATCCAAGAAAACAAGTTTTCAAAATGATTTATAAAAGTTTTCTTTCAAGTTTCCTATGGAAAACAATTCCTGAAAAATAATCCAAGTACCTGTTTTCTACCATTTTTTTCACCAAGCTATAAATTGATATTTTATGATTTCTTGACTTTTAATTAATCCTTGATATATGTACTACAAACCCATAAGCTCACTTTTATTTTTGGAGAAATAAAAACTATCTTTTGCTTGTTGTTTTTGTCGTATAAAATTAAGGCAGAAAAAGGCAGTTTTGAGAAACAGATAAAGAAACAGAAAGTATACCTTTTCCCACATGGTTTTCATGGCCTTAAATTATTTCAAAATTGTTTTCAAAAGTTGTTTCTGAAAGTATATAACATGGTTAACAAACCCATACTTTGAAAACCAATTTTGGAAAGCAATGAAACCTTGAAAACAAACTCAACTTTTTCAACTTTCTGTCTATTTTCAACACTTAGAAAATTTCTAAGTCCTAAAGTCTGAATTTTCTGATTTTTTCTGTGAACAGCAGGAGATACACTTTTGCACCTTTGATTTCTTGTTGATTCCTTGATCTTTTGGAAGTGTGGCCAAGCCTAGTGTGTTGACCAGGATATCTACTCGAACCAGAGCCCTTGACCCTGCTTCTAGAAGCCTTGTGGATGAAGATAAGAGAGGAGAGAGAGTGATGACTAGGACAGGGATGGGCAGCACATGTGTTGACATTTTTGACCTTCCCACTTGCCCACTTGCTCTCTATGGCCTGGATAAACCATGCCCACTCGTGGCCTTGACCTAGGGCACCCAGTGCTCACTATTGGAAAAGACCAAAACCCCCAGAGCACCTCCATGCCAATGGTTGGCATCCACCCGAGATGCCATTTTTGCCCTTTGGCTCATCCCCTCATCTATATAAGATCAGAGGGCCTCCCCTTGTTCCCTGCACCTCCCACATTCCCTCTCTAGCTCCCCAAGTCGTTTTCTACCCGAGCCCTAGTCCTAGAGCAACTCTAGCTTGAGTTCTAGCCCGCGTGGTGACCATCACGGCCACGGCCATGACCTGCCCGAGCCACTCCTCACCAACCTCTCCCACCACCCTAGCTAGACTCCCCACACTCTCCTGCACCCCCTATACATCACCCCACCCCCTCTAACCACCGGAGGCGCCGCCGCCGTCCGTGGGCGCCGCTGCGGACGCCTGCCGCGTTCCACTGCGTGTGGCCATGCCGCACGTTGACGACGCCTCCCCTCGACTCCCCAGCACTCCAGCATCCTCCCCCGATCCTCTCAGACCTCCCCGAGCCCTCTAGGTGAGCCACCATGGATGCACTCACTTTTCTAAGGTTTCTTCTCATGTTTTCATAGCTAGAGGTTGAAGATACACATCAGCCGTCGATCTGGTCTAATCCTGGCCGTCCAAACTCACTTACCCCTTCACCCCACGTCCAGGCCAGCACAGCCCAGTAGCAGTTCGGCCACAGCACATCCGGCCCGCTTAGTTTTTTTTCCTGAGAGTTATCTCTTTTCCTGTTTAGACAGAAACGTGATGTTTACTTTGGACGTGGTAAAAATACTAAAAGTGTGAAATAAAATCTGGAAAAATTCATGGACCCTAAGATATAAATTCTAAACCATACAAAATTTGCATATCTACTTTTGGGAAAATATTTTGAACACAATAAATGTTTTGCCACAGACTGTCAGTGAGAATGTTTTGACCATAACTTTTTAAATATGTAACCAAATGGAACAAACTCAAATGATCTGGATGGGTATTGGAAATATCTATCCAATGCACCTAACCTCACATAATGATGAGTTATAGAATGAAAATGCCATCCAGATTACTAAAAGACCAGTAGGCTCTTCTATGATTTTTATAAGGAGTTTAAAAATGATTTTTGAAGAAAATTAAGTTGGATGAGTTTGGTATTGACTAGATATATTTTCTACTAGCTTAGATTAATTTTTGAGGTTCTAGATTATTTTTGGTGGACAGATCTAGAAAACAACACTTTTCTGTTTCTGTTTTTAATTATGTTCTTGTTTGAAATGATTTGTGTGGATGATTTGATCTTGCTTCCTAGCATGTATAAAGTTGTTAGGACTTGTTATTAGGTTGTTTTCTTACAGTACATCTACCTTAGAAAGTGTGTGCATGTTTGGAAACTAAAATAAAAATGAAATGGCATTTGTTACCTTTTAGTTTTATTATTTGGAGTTATTGTGAGAGCTAGATCTTTGTGTGAATGTTTTGATAAATTTTGTGCTATGATTGCTATGGGTCCAGTACCATTTTGGTACTGTTATTTTGAAATTAATAGCTCTGTTAGCTTGCATGTCTTTTTATAGTGAAGCATGTGTAGGTTTTGTTATTCTTATGCACTAGTAGTGTTTTCACTAGAATAAATGGCTTGTTTTATTTTATTTTGTTATACTAAGGTTTGTCATGAGTAACCAGAGGCTCAGTACCTATTTTGCCTTGGTATTAGTGGGCCCATAACCCACTGGTCCCATTGCATCTTGGTTGAGGGTGAAAATCCCCAACCATGCACATGTGAGAAATTGACATGTTTTAATTATATGATTGATTGCTACTTTTCCACCATGGGAAATATATTTGGTTGCTTTTCACTTATGCAAGTGAGAAGTTTATGTCTTATCAGAGGATAGTAGTATGTTAGGTGATCCATTTGTTAGCATAAAATGCCTTAGGAGTATCATGTTAAGAAATGGTTCACTATTGGGTGCTAAATTAAATTATTTGCAAATGAAATAAATTCCTTGTGATTGATAGATTGTTTGTGAATGATTTTAAATTGAGTGTTTGGATTTTTGAAAAGGTTTAGATGATTTCTCTTTAAGTGCATAGCTACTGGTTGTGTGAATTATACATTGTTTGATTGCTAGTAATGATTAGAGAAAACATAAATTGCTAGAATTAATTTGTGCATGCTTAATAGTTGTTTCATGGAATTATTTTGATGTTCTTGCTTCCTAGCATGAGTAGGATTTGTGTAATGTTATTAGGTACACTTATATTCATGACTTACTTGTTTAGGTTTAAGCATCATGGTAGCATTGTTTGCTTCTCTAGTACTGAACTAGTGTCACCACTAGAAAATGGTGATTTTTGCTATAGTTTTGTCAGCCTTTATTTTATGAGTATATGAGCTTTGTATAGCATGTTTAGGAGGTTATTACTTCTGTTATGATGCCATGAATTATTTAGTTGCATGTGCTATGGTTGTAGGTTAATAATTATCTCTTATAGCATGCTTGTGTAGAAATTCCCATACTAGTATGCTATTAGTGCAGTCGTGTTTTTATGCCTGTTTAATAGGAGTATTATCTTGAGTGAAGATGGTGTTTTAGATTATTTTTATGACTTGATTCTTTGATTATTAGCTACTGGTTGTTTGTTAAATTTTCATGATTGATGGGTTCCATAACTTCAAGTAAACACTAAGGTAGTAAATAAATAGCCTATTCATCTGTGATGTGTTTACCTGCTGTTTGGAAATTGTCTGAGTGTGTACCTTAGCATGAGTGTCATACTTGTGTTATTTGTTGTGCTAGTGTTGTTGTTGTGCTTAGGAGTATTTTGTGAACTAAGCATCCAAGTTAATCATAAACTATTTAAGTAACTATGGTTTGTGTGTTGCCAATACCCACTACCTTGGGTATTGTTTTGTCTGTTTGTTTTACCTTAGCAACCTATCCTTTGCACCCCAGAGCTATATTTCTAGCTTCTTAGGTATCTTATTATGAGAGTGGTACACCACTCCATATGTGGTATGTAAGATGTGGGATATGGTTTCCTGAACCATATGTTTGTCTGACGATAGTTTTGTACCCTGAGAGCTTTGTGAGGCAGTTTTCTCGATAACGTTTGTGAGTTTGCGCTATTATACTTTTGCTTGCTGTATGTGTTGTTTAGCTTAGTTGTGTGTCTTTTAGACCTGAGTGTGTGTCTTGTATTCTTTTACGACGCTAGAAAACGAAGAAGAAGAAGAAGAAGTTGTGGAGCTGTGCGTCAAGTTCAAGTTACTCCAAGGACAGGGACATTAAGAGACTTAAGGCAAGCCATCCTGATGCTTGCTGATATTACACTTATCATTATCTATCATGCATGTTTTACTTCTGAAAAGTTTTACAAAAATTTGATTTCCAAAAACTATTTTTGAAGTGAGTATCACTTCTATTATATATATAATATTACTATGCCATTAGTTAATACTTGGTGTTACCAAGCCCATAAGCCATCATATGGTATTTATTACCATCACATATATTAGTCCCTAAGTGGACACCTTAAAATTTTGTTTTTACAAAACAAAGGCTTTATGGAAAACCCGGAGAAAAGGCGGATCCTTATTCTCCGGAGGAATGTGGAAGTGGTCATTTCTGGGAAAAAACGTGTTTTCAAAAATGACACATAACCTAGTCTTCGCCGGACAAACTTTACCGTACTGCCACTCTACCCCTATATGGGTATGGGGCCTACCTTGATGCTTGAACTTGTTAGTGTGTGTCTCATTCCAAGATGCTATAGAGAGGATGATTCTTTGAACCGAAGTGTCGCCAGGAGGGAGAAACGGGACATACACAGTGAGGGATTAAGTTCTCCTCCAGAAGCGACAGCTGGGCCTCCCGACTAGGCAGGGCGGGACTTGATGCCGGGGAGAACAACCCATCTGAAGGGATAAGCATATACTAGCTTGTGTCAGAGTGGACAGTTAGGATCAATTCTCTGGTGCTCGCATATCGCTGTGTCGATCCATGGGTGGTCCATGGCAGAGTTTTGGATCTAGTGGATGTGTACACCTCTGCAGAGTACAACTTTTTCGAAGAAGCCGCGTCCTCGGATATGGACAGTTGAATGGCCATGTAGCTAGCATTGTGTCAATGTTTTCAAAAAGATGTTTTCAAAAAGGTGTTGAACTTGGGAAGTTCGGAAAGGAAGGAAATTTTGTACCGTGGAGGTACCAATGATGGAAAGCCAGAAGTTGTTTCATAAAACAAAAAGTTTTGCAAACAAAAAGTTTTCTACTCTAAGCAAGAATTCTGGAAACTGATTCCAAGAAGTTTTGCAAAGAGGAAAGATTCTTTTAACAAAGTTTTACAAAACTTCTTGTACATGTGATATCTACAAGAGAAATAAAACTATATTATTTTCTTCTGAAGTATCTTCTTCAACGAAGATACAGATTAATTTGACTGCAACTGTGGTGTCATTCTATATGAACACCATTGGTAGTAAACCCTATTTATAGCCTACCTATTACACCATATAAGCATATTTGCATCTTTGGTAAGTCACATGATGGATGTCTTGCTGAGTACATTCAAATGTACTCATTATGGTTTCGCCCCTGGTATCTACTTGCCAGACCTTGAGAGGGAGTCTCTGAATAAGATCGACGAAGAGGAGTACGGAGCTGATGGCTTTGCGAACTAGGATCGTCTCCGGGTCAGCAGCCTGTAGGTGAAGGCGTGACTTGGGATCTACCACGTTATGAGTGTGTTTAGTATTCCGCTGTGTGTGTTGTGTGTTGCCCTGCGTGGCAGCCGTTCAAGTTTTGGTCAAGTGACCAATCCCCTTTGTAAGTGTTTGTGCAACCGTGTAATGGATATTGTATCTGTGTACCAGCTTGATATGTTGTTCACGACTGAATTTCCTGGGATCGTGAATGTATGCATATCAGGGGTGTCCTTGAACAGTGGTTCGAAGGGCGGGCCCTACAACCCTCTTGAACTAAATCCATCGAGGGACGCTTCACGTAATTTTTCCACTGTCGTCTCAGGGCGGGAACGAGGCAGAGAAAAGAGAGCTCTCCAGCATACAGAATTATGACGGTAAAATTTCCTTTCGGAGGTGAAAATCGTCATCGTCATCATTGTCATCACACCGGACATCATCAACATTATCTCCACTACCATGACCATCATGACCGTCATCCCATCTCACACTGTGTTAACATTTAGGGTTGTAACTTGTGCTATTCATTGGGATCTCTCTCTTGTTGTTGATTACTCTGTTGTAGTTGATACTTTTGAGTTTTATCGGTGAATTCTTGTTACGACCAGATTATTATTCAATCATAAATCACCTCTGACCATGATCCATATTACAACTTGTGAGTACTTCGTTTAGTTCTTGAGGAAACGCGAGAAGCCTTGTTACTACTAATCATGTTGGTGTCATTTTTGAAGTGGTATCATGTGAACGCCAGTTACATGATAATTCACCTTTATGTGTCAAGGGGGATGCATTGTGTGTTTAGTTTTCTTATTGTAGGGTTGACGGAGTGACAAAAACCTAAACCGCAATTTGCAAGCTATTTAATGAGGAGATTAGGATCCTAGAGTTTAACCATGTGGTTAGATTTCTTTTAATTACTTTCTTGTAGTTGTGGAATCTTACAAGGGTCTAATCATGAGTGTGTATTTGTCCAAGTAAGGACGGTGTACTAGCATAGATTCACCCACACAACACTTATCAAAACAATTAATGTTAATCAATGGTATGATGAAAGTAATTTGATAATATTTCCATGTATCGTGAGGAACGTTTTAATCATCATAAGTAACACTACTAACTTGTCATTCGTGCTAAAAAGGATTGGGAGACTTGCTGCAATTATTTGTTGTTACTTTTATTTACTTGTTACTATAAAAATCCCCACAAAATTGTCTCACAACTTTTGTAGTGAAACCTTGCTGAAAACCACTTGTCAACACCTTTTGCTACTCATTTGGTTCAATACTCTTACTTATCGAAAGGATTACGATAGATCCCCTATATTTATTGATCATAAACTTCCAACTAAGACCACATACGACTCCCAAATTAGATTTTCCACCGCTACCAGCGACTCCCAAATTAGATTGGACATCGCTGGCGGTTACAACCACATACCACTCCCATTGAAACATGACACTTCCTCTTGTTATAACTATAGAAAACTCCTATTAAAAGTAGAGAAGTGTGCCTATTACGACTGCAATGTCACTGCTCTGCCTGCCACGACCATGATCAACGACCTACCGACACGTTTAAAAAAATAACTACATTGTCGGAATCTGAATTGTTTTAATTTTTGTTGTCACACCAACTGTTTATGTTTAATATCTTACAATCCACTCAGTCTCCCTTCAATTTCCTTTCTGAACGACAAGTATGAGCACCTAGAGGGGGTGAATAGGTGCTACAACAAATTTTAATTTTTCTTCAAATCAAGGCTTTACACAATGGTAAATTCTCTAGATATGCAACTACGGTGAATTTACCTATATGAAAACAACAACAAGATACAAACATGAAGTAAATGAGAGGGAACGAGGTAACCGATAGAGGAAGCACGCGGAGACAAGGATGTAATCCCGAGTTCCTCCTTTTGAGGGGAGTACGTCTCGTTGGAGGGATGTGAGATCGCCACAAAGGCATACTCAACGCCACAAAGGCCTCACCCTATTCTTCGATGAACAACGCCACCAAGGACTAGTTCACCTTCCACTATTGATCCTCTTTTAGGCGGGAATCAAGTCCTTTAAAACAAGCTTGAGGCGTACACCCACAATCAAATTGGGGGCTCCCAAGAAACACCAACAATCACCAAGAGAGTAGCAATGAGGCCTAGGTTTTCCACAAAGAACCCCTAGGCACGAATCCATCAAGAAAATGAGAGGGAAAACAAATCCGGTTGGTGAGGACGTGATCGGGGCCTTCTCCTTCAATCCTCTAAATATCAATGAGTTTGGATAGAGGGATTAGGAGAGATCCCGTATTTTGTGAGCTCAATTAATGCACATTAATGGCTTGGACGAACTAGTCAACTTGGAGAAGAAGGAGGGGTATTTATACCCCCTCCCAAAATGTGGTTGTTGGAGCAGGAATATTGAACCAGAATATCCGGTCCAAACTTGGACCGGAATTTGCGGTTAGGCAAATTCCTTCAGATCTGAGATTTCGACCAACAGTTGATCTAAACCGGAATTTCCGGTTTCACCAAAATGTTCGGTTGGTACCAGGAAGTGGAGATTTTATGACTTAGACAAATTCTTCCTTTTCTTATTCAAATGGAATTTCCGGCTTGCCCAAAATATCCGGTTGCAAATTTCCGGTTACCACCAGGGAGTAGTGATGGGGGGATGATAACCCGGTAGGTCAAACTCCAAGGAGTAACCCGGCCCAAAGGACGTTGCGCAGGATCCGGCTAAGGATAAGGAAACTTGTAGAAGGCCCAAGCTTGTAGGCCCAGTAACCCGGATTGTGGGCTATGGCAAAGGAAAGTTAGGGTTTGGGCGCCGTGTCCGGGTAGGATCCAGGGTGCGCCTTGGAGGGTAAGCCAGGGGGTACGGGTGCTTTATAAACCGACCCCCAGGTCTAGTTTAGACAGAAATCTGAGAACCCTAGCAATATCGCTTGATATCGAGCATCTAGTGTAATCCCAGAGTTGAGTTATTATATCAAGATCAGAGACTCGGCGACTTTGATTGCCGGCTACCAGATCGAGTTGCATCATGTTTTCCTCTGAGCTAAACCCTCTCCCAAACGCCTGTGTCGTCTTGCCCCAAGGTCAGTTACCCCCGGTAACGTCTGCCGTGATTATCCCACGACAGTTGGCGCCCACCGTGGGGCCTGCGTCCAAAGGTGTTTACATTACGGGAGAAGCTCGGAAGAGCATGGAGAATCTTGTCGTCGGCGAAATCTACATCGACCACAAAGGAGAAAAGATGGTGGACGATTCCGGCTGGGGGCCAGAGTCGGATCACCTCGAATCCGGATCCGTCGTGACAATCGGCCGGATCAGCGTCTTCATTGGTATGGTATGTACTTCCAGTTCGATCCCTGACAATATTGGATCTGATTCTGTGCCAGGAGAAGCCACTTCTATCCGATCAGATGATGAAGAATCAATTGGAACGACGCATCCGGCAGAAGAACCCATCACGGAGTGGGAACAGCCGGAGAAGCCGGCATGGACCCCGCGCGACTGGGTCGAAAGGGAAGATGATACTGGGTCTATCCTGGATCTGTTGGAAAACCGGTATGAGGAGGAGAACGGCGAGGAAGAACAGCATGAATTTACACCGGGTATCGTACGCCGAGTTGCAGTCTATGCGGCTCCCGCGGCTAATCTCAACCAAGGGAACGCAACCGCGGCATCAGTCGAGGCGGCTCAGGCATTGGCCCAGCAGCAGAGCGCGGCTAACGGAGACCCGGTTTTGGCGCGGGTCGATGGAGAGTCGGCATCAGTAACCAGCCGTGCATGAGATGAGGAGTTGCATGCAAATACATTCGGATTCTTGGGAAACTGGACACCAGGGGCGGGTCCTTCGAACCCGCGCCACCCGGCCTTATTCGATAATAATCTGATTCTAGACCCCACGGTTCTTGCAACGGTTATCACTCCGGAAAACGCAGCGGAACGTGTCAGGGATTTGGATGTGGCTCGTCGTGCGCTCGAACAGCAAAGAAGGCAGGTAGAGGCAGAAAGGCAAGGGATGGCCACGCGGCAGCGTGAGCTGGATGCGCTGGAAACTCGGCTCCGAGAGGAAACATCTAGAGTACATCAAAGGCATCAAACTAGGTTACCAGCAACGGGCGGGGTTATTAATCCGGCTAATTTATTCGTCACACCTCAGGATCAGCCGATACCAGTGGTGAACCAGGGAACCGCACCCCAACCGGCGACAGCAGGGACACATCCGGCAGACGAGCGGGCCAGGTTACCCCTCCCACAGACTAGAGTCACAACCGGCAACGATCTACCACCACCGCCACCATCACGATTTCGCACACCAGCTGGTCACTACAATAACCCCATGGACAATGTGTATGCGGCGACACTCGCGTTAAATCAAATCCCTGTGGGAGAGTCACCCCATGCAGAGAAGACCCGGCAAGCCATCGATCTGTTGCACACTGCGGTGGCACAGCAAGCCAATTATCCGGATCATAGAAGCGGTATGCACGGGACGCCATACGTGAGTCAACAACAAGGGAATATCCAAACAAGTTCAGCACGGCGGAGGGAAGAGCAGCAGCAAATGCCGCCTCCTCCCCGCGTTCAGGCAGCGTCAGCAGCACAGGCTGTTGTGGATAGTTCCAGAGCTCGGAGGGCCGCGGCCGGGTCTGCAGCGCATGGACTTCCTGCTGCACCGCGCCCAGCCGCGCCCCCTGCTGTATCACACGTTTCTAGAGCAAGGCCGGCCTCGACCGTCCTTGCGGGACCTAAGTGCCTCTCGGACAATATCAGAGCTGAACCTTACCCGGAAAAATTCAAAGAACCAGGGAAAGTAGTGAATTACGAGCCAACTATGGATCCAGAAACATGGCTAAGTAGTTATGAGATGACAATGTCGATTCGCAACGCATCCGAGAATCTCCAAGCCAAGTTCATGTACTTGATGATGTCAGAAGGAGCATCAAAGTTGTGGTTCACCAATTTGCCGGAAGGATCGATCAAGTCCTGGGAGGAATTGAAGACCGCGTTTGTCAAGCACTTTCATGGGACGTGCAGGAAATTGTTCACTATTGATAATCTAGAGCGATGCGTCCAGAAGAAGGGAGAATCGGCGCGCAGTTGGGTGCGCCGGGTTATGGAGATACTTCACTCGTCCACGGATATTCAGCCCAAGGATGCACTACAAGCCATGGCAAAAACATGCAAGTATATACCTTTAGTGCAAAAGTTAACTCGCATGAAGTCTAGTCGAAATGCGTCGGAAGTTACAATGGGAGAATTGATGGATGCGTGCAACAAACACGCTGCGACAGATACTACAGAAGAGGAAGTTGATGACAAGAAGGTAAAAGCAAACACAAGTAATAACAGAAGAACCGGCAATGGATCAACACCGGGTAATAACGGAAATAGCCAGAACAAGCGCCCGTTTGAAGGAGGCTCCGAGTTTGTCGCCAACACAGAAGCCGGGTCTTCGAGGCCCAGAGCAGAAGGAAATTTCAACGGAGGTAATCACAATGGAGGAAACTATCAAGGACCGCCAAGGCCGGGTAACAATTGGGACATATTCAGGATTGCATGCCCGAAGCACAGCAGGAACGGCAGGCCAGCTAACCACTCTCTGGAGCAGTGCGCCGACTTGCAAAGATGGAAAAATGAGGAAGTGAACAGAGCTATGCGAAGTGCAGGACGGGGAGGAGGACCGGGTCCAGGGGGAAACCCGGGAAACGGCCCACCCCCAGCTGGTAACCCGGCGGCTGGAAATCAAGGTAATAACCAAGGGGGGGCAGGAGGTTTCCAGGCTAACCCCAAACAATTGGGTCAATATCATGTGCATACCACAGGAGGCTCTAGCAGGGACAAAAAGATGCTGAAGCAAGCGGTCAACTCAGTTTCGTCAGCTGTCCCGAGATACTTAAGATGGTCAGAACAGGAGGTAACATGGAGCAGAAGGGATCACCCAGAAAGAGTGGAACACCCGAGAGTCCTGGCATTAGTAGTCGCACCACAGGTCAATGGGTATGAGCTGAAAAAGGTTTTGATGGATGGTGGAAGCAGCATCAATATACTGTATTGGGAAACCTTCCTACGCATGGGCCTCAAGGAGTCTCAGCTACAAAAAAGCTCAACAGTTTTTCATGGGATAGTGCCGGGTCATTCAGCGTGCCCCGAGGGAAAAATCGCATTGGAGGTAGCCTTTGGGGAGTCAAAGGATAACTATCGAGTTGAGTGGCTTACCTTTGAGGTAGTCAAATTGCGCAGCCCTTATCACGCGTTATTTGGAAGGCCGGCTTACGCCAAATTCATGGCTAGGCCCTGTTATGTGTATCTACAGCTAAAAATCCCGGGTCCCAAGAAGACCATTACCATACATGGAAATCGAGACATAGCAGCTGAATGCGATGAAGGAGACGCAGCAATGGCCGAGCAGGCCTGTAGAAAAGAAGAACTCAAGCACTACCGGTCTCAAGCAGACCCGGAGGACAGAACCACATCAAAAAGGCCGAGTACTGAAGGCGAAAGAGCAAAATCCAAGGTAGCACAAGATGCTAAAATGGTGGCTTTTATCGAGGATGACTCCTCCAAGCAATCCGCCATAAAAGAAGAAGCTGCACGGCCGCTCACAACCAGCCACGCCATGAAAACACCTCACCCGGGTTGGCTAGTAAACCCGGTACTCGTCATGAAAAAATCCAACATGTGGAGAATGTGCATCGGTCACGCCAGTCCGGGGCCGGTGTCCATGAAGAACTAAACAATGTAACGGGCAGCAGGTTTCAGACGCGCTCTTTTCCTACCCAGGGTACCTAAGGGGACTGGAAGGTTTTTAATGAGGCGGCCTGCTGGTCCAAACTTTCTCGCATCAATAAAGAGATGGTTATCAAGTCCTATTTCGTTACAGCCTGATTACAAGTAAGTAGTATCCATGTGACATCAATATTTCAGTATCATTAAGAACGTTGAGTATATATAGGTCTCGGGGGCTGGTTGCTCAAGTAGCCCAGCCACAAACCCAAAAGACTCGGCCTTGATTCCTATAAGTTATAAGGGCCGATTATTCGCAAACGAGTACGGCTGCAATCTTATAACTGGACAAAGGAGCCAAATTTTCTTGACTTTTCTTACTTAAGCTCGATGTGACTCTCACTAAAGTGGCATGATTCGTTCGCTTACGATTACAATCAGCCATGAAGCCCAATGGGACTTGCCTGACCCTGTTTTCGTATAGATGTAACAACATGGTATCCACGCGAAAGCCGGCTTACAGTACAAGATAGTCAAAAGGGTCATCTAAACCACAAGTTTATGCAGAGTACAAGGCTAATAGCCGGAAACTCAACAACTATCAAGCATAACTTCAGTACCTACACGGAATGGCTTTAGGTTTGCGACTCGGTAAAAGACAATTTGTTCTCTGAGAAAGGCCACACCCCCATGACTCGGACTTTGGGTCATGGGGACTGGGGACTTCGAAACAGAAACAAACTACTTGGCTATCGAAGTTCGAAAGACCTCACCATCCGAGTCTTGGGGACTTAAAGAAAAGTCCACTTATCAAAGCCCCTGGTATTCGGAAAACCGAGTCTTACGAAGGGAGCCAAAAAGAGAGTCGGGTATCGAGAACAAGTTCAAAGAATAGACAAGCAACACGGTTATCAAAAGGCCAGGAAAGCCGCAAAGTATATCACGGACTAAAAGTACGTTACAAGTTACGACATCAGTATCAGGGGTGCACAGGCGCACCATCAAAAGCATAATAGTTTGAATACAAAGCATCACGGAAACAAGGTATTATGATGGTACTTCCCTATTCGGCCTCCTGAGTACGGTCTTCCGGGTCTGGGTCCTGGGCTTGCTGCTTAGCTTTCCCGGCAGCCTTACCCGGACTCACTGCACCAGGGCGGACAGGTGGAGGGACAGCTGGTGTAGAGGCAGACGGCCCTGATCCTAACTCGGCCTCTCTCTTCGCAGTTGCCTCCCTCTTCCTGGCCGAGTTAGCAACCCACTTCTCCAAGATATCAAAGGGTGGGGGTGCTTCCTCCGTAACAATTTTGCCAGCAGCGTCGTATGCACTCGTAATCGTGTTTAGATCCAAACTATCGGCCAAGGCGGTAGCCGAGGGACGCACTGCGGATTGTATGGCCTTGAAATCCTTGGGTGTAAATTTGGAACCGTCCGCCTTGAATTCGGGAAACCCGGATATTACCTTTGCCGGGTCAAGCTTTGGAAAGAAAGCCTTGGCCAGGGTAAAGGCCCGGGTCATACCAATCCGGCATGACGAGCGTTTCCAGATGTCAATCCAGCCAGGCACAGTGGAGCAGGCTTGAATGAGATTTTCTTCACCCGGGTACACCTCCGTAGGCCACTTTACGGCATCCAGTATAAATTTTGTGCCGGCAAAGAAAGTCCGGAGCACGGTCTTTAGGGTTCTAGCCTTGACAATGGCATCCTCCTCTGGGGCCGCAAGGTTGGCACCTACAGTTGAAACAAAAAGAAAGAACGTATTAGTAATCCCGAGTATCATATGATAAAGCAAAGACATGAAGCCGATCGGCAGCAAAAACTTACTAAGCAAGATCTGATAAGTATCAGCGACTTGGTCCGATAGTTTCTTCAGTGCGGTCTGAGCGGCATTGCACTTCTTCTTGTATTTGGAAACATCCTTCTTCAAAGTTTTCATGTCATACTCAAGGATTTCCCTTCGTTTTACCTCAGCAAGAAGAAGTTGTTCGGTCTTAAGTAACATTTCATCAGACCGGGTTATCTGCGCCTGTAAGCAGCAAGGAACGCCAGTGTCAGTTGGATATTATGGTAAGTTGAATATTGCGTAAAGTACCAAGCATAACTTTGGCAAGTCATGCTCGGAACTTGGGGACTAGGTATGCACTATGAGATATCAAGTGTCACTACCTGGTGCTCTGCAGCCATGCGCTCCAAGATCTTGCTCTCCGAAGTCTTCATAGTGAGGAGAGTGTTCATTAATTGATCAAAAGTGTCTTTACCCGTATCAGAGGACCCGGGGCCTTGGAAATTCCGAGAAGGAGCTTTCTTCTTAGTGGGAGGCGGCGCCCGGGTCATTTGTATGTCCGAATCCGATGCTCCTTCTTCTGCACCCAAGGTTGTGGCTCTGTTCTTCTTGCTTGCATGGGAGGCAATCGGATACTCGGCTTCTTGTATGTCCGGGTTTATCGGCGACGCTTGCTCTTCGTCGTTAGACGCGGCCGTAGTCTTACCAGCCGGGCTTCCCTTACCCGGGCCCTCGGGTTCCATATCCTCTTGGTCGCTGGTAACGACCGTGGCCCTATAGATGTTATGAGTAAGCAGCTAGTATACAATCAGGAAAGGATGACGAAGCGCGGTAGAGCATCAGGAAAGGGATTTTACCCGGTATTCACCGCGAAATCCACAGGAAATCCGTTGCTGGACTCGGGAGAGGCTGGAAAGTATCAAGTAAGATTTCGTAAAAGAGTGGTTCAAGGTGAATGTTTCGTTCGAGAAAGGATAGGGTAAATACCCGCCCGCCGAGTCGGAGTCAATGAAATACCCGGGTTAAGAGCACCATCACCCGGGTGATTTCGAGTTGACCTGCGCTTGGTCATGGGCGACTCCTTCAAGTAGTGCCAGTGAAACAGCGTCAAGATAGCTCGTGTATATCATTAAAGGAATGTGAATTGAATGCGAGGAGGTGATATGAAACCTTGGAGGAGGCCTCTTGAGTCTTTCTCTTTGATCTGACTTTGACTGTCGGCTCCAGTTCCTCCTCGTCGCTGGCGGATTCTACTTTTCCGTCGGAGTTTTCTTCTTCGTCATCTTCTTGTTCTGGATATCATCAAAGTTATAGTTGGAAAATGAAGGGGTTATGATGAGCTTAAGGGAACTAAGTAAAAGCCGGAGGGCACCTTCGTCCGAATTAACGGCTTCTTCCTGCTCCTCTGGGCTTTCGGAACTAGGAGAAGTGTTGGTCTTCCAAAAATCATCATCAGCCTGAAAAGTGTCAGTATACGGGTCATCAACTGTATCGAGTGGAAAGAGCAAAGGTAAAGACGTCAAAATTAGGTTTTCACCTTGGGGGCTGGATTCTCGAGTGTAAAGGGCTCCAATCCGGATATGTTCCGGATTACCTCAAGCTTTTCCGTCAGAAAACCCTTGATAGTCTTATGAGTGTCACCAGCCGCGAAGATGTTGTCAGAGTACCGGAGTGGGTCTGTAGATTGCCTCGAATACTCGCACATCAACTTTATGCGGATGGAGTTGGGTTGGATCCGGAAGTCGACCCAAGTCTTCACCAGGTTGAGCCCGATGAGACCTTGGGCCGTGAGAGTGGTGATTTTGGCTAGCAGAGGTTGAATGGCCTCCCTGTCCGAGTCAGGGGAGAAGGCACTAAACTTTTCGGAGATGTCAAGAAGGCCCTCCGACTAACCCGACAGTTTCTTTTGGCCGGGTGGGGAGGTGTCTTGGCAGTAAAAGTATGAGAGCTGCCAGTGCTTGACATGGGAGTTAAGAGTGAGGGGTGGCATCAGAGAATTCTTGCGGCGCTGGATAGAAACCCCGCCGCAAGCGAGAAGCGCCACGTCACCGCTTTCGCGGCACGGTTTGCATTGAAAAAGCTCAACGAAAAGAGCTAGACTTGGCGGAGTGCACAAGTATGATTCGGAAAGGACGATGAAATGAGATATGTTTAATATGGAATTAGGACCGATGTCAAAAACGCGAAGGCCGTAGTGGCCTAGAACATCACGGAAAAAAGGGTGACCCGGCGGACGGAAGCCCCGGGTCACATGTTCCACGAAACAGATTACCTCGTCTTTCGTCGGGGTAGGCCGGGTCTCTTTGCCCGGCACCCTCCACTGGATATCCTCTTGAGGGGGAAGAACTCCCAGCTCGACCAGCTCCTCTAACTTGGCCTTGGTGACCGTAGACCGCGCCCAGTTGGCGGATATAGAGTTGGTGGCCTTGGCTTTAGTCGGAGTTTTTCCCTGCTTCTTGGGAGCCATGTGGTTGACCTGCAAAGCACAAGGCAAGAGGATAAAAGGAATGAGACACGGAAGCTGTGAGCCGGCCAAGTAACGGCAAGGTAATATTGAGGCATGAAAATTGGATATTATCCGGGTGTCAGTGTGCAGAGTGGAGTTCGAATTGTCCGGGTATCAAGTATTATAGCGAAAATTATGGGGGTCTAAGCGTTGAAGGAGCTTTTGAGGACGATGGATGGCTGCACGGGTACTTAGCGCGAATAAAAGGAACTGGAAAGGGGAGGACTAGCCGGGTGATTGAGGCCAAGGCGGAAATTTTGAGTGGTTCGGGCCCAGATTGGGAATTCTATCTTCAGATTTGTGGCGAAATTAATAATTGCAGGTAGTAGGAGAGTGGATTGGAGTCCATAACTTATCTATTGGGCGAGCTAGAAAGAATACTAGCAACCTAATTCGGCATGGCCGAGAAATCACTGGCGGGTCGATTTGGATCTAATCTAAGGTGAAATCAAAAATTGCAAGGGCAAATTAATGGGTGCAAGAGGCTTGCCGGGGGAGATCTGAGTGAAGCCTTGCGGAGGCAGATGGCGCAAGCCTGGTGTCCTTTCGCGGTTCCTGACGGGCCGGATGGAGATTTGCCGGTGGGTCTTGGCGGCGGCGCGGGGCGAGCTGTGGCGGAGCGCAGCCTCCGGCCAATGGGCTCCGGTGATGCGCGCGGGATTTCCGTGGTGGCGCTCAGTGAGGATGAGCGCGGAGGAAGAAAGGAAGCAGAGTGGGGGGAAATGAGCCGTTAGGGTTCGGGTTACCCCCAAGGAGCCTATTTATAGAGCGAGTGGATAAGCCCGGTTCAGCGAGCGGGAGCCGGGAGTTGCGGAAGTAAACGGCTATTTATTTGAGTTTTGGCGAGATGCGCTTTAAATGTTGAGCAGGGGATCTGAGCGAAAAGGAGAAAGAGATCCATCCCGTGATATCAGGTCAATTATCAAGTATAGAATCTTGACATTTTGGGGTTTTACCTGGGAAAGTAAGTTAGGTAATTGGGGAAGAGCCGGGTTACTATATGGCCACCATGGAGTAAGGCCTAGCTATCTATTGAGGCACCTTAACCCGACCTCCACATACTCGTGTGTTTGATATCCTTGCAGGGAATAGCGAGCGCTTCAAGGAAGGATCCGTGTAGCCCAGGCTATTCTGGGGACTACTGATGGGGGGATGATAACCCGGTAGGTCAAACTCCAAGGAGTAACCCGGCCCAAAGGACGCTGCGCAGGATCCGGCTAAGGATAAGGAAACTTGTAGAAGGCCCAAGCTTGTAGGCCCAGTAACCCGGATTGTGGGCTATGGCAAAGGAAAGTTAGGGTTTGGGCGCCGTGTCCGGGTAGGATCCAGGGTGCGCCTTGGAGGGTAAGCCAGGGGGTACGGGTGCTTTATAAACCGACCCCCAGGTCTAGTTTAGACAGAAATCTGAGAACCCTAGCAATATCGCTTGATATCGAGCATCTAGTGTAATCCCAGAGTTGAGTTATTATATCAAGATCGGAGACTCGGCGACTTTGATTTCCGGCTACCAGATCGAGTTGCATCATGTTTTCCTCTGAGCTAAACCCTCTCCCAAACGCCTGTGTCGTCTTGCCCCAAGGTCAGTTACCCCCGGTAACGTCTGCCGTGATTATCCCACGACAAGTAGAGAAATCCAGACTTAGCCATTTCTTCGTGAAAAACTTCCCAACCGGAATAACCAGTTGACATGGAAATTTTCGGTTGAAATTTTTGGCTCCCTCCAGTGCCCAAAATGCATTGGTCCTTAGCCAAATTCGGAGAAATCCAACACGACCGGAATTTCCGGTTGCACTGGAAATTTCCGGTTGAAATATCCGGTTACCACCAGGAACACTAGAGGTTGATCTACCTTCACCTTTTGCGGTGTACGATGCGCGAGAGAAGTTAACCACCTGCACCACTTGACACCTTTGTAAATAATATCGATAGTATTGTTAGCCAACACTCAAAACTATAGGGATTATGAAATGTACTTTCAATCTCCCCCGTTTTGGTGTTAGATGACAATACTACGATTTTCAAGGAATGAAGCAATAACATTATAAAGTAAGTTATGGAAATGGAAATAGCTCCCTCTACAAGTATGCATAGTCTAAATTTCCTTTCAAATGCAAGAACAACTTTGATAGGAGAGCGATTTCCAAAACATCACAAAATGATACGAGAGACAAAACAACATGTATTAAGGTTGGAGATGAAATACTATACCTTGTGCAAGTAGAATATATGAAGATAATATGGTGCACAATATAAGATAACCTCAATAGATAGATAACCAAATGGACCCACACACACATAGTCTCAAAAACAATAATAACATAGTCTTAAACCAACGAAAGCAAATAAGTTCGAAAAGATAACTAAATGGACACAAGCTCTAAGAGAGTGATAAAAGAGCATGCTTGTGCCTGGACCCATGAAAATACTTCGTAGTCCTAATAAGGTACTTCCCCCCTTTGGCATCGATACACCAAAAAGGAGAGGAGTAGTGATGCTAACGTCTCATGACGAGCTAGGCATTGGATCCCTCCTCGGAGGACTCCCGAGCAGACGTCTCTGACTGTCCTTTCGCATCCTCCTCATCAAACTCATCATTAGCAGGTGCGCTGGGTGGAGCAGAGGGACCAACAAGACGAAGACCATCCTCAATCTGGGACCAAGGGGCACTAGCTCTGGAAGACCACTAAGAGTACGTGTTAGGGACCAACTCAATAGGAGGATCTCCAGCGGCACCACTAACATGATGGAGGATCTTCTGTTGAGAGCTAGACATGGCAACATCCCTACGGTAAGACTGATACTTCTCACGGTGAATGTCCACCTTCATGCAGAGGACATTGCGATGGAACCAAGAGAGCTTCCTGATCTGACGCCTGGCAGACGTGTCAACCTAAGGAGCCTGAGGAGCCCGAGGAGAAGTAGAGGCACTAGCACGAGCATCTCTCATGAAAGAACCATGCTCAGGAGCAGGAGTGGGATCAGTATGGTGCTTGGGCCTCTTCATGCACAACTTCTTGAAGTGGTGGTCCTCCATAGGAATTGAGCCAAAGTCCTGATTCTTCAAGGTATCCTTTATAAGCATCATAATGTATGGACCATAGGGGATGGTGTTACCACCAAGCATAGCATTCTTCAACTCGTTGAAGATGAAATCAATGACATCCACATGATAGTTCCTTGAGGTGTTGGGATCCTCAATGCACTTCTTAGAAAGCACCAAAAGATTGACAAGGCGGATAGTGATGACATCATTGTTACCTCCGCTTGGAGCAATGAAGGACCTGAAGATGCGGACTAGCTGATCATAGAATGGGAGAAGTCCCTCAACCTTGCCAACTGGAAAGCCAAACATATACATATCTGCCATAATATCATCATGGTCCGGCCTATCCACATCATGCATATGGTGACCAAGAGGAGGATGATCTTGCCACTTGTAGCCCACAACTCTAGAAAACTTGGACATCTTGGATTGACAGAAAGTAGAGCTCGTCATCCACATCAACGTGTAATGGACATCCTCCCCAATCACCAAAGTTGACATGAACTGAACAATGAGAGGAGTGTTGTAGGGGCAACGGGTTTCCATGAGCTTACCAAGACCAAACCGTTCCACCACACTAGCAGCCTGAGCAAATGCCTGCTTATCCTTGAGAAACTGGAGCTTGGTAGGATTTATTGGGCGGACAAGAAACTTGTAGTCAAGATAGATGTCAACATATACATAAGACTGCTCCAGGCACTAGAAACGAGTATCATCCATCTCATTGTCCCTTGGTTCATCGTACCAATCCCCATTACGAATCTGAGCATAATCATGAGCAGACACATCAGATTTGTAGTTCTTCCTAGTCTCTTTGCACTTTCTCTTGGAAAAGGTCCTTTTGATCATATGGACTTAGCTCTTCCCTTGGCCACGACTTTCCTTGGGAGCCTCTCATCACCGGGTTCTTCATCACTTGTTTCTTTGTATGACGGACGCTTGCGAGTGCCCAACTCATCAACATTTGAACCACTTGTGAATAAGAAATATAAGGGGATATCACAAGATGAGTACACACAAGACAATACAAGGAATCATGCATAATAACACTAGAAAAGAATCCACAATCGATCTTGTAACAGTCCTAGAAATATCAGTAAAGTTCTAATTGTCGGATTTTCTTGAGACAGACCCAACCGGAATTTTCGGTTCAGTTTTGATCGTATATTCCGGTTCCATGTAACCAGAACTAGATTGATTTCCAACTAGGTCTAAAACTAGATCGAAGAACTAGGTTGCTATAATATTGTTTCTAGCATGCAATTTGATACCCTTGGAACATCTACCACCAAGCACATACAAAGAAATCATGTCTCCAAGAAGGGGTATGGGTAGAGCACCCAAGATTCAAAAGAGAGGAGGTTACCCGCATCCATGGAGACAAGTGCTTGGATCAAAATGTTCCCAAGGAGGAGGAGCACTAGATCCGCCCAAAAGCTTGAGGATCCAATGGAGGAAGTCACCGGGAGGGCTAGGGCAAGGTGCAGCGGCTATGGATGAGGAGGAGGAGGTTGGGGGTGGAAAAGAACAGAGAAAATGCCCTCACCCTGATCTCCTCATGCTATTTGAGTCAGATCCTCCGAACCGGATATTCCGGTCCAAGTTTGGAATGGATATTCCGGTTGCTACCAGAATTTCCGGTTCAAAAGGGAACCGGATATTCCGACAACTACCAGTACCCAACTTCCTAGTTTTTAAATGCCTTGTGTGCAAGATGGAATTTGGTATTTTTAGATATGAATGCTTCGGATAGAAAACCAAACTGAGAATAGTACTTCTCCCTCTCACTTGCAAGAATCAAATATGGAAAACCAGGTTAGAGAGAGTTTCCTATAAATTTTTTGTTTGAGAAACAAGATAAAATCAATGAAATCCAAATAAATCCCAACTAAGATCCAACTCTTCACCAAGAAGAGGTTGGTGGCCTAAGCCACCATGTAAGAGATCTTGGTATGACAACTCAAAGATATATCTTGGGTGCATTGCCAATTCTCAACATTGAAGCTCACAATTAACTATTAGAAATAGAGAGATAACAATGAATTTTTGCTTTGGGCATAATGGGGGGAGGGAGAACCCAATGTGTTAGGATAACACTCCCCCTATTTCCATGCCTACACCTAAACCCAAACACATAGTCAACTATAGGGGTGTGAGCAAGATCTTCAAGTAAAACTCCTTGAATCTATGATATTTAGCTCATTCGTCAAAAACATGAATCTTGCATCATCAAGAGGCTTCGTGAAGATGTCCGCGAGATTATCCTTGGTTGGGACATATGCTAGCTCAATATCACCTCTTGCCACATGATCCCGGATGAAGTGATCACGAATCTCAATATGCTTCGTCCTTGTGTGTTGCACGGGGTTGTAAGCAATCTTGATGGCACTCTCATTGTCACACAAGAGTGGCACCTTATCCAAGTGAACATCATACTCTTTGAGGTTATGCCTCATCCATAGCAATTGGGTGCAAGCACCAGCAGCCGCCACATACTTGGCTTCAGCGGTAGAGAGAGATATACAATTTCGCTGACCTAATTTTTTTTGCATGCCCCGGAAGTAGAATTCCTATCATCTTGATCACCGTTCCAATCCGAGTCGTGTATCGCTTGAGAAAGAATTGTGCCCCTTTGGGTACCACAAACCAAACCTTGAGGTATGAACCAAATACCGAAAGGTCCTATGGACCGCCACTAAGTGACTTTCCTTAGGAGTCGCTTGATACCTTTCACACACACCTACACTCAACACAATATCAGGCCTAGATGCACAAAGAAAAAGTAAATAACCAATCATAGAACGATACAACTTTTGGTCCACATCTTTACCATCCGGATTGCGCTTGAGGTGGCATTTGACTTACATAGGAGATGACTTCTCTTTTTCACCTTGGAAGTTAAACCTCTTGAGCATATCTTGGGTATACTTGGATTGAGAAATAAAAGTCCCACAAGCCAACTGCTTAATCTCAAATCCAAGGAAAATTTTGAGCTCTCCCATCATAGACATCTCAAACCTGTTAGCCATAATCTTTGAGAACTCATCATTTAAAGCTTTGTTAGTTGAGTCAAAGATAATGCCATCCACGTAGAGTTGGCATATGAAAATCTCTCCCTTTACCCTCTTTGTGAAAAGGGATCGATTTTCCCCACTTCAAACCCACGGTCTTGCAACAAATCTCTAAGGTGCTCATACCACGCACGTGGAGCTTGTTTAAGTCCATAGATAAACTTAGAGAGATTGTATACATGGTTAGGGAAGTTTGGGTTTTCTAAACCCATAGGTTGATTAACATATACCTCCTATTTCAATATACCATTAAGAAAGGCACTCTTGACATCCATTTGTTGCAATTTAAAGTTGTGAGAAGAAGCATATGCAAGGAGGATACTAATGGACTCAAGACGATCCATAGGAGCATAAGTTTCATGAAAGTTGATGCCTTCCACTTGAGTGTAGCCTTGAGCCACCAATCTTGCCTTGTTTCTCACAACAATACTATGATCATATTGCTTGTTCTTGAATATCCACTTGGTGCCAATAACATTTTGGCAATCTTTAGGCTTCTCAACTAGCTTCCAAACTTTATCGCGCTCAAATTTATTGAGCTCATCATGCATAGCTTCCAACCAATCCGGGTCTTCAAGAGCTTCATACACTTTTTTTGGTTCCACCATGGATATGTGATCTTGATGCTCACTAAAACTTGCCAATTGAGCTCATGTGTATCTCTTGTTTGAATGTCTTCCAAAACCTTGTCATCGAGTGCATCAGTACGCTTTAAGGCTTTTCTTATCCTTCTAGCACGACGGGCTTTGATCTCCTCATTATTGCTAGGAGGAATCACTTGATCATCTTGATAATTTGAGTCCCCGTCTTGACCGGAAAGATGGCCTTGATCATCAACATCATCATCATCATGACTTGCATCAACTTGACATGAGGAAGGTTGATCTTGGCCTTGACCTTGTCTAGTTTGAGGAGTAGGAGTGGTTGGTTCTTGCAAAGCAACTTGATCAACAATGGGAGGGTCTTGAACTTGTTCTTGGGTTGGTGCAACACTTTCTCCTTGGGCTTGATCTTCCAATGTAGACGAGGGCTCCACTTGAGTAGAGCATAGTTCTTCTCTAGTCTCTACATGGTTTCCCTCGATGGGGCGGTAGAAACCCACACCATCCTTCCTATGGCTTCTTGAGGAATTTCAACATCTACATAGGAAACATGAAATTCCTCAACTTGGGAGCCATCATTTTCTTCGAACACCACACTACAAGACTCAATGATAATCCGTGAGGCCTTGTCAAAGACTCTATAAGTGTGGGATTCGGCACCATAACCAAAAAATGTACCCTCAATAGTTTTATCTTGGAATTTAGACAAACGAACACCCTTGATCAAATAGAAACACTTACAACCGATAACACGGAAATATGAGGGACTCATTAAGGGTGTTGTTCTTGAATTCAGAGCCATTATCACTCCGAATGGCCAAGATAGGAAGATTGTGTTGATGTTGCACTTGATTGGAGAAGTCAATTACGGTTTGTTGGGTCTCACTCTTTGAATTGAAGAAATATACCCAAGTGTATCTTGAATATTCGTCCACTATCAAAAGAAATAATTCTTGCCCCCAAGACTTGCCTCGGGCACGACACCAAAAAGATCAACATGGAGAAGCTCCAAGATCCTATTTGATGAAATGATAGTCTTGGCTTTATGGTTGATGTCGTGCATCTTTCCTTCAACACAAGCCCTACACACACGATATTTGGCAAAGAAAACATTTTGTTTTAGTCTGAGGATGTGACCACCCTTGTGGAGACTTTGAAAAGTTCTCATGTTGACACGGGATAAGCGGCGATGCCACAACCACCCCACGTCGGCGTTACCAAAGAGACACATCGTTTGAGAGTTGGTGGACTCCAAAAAGTCCACCACATACAACTCATTTTCCACATGACCAACGTAAGCAACATCAAGAGACTTTCTCCACAAGATGATCACCTTGTTAGGATCAAAGAATACGGAAAAGCCCATCTTCCCTAAAGCACGAACTGAAATCAAATTGAAACCAAGAGATTCGACAAACATGACATTTTCAAGGGTGATATTAGGAGCAACAACCACCTTGTCGAACCCCGTTACCTCAGACTTGGACTTATATCCATAATTTACTGTTGCTTGATGTAGATTTGGCTTCAACTCCGTCACAATATCTTTGCTTTCGGTCATATGACTTGTACATCCACTATCAAGTATCCATTTTGCACCACCAGAAGCATAACCCTACAAGGAATAATTGACTTGAGTTAGGACCCGAGGAGGGTCCTCTCATGTTAGCAACAAGGGTCTCTGGAACCCAAATAGAGTAATCAATGTAACCCTCAATAGGACCAACATATTTAGCTTGCACAACAGCATAATAATCAACAAATAGAAAGTGGTGTGGATTGTTAGTTCCCGCGGAGTTGCTACGAGTAGTTTTGTACCTAATGACAATACCACTTTCAACAAGGTTCTTCTTTGCTTGTGCGGTCTTGGCCTTGTTCTTGTTCTTCTTATTCTTGTTCTTACTCTTGGTTACATAGTCAAGACCTTGCTTGCCAACTTGTGGTCTAGGAGCAACCACTTGTGGCTAGGGAGTCACTTCTCGATCTTCCTTAAACCTAGCATTCTCCTCAATTATATTTGTATGATCACAAGAAGAAGTAGAATTACTAGGCACATTAAATTGATCAAGTTGAGTTTCAAGTTGTTCACGAGACTTGTTGAGGGTAGAGAGTTCACTCTCCAAAGCCTTGTGAGCCTCTGTGAGCATCTCTAGCTCCTCGGTTAGTTTTTCATGACCAACACCAAACTCAACCTTTTTATTTTTAGTTCTCTTATATTTAGCAATTTCATGGTCACATTCTTTAGTGATCTTAGAAATTGACTCATTATGTGACTCTTCAATAGATTCAAGTCTCTCCTCGAGAGATACTCTAAGCTCATGTTCCTCCTCAAGAGCATTAGAGAGGGAACTCTTCTCAAATCAATCATTCCTCTTGGTTTCATATCTCTTCTCAAGAGCCTCTTGGGCCTCTCCCAATTGATTCATGAGAAGGGTGAAATACTTTTTGTTCTCCCCTTGCAAGTTAGTCATATATATGTTCAAGGAGGCAATTTCATCTTCAACACTAGAACTAGCAAGTTTAGAGGAAGAAGAAGATGGTACCTCCGTGTCCTTAGCCATGAAGCACTTGGCGGAGGGTTGAGGAAGATTATCATTGGGGGATTCAAAGAGTGATGAAGATGCAATATCAATAGAGGCCACTTCACTTGTGGTTTCTTCTTCCTCTTCATCACTGATGTCATACTCTTCTTGAGTCACAAGCACATATCTAGACGATGGCTTCTTGTTGAAAGGCTTCTTCTTGAATTGAGGTTTCTTGTTGCGAGCCTTTGACTTATCCTTGAGGACTAGCTTTTCTCCATGGTGTTCCCTATTCTCGAAGGGGCATTCGGCAACAAAGTGATACTTGTCTTGACAATTGAAACAATCTCTCACTTTTTGAGTCCCTTCTTTTCCATAGCTAGACTTGGTCTTTTCCTCAACATATGTCTTGGCCTTGGGAGGATTGTTCCAAAACTTTTGCACCGCAAGAGCAATGCAATCCTTGAGCACATGATCATATTTTTGATATTTGAGCGGTGACAAATGTTCCTCCAAGGCAACCTCTTCATGTTGATCCATCGTCTTGATCTCCACCTTGGCCTTCAAAGCAACATATACTCCTGTGTGCATCCCAATAGCACGTGTGTCATGGGCTATCTTTGACTGCACCTTGAAGGAGGCCATCTCTTGGATCACCTCGGTTGAGGTCACTGTAGCAAAGTTATGCTTCCCTTGAAGGCTCTTCACATCCATGGGCTCAAATGGCAAGAGAGCATTGATGTACTTCCTCTTGATCCAAGCATCATCAACATATTTAGCACCAAGAGCACTAAAGGAAGTAGCTAGGGTCTTGAGTCTTCGGTACATCTCCTCATGGCTCTCACCATCAAGAATATAGAACCCCTAGACCTCATTGCACAAGGTATCATACCTATTACTTTGCATGCTCTCATTGCCCACGAACATGGTGACGAGAGCGTCCCAAGTTTCCTTGGCGGTGGAATATTGTTGAAGATGAGGCATATGGATTGGACCCACAGCTTGTTGAATGATTGACAAGGAAGTGTAGTTGAGTTGGCAATCTACGACTTCTCTTCTTGTCAAGTTCTTTGGGTCATGAGGCTTGTATCCATCTTGAGTGACCCGATACGTCATAAACGTATCCTTAATTTCTGATGTTCCATGCTGTTTTCATGTTGTTTCCCACATGTTTTCTATACACTTTATGTCATTTTTATCTATTTTCTGGACTAACCTATTGACAAGATGCCACAGAGCCAGTTCCCTATTTTCTGATGTTTTTAGTTTCAGAAAAGTTGTTCTGGAAATATTCTTGGAATTGGAAAATTCGAAGTCCAGAGGTCCTAGAATTCCCGAAGGTTCCACGGAGTCCCGAAGAGGCTCGGAGGGGGCCACACCATAGGGCGGCACGCCCCCTGGCCGCGCCATGGGGTGGTGTGGGGCCCCCAGACCTCCACCGCCTTTGCCCTTTCGCCTATTTATACCCCCGATACGTCAACCCTAAAAATATACCACTTCGTCCCGAGAAACACGTGAGGCCGCCGTCATCGTCATCCCGAGATCGGGAGGTTTCTTGAGCTCTCCCCGGCACCCTTCCGGGAGGGGAATTCGTCACTGGAGGGGTGATGGAGTGTAGACACACGCTCGTTGGGGGACCCCGAGCGCAAGGTATGAAGAGTGCAACATCAAGTTTTCCCTCGGAAAAGAAACCAAGGTTGAATCGACCAGTAGGAGGAAGAAGCACTTCTGAAGGTTGATGCAGCTGAGATGGCAGGGCGCACTACCGGTTCAGCAGCAACGTGGAACCTACACAACACAATCAAATCACTTTGCCCCAACGAAGCAGTGAGGTTGTCAATCTCACCGGTTTTGAAGAACACAAAGAGGTTAAACGTATGATGTGGAAAACAGTAGGAACAGTATGAAAGCAGTAGGTGTTTATCAGTATGAAGAAAATGGACCGGGGTCCACAGTTCACTAGTGGTGTCTCTCCGTGAAAGATAAATAACATGCGTGGTGAACAAATTACAGTTGGGCAATTGACAGAAATGAAGGCTGCACCGTAGTGCATATCCAAGACATAAAGATTACTATGTGATTCAAGCGGGTATTACAACAAAATACATAGACTTCCATCCAACTGCATCTATGTCTAATAATCCACCCTCCGAGTATCATCCGAACAAACGTTGGGTATTAAGTTTCTAGCAACAGATTATCGCCGTAAGCAAAGTGTGTAATGTAAACTAGGTAAACATCATTGTTTTCTCCCTAATGGCAACAACACATCCTCCATCCGTCATGTTTTTGTCACTCGAGCACAGATGCAAAGGAAGCATTAACTCACTATCGCGCATAAATACTCCCTCCTGGAGTTACTAGCATCTACTTGGCCAGAGCATCTAATAATAACAGAGAGCATGCAAGATCATAAATAACATATGCATGACGATAGCATGTTAGATTGATAATCAGAAGACATAACATTCAATATTCATCAGATCCCAACAAACACAACATGTATCATCACATAAAGATGATCTTGATCATGTTAGGCAGGTCACAAGATCTAAACATGATGTACAAAGTGGATAGAACAACCATCTAGCTACTGCTATGGACCCGTAGTCCAGGGATGAACTACTCACGCATCAGTTCGGAGGAGGGCTTGGTGGTGTAGACCCCTCCGGTGATGAATTCCCCTCCCGGGAGGGTGCCGAGGAGAGCTCCAGATTCCTCCCGATCTCGGGATGACGATGACGGCGGTCTAGGGTGTTTTTCGAGACGAAGTGGGATATATTTAGGGTTTATGTCTCAGGGGTATAAATAGGCGAAAGGGCAAAGGAGGTGGAAGTCGGGGGCCCCACATCACCCCATGGCGCGGGCAGGGGACGCGCCGCCCTATGCTGTGGGACCCCCATGGAACCTTTGGGAATTCTAAGACTTCCGGGATTCGAACTTTCCAATTCCAAGAATATTTCCAGAACAACTTTTCTGAAACTAAAAACATCAGAAAACAGGGAACTGGCTCTATGGCATCTTGTCAATAGGTTAGTCTGGGAAATCGATAAAAATGACATAAAGTGTATAGAAAACATGTGGGAAACAATAAGAAAACAACATGGAACATCAGAAATTAAGGATACGTTTATGACGTATCAACACCCCCAAGCTTAGTTCCTACTCGTCCTCGAGTAGGTAAACGATAAAAACACATGATTTCTGAGGTGACATGCTACCAACATAAACTTGATCATCAATAATGTAAAAGCATAAGTAAGTTGAGATCATAGAACTTAAACACAAGCATGATAAATAGAGTTTTAATAATAAAGCATAGCAATCACCTTGCATCATGAGAAGTAACTCAAATAAAAGATCATGAATAACAATGCAACAAAAGATATACGTTTGTTTCAAGTATAGAGAAAACATGTCAAAGTGATATTTTGATAGTCCTTAAGAGTGGGGCAAAACATAAATGCCAGGACACCTTCAAAGTTCATGAGGAATACTAGAACAAATAATTCGAGAACAAGCAATAACAGATCATGAATCAATTAGTAATGTTTCTGGGACAAATGCACATGAAACTCACAATGGTAACTATGCTCTCTCAACCGTGCATAAAGTTAGAAGATGGAGACTCAACATAAAAGTAAAAGAAAGGCCCTTCACAGAGGGGAAGCATGGATCACTCATGTGCTATAACTTTTATTTTATTAAACAGAGGTATAAAAAGCTTGACACTCCTCCCAACCATCTTACACAAACCATGACTAACCGAATCCTCGGGTGCCTGCCAACAATTACATACCGTGGAGGAGTGTCTATATTTTAAGAGAGATGTATGCTTATGTCAACGAGTGGTAAACAGAAAATACAGTACGTCACAAGCCAACTAGACTTCACAAGAGAGGCTCCCATAGAAGGACACATCTGGGTAGAAGGTCATCCCTCTTTCTCTTTTGTTTACACAATTATGCTTTGACTGATAAATCATGGGAAAAAATAGTGAAGAGAATTTGTTGTTATTAATTTGGGGCTAGGCACCCCGCTGCCAGCTCTTCTATCATTGGATAAGCGGATGAAGCCACTAGTCCAGGGTATGAAAGTCCAATCAAGAGGTGAGATAAATATTCTCTATTTACGTCCTCATGAGCTAAAACATGAGCATAAAACATGAGTAATTTTGAAAGTTTTGAAGGTAACACATGAGCAATTTACTTTGGAGTGGCGGTTAAATACCACATATAGGTAGGTATGGTGGACACAATGGGAAAACTTCGGTTTTGGGGAGTTGGATGCACGAGTAGAGCTCATACTCAGTACAGGTGGAGGCTAGAAAAAGACTGGGAGCGACAAATCAAGAGAGCATAAGAGCCATAATCATGCATAGCGACATAAACATCATTAATCAAATCATAAGTTGTACCACAAGTTCAAAAACTAAATGATCATGGAGGCTATTCATTACTGGTTCATAGTCATAAACATGGTGTGAGCATGCGCCAAGTCAACCAAATAAAACATTCAAAGGAGAACATTACAAATTTATGCTTCAATATGACAAGAACAACTGAGGATTCTTTCAATGGCACATTAAACAATCTCAGTTATTTGAGGCTAATCATGCTACTAAATAACCACAAGGCTTTAGAACTAAAATAACACCTAGCATGATTTGAAACAGTCTAGCCACAGTCTATACAAGCTTCTACTTGCACCGTTATAAATTCTACCTCAAGCAGCAGTTTCTTTTCCCAACAAGCACCATACAAAACATGCTTTAATAAAAACTCTCTAAATTGTACAGAAAGCAAACATGAGAGGACTCACATAACACTACTACAACTAACAGCTCTGAATAAGAGATGTAATGAAAACAAGAGCTAAACATGAATTTTTGCAGCAGCTAGAAGAAAAACTAAGAATACTAGCATAGCAAGTATTCAAACGAAAAAGCGGAGCGGATATCTCTCCCAAACAAAGAATGCTAGGGTCCAACTATATTATTGCAGCAAGAAAAAAAACAGGCGCTCCAAGTAAACTTCATATGATGTGACCGAATAAAAATATAGTTTCACGAGAAGTGACCTGATAGATAATTGATGAAGAAGGGGATGCCTTGGGCATCCCCAAGCTTAGATGCTTGAGTCTTCTAAAAATATGCTTGTATGAACCTCGGGGGCACCCCCAAGCTTTGACCTTGCACTCTTCTTGATCACATATATCACCTTTTCTCTTGACCCTTGAAAATTTCCTTCACACCACACTCAAACAGTAATTCACATTAGAGGGTTAGTGAAATAATTAAAAATCCATTGTATTGATACTTTTAAACATTAGCTACAGACACTGATGTTTTGTGAAGCAAGGAAATCCACTTGACATCGCAAAAGAGCAAATGCAAAAAAAAATGGCAGAATTTGTCAAAACCGGAACAGTCTGTAAATACAAATTTGTTCGAGGCACTTACGTTGCTCAGATCGAAAAACTTAAAGAAAAAAAAGTTGCGGAATTAGCCGAGAAATAAGCACAAGAAATTTCAGGTCATTCTGATTTTTTTATGATTTGTACGATTTTTCATAGTGGACAGCAGAAATCCGAAAACCAAGTCCAACTCTCGTCGGAAACATTACTTGACACTACTAAAACATGAAAAGAAAGATACAAAAGAGTTGCTAAAGAAGTATACAACCTCTTGACTCAAAGAAAACAGAGAAAAACAAAGCAAAAAATAAAACCATGAGTTATCTCCCAAGAAGTGCTTTTCTTTAACGCCTTTTAACTAGGCCGAGAAAACTGGAATCAAGTATTTTCAAGTGAAGAAGCATCCAAATTGTAACTTCTTAGAATAATGGAATCAAAAGGCAACTTCATTCTATTTCTAGGAAAGTGTTCCATACCTTTCTTGAGTGGGAACTGAAATTTAATATTCCCTTCTTTCATATCAATAACAGAACCAACAGTTCTAAGAAAAGGTCTTCCCAAAACAATTGGACAAGAAGCATTGCATTCAATATTCAAGACATAAAAATCAACGGGGACAATATTATTATTAACCATGATCAGAATATCATCAACTCTCCCCAAAGGTTTCTTTCTAACATTATCAATAAGATGAATATCTAAATAACAAGGTTCCAATGGTGGTAAATCAAGAATACCATAGAGTTTCTTGGGCATAACAAAGATACTAGCACCAAGATCACATAGAGAATTGCAATCAAAATCATTCACTTTCATTTTAATAATAGGTTCCCAACCATCATCTAGCTTCCTAGGGATAGAGGCTTCACATCTTAAGTCATCCTCTCTAATTTGCATGAGAGCATTTGTAATATGTTTTGTGAAAGCCATATTCATAGCACTAGCATTAGGACAACTAGCAAGATTTTGTAAGAACTTAATCACTTCAGTTATGTTGCAATCATCAAAGTTAAGATCATTTTTATCAAATATAATGGGACCATTGTCTCACATGTTTCTAAAAATTTTAGCACTTTTATCAGGAACATTTTTAGTAGTTTCGGGCAGTTTTGCATTTTTACTAGAAGAAGTGGGAGTGTTTCCAACACCAATTACTTTACCATTGATAGTAGAAGGTTTTCTAGCATGATAAGCTTCAGTTATGTTGCAATTAGCTATATTATGGTAATTAGCTATATTATTCTTTCTAGCTATTTCATCTTCCTTTTCCCATCTAGCATGCAATTCAGCTAACATCCTAACATTATCATCAATTCGAATTTGGATAGAATTTAAAGTTTTACTTTCTTTAACATCATGAGGCATAACCGTTAGTTTCAGAAAATCAACATCAAGAGAAAGACTATCAAATTTAGAAGCAAGAACATCAATTTTGTCAAAATTTTCCTCAACGGATTTATTAAAAGCAGTTTGTGTACTAATAAAATTCTTAAGAATGTTATCAATATCAGAGGGTACACTTTTATTGTTGTTGTAGGAATTACCATAAGAATTACGAAAAGCATTGTTGGGAGGATATGGCCTATAATTGTTGCTACCAAAATTATTCCTATAAGCATTGTTGTTGAAATTATTATTTTTAATGAAGTTCACATCAACATGCTCTTCTTGAGCAACCAAACAGGCTAAAAGAACATTATTTGGATCAATAGAAGCATGTACATTCACAAGCATAGACATAATAGCATCAATTCTTCCATTCAAAGAGGAGGTTTCTTCAACAGAATTTACCTTCTTACCAGTTGTAGCTCTCTCAGTGTGCCACTCAAAATAATTTACCATCATATCATCAAGAAGCTTTGTTGCTGCCCCCAAGGTCATGGACATAAAGGTTCCTCCAGCAGCTGAATCCAGAAGGTTTCTTGAAGAAAAATTCAGACTTGCATAAAAGGTTTGGATCATCATCCACGTAGTCAGTCCATGAGTGGGACAATTCTTCACTAAAGATTTCATTCTTTCCCAAGCTTTAGCAACATGCTCATTATCAAGTTGCTTAAATTTCATAATGCTACTTCTTAAAGATATAATCTTAGCAGGAGGATAATATTTTCCAACGAAAGCATCTTTACACTTAGTCCAAGAATCAATACTATTTCTAGGCAAAGACAACAACCATTCTTTAGCTCTTCCTATCAAAGAGAAAGGAAACAATTTCAGTTTAATAATATCTCCATCTACATCTTTATAGTTTTGCATCTCACATAGTTCAACAAAATTATTAAGATGGGCATCAGCGTCATCAGTACTAACACAAGAAAATTGCTCTCTCACAACAAGGTCTAACTGGGCAGGTTTTATCTCATAAAATCAGCAGTAGGAGCAGGTAGAGCAATAGGCGTGCTAATGAAATCATTGTTGTTGGTGCTAGTAAAGTCACACAACTTAGTGTTCTCAGTAGTAGTCATTTTAACAAGGCTAAAAACAGGAATAAAACTACAGCTAGAATAAGAACTATTTTTTTTGTTTTTGATAAAGAGAAGCAAACAAGACAAAATAAAATAAATTAAGCAAAACAAAACAAAGAAAAGATATTGGAAGTGAGAGACTCCCCTTGCAGAAATTATCTTTCTCCCCTGCAACGGCGCCAGAAAAGCTTGATGGAGTGTAGACACACGCTCGTTGGGAGACCCCAAGTGCAAGGTGTGAAGAGTGCAACAACAAGTTTTCCCTCAGAAAAGAAACCAATGTTGAATCGACCAGTAGGAGGAAGAAGCACTTCTGAAGGTTGATACAGCTGAGATGGCAGGGCGCACTACCGGTTCAGCAGAAACGTGGAACCTACACAACACAATCAAATCACGTTGCCCCAACGAAGCAGTGAGGTTGTCAATCTCACCGGTTTTGCTGAACACAAAGAGGATAAACGTATGCTGTGGAAAACAGTAGGAACAATATGAAAGCAGTAGGTGTTTTATCAGTATGAGGAATATGGACCGGGGTCCACAGTTCACTAGTGGTTTCTCTCCGTGAAAGATAAATAACATGCGTGGTGAACAAATTATAGCTAGGCAATTGACAGAAATGAAGGCTGTACCGTAGTTCATATGCAAGACAAAAATATTACTATGTAATTCATGTGGGCATTACAACAAAATACATAGACCGTCATCCAACTGCATCTATGTCTAATAATCCACCCTCCGAACATTATCCAAAAAACGTTGGGTATTAAGTTGCTAGCAACAGATTATCGCCGTAAGCAAAGTGTGTAATGTAAACTAGGTAAACACCATTGTTTTCTCCCTAATGGCAACAACACATCCTCCATCCATCACGTTTCTGTCACTCGAGCACATATGCAAAGGAGGCATGAACCCACTATCGAGCATAAATACTCCCTCTTGGAGTTACCACCATTCCCTCCTCTGAAGTGATGCGTGAGTAGTTCATCCATGGACTACGGGTCCATAGAAGTAGCTAGATGGCTGTTCTCTCCATTTTGTACCTCATGTTTAGATCTCGTGAGCTGCGTCACATGATCGAGATCATCTTTATGTAATGTTACATGTTGTTTTTGCTGGGATCCGATGAATGTTGAATGCTATGTCTTATGATTATCAATCTATCATGTTATCTTCATGCATATGTTATTTATGATCTTGCATGCTCTCTGTTATTAGTAGATGCTCTGGCCAAGTAGATGCTAGTAACTCCAAGAGGGAGTATTTATGCTCGATAGTGGGTTCATGCCTCCTTTGCATCTGTGCTCGAGTGACAGAAACGTGACGAATGGAGGATGTGTTGTTGCTATTAGGGAGAAAACAACGATATTTACTTAGTTTACATTGTTTACATTACACACTTTGCTTACTGCAATAATCTGTTGCTTACAACTTAATACCCAACGTTTGTTCGGATGATATTCAAAGGGTGGATTATTAGACATAGATGCAGTTGGATGACCGTCTATGTATTTTCTTGTAATGCTTGCATGAATCACATAGTAATCTTTATATCTTTCATATGCACTACGATGCATCCTTCATTTATGTCAATTGCACAGTTGTAATTTGTTCACCACACATGTTATTTATCTTTCACGGAGAGACACCACTAGTGAACTATGGAGCCCGGTCTATTTTCTCATACTGATAATGCACACAGTGCTTCCACTGTATTCTTTGTTTGGGAGAGAGACACGCTCCGCTTTTTCGTTTGAATACTCGTTATGCTCGTATTCTTAGTTTTTCTTCTAGCTGCTGCAAATATTCATGTTTAGCTCTTGTTTTCTTTGCATCTCTTGTTCAGAGCTCTTAGTTTTAGTAGTGTTGTGTGAGGACTATCATATTTGCTTGCTGTAGAATTTAGAGAGTTTTTGTTAAAGCATGTTTTGTTTGGTGCTTGTTGGGAAAAGAAATTGTTGCTTGTAGTAGAATTTATAACGGTGCAAGTAGAAGCTTGTTTAGACTGTGGCTAGACTTTTTCGTATCATGCTAGATGTTATTTTAATTCTAAATCCTAGTGGTTATTTAGTAGAATGATTATCCTCAAATATCTGAGAGTGTTTAATGTGCAATTTAAAGAATCATGAGTTGTTCTTGTCATATTGAAGCATAAATTTTTGGTGTTCTCCTTTGAATGTTTTATTTGGTTGACTTGGCGCATGCTCACACCATGTTTATGACTATGAACCAGTCACTTATAGCCTCTGTGATCATTTAGTTTTTGAACTTGTGGTACCACTTATGCTTTGTTTAATGATGTTTATGTCGATATGCATGATTATGGCTCTTATGCTATCTTGATTTGTCGCTCCCGGTCTTTTGCTAGCCTCCACTTGTACCGAGTATGAGCTCTACTCGTGACGAAGGGATGGATCCTAGGCCTGTCGGATGAGCCTACCCGGTCTCAGGCCCACGGCCCAAGCTCCAAAGGAGGCGTCATGGATTATCTAGAAGGCCCAACTGAAGCCCACCCGCAAGGCCTTGCGGGTCAAGTTAGGAAACTTGTAACCGACTCTAGGTTAGGGTTTGAGTCCTCCTCGGGTACGGTTTAAGACCTGGCCACCTATATAAGGCCAGGAGAACCACCAGGAGGAGGACCAAGCAATACCGCACCACCAAGCCTTGAGATCGAGATCATACTCTCGACTTGAGCAACCCTCCATTGTAACCGATCTACTCGTTAATACATATCGACAGAGGCAGGAGTAAGGGTTTTACCTCAACGAGGGCCCCGAACCTGGGTAAATCGTGCCCCCTGTCTAGCCGACGATTGTCACCAGCGCCTACACGTTCTCCTAATCGAAACCCTATGGGTTCACCCGAGGGACTTGTTGAGATGCAGATTCGACAATTGGCGCCGTCTGTGGGAATGGCGGGCGCTGGATCTCCGGCATCTTTGGCTTCATCGACAACCAACTCACGCTGGAACCCCAGGACTTCGACTCCAACCAATCCGATCCGAATCGCGTCGGTCATCGTCGCCCCTCACTCGCCGGAATCACGCCCGGTATTTAGCGACTTGGAAGCTTCCAGTTCTACACCAACAAAGACGGAATTCTACACTTCCCCGAGAAAACCGATCTCGAAGGATCGGAATCTGGGTCAATTTCTAGCCCAGAAGCTGTCGACTCATGAACCCACTACGCGGATCGCGACTTGGCGAAAAGAGGCGAATCTGTTCGCCTCAACACCAGCAACATCCATACCCTCTCTATAAAGGAACCTTCTCGGGTCAAGAAAGCATGCCTAACTGCGCCTAGGACTCGCGAGCCATATCTAGCTCAGGTCTGCATGGCAGGATCAGGAGTCCCACCCGAAGAAACTGAAAACAGCGCAAGGGAACGCGCTGCCATCAGCGTCTCACGGGCTGCTTGGGATCGAGCAAAGGAGGCCATCCGCACAAGCACGCCACTGGAACCCGGAGCTCCTCACGAGGACATGACCGCCTACCACTATCATCTAGTGAGAGCGGCTACTGCAATAAAGGAAGCTCGGATAGACCTAGCCGAGCGAAAGAAATTAGCGGATGTGTCAAGCCAGCGCCGAGCTGCACTATCCATGACACCTTCTGTCGGGAACCGCCCTGCGAAGAAAGGATACGTCTCAAAAACCGCGACCATGGATGGCGAGTCCTTGAGCGGAACCAGCAAATCACTCATGTGTGTCGACGAGGATGGAAACATCCATCCGCAAACTCCCGCAGCCGCGGTACTAGCCGCAACCACCTACATGCAGATAAATCAACCTGGGGAAAACGACCCCCATGCAGAACAATACAAGCAAGTGCAGAAAGGATTAGGCATGGCAGCCGCAAAACTCGCCTCCTACGATCGCAGGAAAGCAGTCGCACAGAAGGACAAGGAAGCACCCCGTGGACACAGGGGCACATCACCTGGCAAGGAAAAATCACCTCGTCGTGCACGAGGGAAAGAAGCCCGACGACGTGGAGATAGCCCGAGTGGCAGTGATAGCAGCCCGAGAGATTGAGACCGTAGCCGCAGCCCGTGAAGAGGTTGAGATCGCAGCCCGCGGAGGGATCGAGACCGCAGCCCGCAACGACACAGCAACCGCTCGCGACATAGCAGCAAGGAGCCGAGGGGAGACGTCAACCGCGACGAACCCGGGTACAACGCGCGATTAGACATCGCTCAGTGCAAGGTTGATAAAGGTCGAGCGGCCAGGAACCGCGCGCGTTCCCCATCTACATCCTCCGACGACGAAGTCTGCGGAGCATTATGCTTTGCCCGCAGCATCCGGGAGGCACCGCTACCCAAGATATTTAAGCTATCCACAGAAGTGCAGAAATACGATGGTTCGCAAGAGCCATAAGCCTGGTTGTCAGATTACCTCACGGCAATAAAATGCCAACGTGGGAACAAAAACACGGGTATGCAGTACCTTAACCTGCATCGAGTCGGCGGTGCGCGCAGCTGGCTCGAAGGAAGGCCGAGGGCATGCTACAGATCTTGGGACGATCTAAACCTTGAATTCTGCAAAAATTTCCAAGCAACATACAAAAGACCGGCGACCATCGAGGAGCTACGAGATTGCAAGCAGAAAAGTGGCAAGTCTACTCGCGAATATATTCAGCGATGGACCACACTCAGGAACACAGCGGGAAACATAACATAAGAAGTCGTGGTTGAAGCATTCGCCAAAGGAGCATGGCGAACCTCCTTCAGAGAGGAACTGGGACGACTCGCACCCAAAACCATGGGAGAACTAATGACCGTAGCCGACATATGGGCAAACGGCGAAGATGCGGTGCGCAATGAGAAAGCCTCATCACCAGCGCGCGAAGACGGTCGCCATAGTCGAAAGAAAAGGAGAAAGCATTACGACCGCGATGATCGAGAAGAACTGGTGGCAGAAGAGTTCACAAGAAATCGCGAGAGTGGATATCGCGGAAATCGCGATTGGAAGCCAAAGCCAGAGGACAAAACCCCCGAGGAGGACCTCGACGGTTACTGCACGCTACATCTATTTGCAGATAAGTGCACCGGCAAAACTAAGGCAACACACCTTCTCAAGGATTGCCGAAAGTTCCTTGATATCCACGAGGCCTTCTCAAAGAAAAATAGAGCAACAGTCAATCAGGGCTACCCGCAGCTCCCTGGAGGAGCTCAAGGATTTCACCAGCCGCAAGCCCTGCCCCCAGCAGGAAATCAAAACACGGTGCTAGCTGCGCTACCAGCGCCACTTGCCCCAAACCAGGGAGCCAATGGATACCCGAACCCAGCGGGACTCTTCAGCATGATACAAAAAGTGTGTCCATCACGCAGGGTTCACAAGACGAACACACGACAAATATGCATGGCTGTGCAAGCCCCACCTATGAAGCCCGAGTACCTGAAGATGGCGGATCAACCAATAACTTTCTCCAAGGAAGACCACCCCCACGAGTCTATCGACCAGGACACGCCGCGCTAGTCATACAAGCGCAAATTGGCAACTACGAGCTGGCTCGCGTGTTCATGGACGGGGGCAGCGGCATCAAAATCATCTACGCAGACACACTCTGTCGCAAGAACAGGAATTTGGACGGACTCGCGGAATCAGAGACATCCTTCCACGGGATAGTTCCAGGAAAAGCGATCCGCCAACTCGGAACAATCAACCTGGAGGTGGTTCTAGGCAACCGGAGCAACTACAGGCGAGAATTTCTTGACTTCGAAGTAGTCGACTGGCCCTCACAGTACCACGCCATTCTTGGTCGAACAGCGTTCGCCAGATTCATGGCAGTACTACACTATGCATACCTGAAGCTTAAGCTGCATGGGGAACATGGCACAATCACCATCGACGGCGATTTCCAAAAATCCAATAAATGCGACATCGAATTCAACGAGATCGCCAAATCCTTCGGGATGTAGGAAGAACTATAGGAGATAGCAAAAAACCACGGATCACTTCGTGATGCCTCTCACCAAGAAGAACGCCCTAGAACTCGAGTTCAACACAAATAGCAGTACCTGCAAGCATCAAGTGCACCCGATAGATTCTGCGAAGACGGTGATGGTGTCCACCACCCTCTCGCCAGCATAGGAAGGCGCGCTCGTCGAACTCCTCCGTGAGTACTGGGAAATTTTCGCTTGGCAGCCTTCAGATATGCCAGGGGTACCCAGGGAGTTCGCCGAGCACTCACTCGAAGTCTTCAAAGACGCCAAGCCTATCAAGCAGACCACCCGACGGTTCTCAGAGCCCAAGCAAAAAGTGCTCGGAGAAGAAGTAAACAGACTACTCGCAGCAAAATTCATCCGCGAAATAAAGATTTCCACCTGGTTAGCAAACCCGATGCTGGTACCGAAAAAGAATACTGACATCCTTCGCGTGTGCATCGACTACACGTCGCTGAATAAGCACTGCCCCAAGGATAACTTTACCCTACCACGGATCGACCAGATCGTGGACTCTACAACAGGTTGCCAACGTCTCCTCTTCTTGGACGCCTACTCGGGCTATAATCAGATCAGGATGAAAAAGGAAGACGAGGAGAAGACATCGTTTATCACACCCCACGGTGTTTACTGCTACACGACAATGCCCTTCGGGCTAAAGACTGCAGGCGCAACATATCAATGCTGCATGCAAAAATGCCTTGCCAAGCTCATTGGCAAGAACGTACAAGTGTACGTTGACGACATCGTCATCAAGACTCGAGTAGAGGATATGCTCCTCGATGATATCAGAGAAACATTCGACGCGTTGAACGCATACCGAATCAAGCTCAACCCGACCAAGTGTGTCTTTGGCGTCCCTGTGGACAACTTCTCGGATACCTGGTCTCTGCTCGAGGAATTGAAGCCAACCTGGAGAAAATCCAAGCAATCCTGACAATGAAGGAGCCAACTAATCTCCGCGGTGTGCAGCAGCTCGCAGGACGACTAGCCGCTCTAAGCAGATTCATTGCGAGGCTGGGCGAGCAAGCATTAACTTTCTACAAACTGCTGAAGAAAACAGATAAGTTCGAGTGGACACCTGAAGCACAGAAAGCATTCACAGACCTCAAGCGAGCATTGCAGAGCAGACGCGTCCTGGCAACACCGCAAGAACGGGAGCCACTGTATATGTATCTATCCGCAACAAATCAAGTCATTAGCACAACAATTATGGTCGAGCGGCCGGAAGACGGCAAGGCGTATGGCATCCAAAGGCCAATATATTATATCAGCGAGGTGCTTTCAGCCTGCAAACAGCGATATCCACATTATCAGAAACTCGCGTACGGTGTGGTGCTCACAGCCCGAAAACTCAAGCATTACTTCCAGGAACACACCATCACGGTGGTAAACGACGCATCACTGGGTACTATCATGAATAACCCAATGGCATCCGGAAGAATTGCAAAGTGGAGTATCGAGCTCGGCGCCTGGGACATTATATATGCGGGTCGCAAATCTATCAAATCACAAGTACTCGTGGAATTCTTGAGCGAGTGGACAGAACTACAAACGCTAGGCCCTCCAGAGTATACGAGCAACTGGATAATGTATTTCGATGGGTCGAAGAGAAACGAAGGAGCTGGAGCCGGGGTAGTCCTGATATCCCCCAGAGGTGACAAGTTGCAATACGTCCTGCGATTGGATTTTCCACCCGACGACCCGACATCAAAAAATGACGCAGAATACGAGGGCCTCCTCCACGACATGAAGATGGCGATTGCCTGTGGAGCCACCCGACTAATGATCTATGGAGATTCAAACCTCATAGTACAACAGACAATGAAAGAGTGCGACGCCATAGCAGAAAACATGGTCGCTTATCGAGATATGTACAACCTACTCGAAGGAAGTTTCCAAGGGTGCGAACTAAAGCACATTGCGTGATCCAGCAACGAAGAAGCAGATAAATTGCCAAACATGGGTTCTACCAACACACCCATACCGCCTGGAATATACTTCGAGAGGATGATCAAGCGCTCGGTCAAGGTCAAAAAACCAGCAGAAGCACACGCAACATTGGAGACAGAGGTCGGCCCGCAAACTGCTATGATTGAGCTCACCCACAACATTTCGAGACAAGTTTTTCTGGTCGAACCAGTCTGGACACAGAAATACCTCGACTACTTGTCCAACAAGCAGCTCCCAGCAGATGTTCGCGAGGCTCGACAGATAGTACGACGCAGCAAAGCTTTTCGAGTACTCAGTGGAGAGCTATATAAACAGAGCATATCAGGAATATTGCAGAGATGCATAGCACCTGAGGACGGCATGGAACTACTGCGAGATATACACCAAGGAGATTGCGGACACCATGCTAGCTGGAAGGCAATCGTGGGTAAAGCTTTTCGAACAGGATTATACTGGCTCACAGTGGCCAGGGACGCAAATGAGCTAGTCGACAAATGCAACGCATGCCAAAGATTCGCGCCCAAGCCGCACGCCCCTGCCACTGAGCTTCACAGGATCCCAATCGCCTGGCCCTTTGCATAGTGAGGGCTAGACATGGTAGGGCCACTAAGAAAATCAACACCCGGAGGATACGCACACTTGCTTGTTGCAGTCGACAAATTTACAAAGTGGATTGAAGCCATGCCAGTCACCTCGGCCAGCGCCCAATGCGCCGTAAAATTCCTCGAATCCATAGTGTGCAGATTTGGGATACCACACAACATCATCACCGACAATGGAAGCAATTTCACAGCAAAGGAAACATAGCAGTTCTGCGAAGAAAAGGGAATCACTCTCAGTTTCGCCTCTGTGGCTCACCCGCAAACCAACGGTCAAGTCGAGCGATCCAACGGATTGGTCTCAGCTGGAATAAAGAAACGGCTACTCGATCGTCTGCACCCAGCGGCAGGGCACTGGGCAGAGGAGTTACCCTCCGTACTATGAAGCCTCCGCACAAACCCGAATCGATCAACAAACTACACGCCATTTTTCATGTTATACGGAGCTGAAGCAGTCCTTCCCGAAGATGTCAAGTTCAGCGCCCCACGAGTCGTCGCTTACAGCGAAGAAACCTCTAATAGGGAACTCGCGGAAGACGTGGATGCACTCGACGAGATACGCGACATTGCACTCGCAAGATCCGCGGTATATCAACAGTCGCTGCGCAACTACCGTAGCCGCCATATACGCCACAGAGCTTTCGTGGTAGGAGATTTGGTGCCGCGGCTCAAGCAGAAGGAAGGACACAAGCTCGAGCCACCGTGGGAAGGACCCTTCATAATACACAAAGTTATCCCAGGTGGCTCTTATCGACTGAAGAACTCCGAGACCGGTGGCATCTACTCCAATCCATGGAATGTTGCGCACCTCCGCAAATTCTATCCTTAGGATTATTCTATTCGCGAAAATAAGGCTATACTAGCCATCCTGTAGCTCGAAGAAAATACATGGCTTCTCAGTCATATTAATAAAATACATGGTTTTCAACCATAGTTTCTCGGTTTATTGGTCTTTACACGCTAAATAACAGGTATACACCTCAAACACACGGGGGCTACACCTAACTTAGCATCATTTACAAATACAAAAGTACAAACAAGGTTGGCACCTTACAAAGTTTCAAGACAACTATACAAAAAAACAGGATATATACATCCTACAATTACATATGACGACGAGCAGTTTCCTCAGCTAACACTCGATTAACCTCTTCAGAAGTCAGTCAAATAATCTCCTCTGCTGCGGGACGAACGACTGTATAATGAGAGGTCATATCGACTGGAGCATTTGGGAGCCTGGCCACAGATTTGAAATTGACCTCAGGATGCCATAATCGGACAAAAGCGAGTGCTACTAAGGCCCCGCAGATCAGTTGTTGGCGGACGCACTCGCGAATTTCTTCTACTTGACCGAAAGTTCTGAGAAACTGGCTCAAGTCTTCTGGACCTCTCTCCAATGGATAAAAAGCATGATTCAAAGCTATCAGGGCCTCGTGACAACGATCAACGAGTATCTTCGCCTGGCCCACACGATACTTCAAAGTAGCCAGCACAAAGCCTCGACTGCGGTCGGACCAGAAGTTATTTGCATGTGGTTTTGAACTACCGTCTTCGTGAAGAATATGGTTATCCACCCAATGTTTTTCACACCGTTCGTCAGGCTGAAAAACTACAAAGAAAGCTACAGAGAGTTAAAGAAGAAAACAAGATACAGTCAAACAAAATGCTAGGGGGCTGAAGTGCTTACAAAGCATATCCTTGGCAACAACTGCCAACTCTTCCATCACAAATTTCTCACGTTCAGCCGCAACTTTTTTTTTAGACTTGGCTACATCAGCCACTCCACGCAAAGCTTTCAGCTTGCGCTCACCATCCGCGACACGATCACGGAGGCCGGCAAATGTACCAACAGCAGCAACAAGGGGATCTGCTCGTGTGGCAGATCCACTCGAAGACTCCGCGATAACACCTGCTACCTGGAAGAAGATAAGAAAAGTTAAGGAAGAATTCAAGACACCCCACTCAAGAAATAAACCACCTATTCGACAGGTGCTCGGGGGCTACTCCCATCGGGAGGAACTCATGACAATCAATCGCAAGAAATCACATCTCAGATATCAAAAGAACATTTCGATTAAAGGAAGAATACGGGAATACATCCCAAGGTTCATTACATCAGAAGTGCAAACTACATAAGGTCTATCCTAAGGAACTACAGAAGTGCTGCCACTTGCGGCAGATTGCCCCTTGCGACTAGCACGGGCAGTCAAGTCAGATAGCTTCCGAGCAAGGACTCCAGCCGGATCGCCGAAAGGACGAAGCGCTACCTTTCTGCCCGTGGTAGAATCGACGGGAAGGTTCGAGTACGCCTCGTCCAAGCCTGCGACTCCGTGCGCCAGCGCGAACATGATAGCAGTCTTAGCCCCACACTCCGACTGGACGACCGAGTAGGCCTGAAGGAGATCATCCTCCAGAAAAACCTTCAAGAGACCACCCAGCGTGGGCGGAACCGCGACATCAACCAGAAGACGCTCGTGGAATTGCGTCAACACTCGAATGGCATTGCCAACGAGGGAGCAGATCCCACTCGCGTGCCTCCGAAGCTGAGCGCAAGAATCCGTCAGGGCGTCCACCCGTTGAACCCCGGGCAGCTCCAGCGCAACGCCATGGACATCTGCAAAGAGACAACATTAATTCCAAAGACATATCAGCCAGTCGAAAAACAACGGAGGTCAAGTGCAACTTACTTGCGAAATTCCGGGCCAGAGGGCGAAGGAAGTCAACGAGATCGTTGTCCTGTTTGGTGCCAGCCTCCTCCAGTCGCTTCAGAGCATCCTGGGCCTCAACGAGCTTTCCCTCGAGGTCAGTCGACTGCTTGCGAGAGGATTCAAGTTCCTTTCGAGCAGCCTCCAACTCAGCCTCGAGGGTGGTCACCCGAGTGATGGCATCAGTCTTCTCGGTCTTCAGAAAATCAACTTGGGCTACACAGCAACAAATTTCAGCCTAAAGGAATTCACACAATCAGAAAGAATAAGTAGAAGGAACGGGTAAATTTACCTTGGAGAGCTTGGTTATCCGAGACGAGTCGATCACGATCAGCCCGAAGGATTACGCAATCTGCCTCGGCCGAAATTACGCGGCGACCAAAGGCTACAAGAGAGTCAAGCAGAGACTGCAAAAACACAAAGAGGAAGAATTCAGCGAAAGTGGAAGGAAATTGAGCCTATTCACGACTGTAAACAGTCGAGTATAGCCTCGGGGGCTACTCCCATTGGGAGCACTTCCGTGCACCCGATAAAATCAAGAAAGGAGAGAAGCTTAAAGTTTTTGAGCCTGTAGCCAATCGCAAGCGATTGACCACAGCCTCGGGGGCTACTCCCATCGGGAGCACTACCGTGCACCCGATAAAAATACGGAAAAGAATGAAGTACAGAATGCAAGGAAATGGCAAAGTTTACCTGGCCCTGGGCAATGCACAAAGGATCAGCCGAGCTACCCGACACTTCTTTCGAAGTCGTGGCTCCAACCGCAAAGCTAGGCAGCCTATAATCCGTAGCCGCAGCTGTGGGGGCTGGGCTCGGCGAATTTTGGATGGCCCCAGCAGTCGGGGTTTCACCCGCAGCAGCAACATCTTTCCTCTTCTCGGGAGGAACAGAAGAGGCGAATCGGCCAGGGCTGATGGACTGAAGCCTGTCATGAAAGAAAACAACAGCGTCAGAAGGAGCAAGAAGAAAACATTCGACTAGAACGAAGAAGGAAAGAAAAACTTACTCATCATCATCGTCATCCAGCATGTCCGCATTCCAGGCGGTCTGGATCTTCGGCTTGGGAGCGGGAGGAGCACGCACACTCAGCGGGGTCACTATGAGGGGCTCTTTTTCAGATCCTCCACCCAAGGAGTTATCCTTGGAAGTGGCTTCATCGTCTCCCACCCTGCGGCGCTTGCGGTGGTGGAGATCGCTACTCGATTCTTCCACGTCATCCGAAGAGGCATGCTCGGAACTCGAATCGGCGTCGGCAACGCTGGTGTCAACAGGAACCTCTAGGTTGCTTGCCAACAAGTCCGAGGCCTCTTCACCAGAAATTGGCGGGTAGCAGGTTGCTACCCTTAAACTCTAACAGAAGGAAAACAAGAAAACAAGAAGGAGAAACTCAGCCGACAAACTCTCGAACAAAGAGAAAAGGTTAGGACAAGAAAGGATTTGAACTTACTTCGGATGGAGGAGGTCTTGAAGCTTCAAAATGCTGCGACAGGGCAGTCTGGGAAGGTCTCGCCTACCTTCAGCCTGGTGGCCGCGATTTTCTTCTCGAATTCAACATTCGAAAGTTCTTCTCGGCTCACGCGGCTGGGGTCTTCGACACCCTGGTACTCCCACATCGTGGAGGGCCCCTCCTGCAGAGGTTGAATCTTGCGCTTGAGGAACACACTCGCCAGGTGCAAGCCGTTCAGCACAATTCCTGCGGTTTGGTCACGAAGGGCGGCCACCTTGGCGAGTAGCGGGGCGACGATTCGTCTCTCCTCGACTGAAAGCTTGTGCGCCCAAGACTTCCGCCGCTTCAGGACAGCGAACGGGTGGAATTCATGAACTCCACCCGCGCTATTGTCGACGACGTAGAACCACTTCTTTCCCCACTCTTGCGCGGAGTCGATGAAGTGCATCTCGAAGTAGCAGTTGTCCGATTTCGCCTGGATTCCGAAGCCTCCGGTGCGCAGCAGCTCTCCAAGCTCGGTCTCTACCCGCGATTTCTCTAGGAAGACACGCACCTTGAACAGGGCCTTCCAAAGACCCCAGTGTGGGCGGATGCCCAGGAAGCACTCGCAAAAAACGATGAAGCACGAGATGTGTTGCACCGCATTTGGAGGCAAATCGTGGAGCTGTATGACGTAGACATACAGCAAAGCCACGAGGAAAGGATGGAGGGGGAATGAGAGGCCGCGCGAAATGTGATCCGCGAAGATCATGCGCTCGTTCGCGCGGGGATTTGGTACCTCTTCTTTTTTGCCGAGGCGAACCCGCTTCTCGGTCTCTGGGGGCAGCAGTCCCTCCCTCTGCATCTCCTTGATGCTTTTGCCCGTCGTGTTGGGGGAGCGCCAGTCGCCTGAGAGCGGAGCGGGTGGCGCGGGAACATCCTCCGTCGCCCTTGAGGAGGAGGCAGCTGCACTGCGTTTCTTTCCTCCCGCCATGGATGGTGGTGCGAGCTCGTAAAGAAGAAGATGAGGGCGAGGAAGAAGAAGGCTGGGGAGCGAATGTCCGGGAAGTTTTTACTTTCCACCTAAGGACCGTATATATACACGGCGCCACTCGATCCTGGCCGTTCATCAGGCAACGTGGCGCTCATCGTGGCTGCCACGCGTGAAGCGGAAGCGAGGAGACGGTGAAAGCTGTTTCGTGCCACGATCTTAACAGAGAATCGTGCGCAATTACTGCGTGTGGCTCGCGGAAAAACCGGAAACGACGTCTCGTTTCTGGTAAAAAAGCTGACAAGGTGGGCCAGCACACCTGTTCTCACTCCGTCACGTCCCATCGGGAGGATAAAAGTGCGCTATGACGTCATTGTGAACATCATCAGGCTCGGAATTCTGTCGGGTAAAAGCACCAGACACGAAATAATTTCGTATGGCAAATCATGACGCAATAACTATTTCGCATAAAAGCTCCAGACACGAAATAACTTCGTATGGGCAAATCGTGACGCGAAAACTCTTTCGCATAAAAGCCCCAGATACGAAATTTCCTTTCAAATGGGCACGACAAGGTTTCCAAACACGAAAACTCTTTCGTATGGATAGAAGACTACAAAGCACAAAAAACATTGTGCACAAAAATCAAGGGAGACATTTTCACTCGAAATATCCCCGAACAAAACTTGCGAGTGCGTAGCTCCTGCCACTCGGTTATACGATGTACACACATCAATTCCCTGGATCGTTCGGCCGACTAGGCACATCTGGATGCCGTATTTCTTTCGAATACGAAGGTAAGACCCAAAAGATCTCTCTTGAGGGCCTGGAATCGCACTCAAGATGTGTCCTCCGGTAATTTCCGTGTCAACAACAGGAAGAAAAATCCTAGCGGACGCGCCGGGTACCCTATTAGGTTAAGTTTGACTCGGTAAGACCTCTACGGCCTAGTCGCAATGATCACCTCACCAGATTCGAGTCAGAGGTCTTGAATCTGTGGAGGCCAGAACTGTTTTTGCCCTAGATGCAAATAATTGGCCCTGAGCTTTCGGGAGAGCAAAGCAACTGAGCTACATCCTTCTGCGAAAACAGCCAAACACACATACACTTTTATTTGCTCGATACTCGAGTACAAGAATGCATCGCATACAGGATACACATCCTCTTCAAAACGACTGAAGCCACCAGTCGAAGAGAAATCAAGATAAGTTTTGAGCGTCCACCCGACAGATTCTCAGTCGAGCAAACACTCGGGGGCTACTGACGAAGGGATGGGTCCTAGGCCTGTCGGATGAGCCTACCAGGTCTCAGGCCCACGGCCCAAGGTCCAAAGGAGGCGTCATGGATTATTCTAGAAGGCCCAATTGAAGCCCACCCGCAAGGCCTTGCGGGTCAAGTTAGGAAACTTGTAACCGAATCTAGGTTAGGGTTTGAGTCCTCCTCGGGTACGGTTTGAGACCTGGCCACCTATATAAGGCCAGGAGAACCACCAGGAGGAGGACCAAGCAATACCGCACCACCAAGCCTTGAGATCGAGATCATACTCTCGACTTGAGCAACCCCCCATTGTAACCGATCTACTCGTTAATACAGATCGACTGAGGCAGGAGTAAGGGTTTTACCTCTACGAGGGCCCCGAACCTGGGTAAATCGTGCCCCCTGTCTAGCCGACGATTGTCACCAGCACCTACACGTTCTCCTAATCGAAACCCTATGGGTTCACCCGAGGGACTTGTTGAGATACAGATTCGACAACTCGTGCATCCAACTCCCAAAAATCAAAGTATGCCAAATGTGTCCACCATACCTACCTACATGTGGTATGTAACCGCCACTCCAAAGTAAATTGCTCATGTGTTACCTTTAAAATTTTCAAAATTACTCATGTTTTGTGCTCCTGTTTTAGCTCATGAGGACGTAAATAGAGAATCATTATCTCACTTGTTGATTGGACTTTCACACCCTTGACTAGTGGCTTCATCCGCTTATCCAATGATAAAAGAGCTAGCAGCGGGGTGCCCAGCCCCAAATTAATAACAACAAATTCTCTTCACTATTTTTGCCCTTGATTTACCAGTCAAAGCATAATTGTGTAAACAAAAGATAAAGAGGGATGGCCTTCTACCCAAATGCGTCCTTCTATGGGATCCTCTCTTGTGAAGTCTAGTTGGCTTGTGACGTACTGTATTTTCTGTTTACCATTCGTTGACATAAGCATACATCTCTGTGGTGACCCAGCACACCACTGCATGTGTAGTGCGCCAGTCGATGACATAATACTCACAAAAGGACTGATCCGTGAATATTACATCCCTCAGAGTAGTACAACAGAAACACAGCGGGTCCAGGCAAAACTATAGGATACAAACCTCATTACAAAATCTTGAGTTTCTCCTTGATGAATCAAGAAGATCTCCTGCAAATGAAACATCAGAAGAAGCAATTCGAAGCTCCAAGCCGGAGAAGAACTCTAGCTCAGAACTAATCCACTACGGCTGATGTCAGCCCTAAAATATGGCTAGTAAATGCTAAGTCCAAGAATGGACTCTACCTACACCTTGATAGCTTTTCCTCCATCAGCGCTGTTGATGATGATGCTTTACTGTCTACGTAGTATAAGACCCCACCTAGCTTCCTTAGACAGCGATGGCTTCTCGATGACGACTTCAACAGGCTTCAACTCTAAGCAAGGGTCAAACGGGATAGAATGAGTAACGAGCGTTACTCAGCAAGTTCATGATATAGTGGGTGGTTGATGCACTAACTACAGCTTTAGACTCGAAAGAGTCATAAGCTAATGCAAGGTTTTGTAAAACTTTCTTCAAGAGGTTGCTTTTAATTCTGAAAACTATGCCCGCCAGATCTTCACAGGATTAGAACTTTCATGGAGTTGCCTTTCCTGCGGCGTTCGCAGCTCCTTCCCGGAATAAGGGGTAACATGTCACATCCTTTTACACTCTGCAGAGGTGCGTTACTTTACCCATGGACGACCAAGACCATGTTGCACAACCAGGCGCGCAATCCTGTCCACTCCCACTTAGGTGTGGGGCCCGGTTGTTGGTCCAAGCCAAACCGCGCTTCTCCGCACAACGCATGCCCACCCATTTCTGCCAGCAGGTTGAACGCCTGATTCCACCCCTCACGATGGATATCTACGCGCCCCTGGCAAACCATCATAGACCCGCAGAGTCCGTGGGAATTAAGGGATCCCACCCATGTGCATGTAGTCCCGCACTACCTACGCGAGAGTACAGCGTACGTCTCTGGCAGCCCGTTGACATGCGAACGAGAAAAGTATCACGGCTGACTTACTCCCCCCATAGAAGATCCATGGTCAACGCGAATTTACGGCGCAAGAATCCTGACGGCAGTTGTTGTTAATTCCTAGGTAATACGTTCCCGTGCAGATGGAACCTTCCTTTGACCTATTCATCTTACCATGGTTCCATCCGCCCACCAAACAGAACACTACCACTCGGGTAGTCATTCAATTAGTCATATTATTATAAAAATAGGATCATGCACTCTTTTGAGAGTAGGTGATAATACAATAGGGTTTTTTCCAAATAGTTTGTTATGAAGTACTGCAAAGGATATGAGCAAGTGATGAACTTGCCTGAGATTGAAATAATGACAATAATAATCCAGGTCTTCGGGTGCAAGGTTCGCGTAGGGAAATCCAAACATCTGAAAGATAGCAAAGTAGTCCCGGTAAGGACTACAGAAAATACTGGCAGGATGATATATGCATAGTAATGAGATGCATCGTGAAATCCCCTGGAAAACACCCCAGCTTACCAGTGTAAGCCACGTTTGATACGATATCTTATCCACACAATTGTTAGGTGACTTAGAGTTGTTTCATTACTTGTGGTGATGTGGTTATTTCTTTTAGGCTTAAGTGTGTTTCACTTTTATTGATCAAACACTGGTTATCATGTTTAAGTAGAAATGATATACATGGTTAGGAAACAAGACAATGGCACATGGTAAACTATTATTGAAAAGGTAACAAACACGTTTGATTTTATATTCCAAAAGTGTAAAGCTAATGGCAATGAGTTTAGTTGAAAATGATGAACTAATACAGTTATCTCTATCATCATAATATTTTGCTTAGTAACTAGTGATGATAGGTTTTAGTTGGTGTGAAATCATGAGGGTTTTATTAATACAGAAAATAATGTTGTGGCAGTTATTTCAGATTATAATGAAACATTATAGAGTTTTATAATACTTTTGGAAACAAGTTTATAAGTTGGATAAAATGTTTTATTTTTTGACATATTTGAATTGGAAATTCTTTTCTCTTTAATTGGATATATTATTCATTGTCTTCTGAAAGTATTTGAATAAATTATTATTTTATTACTTTAAATGAATTAAATGATTAGACCAAATATTACACACCTGAAAACATGGCCAAATGACTATAAAAACATCACAATTGAATTGCATTTGTAATTTGGAACATTTTGGTATATAGCATGTATTTTTCTGATTTTATGATTTATTTATTATTTTTTTCAGAGTTAACGATTATTATTACTGTTATTTTTATTTGAATTTTATTGGTTTGTCATTATTCAATATATTTTCCTTTTAGGAGGAAAATGGTCAAAAGACCAATTTGCCCACAGGGCTGACTGATGGGCCTCCCACCAGTGGGCTAGGTCGAGTCCACTCGGTGACACCGAGCAAGCGACCTAGACCCGCACCGCGCCCGCTCCTCTCCTTCCTTCTCACTCACACGATTCCCAGGCGATACGAAATCGCCTCCGCCTCCGGCGCCTTTCTCCGGCCCACTCGGGCTACCCACGCCGCCGTGGATGGTCGCAACAGTTGCGCCAACTCGCCTACTACCACCTCCTCCTCTACGATCTGATCTCAGCCCGATGTGCCTCCCGTGCGCTTGCAAACCCTAACCCTAGGGTTTCGGGGCCCGTGGCGCTCCACCCTTCTCCGGCGAGCCTTGTCCACCCGAGGAGGTTCCGGTGACACTGGGGTGCTGCCGTGTTGCTGTTGTTGCCCTAGGCGCTACTGCAGATGCTGAGGAGGTGAGGGACCGCGGGGACGGCTCCCCGGAAGCAACCGCGGCTCCACGCCGCCCACCTCTGCGCGACGCCCAAGGCCGTGGTCACCACGATGGTGACCACCTGTGAGTCTCCTACCCCCTTCTCTTCCTTTCAACCTCTCTGTTCTCCGCCTCCTCTTTCTCTTTGCTCTGGAGCCAGGCCATCGAGCCTGTGCTCATGCCATGCCCCCTGTGAGTCTCTCTGTGAGGTGTTGAATGATTGGATTAGCTTTGGAAAAAATTCCCATGGATAATGGAATCCCTGGTACCGAGGCTGTGAAGGATTGGGTAGGTTCTGTGATGGCTCAGTTTGCACTTAGGGATTATCTATCTGATGCAATTTGTTGTGGGAATCATCTTGAGCTAGTTCCTGGTGCTTGTGATGGGAAATTTATCTGAGATTCATTCCCAGTGCCTTTGCTGTGAAGAGATCCCTTAGGATATCTCCCTTTGATTAAACCCTGTGGCTTGTTGTATATTGAACAGAGCTTACCAGCATATGTGACTTCAATACTTTCTATGGGTGTGCTTAATTTTTGGTAGGTGTTACTCTGAATATTCATTCAGAGGATATGCCATCAACCAATGGTTTACCTTTACTGTTTTCATGTCCTGATGCAGTTGCCTTGAGGTATCAGATCTTTAGATCTGGTGCCCAGCAACACTGTGTGTGTGATATGATACAGTAGCCCTTGGCTGTTTATTTGACTCAGGATCCTTTTGCTAAAAGTCTATACCTTACTTATCTGATGCTTCTTTGCATTAATAATAAGAACAGATGACTACTGATGATTTCTTTTACTTACTTGAGGTTTATCAATTAAGAACAGATGCTTGCACTTGTTTTCTTTGCCCCTCAGCCAACGATGCATAGCCTGAGGCCTTGACTGAGGTGTATGGTTATTTGGGACTTAACACATCTTGTTTAACCATTTCCTAGTTTGTGCCCAAGTGCTCAATGGTTTGCTTGACTACATCTTGAGGTGCTCCTTAGGGATGTGCCCAGATTTTGATCATGCACAGAATGAGCATTGCTGTGGTATGATCTAGGGTTTGTAAATTTGCCCTCTCTTTGCCATTTAACTGATAAGAACAGATCTATGCTTGTTTTAATACTCTCCAATCCAATGATGTTGTTCTGAGGAAATCTTATAGATGGGAACATATACTATGCTATTTTTTTAAATCCCTGTGATGTTATTAGCATAGCAACACTATGCTAGACTGAGGAAATAAATCCCAACCCCCCTCTGTGCATAACTTAGCAATTTCTTGCTAAGTGGTGTGTAGAGATCCACCTGTTAAGTGTTGGTGCTGGGATTGTGTTGAGAACCTGCCTTGTTGGCCTTCCTCCCTGCAGTCTTGCTGCCTTGTTCCTCTAGTTCCAGGCTGGGCCTTGCTTTGCCTTGCTCCAGGTATGCTTCTCCATCTGGTGGCTTGGCCTTGTGTTAATCTTGCTCCAGCTATGCTTTCCCAGCTAGTGGCTTGGCCTTGTTGTTATACTACTGGATCTATCGTCTCACAGATATTTGCTAGATGAGTTGAGTTGTGGTGCTGTGGTTTCCTGATGGTGGATCTTGCTGTTCTTGCTGGACCTGTGCAACTCGAGCTGTGAACAGGGAAAGTGTGAGGTGACTCCCTCCCCTTGCGGCTGATGTGGTATTTATACCCCAGCAGAGGTCTTGACAGCACCAAAGGGTGCTGGTGAGTGTGCTGTGTGCTGGTATGCTAGCTGAGAAGATATTTTCTGGGATATGCTCGGTTTGCACTTGATCTTATCCTGGTGCTATACTTATTTTTGGCTTGCCACTTGTATTACCTGATACTTGCCCATGATGCTGGTCTGAGGCAATTTACTGATTTGAACAGATACTACCTAGAATTTACTAAACCCAGTGATGTGATTAGCAGTGCATCACACTGCAAATCTGAGGGTACTAATCCCCACTAACCTTTCTTTTTTACTTTTCTTTGTTTTCTTGTTTATTTTGCAGGATCAAAAGATCAATTTGGAGACTGGAACTTTACAAGAATTAGATTAGGAATTTCATCTTACAATTAGTAGCTTGTAATAGATCTTGTAATTTCTATTTATTGGATTATTGTAAAGACTTTGTATTATGGTTATATTATTAATAAAGTTTATTATTTTCTTTTTCTTTTACACAATGAAATTGGAAATGTCCAATATTTATTATTTCTTAATTGTTTCCATTGTATTTTCTTGTTTATTAAATTTGAATTCAAATTAAATTCAAATACTCACAAGTTTCTAATCAGTCAAGTTTGAACTCCTCAAATTCAAATTTAATCAATAGGTCATGTCGAAATTCCACTCCCCTCCCATATTGGTCTCACTCTCTCTCTCTTTCTCTCTCAATTAGAATATCGATAGATCTTCGATCACTTCGGTCTCGTATTTACAATTAAGTCTCCAGTTGCCACTAGTCTTCTGGTACGGTCTTTGTCGCTTGAAAAGCAGATCCACTCATGGCTTCCATCAACAACTATCTTATCCTTGTGGTGATAACAACCAATTGTTACAAGAGAATATTTTACTCAGATGATTATACACATATGGGAGATTGTTATATGACCTCATTTAGCCTTAAGCATATGAAAAGAATCTGTTGACAAGTTTGCAGGGCTTGTCCCCAAATTACTTTTCATATCCAGGAGACTGAGATGTAGTAGATTATTCAACCTTCTGTTTGTTTGTGTATGACACTCAATTGTTTGAGTATACAAAAGTGTTCTGTTAACAGGGTAATTAGTCTTGTTTCCAAAATACTTTTATATAACACTAACATTGGAATGCCATACTGTTTCAAGAGTGTTAATAATATCATATCAAAATATAAGAGTTTCCAAATACCCTTATATTAGGGTGAAGTAGCACTTCTAGAATACTCTAAGCAATCTTCTTGGAGATCTTCATATGGTAGTACTTCCTGTCTTGAGGTTTCTTCTTTTGAAAAATAACTTGGAGAAGATTTGAAAAACAGGATGATCTAGACAAGATAGAGAGATCTTGAGTTAAGAGTTAATTCATGCTTCTATTGTCTTTCTCATTCATAAAGTAGATCTGGAGGTGTGAAAATATCATAGGTAATGATCAAGTTTAATAGTAGGTCAAGAATATTTATTTATTCTTTTAGGTACTTCTTCTCTTTGAGTTCTATATACCTAGTGAATTATCCCAAGTCACTTAAAGACTTGTGGTTAAGGTTGTTGAGGGTTTGTGTTGGTCACAACCCATCATGGTTTGGTAACCAGATGATTTGGTTTCTTAAGATACTTGTTATAAAGATCACTCCAAATGCACTCTTGACTAGATTAACTAGACCTATTTCATCATATCAAGTGAAACTTTGGTCACTTTGATTCATTTAAACTTTCGCGCCAAAATTTCCCGTATTTTTAGATGCATGCTTTGCAAATGCACATATAAAATTTAGATCCTTATAACTTCCCAAACACTGGGATGTTACAGTATCTCCCCCTTAACAAGAACTTCGTCCCGAAGTTCAGCCTCTCTCACGTAAAGATAGGTAGAGAGAACATCTATAGACTGTTGAATCTTCACATCTGTTTCTTGTGTTGACTTTGTCATGTGTATCCCCTTGTCTTGATTGTTCACCTTCCACTATCTTGCACTATGATCTAATAGTATGCCAGTTGCTCGGACAACTCTGTCTTGTTACTAGACCTGCCTAAAGGTCTCACGAAGAACACGTGGTATTACCACCATGTAGTGGATACCAAGTTTCATTCTCCGATGAATAGGTATGTTTTCCTACCTCTCACAACTTTCTGAAGAACATTTGGTACATGCACCAGGTGATGAATAACCAATAAGATTCTTCCGGTACACTGGATACCGTCTATGGTTAGATTTCCATTTGGTTGAATCTAGTGGGCTCAAGAGAAATACTGCTCAGAGAAACTTGTACAATGCAGTGTACATTGACTTAGACTCAATTATTAGTGAAAATATCTTCGAGTTTCCTCGAGTTTTAACTTTTTCCTATAGGTGACTATAACATATTCCAGGTTTTTGACTTTTACAGGGTGACTATATAAGTTAATTTTTCAAACTTCTACATGATCCCTTCATGGATATAACTACTGATGTTATCATCTTGGCATCACTTGTGGTATATCTCCATGTGTTGATGAAGTATATTTCCCACTCCAAACAGGATGTGGAATGTGGTCCATTCCCATCAGTGCGTTATTGATTTTTGCCTTCTTGACTTCAAGGACTTCCAGAACTTTGATAGTTGCTTCAATCAGCTGAGATTTCAGACCGCTCTCATACTAATCCTATACCCTCTAGACCAGTAACATTAAGATAGAACCCAGTGTTTGCAAATGCATATGCACATCAAATTCAATCTTCATGTACAGATCTAGTCAATCAAAGATCCAAATAAGAAGCAATAAATCCCAAATGCATTTATCACTCATGCATCAAAAGCTTGTGAAATAAAAGTACTTAGAGTAAAACATCTCAAGTACCAAGGCTCTTAAATGCTATACACTACAAATAGGTATATATATTACCTTGTTATCCTAGTCTACACAACCACTCTTTGCCCGGGTAATTACTCCGATTGCGTGCCTTAGTGCAATGGAATAAACCAAGACAAAATGATCCTATCGTAGTTGTTGTCTAACTTGGTTCCATACCGAACTAAGTATTATGTATTTGAACTACTTCATCTTGATTATGATATTCTTCTCATGATATCTGTTGATCCTTCCTGGTGTTGGTCACATCGTGGTAGTAGTAATGTAGCTTCCATCAATTCCTATGCCTTCTCCTAGTTCTATGTTATGCTATACTATAATTTTAATCACCTCTAGACTTGATAACTAAGGATATGGTATATACCCCATAGTTACCATGGTTTATAATAACTATTAAGGATTCTCAACATCCATGCTTGATGACTCCTATACTAACTCAATATCATGTTCTACTCCATCCTATACATTCATAGAATGGGGTAATCATAACTGTGACTTAATCATCTCTGACCATGTCAGAACTCTCCTTTTCACAATAGCACTAATAGATGCTAGACTTCTAATTGTTCATACCTAGGTATAAAGATAATAGATAAGTAGATTTACTCAGGTTGAGTAAGAATAATTCTATACAAGTATGATTATATCATTCTCAAGTGGATGATCATCATAGTGTAGGAACTGTGGTTTAGATAAGATGGCTTCCTATAGTATAAACCAACCTACAGATCTCCTAAAAGGTTTTAAACCTAAGGTCGCTTCGCTCTGATACCACCTGTGGTGACCCAGCACACCACTGCATGTGTAGTGCGCCAGTCGATGACATAATACTCACAAAAGGACTGATCCGTGAATATTACATCCCTCAGAGTAGTACAACAGAAACACAGCGGGTCCAGGCAAAACTATAGGATACAAACCTCATTACAAAATCTTGAGTTTCTCCTTGATGAATCAAGAAGATCTCCTGCAAATGAAACATCAGAAGAAGCAATTCGAAGCTCCAAGCCGGAGAAGAACTCTAGCTCAGAACTAATCCACTACGGCTGATGTCAGCCCTAAAATATGGCTAGTAAATGCTAAGTCCAAGAATGGACTCTACCTACACCTTGATAGCTTTTCCTCCATCAGCGCTGTTGATGATGATGCTTTACTGTCTACGTAGTATAAGACCCCACCTAGCTTCCTTAGACAGCGATGGCTTCTCGATGACGACTTCAACAGGCTTCAACTCTAAGCAAGGGTCAAACGGGATAGAATGAGTAACGAGCGTTACTCAGCAAGTTCATGATATAGTGGGTGGTTGATGCACTAACTACAGCTTTAGACTCGAAAGAGTCATAAGCTAATGCAAGGTTTTGTAAAACTTTCTTCAAGAGGTTGCTTTTAATTCTGAAAACTATGCCCGCCAGATCTTCACAGGATTAGAACTTTCATGGAGTTGCCTTTCCTGCGGCGTTCGCAGCTCCTTCCCGGAACAAGGGTAACATGTCACATCCTTTTACACTCTGCAGAGGTGCGTTACTTTACCCATGGACGACCAAGACCATGTTGCACAACCAGGCGCGCAATCCTGTCCACTCCCACTTAGGTGTGGGGCCCGGTTGTTGGTCCAAGCCAAACCGCGCTTCTCCGCACAACGCATGCCCACCCATTTCTGCCAGCAGGTTGAACGCCTGATTCCACCCCTCACGATGGATATCTACGCGCCCCTGGCAGACCATCATAGACCCGCAGAGTCCATGGGAATTAAGGGATCCCACCCATGTGCATGTAGTCCCGCACTACCTACGCGAGAGTACAGCGTACGTCTCTGGCAGCCCGTTGACATGCGAACGAGAAAAGTATCACGGCTGACTTACTCCCCCCATAGAAGATCCATGGTCAACGCGAATTTACGGCGCAAGAATCCTGACGGCAGTTGTTGTTAATTCCTAGGTAATACGTTCCCGTGCAGATGGAACCTTCCTTTGACCTATTCATCTTACCATGGTTCCATCCGCCCACCAAACAGAACACTACCACTCGGGTAGTCATTCAATTAGTCATATTATTATAAAAATAGGATCATGCACTCTTTTGAGAGTAGGTGATAATACAATAGGGTTTTTTGCAAATAGTTTGTTATGAAGTACTGCAAAGGATATGAGCAAGTGATGAACTTGCCTGAGATTGAAATAATGACAATAATAATCCAGGTCTTCGGGTGCAAGGTTCGCGTAGGGAAATCCAAACATCTGAAAGATAGCAAAGTAGTCCCGGTAAGGACTACAGAAAATACTGGCAGGATGATATATGCATAGTAATGAGATGCATCGTGAAATCCCCTGGAAAACACCCCAGCTTACCAGTGTAAGACACGTTTGATACGATATCTTATCCACACAATTGTTAGGTGACTTAGAGTTATTTCATTACTTGTGGTGATGTGGTTATTTCTTTTAGGCTTAAGTGTGTTTCACTTTTATTGATCAAACACTGGTTATCATGTTTAAGTAGAAATGATATACATGGTTAGGAAACAAGACAATGGCACATGGTAAACTATTATTGAAAAGGTAACAAACACGTTTGATTTTATATTCCAAAAGTGTAAAGCTAATGGCAATGAGTTTAGTTGAAAATGATGAACTAATACAGTTATCTCTATCATCATAATATTTTGCTTAGTAACTAGTGATGATAGGTTTTAGTTGGTGTGAAATCATGAGGGTTTTATTAATACAGAAAATAATGTTGTGGCAGTTATTTCAGATTATAATGAAACATTATAGAGTTTTATAATACTTTTGGAAACAAGTTTATAAGTTGGATAAAATGTTTTATTTTTTGACATATTTGAATTGGAAATTCTTTTCTCTTTAATTGGATATATTATTCATTGTCTTCTGAAAGTATTTGAATAAATTATTATTTTATTACTTTAAATGAATTAAATGATTAGACCAAATATTACACACCTGAAAACATGGCCAAATGACTATAAAAACATCACAATTGAATTGCATTTGTAATTTGGAACATTTTGGTATATAGCATGTATTTTTCTGATTTTATGATTTTTTTTTCAGAGTTAACGATTATTATTACTGTTATTTTTATTTGAATTTTATTGGTTTGTCATTATTCAATATATTTTCCTTTTAGGAGGAAAATGGTCAAAAGACCAATTTGCCCACAGGGCTGACTGATGGGCCTCCCACCAGTGGGCTAGGTCGAGTCCACTCGGTGACACCGAGCAAGCGACCTAGACCCGCACCGCGCCCGCTCCTCTCCTTCCTTCTCACTCACGCGATTCCCAGGCGATACGAAATCGCCTCCGCCTCCGGCGCCTTTCTCCGGCCCACTCCGGCTACCCACGCCGCCGTGGATGGTCGCAACAGTTGCGCCAACTCGCCTACTACCACCTCCTCCTCTACGATCTGATCTCAGCCCGATGTGCCTCCCGTGCGCTTGCAAACCCTAACCCTAGGGTTTCGGGGCCCGTGGCGCTCCACCCTTCTCCGGCGAGCCTTGTCCACCCGAGGAGGTTCCGGTGACACTGGGGTGCTGCCGTGTTGCTGTTGTTGCCCTAGGCGCTACTGCAGATGCTGAGGAGGTGAGGGACCGCGGGGACGGCTCCCCGGAAGCAACCGCGGCTCCACGCCGCCCACCTCTGCGCGACGCCCAAGGCCGTGGTCACCACGATGGTGACCACCTGTGAGTCTCCTACCCCCTTCTCTTCCTTTCAACCTCTCTGTTCTCCGCCTCCTCTTTCTCTTTGCTCTGGAGCCAGGCCATCGAGCCTGTGCTCATGCCATGCCCCCCTGTGAGTCTCTCTGTGAGGTGTTGAATGATTGGATTGGCTTTGGAAAAAATTCCCATGGATAATGGAATCCCTGGTACCGAGGCTGTGAAGGATTGGGTAGGTTCTGTGATGGCTCAGTTTGCACTTAGGGATTATCTATCTGATGCAATTTGTTGTGGGAATCATCTTGAGCTAGTTCCTGGTGCTTGTGATGGGAAATTTATCTGAGATTCATTCCCAGTGCCTTTGCTGTGAAGAGATCCCTTAGGATATCTCCCTTTGATTAAACCCTGTGGCTTGTTGTATATTGAACAGAGCTTACCAGCATATGTGACTTCAATACTTTCTATGGGTGTGCTTAATTTTTGGTAGGTGTTACTCTGAATATTCATTCAGAGGATATGCCATCAACCAATGGTTTACCTTTACTGTTTTCATGTCCTGATGCAGTTGCCTTGAGGTATCAGATCTTTAGATCTGGTGCCCAGCAACACTGTGTGTGTGATATGATACAGTAGCCCTTGGCTGTTTATTTGACTCAGGATCCTTTTGCTAAAAGTCTATACCTTACTTATCTGATGCTTCTTTGCATTAATAATAAGAACATATGACTACTGATGATTTCTTTTACTTACTTGAGGTTTATCAATTAAGAACAGATGCTTGCACTTGTTTTCTTTGCCCCTCAGCCAATGATGCATAGCCTGAGGCCTTGACTCAGGTGTATGGTTATTTGGGACTTAACACATCTTGTTTAACCATTTCCTAGTTTGTGACCAAGTGCTCAATGGTTTGCTTGACTACATCTTGAGGTGCTCCTTAGGGATGTGCCCAGATTTTGATCATGCACAGAATGAGCATTGCTGTGGTATGATCTAGGGTTTGTAAATTTGCCCTCTCTTTGCCATTTAACTGATAAGAACAGATCTATGCTTGTTTTAATACTCTCCAATCCAATGATGTTGTTCTGAGGAAATCTTATAGATGGGAACATATACTATGCTATTTTTTTAAATCCCTGTGATGTTATTAGCATAGCAACACTATGCTAGACTGAGGAAATAAATCCCAACCCCCCTCTGTGCATAACTTAGCAATTTCTTGCTAAGTGGTGTGTAGAGATCCACCTGTTAAGTGTTGGTGCTGGGATTGTGTTGAGAACCTGCCTTGTTGGCCTTCCTCCCTGCAGTCTTGCTGCCTTGTTCCTCTAGTTCCAGGCTGGGCCTTGCTTTGCCTTGCTCCAGGTATGCTTCTCCATCTGGTGGCTTGGCCTTGTGTTAATCTTGCTCCAGCTATGCTTTCCCAGCTAGTGGCTTGGCCTTGTTGTTATACTACTGGATCTATCGTCTCACAGATATTTGCTAGATGAGTTGAGTTGTGGTGCTGTGGTTTCCTGATGGTGGATCTTGCTGTTCTTGCTGGACCTGTGCAACTCGATCTGTGAACAGGGAAAGTGTGAGGTGACTCCCTCCCCTTGCGGCTGATGTGGTATTTATACCCCAGCAGAGGTCTTGACAGCACCAAAGGGTGCTGGTGAGTGTGCTGTGTGCTGGTATGCTAGCTGAGAAGATATTTTCTGGGATATGCTCGGTTTGCACTTGATCTTATCCTGGTGCTATACTTATTTTTGGCTTGCCACTTGTATTACCTGATACTTGCCCATGATGCTGGTCTGAGGCAATTTACTGATTTGAACAGATACTACCTAGAATTTACTAAACCCAGTGATGTGATTAGCAGTGCATCACACTGCAAATCTGAGGGTACTAATCCCCACTAACCTTTCTTTTTTACTTTTCTTTGTTTTCTTGTTTATTTTGCAGGATCAAAAGATCAATTTGGAGACTGGAACTTTACAAGAATTATATTAGGAATTTCATCTTACAATTAGTAGCTTGTAATAGATCTTGTAATTTCTATTTATTGGATTATTGTAAAGACTTTGTATTATGGTTATATTATTAATAAAGTTTATTATTTTCTTTTTCTTTTACACAATGAAATTGGAAATGTCCAATATTTATTATTTCTTAATTGTTTCCATTGTATTTTCTTGTTTATTAAATTTGAATTCAAATTAAATTCAAATACTCACAAGTTTCTAATCAGTCAAGTTTGAACTCCTCAAATTCAAATTTAATCAATAGGTCATGTCGAAATTCCACTCCCCTCCCATATTGGTCTCACTCTCTCTCTCTCTCTTTCTCTCTCAATTAGAATATCGATAGATCTTCGATCACTTCGGTCTCGTATTTACAATTAAGTCTCCAGTTGCCACTAGTCTTCTGGTACGGTCTTTGTCGCTTGAAAAGCAGATCCACTCATGGCTTCCATCAACAACTATCTTATCCTTGTGGTGATAACAACCAATTGTTACAAGAGAATATTTTACTCAGATGATTATACACATATGGGAGATTGTTATATGACCTCATTTAGCCTTAAGCATATGAAAAGAATATGTTGACAAGTTTGCAGGGCTTGTCCCCAAATTACTTTTCATATCCAGGAGACTGAGATGTAGTAGATTATTCAACCTTCTGTTTGTTTGTGTATGACACTCAATTGTTTGAGTATACAAAAGTGTTCTGTTAACAGGGTAATTAGTCTTGTTTCCAAAATACTTTTATATAACACTAACATTGGAATGCCATACTGTTTCAAGAGTGTTAATAATATCATATCAAAATATAAGAGTTTCCAAATACCCTTATATTAGGGTGAAGTAGCACTTCTAGAATACTCTAAGCAATCTTCTTGGAGATCTTCATATGGTAGTTCTTCCTGTCTTGAGGTTTCTTCTTTTGAAAAATAACTTGGAGAAGATTTGAAAAACAGGATGATCTAGACAAGATAGAGAGATCGTGAGTTAAGAGTTAATTCATGCTTCTATTGTCTTTCTCATTCATAAAGTAGATCTGGAGGTGTGAAAATATCATAGGTAATGATCAAGTTTAATAGTAGGTCAAGAATATTTATTTATTCTTTTAGGTACTTCTTCTCTTTGAGTTCTATATACCTAGTGAATTATCCCAAGTCACTTAAAGACTTGTGGTTAAGGTTGTTGAGGGTTTGTGTTGGTCACAACCCATCATGGTTTGGTAACCAGATGATTTGGTTTCTTAAGATACTTGTTATAAAGATCACTCCAAATGCACTCTTGACTAGATGAACTAGACCTATTTCATCATATCAAGTGAAACTTTGGTCACTTTGATTCATTTAAACTTTCGCGCCAAAATTTCCCGTATTTTTAGATGCATGCTTTGCAAATGCACATATAAAATTTAGATCCTTATAACTTCCCAAACACTGGGATGTTACAATCTCTCTAAAAAATGTTTTCAATACCTCTGCTTAATAAAATAAAAGCTTTAGCACATGAGTTGATCTCTGCTTCCCTCTGCAAAGGGCCTTTATTTTACTTTTATGTTGAGTCCCCATCTTCTAACTTCATGCATAGTTGAGAGAGCATAGTTGCCATTCTAAGTTTTATGTGCATTTGTCCTAGAAACATTATTAATTGATTCATGATGTGTTATTGCTTGTTCTCTAATTATTTGTTCTAGTCTTCCTCATGAACTTTGAAGGTGTCCATGTTTTTCCCCACTCTTAAGGACTAGCGAAAAATATCACTTTGCCATGTTTTCTCTTTACTTGAAAAAAACGTATATCTTTCGATGCATTGTTATTCATGATATTTTATTTGTGTTACTTCTCCTGATGAAAGGTGATTGCTATGCTTTATTGTTAAAATTCTATTTATCATGCTTGTGTTGAAGTTCTATGATCTCAGATTACTTATGCTTTTACATTATTGATGATCAAGTTTATGTTGGTAGCATGTCACCTGAGAAATTATGTGTTTTTATCGTTTACCTACTCGAGTACGAGTAGGAACTAAGCTTGGGGATGTTGATACGTCATAAACGTATCCTTAATTTTTGATGTTCCATGTTGTTTTCATGTTGTTTCCCACATGTTTGCTATACACTTTATGTCATTTTTATTGATTTTCCGGACTAACCTATTGACAAGATGCCAAAGAGCCAGTTCCCTGTTTTCTACTGTTTTTAGTTTCAGGAAAGTTGTTCTAGAAATATTCTCAGAATTGGAAAATTCAAAGTCCGGAGGTCCTAAAATTCCTGAAGGTTCCATGGAGTCCCGAAGATGCCTGGAGGGGATGTATACTTCTGTAGAAACTCCTTTGTATCTTTATTTTCATGTTTTACTTGTGCCAAGTAAAGTTCCCGACGAGAGTTGGAGTTGGTTTTGGATTTCTGCACAGGAAACAGATTTCTGTTGTCCACCGTAAAAAATCGTATAAAATCCACAAAGATCAGAATGACCTGAGTTTTTTTTTGTTCTTATTCCCCAGATAATTTTTCAAATTTTTTGTTCTTTAGTTTTTTCAATCTTAGCAACATAAGTGCCCCGAAAAAATTCGTCTTTACAGAATGTTCTGGTTTTGGCAGATTCTGCCATTTTTCTTGCATTTGCTCTTTTACGATGTCAAGTGGATCTCTTTGCTTCACGAAACATAAGTGGTTGTAGCTAATGTTTAAAATTATCAATAGAACTTGTGCCCATACAGAACCCATGGATTTTTTATTGTTGCACTAACCCTCTAATGCGAATTACTCTTTGAGTGTGGTGTGAAGGAAGTTTTCAAGGGTCAAGAGAAGAGGGTGATATAATGTGATCAAGACGAGTGCAAGGTCAAAGCTTGGGGATGACCCCGTGGTTCATCCCAGCAAATTCTAAGAAGACTCAAGCATCTAATCTTGGGGATGCCCAAGGCATCCCCTTCTTCATCAACAATTTGTCAGGTCACTTCTAGTGAAACTATATTTTTATTCGGTCACATCATATGAAATTAACTTGGAGCGTATGTTTGTTTTTCTTTTGTTTTCCTTTGTATTATTTTGCTTACCTTGATGCAATAAACATCATTGGAACCTAGCATCCTTGTTTGGGAGATAGACACGCTCCGCTTTTTCATTTGAATACTCGGTATGCTCGTATTCTTAATTTTCTTCTAGCTGCTGCAAAATTCCTGCTGAGCTCTTGTTTTCATTGCATCTCTTATTTAGAGTTGTTAGTTTTAGTAGAGTTGTGTGAGTAATCTCATGTATTCTTTTTGTATAATTTACAGAGTTTTTGTTAAAACATATTTTATATGGTGCTTGTTGGGAAAAGAAAATGATGCTTGTAGTAGAATTTATAACGGTGCAAGTAGAAGTTTGTATAGACCGTGGCTATACTTTTTCATATCATGCTAAATGTTATTTTAATTCTAAAGCCTTCTGGCTATTTAGTAGCATGATTAGCCTCAAATAGCTGAGAGTGTTTGATGTGCCATTGAAAGAATCATGAGTTGTTCCTGTCATATCGAAGCATAAATTTGTGGTGTTCTCCTTTGAATGTTTTATTTGGTTGACTTGGCGCATGCTCACACCATGGTTATGAGTATGAACCAGTCACTTATAGCCTCCATGATCATTTAGTTTTTGAACTTGTGGTACCACTTATGCTTTGATTAATGATGTTTATGTCGCTATGCATGATTATGGCTCTTATGCTCTCTTGATTTGTCGCGCCCAGTCTTTTGCTAGGCTCCACATGTACTGAGTATGAGCTCTACTCGTGCATCCAACTCCCAAAAACCAAAGTATTCCCAATGTGTCCACCATACCTACCTATATGTGGTATTTTACCGCCACTCCAAAGTAAATTGCTCATGTGTTACCTTTAAAACTTTCAAAATTACTCCTATTTTTTGCTCCTGTTTTAGCTCATGAGGACATAAATAGGGAATCTTTATCTCACTTGTTGATTGGACTTTCACACCCTGGACTAGTGGATTCATTTTCTTATCCAATAATAGTAGAGCTGGCAGCGGGGTGCCCAGCCCCAAATTAATAACAACAAATTCTCTTCACTATTTTTGCCCCTGATTTATCACTCAAAGCATAAATGTGTAAACAAAAGAGAAAGAGGGATGACCTTCTACCCAGACGCGTCCTTCTATGGGTGCCGCTCTTGTGAAGTGTAGTTGGCTTGTGACGTACTGTATTTTCTGTTTACCATTCGTTGACATAAGCAGACACCTCTCTAAAAAATGTTTTCAGTACCTCTGTTTAACAAAATAAAAGCTCTAGCACATGAGTTAATCTCTTTTTCCCTCTGCGAAGGGACTTTCTTTTAGTTTTATGTTGAGTTTCCATCTTCTAACTTTATGCACAGTTGAGAGAGCATAGTTGCCATTATGAGTTTAATGTGCATTTGTCCCAGAAACATTATTAATTGATTCATGATGTGTTATTGTTTGTTCTCAAATTATTTTTTATAGTCTTCCTCATGAACTTTGAAGGTCTCCTGGCATTTATGTTTTTCCCACTCTTAAGGACAAGCGAAATATCACTTTGCCATGTTATCTCTATGCTTGAAACAAACGTAGATCTTTCGAGTGCATTATTATTCATGATCTTTTATTTGTGATACTTCTCATGATGCAAGGTGATTTCTATGCTTTGTTGTTAAAATTTTTATTTACCATGCTTGTGTTTAAAGTACTATGATCTCAACTTACATATGCTTTTACAATATTGATGATCAAGTTTATGTTGGTAGCATGTCACCTCATAAATTACGTGTTTTTATCGTTTACCTACTTGAGGACGAGTAGGAACTAAGCTTGGGGATGTTGATACGTCATAAACGTATCCTTAATTTCTGATGTTCCATGTTGTTTTCATGTTATTTCCTACATGTTTTCTATACACTTTATGTCATTTTTATCTATTTCTGGGACTAACCTATTGACAAGATGCCACAAAGACATTTCCCTGTTTTCTGCTGTTTTTAGTTTCAGAAAAATTGTTCTGGAAATATTCTCGGAATTGGAAAATTCGAAGCTCGGAACTCTTAGAATTCTTGAAGGTTCCACGGAGTTCCGAAGAGGCCCGGAGAGGGGCCACAGGGGTGTCCACACCATAGGGCGGCGCCCTCTCCCCGGTCGCGCCTAGGGGTGGTGTGGGCCCCTCGGGCGTCCACCTCCATCGCCCTTTCGCCTATATAATCCCCCCGATATATGAACCCTAAAGATATCCCACCTTTTCCCGAGAAACACCCGAGTCCGCCGTCATTGTCATCCCGATATCAGGGGGTTCTGGAGCTCTCCCCGACATCCTGCCGGGAGGGAAATTCATCACCGGAGGGGTCTACACCACCATGCCCTCCTCCGAAGTGATGCGTGAGTAGTTCATCCCGGAACTAGGGGTCCATAGCAGTAGCTAGATGGTTTTCTTCTCCACTTTATGACTCATGTTTAGATCTTGTGAGCTTTCATGATTGAGATCATCTTTATGTAATGCTACATGTTGTGTTTGCTGGGATCCGATGAATGTTGAATGCTATGTCTTCTGATTATCAATCTATCATGTTATCTTCATGCATATGTTATTTATGATCTTTCATGCTCTCCATTATTAGTAGATGCTCTGTCTAAGTAGATGCTAGTAACCCCAAGAGGGACTATTTATGCTCGACAGTGGGTTCATGCCTCCTTTGCATCTGTGCTCGAGTGACAGAATCGTGATGAATGGAGGATGTGTTGTTGCCATTAGGAAGAAAACAACGGTGTTTACTTTGTTTACATTGTTTACATTACACACCTTGCTTACTACGATTATTTGTTGCTTGCAACTTAATACCCAACGTCTGTTCGTATGATATTCGGAGGGTGGATTATTAGTCATAGATGCAGTTGGATGACGGTCTATGTATCTTGTTGTAATGACCGCATGAATCAGATAGTAATCTTTATGTCTTGCATATGCATTACGGTGCAACCTTCATTTCTGTCAATTGCCCAGCTGTAATTTGTTCACCACACATGTTATTTATCTTCTATGGAGAGACACCACTAGTGAACTGTGGACCCCGGTCCATTTTCTCATACTGATAATACACACACTGTTTCACACTGCTGCTACTATTTTCATATTGTTCTCATACCATTTTCCACACCATACGTTTAACCTCTTTGTGTTCAGTAAAACCGGTGAGATTGCCAACCTAACTGCTTCGTTGGGGTAGAGTAATTTGATTGTGTTGTGTAGGTTCCACGTTGCTGCTGAACCGGTAGTGATCCCTGCCATCTCAACTGCATCAACCTTCTGAAGTTACTCCTTCCTCCTACAGGTCCATTCAACCTTGGTTTCTTTCTGAGGGAAACTTGCTACTCTGCTCTTCATACCTTCCTCTTGGGGTCTCCCAACGAACGTGTGTTACACGCGCATCACAACATCACATCCCCCACTCGTTACGTTTATGTCACTCGAGCGTGAGTGAAAGGGAGGCATGAACCCACTCTCGAGCATAAATACTTTGTCTTGGAGTTAAAAGCATCAACTTGGCCAGAGTATCTACTAGTAATAGAGAGCATGCAAGATCATAAATAACATACACATGAAAGAACATGATAGATTGATAATCACTGGACATAGCATTCAAAATTCATCCTATCCTAGCAAACACAACATGTAGCATTACAATAATATGATCTTGATCATGTTAGGCAGCTCACAAGATCTAAACATGAGGCATAAAAAGGAGAGAACAACCATTTAGCTACTGTTATGGACCCGTAGTCCAGGGATGAACTACTCACGTATCACTCCGGAGATAGGCATGGTTATGAAGAGCCCTGCGATGATGATCCCCCCTGCCGGCAGGGTGCCGGGGAGAGCTCTAGAACCCTCCCAAACTAGGGTTGACGATGACGGCGGCTGCAGATCTTTTTGGTGGAAAAGGCTCAGGTATTTAGGGTTAACCCGTCGAGGATTATAGATAGGCGAGAGGGAAACGTCGGTGGGCAGCCAGGGGGCCCACACAACCCCCAAGCGCGGCCAGAGGGGGCACCGCCCTATGGTGTGGGGACCTTGAGCCCCCCTCCTGGTCTCCTCTGGACGCCGTGTACGTGACGACTTTCTAAGACTCTAGGATTTTGTTTCGTCCAATTCCGAGAATATTTCCAGAATAACTTTTCTGAAACCAAAAACAGCAGAAAACATGAACCAAATCTGTGGCATCCTGTCAATAGGTTAGTCCAGAAAATCCATAAAAATGACATAAAGTGTATAAGAAACATGTAGCATAAGGCATGAAAAATAACATGGAACATCAGAAATTATGGATACGTCTGAGACATATCAAGCATCCCCAAGTTTCGAGTAGGTAAACGATAAAAACAAATAATTTCCGAGGTGACATGCTACCAACATAAACTTGATCATCATAATGTAAAGCATGTAAACTAAGATCAAATGAATAAAAGATGTGGTTTATATTTGATATCAAATAGAGTAATGTATAAACCATTAGTAAGAACAAAGTAAAACTTTTCAATGAATTAATTCTAAAAGATAATCAACTATGCAAAGTATATTAAATATGATTTAAGCTTCAAGAACAAAAATATAATTATCCTAAGCATCAATCTCTCACAACAAATCCTTTTAGGATCAAGTCAAGTGACAATTATATGCACGTAGGAAAATCATCAACCTATTTTTGTGCACTCAAAACAAGCAAGCGTTATGTATTCGTTTCTAGCACCAAGATGTTAAGCCTAAAAGAACATTATGGGGGGGGGGGGGTTGGAAGGTTAATGGAAGAAAGTCTCACAGAGCTGAAAGTGATCATTAGACAAGAGGAAGTCTTATAGTCGAAGCTATGCAAGGAGTACCGATTGCCACACAACGGATACACATAGAGCTATAAGTGTATGAAAGCTCTCCAATGGAACTAGTGGGGGTGCATCCAACTTGCTTGCTCACGAAGACGTAGAGCACTTTTGAGGAGGGTCATCATTGGAATATACAAGCCAAGTTCTATAATGTAAGTTCCCCACATAGTTATGCAAGTCATAAAATGAAAACTCTCTCCAAACTGATTGGTGCCAAATAAGCACAAGTGTGTAATAAATGATAGTAATGCTGCCCCTCTCTCTTTATTATCTCTTTTTGGCCCTTTTTTTTCCTTTTTGGGCTTTTTCTCTTTTTTTCTTTTTTTATATAACCTCACCGGTAGGGGAAACACTCTATTTTACAATGAATCGTCACACTTTTAGTACTCATAACTGAAACTGAAATATCTCGGATGTATAAAACTAAATGCTCCTGCCAGTGTAGAAGTATGCAAAGTAACAATGAAACATGTAACAAGTAACATAATGAAGATGGATGTTGTATGACAATATATCTCAGAATGGCTATGGAAATGCCATGATAGGTAGGTATGGTGGCTGTCTTGAGGAAGATATTTTGGGCTTATGTGTAGAAGAACAAAGTCCTCCCACGGGGTTTGGATGCACTGGCGAAGTTTGCACCAACTCTCAATGTGAGAATGGGAAATGCACAATACCGAAGAGGCTAGCAAATATGGATGGTGGAAGTGCCAGAAAACCGCAACTTAGAACTCACAAGTTAAAAGATTACAACTAGAAATATGATCATACAAGGCAGAATGAAAATCACTCCAAGAGGGTCCGTCGCAGTGACAAGTCACTGTTGGCTACCCCGACCGTAGCGCGTAACAAAAAGCCATTACGATCGTTATCAGTAGAGGAAGTCATATACCATTATACTATCAACTAGTTTTCGAGTGTGGCACAGTTTCAAGCTTTTAGACCAACCATTAATTGTTTTTCCCTTACTAAACCAGCAGGTTTACCACTAAGCATATTGATATCTCAAAACAACAGCAAATAATCAAGTGAAACATTTTAATGATCTACAAGAGTATGCAAGTCTTTTCCAACATACCATCTACCACATGTAGCATTCTCTATTTCCGCCAAACACCAAAAAAAAAATCCAAGTAATATAGCAATAAAACAATAGAGTACTACCATAACTCTACTAGAACTAACAACTATGAATAAGAGATGGATGAAAAACAAGACCTAAAAGGATTTGCAGCAGCTAGAAGAAAAACTAAGAATACGAGCATGGAAGAAAACGAGTATTCATATGAGTGTGTCTCTCTCCCACACAAAAAATTCTGGGTTCCAAAAATATTTATTGCAGCAAGTAAAACAAAATAAAATAAAACAAAAAACAAACATACACTCCAAGTAAAGTGCATATGGTGTGAACAAATAAAAATATAGTTTCACTAGAAGTGACCTGATAAAGTTGTTGATGAAGAAGGGGATGCCTTGGCCATCCCCAAGCTTAGACACTTGAGTCTTCTTAGAACTTGCTGGGATGAACCACGGGGGCATACCCAAGCTTTGGCTTTTCACTCTTCTTGATCATATTATATCAGCCTCTTCTCTTGACCCTTGAAAACTTTCTTCACACCAAACTCAATGTAATTCTCATTAGAGGGTTAGTGCACAATCAAAAATTCACGTGATCTCCTTGGACACAAGTATTATTAATAATTTTTAAATATTAGCTACAGCCACTGATGTTTTGTGGAGCAAAGACATCCACTCAATATAGTAAAAGAGAGAATGCAAGTAAAAAGGCAGAATCTGTCAAAATTAGAACGGTCTGTAAAGACAATTTTTTTCGGGCACTTACGTTGCTCAAATAAAAAAAAATGCAAAGCTAGAAAAAGTTTTGGAATTTGCTGAGGAATAAGCAAAAATATTTTCAGGTCATTTTGATCTTTCTGTGAATTTACACGAATTTAACGGTGGATAGCAGAAATCTGTTTCCTGCGCAGAAATCCAAATCTAACCTCAACTTTCACTAGAGACTTTACTTGGCACAACAAATGCGAGAAAATAAAGATACAAAAGAGTTTCTAAAGAAGTAAACAACACCTTGACTCAAAGAAAACGGAGAAAAACAAAGCAAAAATAAAACCATGGGTTATCTCCCAAGAAGTGTTTTTCTTTAACGCCTTTCAGCTAGGCACAGAAACAAAGAAAATACTCACATAATAAATATGTATTAAGCAAAAGAGAGCATCAAGAAGAAAGTATAAAACAAATTTAAGTCCAACCCACTTCCTATAAATAGTAATCTTCTAAAGAAATAAATTAAAGATGCTCAAACTAGAAATCATGGGAAGATAGAATGAGAGAAATTTCAAAACTTTCAACAAAAAGAGAGGTGTTTTAGTAACATGAAAATTCCTACAACCATATTTTCCTCTCTCATAATAATTTCCAATAGCATCATCAAAAAATTCAACAACATAATTATCACATAAAGCATGTTTGTCATGGCATAAAAGCACACAATTCATATCAAGCTCCAAAACAGTGGGATCAAAATTTAAAACCAGATCCTCTTTTTCCCCACTTTTAGCAATATCAAAACGAGATGATTGGTCACTCTTAAAAGGTATGGGACACATTATAGCAATCATATTTTCAGTAGCATTATAATTTATAACATCAAGTAACACAGGACCATCATCTAGAGCATTATCATATAAATTTCTAAACAAGCTTCCTCATTATCATACATAGCAATAGTTGGAATAAATAGAGGATTATCATAGGATTTATCAAAGTAGCAAGGATTATCATAAATAACACTAGCAATATCATTCTCAGAAGTTTCATTCGTAGTAGTATCAAGGTCACAAGTATAGCAAGTATCAATTTCATCAAAAAGGGACATTTCAAAAGAATCAATAGGATCATCACAATTATCAATATAACACTCATCCTCCTTTGGTAAGCATGGAGGGCAGTCAAATAAGGTATGAGTTAAAGAGTTACTCTCATTGGGAGGTAGACATGGGTAGCTACTCCATCCTTCCTCCTCTTGATCATCACTCTCCTCCTCTTTTTCATCCAATGAGCTTCCAATTTCAGCAATTTCTTCTTCCTTAGGTTCTTGCAAGGCATTAGTCTCCTCCGTTGGGGGAGAGCATCTATTAAGATATTCAATTATGTAGCAATTACAATCCTTGTAATTATCAAAGCAACATTAAAGTATATCATAAATCTCATATTTATAAGGTGCATCATCAATATTTTCAAACAAATAAGCAATTTCGAATGCACCATTCCAAGCAATAAATTCCTCAATTTGTTCCACATCATCAAAGTCATAATTTCCCTTAACATAAGAAGATATGGTAACGTTATACTCATGTTGAAAAGGGAGGTGTTTATACCTCCTGCAGCAACAAGTTTTATCAAAGCAATAAGTAACATTATAAGTAGAGCACAAGTTTCTAGCAATGATATACAATAAATTAATTTGTTCCCATAAGTGTATCCCTTTTTGTGACAAGCGGTGTTCCTTATAATATTATTGTTGTTCTTCCGTGAACCCACCTTGACACAAAGTTCTAGTTTCAAAGAAATCAACCATTGATAGCAGGCATGATAAAGCAAGTAACAAGAAAAACAATAACAAAGTAAAAATGATTGGAGGTGAGAGACTTCCCTTGCAGAAATCCTCTTCCTCCTCGACAACAGCGCCAGAAAAGAGCTTGATGGCGTGTAACACACGTTCGTTGGGAGATCCCAAGAGGATGGTATGAAGAGCACAGTAGAAAGTTTCCCTCAGAAAGAAACCAAGGTTGAATCGACCAGTAGGAGAAAGAAATCACTTCCGAAGGTTGATGCAGCTGATGTTGGTAGGGAGCACTACCGGTTCAACATCAACGTGGAATCTACACAACACAATCAAATTACTTTGCCCAAACGAAGCAGTGAGGTTGTCAATCTCACCGGTTTTGCTGAAACAAAGGATTAGACGTATAGTGTGGAAAATAGTACTTTTTTGCAGTAGATTAAAGAGAACAATAATTACAGTAGGAAAAAAGTAGGAAAATAGTGGTTGCATTGGTTGTATACCAGTGTAAAGAAATAGACCGAGGTCCATAGTTCACTAGAGGTGTCTCTCCAAAACAGATAGATAAAATGCTGGGTAAACATATTACAACTGGACAATTGACAGATATAAAGTTTGCGCCGTAGTGCATATGCATGACATGATGATTACTATGTGATTCATGCGGGCATTACAACAAGATACATAGACCGTTATCCAACTGCATCTATGACAAATAATCCACCCCCAGAGTGTCATCCGAGCAAATTTTGGGTATTAAGTTGCAAGCAATAGATAATTGCATTAAGCAAAGTATGTAATGTAAACAATAAAATTATCCTTAGACAAAGCATTGTTGTTTTCTCCCTAATGGCAACAACACCTCCCCCACCCGTTACGTTTCTATCACTCGAGCGTGAGTGAAAGGGAGGCATGAACCCACTATCAAGCATAAATACTCCATCTGGGAGTTACAAGCATCGACTTGGCCAGAGCATCTACTAGTAACGAAGAGCATGCAAGATCATAAATAACATACACATGAAAGAACATGATAGATTGATAATCACTGGACATAGCATTCAATATTCATCAAATCCCAGCAAACACAACATGTAGCATTACAATAAGATGATCTTGATCATGTTAGGCAGCTCACAAGATCTAAACATGATGCATAAAGAGGAGAGAACAACCATCTAGCTACTGCTATGGACCTGTAGTTCAGGGATGAACTACTCACGCATCACTCCGGAGGCAGGCACGGTGATAAAGAGCCCTCCGGTGATGGTCCCCTCTCCCGGCAGGGTGCCGGGGAGAGCTCCAGAACCCTCCCGAACTAGGGTTGACGATGACGGCGGCTACGGATCTTTTTGGTGGAAAATTCTCGGGTGTTTACGATTAACCCGTGGAGGAGCATAAATAGGTGAGAGGGCAACATCGGTGGGAGGCCAGGGGGCCCACACCACCCCTAGGCACGGCCAGGGGGGCGCCCCTTATGGCGTGGGGCCCCTGAGCCCCCCTACGGGTATCCTCCGGACTCCGTATACGTGACGACTTTCTAAGACTCTAGGATTTTGTTTCCTCCAATTCCAAGAATATTTCCAGAACAACTTTTCTGAAACCAAAAACAACAGCAAATAGGAACCGACTCTGTGGCATCTTGTCAATAGGTTAGTCCCAGAAAATCCATAAAAATGACATAAAGTGTATAAGAAACATGTAGCACAAGGCATGAAACTAGCATAGAACATCAGAAATTATGGATACGTTTGAGACGTATCAGCGACATGGTCGACCTAGCGCGGTGTGTTGATGGTCGTTCCTGTTGTTCGCTGAGATCTGTGTTGTCTTCATGGGAGTCGCGTCGACTATTGTCTCGCCTGTTTTGATATTGTGTGATGGCTCTGTTGATATCCCCAATGGATTCTTCCACATATATTAGACGTATTAACGTTCTACAGACCACGCGTGATTATAGCCATGCATTATCGGTGCACGCGTTGGAACAACGTCTTCCTTCATCGAACGCATGAGACTTGGTATTTTTCTACGAACTGAACATGGTGTTTGTTCATGATGAAGAAATATCATTGCTTGACCACGAACTTTTGTTCATCGTTTGGCGGGATGTGTCTTTGTTCTTCGTTGCGGTGGTGGTGCCTCCCGTTGTCGGTGTTGCCTGATTGTAATGTAACTTCCTCGGCTGGTTCTAGTGAATAAAAAATGTTTAATTATTTTGGTGACAAGTCTTTGTATACTAATTACTCTCAATAGACAAGTACACTGTAGTTCTCTACTTGCTCCCTGGCTCGATGTGGTCTTACAATGTTCCTATCGATCGGTGACATGGTCGACATAACGTGGCGTGTCGCCGCGCCTCTCTTGGTTAATTATACTAAAATGTGCCTTGATACATGTGAATCTAGAAAAAGCTAAAACATCCTATATTTAGAAAAGAGAGAGTATGTAAGAAAGTTGCATGTGTGATGGTCCCCTCTTATTAAACAATAATATCTCTCTTATAGTGTGCCCTACTATGACTCAAAACAATAAAATACATGTTACGAACTTGCTAGCACTTCTCCACTTTTTAAATTGGGCAGTGGGTGTATCTTTCCATATTCCATTCCACCTTATGAAACTAGAACGTGAGTAAACACCACATATAGGTTTCACTATACCACTAATTATAGCGTCATATGTTTACTAAAAACACTAAAGGGAAAATTTTCCCCTTTAGGGGTATCCAGAAAAGCCCGCCACATCAGATGTGGGCCAACTTGTCAGTTGCGAGCGATAGCGGAGGGTCTTTTTACCTATCCTTGTCCACCTCGAAACATCATGTTGTCGCCTCTCTCGCAAGCATTGTCACTACTCACTGGTTTTGGCAGGTGCGCCTCCAACAACGCGAAGGCCGGCTCGAGCCGCGTCGGCTATGGCTGGGCGTGTTTGAAGAAGTTAAAGGCACACGAATACGTCACCTCGCACTACCGTATTTCAGCCACCCAAGCGGTGAACATGACCAAGGAATATGTGAAAACCAGGACTTACATTGGCCATTTTACGTCAAAAGTGAAGTGTGGGCGAAAGAATTGGAGCAATCGGGAGGGTGAGGGGACATATCCCGTTCTACACGTCTAGCCTTCCTTGTTGCGACATGAGGCCAATCTAGCCGCTCGGGCCTCGTATGGTCCCCGTAGCCACGTCACGTCGAGATCCTCGTATTTACGGAAAAAGTGACGTGCGAAAAATCTTAGTGCCAATTTAAGTCCAAGATGTTACTGAAAGGCAAAAATACGAAAACAATGTTTCCTACTTTTGAGAGTTATAACCATAATATAAAGGGATTTATTGTGAAACCCATAAAAAATATAAACTATGGTGCAACTAATAATATGCGAATACATGCAATAATAACATAATTAATTGATATGTTTTTAACGTACCACAATGCCGCCTTGTTCACTTTTTTAAAAAGGGAAATCCCGGCTTCTCCATCGATAGACGCGTGCAACCTTTTATTGTTCTATTAACATCCAGTTATTACAAGAGAGTACATCACGTGTCTACATGGATCAATCTATACCTAATAATAAAGAGAGGAAGGTTTCTTCCGGTCCAACATTGTTTTTACTGTTCTACCCTTCCACCAAATCACAGTATACAAGTTTGCGATCGTACCGGTTCAGTCTTTTTTTCCTCCTCGTACACAACGATCCTCTCCTCCTATGTCACACGCTCTATCCGTCGCCCCGTTCCGGACAGTGGAACGTAACAGCTGTTCCAATCCATGGCCACCGGGGGGAGCTATGCTTCCTGGCCGTCCCATCCAGCCCAACCGCTCGAAGCTCCAAGCGCCGACGTTCGTTGTAGATGCACCATGAGGTGATGATTATGGCCGCCGCCTTCTTTCTATGGCCTGGGCGATCTTGGCCTGCGCTCCGCCGGAATTCCGCCCGTAGCCGGTGGTACCGCACACGGTCTCCCTCCGGCAGATCTGGGGCGAAGGCCATCCAACGATGAAAACGGCACCACTGGGCAGACCAAGAGCTCCTGCCCGTCGATGCGTCTGTGCGAGCTGCACCGCGCACTGCTGATTCTGATTCTCTGGTGTTTTGGTTTGGCATTAGTAGTACTGTAATTGCACATTTGGTGACCATGTATTCGTACCTGTTTAAGTTTTGACTCAACTGATCGTTCCTCTTCAGAGACGTATGTGCTCATATCTTGGAGGAACAAAAATTGGAGAATGGATGATTTGAGTCTTGAATCTACTCATTGCTTCGTACTGGTTGATTTGTTTCATCAATGAATAGGCTGACTTGGATAACCTTCGTGTGCTATGTTTGTTTTTGAGCGCTCAAAGCTGACAAAGTAAATACATAATTCAGTTAACTTACTTACCAGGTCCTCAGCAGAAACTACGCCTCGAGGAGTATAATCCATTAATTCATTAGCTAGCCAGCCAGCCAGCTTTGTACATGGCGGGTTTTTGGTGGATAGATTCATCACTTGATCATAATAGATAAAGCCATACATGCCAGAGAACAAATCGACAAAGTTCCAGTACGTGCGTCTCGGTTTGGCCGGCAAGCCCGGTGTGAGTTCTCGTCGATTATTCTCGATGACACGTTGTTTTCGAAAAAATCAAGCGGAGCCTGAGGCAACACAACCTTGATATCCTTTCATCACCTCACATGAATTTGATTGCTTTAGTCACCTGACTCTTAGACTCCAATTTATTCAGAGGTACAAGCTAAAGAAAAAGTGCCTCTTCATCCTGTGGCTTCCGTTCAGAACATAGTGGTTACAAAAAAAACTGGTACCTCATTGGGTCTGACCAGTATGACTTCCCTAGAGTCCAGCAGCAGGTTTACACAGATTTTTTTTTTTCTGTAGGTGATTGAAGAATTTCCCATGAATGCAATTTATCTTCTACTGTATTAGAAGAAAACTAAATTTGAGTAGTAAAACCATCCATGGTTTAAAAAATGTTTAACAAGATGAGCAGTGAGACTTATTTAAAATAGTTAAAAAAAGGTAAATATGTTATTTTTCATGATTGTGGGAATATAATATTTTTTTTCTATAGCCGTTGCAACGCACGGGCACTTTTGCTAGTCGACAATAAGGAACCGTCTACTTTCACTTACACGGAAGTTCCAAGTTCTGCTACAGCCTCAACAGCTACTACTACTACCTACGAGTATTCAACAGACAATTATTGCAGCTATGCGAAAGAAAGACAGCATGCTGCACGCATAGCGTCGGAGTTGATCAGCGGCTATTTCTTCATAGAGGTCATCTTGTAGCGACCATCCTGTGCAAGGAAAATGCTCGTGTGTGGCGATCACGTACCACGTGACCTCTTGGGGGCGCCAGGTTGCGGCACTCGACCCTAGGTCATATATTCTCCGAGATTAGGCTACATGTGCGCATGGCAATGGAGCCTATACAACATGCTAGCACTCGAGCAGTCTTCCGTTCAAGCTCGATTTCCCGTTATGAGGGTTAGTTCTATTTGTATTTTTACTGGATGCTTAATTATTTTAAACCCGTTGCAACGCACGGACACTTTGCTAGTCATCTAAAAAAACAAGGATGACATGGAATGACACTACATTAACATAATATCCTGAGATGAAAATGCCAGTTGCATTGGATATATAAATTTCGTGCAACCATATCCAGCGGGCTGCACTAAGTATTCAAGCATCACGCTTCTCCATTGGTTATAGGTAGGATCATGTACGGATTCAATGAGTAGCCAGCGGTATAAACTGCATAAAGAAAGATGATTATGCATTGCTAAATATATAATCATTGTGTACGTTCCATATAGCCAAAAGTAAAACGCAAACTCCGACTCGAGTTTGCACTTTATCTTTTATTTTTGAAACATCACTTTGCCAATTCCCTCAAAGGTTTCTAATGTTGTTTGGGGACTTGTATTAATGGACATATAACTATAGGCCAAACCATATTTTCTAAGGGACATGTTATAAACAAATGTTGTGTTATTTCATCTTTATCACTAGGATCCAACTTCATTCTTTTGTGAATATATCTCGAAAGAGAGAAATATGAGGCAATGTCTCATGGTCTATAATAGGTAGTGTATTGTGAGGAGCATGTTCAAACTAAGAACGAACAAAGAGGAGTTGAATATTCCCTATGATTTTGAGGAGGAAAACAATATAATCTATGCCCCTCATGGGAGAAAGAATCAAAAGATTAAAAAAATCTTTCCTTAATGCCTTCTATTGTAAAACTTGCGGATGATGTGCCAAAAAAATCGTTACTTGTTTATGCATCACGAGATGTAGAGTATTGGAATGATGCACTATGTAGCGAGATGGATTACATCATGGCTAATCAGACTTCGGAGATCGATTATGGTCCAAATGGGTGCAAATTTGTTAGATGTAAATGGATCTAAGCTTAGGACTAATTTGCATTGAGAAGAACAAAGGAAATGCTTGTGACCAAGAATTATACCCCAAAAGGACTTGATTCGTTTGATACTAATTCTCATGTTGCCAGACTAACAACCATTGGAGTGGTAATTGCGTTATCTGCTTACCGTGGTTTATAAGTCCATCAAATGTACGTGAAGACATATTTTATCACTGGAAAGTTGGAGGAAGATATTTATATGGAACAAGCTGATGGTTTTTGATATATAGATAGGAAAAAGAGTGTGGTAGTTACAAACATTTTATAGCCTAAAACAATAATTTAAGTATTGGAATGCGAAAATATGCTCATACATTGACATTTATGGTTTTTTGATAAACGAAGTCGATACATGTGTATACTACCACTATGGCGTGGGTATGAGAATGAACATAGTGTACTCTTTCCGAGCCAGATGCAACTGGATTTTTGAATCGGCCACCCTCGCCTCCAATGGAATGTCGAACCTTAGGCACTTAAGACAAAAATAAATCATCCGCCAATGAAGCGGAGCCTCGTGACAACACGGCGAGATAGTTTCTATGAGATTAAAGAGGCGGCGACACTTGTTTTTCTGATCCTTCCTGAGGAGTGACATGGGTGGAAAACTGGAGGTCGAATATGTTGGGTTACGCGCATGAAATCTTAAATTTTTTGCCTTACACGTAACAACCATGATACCTACAAAGGAACAAGCATGAGGCAAGATTTAGTTCATACCAACACCTTGTAGCGAAAACAGATGTTCTTGATAAAGCGCGATGAAGATGGTCAAGCTTCATGGTGAGGAAGGTACCGACTCCTAATCCCAACAAAGTCCAAACGAGCTAGGAACGAAAGCACTACCCCTTTGCGAGCTCGCACACGCACGTCTCTCCCAGCCCATATGACCTTAACTGGTATATTCAGAAGTGGAGATCCCAACGCATGGGAGAGAGGGAATATATCTAAGGTGAGGACACCTCAAAACCCAAAAATCAATTGTGTGGTGAGAGAGGAGGGGTCCTCTTATTTATATAGGAGGAAAGGGGGTTGGAGGACGGCAAGCCCCCCATGCACTGCCGCCCCTTGGTGGGCTTGGTGGGTTGGCTTGCCAAGGAGGGGTGCGCCCCCTCCCCCCGTGCGCTGCCGCACTACCCATTTGGCTGCCGCCCCCATGCTTTTGGGGAAAGCAAAGGTTGGGCAGCCTCCCTACAGGGCCATGGGCCCATGTGGCTGCCCCCCACATGGGTCTAACAAGTAGGTTCAGCCCACGGACCCACACGGATTTCTAGATGGTTCTACAACTTTTGGAACCTTTCAGAAATTTTTGATATTCTCCCTTGGGTGTTTCCCGACGTTTCCGATTACCCCGGAACTCTACCAGTGTTCTCTATGAATAATCAATCATTTCACCCTCCCTACTGGGCCATGGGCCCATGTGGCTGCCCCCACATGGGTCTAACAAGTAGGTTCAGCCCACGGCCCCTCACGGATTTCTAGATGGTTCTACAACTTTTGGAACCTTTCAGAAATTTTGATATTCTCCCTTGGGTGTTTCCCGACGTTTCCGATTACCCCGGAACACTACCAGTGTTCTCTATGAATAATCAATCATTTCAGAACTATTCCGGTAACACTCTCTCTTGTTCCAATCATCAAAATACACAACATACTGAATAAAGACTTAGGTGCGTTACGCTATAGGTCCGATAACGAGTGAACATGACTCTAAAAAACTTCTGATCAATAATCAACGGCGGAGCCGTGTACACCCATATTCATTCCTGTTGTTGTAAGAATGACGCCCAGCTAAACCTGTTAATTCTTGTACATGGTTCCCATTACTTCTCCATACTAAATAATACCCGAGACGAGATGTTCGTAAATCATGTGAAGAACTCTTGATCACGATATCTTCTTGTCCTCATTAGATGTATGTTCCCTTTTCTCGTTCCCCCATTTAGGTAACCTCGTGATTAACAACATGCCTTGTTTGCGCAAACTATATTGTATACATTCATACCAAGTGCCTATGTTGTATCTCTCTATCACCAGAGGAGCAATTCCTAGTCTTGGATCATTAAGATCAATACACACTCTCTGAGTTACCCAGTAGTTGTCGTTATGATCACCCAGTTACGGTATGACGTATGACAGAACTAAAATAACATTTCGAGCATGCACGGTCCTAAAACTCTCATGATCTAATGATGTAACCGTACGTTAACCATGATGTGTTAAAACTAACAACATTGTGATGAAGATATTTTGTAGCATATGAACAAGTTGGGCCTACCTAGCCACATTGTTCTGCCAACAATGTGTGCTCGCTCTTGTCGACAACCATTTGACAATGGCTAGAAAAACATAGCATCAAGCAAAAAACGAGTTAGTCTAAGAGGCAAGACTAAACTACATGTTTGTGTTCACGTTTCTACACGTGCGTATGGATTTTTTTCTGAATCTAAATTCAGAATCCATATGAGTTGTAGCATAAAAATTATTAGTATTAATTAGGAAATATATATTAATAAGTTTTATTATTGTCTGTTAGACGTATCTCCATCTGAATGATAGGTTGACAAATGAATGTAGGCTATTGTAACTTCGATGACACAGTACTAGACTTCTTAGGCCTTTGCTAATGCAGATTTCTTAGCGCGCTTTATAGGTATTTTGCTGATGTGACACACTAGTTAATGAGAAGAGAGTGGGGTTGTATCTTAGCTAAGATACAATCTTTACACGACACCATAGTTAAAACAAGTTAATAGTCCAATCACATCTATGTATGAGCGTAAAATTATTAAATTTAGATACAAAAACTAGATAATAACGCACTAGGCTACTAGTTTCTTAAGTTTTTTAATGCTTTTATGAATACGTCGCTAAGAAACAACGCATTGGCACATGCCTTAGAGTGATGGATAGAAGGTGTGCTGGGATTTAGACCTTACTAATGCATTGTATCTTAGCGCGCTATACTAGGTAGGAGTACAATTTAAGAAACAACCATCCTAATGGACCATTTCTTATATATTGTATCTAAATTAAGTTGCATTTAATGATTCTGGCTTAATAGTTGTTTATGATTGGGCTAGCAATCTTTTTTGTCTATAATCTCGTGGAAGAGTTGTATCTATAATATACATCTACAGTCGCTTTGTTTATTAAATAGAGTGTCATATAAGCAAATTTCATATGGTACCGCGCTAAGATACACCAATTACGGCAGGCTTTATGTTCTAGAATCGGTTGTGCTGAAATGAAAAAATGAAGGAGATCAAGTGGCGGCCTCTCTTGTCATTGCATTTCCGAGGTCTTCTACGCGACAAGTTTGCATTTAGGTGGTTTGGGGATTTTTTCTTCAAAATACCTTAGATCAGGTAGGTCCAAGTCTCGTCCTTGACAATGCTAGTCCCTAAATCATACATTTAATGAAATGTGATTCCGAACACATGTGACCAATACATGGATCAAAATAACCCCGAGTATAGTCTATTGTAACTTAAGGATATCCCAAAAGAAAACACAAATTTAATTAAGATGAATGAATCCATCAACACTACTAGTAGTAAGTGTACACTGAGGGGACGCGAGCAAAATTTTCTTCAGTTTTGTATTGTAGGCATTCCAAATGATGGACGTCGTCGTAGATGTCATGGCATCAAACCCATGTTTAGAGGAAACTGTACGTGAAAATAAGATGAATTGTCCATATAAGTTGAAGTCTTAGCAATGTTCTAGGATCGGCCTCCACATGATTATGAATATATAGGAAAAAAGAAAAGTACAATCACGTAAAAATAGATGATCGGAAAACATGTGAACTTTGTAAATTATGGGGTTTGAAGGTAGAAATAGAAGCAAAACAAAAATCCCAATAACATGAAAAGTGAGAAACACCTTCAACAAGTGGAATTTTATTTGGATATAAAATGTTTGCGTTTTTTCTCTGAAACTGAAATAGAAAGAAGAGGCTTCTCTATTTTTTTTAATTTCTATCTTATGAACGAAACGTGTGAATATTGTAACGACCTTTTGCCCAATTACACATTTTTTCTTCGCATTTTATACAAACCAAAGGAGAGATTTTCATACTGGCTCCCGAGCTCATATGCTTCCTGTCCAAACAAAAAAATTCAAAAAATATTAAGAAAGTCTGATTTTTTTTGGTGTAGAACATATAAAAGTGTTTTACATACGTGTCGAATTTTGTGCTGAAATATTTTAAAATCCGTTGTGCTCTATGCAAAAAAGGAAAAAAATAAGTAGACTAAATTTGATTTAAAAAATATTAATTTAAAACGCTGATTTTTTTTAATATAGAACCCCACACATGCCATTTCATCATGAAATGCCACCTATTAAAAGCATTTGTATATGCTCATCACCAAACTTTTTCAAATTTTTTAGATTACTTTACTGCCTTCGAATTTCGTAACCAGGCGGAAGCATCTGCGCTCGGATGCCAAAACATCACCCCACCAATGGGCCCCTAATTATTTACAAAGTAAACAAGTTTTATAAACACCAATGGAAGAAATTTCAAATCTAAGACAAAAGGTGAGAGTGAAGCGGCATTTGATACATTAAAAAAAAAAGGCAAAAGATTTAGTATCTTATCTTAGTTTATTAAATGAGGAGTTTGAGACAAGTTTTTTAGGCTACAAAAGAGCTTACGCGACAACAAAAGCCTACTCTACCGAAATTATTTTGAGCCGTCGACTTATGAGAGCCGCCGCCTAAAAGAGAAACAGAAAGGTTTTAAAATATTCCTGCCTTGCTGGAAAAGGGGTTGTTTTTTCTTTTGCGGACAAAGAGTTTATGCTGGAAAAGTCTTTTACATTGTAGATGATGATGAAATCGTCCCCGCGAATCTCCCGGGGAACAGGGAATGTACGATAGTATGTAAAGCTGCTGTCGTTAAGTTGAAAGAGTAGGAACAGGGTTTCTACGTGACCGCAGAATTAGGTTAGGAATCGACGCACTCGAGTAATACTTGACCGGGAATGAAACAAAGCGACCCTTCTTCCCGGGCGTGGTAGCTTGTACTGAAGCCTGAAAGGGGTCCATGGAGCACGAGCATGGCGGGCGCACCAGTTGCCGAGGCGGGGACGACGCGAGACAGCCGGACAGGTCGCATCGGTAAGCCCCATTCCACGCAGACACGCAGTGGGACCTTCAGCGGTAAAGCTAGCGCTGGAATCTCTTTCTTGGCGTTGGCTTGGCGCTACTTTTCAGCCTTGGCGTTTTGGGAAGCGGAAATGTGGAGCTGCGTGCTCCTGACGTCCTGGCTACACGGGTTCCTCGTCTGCAACTAGGTGGTGGGTGAGAGCAGAGAGCATGAGAAGCTAACTTGAATGCAACTAATTCGCGCACGAGCCTTGGGCTTTTTTTGTTGTTGTTTTCTTTGACCAGTGATCTTGCTCACATCGTCGGGTGATGGAGAACATATCCCCTGAAACAAAGAATCGATGCACCAGCTGTAGCCTGTACCGATGGAATATGGGCCTTGAACAAAAAACGAAGGGACATGATCCAGCTAGAAAAAAAAAACTAGAAAATGGGCTGCTGGCTCATTTGCACGATATACCTGGCAGTCTCGCCGAACTTGGATTACCACGTTGAATTGCTCAAACCATTCCTCTTTCCCCTTGTCCCCTCCTCCTGGCCCGCTGCAGGAGGTGTTAAGTCATCTCCAGCGGGGCTGCTTATTTGCGGACCTGATGGAGGGATGATAACCCGGTAGACTAACGCCAAGGAGTAACTCGGCCCAAAGGACGCTGCGTAAGACCCGGCTTAGGATAAAGAAGCTTCTAGAAGACCCAGGAACGAAGGCCTCGTAACCCGGATTGTGGGTTCCGGTAAGAAAGTTTAGGGTTTGTAAGCAGTGTCCGGGTAGGATTCAGAGTGCGCCTTGGAGAGTAAGCCAGGGGGTCCGGATGTTATATAAGCCGGTCCCTAGGTTAGGGATAGACACGCTTTTACGTGAGCAAGAACCCGATCGCCAGATCGAGAGATTTCGATTATCCATTGTAAACCAGTATCGAGCTAATATATTTAGATCGTAGACTCGGCGACTTGATTGCCGGCTACCAGATCGCATATCACCATGGTTTCCTTCGAGCTAAACCCTCTCCCAAACACTCGAGTCGATTTGGCCCAATGTAAGTTACCCCCGGTAACGTCTGCCGTGATTATCCCACGACAGTTGGCGCCCACCGTGGGGCCTACGTCCAAGGGTGTTTACATCACGGGAGAAGCTCGGGAGAACATGAAGAACCTCGTCGTCGGCGAGATCTACACCAACCCCGAAGGAGAGAAGATGGTGGACGATTTTGGCTGGGGGCCAGAGTCGGATATGCTCGAATCCGGATCTGTCGTGACAATCGGTCGGATCAACGTCTTCATTGGCATGGTACGTAAGTCCGATTTAGCTCCTGACGATTTTGGATTTGATTCTGTGTCAGGGGAGGCCACCTGCGTTCAGTCCGTTGGGGAGGAATCGGTCGGGACGATAGACCCGGCATAAGAGCCCACCACGAAGAGGGAACAGCCGGAGGAGCCGGCATGGACCCCGCGTGGACGGGTTATGAGAGAAGATGACACTGAGTCTATCCTGCACCTGCTGGAGGGCCGGTACGAGGAAGACAGCGATGATGAGGAAGAATATGAATCTGCGCCAAGCATTGTGCGCCAGGTCGCGGTTTACACGGCCCCCGCAACCAATCTTAATCAGGGGAACGTGACCGCGGCCGCTGTCGGGACAGCACAAGCATTGGCCCAGCAGCAAAATCCGGTTGACGGAAACCCGGTCTTAACCCGGGTCGACGGAGAATCGGCATCAGTTACCAGCCATGCGGCGGATAGCGAGTTGCAGGCAAACATGTTCGGATATCTGGCAAACTGGACACCAGGGGCGGGTCCTTCAAATCCGCAACACCCGGCCCTGTTCAACAACAACCTTGAAAGTGCAAACGCGCGTAAATCACCTTGTTTTGGTGTTTGTTAACAACACATGTACTCTAATAAGTGTTGATGTATTTCAGGGGCTTACTTCAACTTATTTCGATGGTGGTGCTGTGGTACAAAAAAGGAGCTAGATATCCAAGTCTGTTCACTGGAGTTTTCTTCAGGCCGGAGTCTCCGGTCCACCAGACCGGAGTCTCCGGTGTGGAGATTTCTCCCTGGATTATTCTGCTATGGACTTATGGTGTCGCGTACTGTACCCACACCGGAGAGTGTCCGGAGACTGTCCAGAGTCTCCGGTGTGGGATTTTGCTCCAAGAATTTCGCTAAGGAACTTTGGTGTCGCGTACTGTACCCACACCGGAGAGTGTCCGGAGACTGTCCGGAGTCTCCGGTGTGGGATCTTCTTCAAGAATTTCGCTAAGGACTTGGTGGTGTCGCGCACTGTACCCACACCGGAGACTTGCCGGATACTTACCGGAGTCTCCGGTGTGAGTACATTTTTCCTCAACCGCAAGACCACAGACTCCCTCTGTGCCCACGCGAAGCGCCAAGACCGGAGTCTCCGGTCCGCCAGACCGGAGTCTCCGGAGTGGATTCTCTCTGAAGAATTGGGACACCGGAAACTGTCCGAAGTCTCCGGCCCAGACGGCGGTCTCCGGCCTTTACACCGGAGTCTCCGGTGTGATTTCGTCAGAAAAGGCTCCAACGGCTCTTTGCATTGATGAGGGGTATAAATACCCCCCCCTCCACCTACCTCCAGCCAGCTCGACCAGACTTAAAGACACCATTGTTGGAGCTCAACCACCTTGCTAGATCTCCCAATCCAACCACCCAAAAGCCTAGATCTTTGGAGGATTGAAGGAGAAGGCCCCGATCTACGTCTTCACCAACCGGATTTCATTTCCCCTCTCCTTTGCTTGAGGAATCTTGGCCTAGGGTTTCCTCATGTGGAGAACCTAGGCTTCTTGCTACTCTTGGTGATTTGTGAGTGTTGGGAGCCCCCAATTAAGTTGTGGGTGTGTGCCCCAAACTTGTTTGTAAAGGATTTGATCCCCGCCTCAAAGGGGTTCTATAGTGGAAGGTGAACTAGGCCTTTGTGGCGGAGTTCATCGGAGAATAGGGTGAGGCCTTCGTGGCGTTGAGTAGGCCTTCGTGGCGAGCTCACACCCCTCCAACGAGACGTACTCTCTTAACAAGGAGGAACTCGGGAATACATCGTGTCTCCGTGTGCTTCCATCGGTTATCTCGTTCCTCCCTATTTACTTACTAGTACTTGTTACATTTATTGTTGTACTAGTTGTATTAAGTGTTGTTCTAGTTGCCTTAATTGCTTGCCTTGTCATATAGGTAAATTCACCCCTAGTTGCATAATCTAGAGAATTTACCTTCTTGTCAAGCCTAAATCTTAAGAAAAATTAAAATTGGTCGTAGCACCTATTCACCCCCCCCCCTCTAGGTGCCTATACTTTACTTTCAATTGGTATCAGAGCCTCGGCTCTTCTATCGGGCTTAACCGCCTAAGAGTTTAAGTATGGGTGATGAGGATGACGCTCCGTCCGAAGGAAATGTGTCCATGAATGATCTCAATGCTTGGAGAGAATCATTGACCTCATCCATAGACACTAAATTTGAGGAGTTGCGTCTACTCATGACAACACTCCTCAAAGCCAAGGAACCGGAGGTGGTCGACTCATCCCCTCCGGAAACGGAGGGTGCCAAGAAAGGGGTTGATGGTGAACCACTTAAAACTGCTTCCGCCGAACAATCCGCTAAGAAGGGTGCGAGTGGAAAGGAAGGATATCATGCCGTTGAAGGCCAATATTCTCCCGATCCTCCCATCCCTTTTCCTCATATAATTCCTAGGGGAGATCCACCTAAAATTGATGCATATTCTTTTCGTGAATGGCAATACTACATGGAGACTCACTTGAACTCTTCTTGTATAGATCTTTGGAGAATCACTCGTGATGGATACAAGCCATATGATCCCAAGAATCTCACAAGAAGAGAGGTTGTAGATTGCCAACTCAATTACACCGCTTTATCCATCCTTCATCAAGCCGTGGGCCCCAATCACATGCCGCATCTTCAACACTTCTCCACCGCCAAAGAGACATGGGATGCACTTGTCCTCATGTTTGTTGGGAATGAAAGCATGCAAAGAAATCGCTATGACACCTTGACCAATGAGGCCGAAGGATTTTTCATGCGTGATGGAGAAGATCACGTTGACATGTATCGGAGGCTCAAATCTCTTGCCACCGCTTTCCTCTAATGCGGGTGCGACACATATTGATGATGCTTGGATCAAGAGGAAGTTCATAATTGCCGTGATACCTTTTGAGGGCACGGATATGAAGAGCATTCAAGGGAGACATGATTTCTCCACCATGACCTCTACTCAAGTCATGCAAGAATTGAGCTCCTACAAAGTGCAAACCAAGAATGCTCTTGACAACCGTGCTAGGGCCATTGGGATGCATCAAGGAGCTTCCGTTGCTTTGAAGGCCAAGGTGTTGGCAAGAGAAGTTGAGAATGATGAAGATGGTGAAGAAGCATTGCCTCCATTGAAGGAACAAGAATATGATCCCGTTCTAAAAGATCTAATAGCTCTCACCGTGCAAAAGTTTTGGAACAATCCCCCAAAAGGCAAGAAATTTGTTGAGGAGAAGACCAAGTCTTGTTATGGTAATGATGGGGCTCAAAAAGTGAGATCTTGCTTCAATTGCCAAGACAAGTACCATTTCATTGCGGAGTGCCCCTATGAGAATAGAGAGAACCATAGCGGCAAGCTCATCCGCAAGGACAAGTCCAAGGTTGAATACAAGAAACCTCATTTCAAGAAGAAACCTTTCAACAAGAAGACCCCCACCAAGTTTGTGCTCTTGACTCAAGAGGAGTATGATTCCGGGAGTGATGAAGAAGAAGAAACCACAAGTGAAGTGGCCGCTCTAGCTATTGCTTCCACTCCATCTTCGTCATCTCTCTTTGAATCCCCCAATGAAAATCTTCCTCAACGCAATGCCAAGTGCTTCATGGCCAAGGCCACGGAGGTATCATCTTCTCCTAACTCTAAGACCCCTAGTGAACTAGAACATATTGCTAGTCTTAGAGAAGAAGAGGAAAGGGCCTCTTTGGACCGATTTATGTCTAACATGCAAGGGGAGACCAAGAAGTATTTTGAGCATCTCATGAGGCAATTGGGAGAGGCCCAAGAGGCCCTTGAGAAGAAAGGTGAGATTGAGAGAAGGGATGCGGATGAAATTGCATCCCTCTCAATGACTCTTGAAGAAGAGCATGATGGTAGAGTTTCTCTAGAGGATGAACTTGAAACTATTGAAACTACTCATAATGAACTTGTCTCTAAAATCATTAAGGAACGTGATCTTGCTATTGCTAAATATAAAAAGGCTAAAAAGGATAAAGTAGAGTTTGGGGTTGGTCATGGTAAACTAACCGAGGAGTTTGAAAAGCTAACCATTGCTCACAAAGCTTTGGAAAGCCAACACTCATCCCTCAAAGAGTTGCATGAACAACTTCAAACTCAACTTACTCAATCTAACCATCCTAGCACTTCTACTTCTTCTTGTGATCATGCAAAAATTATTGAAGAAAATGCTAGGTTGAAGGATGAGCTAGCAAGGCTCAAGGGCAAAAGCACTCAAGTTGAAAAGGTGATGCTTGCCACCCCACAAGTGGTTGCCGCAAGCACCAATGCGGTCATTTCTAGACCACAAGTAAGTGCTCCAAGGCAACAAGTGGGCAAACAAGGTCTTGGCTATGTAGCCAAGAAAAGGAACAAGAAGAAGAAGAACAAGAAGAAGAACAAACATGGTGCTTCGGGTGGTATTGTCATGAGGGACAACACTACTCGTAGCTCCTCCGCGGGAACTAACAACCCACACCATTTCTTATATGTTGATTATTATGGTGTTGTGCAAGCTAAATATGTTGGTCCTATTGAGGGTTTTATTGACTACACTATATGGGTTCCAAAGACCCTTGTTGCTAACATGAAGGGACCCAACTTGGGTCCTAACTCTAGTCAATGATCTCTTGCAGGACTATGCTTCCGGTGGGACTAAATGGATTCTTGATAGTGGATGCACTAATCATATGACCGGAAGCAAAGAACTTGTGACGGAGTTGCAACCAAATGACATCCAAGCAACCGTCACCTATGGGGACTCGTCCAAGTCTAAGGTATCCGGATTTGGCAAGGTGGTGGTGGCTCCCGATATCACTATCGTGAACGTCATGCTTGTCGAATCCCTTGGTTACAATTTACTTTCCGTCCGCTCTCTTAGTAAGATGGGTCTTTCCGTCTTCTTTGATGGTGATATTGTGGTCCTTTTGAGAAGCAAGACTCTTGACGTCGTTCACGTGGGACATGTTGAAAATGAGTTGTATGTGGTGGACTTTTCGAAGTCAACCAACACTCAAGCAATGTGTCTTTTCGGGAAGGCGGACTTGGGATGGTTGTGGCATCGCCGCCTATCCCATGTCAACATGAGAACTTTGCAAAGTCTTCACAAAAGTGGCCTTATTGTTGGACTAAAAGAAAATGTTTCCTTTGCAAAGGATCGTGTTTGTAGGTCGTGTGTTGAAGGGAAGATGCATGACATTGTGCACAAGGCCAAGACTATTATTTCATCAAAGAGGATCTTGGAGCTTCTCCATGTTGATCTCTTTGGTGCCGTGCCCGAGGCAAGTCTTGGCGGCAAGAAGTATTGCTTGGTGATTGTCGATGATTACTAAAGATACACTTGGGTTTATTTCTTCAAGTGCAAGAGTGAGACCCAACAAACCATCATCGACTTCTCCAACGAAGTGCAACGTCAACACAATGTGCAAATCATGGCTATTAGGAGTGATAATGGTTCGGAGTTCAAGAACTATACATTGAATGAATTTCTTAGTGAAGAAGGCATTCGCCACCAATACTCCTCCACTTACACTCCTCAACAAAATGGTGTTGCCGAAAGGAAGAATCGCACTCTCTTGGATATGGCAAGGACCATGTTGGCGGAGTACTCTTCTCCCCAATATTTATGGGCCGAGGCCATATCCACCGCATGCCACTCCTCCAACCGCCTCTACATCCGCAAAGGCTTGTGCAAGACCCCATATGAGATCCTCACCGGCAACAAGCCCAACGTATCCTACTTCCGTGTATTCGGTTGTAAGTGCTTTTATTTGATCAAGGGTATTACGTTGTCGAAATTTCAATCCAAAACTATTGAGGGTATTTTTGTTGGTTACGGTGCCGAATCCCACACTTATAGAGTCTATGACAAAGCCTCACGGATTGTCATAGAATCTTGTAGTGTGGTTTTCGAGGAAAATGACGGCTCCCAAGTGGCGCAATTTCATGTTTCAAATGTAGATGTTGAAATACCTCAAGAAGCCATAGGAAGGATGGGTGTGGGATTCTTCCGCCCCATCGAGGGACACCTTATGGCGACTCGAGAAGGACTATGCTCTACCCAAGTGGAGCCCTCCTCTACATTTGAAGATCAAGCCAAGGAGCCAACCACTACACCTAACCGAGAACATATTCAAGACCCTCCTCTCATTGATCAAGTGACTCCGCAAGTCGTACCCACTCCTCTCACTAATGCGAGTCAAGATCAAGGCCAAGATCAATCATCCTCTTCTTCCTCTTCTCAAGTTGAAGCTAGTATTGAAGATATTGTTGATGACGATGTTGATGATCAAGGCCATGTTGGTCAAGATGGGGACCCGAATGATCAAGATGATCAAGTGATTCCTCCTCGCAATAATGAGGAGATCGAAGCCCGTCGCATCAAAAGGATAAGAAGAGCTTTGAAGCAAATTGATGCCCAAGATGACAAGGTCTTGGAGGATGTTCAAACTAGAAGGTCCACTAGAAGGCAATTGGCTCATTTTTGTGAGCATCAAGCTCATAACTCTATGGTGGAGCCTAAGAAAGTGTATGAAGCTCTTGAGTACTCCGATTGGGTTGAAGCTATGCATGATGAGCTCAATAACTTTGAGCGCAACAAAGTTTGGAGATTGGTTGAGATACCCAAGGATTGCCACAATGTTATTGGCACCAAGTGGATTTTCAAGAACAAGCAAGATGAGAATGGCATTGTCATTAGGAACAAGGCAAGATTGGTCGCTCAAGGTTACACCCAAGTTGAAGGCATTGACTTTGATGAAACCTACGCGCCCGTGGCTCGCCTTGAGTCCATCCGTATCCTCCTTGCTTATGCATCCTCACATAATTTCAAATTGCAACAAATGGATGTGAAAAGTGCTTTCTTGAATGGTCCACTAAAAGAGGAGGTATATGTCAAGCAACCTCCGGGGTTCGAGAATCTCAACTTTCCCAACCACGTTTACAAACTTGACAAGGCTCTCTATGGTCTCAAACAAGCACCTCGTGCTTGGTATGAGCACCTTAGGGAGTTGTTAGATGATCGTGGTTTCGAAGTTGGGAAGATTGACCCCACTCTCTTCACCAAGAGAGTAAAGGGAGAGCTTTTCATATGCCAACTCTATGTGGACGATATCATCTTTGGCTCAACTAACCAAGCTTTCAATAATGAGTTCTCTAAGCTTATGACTGACAGGTTCGAGATGTCTATGATGGGTGAGCTTAAATTCTTCCTTGGCTTTGAGATCAAGCAATTGGCTCGTGGGACTTTCATTTCTCAAGCCAAGTATACCCAAGATATGATCAAGAGGTTTAACTTCCAAGATGCTAAGATCAAGACTTCTCCCATGCAAGTCAAGTGTCATCTCTCTCGTAATCCAAAAGGGAGTAAGGATGTGGACCAAAAGCTTTATCGTTCTATGATTGGTTCTTTGCTCTATCTTTGTGCATCTAGGCCCGATATCGTTTTGAGTGTAGGTGTGTGTGCAAGGTATCAAGCGGCTCCTAAGGATTGCCATCTAATGGCGGTTCATAGGATCTTTCGTTATTTGGTTCATACCTCAAGATTTGGTTTGTGGTACCCAAAGGGGGCACAATTTTCTCTCAATGGATATACGGATTCCGATTGGGCGGGTGATCAAGATGATAGGAAGTCAACTTCCGGGGCTTGCCAATTTCTTGGTAGGTCCCTTGTAAGTTGGTCCTCGAAGAAACAAAATTGCATTTCACTCTCCACCGCCGAAGCCGAATATGTTGCCGCCGCAAGTGCATGCACTCAATTGCTATGGATGAGGCAAACTCTCAAGGAATATGGAGTTCATTTGGACAAAGTGCCTCTTCTATGTGACAATGAAAGTGCTATCAAGATTGCATACAATCCGGTGCAACACACAAGGACGAAGCACATTGAGATTCGCCACCACTTCATCCGTGATCATGTAGCGAGAGGAGACATTGCACTAAGTTATGTGCCCACCAAGGACAATCTTGCGGATATCTTCACGAAGCCACTTGATGATGCAAGATTCTTGTTCTTGAGGAATGAGCTAAATGTGATTGATTCAAGGAGCTTGACTTGATTATCTTACACACACACCCCTATAGATGAAACGTTTTCGAGTCTAGGTGTAGGCATGGACATAGGGGGAGTGTTATCCTAACACATTGGGTTCTCCCTCCCCCCATTATGCCCAAAGTAAAAATTCATTGTGATCTCTCTTTTTCTAATATTGAATTGTGAGCTTCAATGTTGAGTAATGGCAATGCCCCCAAGATATATCTTCGCGGTTGCATACCATAAACTCTTACATGGTGGCCTAGGCCACCAACCTCTTCCGTGAAGAATTGGTTCTTATTTGCGAGCTTTTGGCATTTTTTTTGTTAAGGGATGTACTCACCATTTGATGTTCTTCGTTTCTTTCTCGTTGTTTTTTAGTACATTTTTCCCTCCTTGTGTTGCTTCTGTTTTTCCTGCCAAAATCTCATGTTTGTTGTTTTTGAGCATTACATGTTCTTTTGGGTACTGTTTCTGGCGAAAGACCGGAGACTCCGGTGTACCATACCGGAGACTCCGGTGTGCTGCGGGTGCTATTTAAGCTGGGGGCTGAGGGAAGTTAGGGTTTCATTCCCCACTTCCCCCACGCCCCCCAAAGAACTACTGCGCCGCCGCCACCGCCAGGAGCCGTCCCGGGCGATTTCCTCCGCCCAAAGTCGTCCCCCAACCTCCTCCTTGCCTCTCCCATCCGTGGGAGGGACAATGGCAGGCCAAGGAAGCAAGGGTACAACATCTCCCCACGTTTTTTCTCTGTTTTGCATCTAGATCTGAACAACTAGGTGATTTCTTTGGGGATGTTGCACTTACTGTTGGTAGAACTTCCTCTGGCTAGTTTTTGTGTACAGAACATGCTTAGATTCACTAGTAGTACCCCCTGTTAAGAACCCTGCACTTTGCTGTTTATCAGACCGGAGACTCCGGTGTCTCAGACCGGAGACTCCGGTGTCTCGGACCGGAGACTCCGGTGTGGTTCTTTCAGCTGCGTCTTCTGGTGCATCTGTAGTATTTCTGCACCTCGTTGGACATGTATGCTCATTTTTTTTGTTTTCTCTGTTGTTGTTTCGTTTGTGTTGGCTTTCAGGAACAAAGCAGAAGGCCGTGGTCAAGCGTAGTTCTCGTCCTCACTCCCGCAACTATATGGTTATTGATGAAGCCACCGGTCTTTATGGTCAGAGGGGTGCCTTTGAGAGTGAGAGGCGTCAGAAAAACAAGCACGAGCACAGAGTGAATGCTGAAATTGCAAAGAAGGCAAGATACGATTCTTTATCCTCAGTGGTATCCTTGAGCAAGAAGGAGTACAGGCTTATGAGGGGTCGTCCTTTCTTCGAGATGCCCCGCACTGCTCATACAGCCCACTATTGGAGGAGGGAGTCCGAGTTGATCATGGATGAGATCTATACTCGGTTCAGGCAGCCCGTGTGTCCACAGAAAGTCCTTGACTTAGAGGCACTTGGCAGCTCTGAGTACTTTGAGGAGGCAGTCTGGATCACTAGGAAGCTGGGTCTCGAGCATCTTGTGGGCATTCAGCAGAACTACAACCCTCCTATTATTCAGCAGTTCTTTGCCACTGTCACTCTTGCTGAAGATGAGAAGGTCACTATGAAGTGGATGTCTGGGACAGTGGAGTGCGAGTCGTCCATGGAACGATTTGCTGAGCTTCTTGGTTACCCTTGGGGAGAAGGGAATGGTGAGCGTATGCACGTTCATGGAGTTGCTTATGATAAGAAGCGCATGGCTCCTATGTATGACAAGCTCTCCAGCTGCGGCACTGCCAAGAATCTGAAGAGGGTATACAACATTTGCCTTCGTCTCTTTCGCTGCAACATTGCTCCCAAGGTTGGGAATGTCGATGCTATTCGTGGTGGCCTAGTGAACCTCCTTTATCAGGCCTTCCAGTGTCACCTTGCTGGCCCTGATGGAGAGGGTTTTGAGATTGATGTGATGCACTTTATTAAGGAGGAGATTTACTGTGCTATGATCGAGATCAAGAAGGTGCCTGTCTATGCTCCATATGTGATGAGGCTCATTCTTGACCAGCTGCCTGGCTTAGCTCACGATACTGTGCACCCTGTTGGCTCTCTCCAGATTCTGACCGGCCGCTCTCGTGATGATGACACTCCCAAGGGGGATGTTGAGGCACCTTCTCGCTCTAGGAGGAAGAATGCCGATCCTCCCTCTCGCCGCTCTAGCAGGGAGGAGACTCAGGATGAGATGAAGAAGCTCACGTGGTTCCAGCGTAACATTCTATGCATGACTGTGGCTGTGCACAAGGAGAACCATGCTGCTTATAAGGAGAGACGCGAGCTGAAGAAGATGATCACCAAGCTGCATGACCATGCGGGCCTTGGTGCTACACCTCCTATGGGTACTCCTCCCACTACTCCACCCACCCCTCCCACCGCTTCTGTGACTATGTCCTATGAGGGGTGGAACATTGATCAGTTTCCGTGGGGTGACTTTGAGGATGTCACCTCGGCTCCTTCTACCTCGACTCACCATGCTAGGACCCCGGAGATTGAGGAAGACTTTGTTGATGATCAGCCTGAGGATGATCCAGAGGATGAGGACCTTGGTGACTTCGCCTCCGGTGATGATGATGCTGATGGGAGTGGAGCTGATGATGATGATGGTGACACGGAACCAGGGGAGGATGATGATGAGGACTACGAGGATGAGGACTGAGCCTTTGGACCGAGTTGTTCTCTTCGCCCCTTTTTGGTGTCTCGATGCCAAAGGGGGAGAAGTAGCTTTGTGTCTTCTCCACTTTGCTTTATTTGCTTCGGAACACAAGTCGTTGAACTTGATTTGCCTCTTATGACTTGTGTTCCCACTATCTTAGTTGATTTCGATTTGCGTGTTTAGTGAACAATGATTGTTATTTGTGAGAGACCTTGTGGTGAAGCTATCTTTTATTTATCATTACTCATTATGCCTTATCCTTGTCTCTCTATTTGTTATTGTTCAAATGCTTTCTCTAGTAGGGCTTGGTTTGTGAAAAATAGGGGGAGCTCACTTTGTGAGTGCTCTATCTTTTACAAACTTAGCCTAGCTATGCTCTAAATTGCTAAAATACGTGTGTTGTCATCAAACACCAAAAAGGGGGAGATTGAAAGTGCAAACGCGCGTAAATCACCTTGTTTTGGTGTTTGTTAACAACACATGTACTCTAATAAGTGTTGATGTATTTCAGGGGCTTACTTCAACTTATTTCGATGGTGGTGCTGTGGTACAAAAAAGGAGCTAGATATCCAAGTCTGTTCACTGGAGTTTTCTTCAGGCCGGAGTCTCCGGTCCACCAGACCGGAGTCTCCGGTGTGGAGATTTCTCCCTGGATTATTCTGCTATGGACTTATGGTGTCGCGTACTGTACCCACACCGGAGAGTGTCCGGAGACTGACCGGAGTCTCCGGTGTGGGATTTTGCTCCAAGAATTTCGCTAAGGAACTTTGGTGTCGCGTACTGTACCCACACCAGAGAGTGTCCGGAGACTGTCCGGAGTCTCCGGTGTGGGATCTTCTTCAAGAATTTCGCTAAGGACTTGGTGGTGTCGTGCACTGTACCCACACCGGATACTTGCCGGATACTTACCGGAGTCTCCGGTGTGAGTACATTTTTCCTCAACCGCAAGACCACAGACTCCCTCTGTGCCCACGCGAAGCGCCAAGACCGGAGTCTCCGGTCCGCCAGACCGGAGTCTCCGGAGTGGATTCTCTCTGAAGAATTGGGACACCGGAAACTGTCCGAAGTCTCCGGCCCAGACCGGAGTCTCCGGCCTTTACACCGGAGTCTCCGGTGTGATTTCGTCAGAAAAGGCTCCAACGGCTCTTTGCATTGATGAGGGGTATAAATACCCCCTCCCCTCCACCTACCTCCAGCCAGCTCGACCAGACTTAAAGACACCATTGTTGGAGCTCAACCACCTTGCTAGATCTCCCAATCCAACCACCCAAAAGCCTAGATCTTTGGAGGATTGAAGGAGAAGGCCCCGATCTACGTCTTCACCAACCGGATTTCATTTCCCCTCTCCTTTGCTTGAGGAATCTTGGCCTAGGGTTTCCTCATGTGGAGAACCTAGGCTTCTTGCTACTCTTGGTGATTTGTGAGTGTTGGGAGCCCCCAATTAAGTTGTGGGTGTGTGCCCCAAACTTGTTTGTAAAGGATTTGATCCCCGCCTCAAAGGGGTTCTATAGTGGAAGGTGAACTAGGCCTTTGTGGCGGAGTTCATCGGAGAATAGGGTGAGGCCTTCGTGGCATTGAGTAGGCCTTCGTGGCGAGCTCACACCCCTCCAACGAGACGTACTCCCTTAACAAGGAGGAACTCGGGAATACATCGTGTCTCCGTGTGCTTCCATCGGTTATCTCGTTCCTCCCTATTTACTTACTAGTACTTGTTACATTTATTGTTGTACTAGTTGTATTAAGTGTTGTTCTAGTTGCCTTAATTGCTTGCCTTGTCATATAGGTAAATTCACCCCTAGTTGCATAATCTAGAGAATTTACCTTCTTGTCAAGACTAAATCTTAAGAAAAATTAAAATTGGTCGTAGCACCTATTCACCCCCCCCTCTAGGTGCCTATACTTTACTTTCAAACCTGATCCTGGATCCCACCGTTCTAGCCACAGTCATAACCCCGGAAAACGCGGCGGAACGTGTTAGGGATCTGGATGTAGCCCGTCGTGCATTGGAACAAGAGAGAAGGCAAGTGGAAGCAGAAAAACAAGGGGTAGCTGCGCGCCAGCGCGATCTAGATGCATTGGAGAACCGGCTCCGAGAAGAGACAACCAGGGTGCGTCAAAGGCACCAGACCAGATTACCAGCAACGGGTGGAGTTATAAACCCGGCCACACTATTCATCACACCTCAGGATCAGCCGATTCCAGCGACGAATCAAGGAACTGTACATCAACCCGCAACTGGAGGAGCACAACCGGTAAACACGCAGGCCGGGTTACCCATATTACAGACTGGAGTTACTACCGGCAATACATTACCACCACCACCACCATCGCGGTTTCGCACGCCAGCAGGTCATTACAACAATCCCATGGATAATGTGTATGCTGCAACGTTAGCATTGAATCAGATCCCCGTAAGAGAGTCACCCCATGCGGAGCAGACCCGACGGGCGATCGATTTATTGCATACGGCAGTGGCACAGCAAGTTAATTACCCGGACAACAGAAGTGGAATGCATGGGACACCGTATATCAGCCAGCAACGAGCCAATACCGGCAATATTCAGACAAGCTCGGCGCGACAGAGGGCAGAGCAGCAGCAAATGCCGCCTCCTCCCCGCGTTCAAGCAGTACCAGCGGCATCAGCAGCGCAATCTATTGTGGATAGTTCCAGAGCGAGGAGATCCGCGGCCGGGTCTGCGGTGCATGGACCAGCAGCAGTGCCGCGTCCAGCCGCGCCCCCCGCAGGATCACACGTTTCCCGAGTGAGGCCGGTTCCGACTAATCTCGCTGGGCCTAAGTGTCTGTCGGATAATATCAGGGCTGGGCCTTACCCGGATAAATTCAAGGAGCCGGGTAAGGTAGTAAATTATGAGCCGACTATGGATCCAGAAACATGGTTGAGCAGTTATGAGATGGCTATGTCAATCTGCAACGCAACTGAAAATCTTCAAGCCAAGTTCATGTACTTAATGATGTCAGAAGGAGCAGCAAAGTTATGGTTCAATAATCTACCAGAGGGATCCATCAAGTCATGGGAGGAGTTGAAAACTGCGTTTATCAAGCACTTTCATGGGACATGCAGAAAGCTATTTACTATTGATGACCTAGAGCGGTGTGTCCAGAAGAAGGGAGAATCGGCGCGCAGTTGGGTGCGCCGAGTCATGGAGATACTTCACTCATCTACGGATATTCAGCCCAAGGATGCGTTACAAGCGATGGCAAAGACGTGCAAGTACATACCTTTAGTGCAAAAGTTAACTCGCATGAAATCTAGTCGAAATGCTTCAGAGGTTACGATGGGAGAGCTAATGGATGCATGCAACAAGCACGCTGCAACAGATACTACAGAAGAGGACGTCGATGACAAGAAAGCAAAGGCAAACACAAGCAACAATGGAAGAACCGGCAATGGATCAACGCCGGGTAACAATGGAGGTAACAATGGGAACAACCAGAATAAGCGCCCGTTTGAGGGAAGCTCCGAGTTTGTCGCTAGCACAGAAGCCGGGTCTTCGAGACCCAGGGCGGAAGGAAACTTCAATGGAGGAAACCAGAACGGAGGAAATTATCAAGGACCGCCAAGGCCGGGTAACAATTGGGATATCTTCAGGATGGCGTGCCCAAAGCACAGCAGAAACGGTAGGCCGGCTAACCATTCACTGGAGCAATGTGCGGACCTACAGAGATGGAAGAACGAGGAAATAAACAAGGCTATGCGAGGTGCGGGTCGGGGAGGAGGACCTGGTCCGGGTGGAAACCCGGGCCACGGCCCACCCCCAGCCGGCAACCCGGCAGGCGGAAATCCGGGTAATAACCAGGGGGAGCTGGAGGTTTCCAGGCCAACCCCAAGCAGTTGGGACAATACCACGTACATACTACAGGAATTTCCAACAAGGATAAAAATATACTGAAAAAGGCGGTAAACTCAGTTGCATCGGCCGTTCCGAGATACCTGAGATGGTCGGAGAAGGACGTAACATGGAGCAGAAGGGATCACCCGGAAAGGATAGAACACCCGGGAGTCTTAGCATTGGTGGTTGCGCCGCAGGTTAATGGTTATGAGTTGAAAAAGGTCTTAATGGATGGAGGTAGTAGCATCAACATCTTATATTGGGAAACCTTTCTACGCATGGGTCTCAAGGAGTCCCAGCTAGAGAAGAGTTCGACAGTTTTTCATGGGATAGTACTGGGTCACTCAGCGTGCCCCGAGGGAAAAATCACACTGGAGGTAGCTTTTGGAGAATCGAAGGACAATTTCCGGGTTGAGTGGCTCACTTTCGAGGTGGTCAAGTTGCGCAGCCCTTATCACGCGCTATTCGGAAGGCCGGCTTACGCTAAGTTCATGGCCATGCCATGTTATGTGTATCTACAGCTAAAAATCCCGGGTCCAAAGCAGACCATCACCATACATGGGAACCGGGATATAGCGGCTGAGTGCGATGAAGGAGACGCGGCAATGGCTGAACAAGCCTGCGGAAAAGAGGAACTCAATTATTACCGGTCTCAAGTAGACCCGGATGACAGAACAGCGTTAAAAAGGCCGAATACTGAAGATGAGAGGGCGAAGTTAAGTTACGTGTTGCAGATTCATTTTGATTGTTCCAATAACGTGGCCGAGTATGAGGCCCTATTGCATGGCTTAAAGGTAGCCAAGGAGATCAACATTAAGAAAAAGGAACTAAAAAAAAGTCTAGCCCTAGCTAGACGGCCACTGGCCAGTGGCCTCGCGGCGGCCGGAGTTGCCCCGGAGCATCCTAGTCGAGGATGATGTACTCCGGGGTGTCAGGCGCGAGGTGGGGGAGCGCGGCGGCCCTCTGAGGAGTGGACGGCTGCGTGGCGGGCTGGGGTGCCGCCATGGGCGCTGCCCCGTCCAGCTCCGGCGGGGGGCTCGTCCACTCCCACTGCATGCCGACGAGGGGCGCGAACCAGTCGGGATGGGCTGGTTCTCGTCGCGCTCGTCCTCGTCGGCCTCCTCCTCGTGGGGGTAGGGGACGGCCTGACGACGGATGGACGCCACGGCCTCGTCCACCGCCCTGGCTCCCGCCGCGTGGGCCTCCGCCTCCTCCACGGCCTGTTGCGCGGCCACCGCCGCGAGCGCGTCCGCCAGCGCGCTCCTCCGCCGCGGCGGCCTCCTCCGCCTCCGCTGTGAGGCCTGGATGGCCATGGCCAGCTGCAACTCCTCGCTGGGCTGCGCCATGGCGGCCTCCTCCTCGTCGTCGTCATCCTCCTAGTACCACTGGGGGGCTCCTCCAGTGGTTCCTCCTTGACCACCGGCTCGCGGTCGCCGATGCGGAGGAGGCGAAGGGGTGGCTGCGGCGCCATGGGACCACGCCGCGCCGGACGTGGAGGAGAAGGCGGCGGGTACTGGGCCGCGCCCGGCGCGCCCCGAAGTACAACCTGCGGCGCAGGTCGTGTTCGTCCGTGAACCAAGTGTCCCAGTGGGGATTGTCCACGGCGAACGCGGGGTGGCCGCGCAGGTCCGGCGGGAGATCGTCCCGGCGGCGGTGGATATCCACCTCCCGCTCGAGTCCGCTGCGCGGAACAGGCGGCACCGGGATGCGATCCCGGTTCAGATGCCACCCGTCCGGCAGGTGGACATCCGGCCATGGCACCGGGATCGCGTGATCCCAGTACCACTGGCACCTCCTCTTGTTGAGGTAGGGCCTGTCGCGGACGCGCGCGGGCACAAGCCGGAAAGGGGCGGCCGACCCTTGAGAAGAAGGAGGAGGGGAAGGTGACTGCACCTGCTACGCCTGGGCGCGGGCGGCGTGGGTCAGAGGGGGCGGTGGTGGTAGGGGAGGGCTCGGCGAGGGCGCGCGGCGGCGGGAGCTGCCGGCCTCGTGGTCGTTCTTCGCGCCCTTCCCCCAGTTCAACCAGCTCCTGCCCATGGCGCGGCGGCGAGGGAGCTAGGGTTAGCGGCCGGCGACGAGGGAGCCGAGGGTGTGGCAGGGGACTGCGAGGAGGTGGCGTGGGGACTGAGGAGGCGGTGCGCGTGGGGATGGACGCGTGGCCACGGGTCCCATTTAATAGGACCGGTGGGGGAGGCGAGCCGTCGCCACGGTCACTGAGCGGTGGGCCACCCCCTTTGACCGAAAAGTGGCGCGGCTGCGCGCGCGCGTCTGTTTCGCGTCCACGGGCTGCTCAAATCTGACCCAAATTTGGTCTGGGTTTGAGCATCTGCGGACCAAAAACGGACCCAGTCGTGGGTTGAGCAGCCCCGCTGGGGCCTGCTTTTGTCTTGGCCTGCTCAAATCCGGCCTGTCCGGGCCAAATGAGCGGCCCCGCTGGAGATGACCTTAGCACATAAGAGCACCCAATAGAGCTTCCGTCATGTGTCGCAGGACGCATGTTACTGTAAGCACCGACACATATTGTCGCGCTATTGGGAGCATCGTCCCCGCCGACGTCTCTCAAGCGTACCCAAAACAACAATTTGTGATCAAATTTAAACAAAAAAGGTATTCGGCCCAAACCGGCGATCACACATCCCAAAAGCCTCGCCAAGTCCGGCGATTGTACATTACAGACGCGGAAGTCAAATGGCCGACGGTGCCTCTAGCGCGATGTGCTGGGTCACGATCTCCGGTGCCTCCCATGCTGCCTCCTCGGACGCGATCTCCTCTGCCTCCAAGTCATGCTGCTGCACTGGTGGATCATGCTTTAGCTCGTGCGCCGGTTGCAACTTTGAGTTCTCCAGTTGTTCCTCCGGCGGCAGAATCCCCGCTTCATGTAGGATGCGTTGCTGGTAGAGCAAATGCCAAGTCCGCAACAACGGTGTCATAGTCGACAGGTCGGCGGTCAAGATATTGGCGTCATCCCTCCAACTTCTTGACGCCCATAGTCGGCGCCTCCGAGATCGCTTGGATACTTGTTGTGTCAGCGGCGATCATAGCCGCCTATGAAGCTAATTTTGCCGCTTCAACCCTCTCTTTCTCGAGGGCGAACTTCCAAGATTGCTTATTCATCAACGATGTCCAAGGACCTTTGAAAGTGGACGCGTTCGGTTTGGAGATGGGAATTACCTCCGCGAGGCACTTATGAATTGTCTCTTGCACGACCGCCGCTGACGATGCTTCATGCTTCTCGGCCTTGGCCTTCTTATTCCCAATCGACCGTTCCTCCGAGGCGCCGGTGTGGTGATACGGTCATTGCTCACTGGGGCTACATCACTTGATATCTAGGCGTGTGAGCTCCCACTTCTTGGACTTTGAATCTTGATGAAGCGATGCATGAACTTGAATTTTTCATCATCGTTTTTGTCCCGAAACAGCCGGAGCACGTCCTTCAACTTGTCTGCCATCATCTTGCTGCCCTCCTTCCTGGTCTGAATCTGTTCAAGCGCGCACTGAAAAGCGATGCACTTGGCTTTGGGTGGCCATCTCTGCGACATAGTGTCGGTGTTGCAGATCCATCGTCACCTTGGACTAATCTCCGTATTTTTTTGGTCTCGTGAAATTGGCCGTGAATCCTTTTTCAATACCGGCCATATGTTTGGTTAGAACCGACAATTGATTCGTTCGCGACTAGTTTCCATGCGTTGCACAAGCACTTGTCCTCGATGGTCTTCTACCTCTTGCCTTTAGTGCCCTTCTTCCGTGGCTTGAAGATCTTCGTCATCGTCCCTCTCTCAAGAACTTGCACCTTGACCTCTTGCACCTTGGGCTCTTCCACCTCGACGTCTTCCTCCCCGTCCTCTTCAACGCCCACTTCTTCATCCAAGGCGTCGGTCCCCTGGGTGACAGTAGAATGACTTTCGTCGCCCCAGATAATTTCGGCAAGGATCTCCGACCCTTGAGCCTATTCGTACAATGTTGAACACACAAAATTGATCATGCTATTCACATACATACACAGACAGAGTTGGGGACGCCGATCATACCATGTTCCCGTCAACGTGTGTTCCATCGAACATGTGACGGTCTGCGTCGGCACCGTCTCCAAAGAGGATGCGCCCTCTCTCGCGTGTGAGCTCGACGTCTGGTACTCGGCCCCTCTGCAGGGAAGGAGAGTCTAGGTACTAGTGGTCGAGGTTGATGCCCATGCCACCTAAACCCCGGACATCCGTCGCCTCGTTCTCAACGAACCTGGGAAAGATCCTTGTTCCTAAATGTGGAGTACTGGCGCCTTACTTAAACAAGGTTGGGTCCAACGGCGATCCACACACCGACGTGTTAGTGCTTCCTTGGCCCACACCAGCGCTTGGAAATACCTAAGCATCACTCATCGACTTTGACACCGAGGTTCACCTGCCTCATGACCTGTTTGGCGCGGCGAACTTTTTGATCCGATGTCATCGCTGCTCGTCGAGCTTGCTCCTCCACCCATTGCGCATCAATCATATTGGGAAGGCGCCCGCGGGATTTGTGAGGAGCAGCGCACGCTGCCGCCGCGACCAAACCCGCGACCATCTCCACACCCACGCTTGTCTGGCAACATCGGCGGTGATCTGCAGCAGGGGCGAGTGATCTACATTGGCGTGCGATCTACGGCGGCGGACAGGGGCGGGAACTGGGTAGACGGGGATGGGAGAATGAAAAAAAGGCATGCAAGGGGAGGGGAAAGTGATATACTCGCTCCGTCCCAAATTAATCGTCATGGATTTGTCAAAATATGGATATCGCAATACACTAAAAATGTGTCCAGATAAATGTGTCTAGATACATCTATATTTTGACAAATACACAACAGTTAATTTGAGACGGAGGGAGTAGTTGCCTCTATTTTTGCTCTTTGTCACCGGCAGGACGATCCTGCCCGTGAGTATCCAACATGACGTGCGTTCCAGCGGTTGTCGGCACTCCCATAGCGACCCAAAAAAGGGGGCCAAAGCAGGGTTGCCAGATGCTAGATTAGACTCGGCTCACAACTACACAACTATTGGGAGGCCTAGTGGGAGGCATTTCGTGCCGACGCGCACAATAATCCTATTGGGGGCGCTGATGAAGATGCTCTAAATACATAATTCTCCCTCCGATTGATAAAGGTTATAGCAACCATAAAATAAAATGTAGGTACGAAAGTGCTTAGTTCACGACAACCTTCTCCAACCGGAGTTCCAACCGGAGGGAGTACTATTTGTTGGTATTTTTTTTTTGTAGAGAACCACACCCCCAAGTATTTGTTGCACACAACACTAGTGCTTGGAGCGTTTGGAACTGGTACGTTCACTTCTATTGTTTCATACCTGTTTATATCATTGCTATATGTTTTTACTATAATTTTTTATCATTTTATAGAATTTATAGGACTAACCTATGGTGTCTGGTGCCAGTTTTGTTTATTTTGTCTGTCCATTGCAGAAAAGCTCGAAAATGAAAGTTTTCAGAAAATTACGAAAGAATTAGGGAAATTCCAATCCACTGGAAGACTCACGGAGTGAGATGGGCACCTCAGCGGGAGGCCCATAGCGGGGACGACCTAAGGGCGGGGCTGGGGCCTAGCCACCTCGAAGCTCGCCTTCCGTTGCCCTTTGGACCATATATTTCATGACTAAAATTGAGAACCCCCGGAGGGTTTTTTCAGAAAGCACGTACGAGCTCCAGCGCCATCCAAAACCCTAATTCGACGGTATAAAAGTCTTGTTCTTGCACTCTGTCGGGACGGGGATTACCCCCAGAACCATCTCTGTCGACGTTTCTGCCTCTCATGATGATGAGGGAGTAGTCTATCCACGGGTTGAGGGCTTGTATTGTTGGATGTATGTTCAAGAGACAATTAAATATATCAGTTTAATGATTAATAAATTATGTTTTTTATATAACTGTTGTGGTAAATTTAAGAGGAAAACTAATACACACGTGTAAAAACATGAACACACCTGTTAGCCCTTTGTCATGTCTCTTAGACAATGTGTATGTTACTATTCAATATGGAGATAATAATGTGTTACTAGTGATGGTTACTCTCCACTATGACTAACTTACAACTGAGATTGTCTACGACATTAATAGTTCTAAATGAAGGTTCGATTCCAGCTCTTCTAATGGACCGGATCACTCGGGATTGTAACGTAACTCTTATTTGATTAATACAATCCTGTTTCGCCCAAAACAAAATTAGTTCTAAATGAAAAAATGTTGGGTTACGACACAACCGTCCATCACCGTACTACTGCCTGGAAATTTGGAACCTGAGCATGAAATTTTGGTTGTGAGCGCAAAAAAGCTATTGTTGCATTACTCCACCTGAAGAGCTACCGAAGCCTAAAGTCCAGTACCAATAAGGATCTCGTTGATCGAAGGAAAAACTCAGGAAAACCATGGTATTCTATAGAAATTGGTCACATAGTTTGACTCGTATGAATGGAACAAATAAATAGTATGAGAATTTTTATTTTGGATGTCATTTTAAAAGATAAGTGTTGGAAATTTAACATTTAGAAGGATCACATTTTTTTGTTTCTATGAGGTGCAGGATCGAGATAAAGCATAATGCATGTGTCACTCATGGAATCAATCTAGTAAGTGTATGAGCATCATTAGTTGAATTTCTATGTTTATAACATTTATGTGATTCAAACAACTCTTGTAAAAAAATATTGTGTTTTTAAGCCTATGTTTTTCACATGTGTTCCTATCAAATTGCTAAGTTTTTCATATTCATGTACCTTTACAATCCTACAAATTATAGAAGCCTACCATAATAGTAGTAACATACCGGTACTATACCAGTAAAGTATAAAGATGGTGCTAAATAAAAATAATAATTTTGCGATTCGAAGGTGAGTAACAAATAACTATTTTTGGGTCAACGGTCAATACAAATGACCATCTAATCTTTCTTTTTTAGGGATAATAAGCATCTAATCTGAATAACGAGATTCATGTAAATGCAAAACAAGAAGGCACGAGAAATACCTTTTTCATCACAAGAGAACGCGAAATTTTAGATTGTAGCAGCAATCACACAATGACACAAAATACATAAAGAGAGACTCCCACGAGCAATCAAGAATTATGAAAGTTGTGTTCTCTTTTCCGCCGCGAGGAGCCAAACCCGGTGCCTCTACCTCCGCCTTCTCCCTACGTCGGCTCCCCTCCTCTGTCTGGCCTCGCCCGCGTCGAGTGGGGTGGGGAACCGATTTATGAGTGGAGTTTCTAGTAAAATAGCGATTTCAATAGATTAGTGTTTTGTTAGCCATCTTCGTACTGGCTCCATGTCAATGGAGATGACATCGTCTATAATAAGTGATCTTTGTCCCCTCGTTCTACGACGAGATCTCCATCTCGACGTCAATGGTCGTGTCGGAATCTGACATCTGTTTAGGTATGGTCCTTCAGATCTTACTTCGTCGGATCAATTTTGGATCTTTTCTCATGGTTATCGCGAGGATATTTATCCTCACAATATTTGTCTCAGATGCTATGTACTCGACAATGGCGATTCGTACTCTCGGCTTGACTGTCTGGTTAGTTTTCCCTACAATAATGGTGTTGGTACTTTGCAGATATTTCTTGATTACTTTAATGGCTGATTGCGTATTCACGGCCTTAGCACTGCGGATCAAAAATAAAATTATGTGAGAGCCACCATTGATATTTACAATTTCTAGTTTGGTATCTGTGTTGTGTTCTTTGACTGTGTTCGGAAAAGTATAAGATTATGTCATTAAAGAAGATCCTAAACATTTGCTCATTTATTTTTTTACTTTATTTTATAATCCCTATAGTCGCTCATGTATACCATGTACTATTTGCTAATTGTCAAAAAAGACAATGAAAGCGGTAGATTAAAAAAAAGGATCTGGGAAGCCCACCAATATTTGATTTGGGGCAAGGCTAGCTTACGGGTGACCGTGACACAGGTTAAAATTCGGACATAATATTTCTATTTTTAGTAACTTATCTTTTTGGTACTTTCCTAATTCATTGTCAATAAGATAACAGGCAGGAACGAAATTTAAGCGTGCACAACAAAAGCAAACAGGAAGAAAGGAAAGAGAGATAGGAGAGCAGAGAGAAATTGCTCCATGCGAGTGGGTCCCATCCATTATCTCACCTGCATGCGGATTCTGCAAACCAGCTGGGCACACTGTAAGAATTAACCGTGCTTACGGTCACCCGTGAAAGAGCTCCCCTGATTTGAAGAGGCCCAAGTAAGCATATAGCTAAGATGCTAGACCAAAAGTCCAAAACAAAACAAAAGAGTTTCAAAAAAAAAAGTCCAAAACAAAAACACTTCAGCTTCGTGGCCTTACCTGTCAGATATGGCCCGCTCTTACTACCAACTCTTAGCCCAAATCTTATTTGCCTTTTTCTCCTTTTTGTTTGGCATGGTCACCTACCTGGCTACCCGCCTCCATGTTTTTTTTTTTGGCAAATATTCATTTTAAACTATACGAAAGTGAGGAAAAGACCCATCTACCTTGTTGTTTGCTCAGTTCCATATGTTGATCGTTGCAGCGACTTGCTGGGCGATTTGGATCATGAGAAATAAAGTGACATTTGATAAGTTGGTGTTGAAATCTTCATTGGCTACTGTGTTTTACGTGTGTTCTCTTTTTCATTACTGGGCACGTCTCTACGGCGAAGAGAAACGTGCTGTGATCATTGGAGGAGCTGTGATCATTGGAGGAGCTGACCAGCTGATGAACAAGGTTGCTCGTTTGGCGTCGCTCGCGGGAAGCTCCAGATCCACGACTGGTGCTGGATCAAGGATGCTCAGGATCACTGAAGGATGAAAAGTTTGGTGCGCTTTGTCAGTCTGTCCGGATCATTTTTGGTACTTCGGCGGGGTCGCCTTCTGGTAATGGAAATGAGAGTAGCCTAGTTAGGAAAAAAAAAATCTACCTTGTTGTTTGTACTCTACATACACACGAAAACTCTAGAACCCGTCTATCTATCGCCATATGTATGAACCCATGTGGGATGTGACATACTCATTGCATAAGAATAACTGAATAAGAATCAGCTCTATCCATACAGCTAACCAACAGAACCGAGCCGACAACATAAAGAAAGGCCAATATATATGCCGTGCCGAGTTCCAACTTCCCGCCAGTCGGTCACCACCTTCCCGCGCCAAATCCAGACGGCGGGGATGCCAAATCTCGGTTCGTTCGATTCCACTCACCATACGACATCATTGGCTGCGGCACGACCGGTAAGATGAGACGGCTCTCACTCTCCCTCGTCCAAAACGTAGACGAAAACGAAGATGACGATGTTAATGATATATGCCTCCCCTCTCCTTCCGTTAGTTCAAATGGCTACGTACCTGAACCTTCTTCCGTCGAGTCGTCAGCCAAGTTGTAGGAAGAGCAGCTGCCCATGACGAACGGCGACGCGAGTGCTAACCGGCTGCCGGCCGCCGGCCGCTTCGCAATATATTCCGTGGCGTGCAGGACTGCAGAAGCTAGCAGGCGAAGGAAGTGTGAACCTTCCGTTGTATGGGATCATGACATGGGTTACTGAACCTTTCTTCTGTCCACCACAGATTACTTACCCAGCTGAGCCTTTCTTCGTGGTCTGGCAAGGAGTTGGTGTTTCGCACTCAGGTAAAAAAAAATAAACCAGTACTCGTTCAGCACACATGATATGCATGCTCGGGGTGTGCAAACCCAACAATGGATCACACTTGACAATCCATTAAAACCATAATCATTTCGTGCTTTCCCTTCTCGCTTATCTGCTTTCGTTCCAAAAGCATGGATCCACTAGCGTTGACCAGGGTTCTAGGAGCGAAGAAAAGCGGGACTGCACGTTTCGCCAACCTTCCTACCGGCTACACGGACCTGCTGAAGAGGAAGTGCGACCTACTCCGTCCAAACACTGTTCTGCTCAAACGAAGTCGACCACCACAAAAACCCGATCCGACGAGCGACGCCGCGTTCGCGTCTGGATCTGGGCAGATAAGGCCACGCGTCTCTAGAGCGCGCCGATGGATGGAGCGACGGGCAGACTGGGGCCGGGAAATCCCGCCCGAACAGCGACCCGTATCTCATGATCCCATCCGCTCTCGACTCGCTCGACGATGGATTTTCACGTGCTCCCCTTCGTCGCCGTCCGCGCAGACCACGTTCCCTCCTCCTCCGCTACTAGTCCAGCCCGCCGTGGTCCACCCAAAAAACTTGGAAATTTCCGGTCCGCGGCACATGATTTCTGGCCGTCGTGGCCGGTCGCTTTCCTCGCACGATTCGGCGCGGGGATCGCGAAATCATGCGTACGAATATGCCATTGCCGCCCTCGACTCGCCCTTATCGCTTCCCTCGATATTTTTATAAGACGGACGACGGCGAACAAAGCCGGACGGACGTGCGTGCCTGCCTTTTGGGTGATGGCTCTGGCCACGGCGTGTTCGGTTCGTTCCGGGCGACCTGCCGTGTGGATAAAATTCCGTGCATCGGCCCATGTTCTACGCACGAGCCACCCGGTCAGAGCGGCCGACTCCTTCCGTGGACGCGCTCCTGAGGGAGGCGGCGAAAACTTGACTTCCCACGGCAGAAAGGGGCAGCTGGAGCCTGGAAGCTGGAGCCAGGGTCGTATCACTCGAGCTTCGCGTACAGCTGCGGAACGTGTCCGAGGGTTTCCGACCAGGCACGACTCACAGATTTTTTTCCGCCCCGGAGGTTGGAGTGACGCACGATACAAAATACAGACCACAGAGGGGAGAACAACTTTAGAAATTTATGGAGCTACTAGTCCGGCACGACAGGCTTGAACAAGTCCGCCCATGGATAAGGATCAGCTACGGAGCATCACGGCGTCCGGTCCGGTACACAGATTCTAAGCAGCCGCCCCTTTGCCTAAGCTCAGAGGTTAGTGCCATGGCTTGGGTTAGCACACGTAATTGACTTTCACTAGACAAAAGAGAAAAACGGATAGACAGCCGCATCTCGGCGGTGTCGGAGTGTCGGTGGGACTCGAAATCCGCGAGCCATGGAGACGCGGCGACGTGCGGTTTTATCGGCCTGCCTTCGTGCGGAGCAATACGCGGACACGAGAAAGAGCCTGTCGCCGGTTTCTGTTGCTCCACCAAACCTGCGGCCGTGTCCCCCGGCAATGCTGCTCCTGTCCTGCCATGGCACAAGTGTCATGAGCCGTTGTTTTTGCCCACGTTGACTCCCCCTACACCGTTTTTCGGCGCAAAATATCGCTTTGAACGAACAAATTAAATCTAAACTAGTTTATACCAAGGAGGTGGTAGAAGTCGGTGTTGTCACCGTCATCGTCGCTCGGCGGCTCCTTCTTCGGGGCGGCGATGCTGCAGCTCGGCCCTAGGTCACTGCCACCGAACTTCTTGGGCGGCGGTGCCACCTCCCCATCGCTGTCGTCGACCAGGATGACGCCCCACTGCTTGTCTGCTCGGCGCCGCTCGGCGGCCTGCACCTGGGCGCGCCGCTGCCGTGTCATCTCTTCCGCCACGTAGTTCGCCTTGGACTCGGCGAGCACGGTCTCGATGTCGTCGGTGGCCATGGCGGCGTGTTCCTCCCTCCACGTCGCCGACTTCTTCTGCTTGACACAGGGGTTCTTCTTCAGCCTGACGAGGCGAAGGTGACCGCAAGGAGGCGACGGTGTGCGGCCGCCCTCGTGTATGACGAGGTTGCCGCCGCGGGTGCGCCGTCGGAGCTGCGACCCCTGCGGCTCGGGCTTGACGGGGGAGAGGGGAGCTCTCGGCCCCGAGCCTGAGGAACGGTAGAGGGGAGTCATCGGCGCCAAGCCCGACGAACGGGAGGTCGCCCCCGCCGAGGAGGACGAGGACCCGGTGGCCATGCCCCTTGGGATCCACAACGCTCCTCGACGACGAGAGAGAGACGGTTGAGCCCACTCAAGCGGCGGAGAGTTGCCGGCCTGGACGTGCGCGAGGATGGCCTCGATGGTCCGCCCGGGCTCGCCCCACCAGTCGCACTGCCCGATGTAGTTCATGTGGCCCGCCACGATAGGCGCACCGTTCGTGGAGGCCAGGTGCTGCTGGAAGTACGTCCTCCAGATGGCGTGGTTGTCCGCCGCCCAACGGGAGTCCAGCTGGGCGTCCAGCGGCAACGCACCCCGGATCTCGTCGATCTGCGCCATGCGCTCGCGCCGGGTGGCAACGGCGACACCTCCGGCGCTCATACGCCAGGTGCCGGGCACGCGAACGTCGGGTGGCGTGGGGTAGTCGGCCTGCTCAAGGAGGCGAGCCTCCGAGTCGTGCAAGTGGCGGCGACCGAAGCCGTTAGCCGCCGCACCGTCGCCGGGGTAGCGCTCAGCCATGGATGCAGAGGAGAGGGCGATAAGAGAGGGGATGATGGACGGAGGGGTGTGGCGGTCGACGGCGAAGTGGGGGCATTTATACCGGCCGAGCGCGCTGGAAGGTGTAGACGCGTGTGCGGGAATCTCGGCGGTGGAGCGCCATTACGCCATCGCGTGGGCGATTGGACGATTTGGCCAGTCTGAAAGGCTGCCGACAACGCGGGGAACGAGGCGATGTGGACGAGCACGATAGCTGACTCGGCGGGCCCGCGGGAGAGCGAAACGGTTTTCGCGCCATTTCCCTTCATCCGGCGCCCCCAACTGCTCCCCACTAGGACGCGCTGCACTAGTTATTGTTTTTTCATCGGAGGTCGCGTAGGAACTTGTGCTAGCGGCGCTCCTCCCTCTCCCCCTTTCGGCATTTTGCCTTCCCTCCACTGTGCGGTACGGTAGCGACGCTTCTCCGTGCGAGCGGCGGAGCGCAACGACTTCTGTCGGACGCGCTCCACAAGTTTTTCCTCGCCAGTAATTGCGGCGAGCTCTTCACCATCGTTGTCGGTGGTGAACTCCCAGGCTTCTTCCTCGCCATCGTAGTCGTTGTCGAAGGAGTCCAAGGAGTTAGAGAATGCCAAAGCCGACAACCACGACCCCTCCGCCGCATCGCCGACGCTGTCACCGCCCGGAGGAGGCGCACCGCGTAAGCCACCGAATATGTGCCCCATTTGGCGGTGGAGTCGCGATAAATTGCTCGCCAAAGGTATTTAACCCTAGCGCCGAAGAAAAGCTAATCGCGGCAGAGGGAACCATTTATATAGTGGCAGTGGGGTTCCGCTACCGAGCTCCCGGATAGAAGTTCCTGGGCAAACCGATATGCGGTGTGTGATCGGGTCGTAAAAATGGTGAGTCCGATATAATTTTCCGGCCTCGGGAACCTATTCCGGGTTTGCTAGAGATTCTTTTAATAGTACACTATTACTGCTGCTAATTTTTACTCCGTATTATCAATGGGATTAGACTCCTGATTACATCTTCAGGTACCACCGAGGTACAGCCCGTTTTTTTCCTCTCGGACCGCTCGCGCGAGCGGTTCCAGGGGACGCCCCAACCCTAGAAAAAAAGCGCCGCCGCCTCGATCTCTCCCCTCGGCCGCTGCCGCCGCCGGCGCCAGCGGTGGCGACCGCGCCCGGCCGTCAAAGGCGGCGGGTGGAAACTGCGCACCCCCGACGGGCCCCTTTCGCGCGGAGGCGGGACGTCATCGGGGCGGCGAGGTTGGTGCTGCGCCGGCGCATGGCGGAACGAGCGGGACAGCGCTCGACGGAGCTGGAGAGGCGGCGCACGAAGGAGCTTCACCGGGGGAAGGAGGAGAGCGGCCGGGGATCGCGGGGCGTTGGTGCGGTGGTGCCTCCTGATGCGGCGGCGCGGTTTTTGGGAGTGGTGGTGTGGCTGGGCCATGGAGGCGGGACGGTGATGCTGCGCTGCAGCGGCCGAGACGCGCCTTGCCGTCCCTGTGCCTTGCCGCGCTGCCTCCTTGTCTCCGCTGCTGCAAGCCGGAGGTGCTGCCTGGGCCGGCCGGGCCCGACCTGGGTCACAGGGCCGCGGCATGGTCGTCTGCCGGAGCGGCCTGACGACCGCTGTGCGGTTCCGGTGTTCTTGTGTCGGTGCACGGCGGGAGGAGTGATGCAGCGTTGCTGGAGGGTGGCTTCGTGGAGATCCTGGAGCCTAGAGGTGCTGCCATGATGGTGGAGCTGGGCTTGTGGCCCTGCTGTGCTGCAGCTGTCCGGAGCGTGACAGCAGCAGGACGACGGGTCCTCATCCTTGCAGGAGGTGGAAGATGGCGGGGGTTCCAGGTACTCGGCAAGATCGGAGATGGTTGATCGGTGGGCTTTCGTTCGTGCGGGTCGCGGAGTGACCATGGCGTTGCGGCTACATCTGCGGGGTGTTGCGGCGGCGGCGGTGTGAACAACATGGGTAGTTGCCCCATACCGGCGAGCACGGTGGGAGGGGCATGGCGATACGGGCGAAAGTCCTGCCTGTTCTCGGATGGTGCCGGCGACGACGGCGCCTGTGGGTGTCGTTTCCCTCCTTGGAGGCGTCGCCGAGGAGCGTTGGCTCTTCCCCCGTTCTCTCTTAGGTTTGGTTGATGTCTCTGGGCTAATGCCTAGGTCCGGAGTTGGACCGGCATGATGACGGCGTCCTCGACGTCGCAACTTTGTTGGGAGCATCATGTTTAGAGACATGGCTTGGAATACCATGATTGATCTCCTCCGGTGCTTGTCGTCATCCAAGGTTGAGCATCTCAGGTGCTATGTACATCGCCAGCGAGAAGACCAAGACGGCATCTTTCTCGGGTCCGATCAAGTCCCGTCATTCACTTGCCACCTCCTTTCCGGCATATGGGTGGACGGCGCGTTGACTTGGAGTGTCCAGGTGGAGGTGTTGTTTCTCGGAGATGCTTGCTGTCGGTTGAGACGCGGCTTGGTTGCTTAGCTTAGGATAGACACCTTTGTAATGTAGTTGCCGGTGTGGTGTTTGACAGATGTTGGTTGCAACAATCTGTCAATTCTTGTAATCAAAATTCTTCTTCTATAAAAATCAGGTACGCAATTGTGTACCCTCGAAAAAAAAAAAGGTACCACCGAGGACAACAATTGTGCCGTGTGGGCGAGTGAGATTGATGATAGTCTTTTTGCTCCAATAATGCCTCCCTGTGATGTTGAAATGCACCATTTTCTCGTGTGTCTTGTAAACCACATGATATGGCTGTTAACGTGACGAGGCCACTTTCGATGCGAGAGCTACATGGACGTTGCTTCTACCTTTTTATCCCGTGCAGTGCAATTGAAGCCAAGTACTAACAAGAAACCAGTAGTGCAAACTACAGACGTGACGCGGAAAACCAAACACGTGTGATCGCCTACTTCTCATCGGGTCCATGGAATCCCATTTTACACATTTTCTCTCTGAGACGTCAAAATCATGTGGGCATGCAGTGATCCCAGCACCAAACACGCAAAGGGGTCTTTAGTAGGCTGATCGTATTTATATTTAGAACAACGAAAGAAAGCAGAGTAATTGTTTTGGTATGTAGGAGTATATCCTAAGGAGAAATCACACGTGTCCCTTGGAGAGAGGAAGGAGTGTCCCTTCAACGAAGGAAAAGAGCTTTCTAGTCCGGTGGAACTCCTTTGTATAGCTCAATCCAATCCACATGAATTTCTCGAGGTTCAAACTTGGTCGACATTTCGCTTGGTGCCTACTTCTCTCACACAAAGCACTCTAATTTCTAATTGGGTTGAAACAAAACGCAAAAGCTATGTAGTAAATTTTACATCCCCAAGAATGTATGAGAAACTCGGGCATCACCGCTCTAACTGGTCGAAATTAGAGGCCCTAAAGTCTACTCCATCATTCATTTCATGCTACTCCGCTCTCGAACCATAAATTTCCCAAAGCCATGCATTGACACGTCTGTAGTGGTACAGTTTTGTAGTAGGAGTAGTAGTAAGTATAGTATAGTTATACTAGTACAATAATCCTGCGTTTAACCAGGACCACCTACTGAGATCGCAATTAGAATCGTGACCCAGCAGTAGCGCGCCGCGTGTCCACACTCCGCTCCGTTCATAAAAGATGGACATGGTGACTTGTAAGGCATCATCTCCACCACAACATGCCATGGTCGAGATGTCGGCCTCAGAGACCAGCTCACCAAAGGGATATATACATAGCAAATAGCACGAACCGAACCGGGCGGGTCCCGCTGAACAAACTGAGGAGATAAGATCAGATCAGGGGGGCACCGGCAGCAGAATCCGCCGAAGGCAGAGATGTGGAAGTGGCCAAAAAACTCTAATACTCCTTTTCTTTTTCCAAAATAAATAAATAAAACGCCTATGCATGGGCCCCATGTCAGTGTCCCGGAGAGCCGAACCTAACTCGCGCAATGCACTAGCACACAACGGAACGGAACGGAGCGGTGATGTCACCGACGCGAATTGCAGACGGTATTGTATTAGTCAAAGCGCACTACGCGGAGTGTTTGAAAGCGGGCAGCTAGAGCTAGCCCAGCGTTATCCCGTTCCAGCTGGGGCTCCTCCTTCTATATATACCCGCCCTCCTCCCAGAGTGTAAAGGTCGTGAAAGAGAGGAAGCAAAGAAGGAGAAGAAAGAAGAACTGAAGAAAGAAGAATATTATCCATACACCAGCCTGCCAGCCAAAGCATCCGAGGTCCATTTGTGTTGTCAGAAGCCAGAGAGGATTGCAGCAGCCATGGGCAGATTCGACGGAGCTCAGGTCCTTCCGGTGTACCGGGAAGAGGACCAAGAGCTGTTCGGGACCTCGTCCTCCGTCTCCGGCGACTCGGATGATGTTGCCCGGCTTTCGGACTTCGACGAGGGCGTCGGAGGGCTGCAGGTGGCGCCGAAGACGGTGCGGAGACTGAATTCGGACAGCCTCACCGACATGTCGTCCATGAAGGCAGAGCTCCCGATCAAGTAAGTTCCTGGGCAAACAAAAACACCTTCAGATATCAACATGCGTACAGCAGTAACAACTGAAGGAAAGTTTCCTGACCGACCGTGTGCTGTTCTTTGCAGGAAAGGGTTGTCGAGATACTACGACGGCAAGTCCCAGTCGTACGCGTGCATGTCCGAGGTGCGGTGCCTCGAGGATCTGCCCAAGAAGAGCCCCTACAAGAAGATCAGGAGCTATGTAGATCTGGACGATGGGAAAGCCTGCCCCGCGCCTTGCCCCAACGGCAAGGGGATGGGCAAGCCATCCGGGAGCAGCAACTCCTGCGCGAATCTGATGGCTCGGAACGGCGCCGCCGCCAGCATGCTCTACAGGCCGCCCGCGATCCCCGTGAACAAGAGCGCGTACCGTCAGTAGGATTTGATTTGGGGGTCGCGATCGACTGAAATGTCTGTCCACCCAGCGGATTCACCTCTTCTTTGTTCGGCGAGGATTTTTCTTGGCAGGCGTATTAGCCTGTCAAATTGTAATAGAGGTATTTTTTGTGCTTCTCTGCTGTCGACAGAGTCATGTTTGTTCAGGAAGGCATTGATTCCATGTGTAAATAGTAGCAGAGCAATTGTATACTGAACATTTCTTTTCGCTGCAGTGGCAGATTAACAGCGTTCCCTGTTATATCTCGGTTCTGAACACATGGTACATGACCCTTGATTTTATCCTGGTTATGAATTTCTCGGCATAAGGCTGGTGCCATTGCGGCCGATAGGGAGGGGCGGGAGGGGCGCTATCGCCTGATGCGGGGCGAGAGGAGGCGATACGGGAGGCGAGAGGGGCCGGCCGGGCGGCAGCCGGCTCGCCCGGCGCCCGCGTTGGCGGGGCGATAGCGGCGGCCCGGGGCGAGAGGGCGGGCGATAGCGGGACGACACGGTGCCAATGGGGGCGATAGTGGAGGCGAGAGAAGTTACAGCCCGTGCACTGGCACCGTGGGGCGAGAGTGAGGTGAGAGTGGGGGTGAGAGTGAGAGTAAAGATGACGTGGCGAGGCGAGAGTGGGGCGGTGCATTGGCACCAGCCTAACAAGGAGGGAAAATAGCTTTGCTAAAACATTGACTCGATGTGTAAATAGATAGACAGGTTGTTTCTCACCGAACATTTCTTTTCAATGCAGTACCAGATTTAACAACATTCCCTGAAAATCCCGATTCTGAACCGTGGAACATGTTTGATTATCCTGGTTATTTCTCAGCATAACAGGAAGAAGCAAGCAACTCGAAACAAAAAGGAGGAAAAGCTTGGCCAGGGCAGAAAGCAGCCCTCGGTTATCAGAGATAGAACAGTGTTTTACAAATTCTCCCCATAAACAAAGGACGGTGGGTCCTCACTGATGGCCCACTAAAAAATAGCTCTGCCTACTGCCAATAAAAATGCTCCAGCTCTTAGCGGTTGCTGCGACCACAACCCTGTATAATCCTGCTGATAGATGTTTGAATAAAGACTTGTTACTTGGTAATAAACCCAAAACACATTGGGGGAACCAAAAAGAAGATAATCCCATCCCGATGCGCTTGTCAGTGGCAGTTAGAAAGCATAGTCATAGATAGCCTGTGCGACGCCATCTTCGTCGTTGGTAGCGCCGATCACATTTGCTACTGCTTTGGTCTTCTCAGCCCCGTTCGCCAGAGCAACACCCAATGACGCTAGCTGTAGCATTTCTATGTCATTTTCTCCATCTCCGATTGCCATTATCTTGGTGAAAAAGGTTACAAGTTAGAAATAATACAAGTGAATTAATACCTGACGGTATTGGCAGCAAAAATATTTTTAAAATTCACAGGATTCAAAGGAAGCTTAGCGGACTAAAAAGAACAGAAATGTTCAAGATTAGATGGTGATTTGTCATAAAAGGAACCAAGCGAAGGAAAATGCAACAACATTTGGATTGCGCCATGGAAGACAGAATGGGGAACTAAACAGATTATACCTCATCTGGACTAATGCAAAGATGGTCCAACAAAATCTGCACCCCGCTGCCCTTCGAAGTTGCAGGTGGTACAAGCTCAAGCATGTCAGGCTGTGCCTGAACAATACCTGCCCTGTCCTCTACTGCATTTGTCCAGTATGGCCTCAATGTGGAAGAAATTCCCTCCAAAGTTCCAATAAACACTAGTTTCTGCACATGAAAACAATATCATAGTCAAACTATAACAGATCTTAACATTCTCAAACTGCTTAAACCTTTTCTTCTCCAAAAGATCCACTTATGTGTTTATAAAGTGATAAATATGTCCATATATATAAATGCCAAATGTATTCAAAGCAGCAGCTTGTTTGTTCAATGCATTAAACAAGCTGTGAATGTGTTCAGATTTGTTTCTTCAACGAAGTATCAAATCTTTGGCTGGAAACATCGAGTTATTTGTACTTGTTACTATCTCAGAAATGTAACTGATACCAAAGATATTACTGTATTTAAGTAAGCACGGCACCTGTATCTCAGCTGTTCCCAAAAGCTGATCAATAGATGACACTATTTCAGCCTGCAAGAGGAAACCCATGCACAGTCAAATCAATAGGAACAGAAACTGGGATTTCACTAGGAATGAATTAGTAAACCCCATCGTACCTTAGGTTCATGGTATACGTCATGGAGAGAATCAACCAATGGGTCCTCAAACATAGAAAAACATCGGTCCTGGCTAAATCCTACTAATGGTACCTTGTGCTCCAAAGAATATAAAAATGCCTGCAGCATGACAATTAAGTGTCTAATGTTGCAAATGTAGAAGCATTTGCTGGAGATATACAATACCAGATACACATGGATGATCTGCATCGTAACAAGCAAAAGTTTTTGCTTACCTCTCGGCATACTTCTTGGTCCAAAGTTCTTTTATAAATTTGTTTCCCTCCCAAACCATAAACCATCAGGCCCTACAATTGGAAGATTTGACCTAATGAGAACGAGGACAATGCTCATGGGAATAATCAGTTTTGCTCTTATTTACAGATGAGAGCAATGAATTACAGTTTTGAAAAACTATATTACGACAAAACAATTATAACTGTGCGTTAATATACAGCATGTGAGGGAACATCAAGTTTAGGGTAGCACATTACAGAATTGAGCAGAAGCAGACATGCCCTCGTCAAATGATGCCATCAGCTTTTATGATTTCATAGTTGTCAACATTTTTAAATTCCAAGCTGCTAATAAACATGTTTTGAACAGGCTAGCAAGAGAGATATCAACAGCACACTTTCTGTCCCGGGAACACATGCATAGCCAGCTTTTGAATGCAGAGAATTAAGAAGGCTCTCGAGGAATAGTATAGCAGTCTATGATTTTGAGCTTCAATGTCTGAAATTGAACTTAGCCTTCTGAGCCTACCTTCTCATACCTCCTTTACTCTTTAGGCTTTATCTTTGCTCCAAGCAGATCTAGTTAGGGTGTCAACTTGGTTATGTGGCAAGAAGAATGCATTTCCCGGTCAACAGATATATGAGCATGTTCTCTAACCTAGCAGAATGCTTATAGCAAGCGAGCATAACCAGGATGGGCAAAGATGATGCAATTTATTTTGCCAATGTGTCAAGACAGCTTAACTCTTGGTACAGATTAAGTTTTCCATGAAACATAATTTCCACTTACCTGAAGAAATATACCAGGCGAAGATTCTGAAACAATGCCAGTTCTTCCAGATAAATCGACCATATTAAGAGCATCAATGACAGCTGGGCGCGTCTGTTTCCGAAATGAGCATGGATAGAAAACAATTATCAGCATTCTGAGTTTCTGGTAGATATCACAATGCCAAACAGACATAATCAGTGTGGTAAGAGTAAAGCTGCCGAGCTCCACAGGCTGTTTTAGTCGTGACATACATATTCCATTCAAGACAATAGAAACAATGAATGTAAGGATTCATCCAAACACTAAAGATTCAGAGCCTTAGGTAAGTTTCTTAGTTAAGCCTTAGATGTTTCGTCTGTGTCCGAAAAAAAAGATTTAATACCGGTAGCAACAGCCGTCCTCCCGAGAGCATTAAAATATAACATGGTGGCAATGGCATGGAAGAGGCCCTGGTGTGCTCAGCAAGGGACTAATGTTCTTTTAGTACTCCCTCTAATCCATAAAAAGTGTCGCTCACTTAGTACAAAGTTTGTGCTAGCTTAGTACAAAATGAGCGACACTTTTTATGGATCGGAGGGAGTAGCTTCTTGTCCGGCAAATCACTTTCTAAATGGCTTGTGTGATACAATCCAGTGACCTGTCTTCCTGCAAGACTTATCTCCCACAAAGGTCTTTGCTGACCCGTCTAATCTTCCACGAGCTACTTATCGGCAAGTGTATAAGCCCTATGCCCTGGAAAATTAGTTCTACAGTGACCCGCTTCTAGGACAATCCCATCTCATAGAAAACAGTTTTTTTATTTAAGTGTTTAATGCAAGGTCATTTATTAGCTCCGAATTGTTAAAACACTGAAATGGGGATTGAAGTTAGGGCGAAAATCTTCTACTACCTCCGTATCAAAATATATGATGTTTCAGCGTTTTCCAAACTACACGTATCTAGACGCGTTTTAGTGTGTAGATTCGTGTGCATCTTACACTAAAACATGTCTAGATACGTGCAGTTTAGAAAACGTTAAAACACCTTATATTTTGATACGGAGGGAGTATTAGACAAGATTTAATGGGATACTAAGCTTCATCCCTGATACATTTATGGTTCAGAAAAACAGGATACTCAAACTGGGCCTCAGTATCTTCAATCTCCAAAAAGATCAATTACTTTTGGCATTTTGATAATCTAACATATACCTAGGCATCTGATGGCATAAATGATATTCAATACTTCTGTTCCCAGAACAGTTAATCAGTGGTCAAGCAGCAAGTGAAAACTTGTTATACCTTTCCTGTGGCGATAACTATGTTTACTCCTCTCGATCTAGCTTCCTTTAGAGCTTCTGCATTCCTTGCTGTAACTTGACTTTTACTGTTGAGTAGCGTACCTAGTCACACATAAGAACGCGATTAAAATGCAACTGTAAATATAATTAGAATCTAGCGTGAAAATATCAAATATATGCATCAGATTAGGGATGTACCATCCATATCACAGAAGATATATTTGAACTTTGGTCTATAAAATCTCAGGCTACCAGCTTTCTTTAGACTATTTGTCACTTGTCCTGTAAACATTCTTAGCCAGCAAGAGCTAGATTACATCATCATATGAGAGTGATAAGCATTTCAAGACACAGATAATGGAAAGGACAGTGATTACACAAATGACGAAAGAACACACCATCCAAAGATTCTGCGTGAGTCTTGCTCGAATCAACAGAATTCTTAGCAAGACATTTCCCTTTCCACCTTAGACTTTTCAAAATGAGCAGCTCCTCCTTCTCCATTTCCATTGCAGCCTCATCACTACTCTGACCATCAAAACCCAGAAGACGTAACAGGCCACGAACCTAGTACAGAATGTAATGAAATCAATAATCAGTTCGTGCATAAATAGTATCATATGCAGCAATCTATGCAGGACACTATGTGATTATTAGAAAGGGGAAGAACCAAAGAACATACTACTAGTGTCCGCAGTTCATCTAGAAGTGTATGACCTCTCTCCTCAGCTTGTCTTGCAGCTGTTTCAACTGATATTACTATACCACCCAACATAAGCTGCAACAAGAAAAAAAACAGTGAGAGAGAGAGAGAGAGAGCAAGATGGCATGGCTAATGGTAAAAACATAAAATATTTCAAATACTGGTTTATTCTTACAGTAGAATCATCAAGATCTGGAATGTACTGTGACACTGAGAGCATATCAGTAGGGCAGTCCTCGCCTCTCCGCTCTTTGTTAAAATTCTGGATGAACTTATCATTGCATAGCGACACAGAAACCTCAACCTTTTCATACTTCCCGATGTCACTTATTGAAGTGTCTCGTGTTTTGTAGTTGTACTCCAGAAGTCCATCTAGTGCAATTTTCATCGCCATGGGAACATTTAATTTCAGAATTTCTATAATGTTCTGCATGCACATAAGGGAAGCCAAGATTAACCAAAAGACTCACGCAACAAGTGGAAAATTTGAACTGAACATAATTAACATCACTCTCATAATTAACAACATGAGATGTGCGGGCTTTCATGTGTGATTGCGACCATTACTCTATCTACGAGCACCACCTGGAAGAACTTCGAAAATGCTCTATGTTCTATCTTGGCATATGAGAACAAGACTATTACCGTAAAGTAAATTATCGTCGATAATTGCATAGAAGTTTACTAGTAGAAATAAACTACCAAGAGACGAAATTATCCCAGAAATCCTGTTGTATATAGATATACCTAGATGCCAAGTAGTAGAAACCCCTGAAATACGCGGCGCTGTGCCTACTTCCTATCGATAAATGTCAAACATGACCAGTTTGAAACTATTAATACACGACCCATAATTTGCCAATCGCCAAGCATGAACCCACGATACTAACAGTTCAGAGTCTATACAACGTTCAGAAACATCACAATAACGCTCCAGGATACGTCATCCAGGTTCCAGGTAATGCTGCGCAAAGTAACATTTTTATCTGTATTTCCTATGACACTATTTTGTAGCAGTAGCTAGCCGCGTCACGGAGAAGTTTGACTAGGTGAAATGTGTACCAGCACTTCGATATCGTCGGGCAAGTCCTCGTCGACGCTGATGCGGGCGCAGAGCTCGATCTCGGTCTCCTTGGGCGGGGGCGGGGGCGAGGGCGGGGGCGCAGGGTCCTGCGGCTCCTCTCGCTTCGCCGCCGCCTGCCCGCGCCGCCCCCTTCGTAAGCCGCGTATGCCAGCGAAGAATCCTGCGAGAGGCGGTACAGACCGCGAGGGCTCGGGTGTGGGTGTGAACCCCCGCCAGGAGAGCAGCGAGGCCGTGGACGACGCCGCGGGGAGGTGCGGGAGGAGCGGCGCCGAGCTGAGCAGCGCCGCGCCGCGGAGGGGCGGCCTGAGATGGAGGTGCGAGCGCGAGGCGAACGGAAGCGCGCGCGATACGATGCGCGCCATGGTCGCGCTCGCGCGGCGGCCGGCGGCGGAGAGAGGGAGGATGGGTCGAACAAGGGGGTTTTGTGGTTTTGCTTCTCTGGTTTTAGTTCTCCTTTGGCTCGTCCGCTCTGAGGTGAGGCCGTGAGGGCATCTCTAATTTCACCGTCTGGGAGAGAAAGTGAGAAACGACACAAAATTGCTAAAAGAAACAAACACGGAGTAGAACAATAGGAGTCTATTACAAGGTGGAGTAATAGAGTATATTCTACACCTTGTAGTATTTCTTAGGGCATTCTCCACCTTGTCGCAAAGACTGTGAACAATTAAAAACAATGTCTGCTAAATGTTGGCTGGATCACAACTTTGTCAACAAGTGTGTAACAAAGGTTTTGTTTTTTCTCAGGGTCATTTAATATTGCTCACGAAACAATTTCCGCTCCTTCTTTCTATGGTGTCTCCCATGGTAGAACTCCTTTTTTTTTTGGCTCCCCGGACTAAATGCTCCTATTTCCGAAAACATTACAAAATGTAAAAAAAAAATCCTTAAAAAAATCAGATGTATCCAAACATTATATTTGCATAACAAGTTTTGCAAAAAATATACTCTTTGGTGACGTGTGTAAAAGAGTCAAAAATATCTCACGAAAAATCATTTTGGAGCACCGTTTTTTTTTGTATCCGTAAAAGATATCTCTTTTGGCGAAAGGTTGTGTGTGCATATAAATTTTCCGGATGTAGACCCGGTTTCTTTTTAAACAAATGTTTTGAAAAAAAAATATTTTTCATAATTGGACTAGATGCTCTCGTGAGCCAAAACATCGTGTCCGGTAAGAAATTCATTGACGTGTATAATATTCCCTCCTAGGATGGAACATGGCGACGCGGCATTTCCCGGTATTGTGTCATACATTCAAGTTACTTCTTGGTACTCATGTTTTGCACGAAACATGTACGATGATTATTGTTGAAGAGAAACATATAATGTCGATCTATAAAGATCCATCATCCACCCGACCCATGTCGTCCCCTAGGTGGCTCGGGGGAAACCCTACCGCGTCGCTTCCATCATCACTCCGGCCAGCAGTTCCCACCCTCATCGTCGCCTGATGATGCCGCCGGCTAAGCTCGGCCGACGGATGGTTGTGGCGGGTCTGTCCATATTGTGCACGGCTCCCTCTCCAAGTAGCGAGCGTTCATGGTGGACTTAGCTCCATTGCCTATGGGTTACCCTGGTAATCCGTCCTTCGGCCAATGCCGGATACACACCTATTTGGCATGTATCCGACAGTAGCCCCCGGAGGAGAATTAAGACATTCATTCTTCGACTTCTCCTGAAAGTTATGAATTAGAAAAGACGGTCTTTAGTCTTGAATCTTCTTTTCTCAAACATTTCCATCCCAAAACCGTCTTTTGGGGAATCCGGCATTTCTTCGTAAGCTTTGCTTAGAAGGAACCTATCAACCATGACGTAAGCGCAGAAATCATGCTTACATCATTGCCGTTTGGATTTGGTCAAAGACTGAAAAGCGAATCCCTACTAGATTTTGGCACGAGAAACGAGGTGATTAGGCATCAATGTGCCAGCTCGTGTATCCCAGAGTTTCCACGGGACACGCGGCATGCATCCAACGACTAAATTAGCCGTTGGGTGATGCCTTGGAGACGTGTTGTTCGTTAGCTTACTCCAAGCACAAAGTTTGATGTAGAACAGCGCCAAGATTTCCCTTGAAATTAACCAAGGTTATCGAATGCAAAAGGGCACGGAGGTTCTTCAGATGGCTGTCAGCGGCGCAACTAAGGTAGGACCTGCACATAAACAAACACACTACTTTGCCCCAACAAAACAGAGAGGTTGTCAATCTCTCCGGTCTTGCTGAAAACAAGGGGATTAAACGTATGGTGCAGAAAACAGTGATGATTGCAGGAAACAATAGAGAACAATATGATTGTTGTAGGTGGTTTAACAGTATAAGAAAAATAAGCCGGGGTCCACAGTTCACTAGTGGTGTCTCTCCATAAATATTTCTAGCATGTTGGGCAAACAAATTACAGCTGGGCAATTGACAAATAATGAAGCCATGACAATGCAATATATGATAAGATGTTCACTATGAGATTTAATAGGACATTACAACAAAGTACATAGACTTGCTATCGAGCGCATCTATGCCTAAATAATCCATCTTCGGGTCAGCATCTGCATCACTTCCAGTATTAAGTTGAAAACAACAGATTATTGCATGAAGTATTATGTGTAATATAAACAATGCAAAAGACACTTAGACTAAGCATAATTATTTTATCCCTAGTGGCAGCAACACATCCACAACTGTGCACGTTTCAGTCACTCGAACGCTGATTTCTGGAGGCATGAACCCACTATCGAGCATAAATACTCCCTCTTGGAGTCACAAACATCTACTTGGCCAAAGCATATACTAGCAACGGAGAGCATGCAAGATATAAAACAACATAGATATATGGATAAATAAACAACTTGCTCATAGCATCAATATTCATTGGATCCCAGCAAACACAACATGTGCATTACATAACGATGATCTTGATCATGTAGGGCAGCTCACAAGATCTAAACATGATAGCACAAAGTGGAGAGACTACCACCTAGCTACTGCTATGGACCCGTAGTTCAAGGATGAACTACTCACGCATCACTCCGGAGGCAGGCATGGCGGTGTAGAGCCCTCCGGTGATGATTCCCCTCTCCGACAGGGTGCCGGGAAGAGCTTCAGAACCCTCCCGAACTAAGGTTTACGACGGCGGCGGCGTCTGGATGTTTCGTGGAATATCGATCTAGTATTTAGGTTTTTCGGGGCCGAAGGAATATATAGGCGAAAGGGCGGCGTCGGTGGCCACCTGAGGGGCCGACGACACGGGAGGACGCCGGCCAGGGGTGGGCCACGCCCTGGTATGGCATGGCCGCCTCCTGGGTCGGCTGCTCCTCCCCTTCGGGCTTCTGGAGTCTTCCGTTGTAATATTTGCGTGCGCCAATTTTCGTCCAATTCCGAAAATATTTTGCGACTAGCTTTTCTGAAAGAGAAACAACAGAAAAGAGGAGCTGACACTATGACATCTTGTTAATAGGTTAGTCCCAGAAAATGCATAAAAATGTTATGAAGTGTAAACAAAACATGTGGCTATCGATATAATAATAGTATGGATCATCAAAAATTATAGATACGTTTAAGACGTATCATTGGGCCAATCTTAGCGCAAATGGTCAATAAATATCATTCGTCCGCCCCCGTTTCATCTTCTCCTGTTCCCACTCGCTGCAACCTCTCTGAGATGAAAAACGCACGAGAGAGCTTCCTCCGCCAGAGCGCAAGAACAAGAGAGAGAGATTCTTCGTCGGAGCGAATCCATCATCGGTGGTTCCGGCTCTCTTCGACGAAACCCTCCTCCGCAATGGACATCGGAGAGAACACTCGCGCTCCCGCGCCCTACCGGCGACGCGCATGCGGCCACATCCACCACGGACCCCGCGGTGACACCTGCGACTGCATCTACGTGAGCTCCATCGACCGTGGCGAGTTCTTCTGTCTTCCATCGACTACTCTGGGGGCCTCCATGGCCGCGTCGGAGATCTCCGCGAGCGCATCAGGCGGGGGGGGGACCCTAACATCCCCGCCGGATCTGCACCAAGTCCTCCTTCCACCTACTATCGGTGGGGGGGGCGAGGAAAATGCACCCCGAACCGGCGAGGACGCAGAGGGTGAAGCGGCCGCTGGAGGTATAGAAGAAGGAGGAGGAGGAGCCGAAGCTGGCAATCAGGTCCTCTGTTCCATAATTTCGACTCTTCTCACAAGCTTGGAGAAAGACGGCTTTATCCTTAAGGATAAATGGCGGATCGAAGAGGAGGACGAAGAACCGAAGCCGGGAGACGGAGAAAGGGTGGTGCTAGCACCTCATTCTCTGCCTCCCTCTCTCTATTTTCTTCCTAGACCGAAACCCTAACCCTAGCTGCCGTCGGCCGGCATGAATTCCCGCCATCTCCGGCGACCTCGGGCTCCGCTGAGCGGCTCATAAGAACCGACGTCCTCCCTTCTACATCATCACCGTCTGAATCAGGCCGAGACGCTGCGGAACGGTGCAATCGGGGTCTTCTTCCCCGCCTCCGGCTGCCGCCAATTCCGAATGCCATCATCGATTGAGGCCTCCTCGTGCCTCTCTGTCGAAACCACTACGCTCACGGTGAGCTGCCGATTCTCTTTATGCCCTCTAATCTCCCTCTTCCTCACTATAACGAGCCGACGTCGCGATCCACCGAGAACCGATGCTATTCATGCTCGCCGGCGCAATTCCGGCGACCTAAAAATGGCGGCGCTACCACCTACTAGCTCATCTACGCGACGCTCCTTTCAGTTTCGACGAATTCGGAGCCGTTCTCGAGGTTGATCGGTCACAAGGGAGATCCATCCCGTGTTGACGTCATGCTGACGTCAGGCGGGACCCTCAGTCAGCATTTTAAACTTTTTGATTTATTTTGTAAATTGAAAAAATTCTGACAGGTGGGGGCCACTGCTTTTATAACTTCCAGAAAACAATTAATACTACAAAATTAGTATCTTTAATTATGTAAATCAGAAAAATACGAAAAATATATGAAAATGTTTAGAAAAATAAACTCTACATGTTTATGTCATTTTCAAACATGTTTGGCAAACTTTAAATTAAGCATTATTTGAATTGGAATTAATTCATTTAAAAATGGAGAAAATAATTTTTTATTCAATAAATTCAGAAAATTACAAGTTTTATACCAAAATGCTCAAAAAGACAAATGCAACTCATTCATGATGTTCTCAAACTCATTTGAGAAATTTAATCTTGATACACATTTAGAATTGCCCGAAGCGCCCACTAATGTCCATTCCGGGGCTAATTTCAATAAAATTGCTTAATTGTCATATGAGTCATAGCAACCCATTGAACATGTTTAGGGCTTTACCGAAGTGCATTAACTTGATCATGCATACATATCACGTATTGCATCAATGTCATGTGTTGATTGTTTCCTTTCCGGTATTTACTTCTTATCTGTAGAACGCGACTCCGAAGTGAAGACTAGCAATTCCAACGACGAACACTTGATCTTAACTGACAAGTCAAGCACTTATTTCTAAAACCTTTATCTGGTTTTCTTGAAGCAAGGCAAACATAACCTATTATCTGCTCATATATGTTTTCCAACGACTTTTGATTCTCGTACTTTGCATTCGGTTCCAAACTATTTGATGTCAGTGGATAGAGTTCTTCTATATATTGCATAGCCTAAATATCTTGATCCACTGCTCCTAGCTGCCATATATTTTCTTGTGCGCATCGCTAGAGCCATATATGCTATGCTTAGCCATGATTGGTTGCTATGATCTGATCCATCTGGTTGATGAATCAGATCAAACACGTGAATCTAGTATATCAGTTTGTTGTGACATGATGTGGAATTAATTTACCATACTAATACGGCATGGATGTGAGACCACAATGGGTTGTGGTGCTTTGTCTCATTCCTTCCCCTAGGAGCGAGTTCTTGACTTCGAGCCAAGACTGAGCGTACAACCATACGTGGGCTGATGAACCCCGCGCGGCTAACTAACTTGTTTACCTTATCCATGAGACACGTAGTTTGAGATTTCTATCTACGTGTGAGTCGGAAAAGTGATGAACGTACACGGATCTTGATCCCGACTCACAGAACAGGTGCCATCAGGAGGTGGCCAACTCCCTGTTGACGGGGTGGCCCTGTTGGGTTGACACATGGATATGGTTCGACAAGGTAAAGGCCGGGAATTAACCACCCTCTGCTGGCACTTCACGGGCTAGTGCTAACCTGGTGGCACGAAGAGTCGGTTGGTACGTGTGGGTAAAGATGTACACCCCCTATAGGGTTAAATCGTTCGAAAAGTCGTGTATGCGGTTAAAGACGACTTGGTGACGGATTTTGTGATCATAGATAACTTGAACGGAATGGCTAAAATTTGTTGATAACGAATGAAGGATGCCTCCTCGAAGATGTCGAGAGGGGTTACCTTATAGCACGAGGTACTCGAATAACTTGGGATGGTGATCTTTGGAGCACGAGGTGCTGAGATGATTCGGTGGAATGAAAAGATGATGATTTCAGTAGTTGAGTAGATTTCTCATTTGTTTTAAAAGATACTCCATGATACGTGCTATTCTTACTTGACTTGGAAAAAGTTACTTTACGCAAATTGACCTTCATAAAACCCTTTTTTAGAAGTAGCAGATATATAATAGGTTAACTAAGTCTTGTTGAGTACCTCCCATACTCAGGTTTGCTTAAATTTGGTTCAGGTGAAGTTCTCACAGTGACGGTGATTCCAATGTTTACATTGACAAGTAGTTTGGGGTTTCCAGGTAGCAGCCTGGAATCTATGGGCTGAGACGTCGCCTTATGTTGCGGCCTCTTAGGCCTTTTGCTATCTTGTTGACTAGCAACATAATTTGCCTTCCGTTGTCTAATGTAATGTTGGGTCATGTGACCTCTGTTTGCAAAGATATACTCTAGTAATACTTGCTTTATACAGCTTCATGTCTAGAGTTACTCCTTTGTTCGGTTGTTGGTTTTGAGCTCATCATTATACAGTTTTGGCTCTGCTTGCGTAGTTGTCGCAGTCAAGGGGTTGTGGGGCCGATGATCCATTTCTGAGCACGCCTGCCGATGTTTACTCGGCCTGGGCTTGGTAACCCCAGTAACCCTTGATTGTTGTTGCACTTCCTGGACATATAGCACTCTATATAGCTTTGGTCCCGTTCCTTCAGTTTCATACGGCTTGTGGACGCTTTGGTATGCATAGTTGGTTATGACTAGTATGGACATAAGGAGTAGTAGTACCGATGTTATCCGGCCTACGTGTCGATGAATCCGGTCTGCATGTCGTTGTTTGTTGCGGCCAGGGCTGGTAACCCCGAAGTCCTTGTGGGTCCATGACTAGGAGTGCATAACAGTATGTATATGTAACATCCCAAGTATGAAAAATAGCCATTAGAATGTTTTGCTCTCTGTTATTTTATGTTTTGCATCATGGCATCATGTTGATTGCAATTGTTTTGCTTGTTTTCCATTTGTTTTCCAACTGTTTTCATTTGTTTTCATTTGTTTTCTATTTGAATTTCAAACCAAAATTCAAACCTTTTGTTTCATCCTTCTGATGTTACAATTTCCAAATGATATTTCAAAATAAAACAATCAATTGTTTCCATTAAAGTGTGATTCCAAAACTATTGTTTGTTGCTATCAAAAATTTATTTAATACCAAACCCTTTTCAAAATTCAATTATGATTTTCCTCCAAACAACAACCATGTTGAAATTATGAAAATTGCAAAACAAAACTCTCCAAATAAAATGGTTCAATTAACACTTCCAATTGTTTCCATGAAATAATAATAAGCTCAACTCTTATTTGTTATTTAATAATCCACCTAATATAAATTGCATTCAAAACTCAAATTCAAATCATCAAACAACACCCCAATTGAATATGTGCAAATTACCAAACATTCTAATTTGTTGTTTCTATTTCAAACTCCAAGGTTCATGCCATTTAAAATTTTGTTTCCAAGAATGTAATTAATAATAAAATCCATCCAACTTGAATTAAATTACAAACAACACCATAATTCAATTTATTTGAAATGCCAAACTTGCATTTGGTTACCAATCCTTTGAGGAGCCAACCCAAATTTTTCTAATATTTTTGCTAACCCAAAAACTCACCTTTCTATTCCTTTTCCAATTCAGCAAAAAAAAAATAGAACAAAAATGTTAAAACATCAAGGGAGAGAGAGAGCAGCACCCTCAGCCCAACACCACCCCAGCCCACTTCTTTTCCCCTAGGCCCGCTTAACCTTCTTCTTCGTATGGCAGTCATCAGAGGGGCACCACGTCGACATGGCAGAACAGCAACGGTGATCCTTCTCCCCCTCCCTCCTATAACTCTACCTAGATGCCTAGGGCTCCTGCCAACCCTAACCCTCTCCTTCTCCCTCCTTCCTCTCCCCAGCCGCCATCTTCTTCCTCCCACCTCTCTCTTCTTCCCTGCAACCTCCTCTGCATCCTACTGTAACTGAAACCCACCGAAATACCTCCTCCTCCTTCGTTGATCGCCGGAGATCCGGCCACCCTCCGGCCGTTTTGGACGCGGGAATGGAACCCTCGCGTTTCCCTCTCCCTCCCCATCACCTCGGCGCGGGCGGGGACGCACCACCGCGCCGCCGCCATCCTCCCGTCGCCGACGACCGCTCCCTGCTCCGCCCTTCTCTGTCCGCTCGACAGCGAGGTGAGCGCCTCCCGCTCCTCTTCCCCTCGATCCTCCTCCCTCCCCTCCCTCGTCTCTCCTCTCCCCCTTGGCCGCTCCCCTCCGCCACCATCACCCACCGCGCACCACTGCCCCCTCTCGCGAGCAGCAGCTGGTCGCTGACCATCATCGATCTCTGTCCGCTCGGGTTCAGTTAGCCTGCAGCAAAAAAATTCAGTTAACCCCGCGGAACAGCAGCTTATACCCCCTGAGTCCCACTCCCTGTCAACACACAGCAGCTAGCCCAGCTGGTTACCTGTTCCTTTGAGCGCCCAGGAGGTGAGGGGTTCGATTCCCCCCTCCCACAATAAAACAAACCTTTTATTTTGCAATGTTTTGATACAGCACCTTCTCAGTAATCACAGCTAGGTCCCTGTTAAATAAATTTAGACCCCTGAAAAATATTTTCCAAGTCCCTAATGAACTAAAAATGGCAGATTTGCACCAAATCTTGTAAAATGCATAAGAAATTCATCCCAACTCCAATTTTAACTTTTTAAATATGTTTTCTGTCCCAAATTAAATGTTCTTTCCAAATATAAATTTTGTTTGCTGTTTTGAATAATTTAAATTGCTGAAAACAACTGTTTCTTAATTATTGCATTTAAAATTGCCAAAATAATAACTTGCTCATTTTAAATCCAATTTCAACAAATGAAATATGTTTTCCATGCAAAATTAAACCCTCTTTCCAAATATAAAATTTGTTTCATGTTTTGAATAATTAAAATTGGTTAAATGATTTAAATCTTGTTTAATTCATTTAATATTGCTAAATTCATAACTTGATCAAATCAAATTCTTTTGGGACATATAAAATATGTTTTCCAACCATAAAAGTATAAACTTTTCAAATATGAGTCTCACTTAATGTTTTGCACAAATAAAAAATTCAAATAAGTTCATGTTTGAATTAAATTCATTTAATTCTTGCTTAAACTTGTTTAATTCCTAAATAATTTATTTGAAATCCTTTTTCAACAAGTGAAACATGTATTCCAACTAAAATCTTGTTTTCTTTTCAAATATAAACTTTGTTATCTATTTTGAACAAATTAAAGTGGTGAAAACAACAAATTCTTGTGTGACACCTTTAAGTAACCAAAATTCCAAAACTTAATAAATGAATTTCCAAACTTGTTAAACCTTATTTCAAATTGTTTCTATTGTTGTTATCTTTCTGTTTTCCTCATCCATGCATCATGCTAATCCACTTTCACATGTTGCTTAGTTGTAAAACAATTAATTCAACCATAATTCATGGGCTTTTCATATGCAATCCAATTGCATATGGGTCCATTTAATCATGTTGCTATCTTGTCAATTAGTTTATCTCTATGCATTAATTAAATGGTCATGCATCATCCCATGTTTGTGCACTATGCCATGTTATTGATTGTTTATCTTTCTGCATTGTTTGTTTGCTTCTTATCGGATACACGACGACGTTGAGACCGACGATACTTACGACACCCCTTCTAAGGATTTAGCTCAGTACCAGGCTACTGGGTTTGCAGGCAAGTTATCACTCACATGAACCATCGTGTTCCTTTCAACATTGGTTAGCGATACTTCCGTTGTCTATTCTGCTAGCCCTATGATTAGTTGCTTCTGTTACGAACCTATCACATGTATCCTTTAACCCTGATATTGCCTCACCTCCATACCTATAACCTTTTGTTTGAGCCCGTGTCTTACTAGCATGCTTAGGTTGTTTTGCTCGAGTCTGTTACCCGTTACTTTCTGTTACTATATTCCATTATGTTCTGGGGGCTCGATGTTTAATCAATCAATCATGCTAATGTTATTATCAATAATAAATTTGATGATAAGGCACCGGCAGGAGGCCCTTTGTGGTTTTGAGGCCTGCTAGTGTCGACCCTAATAGGAAAAGGGTCTTGTCTACTGATCCATGATGAGCGCACTACCCGCATGTGGGAAGCGAGTATGGGCGCCCCCCCTCAATTTGACTCGATTCGCATCTCGTCCAAATCGCCTCATTTAGTTCGGGTTTTCCATTTGCTGCATGCATGATCTTGCGAGCCCTTGGTACCCGGGTGGAACTTTTGTAGTCGGCATATAGGGGGACACGGTCTTAGAGTGCTATGAGGGTCCCTTTTCTTCGGGGCTTGATTAGCCGTGCGCCCAAGGTGCTTTGGGCTTGATGCGAAGAAGAGTTGGGTTGTGTTGAGTACCTCGCTTGGTGGGTTTGATCCCCGTCTGGCGGGATATTCTTACGTGTACGGCCAAATTGGTGCACCCCTGCAGGGATAAATCTTCTCGAGAAGCCGTGTTTTCCGCGGTTATGGACTACTTGGTGAAAGTACTGGCTAACAAGTACTCAAGACAACTTAAACCTAATGATTAACAACCTTACACCCAATGATTAACAACTTGACTAGTAATAGGCTTATTGACACAATAATCTGAACCATCATTATTTCAACTGTGTGAGTTATCCTCGGATTGCTTCTTTGGATAAGGGGCGAGATCCAGGATGGGTTTGTTTGGTGGTTAGCTATAGGTGGTTACGATACGCGATCTTATCTCCTTTCTGTTAGCCGGAGGTTGTAGTGTTTCTGTAGTTGGTTAGAGCAGCCAGTTGCAGCATCTTTCATATCCCCTTCCTTCCGTTGAACCCAAAGCATCTGTGCTGGGTGTTGACGGGTTACACTTTGGTGAACTGTGAGTCTTGCTTGCCAGTACGTTTATGTACTGACCCCTTTGGGGTTGTGGTTTCCGCAGACCTACGTTTCCGAGGATCTATATGGTGGCTAATACGTGGAGTATGACGAGACTGCTGACGAGTAGATAGCGGACCCGGGCAGGATCCGAGACTTCGTGGATGGGCTCCGTCTTTTCGTTTCCGGCCTCTTAGGCCTATTTGGATCTTGTCTGTACTCAGACATGTTGAATGCTTCCGCTGTGATGTAATGATGATATGTTGGGCCATGTGTCCCCTGAATGATTGTATTTGCTATCTCTGCTCTAATGAGAGCTATTTGCAACTTATTTCCATCTTTTGTGTCGTAGAGATCTGTTGTGATATCACTTGTTCCAATGCCGTTGACGTACCATGTGTGTATGTTTTGAAGTACGTCAACGGAAGTATCTGGATTTCTATGGGATGGTTTGCGCAGACGATGAACAGTAAGAGAATGGTTGTCACACGTTTACGTGTTGGCCTGCTCATATTGAGATGCGGGTGCCGGTATGCCCCGTAAGCCATGTATCTACTGTTTAACGGACTATGAGTATCCCCTAGAAGTCCGGGTGCGACAAATGGTATCAGAGCCTGTCTGCCTGTAGGATCCCTTTTTACTGGTCGCAGTTGAGTCTAGAAACTATTTTGTAGCTATATAGGAAAAATGAAACGTGAGAGTAGGAATTCTGTTCTTTTATTTCTTTCCCCACCCACCCTCCCTTTTTCTGGTAAGGAAGTGCAACGTTGTTTTCCCTTCTCATCTAAACTTTCAAGTTAGGATTTCACGAATTCTGGTTTCTCTAGGATGGTTATATCTACTAGACCATAGGAATGGAGGTGGTTGTGACATGAATTATCATGTTGCCTAATCACGATTGAGAACGGAGGCGTGTAAGCCCCGGAAGCAGATCCTCTATTCCTTAAGCAGTAGATATTGATCCTTTAGAAGCCCGGATGGGTTTTCCGTAGTACCTCAGGAGTTTTGTTCTCGTTGTCCCGATGTTGATATCCTGTTCTTCTCAACATCCTTTCCGTCCGTTGAAATATTGTTGTTGTTTTCCATTTCAGTTCTTCTACCGGCGTATAATCAAAACTTCCCAAATATCAAGCCTATCTGGCCAGAAAGGTTGTTGTTGTTTCGAAAACTACCAGGCTATGAGAGCTGGCATTCCTATCACCTGGGGTTGTTTCGAGGAAGCATTCCTGAAGCACCACATTCCAGATAGTCTATTCTCCAAATGAATCAAGTTCTATCCAGCTATACACCCTCGATACAAAACCTCTACCTTTACTTGAAAATGTTCCGGTGGTTGCCAAATTCCCTGACGTCTTTCTAGAAGAGTTGCCAGGAATGCCTGTCATCTTAAACTTCCAGAAAAGCTAACCAAGGTGCACGATGTGTTTCACGTGTCACAGCTCAAGAGGATCTTCCCAAGAAGTTTCCGGACCTTGTCTTTTCTCAGCAGGAATCTCGGGGCGCGATTCCTTCAAGGGGGGGCGTTTTGTAACATCCCAAGTATGAAAAATAGCCATTAGAATGTTTTGCTCTCTGTTATTTTATGTTTTGCATCATGGCATCATGTTGATTGCAATTGTTTTGCTTGTTTTCCATTTGTTTTCCAACTGTTTTCATTTGTTTTCCTTTGTTTTCTATTTGAATTTCAAACCAAAATTCAAACCTTTTGTTTCATCCTTGTGATGTTACAATTTCCAAATGATATTTCAAAATAAAACAATCAATTGTTTCCATTAAAGTGTGATTCCAAAACTATTGTTTGTTGCTATCAAAAATTCATTTAATACCAAACCCTTTTCAAAATTCAATTATGATTTTCCTCCAAACAACAACCATGTTGAAATTATGAAAATTGCAAAACAAAACTCTCCAAATAAAATGGTTCAATTAACACTTCCAATTGTTTCCATGAAATAATAATAAGCTCAACTCTTATTTGTCATTTAATAATCCACCTAATATAAATTGCATTCAAAACTCAAATTCAAATCATCAAACAACACCCCAATTGAATATCTGCAAATTACCAAACATTCTAATTTGTTGTTTCTATTTCAAACTCCAAGGTTCATGCCATTTAAAATTTTGTTTCAAAGAATGTAATTAATAATAAAATCCATCCAACTTGAATTAAATTACAAACATCACCATAATTCAATTTATTTGAAATGCCAAACTTGCATTTGGTTACCAATACTTTGAGGAGCCAACCCAAATTTTTCTAATATTTTTGCTAACCCAAAAACTCACCTTTCTCTTCCTTTTCCAATTCAGCAAAAAAAAAATAGAACAAAAATGTTAAAACATCAAGGGAGAGAGAGAGCAGCACCCTCAGCCCAACACCACCCCAGCCCACTTCTTTTCCCCTAGGCCCGCTTAGCCTTCTTCTTCGTACGGCAGTCATCAGAGGGGCACCACGTCGACATGGCAGAACAGCAACGGTGATCCTTCTCCCCCTCCCTCCTATAACTCTACCTAGATGCCTAGGGCTCCTGCCAACCCTAACCCTCTCCTTCTCCCTCCTTCCTCTCCCCAGCCGCCATCTTCTTCCTCCCACCTCTCTCTTCTTCCCTGCAACCTCCTCTGCATCCTACTGTAACTGAAACCCACCGAAATACCTCCTCCTCCTCCGTTGATCGCCGGAGATCCGGCCACCCTCCGGCCGTTTTGGACGCGGGAATGGAACCCTCGCGTTTCCCTCTCCCTCCCCATCACCTCGGCGCGGGCGGGGACGCACCACCGCGCCGTCGCCATCCTCCCGTCGCCGACGACCGCTCCCTGCTCCGCCCTTCTCTGTCCGCTCGACAGCGAGGTGAGCGCCTCCCGCTCCTCTTCCCCTCGATCCTCCTCCCTCTCCTCCCTCGTCTCTCCTCTCCCCCTTGGCCGCTCCCCTCCGCCACCATCACCCACCGCGCACCACTGCCCCCTCTCGCGAGTAGCAGCTGGTCGCTGACCACCATCGATCTCTGTCCGCTCGGGTTCAGTTAGCCTGCAGCAAAAAAATTCAGTTAACCCCGCGGAACAGCAGCTTATACCCCCCGAGTCCCACTCCCTGTCAACACACAGCAGCTAGCCCAGCTGGTTACCTGTTCCTTTGAGCGCCCAGGAGGTGAGGGGTTCGATTCCCCCTCCCACAATAAAACAAACCTTTTATTTTGCAATGTTTTGATACAGCACCTTCTCAGTAATCACAGCTAGGTCCCTGTTAAATAAATTTAGACCCCTGAAAAATATTTTCCAAGTCCCTAATGAACTAAAAATGGCAGATTTGCACCAAATCTTGTAAAATGCATAAGAAATTCATCCCAACTCCAATTTTAACTTTTTAAATATGTTTTCTGTCCCAAATTAAATGTTCTTTCCAAATATAAATTTTGTTTGCTGTTTTGAATAATTTAAATTGCTGAAAACAACTATTTCTTAATTATAGCATTTAAAATTGCCAAAATAATAACTTGCTCATTTTAAATCCAATTTCAACAAATGAAATATGTTTTCCATGCAAAATTAAACCCTCTTTCCAAATATAAAATTTGTTTCATGTTTTGAATAATTAAAATTGGTTAAATGATTTAAATCTTGTTTAACTCATTTAATATTGCTAAATTCATAACTTGATCAAATCAAATTCTTTTGGGACATATAAAATATGTTTTCCAACCATAAAAGTATAAACTTTTCAAATATGAGTCTCACTTAATGTTTTGCACAAATAAAAAATTCAAATAAGTTCATGTTTGAATTAAATTCATTTAATTCTTGCTTAAACTTGTTTAATTCCTAAATAATTTATTTGAAATCCTTTTTCAACAAGTGAAACATGTATTCCAACTAAAATCTTGTTTTCTTTTCAAATATAAACTTTGTTATCTATTTTGAACAAATTAAAGTGGTGAAAACAACAAATTCTTGTGTGACACCTTTAAGTAACCAAAATTCCAAAACTTAATAAATGAATTTCCAAACTTGTTAAACCTTATTTCAAATTGTTTCTATTGTTGTTATCTTTATGTTTTCCTCATCCATGCATCATGCTAATCCACTTTCACATGTTGCTTAGTTGTAAAACAATTAATTCAACCATAATTCATGGGCTTTTCATATGCAATCCAATTGCATATGGGTCCATTTAATCATGTTGCTATCTTGTCAACCAGTTTATCTCTATGCATTAATTAAATGGTCATGCATCATCCCATGTTTGTGCACTATGCCATGTTATTGATTGTTTATCTTTCTGCATTGTTTGTTTGCTTCTTCTCGGATACACGACGACGTTGAGACCGACGATACTTACGACACCCCTTCTAAGGATTTAGCTCAGTACCAGGCTACTGGGTTTGCAGGCAAGTTATCACTCACATGAACCATCGTGTTCCTTTCAACATTGGTTACCGATACTTCCGTTGTCTATTCTGCTAGCCCTATGATTAGTTGCTTCTGTTACGAACCTATCACATGTATCCTTTAACCCTGATATTGCCTCACCTCCATACCTATAACCTTTTGTTTGAGCCCGTGTCTTACTAGCATGCTTAGGTTGTTTTGCTCGAGTCTGTTACCCGTTACTTTCTGTTACTATATTCCATTATGTTCTGGGGGCTCGATGTTTAATCAATCAATCATGCTAATGTTATTATCAATAATAAATTTGATGATAAGGCACCGGCAGGAGGCCCTTTGTGGTTTTGAGGCCTGCTAGTGTCAACCCTAATAGGAAAAGGGTCTTGTCTACTGATCCATGATGAGCGCACTACCCGCATGTGGGAAGCGAGTATGGGCGCCCCCCTCAATTTGACTCGATTCGCATCTCGTCCAAATCGCCTCATTTAGTTCGGGTTTTCCATTTGCTGCATGCATGATCTTGCGAGCCCTTGGTACCCGGGTGGAACTTTTGTAGTCGGCATATAGGGGGACACGGTCTTAGAGTGCTATGAGGGTCCCTTTTCTTCGGGGCTTGATTAGCCGCGCGCCCAAGGTGCTTTGGGCTTGATGCGAAGAAGAGTTGGGTTGTGTTGAGTACCTCGCTTGGTGGGTTTGATCCCCGTCTGGCGGGATATTCTTACGTGTACGGCCAAATTGGTGCACCCCTGCAGGGATAAATCTTCTCGAGAAGCCGTGTTTTCCGCGGTTATGGACTACTTGGTGAAAGTACTGGCTAACAAGTACTCAGGACAACTTAAACCTAATGATTAACAACCTTACACCCAATGATTAACAACTTGACTAGTAATAGGCTTATTTACACAATAATCTGAACCATCATTATTTCAACTGTGTGAGTTATCCTCGGATTGCTTCTTTGGATAAGGGGCGAGATCCAGGATGGGTTTGTTTGGTGGTTAGCTATAGGTGGTTACGATACGCGATCTTATCTCCTTTCTGTTAGCCGGAGGTTGTAGTGTTTCTGTAGTTGGTTAGAGCAGCCAGTTGCAGCATCTTTCATATCCCCTTCCTTCCGTTGAACCCAAAGCATCTGTGCTGGGTGTTGACGGGTTACACTTTGGTGAACTGTGTGTCTTGCTTGCCAGTACGTTTATGTACTGACCCCTTTGGGGCTGTGGTTTCCGCAGACCTACGTTTCCGAGGATCTACATGGTGGCTAATACGTGGAGTATGACGAGACTGCTGACGAGTAGATAGCGGACCCGGGCAGGATCCGAGACTTCATGGATGGGCTCCGTCTTTTCGTTTCCGGCCTATTAGGCCTATTTGGATCTTGTCTGTACTCAGACATGTTGAATGCTTCCGCTGTGATGTAATGATGATATGTTGGGCCATGTGTCCCCTGAATGATTGTATTTGCTATCTCTGCTCTAATGAGAGCTATTTGCAACTTATTTCCATCTTTTGTGTCGTAGAGATCTGTTGTGATATCACTTGTTCCAATGCCGTTGACGTACCATGTGTGTATGTTTTGAAGTACGTCAATGGAAGTATCTGGATTTCTATGGGATGGTTTGCGCAGACGATGAACAGTAAGAGAATGGTTGTCACACGTTTACGTGTTGGCCTGCTCATATTGAGATGCGGGTGCCGGTATGCCCCGTAAGCCATGTATCTACTGTTTAACGGACTGTGAGTATCCCCTAGAAGTCCGGGTGCGACAGTATACCTTTGGGTCCATGGTCGCGACAGGTCATGGTATCGGAGCAGGATTGCCTGTAGGAAAACCTTACTGCTTGGTCGATGTTGAGTCTAGTGTTTTTGAAAACTATTTTGAATTTAAAAATGAGTTGTGAAAACCTCCTTAGGATTTTGTTTACTTTTTATCTGGCATCGCTCTAACTCTGGATTATCTTACCTGTTTTGATTTGAAAGGTTTAGCTATCTCTTCTAGTTATTCAAAACCTAGGTGCCTTCTTTGGCAAGGACGTGTTCTACCCAAGTTGACCTTGTGTTGAGTTTCTAGAGTCGTGTGTGTTCCATACTCCGTTGTTTCTTGATTCAACTCGGAGATTTCCTTGCCATCCTAATCTCTCTTAGAGTTGTGTGTATTCCACATTGTCATGTTCTAGAGTCTCAAATTCAGAACATCGAGATTTGTTTCATCTCGAATGTATCCTTTGTCTTTTGCTCAAATAATTCTCGAGTTATGTATGGCTTTTAAAAGATACTTTGTGATTACTAACTCATAGTGTTCTTTAAGACACTCACATAGTAGTTACTCCTCTCTCCATGTTTTTAGACCTTGGACTTGAACCGAAGGTCCCGGAATGTGCTGAGTTGCGGTGGGTTGAATCATGTGGTTTTATAACCATGTGATTCTCACGCTATCAGTATAGGATGTTGAACTTTAACGCAAGATCCGTTTTGTTGGATTCCAAGGAACATGTTCGACCTCAGGATGGCTAGGTAATTTCAACTTCCATAGCCATAGGTCTTCATATGGAATCAAAAGGATCGCGATAGGAGGGTTCTTTATGATTACCACATCTTTGTTCTTGATTCAGTTGTACCTCTCGTTTTAGCATGGGTTCTACAAATGAGTATTACCCCGTGCAATCAGCGTGATCTTAGGAATACTCCTGAGCATGTATCTACCTTCCAGTTTCTCTCAGATCTACATCCGTTGTTTTGGACACCAATTTGCTTATGTGTGTTAGAGATCCAACGCATTCGCTCTTGTGTTCCGTCAGAGAATTCCTCATTGGAATACGAGGAGAAACAAACTCCAGTACCTCATTCATCTCTAGGACCAGGTCAAAGTTTTGTAGTTCACAGACTAAGAGGCTTCATTAGCTTCTACTCTGTTCTACCCTTGAGTATCACACTGTTACATGTCAAGAGGGCATGTTGAGTTTCACGGCCTTATTGATGAAGTGATGCTCTTACGTGTCTTCACTCCCCTTCCTCCAATGCTTGAATGATTGAGAATGATGGGTCTGTGCATTTATGTGTGTATCAGGTCTTCCTAGCAATTCTTATTGCTTTGAAAAATCTAAGAAACATTGGTATCCTTATTAGCACTATTGGTCAACCGGTCTTTAATTAAAGTTGACTATGTTACCAAATCCATTCATTCTAGTGCACATTCTTGGTCAAAGAGTTAGGTTCATGCTAAAGCTTTCAAGACCATATTGGTTGCTTTGAAAAGCAAGAGTCCTTCGGAACTCCAAGACATATCGGTGGGTTGCGATATTCTAGTTGTCTTCCTAGAAGTATCACCAGGTCGTTACCTGACCGTGATGTCTAAAGAAGGGGTGATTTGAACTACTCCTTTCTCCAAGAAAACTGTGCTAGATACCCTGGACTAGTTGGTTGAACTTAAACAACAACTTGGAGAGTTGAAAGACAATAGATATTCCTAACTTGATCCTTCATTAATGGATGTCTATTTTTCTTTGTGTCCAAGATGGATATTATCTTTTTTGTGGACATGCTATCTCACAAACCTTTGATTTGAGTTGGGTTATCGTCAAATCAAGATCAGATTCAAGGACTATCTTGATGGTGTTTCTACTCATGGTTTTTCACCCAAGTACATCTTTATGTCCTTTGGTATGCCCAGTATTTTCCCTTATTCAATGATTATGTGAATCCCTCTTCTTGGAGTATTCTGATAAGCGTGTTGTCAAGCCCATCGATGACTTCCTATTCCTCCATGTCGAGAAGGATCATGTTGAACATTTGGCACTAATGTTGGAAACTTTTGGAGAACCATATTTGTTCCTCACAAAGTTGTGTTCTGGATGTTCGAAGTGACTTACTCTAGTTCATGTGCATTTGTTGAAAGTTGTCGCCATGGATCCGAGTAAAGTTTTCTTGCTCATTCGGGAATAGTCCCTTGGTCATGCATGTGTGGACTATTCTTGATATGGTAGGTTGTTACCTCCATTTCTTGAAGAAGTTTGTCATCTACACTAAGCCACTGACTAATTGTTCATGAAAGACAAGAAGTCCGAGAGCTTCGTTATCGTCTTCTTTGTCTTCTCAATAAGGACTTCGATGTGTTTTGTTACGAGTAGTCCATGTAGGTGCAACCGTCTTTGCCAAGTTGCTAATACATGAGTTTTGCAATCTCGCTCATTCTTTCAAGATTGACATTGATGTCCATATCTTGAGAATATAACAACCTTATCTCAGTGATAACCGTTGCAAACCTCCTATTACAGTCATGCTGAGTATGAGTTATCAGTCCACCTAACCAGAGCTGAATCTCAAGCAGCGACGATGGTTGGTGTTCCTCAAGGGTCTTGACTTAGATCTTTCCAAAAATCCGGCATGGTTGATGTTGTGGTTGACACAATTAGCTGGAAGGCCTAATATTATACCTCCTTGAACCAGCAAGAAAAACCACTCTCTGTGAGGATTATTGTGTGACTTATTCTAGAAGTTGCCCTCACAGTTCTTCCAATGTGAGGTTCAACTTTAAATTGATGACCTATTGAAGGCTTAATGTAAGCTTGATATAGGTATCTAGAACATCAAGGAGAAATTGGAAGTTGTTTTGTCCAATGTCCCTATGTCAATCCTCCAAACATTTCTTATAGTGGAAACAAGTTCATCATGAGAAACATCTCGTGGTGATCTTTAAAGTGTCATCGTTCAATTTTCCTTCTTCGTTGTTTGTACTTGAATTTCTAATGAACTCACACTTTGTGTGAATTTGTCATTCGTTTCAGCCCTGGAATCTTAATCATGTGGTAAACATAGTGCTACGTCATATCTATAACATGAAAGAGATTCCTTATTCTTTTTGGTGCTCCAATCTCCGTTGGTCACTCACCCTTATCGTGTGATCAAGAATTCCTTCTTCGTTACAGAGTTCCAACATCTTTTGTTACTCATCTTGGTGGTGTGAAGTAACATCATGATCCTTGACCAAAGTTTTGATAAACTTTGATGTAATGAAAGTTCCTTCGTCTTCTATGTCCACTCCGAATGGTGAACAATATATCAAAACTTCCTCAAAATGCATGATTCCAATATGTTCTCATGCTCTCCCTCATCTGTGGATATCACGTTGTGGTACCCAAGACAAAGCATTCCACTGTGGTATTTAATACGTCTCCAACGTATCTATAATTTCTGATGCTCCATGATCATATTATGTCAATTGCTACTTGTTTTCTCCCTTATTCATAGCATTTTTATACGTTTTCTGGGACTAACCTATTAACAAGATGCCAAGGGCCAGTTCCCTGTTTCCTGCTATTTTTTGTTTCAAAAAAGTTGTTCTGGAAACATTCTCGGAATTGGACCCCACAAAGCCCGAAGTTCCTATTTTCCCCGGAAGCATCCAGAACACCAAAGAGGAGTCGAAGACGGGCAACAGGAGAGCCACACCATAGGGTGGCGAGGGTCCCCCCGGCCGCGCCACCTATGGGTGTGGGGCCCCTAGAGCTCCACCGCCTTTTCCCTTTCGCCTATTTAACCCCCCGGATGGAAAACCCTAAGGATCTGATAAAAAAATCCCCGAAAAGTTAGGAAGCCGCCGTCACCGTCAACCCTAGATCAGGGGGTTCTGAAGCTGTTTCCGGCACCCTGCCGGAGAGGAGATCATCACCCGAGGCTTCTACATCACCATGCTTGCCTCCAGATTGATGCGTTAGTAGTTCATCCTTGGACTACGGGTTCGTAGCTGTAGCTAGATGGTTGTCTTCTCCTCATATGCCTCCATGTTTAGATCTCGTGAGCTGCCTATCATGATCGAGATTGATCTTATGTAATTCTATATGTTGTGTTTGCTGGGATCCGATGAATATTGACCTGATGCCAAGTTGATTATAGTCTTTATTTGCATATTCTATTTGTAATCTTGCATGCTTTCCGCTGCTAGTGGTTGCTCTGGCCAAGTAGTTGCTAGTGACTCCAAGAGGGAGTATTTATGCTCGATAGTGGGTTCATGCCTCCTCACCACCTTGCTCGATTGACAGAAATGTGAAGGGGGGATGTGTTGTTGCCATTAGGGAGAAAACAGCAGTGAGAGTGCCCGCGTGCATAATCATTGCTTACATTACACACTTTGTTTAATGAAGTTATCAATTGCTTGCAACTTAATACCTAATGGGGTTTGGATGATAACCTGAGGGTGGATTATTAGTCATAGATGCAGATGGATGTCGGTCTATGTATATTGTTGTAATGCCCGCGCTAAATATCATAGTAATCATCATGTTATATTGTGCACTACGGTGCAACCTCTATTCGTCAATTGCCCGACTGTAATTTGTTCACCCAGCATGCTATCTTTTACGGAGAGACACCACTAGTGAACCTATGAACCCCGGTCCATTTTCCACACTGTTAAACAAACCACAACTATTTACTGCTCTCTTTACTTACTGCAAGCATACATCATTTTCCACACTATATGTCTAATCTTTGTTTTCAGCAAGACCGGTGAGATTAACGACCTCACTGTACCGTTGGGGCAAAGTATTTTGGTTGTGTTGTGTGCAGGTTCCACGTTGTTGCTGACACCGGTGAAGCGCGAGCACCACCGTCAGTGGCATCAACCTTCCTGAGATCCTCTTACTTCTACTGGATTGATAACCTTGGTTCTTAACTGAGGGAAATTCTTGCCGCTTGCTCATCACACCTTCCTCTTGGGGTTTCCAACATGCCATCCATAGCAGTCAAAGAATTTCTGGCGCCGTTGCCGGGGAGGAAGAAGTATTCTGACAAGGGAAGTCTCTCACTCTCAACCTCTTTATTTTGTTTATTAGCTTGTTTTTATATTTGTCTTGTTTTTCTTCTCTATATTGAAAACACAAAAAAATTAGTTTACTTCATAGATGTTATTTATTTGCTTGCTTTTATGTCTAGTTTTGTTCCTATCATTATGTCACCGGAAGAGACAATCTTTACTTTCAAACAAGGGAATGATGAGAATTTCAAAGAAGCTTGGTCTAGAGCTTTTTATTCCTATAGCAAAATTGAACCTAAAATGACTGAAAATATGTTTATTCGTAGCTTTTACTTTGGTCTTGTTCTTTGTTATAGATATGCTTTGGATACTGTGGTAGGAGGTGATTACCTTAATTGTGATAAAGATCAAGCTTTCAATGCTATAAGAAAATTAATTGCAACCTACAGCTTACCCAATAGTTCTGATAAAGCCTTTGTAGATATTTATGCTAGATTAAATACTCTTGAGTCACATATTTCTATCTTAAAAGAGGGATATAGCCAAATTCGTGAACATCTTGATCATATCCCAATAAATTTTGAACCAACAAATATGATCCCTTTGGTTAAAGTTGTTATAAATGGTGAAACATTTCATGCTCGTTGTGATATCATGTCTGAATCTTGTCTTATGCCTAAGGAAATTTATGAATCTTTGAAACTTTGGGGGTTAGCTGATGGAGGAGAAGAAATTCCTCTCATTAATAACACCACTATATTTCCCATTGGGATAGCTGAGGGAGTTTTTACAAAACTCCTAGTAAAAACAGTTTCAACTGATTATCTTGTTATTGAATGTGCAGAAGGAGGACAAATTACCCTTGGAAGATCTCTGCTGATCTTAGGAGCAACTATTGATATGGGAAAAGGTACCATGACTTTCACACCCAAATCATGCTTGGACCATAAGTTCCCTAAAAAGAATAAGGGTAAGAAAGGTAAACGTAAGCCTCGTAACAATGTTGATGCTTCTTCACTTGAAAATACTTGAGTTGCCCTTTTATGCCTAGATGAAAGGCGTTAAAGAAAAGCGCTACCGGGAGACAACCCGTTTTATTTCGCTGTTTTCAACCCGTTTTCTTTCGTTTTGTTTGGTGTGCTTTGCACCTGGGTGTTTTCTATTTCCTTAGCAACCCTGCTGTATCTTTTATTTTGTGTTTTTGTTGAGCCAAATAAAGCCTCTAGTGGAAAGTTGAGGTTATATTTCGGATTTCTGCGCAGGAAACAGATTTCTGCTGTCCACTGTTAATTCCGTAAAAAATCACAGAAAATTCAAAATGACCTGAATTTTTTTGTGCTTAATCCTGAGTTATATACGCAACTTGTTTTAGTTGACCACTTTTTTATTTGAGAAACAGAAGATGTTTGAAAAAATCTATCTTTACCTGTTGTTCTGTTTTGACAGATTTCTGCCATTTATTGCATTTGCATCTTAATCTCTTTCTTTTGGTGTTCTTTTGAGAAAAAGAGTTTCAAAATAAGTTGTGACAGTAGCTAATGTGTTTTTGAGTGTTAGATTTTGTGTTGAAACTAAACCATGTGAATTTATTATTTCAATTTCACTAACGTTGCTAATGAAGATTGTGAGAATTTTGGTGTGAAGGAAGTTTTCAAGGGTCAAGAGAAGAGGATGATATGATGTGACCAAGAAGAGTGAAAATCCTAAGCTTGGGGATGCCCCGGTGGTACATCCCAGAAAATTCCAAGAAGACTCAAGCGTCTAAGCCTGGGGATGCTCAAGGCATCTCTTTCTTCATTAACAAATTATCAGGTCACTTCTAGTGAAACTATATTTTTATTCGGTCGCATCTTATGTGCTTTACTTGGAGCGTCTTTTATTTTTGTTTTCAGTTTGTTTTTGTTTTTGCTTTCAATTTTTTTTATTTTTCAATAAGCTTGGTTGGACCCCAGCATTCTTTTATTGGAGAGTGACACGCTCCGCTTTTTCATGAGAATACTTTGTATTCTTAATCTCTGTCTAGATGCTGCATTTATTTAGCTCCTGTTTTGCATGCATCTCTTATTAGAGCTGTTAGTTTTAGTAGTTTTATGTGAGCACTCTCATGTTTGCTTGCTGTATCATAAAGAGTATTTTTGTTAAAGCATGTTTTGTATGGTGCTTGTTGGGAGAAAGAAAATTGTTGCTTGAAGTAGAATTTATAACAGTGCTAGTAGAAGCTTGTATAGACTGTGGCTAGAACTTTTTCATGCCATGCTAAATGTTATTTTAGTTTCAAAGCCTTGTGGTTATTGAGTAGCATGATTAGCCTCAAATAGCTGAGAGTGTTTAATATGTCTTGAAAGATTCATGAGTTGTTCTTGCCATAGTAAAGCATCAATATATGGTATTCTCTTTCGAATGTTTTATTTGGTTGATTTGGCGCATGCTCACACCAAGTTTATGACTACAAACCAGTCACGAATAGCCTCCATGACCACTTAGTTTTTGAACTTTTTATACTGCTTATATTTTAATTAATGATGCTTATGTCGCTATGCATGATTATGGCTCTTATGCTCTCTTGATTTGTCGCTACCAGTCTTTTGCTAGCCTCCACCTGTACTGAGTATGAGCTCTACTCGTGCATCCAAACTCCCTTAAACCAAAGTTTTTCCCATTGTGTCCACCATACCTACCTACATGTGGTATTTAACTGCCACTCCAAGTAAATTGCTCATGTGTTACCTTTAAAACCTTCAAAATTACTCTTGCTTCATTGTAACATCCTAAATTTTGCTAACAAAAGGGTTGTGGTGTTGTGTTCATCCCATACATGCATGAAAACAAAAATTTAAACCGTGTTGAAACAATATAAATTGTGAATTTAAATGGTTTGAGAAAAATCCCACAAATAGTACTTAAAATGGGTTCCAAAATTTTGCACGGAAAAATATTTCAATTTCACCAAATAAAAATATAGCGTGGCTGGAAATTTTATAAGCTTTCCAAAAAGTATTTTTGCTATTTTTTATTCTTGCAAAAAGGACCCCAACCTTTCAAATCTATTTGCTATTTTAAGGCAGAAAAGGACCTTTCTGCAATTTCCTGTAAGTCTGGGGGGTTCTTGTAATTTTCCTATTCTTTTGGCTTTCTTCAACCTTCAGCCAGAAGGCAGTAGCTGTGTGGCAGCAGCGCCGCCACTGCTGCCACCTCCTGCTTGTGTGTGCACCCCGTGTGTGATGACACCTCCAGGTCGATGTTGTGCCCCCTCTTCTCGCTCTCACTCGCCGTCACCCTCTCCCTCGCTCTCTGTAACTCCCTCATGTACGAAACCCTAGCCGCCCGTGATCCGTTACTGCCGACGACTCGACGCGTCCCCCGCCGTTCTGACCCGCGTGTCAGCTTTGCTTTGCCCCGCTGCCTCTCCTCGAGCACGCACATGGGTGGAGATAGCCCGAGCAGTGCGAATTTCGCCGCCCCCTTCTTCTCCGGCCAACTCCTCCGCCGCACCATTGCCGGAATTCTTGAGCTTCCTCGAGCTCCCGACCTCTCTTCCACGCTCCCGGTGAGATTTCCCATCTCGTGGTGGTTTCCATTATGTCGTTGGCCTCCGTTTTCTTCGACGCCGTCGCGCATCGTCGCCTTCCGCCGCGGGAAGTGCTCGTCGGAGCTCCTCCGGTGGCCAAAGTTGGGTGGCGCCGCCTCCTTACGGTAGCCCGCGCTACCCCGCGCCCAACGCGCCCGTCGGTGTCCCTCCTTGGGCACCGCAGCACCGTCGTCGTGCTGGACATGACACTGTCGGGCGGTTGCTGGCGGCACGATGACGTCAGCATGACGTCATCGTGGGACAACCCTAATATTTTCGAAAATATCTTCTATATCTAAATAGGAACACCCCACTTCAAGGATTTCTCTAAACATGCAAGCTATACACGTTAGCGCTCCTCTAATTGGTCCACGTCATCCAGCCATACACCTTTACTTTTCTTCCCGAGTAATTTTTTCAGTGACGTGTATCCACCTAATTCCAGGACCATGGTCAAACTCCAGTGCGCTGTCCTCCCTCCCGTTCATCAATTATTTCCCTTCATGTTTGCATCCCACTAATATTCCACTCACACACATTGATGGATCCTTTCCATTCTATTTCATCTCCTCCAAATTCCGGTAACCTCAGATGAAACCATTATAGCATGTGCTACTGACTTTAAGTGGAACTGTGCTGATTTAAGTGCTACCCTTGCAATCTCCTGGTCTACCCGTGGCTGGGCTAGGTCGTCTCCTTTTTCAGTTTCTCTTGATCTTCTGTGACCCTACTTTTTTTATTCTGATTTCCAATTCATTCCAAGCATGGGCCATGGAGCATGTGTGTTTGTCGGGTCATGCACATCTCTGCGTGAAGCTGTTGCTTCACTCGACGCCTGAGTCGATATCTGAGTCGGAATCCATGTCTGCAGTGATCACCTAAATCACAGATGTCAAATTTTGCGTTGAATGGTGGAGCAGCCACACCAGCTCAAGTGTCCGAGCGATAGCTCGAGTCAAACACAAGGTATATTTTTCTCTCCCCTAGTTCCCAGCGTGGATGCTCACTGTACATGTTTTTTCTTTTTTTTCGATGTTGCAGCACCTCTAAACAATCCAACTCAGTTTCTGTATATTTTTCATCCAACCAAGTTCATCATGTTCTGACCTGCTGATTCTTTAATACTACAACTGAATGGTACTTGGGTATGGCTGATACGTACATGCTTTATAACAGATCATCTTCATTAGATTCACCACTCAGGTCTTTCGTGATGATATTTATCAGGTAATAAGCCGCCACATTCTTAAACTTTGTAAGTGATTTCTGGATTAGTGTTGTGGTTGTGAGACTTTGTGATTCTTTTAAACCGTTTTAGTCATTTTTGCAGCAATCTGATGTGATGTACTGATCCCTTATCAGCATAGCTATCATGCATCCCTGTTCGTAATTTCAGATAAATGAGCGTACGTGTGACTATGGCCATAATGCTCTTTTAGAGATATTGCCAATTTATATCAGTCTAGATGTTCGATCTTTGGTTTCCTTAATGCTTGGATGTTCGCAATTTATTAATCTGAGACCAATATCAAAAGCACTCATGGATGGCTTTCTCCCCGATATCAATTATATTTCGGACAGTACTTCAATAATTTCACACATGTTATCAATTACATTTAGCAAGCATCTTTCAAACCAATTGAGAAGAATAGCATATCTTGAACTGTTATGATCAATGGTATTAACAATGGAAAGACCTGATACTAGAGTAGCCCATGCTGGTAAAGGGATTCTCCCTACCTCATTATCATCACTGATTTCTATGTCACAAATTTTACGGATGGAGGTAATTATATCTCGCACTATCATTTGTTCTGCGTCAATGATTTTTTTATAAGATAAAGCTTATTAGTCACTGGAATTTTTTTAAGCTAAAAATATTTGTTAGTCTTTTTTGCAGTGAAACTATTTGTTGGTGTAATCCTGGCAAAATACTCATTTGTACTCATAACATTATTATTTTGGCATTCATTCTATATGCATATTCCTTTCATAGTTGTTTCAAGTAAATATCCCGCGGCAACGCGCGGGGAATCATCTAGTTTAATAAAAGACTAAATCTCTGACATGTGGGGCCCACTCCCTTTTAATAATTCCACAAAATGACTTAAAATTGTAAATTTAATATCTCCTAGATTATTATTCAGAAAAATATAAATAAGGTACCAAAATGTTCAGAAAATTATTCTCTACCCAAATATGTCATTTTCAATCATGTTTGAGAAAGCTGAACTTTATTTAATGTTGTTTAATTCATTTAAAATGGAAAAATAAGTTTTTATTCAATAAAATTAGAAAAATACAAGTTATATACCAAAATTCTCAAAATGATAAATGCAACCCATTTATGGTGTTTTCAAACCCATTTGAGCACTTTAACTTGTACTCACTTTCAGAATTTCCCGAAGTGCCCCTCCGGGGACTATTTCGGGATAAATTCAGTAAAAATGCTTAACTGTCATATGAACCCTAGCAACCCAACAAACATGTTTAAGGCTTTATTTCAGTGCATTAACTTGCTCATGCATACATGTTGTGCATTGCATCGATGCCATGTGTTGATTGTTGTTCTTCTTGTCCCGATGTTTGTTCCCCCTCGGTAGAACGCGACTCCGAAGTGAAGGCGAGCAACTCCATGACGAATACTTGATCTTAACCGACAAGTCAATCACTTATTCCAAAAGATCTACTCTTTGGTTTTATTATAACCAAGGCAAGCATAACCTCTTATATGCTCATATATGTTTTCCAACAACATTTGATTCTCGTACTTTGCATACGATTCCAAAGTATTTGATGCTAGTAGATATAGTTCACCTACATACTACATCGCCTGAGTGTCCTGATCCACTGCTCCTAGTCGCCATAGATGTAACACCTGTGGTGTTACCTGTTTGTTTTGTTTGCATCATATGCATCACATTGCATTGCACCATGTTTGCATCACAACTGAAAATTTTCAAAACAATTTAAACTTTCACCCTTGCTCAAAATTTTTGCAATTTCAAACTTGCAAACTAAATCACTCATTTTGTTTTCAATAGTTTGGAAATTGTTTTAAACAAATTGCCTGCTAAATAAATTTGTCCCTGTTGTTAACAAACCCTAATGGCCACTTCCAAAATTCAAATCAAGTCATTCATTAACTTGTTGGGTTTAATCAAACAACTATTTTCCATTAATTAATTAAATCACCTTTATTTTCAATTTCAAATCTATTATCAAAATCAGTACCTTTTTGAATCCATAAAATTCACCACACTTTTGTATTCTCAAAATCACTTTAAAGCTTAGGGATAACCCTATTAAAAAGTGTTGTTTGAAATAAGGTTTTATTAATATCCAAAATCCCTCTATTTTGATTTTAAACACAAACTACTATTTTAAAATTTAAATTTTGAAAACCAAAGTTGGAATGTGGTTTCTAGTTAGCTAAAAAGCTTAACTGAATTTTTTTCTGTAATTTTTACTGATTAAAACCTTAACAGTTTTATCCAAAAAGCAAACTACAAAAAAAAATATATAAAACAGAAAAAGAATAAAAATCATCTAACCAGCGCAGCGCGCAGCACCTAACCAAGGCCCAGCCCACCTAACCAGCTAACCGCGCGCGCAGCTGGCCCAGTACCGATTCGCTGCGCCAAGATGCGTGCGGATCTTCTAACTCTCTTCGTCCCGCGGTACGGCAGGCCATCGGCGGCATCCACCGCAACCCCACTCCGACTCCGGCGGCCACCGACGCCCTCCGCGCCTCTATAAGATCCCCTCGACCCCCTGCTGCCCTACCCTAACCCTAGGCTACGACTTCCCCTCGCGCCGCCGCTGTTTCTCGCTCTCTCTCCCGGCGCAACCGCCTCTGAACCTCTCTGCTGCAAGTCACCGACGAGCCACCGCCTGTTTACCTCCTCGCCGCCGCCGATCCACCACAGCATCTACCCCACTAAGCTCGGGAACGAGCTCGTCCCACCTCCCTCTCTCTGTTGAACACCAGAGCGCGCCCGGAGACGCACTGTGCCTTCGCCGCCGTCCACGACCGTGTCGCCGTCGAGCTCGGCGTTTTCTCTGAACCTCGACCGCCATCGGCCGTCCCCGTGCACAATCTGCTTCGCCAACTGCGGGAACGAGGCCGCCGTGCCCACCTCGAGCCGTTGGACACCTCCCTGGAGGTCCAGATGGCCTGGATCGACGGCGTCCTCCTCGCCGCTGCCGGCGTCGACCAATCGCTTCCACGTCGAGCCGCTGCTACGCCGACAGACGCCGGTGAGCTCGCCACCGTCCCTTACCCTCTCACCCTGTTGGTTCGCAACCATCTGCACGCGCCCACGCCTCCCTCTGTTCGAGCGCCACCGTGTAGATCGTCGCCGGTGAGCAGTTCTGAATCGTGGTCTGTCGAGCAAGCATAAGCTCGTCAGTTAAAAATTCAGGCTTAGGCGCACCGTAACGTTTTCCTCTCTGCGTGGTGTTTGCTGTCAACGAACGCGAATCACCGCAGTGGTTCAGACCAAAGGGTTGGCGCAGCGAGCTCGCGGGTTCGATCCCCGCGGCCGCAAAGTTTTCTTTTTCGTGTCCTTAGCGCGCCTGGCCCCACGCGGCAGTGACCCCCACTGCCACGCGGGCGCGCTCTCGCCACGCTGGCCACGGGCCCCTCCTGGCAGTGTGTGTGTAGTTAAACCTGCGCGGTAACAAATTAAATAAAATCTGTTTTTATTTCCAAAATCATTTAATTGGGCAGAACTAAAATAAAACTTATAAATTCAATAACTTCAAATCTATAAATCCAAATTTTATACTCTTTCCAAATAACTTATTTGTGTTCTGTTTTGAATATTCAAAATGCAAATTAAATTCAAATTCAAATGATTCAAATGCCATTTGTAATAATTCATAACTAATTATTCTTAAGTCCAAATAATGCAAATAAAATATGTTTTTCATACCATTTCACCTAACCTATTCAAATATAAAATTTGTTTCCTGGTTTGAATAATTAAAATTGCCTAAACAATTCCAATCTTGTTTAATTCAATTAAAACTTGTTTAATATTGTTTAATTCATAAATAATTAATCCAAAGTCCAATTTCCAAATGTGAAACATGTAATCCAACTAAAATTTGATAACCTTTTCAAATATCCACTTTGTTGTTTGGTTTGAACAACTTAACTTGTTGATAACAACCACTACTTGCTTAACCCCATTAAGTAACAATAATTTCCAAACTTGATAAATGTTTTCTAAACTTGTTAACCATCCTTCCAATTGCATCTAAACTTGTTATCTTCTTGTTCTTCATCATGCATGCATCATTCTAACTCATTTACACATGATGCTTAGTGTTAGGACAACTAATTCAACTATAAGGCATGGGTTTGCCATATGCAATCTTTGCATATGGAATCCATTTAAACTTGTGTATCTTATCCACTAGTCTACTTTGGTGCATCTACTAACCTTGTCATGCATCCATATCTTGATCATGCTGGATCTTTTGCCGTAGTAGTAATTGTTGCATTCCGGTGTTTGTTCGAGGTTCGTTGCTTCTTCTCGGATAGGACGTTGAGATGATGTGAGCAACGACAAGTTCTGCTACCTTGCGGGATCTCAGGCAAGTATACTCACTTGCATGCCATATGGCTGCCTTTCATCACTTGTTACCGATTCTTTCCGTTGATTCTTTTCTGCTAGCCATAGTGGTAGTTGTTTCTGTTACGAACCCATCACATGAATCCCTTAACCTTGATATTGCCTCACCTCCATACCTACAGCCTTTGTTTGTGCCTGTTCTTATCTAGCATGCTTAGGGTGTTCTGCTCGAGTCCGTTACCCGTTACTTTCTGTTGTTACTCTATTACGTTCTGAGGGCTCGATGTTAATCAATCAAACCTGTTAATTGCTAATGGTAATAATAATACTAATTTGATGATAAGGCACCGGCAGGAGGCCCTTCGTGGTTTTGAGGCCTGCTAGTGTCGACCCTAATAGGAAAAGGGTCTTGTCTACTGATCCATGATGAGCGCACTACCCGCATTTGGGGAGTATGGGCTCCCCCTCAGTTTGACCCGATTCGCATCTCGTCCAAATCGCCTCATTTAGTTCGGGTTTTCCATTTGCTGCATGCATGATCTTGCGAGCCCTTGGTACCCGGGTGGAACTTTCGTAGTCGGCATATAGGGGGACACGTTCTTAGAGTGCTATGAGGGTCCATTTTCTTCTGGGCTCGATTAGCCGTGCGCCCAAGGTTCTTTGGGCTTGATGCGAAGAAGGGTTGGATTGTGTTGAGTGCCCCGCTTGGTGGAGGGGCCACTCCATCTGGCGGGATATTCATGAGTGTGGTTACTTTGGTGCATCCCTGCAGGGTAAATCTTCTCGAGAAGCCGTGTTTTCCGCGGTTATGGATTACTTGGTGAAAGTACTGGCTAACAAGTACTCAGGACAACTTCAACATAATGATCAATCATGTTTCACCCAATGATTAATAATTTGACTAGTAATAGGTTATTCACACAATAACTTGACTCATCTTTAATACCACGGTGTGAGTTATCCTCGGATTGCTTCTTCGGATAAGGGGCGAGATCCAGGATGGGTTTGTTTGAAGTTATCTTTCAGTTGGTTACTATCACTCGATCTTACCTCCTTTCTGATAGTTGGAAGTAATAGAATCTCTGTAGTTGGTTAGTGCAGCCTGTTGTCGCTTATTGGCAATAACCCCTTCCTTTCCGTTGATCCTAAAGTATTTGTATCTTGTGATGATTGGCTACGCCGGTATTCTTGTGAGTATGGGTTTTATCCCCCTTGCCAGTACTTAACCGTACTGACCCACGAATCTCTTTCGTGGCTGCAAATTCCAAATTGCAGTCAACAGGTTTGAAGTCTGACGACGTTAGCTTGGGAATCCCTCCGGCTTGGCCTGGGCAGGGATTGGACGCCTTCGGTTATCTTCAGGACTCTTAGTCCAATTTGGATCTTGTCCGTAGACGGACGATTTGTTGTTTTCTTCCGCTGTTATTTGGATCTTTGTATTGTATCAGTTGTATCCCTGGCTCGTTGAGTCATCTTGTATCTTTCTGATGCTGTTGTAATTGTGGAACATTCGTGAACTATTGTAATGTTATCATAAATGGCCACCTGGAATCGGTTATTATGCGGATTTGGCGGGAATGCTGAAATCTGCATAGTGCCCGATCTCGGGGCGTCACAAATGGAACATCCCAAGTCTGAAAAATAGCCTTTAGAATGTTTTGCTCTCTGTTATTTTATGTTTTGCATCATGGCATCATGTTGATTGCATTTGTTTTGTTTGTTTTCCATTTGTTTTCCTCTGTTTTCATTTGTTTTCCAACTGTTGTCCTTTGTTTTCCTTTGTTTTCTATTTGAATTTCAAACCAAAATTCAAACCTTTTGTTTCATCCTTGTGATGTTACAATTTCCAAAGTGAGAGTTCAAATAAAAACAACCAAATTGCTTTCATTTTATTCAATGTTGATCACTCATTAAAATTGTGGGCTTAATCAAACAAATGATTTTCAAATCACCTTCAAGTTCAAATCAATGCATCAAGCAGAACCAATTTGAACTTATGAATTTAATCAACTAATTTAATCAAATTGAATCATAGGGGTCACCCTAATAAAAACATGGTTTTCATCAATAATTATTTAATTATCAAATTACCCAAATTCAAACCAATTCTCAAATCAATACCTTTTGAAACCTTAAGTTCACCACCCTATTTGTAATCTTTAATCACCTTAAATCTTAGGGGTAAACCCTATAAAAAATGTTTGTTTTCAATAAGGTTTAATTCATATTAAAAATCCTTTCAAATATTGGTTTAAGTAACAAACAACAATTAAATTTGTAAACTTTGTGAAAACAAAAGCTAGCTTTTGGTTGCTATTAACCTAATAAGCCTAAACTAAATTTTCTAACATTTTTACTAACATAAACATCATGTTTTTCTTCCAAAACCGATTTCTACAAAAAAAAATCAGAAGAGACAGAAATAATAAAAGGCAAAGGGGCAGCAGCTAAACCTAATCTATCTAAGCCCAGCCCAAACTCATTTCCCTTGGCCCAGTACCCTTCCCTGTCGTCCTTCTCCCTCACGTCACTGTCACCTCCTGTACGTCTCCATCGGAGCCGCTCGATCACCTTCTGCCCTCTACGATTGCCGCCGTACCAGTACCTCTTCCCCATAAAACTCACCACCGATCCCTCCCCTGCCTAACCTAGAAACCCTAGCTACCCCTAGCGCCGCCGATCGCATCCTCTATCCTCCCTCCTCTCTGCTAGCTTCCCTCCCTCTGTTCATGTCTGAACAACCACCGTGAGCTCGTTCGTCAGAACCTGCCGTCGCCGTCGCCTCCACAACCCTCCTCGCGACGCGATGACCGTGGGAACGGAAACGGCACGCCACGGTCATCCCCGTCATGGAAGGCCAGGGCTGGAGATGGACTAGGGAGCTCCTGCGCCGCCGCGATTGCCTCCGGCGGACGCACATGTACGTGCGCTTCCAACCTCGACCTGCGCCTCCTTCGTCGCCAGCGGGCCGTCCCCGCGACGCCAGGACCCCCCCCCGGTGAGCACGCCTCCAAGCCGCTTTTCCCCTTTTCCCTGGTGGACGCCCGCGCGCACCACCGTAGCGGCATCGCCGGCCGTCGCTGCTGCTGTCTCTGCTCGGTGCGACAGCAGCACTGTCGTCAGTTTCGTCAGGTTGTAGATAATCCCGCAGATCTACTACAAAAACCATTCGGGCCTGTACGTTGACAGATGTGAGACTCAGCCCAGTGGCTCGGTCCTTGGCTCGAACGCGCAAGGGCGCGAGTTCGACTCCCGCGCGGTGCAAAGCCCCTTTTTGGGCCATTTATCTCCACACTATGCCTGGCCCCACCTGTCATTAACAGTGGAGGTCCAGTCAGCACCCCAGCCATCCCAGTCAGCGCCACCGTGTCCCTGGACCCACCCGCTAGCGGCACTGGGTCAGTACACGCTGTGTGAGAAAAGTCCAAACACGTTTCTGTTTTATTTTCTATCTCTTTTAAAATGGCAGAACTAATCCCTAAAATACAAACTTTAATAACTTTTAATATAAAACTCTTATAAATAAAAGTTATATATGTTTATTGCTCCAAATTTCCTAATCTTGCCAAATAACTCATTTGTATTCTGTTTTGAGTTTTCAAAATGCATTTAAAATTCAAATTTGAATAATTCAAATGTAATTTGTAATAATTCATAAGTAATTCATGCTATTTCCAAATAAGTCCAATAAAATATGTTTTTCACCCCTTTTTGAATATCCTATTCAAATATAAAATTTGTTTTCTGGTTTGAATAATTTAAATTGCCTAAACAATTTAAATCTTGTTTAATTCAATTAAAACTTGTTTAATATTGTTTAATTCATAATTAAATAATCCAAAGTCCAATTTCAAAATGTGAAACATGTAATCCAACTAAAATTTGATAACCCTTTCAAATATAAACTTTGTTAATTGTTTTGAGCATTTTAACTTGATGAAAACAATCACTACTTGTTTAACACCATTAAGTAACAATAATTGCCTAACCTTATCAATGTTTTCTAAAATGGTTAACTATCATTTCAAGTGCATTTAATATTGTTATCTTCTTGTTCTTCATCATGCATGCATCATGCTAACTCACCTACACCTGATGCTTAGTGGTAGAACAACTAATTCAACCATAAGGCATGGGTTTGCCATATGCAATCTTTGCATATGGAATCCATTTAAACTTGTGTATCATATCCACTAGTTTACTTTGTTGCATCTATTAACATGACATGCATCATATTTGATTGTGCACTATGCCATGATAATGATTGCTTATCTTTCTGCAATGTCTGTTTTCTTCTTCTCGGATACACGACGACGTTGAGACCGACGATACTTAAGACACCCCTTCTAAGGAGTTAGCTCAGTACCAGGCTACTGGGTTTTGCAGGCAAGTTATCACTCACATGAACCACTGTGTTCCTTTCAACATTGGTTACCGATACTTTCCGTTGTTCTTTTCTGCTAAGCCGTAGTAGTAGTTGTTTCTGTTACGAACCTATCACATGAATTCCTTAACCCTGATATTGCCTCATCTCCCTTCCTACAACCCATTGTTTGAGCCAGTGTCTTACTAGCATGCTTAGGTTGTTTTGCTCGAGTCTGTTACCCGTTACCTTCAGTTACTATTTCATTATGTTCTGGGGGCTCGATGTTTAATCAATCAATCATGCTAATGATACGGCTAAATAATAAATTTGATGATAAGGCACCGGCAGGAGGCCCATGAGAGGTTTTGGAGCCTGCTAGTGTCGACCCTAATAGGAAAAGGGTCTTGTCTACTGATCCATGATGAGCGCACTACCCGCATTTGGGAAGCGAGTATGGGCGCCCCCCTCAACTTGACCTGATTCGCATCTCGTCCAAATCGCCTCATTTAGTTCGTGTTTTCCATTTGCCGCATGCATGTTTTTGCGAGCCCAGCGCAGGGTGGAACTTTTGTAGTCGGCATATAGGGGGACACGGTCTTAGAGTGCTATGATGGTCCATTTTCTTCTGGGCTTGATTAGCCGTGCGCCCAAGGTGCTTTGGGCTTGATGCGAAGAATGGTTGGTTGTGTTGAGTACCCCGCTTGGTGGAAGGGCCTTTCCATCTGGCGGGTTATTCATGAGTGTACGGCCAAATTGGTGCAACCCTGCAGGGATAATCTTCTCGAGAAGCCGTGTTTTCCGCGGTTATGGATTACTTGGTGAAAGTACTGGCTAACAAGTACTCAGGACAACTTCAACATAATGATCAATCATGTTTCACCCAATGATTAATAACCTGACTAGTAATAGGCTTATTGACACAATAATTTGAACCATCATTATTACAACTGTGTGAGTTATCCTCGGATTGCTTCTTTGGATAAGGGACGAGATCCAGGATGGGTTTGTTTGAAGTTATCTTTCAGTTGGTTACAATCCTCGATCTTATCTCCTTTCTGTTAGCCGGAAGTGGTAGAATCTCTGTAGTTGGTTAGTGCAGCCAGTTGCAGCATCTTTTATATCCCCTCTTTCCGTTGAACCCAAGGCATCTGTGCTTGGTGTTGACGGGTTACACTTTGGTGAACTGTGAGTCTTGCTTGCCAGTACGTTTATGTACTGACCCCTTTGGGGCTGTGGTTTCCGCAGACCTACGTTTCCAAGGATCTACATGGTGGCTACTACGTGGATCATGACGAGACTGCTGACGAGTAGATAGCGGACCCGGGCAGGATCCGAGACTTCGTGGATGGGCTCCGTCTGTTTGTTTCCGGCCTCTTAGGCCTATTTGGTTCTTGTCTGTACTCAGACATGTTGAATGCTTCCGCTGTATTGTAACGATGTATTGTTGGGGCACGTGCCCTCTGAATGATTGTATTTGCTATCTCTGCTCTAATGAGAGCTATTTGCAAGTTATTTCAATCTTTTGTGTCGTAGAGATCTGTTGTGATATCACTTGTTAAACGCCGTTGACGTACCATGTGTGTATGGTTTGAAGTACGTCGACGGAAGTGCCTTTGATCTCTAGTGGATAGTTTACATCGACGATGGAATAGCAGGGCTTGTGTTGTCGCGCATAAGCGCAGGCCTACCAGGAAGCTGGGACGTGGGAGCAGTTATGCCCCATAATCCAAGCATCTGCTATCCAGTTCGTATGGTGAGTATCCCCTAGAAATCAGGGTGCGACAAATGGTATCAGAGCCTGTCTGCCTGTAGGATCCTTTTTTTTACTTGTCGCAGTTGAGTCTAGAAACTATTTTGTAGCTATATAGGAAAAATGAAACGTGAGAGTAGGAATTCTGTTCTTTTTCTTCTTTCCCCACCCTCCCTCCCTTTTCTGGTAAGGAAGTGCAACGTTGATTTCTCCCTTCTCGTCTAAACTTTCAAGTTAGGATTTCACGTGTTTTGGGTTCTCCATAGTACCTCAGGAATCTTGTTCTCGTTTTTACCGGTGTTGCTTCGTTATCCTGTTCTTCTCAACATCCTAACGTCCGTTGAAATCTTGTTGTTGTTTTCCACTTCAATTCTTCTACCGGCGTCTAATCAAAACTTCCTCGTAAACTCTTGTCCAGCTAAAGTGTTATTTGATACCGGAGCATCACATTCCTTTGTGTCAACAATCTTTTCCACAACATACAACCCAGTTCTGGTTCCACTAAGCAATCAAATCACCGTTCACTCCCCGGGATCTCAAATGTTGACTTCCAAGATAAGTAAGAACAATCCAATTCTAATGGGAGGCCACATATTCCTCGTTACTCTCATGTTGATGATTCTGACATTGATATTATTCTTGGTGTTCCATTGATGTCAATAACTCTGTTCCAACCTTATTACAGATAGTCTATTCTCAAAATGCATCAAATTCTATTCAGCTATACACCCTCAATACAAAAACCTCTCCCTTTACTTGAAAATGTTCCGGTGGTTTCCAAATTCCCTGACATCTTTCCAGAAGAGTTGCCAGGAATTCCTATTGTTTTCAACTTCCAGTTAAACTATCCAATGTGCACGATGTGTTTCACGTATCACAGCTCAAGAGGATCTTCCCAAGAAGTTTCCGGACCTTTTCTTTTCTCAGTAGGAATCTCGGGGCGCGATTCCTTCAAGGGGGGCGTTTTGTAACATCCCAAGTCTGAAAAATAGCCTTTAGAATGTTTTGCTCTCTGTTATTTTATGTTTTGCATCATGGCATCATGTTGATTGCATTTGTTTTGTTTGTTTTCCATTTGTTTTCCTCTGTTTTCATTTGTTTTCCAACTGTTGTCCTTTGTTTTCCTTTGTTTTCTATTTGAATTTCAAACCAAAATTCAAACCTTTTGTTTCATCCTTGTGATGTTACAATTTCCAAAGTGAGAGTTCAAATAAAAACAACCAAATTGCTTTCATTTTATTCAATGTTGATCACTCATTAAAATTGTGGGCTTAATCAAACAAATGATTTTCAAATCACCTTCAAGTTCAAATCAATGCATCAAGCAGAACCAATTTGAACTTATGAATTTAATCAACTAATTTAATCAAATTGAATCATAGGGGTCACCCTAATAAAAACATGGTTTTCATCAATAATTATTTAATTATCAAATTACCCAAATTCAAACCAATTCTCAAATCAATACCTTTTGAAACCTTAAGTTCACCACCCTATTTGTAATCTTTAATCACCTTAAATCTTAGGGGTAAACCCTATAAAAAATGTTTGTTTTCAATAAGGTTTAATTCATATTAAAAATCCTTTCAAATATTGGTTTAAGTAACAAACAACAATTAAATTTGTAAACTTTGTGAAAACAAAAGCTAGCTTTTGGTTGCTATTAACCTAATAAGCCTAAACTAAATTTTCTAACATTTTTACTAACATAAACATCATGTTTTTCTTCCAAAACCGATTTCTACAAAAAAAAATCAGAAGAGACAGAAATAATAAAAGGCAAAGGGGCAGCAGCTAAACCTAATCTATCTAAGCCCAGCCCAAACTCATTTCCCTTGGCCCAGTACCCTTCCCTGTCGTCCTTCTCCCTCACGTCACTGTCACCTCCTGTACGTCTCCATCGGAGCCGCTCGATCACCTTCTGCCCTCTACGATTGCCGCCGTACCAGTACCTCTTCCCCATAAAACTCACCACCGATCCCTCCCCTGCCTAACCTAGAAACCCTAGCTACCCCTAGCGCCGCCGATCGCATCCTCTATCCTCCCTCCTCTCTGCTAGCTTCCCTCCCTCTGTTCATGTCTGAACAACCACCGTGAGCTCGTTCGTCAGAACCTGCCGTCGCCGTCGCCTCCACAACCCTCCTCGCGACGCGATGACCGTGGGAACGGAAACGGCACGCCACGGTCATCCCCGTCATGGAAGGCCAGGGCTGGAGATGGACTAGGGAGCTCCTGCGCCGCCGCGATTGCCTCCGGCGGACGCACATGTACGTGCGCTTCCAACCTCGACCTGCGCCTCCTTCGTCGCCAGCGGGCCGTCCCCGCGACGCCAGGACCCCCCCCCGGTGAGCACGCCTCCAAGCCGCTTTTCCCCTTTTCCCTGGTGGACGCCCGCGCGCACCACCGTAGCGGCATCGCCGGCCGTCGCTGCTGCTGTCTCTGCTCGGTGCGACAGCAGCACTGTCGTCAGTTTCGTCAGGTTGTAGATAATCCCGCAGATCTACTACAAAAACCATTCGGGCCTGTACGTTGACAGATGTGAGACTCAGCCCAGTGGCTCGGTCCTTGGCTCGAACGCGCAAGGGCGCGAGTTCGACTCCCGCGCGGTGCAAAGCCCCTTTTTGGGCCATTTATCTCCACACTATGCCTGGCCCCACCTGTCATTAACAGTGGAGGTCCAGTCAGCACCCCAGCCATCCCAGTCAGCGCCACCGTGTCCCTGGACCCACCCGCTAGCGGCACTGGGTCAGTACACGCTGTGTGAGAAAAGTCCAAACACGTTTCTGTTTTATTTTCTATCTCTTTTAAAATGGCAGAACTAATCCCTAAAATACAAACTTTAATAACTTTTAATATAAAACTCTTATAAATAAAAGTTATATATGTTTATTGCTCCAAATTTCCTAATCTTGCCAAATAACTCATTTGTATTCTGTTTTGAGTTTTCAAAATGCATTTAAAATTCAAATTTGAATAATTCAAATGTAATTTGTAATAATTCATAAGTAATTCATGCTATTTCCAAATAAGTCCAATAAAATATGTTTTTCACCCCTTTTTGAATATCCTATTCAAATATAAAATTTGTTTTCTGGTTTGAATAATTTAAATTGCCTAAACAATTTAAATCTTGTTTAATTCAATTAAAACTTGTTTAATATTGTTTAATTCATAATTAAATAATCCAAAGTCCAATTTCAAAATGTGAAACATGTAATCCAACTAAAATTTGATAACCCTTTCAAATATAAACTTTGTTAATTGTTTTGAGCATTTTAACTTGATGAAAACAATCACTACTTGTTTAACACCATTAAGTAACAATAATTGCCTAACCTTATCAATGTTTTCTAAAATGGTTAACTATCATTTCAAGTGCATTTAATATTGTTATCTTCTTGTTCTTCATCATGCATGCATCATGCTAACTCACCTACACCTGATGCTTAGTGGTAGAACAACTAATTCAACCATAAGGCATGGGTTTGCCATATGCAATCTTTGCATATGGAATCCATTTAAACTTGTGTATCATATCCACTAGTTTACTTTGTTGCATCTATTAACATGACATGCATCATATTTGATTGTGCACTATGCCATGATAATGATTGCTTATCTTTCCGCAATGTCTGTTTTCTTCTTCTCGGATACACGACGACGTTGAGACCGACGATACTTAAGACACCCCTTCTAAGGAGTTAGCTCAGTACCAGGCTACTGGGTTTTGCAGGCAAGTTATCACTCACATGAACCACTGTGTTCCTTTCAACATTGGTTACCGATACTTTCCGTTGTTCTTTTCTGCTAAGCCGTAGTAGTAGTTGTTTCTGTTACGAACCTATCACATGAATTCCTTAACCCTGATATTGCCTCATCTCCCTTCCTACAACCCATTGTTTGAGCCAGTGTCTTACTAGCATGCTTAGGTTGTTTTGCTCGAGTCTGTTACCCGTTACCTTCAGTTACTATTTCATTATGTTCTGGGGGCTCGATGTTTAATCAATCAATCATGCTAATGATACGGCTAAATAATAAATTTGATGATAAGGCACCGGCAGGAGGCCCATGAGAGGTTTTGGAGCCTGCTAGTGTCGACCCTAATAGGAAAAGGGTCTTGTCTACTGATCCATGATGAGCGCACTACCCGCATTTGGGAAGCGAGTATGGGCGCCCCCCTCAACTTGACCTGATTCGCATCTCGTCCAAATCGCCTCATTTAGTTCGTGTTTTCCATTTGCCGCATGCATGTTTTTGCGAGCCCAGCGCAGGGTGGAACTTTTGTAGTCGGCATATAGGGGGACACGGTCTTAGAGTGCTATGATGGTCCATTTTCTTCTGGGCTTGATTAGCCGTGCGCCCAAGGTGCTTTGGGCTTGATGCGAAGAATGGTTGGTTGTGTTGAGTACCCCGCTTGGTGGAAGGGCCTTTCCATCTGGCGGGTTATTCATGAGTGTACGGCCAAATTGGTGCAACCCTGCAGGGATAATCTTCTCGAGAAGCCGTGTTTTCCGCGGTTATGGATTACTTGGTGAAAGTACTGGCTAACAAGTACTCAGGACAACTTCAACATAATGATCAATCATGTTTCACCCAATGATTAATAACCTGACTAGTAATAGGCTTATTGACACAATAATTTGAACCATCATTATTACAACTGTGTGAGTTATCCTCGGATTGCTTCTTTGGATAAGGGACGAGATCCAGGATGGGTTTGTTTGAAGTTATCTTTCAGTTGGTTACAATCCTCGATCTTATCTCCTTTCTGTTAGCCGGAAGTGGTAGAATCTCTGTAGTTGGTTAGTGCAGCCAGTTGCAGCATCTTTTATATCCCCTCTTTCCGTTGAACCCAAGGCATCTGTGCTTGGTGTTGACGGGTTACACTTTGGTGAACTGTGAGTCTTGCTTGCCAGTACGTTTATGTACTGACCCCTTTGGGGCTGTGGTTTCCGCAGACCTACGTTTCCAAGGATCTACATGGTGGCTACTACGTGGATCATGACGAGACTGCTGACGAGTAGATAGCGGACCCGGGCAGGATCCGAGACTTCGTGGATGGGCTCCGTCTGTTTGTTTCCGGCCTCTTAGGCCTATTTGGTTCTTGTCTGTACTCAGACATGTTGAATGCTTCCGCTGTATTGTAACGATGTATTGTTGGGGCACGTGCCCTCTGAATGATTGTATTTGCTATCTCTGCTCTAATGAGAGCTATTTGCAAGTTATTTCAATCTTTTGTGTCGTAGAGATCTGTTGTGATATCACTTGTTAAACGCCGTTGACGTACCATGTGTGTATGGTTTGAAGTACGTCGACGGAAGTGCCTTTGATCTCTAGTGGATAGTTTACATCGACGATGGAATAGCAGGGCTTGTGTTGTCGCGCATAAGCGCAGGCCTACCAGGAAGCTGGGACGTGGGAGCAGTTATGCCCCATAATCCAAGCATCTGCTATCCAGTTCGTATGGTGAGTATCCCCTAGAAATCAGGGTGCGACAAATTGTAACACCTGTGGTGTTACCTGTTTGTTTTGTTTGCATCATATGCATCACATTGCATTGCACCATGTTTGCATCACAACTGAAAATTTTCAAAACAATTTAAACTTTCACCCTTGCTCAAAATTTTTGCAATTTCAAACTTGCAAACTAAATCACTCATTTTGTTTTCAATAGTTTGGAAATTGTTTTAAACAAATTGCCTGCTAAATAAATTTGTCCCTGTTGTTAACAAACCCTAATGGCCACTTCCAAAATTCAAATCAAGTCATTCATTAACTTGTTGGGTTTAATCAAACAACTATTTTCCATTAATTAATTAAATCACCTTTATTTTCAATTTCAAATCTATTATCAAAATCAGTACCTTTTTGAATCCATAAAATTCACCACACTTTTGTATTCTCAAAATCACTTTAAAGCTTAGGGATAACCCTATTAAAAAGTGTTGTTTGAAATAAGGTTTTATTAATATCCAAAATCCCTCTATTTTGATTTTAAACACAAACTACTATTTTAAAATTTAAATTTTGAAAACCAAAGTTGGAATGTGGTTTCTAGTTAGCTAAAAAGCTTAACTGAATTTTTTTCTGTAATTTTTACTGATTAAAACCTTAACAGTTTTATCCAAAAAGCAAACTACAAAAAAAAATATATAAAACAGAAAAAGAATAAAAATCATCTAACCAGCGCAGCGCGCAGCACCTAACCAAGGCCCAGCCCACCTAACCAGCTAACCGCGCGCGCAGCTGGCCCAGTACCGATTCGCTGCGCCAAGATGCGTGCGGATCTTCTAACTCTCTTCGTCCCGCGGTACGGCAGGCCATCGGCGGCATCCACCGCAACCCCACTCCGACTCCGGCGGCCACCGACGCCCTCCGCGCCTCTATAAGATCCCCTCGACCCCCTGCTGCCCTACCCTAACCCTAGGCTACCACTTCCCCTCGCGCCGCCGCTGTTTCTCGCTCTCTCTCCCGGCGCAACCGCCTCTGAACCTCTCTGCTGCAAGTCACCGACGAGCCACCGCCTGTTTACCTCCTCGCCGCCGCCGATCCACCACAGCATCTACCCCACTAAGCTCGGGAACGAGCTCGTCCCACCTCCCTCTCTCTGTTGAACACCAGAGCGCGCCCGGAGACGCACTGTGCCTTCGCCGCCGTCCACGACCGTGTCGCCGTCGAGCTCGGCGTTTTCTCTGAACCTCGACCGCCATCGGCCGTCCCCGTGCACAATCTGCTTCGCCAACTGCGGTAACGAGGCCGCCGTGCCCACCTCGAGCCGTTGGACACCTCCCTGGAGGTCCAGATGGCCTGGATCGACGGCGTCCTCCTCGCCGCTGCCGGCGTCGACCAATCGCTTCCACGTCGAGCCGCTGCTACGCCGACAGACGCCGGTGAGCTCGCCACCGTCCCTTACCCTCTCACCCTGTTGGTTCGCAACCATCTGCACGCGCCCACGCCTCCCTCTGTTCGAGCGCCACCGTGTAGATCGTCGCCGGTGAGCAGTTCTGAATCGTGGTCTGTCGAGCAAGCATAAGCTCGTCAGTTAAAAATTCAGGCTTAGGCGCACCGTAACGTTTTCCTCTCTGCGTGGTGTTTGCTGTCAACGAACGCGAATCACCGCAGTGGTTCAGACCAAAGGGTTGGCGCAGCGAGCTCGCGGGTTCGATCCCCGCGGCCGCAAAGTTTTCTTTTTCGTGTCCTTAGCGCGCCTGGCCCCACGCGGCAGTGACCCCCACTGCCACGCGGGCGCGCTCTCGCCACGCTGGCCACGGGCCCCTCCTGGCAGTGTGTGTGTAGTTAAACCTGCGCGGTAACAAATTAAATAAAATCTGTTTTTATTTCCAAAATCATTTAATTGGGCAGAACTAAAATAAAACTTATAAATTCAATAACTTCAAATCTATAAATCCAAATTTTATACTCTTTCCAAATAACTTATTTGTGTTCTGTTTTGAATATTCAAAATGCAAATTAAATTCAAATTCAAATGATTCAAATGCCATTTGTAATAATTCATAACTAATTATTCTTAAGTCCAAATAATGCAAATAAAATATGTTTTTCATACCATTTCACCTAACCTATTCAAATATAAAATTTGTTTCCTGGTTTGAATAATTAAAATTGCCTAAACAATTCCAATCTTGTTTAATTCAATTAAAACTTGTTTAATATTGTTTAATTCATAAATAATTAATCCAAAGTCCAATTTCCAAATGTGAAACATGTAATCCAACTAAAATTTGATAACCTTTTCAAATATCCACTTTGTTGTTTGGTTTGAACAACTTAACTTGTTGATAACAACCACTAATTGCTTAACCCCATTAAGTAACAATAATTTCCAAACTTGATAAATGTTTTCTAAACTTGTTAACCATCCTTCCAATTGCATCTAAACTTGTTATCTTCTTGTTCTTCATCATGCATGCATCATTCTAACTCATTTACACATGATGCTTAGTGTTAGGACAACTAATTCAACTATAAGGCATGGGTTTGCCATATGCAATCTTTGCATATGGAATCCATTTAAACTTGTGTATCTTATCCACTAGTCTACTTTGGTGCATCTACTAACCTTGTCATGCATCCATATCTTGATCATGCTGGATCTTTTGCCGTAGTAGTAATTGTTGCATTCCGGTGTTTGTTCGAGGTTCGTTGCTTCTTCTCGGATAGGACGTTGAGATGATGTGAGCAACGACAAGTTCTGCTACCTTGCGGGATCTCAGGCAAGTATACTCACTTGCATGCCATATGGCTGCCTTTCATCACTTGTTACCGATTCTTTCCGTTGATTATTTTCTGCTAGCCATAGTGGTAGTTGTTTCTGTTACGAACCCATCACATGAATCCCTTAACCTTGATATTGCCTCACCTCCATACCTACAGCCTTTGTTTGTGCCTGTTCTTATCTAGCATGCTTAGGGTGTTCTGCTCGAGTCCGTTACCCGTTACTTTCTGTTGTTACTCTATTACGTTCTGAGGGCTCGATGTTAATCAATCAAACCTGTTAATTGCTAATGGTAATAATAATACTAATTTGATGATAAGGCACCGGCAGGAGGCCCTTCGTGGTTTTGAGGCCTGCTAGTGTCGACCCTAATAGGAAAAGGGTCTTGTCTACTGATCCATGATGAGCGCACTACCCGCATTTGGGGAGTATGGGCTCCCCCTCAGTTTGACCCGATTCGCATCTCGTCCAAATCGCCTCATTTAGTTCGGGTTTTCCATTTGCTGCATGCATGATCTTGCGAGCCCTTGGTACCCGGGTGGAACTTTCGTAGTCGGCATATAGGGGGACACGTTCTTAGAGTGCTATGAGGGTCCCATTTTCTTCTGGGCTCGATTAGCCGTGCGCCCAAGGTTCTTTGGGCTTGATGCGAAGAAGGGTTGGATTGTGTTGAGTGCCCCGCTTGGTGGAGGGGCCACTCCATCTGGCGGGATATTCATGAGTGTGGTTACTTTGGTGCATCCCTGCAGGGTAAATCTTCTCGAGAAGCCGTGTTTTCCGCGGTTATGGATTACTTGGTGAAAGTACTGGCTAACAAGTACTCAGGACAACTTCAACATAATGATCAATCATGTTTCACCCAATGATTAATAATTTGACTAGTAATAGGTTATTCACACAATAACTTGACTCATCTTTAATACCACGGTGTGAGTTATCCTCGGATTGCTTCTTCGGATAAGGGGCGAGATCCAGGATGGGTTTGTTTGAAGTTATCTTTCAGTTGGTTACTATCACTCGATCTTACCTCCTTTCTGATAGTTGGAAGTAATAGAATCTCTGTAGTTGGTTAGTGCAGCCTGTTGTCGCTTATTGGCAATAACCCCTTCCTTTCCGTTGATCCTAAAGTATTTGTATCTTGTGATGATTGGCTACGCCGGTATTCTTGTGAGTATGGGTTTTATCCCCCTTGCCAGTACTTAACCGTACTGACCCACGAATCTCTTTCGTGGCTGCAAATTCCAAATTGCAGTCAACAGGTTTGAAGTCTGACGACGTTAGCTTGGGAATCCCTCCGGCTTGGCCTGGGCAGGGATTGGACGCCTTCGGTTATCTTCAGGACTCTTAGTCCAATTTGGATCTTGTCCGTAGACGGACGATTTGTTGTTTTCTTCCGCTGTTATTTGGATCTTTGTATTGTATCAGTTGTATCCCTGGCTCGTTGAGTCATCTTGTATCTTTCTGATGCTGTTGTAATTGTGGAACATTCGTGAACTATTGTAATGTTATCATAAATGGCCACCTGGAATCGGTTATTATGCGGATTTGGCGGGAATGCTGAAATCTGCATAGTGCCCGATCTCGGGGCGTCACAATAGATTTGCTTGTGCGCGTCGCGAGAGCCTCATATCTGCTCCGCTTAGATTTACATGTTGTTACCTCTGCTCCATCCGGTTGATGAATCAAAGCTGCGATAACCTAGTATGATATGATGACGTGATAAGATGAGCATTGTGTGGTTAACCTGACTAAGGCTTGGACGGGAGGCCACTTGGGAAGTGGTTGGTTTTCCTGTACTTGCCAACCCTAGGAGTAAGGTCTCGTCGAAGAAACCAAGACTGAGCGTGCAACCACACGCGGGGCCTAACAGACCGCGCTCGACCAACTAACTTGTTTTGCTCTATCCGTGAGTCACGTAGTTTGGGTGTTCCATCTGCGTGTGAGTCAAAAACCTTTTGGAGGTGTTTAGGGCGTGACCGGGACAAGTGATGGACGTACACGGATCTTGATCCCGAATCACAGAACAGGTGCCGTCAGGAGGTGGCCAACTCCCTGTTGACGGGGTGACCCTGTTTTGGGTTGACTCATGGATAGGGTCGAGCAAGGTAAAGGTCGTGGCCAACCACACTCTGCCGGATCATCGTCGGGACTGTGCCAATAGCTTGGCATTAAGAGTCGGATGGTACGTGTGGGTAAAGTGTACCACCCTGCAGGGATAAATCTTTCGGAAAGCCGTGTCCACGGTTAAGGACGACTTGGTGGAAGGTACGAGGTCACAGATAACATGAACGAGATACTAAAACCTGTTGATAACGAATGAAGGGTGCCTCCTCGGAGATGCCGAGAGGGGTGATCCTTGTAGCATGAGATGCTGGGAAATGACGTCGGTGGTTTGAAAAGATGATGATCACAGTAGTTGATTTTCTCATCTGTTTTGAAAACATTCCATGAGACGTGATGTTCTTCCTCGATTTGGAAAACAAAGATTGCTTTACGGAAAACAGCCTTCATAAAACCCTTTCTAAAGATAACAGATATATAATAGGTGAACTAAGTCTTGTTGAGTGCCTCCTGTACTCAGGTTTGCTTAAATTTGGTTCAGGTGAAGATCTCACATCAGTGGTGATTCAACGTGGATATCGACGAGTAGTTTGGGGTTCCCAGGTAGCAGCCTGGAATCTATAGGCTGGGACGTCGCCTTATGTTGTAGCCTCTTAGGCCTTTTTGGTTCTTGTTGATTAGCAACACATTTTTCTTCTGTTGTGTGATGTAATGATGGGTCATGTGACCTCTGTTTGTACAGCTACTCTAGTAACACCTATTTAATAAAGCTTCCATGTCTAGAGTGCTGCTTTGATCGGTTGTTGGTTTCGAGCTCATTGTTATACAGTTTTGGCTATGCCTGGATAGTTGTCGCAGTCGAGGGGTTGTGGAGCCGATGATCCATTTCCGAGCACGCCTGCCAATGTGATTCGGCCTGGGGCTAGGTAACCCTAGTAACCCTCGATTGTTGTTGCACTTTCTGGACACATAGCAACTCTGTATAGCTTTGGTCCCGTTTCCTTCAGTTTCATTCGACTCTTAGACGCTTGGTTATGCATAGTTGGTTATGACTAGCATGGACACAAGTAGTAGTAGTATCGTGGTGATCCGGCCTGCGTGCCGATGAATCCGGTCTGCCTGCCGTTGTTTGTTGCGGCCGGGGCTGGTAACCCTGAAGCCCTTGTGGGTCCATGTCTAGGAGCACATAATAGTATGTATATCTCTGGGTCCGGGGTCGTGACAAAAGTGGTATCAGAGCAGGACTGCCTGTAGGAAAACCTTACAACTTGGTCGATGTCGAGTCTAGTGTTTATGAAAACTACTTTGAAACTTCAAATGATTGTTAAAAACCTTCTTAGGATTCTTTTTACTCCTTATATGGTATCGCTTTAACTCTGGGTCATCTTACCTGTTTTGATTCGAAAAGGTTCTGGTCATTCAAAATTTAGGTGCCTTCTTTGGCAAGCCGTCTTTTACCCAAGTTGACCTAGTGCTCAGTCTCTAGAGTCATGCGTGTTCCATGTTCCGTTATCCCTCGATTCAAACGGGAGATTTCTTTCCATCATAATCTCTCAGAGTTGTGTGGGTTCCACATGCTCCTGTTCTAAAGTCTCAAACTCTTGAATCCCGAGATTTCCTTTTTATCTCGAATGTATCCGTTGTCCTCTACCCAAAAAATTTCGGAGTTATGTTTGTCCTTTGAAAGATATTTCGTGATTGCTATTCGTAGTGTCCTTCAAGGCACTAAGATAGTAGTTATTCCTTTCTCAATGTTGTCAACCTTGGACTTGAACTGAAGGTCCCGGAATGTGCTAAATTGCGGTGGGTTTGAATCATGTGGCCATAACCATGTGATGCTCATGCCATCAATACAAGATGCTGACCTTTAACCCAAGTTCTGCTTCTTTGGATCCCGAGGAATCTGTTTTACCTCAGGATGGCTAGGCAATTTGAACTTTCATAGCCATAGGTTTTCCTTTGGAAACAAAAGGGATCACAACAAGAGTGGTCATCATGAATTTCAAATCTTCGTTCTTGATTTATCTATAATTCTCCTACTGGCATGGGTTTTCCAAAAGAGTATCACCCTGTGCATTCCTCATGATCTCTGGATTCTCCAGAGTATGTCCTTAATATTTACTTGCTTTCCTACATTTGTCCATGGTTTGGGAACCAAGTTTCTTATGTGTGTTGGATTCTTTTAATGCATTTTATCTTGTGTTACGTCAAAACATTCCACCTTGGGATGTCAGGAGAAACAAACTCCAGTACCTCGTCCATCTCTAAAACCCGGTAAAAGTTTTTTAATTCACAGATTGAAGAAGTTTCATTAGCTTCTGTTCTGTTCCACCTACGAGTATCACACCCTTTCGCATCAAGAGGTTGTGTTGAGTTTCATGGCCTTATTGATGAAGTGATGCTCTTACAAATCTTCACTCCCCATTCCTCCAAGCTTGAATGATCAATAACGTTGGGTGTGCATTGATGTGTGTACAAGTTATTCCTAGCAATTCATATTGCTTCGTAAAATCTAGGAAACATCTGTGTCCTTCTTAGCACTACTGGTCACCCAGCCTCTTTATGAAGTTGACTGTGTTACCAAATCCGTTCTTACCGGTCCACATTCCCAGTCAAAGAGTTAGGTTCATGCCGAAGCTCTCAATATCGTATCGGTTTCTTTGAAAAGCAAGATTCCCTTTCGAACTCCAAGACATACCGGTAGGTTGTGATATTCTGGTTGTCTTTCTAGAAGTATCACCAGGTTCTTACCTAACCGTAATGTCTAAGCAAGGGGTAATTTGAATTGCTCCTTTCTCCAAGAAACCTTGATGCATACCTTGGATTAGGTGGTTGAGCTTAAACAATATCTTGGAGAGTTGAAAGGCAAAAGCTCCGCCTAACTTGATCCTTTGTTTAAGGGATGTCTAATTTCCTTTGTGTTGAAGAAGGATAGTATCTCCCTCGTGGATATGCTACCTAACAAACCCTCGATTTGATTTGGGATATCGTCAAATCGAGAAAAGATCCAAGGACTATCTTGATGGTGTTTTCACTCATGGTGTTCCACCAGGTACACCTTCATGTCCTTTAGTCTGACCAATATTTTGCCCTGTTCATGTAACATATGAATCCCTCTTCTTGGAGTATATTGGTAAGGGTGTTATTGAGCCCATCGATGACATTCCTATTTCCCCAAGTTGTAAGAGGTTCATGTTGAACACTAGGCATTAATGTTGGAAACTTTGGAGAACCATCTTTGTGTCATCACGAAGTTGTGTTCTTGATGTTCGAAGCAACTTACTCCAGTTCATGTGCTTATGGTGAAAGTTGTCGCCATGGATCCGAGTAGAGTTTTTTTGTTCCCTCGGGAATAATCCCTAGTCAGTCATGCATGCGTGGACTATTCTAGAGATGGTAGGTTTTTATCTCCATTTATTTGAAGAAGTTTGCACCCACACCAAGCCACTGACTGATCGTTTGTGAAAGAGAAGAAGTCTAAGAACTTCGTTATCTTTGTATAGTCTCCCCAACAAGGACTCCGATATGTTTCATTGCAAGTAGTCCATGTAGGTGCAACCGTCTTTCGCAAGTTGCTAATACATGAGTTCCACAATATCACTCATCCTTTTGAGTGTGGCATCGTAGTCCATATCTTGTGAATCTAGTAAATATATCTCGTTGGTAACCGGTGCAACCCCTGTGATCAAATATACCGAGCCTGAGCTATAAATCCACTAACCAGAGCTGAATCTCAAGCAGCAACGATGGTTGGTGTTTTCTCAAGGGTTACGACTTAGGTCTCTTCCATAATCCGGCATGGTTGATGTTGTGGTTGACACAATTAGCCGGAAGGCTTAATGTCATATCTCTTTGAATCCGTAAGAACAGTCACTCCCCGTGAGAATTTCTGTGTGGCTTATTCTCAACAAGTTTTCCTCCCCGTTCTTCCAAACCAGAGTTCTACATTCACTTGACGACCTATAGAAGTCTTGTCATGAGCCTGCTGTCGGTATGTAGAACATCCAGGAGAACCTGGAAGTTGTTTCTTCCAATGTCTCTTTGTCAATCCTCCAAACCTTTCTTTCAGTGGAAACAAGCTCATCATGGGAACATCTCGTGGTGTTTTGTAACCAAAGTTGATCAGTTCCCTTTCTCAAGTTGTTTGTACCTGAAGGTCTAATGATCTCACACATTGTGTGAATTTTTCAGTCACTTCAGCCATGGGGTCTTAACCATGTGGTAAACGTATTGCTACGGTTAAATCTACAACAGGGAAGAGATTCCCTATTTTCTTCCGGTGTTTCAATTCCCATTGGTTACCCATCCTTATGGTGTGACCAAGAATTCCTTCCTAATTACGGTGGTGCAGCTCCTTTTGGTTACCCATTTTCTTCCGTAAAGTAACATTCCGATCCCTAACAAGAATTTCAAGAAAACTGTTATGGAATGGTTAAAAGTTTCGTTATCTTACGTGGCCACTCCGAAGAGTGAACATGATTCCGTATCAAACCTTTATCTTGGATGCATGATTTCAGTGTGATCTCATGTCCTCTCCTGTCTACGGATATTACGTTGTGGTATGCAATACAACCCTTTTTCATCTTGGTTTTTTTGTTTTGAGTAAACCTCGATGTCATAAGTTGTCCAACCTTTCTTTTCCAAAAGGATTTAAAGTCTTGTGCAAAGATCATATTCTAAATCCTTTCAAAACCCATCGTCCACAAACTTGAAACCTTCTCCTATTTCCTCCGTTATCTTGATGTGTTTCATGCACGATAACTCAACAGTTCTTTATGAACATTCCTGTCATGAGTTAGCCATGAGATACTCGATCTTTGTAAAGATCAATTCCTAGGATTTTTCCCTCCTACCTAAGGTGTAGCTGCTGGATATCTTCATGATGCTACGGGTCAACCTCTTCAAGAAGAGAACCATAAGTTTTGAGAAGATCGTTCAAAAACCGGTGTTCCTTCTTTCTTCTCCTTCGGGAATCTCGGGACGAGATTCTCGTAAGGGGGGTAGATTTGTAACATCCCAAAGTTTTCTAACAAAAGGGTTGTGGTGTTGTGTTCATCCCATACATGCATGAAAACAAAAATTTAAACCATGTTGAAACAATTTAAATTGTGAATTTAAATGGTTTGAGAAAAATCCCACAAATAGTACTTAAAAGGGGTTCCAAAATTTTGCACTGAAAAATATTTCAATTTCACCAAACAAAAATATGGTGTGGTTGGAAATTTTATAAGCTTTCCAAAAAAGTTTTTTTGCTCATTTTTATTCTTGCAAAAAGGACCCCAACCTTTCAACTCTATTTGTTGTTTTAAGGCAGAAAAGGACCTTTCTGCAATTTCCTGGAAGTCGAGGGAGTTCTTGTAATTTTCCTTTTCTTTTGGCTTTCTTCAACCTTCAGCCAGAAGGCAGTAGCTGTGTGGCAGCAGCGCTGCCACTGCTGCCACCTCCTGCTTGTGTGTGTGCACCCCGTGTGTGATGAGACCTCCAGGTCGATGTGGTGCCCCTCCTCTCGCTCTCACTCGCCGCCACCGTCTCCCTCGATCTCTGTAACTCCCTCATGTCCAAAACCCTAGCCGCCCGTGATCCATTACTGCCGGCGACTCGACGCGTCCCCCGCCGTTCTGACCCGCGTGCGAGCTTCGCTGTGCCCCGCTGCCTCTCCTCGAGCCCGCACATGGGTGGAGATATCTCGAGCAGTGCGAATTTTGCCGCCCCCTTCTTCTCCGTCCAACTCCTCCGCTGCACCATTGCCGGAATTCTTGAGCTTCCTCGAGCTCCCGAACTCTCTTCCACGCTCCCGGTGAGATTTCCCATCACGTGGTGGTTTCCATTATGTCGTTGGCCTCCGTTTTCTTCGACGCCGTCGCGCACCGTCGCCTTCCGCCGCGGGAAGTGCTCGTCGGAGCTCCTCCGGTAGCCAAAGTTGGGCGGCGCCGCCTCCTTACGGTAGACCGCGCTACCTCGCGCCCAACGCGCCTGTCGGTGTCCCTCCTTGGGCACTGCAGCGATGTCGCCGTGCTGGACATGACACTGTCGGGCGGTTGCTGGCGTCACGATGACGTCAGCATGATGTCATCGTGGGCCAGCCCTAATATTTTCGAAAATATTTAATAAAAGATTAAATCTCTGACATGTGGGGCCCACTCCCTTTTAATATTCCAGAAAATGACTTAAAATTGTAAATTTAATATCTCCTAGATTATTATTCAAAAAAATATAAATAAGGTACCAAAATGTTCCGAAAATTATTCTCAACCCAAATATGTCATTTTCAACCATGTTTGAGAAAGTTGAAAATTGAACATTATTTAATGTTGTTTAATTCATTTAAAATGGAAAAATAAGTTTTTCTTCAATAAAATTAGAAAAATACAAGTTATATACCAAAATGCTCAAAATGATAAATGAAACTCATTTATGGTGTTTTCGAACCCATTTGAGCACTTTAACTTGTACTCACTTTTAGAATTGCCCGAAGTGCCCCTCTGGGGACTATTTCGGGATAAATTCAGTAAAAATGCTTAACTGTCATATGAACCCTAGCAACCCAACGAACATGTTTAGGGATTTATTTCAGTGCATTAATTTGCTCATGCATACATGTTGTGCATTGCATCGATGCCATGTGTTGATTGTTGTTCTTCTTGTTCCGGTGTTTGTTCCCCCTCGGTAGAACGCGACTCCGAAGTGAAGGCCATCAACTCCATGACGAATACTTGATCTTAACCGACAAGTCAAGCACTTATTCCAGAAGATCTACTCTTTGGTTTTCTTATAACCAAGGCAAGCATAAACTCTTATCTGCTCATATATGTTTTCCAACAACATTTGATTCTCGTACTTTGCATTCGATTCCAAAGTATTTGATGCTAGTAGATATAGTTCACCTACATACTGCATCGCCTCAGTGTCCTGATCCACTGCTGCTAGCCGCCATAGATTTGCTTGTGCGCATCGCCAGAGCCTCATATCTGCTTCGCTTAGATTTACATGTTGTTACCTCTGCTCCATCCGGTTGATGAATCAGAGCTGCGATAACCTAGTATGATATGATGACGTGATAAGATGAGCATTGTGTGGTTAACCTGACTAAGGCTTGGACGGGAGGCCACTTGGGAAGTGGTTGGTTGTCCTGTACTTGCCAACCCTAGGAGTAAGGTATCGCCGAAGAAACCAAGACTGAGCGTGCAACCACACGCGGGGCCTAACAGACCACGCTCGACCAACTAACTTGTTTTGCTCTATCCGTGAGTCACGTAGTTTGGGTGTTCCATCTGCGTGTGAGTCAAAAACCTTTTGGAGGTGTTTAGGGCGTGACCAGGACAAGTGATGGACGTACACGGATCTTGATCCTGACTCACAGAACAGGTGCCGTCGGGAGGTGGCCAACTCCCTGTGGACGGGGTAGCCCTGTTTGGGTTGACTCATGGATAGGGTCGAGCAAGGTAAAGGTCGTGGCCAACCACACTCTGCCGGCACATCGTCGGGATTGTGCCAATAACTTGGCATTAAGAGTCGGATGGTACGTGTGGGTAAAGTGTACCACCCTGCAGGTATAAATCTTTCGAAAAGTCGTGTCCACGGTAAAGAGCGACTTGGTGGAAGATACGAGGTCATAGATAACATGAACGAGAGACTAAAACCTGTTGATAACGAATGAAGGTTGCCTCCTCGGAGATGCCGAGAGGGGTGATCCTTGTAGCATGAGATGCTGGGAAATGATGTCGGTGGTTTGAAAAGATGATGATCACAGTAGTTGAGTTTCTCATCTGTTTTGAAAACATTCCATGAGACGTGCTGTTCTTCCTCGATTTGGAAAACAAAGATTGCTTTACGCAAAACAGCCTTCATAAAACCCTATCTGAAGATAGCAGATATATAATAGGTTAACTAAGTCTTGTTGAGTACCTCCCGTACTCAGGGTTGCTTAAATTTGGTTCAAGTGAAGATCTCACATCAGTGGTTATTCAACGTGGACATCGACGAGTAGTTTGGGATTCCCAGGTAGCAGCCTGGAATCTATGGGCTGGGACTTCGCCTTATGTTGCGGCCTCTTAGGCCTTTTTGGTTCTTGTTGATTAGCAACATATTTTGCCTTCTGTTGTCTGATGTAATGATGGGTCGTATGACCTCTGTTTGTACAGCTACTCTAGTAACACCTGTTTAATAAAACTTCCATGTCTTGAGTGCTGCTTTGATCGGTTGTTGGTTTCGAGCTCATTGTTATACAGTTTTGGCTATGCCTGCATAGTTGTCGCAGTCGAGGGGTTGTGGAGCCGATGATCCATTTCCGAGCATGCCCGCCGATGTGATTCGGCCTGGGGCTAGGTAACCCCAGTAACCCTCGATTGTTCTTGCACTTTCTGGACACATAGCAACTCTGTATAGCTTTGGTCCCGTTTCCTTCAGTTTCATTTGACTCTTGGACGATTGGTTATGCATAGTTGGTTATGACTAGCATGGACACAAGGAGTAGTAGTACCGTGGTGATCCGGCATGCGTGCCGTTGTTTGTTGCGGCCGGGGCTGGTAACCCTGAAGCCCTTGTGGGTCCATGTCTAGGAGCACATAACAGTATGTATATCTCTAGGTCCGGGGTCGTGACATTTATGTTCTTGTTTTTGCTCATGAGGACGTAAATAGAGAATGTTTATCTCACATGTTGATTGGATTTCACACCGTGGACTAGTGGCTTGATCCGCTTATCCAAATGATAGAAGAGCTGGCAGCGGGGTGCCTAGCCCCAAATTAATACAAACAAATTATCTTCACTATTTTTACCCCTGATTTGTTTGTCAAATCATAATTATGTAAACAAAAGAGAAAGAGGTATGACTTTCTACACCAGTTGCGTCCTGCACCATGGGAGCCGCTCTTGTGAATCCACTTGGCTTGTGACGTACTGTATTTTCTATTTACCATTCGTTGACATTCGCATACATGTCCCAAAATATAGACACTCCTCCACAGTATGTGATTGTTGGCAGGCACCCGAGGATTCAGTTAGCCATGGTTTGTGAAAGATGGATGGGAGGAGTGTCAAACTTTTAATACTTATGTTTGATAAAATAAAAGCTCTAGCACATGAGTGATCCCTGCTTCCCTCCGCGAAGGGCCTTTCTTTTACTTTTATGTTGAGTCTCCATCTTCTAACTTTATGCACAGTTGAGAGAGCATTTTGCCATTTTGAGTTCTATGTGCATTTTCCCATAAGCATCAATAATTACTTCACCATGTGATATTATTTGTTCTAGTCTTCCTCATGAACTTTGAGGTCCTGGCATTTATGTTTTGCCCCACTCTTAAGGACTAGGAAAATATCAATTTGCCATGATTTCTCTATACCTGAAACAAACGTTTACCGTTCTTTGCATTATTATTCATGATCCTTTATTTGAGTTACTCTTCGTGATGCAAAGTAATTGCTATGATTCATTATTAAAGTTCTATTTATCATGTTTGTGTTTTAAGTTCTATGATCTCAGCGTGCATATGCTTTTACAATAGATTGTTCAAGGTTGTGTTAGTAGCATGTCACCTTAGAAATTATTGTTTTATCGTTTACCTACTCGAGGACGAGTAGGAACTAAGCTTGGGGATGCTTGATACGTCTCCAATGTATCTATAATTTCTGATGCTCCATGATCATATTATGTCAATTGCCACTTGTTTTCTCCCTTATTTATAGCATTTTATACGTTTTCCGGGACTAACCTATTAACAAGATGCCAAGTGCCAGTTTCTTGTTTTCTGCTGTTTTTGGTTTCAGAAAAAGTTGTTCTGGAAACATTCTCGCAATTGGACCCCATAAAGCCTGAAGTTCCTATTTTCCCCGAAAGCATCCAGAACACGGGAGAGGAGTCGAAGACGGGCAACCGGGGGGCCACACCATAGGGTGGCGCGGGTCCCCCTGGCCGCGCCACCTATGGGTGTGGGGCCCCTAGAGCACCACCGCCTTTGCCCTTTCGCCTATTTAACCCCCCCGGATGGAAAACCATAAGGACCTGATAAAAAATCCCTGAAAAGTTCGGCAGCCGCCGTCACCGTCAACCCTAGATCAGGGGGGGTTCTGAAGCTGTTTCCGGCACCCTGCCAGAGAGGAGATCATCACCCGAGGCTTCTACATCACCATGCCTGCCTCCGGAGTGATGCGTGAGTAGTTCATCCTTGGACTACGGGTTCGTAGCTGTATCTAGATGGCTGTCTTCTCCTCATATGCCTCCATGTTTAGATCTCGTGAGCTGCCTATCATGATCGAGATTGATCTTATGTAATTCTATATGCTGTGTTTGCTGGGATCCGATGAATATTGACCTTGTGACAAGTTGATTATAGTCTTTATTTGCATATGCTATTTCTGATCTTGCATGTTTTCCGCTGCTAGTGGTTGCTCTGGCCAAGTAGTTGCTAGTGACTCCAAGAGGGAGTATTTATTCTCGATAGTGGGTTCATGCCTTCTCACCACCTTGCTCGATTGACAGAAATGTAAAGGGGGGGGTGTGATGTTGCCATAAGGGAGAAAACGGCGGTGAGAGTGCCCGCGTGCATAATCATTGCTTACATTACACACTTTGTTTAATGAAGTTATCAGCTGCTTGCAACTTAATACCTAATGGGGTTTGGATGATAACCTGAGGGTGGATTATTAGTCATAGATGCAGATGGATGTCGGTCTATGTATATTGTTGTAATGCCCGCGCTAAATATCATAGTAATCATCATGTTATATTGTGACCTCTATTTGTCAATTGCCCAGATGTAATTTGTTCACCCAGCATGCTATCTTTTATGGAGAGACACCACTAGTGAACCTATGAACCTCGTTCCATTTTCCACACTATTAAACAAACCACAACTATTTACTGCTTTCTTTACTTACTGGAAGCATACATCATTTTCCACACTATACGTCTAATCTTTGTTTTCAGCAAGACCGGTGAGATTGACGACCTCACTGTACCGTTGGGGCAAAGTATTTCGGTTGTGTTGTGTGCAGGTTCCACGTTGTTGCTGACACCGGTGAAGCGCCAGCACCACCGTCAGTGGCATCAACCTTCCTGAGATCCTCTTCCTCCTATTGGATTGATAACCTTGGTTCTTAACTGGGGGAAATTCTTGTCGCTTGCTCATCACACCTTCCTCTCGGGGTTTCCAACACGCCATCCATAGCAGTCGTATTCTGCTTGAAGGAAAGAGTGAAACCTCAGTTTCACAAGTTGTTCAACCTTTCTTATCCAAAGGATTTAAGGTCTTGTGCAAAGTTCATATTCTAAATCCTTTCAATAAAACTCTTCCACAAACTTGAAAACCTTCTCCTATTCCTTCTGTTACCTTGATGTGTTTCATGCCCGTTAAATCAAGAGTTGTTTATGAACATTCCTTCCATGAGTTGGCCATGAGATACTCGATCTTTGTGGAGATAAAACCTTCTAGAGTTGTTCCCTCTTACCTAAGGTGTATCTGATGGATATCTTCGAGAGCTACCGATCAACCTCTTTGAGAAGAGAACCATAAGGTTCAAAAAGATCATTCAAAACCGGTGTTCCTTCTTTATTTCTCCTTCGAGAATCTCGGGACAAGATTCTTGTAAGGAGGGTTGATTTGTAACATCCCAACTTTGTGCATAAAGTGGTGTTGTGTGTTGTTGGTATCACATTCATGCATGAAATAATTTTTAATCCACTTGAAAGTTGAATTTGAGGGAAATTAACAAAAACCATTTAAAATGGATTTCAAAGTTTTGAATTGAAAACAAATTCAATTTCACCAAATCAAAACATGGTGAGGTTGGAAATTTCACAAGGATTCCAAATATTATTTTTGCAAAATTGTATCCTTTCAAAAAGGCCCGGAAAACATCATTTTCATTGCAGTTTGAAAGGACAGAAGGACTATTTTACAGTTTTCGGAAACTGCAGCGGTTTTTTCTGGAAACCCTTTTTCTTTTATTCCTCCTCCTCCTCTAGCCAGAAGCACGTAGCTGCGTGGCCACCGTGGGGGTCGCCTTGCCAGCTCCTGTGTGCCCGCTTCCTCACTCACGTGTGAACGACGCAGAAGAGGTCAACATCCTGACTCCTCCTCGTCCTACCTCATTCTCTGCCTCCCTCTCTCTATTTTCTTCCTGGACCCTAACCCTAGCTCCCGTTGGACGACATGAATTAACGCCATCTCCGGCGACCTCGAGCTCCGTTGAGCGGCTCATAAGGACCGGCGTCCTCCCTTCTACACCATCATCGTTTGAATCGGGCCGAGACGCCGCGGAACGGCGCAATCGGGGTCTTCTTCCCCGCCTCTGGCCGCTGCCGATTCCGCACGCCGTCATCGATTGAGGCCTCCTCGCGCCTCTCGTCAACACCACTACGCTCACGGTGAGCTGCTGATTCTCCCTATGCCCTCTAATCTCCCTCTTCCTCACTGTAACGAGCCGACACAGCGATCCACTGAGTACCGCCGCTATTCGTGCTCATCGGCGCTGCCACCTACTAGCTTGCCATGAGCTCGTCTACGAGACGCTCCTTTCCGTTCCGACGAATTAGGAGCCGTTCTCGGGATTGCTCGATCATAGGGGAGTTCCATCCAGTATTGACGTCATGCTGATGTCAGCCTGACGTCACGCAGGACCCTCAGTCAGCATTTTAAACATTTCAGATTTATTTTGTAAATCGAAGAAATTTTGACAGGTGGGGTCCACTGCTTTTATAATTTCGAGAAAACAATTAATATTGGAAAATTAATATCTTTAATTATGTAAATCAGAAAAATACGAAAAATATACGAAAGTGTTTAGAAACATAAACTCTACATGTTTATGTCATTTTTAAACATGTTTGGCAAACTTTAAATTGAGCATTATTTGAATTGGAATTAATCCATTTAAAAATGGAGAAAATAATATTTTTATTCAATAAATTCAGAAAACTACAAGTTTTATACCAAAATTCTTAGAAAGACAAATGCAACTCATTCATGATGTTATCAAACTCATTTGAGCAATTTAATCTTGACACACATTTAGAATTGCCCGAAGTGCCCTCTAATGTCCATTTCGGAGCTAATTTCAATAAAATTGCATAATTGTCATATGAACCCTAGCAACCCATTGAACATGTTTAGGGCTTTATCGAAGTGCATTAACTTTCTAATGCATACGAATCGCGCATTGCATCAATGCCATGTGTTGATTGTTCCCTTTCCGGTATTTGCTTCTTATCGGTAGAACGCGACTCCGAAGTGAAGACCGGCAATTCCAATGATGAATACTTGATCTTAACCGACAAATTAAGCACTTATTTCTGAAGCCTTTATCTAGTTTTCTTGAAGCAAGGAAATCATAACCTCTTATTTGCTCATATATATTTTCTAACGACTTTTGATTCTCGCACTTTGCATTCGGTTCCAAACTATTTGATGTTAGTGGATAGAGTTCTCCTATATATTACATAGCCTAAATATCTTGATCCACTGCTCCGAGTTGTCATAGATTTTCTTCTGCGCATCGCCACAGCCATAAATGCTATGCTTAGCCATGCTTAGTTGTTATGACCTGATCCATTCGGTTGATGAATCGGATCAAACACGTGAATCTAGTATGTTAGGTTGTGGTGACATGATGTGGAATTAATTTACCTGACTAATACGACATGGATGTGAGGCCACAATGGGTTGTGGTGCTTTATCTCGTTCATGCCCCTAGGAGCGAGTTCTCTCCTTCGAGCCAAGATTGAGCGTACATCCATACGTGGGTCGATGAACCCCACACAACTAACTAACTTGTTTAATCTTATCCATGAGACACGTAGTTTGAGCTTTCCATCTGTGTGTGAGTCGGAAAATGTTTTGGAGAAAACTTAGGGCGTGACCAGGACAAGTGATGAACATACATAGATATTGATCCCGACTCACAGAATAGTTGCCGTCAGGAGGTGGCCAACTCCCTGTTGATGGGGTGTCCCTTTTTGGGTTGACTCATGAATATGGTTCGACAAGGTAAAGGCTGGACCACCCTCTGCCGGCACTTCCCGGGCTAGTGCTAACCTAGTGGCATGAGGAGCCGGTTGGTACGTGTGGGTAAAGTTGTACACCCCTGCAGGGTTAAATCTTTTCCAAAAGTCGTGTCTGCGGTTAAAGATGACTTGGTGACGGATTTTGTGATCATAGATAACTCGAACGTATTGGCTAACACTTGCTGATAACGAATGAAGGATGCCTCCTCGAAGATGTCGAGAGGGGTTACCTTATAGCACGAGGTACTGGAATAACTTGGGATGGTGATCTTTGGAGCACGAGGTGCTGAGATGATTCGATGGAATGAAAAGATGATGATTTCAATAGTTGAGTAGCTTTCTCATCCGTTTTAAAAATACTCCATGATACATGTTATTCTTCCTCGACTTGGAAAACAAAACTTGCTTTACGCAAATTGACCTTCATAAAACCCTTTTTTGAAGTAGAACATATATAGTAGGTTAACTAAGTCTTGTTGAGTACCTCACGTACTCAGGTTTGCTTAAATTTGGTTCAGGTGAAGTTTTCACAGTGGTGATGATTCCAACATGGACATCGACGAGTAGTTTGTGGTTCCCAGGTAGCAGCCTGGAATCTATGGGCTAGGACGTCGCCCTATGTTGCGGCCTCTTAGGCCTTTCGCTATCTTGTTGACTAGCAACTTAATTTTCCTTCCGTTGTCTGATGTAAAGTTGGGTCATGTGACCTCTGTTTGTAAAGCTATACTCTAGTAATACTTGCTGTATACAGCTTCATGTCTAGAGTTACTGCTTTGATCGGTTGGTTGTCTCGATCTCATCGTTACACAGTTTTGGCAATGCCTACGTAGTTATCGCAGTCGAGGGGTTATGAGGCCGATGATCCATTTCCGAGCACGCCTGCCGATGTTTACTCGGCCTAGGCTTAGTAACCCCAGTAACTCTCGATTGTTGTTGCACTTTCTAGACACATAACATATCTGCATAGCTTTGGTCCCATCCTTTAGTTTCATACGACTCGTGGAAGCTTTGATATGGATAGATGGTTACGACTAGTATGGACACAAGGAGTAGTAGTACCAATGTTATCCGGCCTGCGTGCCGATGAATCCGGTCTACCTGTCGTTGTTTGTTGCGGCTGGGGCTGGTAATCCCGAAGCCCTTGTGGGTCCATGACTAGAAGCGCATAACAGTACGTATACCTTTGGGTCCGGAGTCGCGACAGGTTTTTTCTTTTTCTTGGAGGATGGGGGTTTCTTTAGGGCTTTGTCTTCGTTTAATTCCCGAACATCCAGAAATTTCAGGATTTGATCATCCTCATCCCCCCGTTTGTATTATCTTATAGTGGAGGGTTTTTTGGATCTGTTTCCTCTTTTTCCCCGGTGTCCGCCTTTTCAACGGGTTTAGCCATGAGGACTTCATGGAAACCTCCTTGCATAGATTTGATATTTCTTTCAAAAGCGTCACCATCATCATCGGAATCTGTATCTCCATATGCAGATCCGGTTTCCGAATCCAACTTTGCTTTAATCGTAGCTAGAATCGATTCGGCTTCCGAGTTTTCCGCTTGATTAGCGGGTTTTGGGTCATCCACCTTTTCTGTGGGTTTATTGTCTTCTGCCTTTTCGATGGGTTGTTCGTCTTCCGTGTTTTTAGCAGGCTCTGCTTGCACCATGCCTATGAAGTGTGATATGGGAATAGGCATCTCCTGAGAGGTAGTAAACCCGGTCATGCTTTGGTGATATGTAGCTAATAGATATTGGTCCGCCCCAACATATGAATAAGGCAGATATGTGCCGAATCCTGCTTCAAAGCTGTCTTCTATTGGGCATAGGGCGGGTGGGATAAATTTACTTTCACCATAGAAACCCATCCCTTCCGTCGTTAAACCTGTGAAAATGTTAGCAGATCCAATAGGAACAATGCAAGCACTTACCAGGTGATTCCGTGCCGGCAGATAGGAACCTTTGTTGATGAAGCGGCCGATGTTTCTGCTGAATTCGAGGCTCCCGACCGTGATTGTGCTGCCGATTCCGCTGAGTATTCCCGCTGGAACATAACCTCGGATGCCGCTGGCCCCACGGTGCGTGCCAACTGTCGAGTGTTTGTAGTATGGTTCATGGTAGAGGGTTCCATAAGCCTTTGAGTAGATCGTGGGTGGAAACATAGGGAAGTTTCCGTAGGCGGGGACACAAGTTTACCCAGGTTCGGTATGTCGCAACAATGGCGGCTCCCTACTCCTGCAATCTCACTAAATTAGGTCTAAAGCCTGAAGTATACAAAGTATAATATGAGTCTAGGTTTTCTGTCTTTCTCCTCTTCGAGGCGGCTCCCGTCCGACTTTATATATGCATATGCACCATGGCTTACAAGAAGGAAAATGTGGAGTCTAAGGAAAGTATTCCTATTCTTGGTAAACAAGGTGTCCGGCTTCTTCTCCAAGAAGTTACCTATTGGGCCATAATCTGGGTTCTTCTAGAATCCGCTTTCCTATGCGTCAGCTCACGCCGGGCATATTTCCCGATTCCCGAACCCAAAACCCGATTTACCCGTTCCCGAACCCGAATTCCCCGAACCCAAAAATCCAGAGAAGCCTATCGGGTAGTTGTTTTAAAAACCCGAAAAAATATTGGGTTATACGTCTCCAACGTATCTATAATTTCTGATGCTCCATGATGATATTATGTCAATTACTACATGTTTTCTTCCTTCTTTATGTCATTTTTACACGTTTTCCGGGACTAACCTGTCAACAAGATGCCATGTGACAGTTCCATGTTTTCTGTTGTTTTTGGTTTCAGAAAAGTTGTTCTGGAAATATTCTCGGAATTGGACCCCCACAAAGCCCGAAGTGCCTATTTTCCCCGGAAGCATCCAGAAGACCGAAGAGGAGACGGGGAGGGGCATCAGGGGTCCCACACCATGGGGTGGCGTGCCCCCCTTGGTCGCGCCAGGGGGTGGTGCGGGGCCCCCAAGGCTCCACCGCCTCTACCCTTTCGCCTATTTATTCCCCCTGGATGGAAAACCCTAAACACCTGATTAAATATCCCTGAAAAGTTCCGCAACCGCCGTCACCGTCAACCCTAGATCAGGGGGGGTTCTGAAGCTGTCTCCAGCACCCTGCCGGAGAGGAAATCATCACCGGAGGCCTCTACATCACCATGCCTGCCTCCGAAGTGATGCGTGAGTAGTTACTCCTTGGACTACGGGTCCATAACAGTAGCTATATGGATGTCTTCTCCTCATATGCCTCCATGTTTAGATCTCGTGAGCTTCCTAACATGATCGAGATTGATCTTATGTAACTCTATGTGCTGTGTTTGCTGGGATCCGATGAATATTGAACTTATGCCAAGTTGATTATAGTCTTTATTGCATATGTTATTTGTGATCTTGCATGCTTTCCGTTGCTAGTGGTTGCTCTGGCCAAATAGTTTCTAGTGACTCCAAGAGGGAGTATTTATGCTTGATAGTGGGTTCATGACTCCTCTTCGCCTTGCTCGAGTGACATAAACGTGAAGGGGGAGGATGTGTTGTTGCCATTAGGGAGAAAACAGCGGTGAGAGTGCCCATGTGCATAATCATTGCTTACATTATAAACTTTGTTTAATGCAGTTATCTGTTGAATGCAACTTAATACCTAAGGGGGTTCAGATGATAACCTGAGGGTGGATTATTTATTATAGATGCAGTTGGATTACGTTCTATGTATATTGTTGTAATGCCCGCACTAAATATCATAGTAGTTATCATGTCATGAATGTTCACTACAGTGCAACCTTTATTTGTCAATTGCCCAACTGTAATTTGTTCACCCAGCATGCTATCTTTTATGGAGAGACACCACTAGTGAACCTATGAACCCCGGTCCATTTTCCTATACTATTAAACCAACCACCACATTTTCCTGCTTTCTTTACTTACTGCAAGCATACGTTATTTTCCACACTATACGTCTAATCTTTGTTTTTGGCAAGACCGGTGAGATTGACAACGTCACTGTACCGCTGGGACAAAGTATTTTGGTTGTGCTGTGTGCAGGTTCCACGTTGTTGCTGACACCGGTGAGCCATCACCATCGTCAGTGGCATCAACCTTCCGAAGGTCCTCTTTCTCCTACTCGATTGATAACCTTTGTTCTTAACTAAGGGGAATTTCCTACCGCTATGCTCATCACACCCTCCTCTTGGGGTATCCCAACACACAACATCAATGAAATTTCGGGCGTCGTTGCCGGGGAACAAAACAAACATACATAAGAAGACTTCCTCCCCCAACGGTCGCCAATCAAGGCGTGGCAAGGAATTTTCTGGCGCCGTTGCTGGGAGAAAGAAGTCTTCTGGCAAGGGGAGTCTCTCACTCTCTACCTCTTTATTTTTCTTATTGTCTTGTTTTTATTTTTGTCTTGTTTTGCTTCTCTTTATCAAAAACACAAAAAGATTAGTTTACTTTATAGTTGTTATTTATTTGCTTGCTTTTATTCTGCTAAAAATGAGTTCCTCTGAGAATACTAAGTTGTGTGACTTCACTAGCACAAACAATAATGATTTTATTTGCACACCTATTGCTCCACCTGCTCCGAAACAAGCCGTAGCCCCGCTATATTAATATAGCAAACACCCAGTACAACCGACAGTTTTGTGATGCTCGGGCGGCAGCAAACATACACCCAAAGAAAAGAAAAGAAAGAAAACAAAATAGCGCCAAAGGCGGATCGACTAAACGACGGTGACCCAGAACTGTTGCGCCCTCTCCAACACCGTACCACCATGCTCCGAGTGCCGGGTCGACGGGTACCAAGCAACACCTTGAAGAAGGAGAGCTACGCTGCTTCCCGGACCAGCGCACCGGTCCTAGGGTGATCCACGACGCCCTTCAGGAAGGAATGATGCCACCCGGAGGTGGCACCGCGTCGGTGTTAGACAAGCTGACAAGGATTTCTCCCGAAGCACCCCATCCACAACCCCGGACGATCCAAGCACTGGAGCCCCGTGAGGGCGAGCCTCGACCTTCTCCGACAAACCGCCCACCAACATGCGCCAACGAGCCCGAAGTCACCATCATCGTCTCACCGAAGTAGCCGCCACGAGGTCTACACACCGAAGGTGAGGAGTAGAATGACCTGGGGACAGCGGTACCGCGGCCAACGGGAGGGACCAACCTCCACCGCGGAAGGCGATAGTCGACCGGACGTAGTCGCGGAGCATACCAGTCCCCGTCAGGTCCATTCGGGCACAAAAGCCCGTAATACCCCGAAGGGGCACACCGGTCCGAACAGGGTCCGGCTGGGCCCAGACGAGCCCGTGAAGCTCGCTGCCACGCTGCAACAGGCTGACCGCCGTCACCACAAACCCCTGCATTCGCATCCTCTCCTTCAGGTACAGATCATGCAGCAGGTCAAGCCGGCCCGTCCAAGCCCAGATGGGGCCCGAAGGGCCCAGATCCGGGCCGCAGAACCGTGCCGGCCATCACCGCTGCACACTGCTGCCGAGCCCCTGCGCCACCCTGCAGGTACGTCCGCAGCCACCGTGGCACCACCACCCGGCCGGAGCCGGTCCTCCGTCGCCCAAGGAGCACCGCCGCCACCATGGGGAGCCCCGCCTCCACCATAACCGCGCGGGGAGAAGCACTCCGCCACCGCTGGCGCTACCCGGGTCTCGCCCAGCAGCCTCTGCCGGCGGCGACAACGGGGGAGAAGCCTGGAGGGGCGGCCGACCAGAGCAGAGAGGGGGTCGCGCGCCGCCGCCGTCGCAGGGGGCGACGGGCGCGCGGTGGCGCGAGGTGGAGAAGGGGGGAGGGAGGGGCGGCGCGCCAGCCGGGGCGGGCTAGGGTTAGGGTCTGGAGGGAGGAAGGAGAGGAAGGATAGGAAAAGAGCCCCACCTGCTCCTACTGCTGCTTTCTATGAAATTAAACCTGCTTTATTAAATCTTGTTATGAAAGAGCAATTTTATGGTGTTAGTACTTATGATGCTGCTGCCCACCTTAATAATTTTATTGAACTATGTGAGATACAAAAGTATAAAGATGTGGATGGAGATATTATTAAACTGAAATTATTTCCTTTCTCTTTGAGAGGAAGAGCTAAAGAATGCTTGCTATCTTTGCCTAGAAATAGTATTGATTCATGGACTAAGTGTAAAGATGCTTTAATTGGAAAATATTATCCTCCTGCTAAGATTATATCCCTCAGAAGTTACATAATGAATTTTAAACAATTTGATAATGAACATGTTGCTAAAGCTTGGGAAAGAATGAAAACTATGGTGAAGAATTGTCCCACTCATGGACTGACTACTTGGATGATTATACAAAACTTTTATGCTGGACTGAATTTCTCCTCAAGGAACCTATTGGATTCAGCTGATGGAGGTACCTTTATGTCCATCACTTTGGGAAATGCAACAATGCTTCTTTATGATATGATGATAAATTATTCAGAGTGGCATACCGAGAGAGCTCCACAAGGTAAGAAGGTAAATTTTGTTGAGGAAACCTCCTCTTTGAGTGGAAGGCTTGATGCTATTATGTCTATGCTTGTTAATTGTAAATCTCAAGTTGATCCAAATAATGTTCCTTTAGCCTCTTTGGTTGCTCAAGAAGAGCATGTTGATGTGAACTTTATTAGAAATAATAATTTTAACAACAATGCTTATAGAAATAATTTTGGTGGAAACAATTATAAGCCCTATCCTCCTAATAATGGTTATGGTAATTCTTATGGCAATTCCTACAATAACAATAAAATCTCTACCTCTGATCTTGAAATCATGCTTAGAGAATTTATTAGCACACAAACTGCTTTTAATAAACCTGTTGAGGAAAAGCTTGGTAAAATAGATGTTCTTGCCTCTAAAGTAGATAGCCTCGCTATTGATGTTGATTTTCTAAAACTGAAGGTTTTGCCACATGATGTTAAAGAAAGTAAAACTTTGAATTCCATCCATGTTATAATTGATAATAATGTTAGGTTGATGGCTGAATTACATGCTAGGTGGGAAAGAGAAGATGAATTGGCTAGAAAGAATAATATTGCCAGACTTTGTACTATCACCACTACTAGTAAAACTGAATCTCCAAGTGCTAGTAAACCTCCTACTATTAATGGTAAAGTAGTTGGTGTTAACAAATACTCCACTCCTTTGGTGAAACGTGCTAAACTGCCTCAAACCGCTGAAATTGCTTCTGATAAAAGTGCTGAATTTTTTAGAGATGTGGGAGAGAATGGTCCCATTACTTTTGATGATAATAATATTGATTTTGATGATTGCAATATCTCTGAAGTTATTAAGTTCCTACAAAAGCTTGCTAGAAGTCCCAATGCTAGTGCCATTAATATGGCCTTTACTAAACATATTACCAATGCTCTCATGAAAGTTAGGGAAGAAAAGCTGAAACTTGAGACATCTATTCCTAGAAAATTAGATGATGGTTGGGAGCGTATCATTAAGATAAAAGTAAATGATTTTTATTGCAATTCTTTGTGTGATCTTGGTGCTAGTATCTCTGTAATGCCTCAAAAGCTTTATGATATGCTTGATCTACCACCGTTGGAACACTGTTATTTGGATGTTCATCTTGCTGATAGTGCTAAGAAGAAACTTATTGGTAGAATTGATGATGTTATTATTATGGTTAACAATAACCTTGTCCCTGTTGATTTTGTTGTTATGAACATTGAATGCAATGCTTTTTGTCCTATTGTTTTGGGAAGACCTTTTCTTAGAACTGTTGGTGCTGTTATGGATATGAAAGAGGGGAGTATTAAATATCAATTCCCACTCAAGAAAGGAATGGAAAGCTTTCCTAGAAAGAGTATGAAGATACCTTTTGACTCTATTATTAGGGAAAGTTATGATGTTGATGCTTCTTCACTTGAAAATACTTGAGTTGCCCTTTTATGCCTAGCTGAAAGGAGTTAAAGAAAATCACTACCGAGAGACAACCCATTTTATTTCGCTGTTTTGAACCCATTTTCTTTTGTTTTCTTTGGTGTGCTTTGCACCAGGGTGTTGTATATTTCCTTAGCAACCCCGATGTATCTTTTCTTTTGAGTTTTTTTTTATCCAAGTAAAGCCTCTAGTGGAAAGTTGAGGCTATATTTCGGATTTCTACGCAGGAAAGAGATTTCTGCTGTCCACTGTTTATTCCGTGTAAAATCATAGAAAATTTAAAATGACCTGAGTTTGTTTGCGTAATCCTGGGATGTATACGCAAATTTTCTTAGTTGACCACTTTTTGATTTGAGCAACAGAAGATTTTCGAAAAAAAACATCTTTACCTGCTGTCCCGTTTTGACAGATTTCTGCCAATAATTGCATTTGCTTCTTAATCTCTTTCTTTTGGTGTTTTTTTGAGAAAAAGAGTTTTAAAAGAAGTTGTGACAGTATCTACTGTGTTTTTGAGTGTTATACTTGTGTTGAAACTGAACCGTGTGAATTTATTATTTCGATTGCACTAACGTTGCTAATGAAGATTGTGAGAAGTTTGGTGTGAAGGAAGTTTTCAAGGGTCAAGAGAAGAGGATGATATGACGTGATCAAGAAGAGTGAAGAGCTTAAGATTGGGGATGCCCCGGTGATACATCCCCGCAAATTCCAAGAAGACTGAAGCGTCTAAGCTTGGGGATGCCCAAGGCATCCCCTTCTTCATCAACAAATTATCAGGTCACTTCTAGTGAAACTATATTCAGCCAAATCTTATGTGCTTTACTTGGAGCGTCTTTTATTTTTGTTTTCAGTTTGTTTTTACTTTTTCAATAAGCTTGGTTGGACCCCAGCATTCTTTTATTGGAGAGTGACACGCTCCACTTTTTCATGAGAATACTTTGTATTCTTAATCTCTATCTGGCTGCTGCATTTATTTAGCTCCTGTTTTGCATGCATCTCTTATTGGAGATATTAGTTTTAGTAGTATCATGTGAGTAATCTCATGTTTGCTTGATGTAGCATTTAGAGAGTTTTTGTTAAAACATATTGTGTATGGTGCTTGTTGGGAGAAAGAAACTGCTGTATAAAGTAGAATTTATACTGGTGCAAGTAGAAGCTTGTTTAGACTGTTGCTAGAACTATTTCATGCCATGCTAAATGTTATTTTAGTTCTAAATCCTTGTGATGTTGAGTAGCATGAATAGCCTCAAATATCTGAGAGTGTTTAATATGTCATTGAAAGATTCATGAGTTGTTCTTGTCATAAGGAAACATAAATTTTTGGTATTCTCTTTTAAATGTTTTATTTGGTTGACTTGGCGCAGGATCACACCATGTTTATGACTATGTACCAGTCACGAATAGCCTCCATGAACACTTAGTTTTTGAACTATGATACTGCTTATGCTTTAATTAATTATGCTTATGTCGCTATGCATGATTATGGCTCTTATGCTCTTTTGATTTGTCGCTCCCAGTCTTTTGCTAGCCTCCATCTGTACTGAGTATGAGCTCTACTCGTGCATCCAACTCCCTTAAACCAAAGTTTTTCCCATTGTGTCCATCATACCTACCTACATGTGGTATTTAACTGCCACTCCAGGTAAATTGCTCATGTGTTACCTTTAAAACTTTCAAAATTACTCCTCATTTATGTTCCTTTTTTGCTCATGAGGACGTCAACAGAGAATCTTGATCTCACTTGTTGATTGGATTTCACACCCTGGACTAGTGGCTTGATCCGCTTATCCAAATGATAGAAGAGCTGGCAGCGGGGTTCCCAGCCCCAAATTAATACACACAAAATCTCTTCACTATTTTTGCCCCTTATTTATCAGTCAAGGCATAATTGTGTAAATAGAAGAGAAAGAGGGATGACCTTCCACCTAGATGCGTCCTTCACATGGGAGCCGCTCTTGTGAATCCAGTTGGCCTATGACGTACTGTAATTTCTGTTTACCATTCGTTGCCTTTAACATACATCCCCCAAAATATAGACACTCCTCCACGGTATGTGATTGTTGGCAGGCACCCGAGGATTCGGTTAGCCATGGTTTGTGAAATATGGATGGGATGAGTGTCAAACTTTTAATACCTCTGTTTAATATAATAAAAGCTCTAGCACATGAGTAATCCCTGCTTCCCTCCGCGAAGGGCCTTTCTTTTACTTTTATGTTGAGTCTCCATCTTCTAACTTTATGAACAGTTGAGAGAGCATTTTTGCCATTCTTAGTTCTACATGCATTGTCCCATGAAAATCAATAATTACTTCATGATGTGATATCATTTGTTCTTAAATTATATGCTCTAGTCTTCCTCATTAACTTTGAAGGTGTCCAGGCATTTATGTTTTACCCCACTCTTAAGGACTACGAAATATCACTTTTCCATGCTTTCTCTATACCTGAAACAGACGTTTATATTTCTTTGCTTTCTTTCTCATGATCCTTTATTTTAGATACTCTTAATGATGAAAACTTATTGCTTTGCTTTATTATTAAAGTTCCATTTATCATGTTTGTGTTTGAAGTTCTATGATCTCAGCTTGCATATGCCTTTACATTTTTATGATCAAGATTATGTTAGTAGCATGTCACCTCAGATATTATTGTTTTATCGTTTACCTACTCGAGGACGAGTAGGAACTAAGCTTGGGGATGCTTGATACGTCTCCAACATATCTATAATTTCTGATGCTCCATGATGATATTATGCCAAGTGCTACATCTTTTCTCCCTTATTTATGTCATTTTTACACGTTTTCCGGGACTAACCTATTAACAAGATGCCAAGTGCCAGTTCCCTATTTTCTGCTGTTTTTGGTTTCAGAAAAGTTGTTCTGGAAATATTCTCGGAATTGGACCCCACAAAGCCCGAAGTGCCTATTTTCCCCGGAAGCATCCAGAAGACCGAAGAGGAGACGAAGAGGGGCATTAGGGGGCCCACACCATGGGGTGGCGCGCCCCCCTTGGCCGCGCCAGGGGGTGGTGTGGGGCCCCAGGGCTCCACCGCCTCTGCCCTTTCGCCTATTTATTCCCCCCGGATGGAAAACCCTTAACACCTGATCAAATATCCCCGAAAAGTTCCGCAGACGCCGTCACCGTCAACCCTAGATCAGGGGGGTTCTGAAGGTGTCTCCGGCACCCTTCCAGAGAGGAAATCATCACCGGAGGCCTCTACATCACCATGCCCGCCTCCGGAGTGATGCGTGAGTAGTTCATCCTTGGACTACGGGTCCATAGCAGTAGCTAGATGGTTGTCTTCTCCTCATATGCCTCCATGTTTAGATCTTGTGAGCTGCCTAACATGATCGAGATTGATCTTATGTAACTCTATGTGCCGTGTTTGTTGGGATCCGATGAATATTGAACTTATGCCAAGTTGATTATAGTCTTTATTGCATATGTTATTTGTGATCTTGCGTGCTTTCCGTTGCTAGGGGTTGCTCTGGCCAAGTAGTTGCTAGTGACTCCAAGAGAAAGTATTTATGCTTGATAGCAGGTTCATGCCTCCTCTTCGCCTTTCCCGAGTGACAGAAACGTGAAGGGGGAGGATGTTCTGTTGCCATTAGGGAGAAAACAGCGGCGAGAGTGCCCGCGTGCATATTCATTGCTTACATTACACACTTTGTTTAATGCAGTTATCTGTTGCTTGCAACTTAATACCTAAGGGGGTTCGGATGATAACCTGAGGGTGGATTATTAGTCATAGATGCAGTTGGATTACGGTCTATGTATATTGTTGTAATGCCCGCACCAAATATCATAGTAGTCATCATGTCATGAATGTGCACTACGGCGCAACCTTTATTTGTCAATTGCCCAGCTGTAATTTGTTCACCCAGCATGCTATCTTTTATGGAGAGACACCACTAGTGAACCTATGAAACCCGATCCATTTTCCTATACTACAGAGGTGGCAGAGTCTTGTTCCTGGATTCGCTCACAACTTTTGGGAGCACCGAGATCCTGAATAAGATGCTTCTTCTAATCCATCGTCTTTAAGAGCAGGCGAGGACTTTACCGGCTCAAAGAAAAGAGATTAGCCGGCGGGCCAAGAGAGGACAACCTGTTGTTCCTGCTCCTCCTTCTTCGTTTCGGGGACGGAGGTCCTACGGTAGGTAAGAGCAACATTCCCTTCGAAACCCACCCCACACGAATACTTCTACCCCTTATCACAGCTCCAATGCCCACAGGCATCTGTCTCTAGCACAAATCTTTTAATGAAATCAGGGAGAACCAACACAGGGGCCTCAATTAAAGCTTGCTTGAGAACATTGTCGTGGGATAATCACGGCAGACGTTACCGGGGGTAACTTGTCTTGGGGCAATTCGACTCTGGTGTTTGGGAGAGGGTCTAGCTCAAGGGAAACCATGGTGATATGCGATCTGGTAGCCGGCAATCAAGTCGCCGAGTCTCCGATCTAAATATATTATCTCAACTCTCGTGTTACAAAGGATACTCGGGTATCTCGCAATTGTATGCTTTCTACTTAATCTAACCCTAGGGGCGGACTTATATAATATCCGGACCCCCCAGCTTACCGTCCAAGGCATACTCGGAATCCTACCCGGACACTGCCTACAAACCCTAAGTTTCCCTATCGGAACCCACACACCGGGTTACGAGGCCTACACTCTTGCGCCTTCTAGAAACTCCTTTTCCTTAAGCCCGATCTTGTGCAGCGCCCTTTGGGCCGAGTTACACCTTGGCGTTAGCCTACCGGGTTATCATCCCTCCATCAGTAGTCCCCAGAATAGCTTGGGCTTCACGGGATCCTCCTTGAAGCGCATGCTATTCCCTGCAAAAATAACAAACATACAAGTTCATAGAAGCCGGGTTAGGTTGCTTTGATAAACGGCTAGGCCTAACTCCACTGGTGGTCCATATAATAACCCGGCTTTCTCTGAACCGGTTTTTTACTCTTCCGGGTCAATGCTCCGAAGGAAATGGAAGAGACCCGGCTTATTTCGTTCATTTATTGGTCCGGATATCGCGGAAGGGATTTGCTTCCTATCCTTTCCAGATATCACGCACGGGCACTTAACGCATATCCCAAAATTTCTGGACGGGTATTCCTTCCGAAAATTTTGGCTCCCGCCCACTTGACCTAGTTTTCCCCACCCGCACCTATAAATAGGTGCCCTAGGGGGGGTAACCTAGGCTCAACGTTCCATTTCTTCTTCATCTTCCTCCTCACCGGTGCCATCTCACTCGAGCTCGTAGCCGCGCCTCCACGGAGCCCACGGACGTGCCGTCGGAGCCCAGCCGCCGCCATTTGCGCTCGTCCACGGCTCGCGTCGCGCCGCCGTCGTCTTCCGCCGCCGCGCCCCCGAGCTGCCCGCCGGGAGTCCCAAAGGGACACCACGACTGCGCCGTTTGCCGCCGCTGTGCCCTCCTTCAATCCGCACCGGTAAGCCTTCTTCTTCCATGAAATTTTACTTCAAGTTCTTTTCCTCGAGCTAGATTGGATCTAGGTCCGCCCGCGGGCCATTTTCTTGCTCCGCGCCGAATTAAATCGCTCAACCCCATTCTAGCTTGTTCAGTTGCTCAATAGTAGACCCAATAGCACTCTCCTATTACTCGCAATCATTAATTTCTCCGCGAATTTATCTGCAAATTTTCCAATCTAGATGTAGTCTGTCAAAATTTCCGCAGCTGTTCTTCGATACCCGGACAATCCTCTATTTCCGGATCTTCTATTTATACTAGTTAACCAGACAACCAACCCCTTTTCATAATTGCTCATTGATACTTGGATAACCCATAATTTTTGACTAGCTCGTTGATGCTCGGATAGCTCGTAATTTCCGTATTGCTTGTTGACACTCGGATAACTCGTAGTTTCTGGGTCTTAATTACTCATGTTTTGTACTCTTTGCCTTGTGTTCTGCAGACCGAACAAATGGCTCCAAAGAACAAGGTCAAACAGCCGGCAAAGCCAAGGTCAACCCAATCCATCTCCGCCAACTGGGCACGGTCTACCGTGACCCAAGCCAAGCTAGAAGAGATCGTCGAGTCAGGCGTTCTCCCTCCTCAGAAGGAGATCCATTGGAGAGTACCGGGTGACGAAACCCGGCCTACCCCCAACCCCAACGAGGTAATCTGCTTCGTTGAGCACGTGATCCGGGGGTTTCGCCCCCCGGGTCACTCTTTTTTCCGTGAAGTCCTCAGCCATTACGGGCTCCGGGTATTCGACATAGGGCCTAACTCTATGTTGAACATCACCCATTTCATAGTCCTTTGTGAATCCTACTTGTGCATTCCCCCGAATCTAGCTTTATTTATCGAATTTTCCAATGCAAACCGTGCCGCGAAAGCGGCGACAGGGCCCTCTTGGCCTGCGGCGGAGTTTCTATCCAACGCCGTAAAAATTCGCCTATGCCGACTCTAAGCCTTAACTCACATGTTAAGCACTGGCAGCAATCTTTCTTCTATTGCCGGGACACCTCCCCACCCAGCGAAAGGAAATTGCCGGGTTACTCGGAGGGCCTACTAGATCTTTCCGACACTTTCAACGCCTTTGCCTCTGAGTCGGACAGGGAGTCCATCCAGCCCCACCTAGCCAATATAGCCGTCCTTTTCGCCCAGGGTCTTGTTGGGCTTAATTTGGTTAAGACTTGGGTAGATTTCCGGATTCAGCCCAACTCCATTCGCCCCAAGCTGATGTGCGAGTACTCGGGGCATGTCACGGACGCGCTCCGTTATTCTTCAAGGAATTACCCGGCTGGGGACACGAACAAGATCATCAAGAGTTTCCTGACTGAGAAGGTGGAGGTGATCAAAAATATAGCCGGGTTAGCGCCATTCACTCAGGATAACCCGGCTCCAGCGGTAAGATCCGACACTTATTCACTTACTCTTGTACTTTTACTTGATACAACTACTAACTCTCACTTTCATGCCTTTATCTCAGGCTGATAATGCTTTCTGGAACATCGAGACCCCTCCCAACTCCGGGAACCCGGAGGAAGAAGAAGAACCGGCTGACACTGATGAAGGTATCATCCGGGTTTCAATCACCTTAAACTCTGTTACTTTGCTTTCCCATTTTTTCTCTTTTTCCGACTATGTATTTGTGCCTTTAAGGGGTGGATGATAAGGATGACAAGGATGACCAGGGAGACCCGGAAGAAACTGAGAGCGATAAAAGCGAGGCTGAGCCGGCAGTTGAGGTCGGAGCCAAGAGGAAAACCCGAGGGGTCGTCTTCAAGGTTCCCTACTCTTCCATGTCCTCCAAACCCTATTCTTTTGATAATATGCGCGAACTTAACCGACAGTTATCCAATTCTCCACACTTGAAGGATCCGCCTCCGACCAAGCGCAGGGTAACCCGAAATTCCCCGGGTGATGATCCCCTCAACCCGGGTATTCCCACGTCCCCAGCTCGCCGCACTGGTACTCCTCCATCTCATCCCTGCAACTCACCTCAAAGACACCCTTCCCCCAATCATCCATTAGCCGGACAATTCCGGGTCTCACTCTCGGATTCTGTAACAACCTCATCCGCGTCCAGCAGCGAGCTCCCGGCGGATTTCGTGGTGAATGCCGGGTAAGTCACATTTCCTGCTAAGCGATATACTAGTCCTTTTGATAACCTTCACTTTTTGCCACTAACCACTTCTCTTTTCTTTCCTTAGCGCCCAGGTCTCGATCAGTGACCCGAATAACGTGGACATGGATAACCGGGAGACTGAAGGGCCGGTTGATGATATGGACGCCGCAACTGGCGGTGCTGGTGAAGAAAATCAAGAACAAGACCCCCTGACAGACTTGGCCCGGCAGGAAGCCGGGTCTCCCAAGCCATCTGAGGAAGCTTAGGACGACGACGTCGAGATCCTGGACACAAGGATGGGCACTCCCAATCCTGACACCCAGGCAGCCCGGGTCTCGACCCCAAAGCCGGAGAAGATTCGTCCTCCGAGTGATCAGGCCGCCGGCTCTTCCGGCGTCAAGCCCGAGGATATGACCTTTACCCAGATGCTCGATGCCCTGCACACCTTGAGGGCTGACGAAGAAAATTTCCTAGAAGCCTTGATAGCCAAACATGAGGTAAGTCCGAGTAATATTGCCTATATATTCGTCTAGTCCCCAAGTTCCAAGTGAACTTATTGATAATTTGCTTGGAACTTTCATAGTGTATCCAACTGACAGTTTGCTTTTTATCCGGCTAACCCTTCCTTGTGTTTCCACGCAGGCCTTCGTGACCCACTCTGAGAAAGAATTGGCGAAGGCCACCAAACTCCTCGAGAAGGAGACGACGCTGCGTGAGTCGGCTGAAGCTGACGCCAAGAAGACGGGGAAGATTGCAAGAAAATATAGAAAAAGAGCTCACGCAGCAGAAGATGAATTGACTAAGCTTTCTGTTCAGATCGCCGACACATATCGTGCTTTGACTGGTAACTATTCCTAACTTAATAACTATAACCCCGATTCTCATTCAGATAGATAGTCGGATTTCCTTAGTTAAAGCCTTTTTCTATTTTCTGCAGGTCCGGATGATGTAACTCCGGATGAAGATGATATCGCAAAGCTGAAAACCATAAAGAGCACGATCCGGCAGCTCTGTGCCGGAACCAAATGGATTCTTCAGGATCTGAAGTGGCCGGGTGTTGGGCATGGTAGCTTGAAGACACTGCTTGACGCGTGCTCCACTATCCCCGAGTGGATTGCGCACTGGAAACGCTCGTCCTGCCGGGTTGGAGTAACCCGAGGGCTTGCACTGGCTAAGGCATATTTTCCAAAACTTGAGCCGGCAAAGCTAGTAGGCGGGTTTCCAGAGTTCAACCACGACGGCTCTAGGTTCTCAGTAAAAAACTTCAAGGCTATCCAGAAGGAGGTTCGTCACTCGGCTAGCATAATTGCCGATAGTCTAGACGTCAGTTCGATTGTCCCACCATATGATGCTGATGATAAGGCAGTTAAGTCGGATCTTCCCAAGCCATATGATATGCTGGCACGATGGAAGGCGGAGGCTGCTCAGGCGAGGGAAGAGGCCACGAAGAAGAAGGCTGAGGCCGATTCTGCGCCTGCTACCTCCACGCCGGTTGTTCCTCCTCCCGCACGGGCGGGCACTACTGCTGACCCGGGTGCTGCTGCCACCAAGACAGCTGAAGAACAAGGCAAGGAACAAGACCCGGCTGCCAAGGGCAAGGGCAAGATGGACGACTCGGCCCAAGAGGCCGAGTGAACTCTTTATCGGCAACCGTCTCAAGCACTTTATTCGGCCAATGGGCCTTTTTTAAAACAATTATTCTTTTGATAGTGCGCCTGTGCACTTTATGATACTACTATCCTGGTTTGTAATACGTTTTAAGACCTTAATATATTTCGTGGCCCTTCTGGCCTTTTGCTTGAATTTGATATTTCTTGACTTTGAGCTTTTTCATCCCTGATTTTCCGACTTACTGCTATGGTTCCTTTTGTGAGACTCGGTTTCCGGGTATCGTGGGTTTTGACTAGTGGAGTTTTTTCTAAGTCCTCAAGTCCCCAAGACTCGGATTTTTGGGTTTTTGAGCTGAATAGCTAGATAATTTGTTTCTGTTTTCAAATTCCCAAGTCCCCAAGGCCCGAAATTCCGAGTCTAGGGTGTTTAGGTCTTTCGAAAGGAACAAATTGTTACCGCTAAGCCCAAAACCTAGAGCCATTTCACATAGGATTTGAAGTTATGCTTAATATACCTTGAGTTTCCCGCTATTAACCTTGTACTCTGCATAACTTGTGGTTTAGATGACCCTTTTGAACTTCTTCTACTGTAAGCCGGCTTTCGCGTGGATAATCAATGTTGCTACAGTTGTACGAAGACAGGGTCAGGCAAGTCCCATTGGGCATCATGACTGATTGTAATCATACGCTAGCAAAGCATGCCACTTAGTGCGAGTCACATCAAGCTTAAGCAAGAAAAGTCAAGAAAGTTTGGCTCCTTTGTCCGGTTATAAGCTTGCAGCCGTACTTAGTACAAGTAATCGGCCCTTATAACTCAATGGCATCGTGGCCGGGTCTTTGAGTTTGCAACTGTGCTATTCAAGCAATCAGCCCCCAAGACCTAGATATATGCAATTTACTAGAAAAACTAATATACTAAAAGCAATGAATAATACTTACCTGGAAGAAAAATAAGAACACAACAGAAATATAAAAAACTTGATAAAAAAACATAGGAAAGAAACAAGATACTGTTGAACCATCTCTTTATTGATATGAGAAAAGTTAGGTCAGCTGGCCGCCTCATTAAAAACCCTCCAGTCCCCTTAGGTACTCTGGATAGGAAAAGAGTGCGTCTGAAACCTGCTGCATGTTACATCGTGTAATTCCACTTATGAATCTAGTCTATTCTAGGTATAGTAGGGACGCAGCTGAGCCACGTTCCATGGTCTTTCTCTTTCTTGCATAGATGAAGTGGTACGAGCGGTGTCAGTAACAGTAGCCGACTCTTCCCTTGCATCTACCAAGTAATATGATCCGTTGTGCAGATTCCGGCTTATGATGAACGGTCCTTCCCATGGTGGGGATAGCTTGTGTTTTCCTTCCGTTGACTGTACCAGGCGAAGAACCAGGTCCCCTTCCTGGAAGACCCGGGTTTTGACTCTCCGGCTGTGATATCTCCTCAAGTCCTGCTGGTATATGGCTGATCTCTCCAAAGCTTGTTCCCTGTGTTCTTCTAACATATCCATGGCGTCCTGCCGGGTCTTCTCGTTCTCCACCTCAACGTAAGCCGATACTCGAGGCGAGTCATGGATGATATCACTCGGCAGCATCGCCTCTGCGCCATAAACCATGAAAAACGGTGTCATCTAGGAAGATCTGTTAGGTGTAGTGTTGATACCCCAAACCACTGAAGGTAACTCCTCAACCCATGCGCCCGCAGCTCTGATGCATGGGACTCGTAGCCGTGGCTTTAATCCACGAAGTAACTCCTGATTTGCCCTCTCCACTTGTCCATTGGCTTGTGGATGGGCTACGGAAGCTATGTCAAGCCGGATTCCATTGTTACCACAGAATTTCTCCATCTCACCAAGGGACATGTTGGTTCCATTGTCGGTCATTATGCTATGAGGATACCCGAACCGGTAGATAATCCTTTTCAGGAACTTGACTGCGGTAATTGCTTCACAATTGGTAACTGGCATAACTTCAACACACTTGGTAAATTTATCAATAGCCACCAAGAGATGTGTCTTTTTGCAAGGTGACATGTGAAAGGGGCCAACCATGTCCATACCCCAAACGGCAAACGGCCAGGTCAAAGGAATTGTTTGCAACTCCATATCCCACACATGGATTTGGCGGGCATACCTTTGACATCCATCGCACCTTGCCACCAAGCGTTCCGCATCTGCTAAAGCTGTGAGCCAGAAGAAACCGTACATGTATGCTTTGGCCACAAGGGACCTTGTGGATGCGTGATGCCCACAGTCGCCTTCATGGATCTCTTTCAGGATTTGCCGGCCTTCTCCTGGTGCCACACAGCGCAAAAATACTCCTGCAGCACTCCTTTTATATAACTCCCCATTGATGATGGAATAACCTTTTGCTCGCCTCAGAATTTGCCTTGCTAGTACCTCTTGCTGTGGTAACTCTTCCCGTGATTGGTAAGCCGGAAACGGCTCTGTCCACTCGGGAACAGTGCGTATTGTGGCCACGAGCTCCAAATCCGGGTCTTTGTTAGCCACTTCTTCCTCAGACTCGGTTTTAACTGATGACCGCCATAGCTCGTCCAGGAACACATTGGGTGGAACCGGCTCTCTGCGCGAGCCGAGTCTGGTGAGTGCATCTGCTGCCTCGTTTTTTCTTCTATCTACATGCTCCACCTCATACCCGGAAAAACACCCGGCAACCCTATCCACCTCTCTGCGGTATGCTGCCATAGTTGCATCTTTTCTATCCCAAGTTCCCGAGACCTGCTGTACCACAAGGTCCGAGTCTCCATAGCATCGTATCCTCTTAATGTTCATCTCCTTGGCTATCTTCAATCCATGCAATAATGCCTCATACTCGGCCACGTTGTTGGAACAATCAAAGTGAATCTGCAACACGTAGCTCAACTTGTCTCCTTTGGGTGATGTGAGTACCACTCCAGCTCCTGATCCCTCGTATTTCTTGGAACCATCAAAGTGCATTATCCAAGACTCGGAACTTGGAGTCATTGTGGGCATGCTTGTGTGAGTCCAATCATTAATGAAATCAACTAGAGCTTGAGATTTGATTGCTGACCTGGGCTCGTAGTTGATGTGATAATCTCCCATTTCGATCACCCACTTGGCTATTCTACCTGTTGCATCCGAGTTTCTGATGATATCCGACATTGGTATAGAGCTAACCACTGTTATGGGGTGTTCCTGAAAATATGGCTTCAATTTCCGGCTGGCCATGAAGACCCCGAAAACCAGCTTCTGCCAATGTGGGTAGTGCTGCTTTGCTTCTGATAACACCTCGCTGACATAATAAACCGGCCTCTGAACCGGGTGATCTTTCCCATCCTCCTTGCGCTCAACCACAACCACTACGCTAACCGCCCGGGGCCCGGCTGCAACGTACAGTAACATGGGCTCTTTAGGACCCGGGGCTGCTAGGACTGGTGCCTCAGATAGCTGCTTCTTTAGTGCCTCGAACGCCTCATCTGCCTCTTGGTCCCAAACGAATTTATCACATTTCCTCAAGAGCCGGTACAAGGGTATTGCCTTCTCTCCGAGTCTTGATATAAACCGGCTCAGCGCTGCTACGCACCCTGTAAGCTTCTGAACATGCTTCAGGTTTTCCGGCTTTTTCAAACTCTGGATAGCTTTGATTTTATCCGGATTGGCCTCAATCCCTCTCTCTGAAACGATGAAGCCGAGTAATTTCCCTGCTGGTACTCCAAACACACACTTTGTCGGGTTAAGTTTCATCTGGTATCTTCTCAGGTTCTTGAACGTTTCTTTTAGATCGTCAATAAATGTCTCCGCTTTTCTGGTCTTGATCACCACATCATCCACATAAGCATGGACGTTGCGTCCGATTTGGTCCTCAAAGCACTTCTGAATACACCGTTGATAGGTTGCGCCAGCGTTCTTCAATCCAAAAGTCATGGTCTTCTAACAAAAGACCCCAAAAGGGGTTATGAACAACGTTTTCTCCCAGTCTTCCTTTTTGAGATTGATCTGATGATACCCAGAATACGCATCCAGGAAACACAATAGGTCACTTCCAGCCACTGCGTCTATGATCTGATCTATCCTTGGAAGTGCGAATGGATCCTTTGGGCAATGCTTGTTGAGACTCGTATAATCAATGCACATCCTCCACTCATTGGTCTTTTTCATCACGAGAACCGGATTTGCCAACCACTCCGGGTGAAATACTTCCATGATAAAGTCGGCTGTCAACAGCCGAGCAATTTCTTCGCCTATAGCCCTTCTTCTTTCCTCATTCATCTTTCTCAGGCCCTGCTTCACAGGCCTGGACTTGGGGTCAACATGCAAGCTGTGCTCTGCCAACTCTGTGGGGATGCCCGGCATGTCGCTAGGCGTCCAAGCAAACACATCCTGATTCGAACGAATAAACTCCACAAGCGCTTTTTCCTGCTCATCGTCCAAGTTAGATCCTATAGCAAATTGCTTAGAGGGATCACCCTCGACAAAGGCCACCATCTTGGTATCTTGTGCTGCTTTGAATTTTGCTCTCTCACCCTCAGTGTTTGGCCTTTTTAACGCTGTTCTGTCGTCCGGGTCTACTTGAGACCGATAATACTTGAGCTCCTCCTTTCTACATGCTTGTTCCGCCATTGCCGCGTCTCCTTCGTCGCACTCAGCCGCTATATCCCGGCTCCCATGTATGGTGATGGTCTGCTTAGGACCCGGGATTTTTAGCTGTAGGTATACGTAACACGGCCTGGCCATGAACTTGGCGTAAGCCGGCCTCCCAAATAGCGCGTGATAGGGGCTGCGCAACTTTACCACTTCGAACGTGAGCCACTCCACCCGGAAATTATCCTTTGACTCTCCAAAAGCAACCTCCAAGGTAATCTTTCCTTCAGGGCACGCCGAGTGACCCGGCATGATCCCGTGAAAAACTGTTGAACTTTTCTGTAGCTGAGACTCCTTGAGACCCATACGTAAGAAAGTTTCCCAATATAGGATATTGATGCTGCTTCCGCCGTCCATTAAGACCTTTTTCAACTCATAACCATTAACCTGTGGCGCGACCACCAATGCTAGGACTCCCGGATGTTCTATCCTTTCCGGGTGATCTCTTCCGCTCCATGTTACATCTTGCTCCAACCACCTCAGGTATCTCGGGACAGCCGAGGAGACCGAGTTTACTGCCTTTTTTAGTATCTTTCTATCCTTGTTAGAAGTTCCGGTGGTGTGAACGTGGTATTGGCCCAATTGCTTGGGGTTGGCTTGGAAACCTCCAGCTCCTCCCTGGTTATTACCTAGATTTCCAACTCCCGGGTTTCCTGCTGGGGGTGGGCCGTTGCCCGGGTTTCCACCCGGACCCGGTCCTCCTCCCCGGCCTGCACCTCGCATAGCCTTGTTTACTTCCTCGTTCTTCCATCTCTGCAAATCCGCACACTGCTCCAATGAGTGGTTAGCCGGCCTTCCGTTCCTCCTATGTTTCGGGCACGCCATTCTGAAGATATCCCAGTTGTTACCCGGCCTTGGTGGCCCTTGATAATTTCCTCCGTTATGATTTCCTGCGTTGAAATTACCTTCTGCTCTGGGCCTCGAAGACCCGGCTTCTGTGCTGGCAACAAACTCGGAATTCCCCTCGAACGGGCGCTTATTCTGGTTGTTCCCATTGTTACCTCCATGGTTACCCGGCGTAGATCCATTGCCGGCTCTTCCATTATTACCCGTATTTGCTTTTGCTTTCTTGTCATCAACATCCTCTTCCGTGGTATCCGTTGCAGCGTGTTTGTTGCATGCATCCATTAGCTCTCCCATCGTAACCTCCGAAGCATTCCGACTAGATTTCATGCGAGTTAACTTCTGCACTAAAGGCGTGTACTTGCATGTCTTGGCCATAGCTTGCAACGCGTCCTTTGGCTGGATATCTGTAGATGAGTGAAGTATCTCCATAACCCGGCGCACCCAGTTGCGCACCGATTCTCCCTTCTTCTGGACTCACCCCACGATTTGATAGATCCTTCAGGTAAATTGTTGAACCACAACTTTGCTGCTCCTTCCGACATCATTAAGTACATGAACTTGGCTTGAAGATTTTTAGATGCGTTGCGAATCGACATAGCCATCTCGTAACTGCTCAACCATGTTTCTGGGTCCATAGTCGGCTCATAATTCACTACTTTACCCGGTTCCTTGAATTTATCCGGGTAAGGCTCAGCCCTAATGTTATCCGACAGACACTTGGGCCCAGCGAGATTAGTCGGTACTGGCCTCACCCGGGAAACATGCGATCCTGCGGGGGGTACGGCTGGGCGTGGCGCTACTGCTGGTCCGTGCACCGCAGACCCGGACGCGGCTCGCCTGGCTCTGGAACTATCCAAAATAGCTTGTGCTGCTGATACTGCTGGTGCTGCTTGAACGCGGGGAGGAGGCGGCATTTGCTGCTGCTCTGCCCTCCGCCGCGCTGAACTTGTTTGAATATTGCCGGCGTTGCCATGTTGCTAGCTGATATAAGGTGTTCCATGCATTCCACTCCTATTATCTGGGTAATTAACCTGCTAAGCCACTGCCGTATGCAGCAAATCGATCGCCCGCCGGGTCTGCTCCGCATGGGGTGACTCTCTTACGGGGATCTGATTCAATGCTAATGTTGCGGCATACACATTATCCATGGGGTTATTGAAGTGACCTGGTGGCGTACGAAATCGTGATGGTGGTGGTGGTGGTGCCGTGTTGCCGACATGGGTCCCAGTCTACAATGTGGGTAACCCGGCCTGCACGTTTGCTGGCTGTCCTCCTCCGGTCGCCGGCTGATGCACAGTTTCCTGATTCACAGCCGGAATCGTCTGATCCTGGGGTGTGATGAATAGTGCGTTCGGGTTTATGACCCCACCCATCGCTGGTAATCTCGTCTGATATCTTTGATGCATCCTGCTTGTCTCAGCTCGGAGCCGGTTCTCCAGCGCGTCCAGTTCGCGTTGGCGCGTGGCTACCCCTTGCTTTTCTGCTTCCACATCCCTTCTTTGTTGCTCCAGTGCGCGGCGTGCTACCTCCAAGTCCCTGGCACGTGCCGCGGTGTTTTCCGGGGTTATCACAGTAGCTAACATTGTTGGGTCCAAGACCATATTGTTACTGAACAGGGCCGGGTGTTGTGGATTTGAAGGACCCGCCCCTGGCGTCCTGTTAGCCAGGAACCCAAACATATTTGCCTGCAGCTCGCTATCCGCCGCTCGGCTGGTGACTGAAGCCGACTCTCCGTCAACCCGGGTCAGAACCGGATTTCCGTCAGCCGGATTTTGCTGCTGGGCCAATGCTTGCGCCGCTCCGACCGCGGCCGTAGTCACGTTCCCCTGGTTGAGGTTTGTTGCAGGGGCCGTGTAGACCGCGACCTGGCGCGCAATGCTTGGTGAAGATTCATACTCCTCCTCATCACAGCTATCTTCCTCGTACCGGTCCTCCAGCAGGTGCAAGATAGACTCGGTATCATCTTCTCTCATGACCCGGCCACCCGGGTTCCATGCCGGCTCCTCCGGCTGTTCCCTCTTCGTGGTGGGCTCTTCTATCGGATCCACCATCCCGACCGATTCTTCTCCGCCCGACTGAACATGGGTGGCCTCTCCTGACATAGAATCAAATCCAAAATCGTCAGGGATTGAACCGAACGCACGTACCATGCCGACAAAGACGTTGACCCGGCCGATCGTGATGACAGATCCGGATTCGAGCAGATCCGACTCTGGCCCCCAGCCAAAATCGTCCACCATCTTCTCTCCTTCGGGGTCGATGTAGATCTCGTCGATGTCGAGGTTCTTCATGTTCTCCCGAGCTTCTCCCGTGATGTAAACACCCTTGGACGTAGGCCCCATGGTGGGCGCCAACTGTCGTGGGATAATCACGGCAAACGTTACCGGGGGTAACTTGTCTTGGGGCAATTCGACTCTGGTGTTTGGGAGAGGGTCTAGCTCAAGGGAAACCATGGTGATATGCGATCTGGTAGCCGGCAATCAAGTCGCCGAGTGTCCGATCTGAATATATTATCTCAACTCTCGTGTTACAAAGGATACTCGGGTATCTCACAATTGTATGATTTCTACTAAATCTAACCCTAGGGGCCGGCTTATATAATATCCGGACCCCCCAGCTTACCGTCCAAGGCATACTCGGAATCCTACCCGGACACTGCCTACAAACCCTAAGTTTCCCTATCGGAACCCACACACCGGGTTACGAGGCCTACACTCTTGGGCCTTCTAGAAACTCCTCTTCCTTAAGCCGGATCTTGCGCAGCGCCCTTTGGGCCGAGTTACACCTTGGCGTTAGCCTACCGGGTTATCATCCCTCCATCAAACATCAAAGGATTGCTTTGGCTTGTCCACACAATTGGTACTCCTTTCTTTAACAAGTTCGTGAGAGGTCTAGGCTTGCTCCCCGATCAGCTTAGTGTCTTCCGTAATTCCTCCTCCCGTATCCAATGAGAGAATCTAGTTTATTCGTCTCCTGTTGTTAGCGACCTTACTGTGTTACTGTCTCCTTTCTTAAGCCAATTCACTCTAGCTCTCTTCCTCCTTTTTCTTTCCAACCTGCTCCTCGTGGCGTTTTTCATTAAAGAAGTATGAGGTAGACACTTTTGCATGTTAAGGTTTCCAACTTCAAACCATCCAGATTTACACTTCAATTTGTCGTTGTTGACACGGTTGCTTTAAAGAGGTTGGGAGACAGACTGGTGAACAATCTTCTTCTTGTTTTCTCCGACCTAGAGCACTCTTTTTTTTTTCAATCGTACGAAGAAACTCCGTGAAAAACCCAGCTATCACTCCTATGAGACTGCTAACTCCCAACTCCCGATACATTCTTTAGACTGTTAAACCAACCACCACAAGTTCCTCGTTTCTTTACTTACTGCAAGCATATGTTATTTTCCACACTATACGTCTAATCTTTGTTTTAAGCAAGACCGGTGTGATTGACAACCTCACTGTACCGTTGGGACAAAGTATTTTGTGAAGGGTACGTTGCATACAAAACAAAAAATTTCCTACGCGCGATAAACCCGAATGGCCAAGATCTAATCTAGGAGGTGAAAGGCAACGGGGAGAAAGAGAGTCTTGAGATAACATACCCTCGAAGACTCAAAGTGGTACGAGATAAAATCTCGTTGTTGGCGTAGTCGTACTCATGCCGATCCCGAGCGAGAAGAAGTGCACCGCAATCCGGCGGTGCCTCCGTAATCGGTCACACGTTCAGCTCGATGAAGACTTCCATTCCCTCGATCCAGCGGGTAGCGGAAGTAGAGGATCCCCCGGAACTCCAGCAGCACGGCTGTCGGGGGGATACCCCCGAGTAGGGTAAAGGCAAGTGCTAAAGGGCAAGATCAGAAGAGACACTTGGCAGAGTAGCGGCTACCCGGTACTCGTTACCTGGTCGTCCGCTATTCAGCCGTACACACTGAAGGCCAGGAGGAAGAATCAGGGAAGTTATTCTCCTCCGGATAGAGGAAGTGGTCCGGGTAGAAATGGCGGTCTCCTACTCGGGCCAGAAGTCAAAGGAGCCGTTCTGACACAGGATCCCGCGTATCCCGGGTCCGTACTTTGGCACTGTTCACGGCACTGTTCATCTGAGGAGCGCGTGCCTGACTGTGACAGTGTGTCAGCAGGGCATCACAGGATAGGGGGGACCTACTCTGTGTTCGTGGCAGTGATAACAGATCAGCTCCTCGGTTCTGCGGAACGACTTTGCACATGAAGACAATCCAGGAAGCCAAAAGGTGTAAAGGTGTCAGCGGGAACTCGGAAGAAGGACAATGTGAACACTATGTCGACATATGTTTGTATTTGGCTGTATCCGGCTGGGCACTGAGTATATAAGGTGCCCTGCCCCCTCCTGCGTGAGAAATCCCAGGACCGTTTCACATTCTTGACCTAGTTCAGGTAGAGAGAAGAGCGGCTACTCGGTAGTGAGAAACACTTGTACTGTGGATACTCGGTGAGACCCGAATATAAAGAGAGAAAGGCAGGAGTAGGGGTTTTACCTCCACACGAGGGCCCTGAACCTGGGTAGATCTTGTTGTTTGCAGTGCTAGCTTCACACTCACGCGGCTACTCGCTGCGTGATCCCTCCCCGAGCGCCTCCAGCGTCCATCGTCCCCACAACTTTAGCCATCCTATGGCATCTGCCGTGACACCACCACGACAGTTGGCGCCCACCGTGGGGCAACCAGCGGCGCTGGCTGGAGTTTCCGTTCGGACAGGATCGATTTCGGCTACCGGAGAGCGCGTGGTTTGCGGCCTCGTCCACAGATTCGGCTCCTTCGACTTCGTTACCGACAACGCCGGCGATTTCGGCGGCAGGGCCATGCCGGAGGGCGGCTCGGTGCTTTCTTTCGGCGCGCACCTCGTCTACGTCGCCACCGTCATCGACCGCGAGTACCCCGAGCTGGTGCACGTCGCGGAGGATCCCCCCGCCGTCATCGCTGCACGCGGGAGGCCAGTGGGCCGTACTACGGACAGCGTGGAGGTGATGGTGACCGGCCCTGCTGCTGACGCCGGGAAGGGCGCGGCTGCTACCGCTGCGGGTGTCATCGAGGATCTCGCTGGCCCGAGTGCTGGCGGGAAGACGCACAAGCCTTACGAGAAGGACTGCAACCTCGCTCCCTCCACTACTCCGACAATACCCGCGTCCGCCGTGCGGACGGGTATGCCGCCTCCCACTGATCTTGAGCTCTTGTCCATGAAGGCCCAGCTCGACCGGCAGCGCCAGGAGTTGCTCGCTGAGCAGGCGGAGTTGGAGAAGATTAGTCTAGAGCTTAGTCTAGATCAGAACGAGTACAACAAGGCTCACGGTTTTACACCGGTTGTTAGGAGAGCTAGCAAAGTAGGTGCTACGTGTCGCAACTTAGGTGCCGAGATGGCAACGGTTGTAGAGGCTCCCAGTCAGTCCGCACACACCTCCACCAGACCCAGATACAGTACCCCCGCCAAAACCCTTAGAGCTGCTGAGGCTGTAGCCGCAGAGTTGCCGCATCTCGACGGCGACGCGCACGTTAGGCAGCAGGAGAGGCTCAATGAGCTAGTGCTCGAGGCTGCTAGGCAGAACGAGGAGTTCCGGAAGGCCAATCCGGGTGCTGGAGCTTCTCAGGTGGTGCACTCGCATGCGGCTAGATCCAACAATCAGGCTTCATCTCCGCACCTGTAACACCCCAATTTTTGATACAACAGGGTGTGTGGTGTTGTTCATATCATACATGCATGAAACCACAAAATTCAAATCATGTTTTAACCAATTTAAATTTGGAATTTAAATGGTTTTTGAAATCTCACAGAAAGTACTTATTTTGGTTCCCAAAATCTTGTTCTGAAAAATGTTTCAATTACACCAAATAAACACATGGTGTTGTTGGAAATTTTATGAGCTTTTCAAAAACTATTTTTGCCAAATTTTATCCTTTCAAAAAGGCCCTCAAAAGTTTGTTTTTTGTACTGTTTTTGAAAGAGAAAAGGACCTTTTGGTGGTTTTCCAAAATTCCAGGGGTTTTTCTCAAAATCTCCCTTTTGTCTCTTCCACCTCCGGCCAGAAGGATGGGAAACCATCGACGGCGCCTCACGCCACGGCTTGCTCACCTCGCGCGTGGATAAGAGGCAGAGGAGACGTCCTCATCGCGCCTCCTCCTCACTCGCCCCTGGAACCCTCCTCTCACTCTCTCTGTTTTCTTCCCGGAAGCGACCAAACCCTAGCTACTGTGTCCGTGCGGCCGCCGCGAATCCCTGCCGTCTCCGGCCACTCCTGTCCGATTGGACGCCACCGGGAGCCTCGTCAACCTCCACTGAACCTCCATGAAGAAGGAATCGAGCAGAGATGGCTCAAATCGCCGAAATTTGGCCACCGTATTCATCTCCGGCCGCCGGCCATTTTTCCGATGTCGCGGCCGATTCCGAGCTCGAACCACGTCGCCGGACATTCCTTTACATTCCTGGTGAGATTCTCTTCCTCCTAGACCCCTACATCTTCTCCCTTTTGCTCTGGTTCGTCGGGGCGTCGTGTACCGCCGCCGCCGCCGCATGTGATGCTCGCCGGCGAGCTTCCGGCAACGTTTCCCGAGCGGCGCTGCGTCCCCTAGGTTCCCAACGACCCACTCCACGTAATGCCCCAATCGATTTCACCAATAATCCATCGGGGTGTCCGAATTTGAGAGAGACAGAGCCGATCTTCTTCAGGTGATGCAGGAATGACGTCACAGTGACGTCGTAATCCTATTTCCTTAATTCAAAAAAAAAAGGTTTATTAATTACAGAAAAAGGATTAATTTTGTAATTTCTATAACTACTGTTTTATTAATCAGAAAAATGTGTTCAAGGTACTAAAATGATCAGAAAAATGTACTCTTTCAAAATATACCATTTTTCACATATGTTGAGAAAGTTGAAAAATGACCTTTATTTAATATTGTTTAAATCATTTAAAAATAGAAAAATAAGTTTTTATTCACTAAAATTAGAAAATTAAAAGTAATATACCAAATTGCTCAAAATGACAAATGCAACCTAGTTATGGTGTTTTCAAACCTAATTGAGCAATTTAATTTGTAGTTACTTTCAGAATCGTCCGAATTGCCCCTCCGGGGTCTATTTCGGGCAAATTTCAGAGAAACTGCATAACTGACATATGAACCCTAGCAACCCAATGATCATGCTTAGGGCTTTATTTCAGTGCATTAATCTGCTCATGCATACATATTGCGCATTGCATCGATGCCATGTGTTGATTGTTATTCTTCTTTTAGGTGTTGTTTCCCCTCGGTAGAACGTGACTCCGAAGAGAAGGCCAGCAATTCCAAATGGTGAATACTTGATCTTAATCGACAAGTCAAGCACTTATTCCAGAAGACATTTCAATTGGTTTTCTTATAACCAAGGCAAGCATAACCTCTTATCTGCTCATATATGGTTTCAACGTGTTTTGAATCTCGTACTTTGCATTCGGTTCCAAACTATTTGATGTCAGTAGATAGAGTTCCCCTATATACTGCATAACCTAGATGTCCTGTTCCACTGCTCCTAGCAGCTATAGGTTTGCTTGTGCGTGCTCCGCTAAACCCTGTGAGTCTTGCTTAGCCATGCCTAGTTGTGATCTGATCCATCCGGTTGATGAATCTGGTCAATACGTGAATCTATTATGTCATGTTGTTATGATTTGAATTACCTTTGATAACTTGACTAAATACTGGCATGGATGTGAGGCCACAATGGGTTGTGGCGTTTTGTCCTGTTCATGCCCCTAGGAGCGAGTTCTCGCCTTCGAAGCCAAGACTGAGCGTGCAACCACACGCGGGGCCTAACAGACCGCGCTCGACCAACTAACTTGTTTGGCCACGTCCATGAGTCACGTAGTTTGATCTTTCCATCTGCGTGTGAGTCAGAAAATGGTTTTGGAGAAAACTTAGGGCGTGACCGGGACAAGTGATGGACGTACACGGATCTTGTTCCCGACTCACAGAACAGGTGCCGTCAGGAGGTGGCCAACTCCCTGTTGACGGGGTGGCCCTGTTTGGGTTGACTCATGGATAGGGTCGAGCAAGGTAAAGGTCGTGGCCAGCCACCCTCTGCCGCGCTCCATGGACGAGCGTACATGAGGCGTTAAGAGTCGGATGGTACGTGTGGGTAAAGTGTACCCCCTGCAGGGATAAATCTCCTCGAGAAGCCGTGTCCACGGTTACAGACGACTTGTCAACGGATTCTGTGATCATAGATAATTTCAACGGAATGACTAAAACTTGTTAACCATGTCTGAAGGGTGCCTCCCCGGAGATGCCGGGAGGGGTGATCCTTGTAGCATGAGATAGTATGGGAATAAGAAGGACTTGGTGGAATACAAGAATATGATGATATCAGTAGTTAAGTAGCTTTCTCATCTATTTTGAAAACATTCTATGAGACGTGCTATTCCTCCTCTATTTGGAAAACAAAGATTGCTTTACGCAAATCAGCCTTCATAAAACCCTTTTATGAAAGTAGCAGATATATAATAGGTTAATTAAGTCTTGTTGAGTACCTCCCGTACTCAGGTTTGCTTAATTTTGGTTCAGGAGAAGAACTCCATCGGTGGTGATTCAACGTGGACATCGACGAGTAGTTTGGGGTTCCCAGGTAGCAGCCTGGAATCTATGGGCTGGGACGTCGCCTTATGTTGCGGCCTCTTAGGCCTTTTTGGTTCTTGTTGATTAGCAACATAACTTGCCTTTCGTTGTCTGATGTACTGTTGGGTCGTGTGACCTCTGTTTGTAAGCTATACTCTAGTAACACCTGTTTAATACAAGTTTCTTGTTTAGAGTACTGCTTTGATCGGTTGTTGGTTTCGAGCTCATTGTTATACAGCTTTGGCTATGCCTGCATAGTTGTCGCAGTCGAGGGGTTTTGGAGCCGATGATCCATGTCCGAGCCAGCCTGTCGATGTGATCGGCCTGGGGCGAGGTAACCCCAGTAACCCTCGATTGTTGTTGCACTTTCTGGACACATAGCATCTCTGTATAGCTTTGGTCCCGTTTCCTTCAGTTTCATTCGATTCGTGGACGCTTTGATATGCATAGTTGGTTATGACTAGCATGGATACAAGGAGTAGTAGACTGGGGATCCGGACTACGTGCTGATGAATCCAGTCTGCATGCCGTTGTTTGTTGCGGCCGGGGCTGGTAACCCTGAAGCCCTTGTGAGTCCATGGCTAGGAGCACATAACAGTATGTATATCTCTGGGTCCGGGGTCGTGACAAGTCTTGGTATGAGAGCAGGACTGCCTGTAGGAAAACCTTACTGCTTGGTCGATGTCGAGTCTAGTGTTTGTGAAAACTACTTTGAAACCTCAAATGAGTTGTGAAAACCGTCTTAGGATTCTTTTTACTCCTTACCTGGTATCGCTCTAATTCTGGGTCATCTTACCTGTTTTGATTTGAAAAGGTTTTGCTATCTCTTCTAGTCATTCAAAACCTAGGTGCCTTCTCTGGCAAGGACGTCGTTTACTCAAGTTGACCTAGTGTTCAGTTTCTAGAGTCGTGTGAGTTCCATCCTCCGTTACCTCTTAAACTGGGAGATTTCCTTTCAATTCTAATCTCTCAAAGTTGGATTTCACTTCCTTGTTCCAAAGTTCTAAATCCTGAACCTCGAGATCTGCTTTCATCTCGAATGTATCCGTTATCCTCTGCTCAAGTTCTTCCGGAGCATGATCTTAATCTCTAGTTGCTTTCCTACCTTTGTCCATGGTTTGGAAACCAAGTTGTTTAGTTGTGTTGGATTTTTCCAATACATTTGCCCTTGTTTTCCGTCAGAACGTTCCACCCTGGAATGTCAGGAGAAACAAACTCCAGTGCCTCGTTCATCTTAAGAACCAGTTCAAAGTTTGTAATCCACAGAATAAAGAAGTTTCATTAGCTTCTGTTCTGTTCTACCTTCGAGTGTCACACTCTTTTATATCAAGAGGTTGTGTTCAGTTTCATGGCCTTATCGATGAAGTGATGCTCTTACACATCTTCATTTCCCCTTCCTCCAAGCTTGAATGCTTGAGAATGAGGGGTATGTGCATTGGTGTGTGTTAGATATTCCTAGCAATTCTTGTTGCTTCGAAAAATTCAAGAAACATCTGTATCCTTCTTAGCACTATTGGTTACCCAGTCTCTATTTGAAGTTGACTGTGTTACCAGATCCTTTCATTCCAGTGCACAATTTTGGTCAGAGAGTTAGGTTCATGCCGAAGCTCTCAACATCATATCAGTTGCTTTGAAAAGCAAGATTCCTTTTCAAACTTCAAGACATACCGGTGGGTTGTGATATACTGGTTGTCTTTCCAGAAGTATCATCAGGTTGTTACCTGACCGTGATGTCTAAACCAGGAGTAATTTGAACCACTCCTCTCTCCAAGAAACTACGCTAGACACCTTGGACTAGTGGTTGAGCTTAAACAACAACTTGGAGAGTTGAAAGGCAAAAGCTCTGCCTAACTTGATCCTTTGTTAAGGGATGTCTAGTTTCCTTTCTGTTGAAGTAGGATAGTATCTCCGTTGTGGACATGCTATCATTCTAACCTTGATTTGATTTGGGCTATCGTCAAATCGAGAAAAGATCCAAGGACTGTCTTGATGGTGTTTTCCCTCATAGTGTTTTGCCCGAGTACACCTTCATGTCCTCTGGTATGACCAATATTTAGCCTTGTTCATATATCATATGGGCCCCTCTTCTTGGAATGTTTTGATAAGTGTGTTGTCGAGCCCATCGATGACAATCCTATTTTTCCCAAGTTGCAAGAGGTTCATGCTGAACAAATGGCACTAATGTTGGAAACTTTTGCGAACCACCTTTGTGTCATCACGAAGTTGTGTTCTAGAGGTTCGAAGTGGCTTACTCCAGTTCATGTGCTTATGGTGAAAGTTGTCGCCGTGGATCCGAGTAGAGTTTTCTTGTTCCTTCGGGAATAACTTCAAGTCGGTCATGTATGTGTGGACTATTCTTGAGATGGTAGGTTGTTACCTCCACCTCTGGAAGAAGTTTGTATCCACACCAAGCCACTGACTGATTTTCCTTGAGAAAAGAAGTCTATGAACTTCGTTATCTTTGTTATCATCTTCCCAACAAGGACTCCGATGTATTCTTTTGCAAGTAGTCATGTAGGTGCAACCGTCTTTGCAAGTTGCTAATACATGAGTTCTGCAACCCTGCTCATCTTCTTGAGCGTGGCATCGTAGTCTATACCTTGAGAATCCAGTAAATATATCTCGTTGATAACCGGTGCAATCTCTTCGCTCAAACATACCGAGTCTAAGTTATCAATCCACTAACCAGAGCTGAATCTCAAGCAGCAACGATGGTTGGTGTTTCCTCAAGAGTATTGAATTAGGTCTTTTCAAAACCCGGCATGGTTGATGTTGTGGTTGACACAACTAGCCGGAAGGCCTAATGTCATATCTCTTTGAGTCCGTAAGAACAACCACTCTCCGTGAGAATACTTGTGTGGCTCGTTCTCAACAAGTTTTCCTCCTCGTTCTTCCAAACCGGAGTTTTATATTCACCTGATGACCTATTGAAGGCTTGTTAAGAGTCTGATGTCGGTATCTAAAACATCAAGGAAAACCTGGAAGTTGTTTCCTCCAATATCTCCCCGTTAATCCTCCAAAACCTCCGTTCTAGTGGAAACAAGTTCATCATGAGAAAACTCGTGGTGTTTCGTAACCACCAGTTATCAGTTCCCCTTTTTCAAGTTGTTTGTACTTGAAGTTCTGTTCATCTCACACATTGTGTGAATTTGTCAGTTACTTCAGCCATGGGATCTTAACCATGTGGTAAACGTATTGCTACGGATAAACCACAATAGGAAAGAGATTCCCTATTCCTTCTGGTGTTTCAATCCTCGTTGGTTAACCATCCTTATGGTGTGACCAAGAATTCCTCCTTAATCACGGTGTTTCAACATTCCGTAGTTACTCACCCTCCGCTGTGAAGTAACATCCTAATCTTTAAAAAGGTTTCTCAACAAACTTGGATGAAGAAAAGTTCCGTTATCTTTCGTGTCCACTCCGAAGAGTGAACATGATCTTGTATCAAATTTTCTCCGACGCACGATTACAGTGTTTTCTCGTGTTTTCCCTCGTCTACGGATATTACATTGTGGTATCCAAGATAATCCTTTTCATCTTGGTTATCTGTTTGAAGAAACCTCGACGTCATAAGTTGTTCAACCTTTCTTTTCCAAAAGGATTTAAAGTCTTGTGCAAAGCTCATATTCTAAATCCTTTCAATATCAATCGTCCGCAAACTTGAAACCATCTTCTTTTCACTCCGTTACCTTGATGTGTTTCATGCCTGATAACTCAAAAGTTCTTCATGAACATCCTGTCATGAGTTGTCCATGAGATACTCGATCTTCGTGAAGATCTTTTCCTAAGAGTTTCCCTCCCACCTAAGGTGTAGCCGCTGAAGAATCTTCGCAAGTGCTACGGATCAATCTCTTCGAGAAAAGAACCGTAAGGTTCGAGAAGATCGTTCAAAACCGGTGTTCCTTCTTTCTTTTTCCTTCAGGAATCTCGGGACGAGATTCTTGTAAGGGGGGTAGATTTGTAACACCCCAATTTTTGATACAACAGGGTGTGTGGTGTTGTTCATATCATACATGCATGAAACCACAAAATTCAAATCATGTTTTAACCAATTTAAATTTGGAATTTAAATGGTTTATGAAATCTCACAGAAAGTACTTATTTTGGTTCCCAAAATCTTGTTCTGAAAAATGTTTCAATTACACCAAATAAACACATGGTGTTGTTGGAAATTTTATGAGCTTTTCAAAAACTATTTTTGCCAAATTTTATCCTTTCAAAAAGGCCCTCAAAAGTTTATTTTTTGTACTGTTTTTGAAAGAGAAAAGGACCTTTTGGTGGTTTTCCAAAATTCCAGGGGGTTTTTGCAAAATCTCCCTTTTGTCTCTTCCACCTCCGGCCAGAAGGATGGGAAACCATCGACGGCGCCTCACGCCACGGCTTGCTCACCTCGCGCGTGGATAAGAGGCAGAGGAGACGTCCTCATCGCGCCTCCTCCTCACTCGCCCCTGGAACCCTCCTCTCACTCTCTCTGTTTTCTTCCCGGAAGCGACCAAACCCTAGCTACTGTGTCCGTGCGGCCGCCGCGAATCCCTGCCGTCTCCGGCCACTCCTGTCCGATTGGACGCCACCGGGAGCCTCGTCAACCTCCACTGAACCTCCATGAAGAAGGAATCGAGCAGAGATGGCTCAAATCGCCGAAATTTGGCCACCGTATTCATCTCCGGCCGCCGGCCATTTTTCCGATGTCGCGGCCGATTCCGAGCTCGAACCACGTCGCCGGACATTCCTTTACATTCCTGGTGAGATTCTCTTCCTCCTAGACCCCTCCATCTTCTCCCTTTTGCTCTGGTTCGTCGGGGCGTCGTGTACCGCCGCCGCCGCCGCATGTGATGCTCGCCGGCGAGCTTCCGGCAACGTTTCCCGAGCGGCGCTGCGTCCCCTAGGTTCCCAACGACCCACTCCACGTAATGCCCCAATCGATTTCACCAATAATCCATCGGGGTGTCCGAATTTGAGAGAGACAGAGCCGATCTTCTTCAGGTGATGCAGGAATGACGTCACAGTGACGTCGTAATCCTATTTCCTTAATTCAAAAAAAAAAGGTTTATTAATTACAGAAAAAGGATTAATTTTGTAATTTCTATAACTACTGTTTTATTAATCAGAAAAATGTGTTCAAGGTACTAAAATGATCAGAAAAATGTACTCTTTCAAAATATACCATTTTTCACATATGTTGAGAAAGTTGAAAAATGACCTTTATTTAATATTGTTTAAATCATTTAAAAATAGAAAAATAAGTTTTTATTCACTAAAATTAGAAAATTAAAAGTAATATACCAAATTGCTCAAAATGACAAATGCAACCTAGTTATGGTGTTTTCAAACCTAATTGAGCAATTTAATTTGTAGTTACTTTCAGAATCGTCCGAATTGCCCCTCCGGGGTCTATTTCGGGCAAATTTCAGAGAAACTGCATAACTGACATATGAACCCTAGCAACCCAATGATCATGCTTAGGGCTTTATTTCAGTGCATTAATCTGCTCATGCATACATATTGCGCATTGCATCGATGCCATGTGTTGATTGTTATTCTTCTTTTAGGTGTTGTTTCCCCTCGGTAGAACGTGACTCCGAAGAGAAGGCCAGCAATTCCAAATGGTGAATACTTGATCTTAATCGACAAGTCAAGCACTTATTCCAGAAGACATTTCAATTGGTTTTCTTATAACCAAGGCAAGCATAACCTCTTATCTGCTCATATATGGTTTCAACGTGTTTTGAATCTCGTACTTTGCATTCGGTTCCAAACTATTTGATGTCAGTAGATAGAGTTCCCCTATATACTGCATAACCTAGATGTCCTGTTCCACTGCTCCTAGCAGCTATAGGTTTGCTTGTGCGCGCTCCGCTAAACCCTGTGAGTCTTGCTTAGCCATGCCTAGTTGTGATCTGATCCATCCGGTTGATGAATCTGGTCAATACGTGAATCTATTATGTCATGTTGTTATGATTTGAATTACCTTTGATAACTTGACTAAATACTGGCATGGATGTGAGGCCACAATGGGTTGTGGCGTTTTGTCCTGTTCATGCCCCTAGGAGCGAGTTCTCGCCTTCGAAGCCAAGACTGAGCGTGCAACCACACGCGGAGCCTAACAGACCGCGCTCGACCAACTAACTTGTTTGGCCACGTCCATGAGTCACGTAGTTTGATCTTTCCATCTGCGTGTGAGTCAGAAAATGGTTTTGGAGAAAACTTAGGGCGTGACCGGGACAAGTGATGGACGTACACGGATCTTGTTCCCGACTCACAGAACAGGTGCCGTCAGGAGGTGGCCAACTCCCTGTTGATGGGGTGGCCCTGTTTGGGTTGACTCATGGATAGGGTCGAGCAAGGTAAAGGTCGTGGCCAGCCACCCTCTGCCGCGCTCCATGGACGAGCGTACATGAGGCGTTAAGAGTCGGATGGTACGTGTGGGTAAAGTGTACCCCCTGCAGGGATAAATCTCCTCGAGAAGCCGTGTCCACGGTTACGGACGACTTGGCAACGGATTCTGTGATCATAGATAATTTCAACGGAATGACTAAAACTTGTTAACCATGTCTGAAGGGTGCCTCCCCGGAGATGCCGGGAGGGGTGATCCTTGTAGCATGAGATAGTATGGGAATAAGAAGGACTTGGTGGAATACAAGAATATGATGATATCAGTAGTTAAGTAGCTTTCTCATCTGTTTTGAAAACATTCTATGAGACGTGCTATTCCTCCTCTATTTGGAAAACAAAGATTGCTTTACGCAAATCAGCCTTCATAAAACCCTTTTATGAAAGTAGCAGATATATAATAGGTTAATTAAGTCTTGTTGAGTACCTCCCGTACTCAGGTTTGCTTAATTTTGGTTCAGGAGAAGAACTCCATCGGTGGTGATTCAACGTGGACATCGACGAGTAGTTTGGGGTTCCCAGGTAGCAGCCTGGAATCTATGGGCTGGGACGTCGCCTTATGTTGCGGCCTCTTAGGCCTTTTTGGTTCTTGTTGATTAGCAACATAACTTGCCTTTCGTTGTCTGATGTACTGTTGGGTCGTGTGACCTCTGTTTGTAAGCTATACTCTAGTAACACCTGTTTGATACAAGTTTCTTGTTTAGAGTACTGCTTTGATCGGTTGTTGGTTTCGAGCTCATTGTTATACAGTTTTGGCTATGCCTGCATAGTTGTCGCAGTCGAGGGGTTGTGGAGCCGATGATCCATGTCCGAGCCCGCCTGTCGATGTGATCGGCCTGGGGCGAGGTAACCCCAGTAACCCTCGATTGTTGTTGCACTTTCTGGACACATAGCATCTCTGTATAGCTTTGGTCCCGTTTCCTTCAGTTTCATTCGATTCGTGGACGCTTTGATATGCATAGTTGGTTATGACTAGCATGGATACAAGGAGTAGTAGACTGGGGATCCGGACTACGTGCCGATGAATCCAGTCTGCCTGCCGTTGTTTGTTGCGGCCGGGGCTGGTAACCCTGAAGCCCTTGTGAGTACATGGCTAGGAGCACATAACAGTATGTATATCTCTGGGTCCGGGGTCGTGACAGCACCCTAGTCGCGAGAGGGACCGAAGTGGGCACTCCGGCAGAGACAGGCAGATGCAGGTGTACGACCCGGCTGTCGCCGCGAAACAGCTCGCTGTGACGCGGCAGTCCGGTCAAAAACACAACACTGCAGGAGTAGGCCATCAAGCCCAAAAAGCTCACAGCCAGCCGCGGGATGGAGAGCGCCCAGGACCTTCTCGGCATCAGGCTGCTCAGCCTACTCGGCCGAGGTCACAGCCGCGCGCAGTCGCGCCAGCCGCCAACCCAGTGGAGCAACCTGCAGTCGTGCAGGTGGACAGATATGATGATGGCTACTCGGCCATGGGACTGGCTGGCTATGACATCCTGGATCGCGTGGGTGAGCGCATGCTGGAGCCCAGTGACGCAAGGCACAAGCTGGACCGGATTTCTCTATCCGCGCAACTGGAGAGCAAGGGGCCGCCTGGCCCAGAGTGCTTTGGTCCTCGCATCATGACGGAGCCATCCGTGAAGCAATTCCAGCTCGCAAGGGGGACCAAGTGCTATGACGGCAGCACCAAGCCGGAAGATTGGCTCAATGACTATGTCACAGCCGTGCACATTGCAGGCGGCAACCGGAGATGGGCCGTGCGGTACATCCCGCAGATGCTCGAGGGACCGGCAAGAACCTGGCTCAACAACTTGCCCAAGCACAGCATCAACTGCTGGCTTGACTTTGCGGAGGCATTCGTCAGCAACTTCACTAGCACTTACCGGAGGCCGAATAGGCCGCAGCAGCTATCCGCTTGCAGGCAGCGGGAAGAGGAGACAGACCGCGAGTATCTTACTCGGTGGAGCACTCTGAGGAACACCTGTGAGGGTGTGAATGAGGCCCAGGCCATCACTTGGTTTGCGCAGGGTTGCAGACATGGCAGCATGTTGTGGCAAAGGCTCCAGAGGGAGATGCCGAGTACTCTTGCCGAGACCATCCGGATTGCGGATCAGTACGCACTCGGCGACCCGACGCAGCCCCTTCTGGATGCTCCTAAGCCGAGAAGGAACTACAACATCAATAGTAGTAAGCGCAATGAGTTCCGCAACAAACGCAGAGGTGACCGGATTGACACACGGTACGACCCAGAGGAGGTGAATGCAGTGGCTACCGGAGCTGGGAGTAGCCAGAGGCCGAAAACTGCTGGAGCTCCATACGGGCAGAACCAGAATCGGGGCCAAGGCAACAAGAAGCAGGGTAGCGGCAGCTCGGGCCCTGCTCCAAACTTCGTGTTCAAAGACATGAAGGATGGCCCATGCAGCTTCCACACTCGGCATCCCGCAAGACCCGCCAACCACACTAATCGGCAGTGCAGTTGGTGGGAAGAAATCAAGAATGAGGGCCTGCCTCCTCCTCCTCCACTGCCAACTGCGAATGCCACTGTACAGCCTGCCCGCGCACCTGCTGCTCGGCCTCCAGCCTTCCCGAGAAGAGAGAATGTGAACCAAGTGGCTTTAGGAGCCAACCGCTACTTCAACAATGATGGCTACCGCAACAACAACAACAACAACAGAGGCAACAACAACAACAACAACCAAGGTAACAACAACAATGGCAACAATGGTGGCGGAGACCGCAATCGGTACCAGGAGCACCACGAGAGCTACATGATCTTCACCTCTGAGCCCGTCGACAAGAAATCCCAGCACATGCGTGCCATGGAGGTCAATGCTGTGATCCCTGTTGTTCCTCACTATATGCATTGGTGCAGCCAAGAGATCACGTGGTCCCGAGTAGATCATCCCAAGGTGATGCCCAACCCGGGTAGCTATGCCTTAGTGCTGGATCCTACCTTCTTGGGTCCCGAGAAGAATGTGAGGTTCAACAAGGTACTGATCGACAACAGCAGCAGCATCAACATTGTGTACAGATACACACTCGAGAAGCTTGGTCTGGCCGAGAACATGCTGCTACCTAGCAAGACCACCTTCCATGGCATTGTGCCGGGAGTCTCATGCAACCCGATTGGCCGAGTATGGATAGATGTGCTATTCGGTACCAGGGAGAACTGCCGCACAGAGAGCCTGCAGTTCGAGGTGGTTGATCACCAGAGCCCCTACCATGCCCTACTCGGCAGGCCTGCTCTGAGCAAGTTCATGGCCTCTACCCACATGGCATATCTGAAGATGAAGATCCCTGGTCCCAATGGCGTGATTACAATCGCTGGTGATTACAAGAAGTCCATGGAGTGTGCCTCTGCTGGTTCTCAGTTGGCAGAGTCCATGGTGATTGCTGCCGAGAAGAAAAAGATGTACGAGGTGGTGGCTATGGCGCAGTCCGCGCAAGCTGGTGCGCAGGGCGTGCCGAGTTCCCAGCACGGAACCGCGTTCCAGGCGTCTCAAGAGACAAAGAAGATCCAGGTTGACCCTGAGTTCCCCGACCGTGTGGCCATCATTGGCTCCGGGTTGGGGGAGAAATAGGAAAGCGAGCTCATCCACTTCCTCCGTGAGAATCAGGACGTGTTCGCCTGGTCCAATGAGGATTTACCGGGTGTCCCGAGGGAGTTGGTTGAGCACTCGCTACATGTGCGTCCTGACGCCAAACCAGTGAAGCAGGCTATGCGCCGTTTCGGAGATGAGAGAAGGAAGGCTATAGGTGACCAGATCACCAAGTTGCTGATAAGCAATTTCATCATGGAGGTGCTGCATCCGGACTGGCTAGCCAACCCGGTCATGGTCGAGAAGAAGAAGGAGGACCCCAAGGCTGCTACCGCATGGCGTATGTGCGTCGACTACACTGACTTGAACAAGGCATGCCCCAAGGATCCTTTTCCGCTACCTCGCATCGATCAGGTGATCGATTCCACTGCTGGTTGTGAACTGCTGTCTTTCATAGATGCCTACTCTGGTTTTCACCAGATAGCTCTCAATCCTGCTGATCAAATAAAGATTGCTTTCATTACCCCATACAGGGCTTATTGCTATCGTGTCATGTGTTTCGGGTTGCGGAATGCGGGTGCCACTTATCAGAGATGCATGCAAAAATGCTTGCATGATCAACTCGGCAAAAATGTGCAGGTGTACGTAGATGACATTGTCATCAAAACGAATAAAACACATACTCTGCTTAGTGACCTTGAGGAAACTTTCGCTAACTTGCGCAAGTATAAGACGAAGATCAACCCGAGTAAATGCACCTTTGGAGTCCCGGCTGGCAAGCTACTCGGCTTCTTGGTATCTAGTCGGGGCATTGAGGCCAATCCTTCAAAGATAAAAGCTATTGAGAGCATGTCTTTGCCGAGATCCCTGAAGGATGTGCAAAAATTCACTGGGTGCTTGGCATCTCTAAGCCGCTTTCTGGGTAGAATGGGCGAGAAGGCCCTGCCTTTGTATCAATTGATGAAGAAAAGCGACAAGTTCGTCTGGACACCGCATGCGGATGTGGCGTTCAAAGAGCTAAAGGCAATGCTGGGTAGCGCTCCCATCTTGGCTAGTCCGCTACCCAAGGAGCCAATGCTGTTATATATTGCTGCTACTAACCGGGTAGTCAACGTGGTGATTGTGGTGGAACGAGAAGAAGAAGGCAAGAGTGTGCAACGGCCTGTATATTATCTTAGTGAGGTGCTGTCCAGCTCCAAACAGAACTACCCTCACTACCATAAGATGACATATGGTGTGTACTTGGGCGCCAAGAAACTGAAACACTATTTCCAAGAGCACCCCATCACAGTGGTGAGCTCAGCTCCCATCTCGGATATCATGGGTAACAAGGAAGCGAGTGGCAGAGTAGCCAAGTGGGCAATCGAGCTGGCAGCATACGCTCCCGCGTACGCGAGAAGAGAAGCCATCAAGTCTCAGATCCTGGCAGAATTTCTGGTGGATTGGGCTGAGGTGCAATATGAGCCTCCCACTCCGGTATCCAATTACTGGAAGATGCACTTTGATGGCTCCAAGATGAAAGAAGGCCTTGGTGCTGGCGTGGTGCTTACGTCACCCAAGCGAGATCAACTCAAGTACGTGCTGCAAATCCACTTCAAGGCATCCAACAATGTTGCAGAGTACGAGGCCGTGGTGCACGGATTGAAGGTAGCAAAGGAAGTTGGCGTGCAGCGTATCATATGCTATGGCGACTCGGATCTGGTTGTGCAGCAAGTCTCTGGCACTTGGGATGCTCTGGACGCCAATATGGCGTCATAACGCTTCCTGGTTCAAACCATGACATGATTCTTTGAGGGCTGCGAGTTCCAGCACATCCACCGATCAGAGAATGAGGCAACTGATGAGCTGTCCAAGTTGGGATCTTCTCGGCAGCACATCCCGGCTGGGATTGCCTTGGAGCATTTGAGAAAGCCATCCATCAAGCCATCCCCCAACTCGGAGTCCATCTTCGTTCCTTCTTTGCCTGATGAGGAAGCAGTTCCAATGGAGATTGACTGGGAAGGTGCAAAAGGGGACCCGGGGACTGTCGTCTCCATCCCGGGGACTGGCGCCTGCAACCCGGGGACTGCCCCTCTCTACTCGGGGACTGCTCCTCCTTACTCGGGGATTGCTTCTCCTTACTCGGGGACTGCCCCTCTCAGCTCGGGGATTGTCGCATTCCTTGAGGAAGTCCTGGCAAACCGTTCGGGCCTGCAGAGAGTCAACCCCAACGCAGAAAAAGATGCAACAGTGCCTGTTCCAATGGAAGTGGATGAACCAGTGTTCCCCGCGCGGGAGACGCCGAGTTGGGCCATGCCCATATTATCCTTTCTAAGGGACGGTACCCTGCCAGAAGATGAGGTGACTGCCAGACAGATTCAGAGAAGATCCAAGGGCTACACCGTATTCAGAGATGTGCTGCACAAGAGAAGTGCCACTGGCGTGCTGCAACGCTGTGTGGGCCCGGAAGAAGGAGAAGAAATTCTGGTGGAGATACACCAAGGAGAATGTGGGCATCACGCCTCTTCTCGGGCTCTTGTCAAGAAGGCCTTTAGGCATGGTTTCTACTGGCTCACCGCTCTGCAGCAAGCTGAAGACATCGTGAGAAAGTGCAACGGTTGCCAGAGATTCGCAAGTAAGATCCACATGCCGGCTTCCGAGTTGAAAACCATTCCCATCACTTGGCCGTTTGCTGTATGGTGTTTGGATATGATTGGCCCCTTCAAGCCGGCTAGAGGCAACATGACACACATCTTAGTCATGGTGGACAAGTTCACCAAATGGATTGAAGTGAAGCCTATTCGGAAGTGCGATGGAGCTACAGCTGTGAAATTCTTAAAGGATGTGATCTTGAGGTACGGCTACCCACACAGCATCATCACAGATAACAGCACCAACTTTGCTGAGGGAGCCATGGTGAGATTCTGCAGAGATAAGCACATCCGACTAGATGTCGCGTCTGTCGCGCATCCCGTGTCCAATGGACAGGTGGAAAGAGCAAATGGCATGCTGCTTGCAGGCATAAAGCCAAGGCTGGTTGAGCCACTGCTGAAAACACCAGGGTGTTGGCTAGACGAGTTGCCAGCGGTGTTGTGGAGTCTAAGGACTACCCCTTACCGGTCAACCGGCTACACGCCATTCTTCTTGGTTTATGGGGCTGAAGCCGTGTTGCCAATCGACCTAGAGCATGACTCCCCCCGGGTAACCCTCTACACTGAGGCGGAGGCGAGAGAAGCTCGAGAAGACGACGTTGACCTGCTAGAAGAAGCAAGAGAGCTTACTCTGTCACGTTCGGCTGTTTACCAGCAAAACTTGAGGCGTTATCACAGCCGAAAGGTGAACCCAAGGGTTTTCCGAGAAGGAGACATGGTCCTGAGGCTTGTGCAACGCACAACTGGGATGCACAAGCTGTCCCCTCCATGGGAAGGGCCGTTCATTGTGAGCAAGGCTTTGCACAATGACGCATATTACCTTGTCGACGTGCGTCCATCATAGGAGAACAGGGCGGATAAAGCTGGAGAGGAGTCTAAGCGTCCCTGGAATGTGGCTCTACTTCGTCGCTTTCATTCATGAGCAAAAGTGTGTATGTACTCTCTTATCCGAGTAAAAGCTCCTACTCTGCAATCTGAAATTGAACTCGGGGACTGCCCTCGTCCAAAATTGCTCTAAGTGTTTCTACTCTGTTGTTTCTTTGTCTACCCGGTTGCTGCGCTTAGAATTTCAAAAGCATACGAAGTAGTGTGTTTATACTCACCGGACACTCTGCGACTCTGCTGCTGTCCGCAAACCGGCTTCATGGCAAGCTAGAGAACAAGCCAAAGAGTCAACGAACACATGAAAAACTGCAAAGGGAAGGAAGCGTGTGGCAACCGAGTAGAGTGTTTTTTGCTGTCTGTTGTTATCCTTTTCGGCAAGGTGGTGGATAGCGTTACTATGACTGTTTCCTAAGTGGCTAAGTATTTGAAACCTCGACTTTGAACTCTTGTGACTCGAATACCAAAAAAGAAACAAGTTGCAGGTAAGAGCTGAGATAAAAAGGAAAGGTGGATGAAAAATGCAACTCGGGGACTCGCATGATAATGCAACCCGGCATCAAGCCAAAGCTGCTCAAATTACTAAGTATAAAAACTTCAAATGAGATAAAACTGAGTAGCAACGGGAAGGTAAATTGTTCGATACATCTGCACCCGGCATTCCGGGGATCTGATAAAGTTTTCAAGCATAAGTATGGCAGGACATAATCAAGTGGAAGTAGCAGCGCTCTCGGTGTTGGCCTTGGCAGCGTCAGCGTCGTTGGTGGCCTTGGTAGCATCAGCTTCCGAGTTGGCGGCGTCGTCTTTGCAGCATCTGCTTCGGGATTGGTGGCAGCTTGGTCAGAGGTGGCCGTAGCTACCGAGATGGGGTCCGTCGCTGAAGTAGAGGCCATGGACTGAGCGCGGAGTAGCGCCGTGTCGTCGAGAGCTGCACCTGACGAAGTGCCGAACTCGAGGGCCGCGGTGTCGATGGTCATCTCCACGCTTTCGGCCTCCTCGTCGCTATCCTCGACGGCCGTGCCTTTTCCCTTCCCGGACTTCTCATCGGTGCTGGCGAAGAAGCTCAGCCCGTCTTCATCTTCATTCTCGTCATCATCTTCATACTCGTCGTCGCCCTCACCTTCCACATCCGTGTCGGGCTCGGGGAGGCCTTCAATGTAGCCCGCGGTATCCGCGTAGGATGCGATCTCGTACGCAACCAACTGGCGGCGAGCCACGCAGTCGGGCTCCTTCTCCCACCTCGAATCCCGGCGCATCTCGAGGATAAGGTTGAGATCAAGATTATCATACCAGCTGCAGACGAAGAGAAGCAGCATATCCGCGCCTTCCCGAGCTCCAGACGCTCGCCATTTCTTCAGCTCGGCCTTGACGCCATTCAGCTTCTCGGCGATCCTGCGGATGGTTGCTGGCGCAGAGTCCCGAGGCCAGAATAAATCATGGAGCTTGAAGGCAGTGCCCACCAGATCGGTGCCCACACCCCTCAGACGCTGAAACTGCCCCTGCATGTTGGTGAGGCTGTCTTCGATCGAGGCTTTGGCGTCCATGGGCTGGCCCTTCTCGGTGCGAGCTGCCTGGGCCTTGGACAGAGCAGGTTTGCAAGCCGAGCTGAGGTCGGGGAAAATTTCTGAAAAAGCTATCAAGAAGATTAGAGGCAGAGGCAGAGAAGAGAAGCGAATCAAGCAGCAGAGAAGCAAAAGAAGACAGCGAAGTGCAGAGAAGCAGATACTTACTGTTCAGCTCGCAAAGTAGCGACTGCAGCCTCTTCTCCCACGACTCCTCGTCAACTACGTGCTTTTCTTCCACCCTCCGGAACTGGGCCAGCTGGAGCATGAGATCCGAGTTGCTTTCCCTCAGCGTATCGCATTCCAGCTCAAGAGCCCTTTGCTTGGCCTTGGCTGCTGCTTCAATCTTGTCCTTCTCGGCAGCTATCTTATTCTTCTCGGCAGCTATGTCAAGGGCATTTTGGAGGGCGGCTCGCAACTCGACTTGCAACGGTTCCATCTCGGTAAGGTGTCGCTTCTGAAACTCCACCTCAAGGCTATCGATCTGCTGCTTCAATTCTGCGGGTTTCAAGTAGTCGAGATGCTCTTCAACAAATTTCTTGTGATCTTCTGCGGAGGGAGGAACAAGATTAGTAGAGTAGCGAAGAAAAAAGAAGAAATACAAGCCGAGAAGACGGCAACTCACCTTCCATCTTCATGATGGTGGTCTCAGCATTCTCAACAAACACATGGAGTGTTGGTGCTCATCTTCCAGTTTCTTAAACTTGCCTGCAGGGTAAAATCAGTTAAAGCAGAAAGCGTAAGCGGGCGTAAACACGAAACGCACGAACCGCGTAGCTAAAAGCTTACTTTCGATTTCGGAAATCTTGAGAGTGCGCTCCACGGTCTCCTTCTCTATCGCAGCATCGCTCTTGCGTTCCGCTTCTAGGGCCTCAAGGCGCCTTCGAGCAATGCTGTGATTCCAGAGCAGCGACCGGTACAGATTTGTTCTCTTCAAGAGGCTATTCTGAGAGGCAGAAAGAAAAGGAATCAGACAAAGTTTTGAAGATTCAACCCGAGAAGACGGCAACTCGGTTGAGTATCCGTCTACTCGGCCCGAATCTCGGGGACTGGGTGGTGGATAAGAAGAAGGAGAAGAGTAGAAGAGAAGAAAAAAGCAACTCGGAATAGACAAGCAAAACTTACCGCGTAGGTTTGCTCGATGTCTTCTGCATTCTTGCGGTGGACGAACAGCTTCGCGGCAAGCGTACTGGTGGAGGACGAGATGGTCATGGGATTGTAGCCCATGTCCGCCTTGTTCCAATCAGTGCGCCAGTGGTCCAGCTTGCCCAGGGCAAGGCCGTGCCAGGGTTGGTTGCCGAGGACGTCGCTGTTCCAGTCAGCTTCAATGAAGCCTACCGGGTCGATCATATGCTCAAGCCCCGTGGACGTCACCTCGGTTTCCTGGACCTCGCGCGAGTAAATTGAAACGGACCTGTCCTTGTTCTTGGCTGGTGGCTTGGAGTCCACAGCTTGGACTTGTTTGCCTCTGGTAATGGCAAGTTTCTTCTCGGCCGCGTTTAGCGGGATGCTGTATTGCTTGCTCGTCTGCAACAGGTAAGGCGGGTAGGCAGGCGGATCGCAGAGGTTTGATCCAGCAGGTATGCCTTCATCGCTGCCGGAAGCACCGATAGTGAGCTGCGCACTCTTCACGGCAGGCTTCGCCTTTGGTTTGGGTGGCGGCATCGCGGCAGAATCTGGCGCAGCACCACGAGGAGGATTCCTGCGGACAGCGGCGTCCGGCTGAGCAGCCGACTTCTCAGTGGTTTTCTTCTCGATGGCCTTCTTTTCGGCGGCTGGCTTCTCGGCAGCCTTCTTCTCGGCCTTCTTCTCAGCAGCCTTCTTCTCGGACGCATCTTTCTTAGCTGGAGGGCTGGCTGTGATCTTGATCTTCTTCACCGGAGGGGAGCTCGGTGCGGTGGATGAGGTGCCCTGCTGGGTAGGCGGCACCAAGGGCCCGCTACCCAGCGCAGCATCCGGCTGCGCGTGGCTCTGCAGATCCAGCTCCACATCGGTGGTCTCAACCTGCTGCTCGGCAGCGGGGTCTTGTAGTTGATCTTCTTGTCTTTCTACCCGCGGCCGGGCCGCGGGGTCATCCTGGGCAGCAGCGTCAGTGTCTTGCTGCTCATGGGTTTCTTCCTGCCGCTCAAGGGCGGCATGATCTTGTGGCTCGGGGCCTTGCTCTGCGTCCTCCCCGGCTGCGGTAGCTGGGGGAGAAAGTGGTCTATCGTTGTAGGCAGCATCCTGCGCTTCCTGCTCTGCGCGGGCCTGCTGCTCCTGATCGGCATCGTGGGCGCCAGTATCCATGTCCTGGGCGTCGTCCTCGTCTTCTCCTTTCACAGGAGAGGGCGAGCGCACCCTGTCCCGTGCAGCGACCTCGCCCTCTTCGGAGAGATCAATGAGCGCATCTACGTCAATGGCGGATCTCTTCTTGGACTTGGACTTGATGGGTGCGGAAGCAGCATTAGCGTCCAAGGGGGCGCTGAAGAGAAGAAGGAAGTTCATAAGAAGAACGTGAGAAACCAAAGAGATCGAGAAGCAGTAACAGAACAAAGAGTTCCGAGAAAGCAACAAGAGCAAATTGCAACTCAGAAGAAGGTTACTCACCCTGCACGAGAAGGGGGTAGCCGTCTACCCTGCTTGACTTTCTTCACGGCTTGCTTGGGCTTCTTGCTGGGGGGGCTCTTGAGCACCGCTGCCCACCCTCTTGCGAGTGGCAGGAGCGGCGACTGCAAGCGGATCGGCCTCAAGGGCGTCCTCGTCCTCGTCCTCGCCCTCCTCTTCAGCACCAGTATCAGCATCAGCATCGTCTGTAAAGTTGAGAAGAAGAAAACAATTAGGAGACAGGAGGAAATTGGGTTGCGCTACTCGCGACCGTAAAGGTGAACGCAATTACCTTCGTCGTCGTCTTTAGACCAATCTCGAACGGACGCGTCGACATGATGCTTATCCGTCTGGGCGGCATGAGGGATATTGAGTTTGTCCGCGGTGTCGTAGGAGACCGCGTCGTCCTCTGTCCGGTCCGCGTGCCAATTGGCCTCGAAGCGCTCCTCGCTCTCAGCGAGCTGGCGAGAAAGGCGCTGGAGATATAAGCAGGAAACATGAATCAATGAGCAGCATAAGGGATCCTACCCGGAGTGGGATGCTGACAGGAAGCATGATACTGCTAAGTGTCCTACTCGGTGTGGCGTGCAAACATAAAGCACATAAAGCCTAAACGATACTGCTAAGTGTCCTACTCGGTGTGGCGTGCAAACATAAAGCACGTAAAGCCTAAACGATACTGCTAAGTGTCCTACTCGGTGTGGCGTGCAAACATAAAGCCTAAACGATACTGCTAAGTGTCCTACTCGGCGTGGCGTGCAAACATAAAGCACATGAAGCCTAAGCAATGCGGCTAAGTGTCCTATTCGGCACAGAGTGCGGGTACTAAGCACCCCAAGCCAAGAAGGCTGTCTACTCGGAATTGATGTGCAGAAAACAGGGAAAAGAGTACTAACCCGCTTGATTGGCTTCGTGCGGCTATACGGCACGAAGCCATACTACCAGTTGTCCCTGAGGCAAGTGCTCATGATGGAGCGCGCCCAGACGACCACATCAGCGTTGCTGAGCTCGAACGTAGTCGTCCGAGTGCAGTCTCGGTTGCCGCCCATGTAGCACATGAGGTGTACGCGGTGCTGGAGCGGGAGCACTCGCCTGGAGATCCAGCAGGTGATGGGGTCGTCGTCCTTGAGCCCGCTCTCCTTCAGCTTGGCGAGGCGCGCGTTGATCTGCTGGATGTCACCGTCTAGCGGGGGCTTGAATCCCCAATTCTGCCCGGTAGGAGGCGAATTGGTCCACCGGGGAAGGTTGATCTGGTCGACCACGGGCTCGTCCTTCTTGATGGGGATGTTCTTCACATAGAAGAACGTCCTCTGCCACTTGCGCATGGAATCAAGACCCTTGATGCGCGGGTGATTGGTCCCGCTGCGCTGCACCATCATGGCGCTGCCAGTCTCGGTCACGCCGCGGCTGCTCTCCGCGCTACCCGGCTTGGCCTTGCTCTGCTTCCGGAAGAAGAAGAACCGTGCCCAGGTCATCGGCGTGGGGCGCACGCCCAGAAATGCCTCACACACCACGGCGTGGTATGCGAGCATCACCACCGCATTCGGACGCAGGTGGTGCGGCAGGATCCCGAAGTGGTCGAGGAAGCCGCGGAAGAAGTCCGACGCCGGGAGCCCGAATCCCCGCGCGAAGTGCGCGAGGAAGACCACATGCTCGTCCGCCCCCGGATCAGGGACGACCTCGCCAGCGGGAGGCCGGCAGCGGACGCCGGCGGGAACACGCCGCGTGTTCACCAGCCACTGGCACTCCTCTGCCGTGACGGTGGATCCGGACCACCCGGCGCGGGCGCCGTCGTCGCGAGCCATTGAGCAGGGGAGGGGATCTGTTGGTGGTTTGGTGGAACTTGGTGGAAAAGATGAGCCTTTCGGCGCTGCGAGGGGTACGGCGGCGAAGAGCTCGACGGCGGCGGAGAAACGAAGAGGCGAGGGGATAGTGAGAGCAGGAAGAAGAGAAGGGAGTTACCGAGGGGGTATTTATACCTCCCCTCGGGTTGCCGTTACGATTGGAATTAGTGGGATCAGTTATGCCCCGGAAATCGTGCGGCGTGGGGTGTGTGGGCCGGTCAGAAACGCACACAGCGCAGAACGCGCGGGTAACCGCCACAATTGATCCCACGACACGATCGTGGGTAATAACTGCGCTTGATGGGACATGACGGGCTAGTGGGCCGGGGCCGTGAAAACTGGGCGCGTGGCCTGTCAGATTCCGGGCACCGAGGCGTCGGGGGTACGGGAACACGACACGTGCCCAGTTGCGCTGCCGAAAGCCGGATTTCGCTCTGCCACACAGAGATTCTGATTGGAAATTTCACCAAGTCATTTTACTCGGCGACAGGGAAGAGAAGTGGCTCTATTCGGAAAAGAAGAAACTCGAGACAGAATACAGGGCTACTCGGAGGCTCTACTCAGTAGCCTAGGGCTCAAAGGCAAGATTGGTTTTTAAGCTGGCAGGGCCCAGTGAACAAGTTCGCAGGACTCTACCAGCTTCGGGGACTAATGTCGGGGGGATACCCCCGAGTAGGGTAAAGGAAAGTGCTAAAGGGCAAGATCAGAAGAGACACTTGGCAGAGTAGCGGCTACCCGGTACTCGCTACCTGGTCGTCCGCTATTCGGCCGTACACACTGAAGGCCAGGAGGAAGAATCAGGGAAGTTATTCTCCTCCGGATAGAGGAAGTGGTCCGGGTAGAAACAGCGGTCTCCTACTCGGGCCAGAAGTCAAAGGAGCCGTTCTGACACAGGATCCCGCGTATCCCGGGTCCGTACTTTGGCACTATTCACGTCACTGTTCATCTGAGGAGTGCGTGCCTGACTGTGACAGTGTGTCAGCAGGGCGTCGCAGGATAGGGGGGACCTACTCTGTGTTCGTGGCAGTGATAACAGATCAGCTCCTCGGTTCTGCGGAACGACTTTGCACATGAAGACAATCCAGGAAGCCAAAAGGTGTAAAGGTGTCAGCGGGAACTCGGAAGAAGGACGATGTGCACACTATGTTGACATCTGTTTGTATTTGGCTGTATCCGGCTGGGCACTGAGTATATAAGGTGCCCTGCCCCCTCCTGCGTGAGGGATCCCAGGACCGTTTCACATTCTTGACCTAGTTCTTCAGGTAGAGAGAAGAGCGGCTACTCGGTAGTGAGAAGCACTTGTACTGTGGATACTCGGTGAGACCCGAATATAAAGAGAGAAAGGCAGGAGTAGGGGTTTTACCTCCACACGAGGGCCCTGAACCTGGGTAGATCTTGTTGTTTGCAGTGCTAGCTTCACACTCACGCGGCTACTCGCTGCGTGATTCCTCCCCGAGCGCCTCCAGCGTCCATCGTCCCCACAACTTTAGCCATCCTATGGCATCTGCCGTGACACCACCACGACAACGGCGGCGTGGTGGTGGTGAAGAATCCCACGGTTAGGTCTTCTCCAAGCCGCGTACCATGGAATGGAGCAGTGGGTGGAGGGAAAAGGAAGTGGGCAAGTGTGTGGAGAAGATGGAGCTCTCACCCTCTTTTTATAGGGGAGGGGAGGCAGCCCAAGGTGGGGTGCGTCCAGCCATGGGTGCCCCCACCTCTTCCCCTCTTCATGTGAGTGGAAGCCCCACTCACACCCACTCATGCTTCCTTAATTTTCCACTTAGAAAATTCAAAGGTTTTTCTTTAATAAACAAATAAAACATTTTTATTTCTTTATTTATATTTGTTAATTCCATTAACAAACATTTGCATGCAACACCTCGAATCATTTGTTAATTCTATTAACAACCATTCGACGAAAACCCCTTGAACTATTTCAATTTTCCCCGAAACAATTTTGGAGTTGCCCAAAATATTCTTCGGTGTTCCGTATCCTCTCAAACGCTTCATCGAACCTAAAGTGTGTCACCCTACGGTTCGCGAATAATATAGACATGATCGAGACTCCTCTCAGATCAATAATCAACAGCGGGATCTGGAGATCCGTGATGACTCCTATATATTCAACGATGACTCTCGTGATCGTGTGAACCTTCGACGTTGTAACCATTTCCCTTTGTCTCACAATATTTTACTTGTCCGAGATCCGATCATCGGTATCAACCATACCTTGTTCGATCTTGTTATCTGACAAGTACTCTTTTCTCGTTCCCATGATATAACATCCTTGTGATCATATCACGTGCTTGCAAGCGATGTCGATGTGATATCACCGAGAGGGCCCAGAGTATATCTCTCCGTCATTTCGGATGGAAAAATACCGCTCTTGATCCATGAGCTTCAACTAACACTTTCCGAATAGCTAACGCCACCTTTATAGTCACCCTGTTATGGTGTGACATTTGATGTCATCAAAGTATTCTTTCGGTATTAGTGGTTAACATGATCTCATGGTCTAAGGAACAATGTTACTCCGAACGTAATACATAACAACAAAACTAAATGATCTGATAGTATTGTTATACTTAGTTAGGGTCTAAGTTCATCACGTCATTCTCCTAATGACATGACCCCGTCATTAACAACATCTAATGTTTATGATCAGGAAACCTTGATCATTTGTTAATCAACGAGCTAGTTAAAAGAGAGGCTTCACTAGGAACGTTGGTTTGTTTATTAATCACACATGTATTAACGTTTCCAGTTAATACAATTCTAGCATGAGAAATAAACATCTATCATAAACAAGGAATATCATAATAAACATTTTATTATTGCCTCTCGGGCATATTCCCTTTAGTCTCCCACTTGCACTAGGGGCAATAATCTATATTACATAGTGATGAATCTAACACCCATTGAGTTCTAGTGTTGATCATGTTTTGCCCTTGAGAGAGGTTTATTCAACGGATCTGCCACATTGAGATCCGTATGTACTTTGCAAATCTTTACATCCCCATCCGCGACATGTTCATGGATGGAGTGAAAACGGCGCTTGATATGCTTGGAATTCTTGTGAGACCTTGGCTCGTTAGCATTGGCTATGGCACCATTGTTGTCGCAATAGATAACCATTGGATCCAACACACTCGGAACCACGCCTAATTCAGATATGAACTCCTTCATCCAAACTGCTTCCTGTGTTGCCTCCGAGGCAGCAACATATTCGGCTTCTGCTGATGATCTCGCCACCACGGATTGCTTGGAACTCCTCCAGCTTACTGCTCCTCCATTCATAACAAATACGTATTCAGACTGAGACTTAGAGTCATCCGGATCAGTGTCGAAACTAGCATCAACGTAACATGTTGCGATGAGCTCTTCTTCACCGCCATATATGAGAAACATATCTTTAGTTCTTCTCAAGTACTTAAAGATATTCTTGATCGCCGTTGAGTGATCCAAACCTGGATCAGACTGGTACCTACTAGTCAAACTAATAGCATGTGCCACATCCGATCTTGTACATAGCATAGCATACATGATAGAACCTATGGATGAAGCATAGGGAATCTTATTCATTATTTCTCTATCTTCTGCTGTAGTTGGACATTGAGTCTTACTCAACGTTTTGCCTTGCAACATTGGTAAGAACCCCTTCTTACTATCGTTCATTCTGAACTTCTTCAGAATCTTGTCAAGGTATGTACTTTGCGAAAGTCCAATTAAGCGTCTTGATCTATCCCTGTAGATTTTGATGCCTAATATATAAGCTGCTTCACCGAGGTCTTTCATCGAAAAACTACTGTTCAAATAACCTTTTACCCTTTTAAAAAGTTCTATATCATTTCCAATCAACAATATGTCATCCACATATAGTACTAGAAATGCTACAGAGCTCCCACTCATTTTCTTGTAAATACAAGCTTCTCCGTATGTTTGGACAAATCCAAACCCTTTGATCACCTTATCAGAATGGAGGTTCCAACTCCGGGATGCTTGCTTCAGTCCATAAATGTAATGTTGAAGCTTGCATACCTTGTCAGCATCCTTAGGATCAACAAAACCTTTGGGTTACATCATATACAGCTCTTCCTCAATGTCACCATTAAGGAACGCCGTTTTGACATCCATCTGCCAGATTTGATAATCGAAAAATGCATCAACTGCTAACATAATCGTAACTGACTTTAGCATTGCTACCGGTGAGAAAGTCTCATCATAGTCAACTCCTTGAATTTGTCGCAAACCTTTTGCAACAAGTCGAGCTTTATAGACGGTCACATTACCATCAGCGTCAGTTTTCTTTTTAAAGATCCATTTGTTCTCAACGGCCCTGCGGTCATTGGTTAAGTCCACCAAAGTCCAAACTTGGTTTTCGTACATGGATCCTATTTCGGATTTCATGGCTTTAAGCCATTTGTTGGAATCTGGTCTCATCATCGATTCATCATACGTCGCAGGGTCATCACCTCCATCTACCATGAAGTTTAATACGGGATCTCCATACAGTTCAGGAGCTTTACGTTCCCTAGTTGACCTGCGAGGTGCGGTAGTTTCCTCTTTTGGAGTTTCATGATCTTGATCACTAGCTCTCTCTTCAAATGACGGGGTCGGCACCGGAACAACTTTCGGCGCTATGCTACTCGCCATTCCAAGAAAAGAAGGTTCAATAACCTCGTCGAGTTCTACCTTCCTACTATTCACACCTTTCGAGAGAAACTCCTTCTCCAAAAAGGATCCATTCTTGGCAACGAAAATCTTGCCTTCGGATCTGTGATAGAAGGTGTACCCTATTGTTTCTTTAGGGTATCCTATGAAGACGCATTTTTCGCTTTGGGTTCGAGTTTATCAGGTTGAAGTTTCTTCACATAAACATCACATCCCCAAACTTTTAGAAATGACAACTTAGGTTTGTTTCCAAACCATAATTCATACGGTGTCGTTTCAACGGATTTAGATGGTACCCTATTTAAAGTGAATGCAGCTGTCTCTAGTGCATAACCCTAAAACGATAGTGGCAAATCTGTAAGAGACATCATAGATCGAACCATATCTAATAAAGTATGATTATGACGTTCGGAAACACCATTACGCTGTGGTGTTCCGGCAGGTGTGAGTTGTGAAACTATTCCACATTGTTTCATATTGTAACGGCCGGGGTTTCCCCGAATAGAAATTGTTTGTTTGTTTTTCTTTGTCGCATCATAGCATCACATCTTCATGCATTTTAAATTGTCCACCAAATTAAATTGCCTAAAAACTTTGTTTTTCTAAATTTCTTAAAATTATTTTATTGCCTCCAAGCTATTTACTTTTTCCTTTAAGCAGTTTTGTCAAAAGAAAAAAAAATGTTTGGGTGATAGGCCAGCCTAACCAGGCCAGCCCACCACCAAACCCTAGCACACCTGGCCCACACACGCACCCCACCTGCACTGAAACGCACGCCAACACACGCACGCAACGCACACCTGCACGGAAACACACACGCACACGCACGCCAGCGAAGGGGGATCGATCGATCCCCCACCCTCGTCCCCTTCCTCCTGTCGAGGCGCCACCAGGGGAGAGCACCCTGCTCGATCCCCATCCTCCCGTCGCTCCCCACCCCGAGTCCTCCTTCCTCGGTCCCCGTCAACCTCTCCGGCCACGGCCCGGAGCTCCGCCGCCCCTCCATCTCTTCTGCCCGCAGCCATGGCCGAGCCCCTGCTCCCTCCCGCCACGGCCGGCCGCCGTTCGCCTCCTCCCGCAGCCCCTCCTTCCGGCGCCCCTCCTCTCCTCCTCCACCTCGCCCCGTCGCCCGAGCCGCCTCCTCCTGCCGCCGTACGTCCTCGCGGCGCCTCCCTCCGGCCGCCGCTGACCTCCTCAAGCAGGGTGCCGCCGCCCCCTTCTCCCGTGGCCGCCGCCCGCTGCCGGCCGACCACCTCCACCTCCCTCTGCTCCGGCCGGCCGCCGCGCTGCCCCGTCACCGTGCCTCGTTTCCCTGTCGCTGTCCAGGGCGACCCACACGAGCAGAGCACCGGCGCTGCCCCTTTAGGCTGCTCTTCCTCGGGCTCATCTCGGGCGTGGCCGCCTCTACGTCTTGTAATTTGTCGCCTCCACTCGCAAGTGCTCCACCTATGTGCCTTTCCCGAGCTAGACGAGCTCCACCACTGCCTCTTCATCATCGTGTTCGTGTCTGCCTCCAGCCACGGGCAGAGAGCCACATACGCAGCTTTGACGGTCACCTCATGTGCTCGGCTCGTGTCTGTGAACGTCATGTTCTCCGATGCCGCTCGTCGTCGTCTCTGATCTGGTTCCTAGTGCTTCATTGTGCCACGGACCTCGACTCGTTGTTCTCTTTTGCGTTTTGACGCCTTCGTGCGCGTCGTGAATCTCGAGGAATGGAACCGCCAAGTTCGCCTCCGACCCCGAAGACGATGATGTTGCGGATTCGGCCACGACTACCTCGACCTCCGGAAGCGAACGACTACGTCCACTATGAACCACTACTTCCTCGACGACACGAGAACGTCTACTTCCACTACCCCTCGACATTGAAGGTTATGTGCATTCGCCCACGACTACATCGACCCCGGACGTGAACGACTACTTCCTCTATGGTTCAAAGATCCCGGCTTCGACTACTTCGACGACGATGATCGTGTGGTTTGAGAACGAACGTCTACTTCCTCTTCGGACCCCGATGAAAAGTTCGACCACGACCACCGATGACGTGAACGACTACCTCGGCTACGGAACGAGAACGACTACTTCGACTACTTCCTCGACATCGACTACTTCCTCTACGGACGTCTACTTCCTCCACGTCCTGAAGGCACCGGCGTTGCCCCGAAGATCTCCTCTTTCCGGCGTCGAACACAAAGATCATCTCCACACGTGTGCACCCCAAACCCAAACCCCTATACCTATGCCCTATTTTATATAACGTATCAACTATATTTAAAATGTCATCGCATCATGTTTGCATTGCATCTTGTGGGTTTCGGGGTATAGTAATGTCACCTATTAAATAAATATGGAATGTGTTGGGGTATTTAATTCAATTGTTGCCCTATTCCATTTAATATTGCTTAACTCACCTATTTATTGTTTGCCATGCTAAAAAACAATTAAATTGATGGTTAGATAAACAACTTGAACCAATTCCTATTTCTCGGGACTCCGGGTCCGATTAAATTGCCTAAGTTGTAATTTTGCGTTGCATCCCGCATGTCATGCATATAAAATAGGATCATGCTGGATCTTTTGCCGTAGTAGTAATTGTTGCATCCGGTGTTTGTTCGAGGTTCGTTGCTTCTTCGCGGATAGGACGTTGAGATGATGTGAGCAACGACAAGTTCTCCGGATGTACCTCTACTTGCTGGATTCCAGGCAAGTATACTCACTTGCTGCCAAATGGCTGCCTTTCATCACTGGTTACCGATTCTTTCCGTTGTTCTTATTCTAGCCTGTTGTTTCGATGCTTGTGTCTCGATCCTATTATATGTTTACCCTGCAGCCATGATATAGCCTTTTCCTTCCACTTCCTATTAACTGTTGTTTGTTTACCTTGTTGGCCCTCGTGTCGTAGTTGCATGCTTAGATTTGTTTGTGCTCGAGTCTTGTTATCCTTTGTCGTATCACCTGTTTAGTTGATAGCTGGGTTTCAATTCAATCAACTACATGTTAATGTTTGGGGTAACAATAATAACTTGATGATAAGGCACCGGCAGGAGGCCCGGGTTAGGGTTTTGAAGCCTGCTAGTGTCGAACTTAATTAGGAAAAGAGTCTTGTCTACTGATCCATGATGAGCGTGCTCACCGCATCCGGGAGGTAGTATGGGACCCCCCTCGACTTAGACCTGATCTGCAACTTGTCCGAAGAGCCACACTTAGTTCGGGTGTTCCATTTGCTCCTTGCATAATGGGTTGATCACCCATGGTTACTTATGATGATGATGATGCATATAGGACGAGGCCTGTGGTGCCGGGGGGTGTGGTTTTCACCCTTGCGCTTAGCGGACTGGCCGGGACCTTATAGCTCCGTGGCTCCTAGGATGGGTTGTAGAGACGGTTTGGGTCGTGTCAAGCAAACCTGAGTTTTAGTTGGAGGCTTGAGTGTGTACGGGTACTGGAGCACACCCTGCAGGGATGAATCTTCTCGAGAAGCCGTGTTGTCCGCGGTTATGTGACGACTTGGTGAAAGTACTGGCTAACAAGTACTCAGACAACTTACACCTAATGATAATAACTTGATTAGTAATAGTCTTATTGACACAATAAGTTGAACATCATTAATCCAACAGTGTGAGTTATCCTTGGGTTGCTTCCTTAGTAGGGGGTGACATTGGATGGGTATTGTTTGGTGAGTAGTTGTAGTTGGTTCCGATACGCTATCTTATCCCCCTCTTTTAGCCGGATGTTGTAGTGAGTTTCTGTAGTTGGTTAGTGCAGCCCGCTGCCGCTTATTTGCAACAACCCCTTCCTTTCCGTTGAACCCAAAGTATTTGTATCTTGTGATGACTGGCTACGCCGGTATCTTGTGAGTATGGGTTTATCCACTTGCCAGTACTTAACCGTACTGACGCACGAATATTTTTCGTGGCTGCATATTCAACATTGCAGTCAACAGGTTTGAAGTCTGACGACGTTAGCTTGGGAATCCCTCCGGCTTGGCCTGGGCAGGGATTGGACGCTCTCGGTTATCTTCAGGACTCTTAGTCCAATTTGTATCTTGTCCGTAGTCGGACGCTATGTTGTTCCTTCCGCTGTTATTTGGATCTTTGTATTGTATCAGTTGTATCCTTGACCCGTTTGAGTCTTCTTGTATACCTCCTTTCTGTTGTTGTTGTGGATTATTCGTGAACTGTTGTAATGATTATCACAAGTGGCAACCTGGAATCGGTTATTATGCGGATTTGGCGGGAATGCTGAAATCTGCATAGTGCCCGATCTCGGGGCGTCACACATATGCATGCCAAACTCGTAACTTAAATATTCACCTCCACGATCAGATCGTAGAAATTTAATCTTTCTGTTACGATGATTTTCAACTTCACACTGAAATTCTTTGAACTTTTCAAATGTCTCAGATTTATGTTTCATTAAGTAAATATACCCATATCTACTCAAATCATCCGTGAAAGTGACAAAATAACGATATCCACCGCACGCCGATACACTCATTGGTCCACACACATCAGTATGTATGATTTCCAGTAAGTCTGTCGCCCGTTCAATGGTTCCGAAAAACGGGGTTCTAGTCATCTTGCCCATAAGGCATGGTTCACATGTTTCAAATGATTCATAATCAAGTGATTCTAAGAATCCATCAGAATGGAGCTTCTTCATGCGTTTAACACCAATATGACCTAAGCGGCAATGCCACATGTAAGTAGCAATATCATCATTTAACTTAATTTTTTTGGCATCCACATTATGAATATGTGTATCAACACTATCAAGATTCAAAAGAAATAAACCATTTTTCTCAGGTGCATGACCATAAAATGTATTATTCATATAAATCGAACAACCATTGTTCTCAGACTTAAAGGAATAACCATCTTGCATTAAACAAGAACCAGAAACGATATTCATGCTTAATGCAAGCACCAAATAACAATTATTGAGGTTTATAACTAATCCATATGGTAGACGTAGAGGTAGCGTCCCGATGGCGATCACATCAACTCTTGAACCATTGCCAACGCGCATCGTCACCTCATCCTTTGTTAGTGGTCGCTTATTCTGCAGCTCCTGTTTCGAGTTACATATGTGAGCAACCGAACCAGTATCAAATACCCAGGTGCTACTGCGAGTACTAGTAAGGTACACACCAATAACAAGTATATCATATATACCTTTGTTCACTTTGCCGGCCTTCTTATCTGCCAGATATTTGGGGCAATTGCGCTTCCAGTGGCCAGTGCCCTTGCAATAAAAACACTCAGTCTCAGGCTTAGGGCCATACTTGGTTTTCTTCTCAGGAGCAGCAATAGATTTGCCACCCTTCTTGAAGTTTACCCTTGGCTTGCCTTTCTTGCCTTTCTTCAAACTAGTGGTCTTATTGATCATCAACACTTGATGTTATTTCCTGATCTCCACTTCAGCAGTTTTAAGCATGAAGAAGCTCGGGAAGAGACTTCTTCATGCTTTGCATAGTATAGTTCATCACGAAGTTCTTGTAACTAGGTGGCAGACATTGGAGAACATGATGTATCCCTAGCTCAATAGGAATCGATATTCCCAAGGCTATGAGCTTATCAGCGTATGCAGACATCTTGAGTACGTGCTCACTAACGGAGTTGTTCTCTTCCATCATGTAGCTAAAGAACTTTTCTGAAGCGTCACAACTCTCAACTGCGGCATGGGTATCGAAAATCATTTTTAATTCTCCCATTGTAGCATAAGCAGTGCTGTTCTCGAAACGTTTTCGCAACTCTGGCTCTAATCCATAAAGGATGCCACAATGAACTATACTGTGGTCTTCTTGTTGAGTCAAATAAACATTTTTATCTTCGTCAGAAGCATCATCAGCAGGCTGGTCACCTAGAGGTGCATCAAGCACATAGAGCTTCTTGCAAGCGGTGAGGAGAATCCTTAGGTTGAGTGCCTAGTTGGTAAAGTTGCTTCCATTGTTCGCTAGTTTTTCTTTCTCCATGAACATATTGAAATTCAAGGTGGGTGGTGCCATGATCTACAATATGTGTGCAAAGACTATTTAGACTAGGTTTATGATAAATTAAGTTCAAGTTAATTCTAAAATTATCCCATGAACTTCCACTCAAAAACAACACCCCTCTTAGTCGTCTTTAGTGACTACACGAACCAAATTCACTACACCGAAACCGGTCATCACGTGAGACGGTGTAGTTGCAAAGGCAAACATCAACATGTTCATCATATCATCCATATGACTCATGCTTTACCTTTCGGTTACGTGTTCTGAGGCCATGTCTGTACATGCTAGGCTCGCCAAGTAGAACCGTAGTATTGCGTGTGTGTCAAGGCCATGTCTGTACATGCTGGGCTTGAAAACACCCGTTGTATGCGAACGTTGAGTCTATCACACCCGATCATCACGTGGTGTCTCGAAACGACAAACTTTCTTAACGATGCATACTTAAGGAAGAACACATTATTATCTTGATATTAAGTGAGAGGGATCATCTTATAATGTTACCGTCACGATCTAAGAAAAATAATATGCATAAAAGGATTAACCTCACATGCATGAATAATGTGATATGATACGGCCCTTCTTGCACTTGATCTCCATCTTGTGCATCATGGTATGATCTTGATGGCTAGGTTGAGACTCCAAGTGCAGAGTGTGTAGCTAGTGGCAAGCCTTCTTCCCCACGAGGGTGACTCGAGGGTTTATATCGAACTCTTGGGGAGCCAGTATTTCAGCAGTTGTCTTCCAAGCTTCCTCCAGGATCCTGCAAACAAGTAGAGAATTTTGTGCCCTCAACCTCACCAAGTGGTTGTGAAGCACAAGGTGTGAGACTTCTAAATTGCAATGCAAAACTGAAAGTAAATGCGCAATAATTAAATCTACTACTAAATGCAAATGAGAAAATAAATATGCAATGGATTGTTTTTGTATTTTTGTGATGCAAGTGGTGATGGAGATAATGTAAATTCGAATTGGAGATGCAAGGAAAGTAAAGTGCAAGTAAAGTAAATTGCAGCAAAGTAACTAGAGTGTTTTCTTATAATTAAAATAGGACCGGGGTTCATGGTTTCACACTTGCATTCTCTCAAATAAAGTAGACGGTGGACATAAAGAATTACATGTGAGATTACAATAACATGTTTAACATTGAGTACTTTCATATGGGCATCACGTCCTAGGATAGAGATCTCTACGGTCATATTGATCCCTCTTATACTCCACCAAGATGCGAAATAAATCATAACACCTCGATAATTAAGGAAAAACCAGAGTATAGCTTTAAGCAATGTGACATGAAGTTGAAGTAAGAACTTGCTAGATCTAGTCATGGAGATTGATTAGTGTCACTTCAAATCCCCGGTAACAAGGTAGTCCTTTTTATCCCTAGTGAGGTAACTAAGAAAGGTTTAACAAAACCTAAGTGGATCGCTGAACTTCTGTCACTTCCACAGCACTAGCCACCCCTCGTTACTCCAACTAATGCACCCATCACCCCACACACACTCTCAAGAACTAGATTGATCAAAGCTAGCAAATAAGAACGGGGTACATAAGATACATCTACTCAAATAACTCAAGAGAAACAATTGCAATCTCAGATTCAATAACTCGTAGAAAAGATCCACCACATAGGAATTACAACGGTGCCAGTAATCATGTGAGGCAGCTCACACGGATCTAATTAGTGAAGCACATAGAGAGAGAGAGATACAAGTGCTACTTCCAAAAACCCATAGCCCTAGGGTGGACTACTCCCTCTTCATGGAGATGTCGATGGTGATGATGTTGGAGGGGTAGGAGATCACACCGGCGGCGCCCCGCCGGAGTTTTCCCCCTCCAATCTGGAACTTCTGGTCTCTATTTCGGTGTTTCGGCGGCGCTCTTCTCCGTAAGGGTACGGGGGACCCTTTTTATAGTCGGTTTTAGGTCAAGACGGAGTCGGTAAGTCGAAGATGGAAGGAATTGGGGCCACAGGGGCCAAAAGGGGGCCTCTCACGCGGCCAAGGAATCTGGCCGCGTGGAGGGTCCTCTTTTGGGCCTCCTTGCCCAATTCTCGTGGATCCTTCGCCCGCAAGTCTTCTCCTTCCAAGAAAATGACCCCCGCAGATTTTCAGGTGATTTCGCGGAAGTTTGCCCCCTGAAACGTCAAAAATATAGAAAACGGGGTTTCTGACAGGCAGGGTTAATTCCATAAAAGTTGGGGGACTTTGTAATTTAACCCCAAAATACTATAAAACATTGAATTATACCCTTATATGATGCAATATGTAATAGAAAACCATGTGAAAATATGCAAAATTCATCTATGCATTTTACATGCATCAACACCCCCAAGCTTAACCCATGCTCTTCCTCAAGTATGAAGGTGATAAAACTAAGATGGGTTTTGCATATTGAAACAATCATGGGATGTCAAGGAGGATTATTCATGCTACATATAATCAAATGATTAATACTAGAAATGAGTAGCAATATACAATTCATGTTGTAAGAAATATCAAATATGCAATCAAAGATGCTTCATGAAAGTTCACAAAGTGTATAATGAAATAAAAGCACTATGGACCAAATGCATACACAAAATGAAAAATAAAATCCTATATTGGTCAAAGAATAGCATAATGGAAAATAGAAAATATGGTGGACACTTTGGAGAAAATTGAGTAGAGGTAAAACATGATCAAGTCTTATTTAGCCTCTAAATTATTCAACTAAAATTACTAATTGAAATGTGGTATCCATTGATCTAGGACTCTCATTGCCCCTTTATCACTAGCATCTTAAAATTGTGAGTATTGAAGTAATGAGAATGACAAGGTGGTTGAAAGCCTCATGCCCCGTGAGTGTGAAAACCTACTCCATGATTACTCAACTTAAGATTCCTAATAAGCTTTGTAAAATCATAATAAGTATTAATGACATCATAGAGAACCGCAAAGAGGTACCTCTTTCCCCATGACATGGAAACAAGCCCATGTTACAATGACAAGATGAACAAACGGAGTAGACTCATCATCCTTTTTATTTTTATTCACTATTATGCATAGCTTCTTATTTTATTATAGGATGTGTTGTAGAGTCACTCAAACTGTAAGTAAATTTCCACCATGATAAAATAATGGCTTGGGTTAGCGGCCCAATGCGTTTCTCTAGTCATATAGATACTTACTCATCAAAACTTACTATTACTCTATTTCATTTCGGCATGGCAGGAGTCCAAAAAAAATACATGATATCAACCAAATGTAAATTTTTTGTGCAATGTTGAAAGCTTTCCGGTGATACACGTTTATAGCTAGCTCCCAACCACACACTTGTCAAACGCAAAACTTGTGGCTCCCATTATTGGGTCATGTTTATTAGATGCATAAAAAGTAAAGTGTGCCTTCAAAAGTTCGTGAGAGTCCTATCCCAAGTTCAACCCATGACAATTAATAAAGTGAATATCTTAATTTAGAACATAAATAACATAATAACATGGTGAACATACTCGGAATAGCAATGAAGCTAATGGGAAGATATGGTGGACTCACTGGAAATACTTGGCTAAGGAGTGTTGGAAACAAGTTTTTACTTGTTGGAATTTTTAAATTTTTGGGCTAGCAAGAGGGAGATAGTTGACCAGCTACTATGCATGCATATGTCCATAGAACTACTCATTTCATGACAAACTAAATAAACCAGCAATTAACATCAAGGACATGAATAAGAGATAGCTCAAGACAACATTATTGCAAATTTCTACACATAAAAAGCCTATAAATCATGCAAACATATGTAGCTCTTCAAATCAACCATGGCATCCCTATTTCAAGTCATAATACTAGCATCCAATACATTCCAACTCCAAACTCCAGTAGATCAATCTCATATAAAATGATGGTGGTGGTCTTATCAAAACAAAAATAAAAACAAAACTAGACGCTTCAAGTCTCTACGATAAATGCTTTGCTTAGAAAAACAGAAAGTAGACGTGTGCTAACCAAAAGAGTGTAGCTCCAGTGGGGTGTTAATCACATCCACAAGCTTATGGCTTTCACCATTCTTGGATGTCTTGAGGCGCAGCTCCTCTATTCCCTGTGAAAAAAACTTCACAAAACATGTTTCTCCCATTCTTTTTTTGTGGGGTGAGATTAGCAAGGACAAATAAATCACATGCTTGCTGTGCAAAATTCCAAATCAAATGCTCCAGTAGATAAAATTAAGCCAATTTTTTTGCTTACATAGGGAGAAAAGTTGCAGAACATACTAAAAAATTAGCTCAATCGGACATACCAATAAAAAGCGTAAAATCATACGGTCAGCGGACTCGTGCTGAAACAGAAATTTCATGCACTAGGATAGCAACTTATAAGTCCAAATGGGTTTGACTTGACTCTTTATTGAAAACTCCAGAATTAAAACAAAAAAACTAATCTCTTGAGACAGCAAGAGGAAACTAGGAAAATCCAAACAAAAACAACCGGGTTGCCTCCCGTAAAGCGCTTTACTTACTTGATAATCAAGAGGGATAAAGCTCATGAGGGAGCTTGTTCTTCAGCGTGCCCCTCTTCCTTGGGAAGTGCTCCATGCTTTTCTTGTGAGGGAACTGAAACTTGACATTCCCTTCCTTGGAGTCTACGATTGCACCTGTAGTACGAAGAAAAGGTCTACCCAAAATAATAGGACTAGGGGATTTATCCCCCATATCCATAATAATGAAATCAACGGGTACAAAAGTCATGTGCAATTCAATCATAACATCTTTTACTTGTCCTACAGCATGTTTAGTAGAGTTATCAGCAAGGACAAATTCACTTGAGCACTTTTCTAAATTTTCTAGTTCTAGCAATTCATATAATTCTTTAGAGAGTACCGATACACTAGAACCTAGATCTAACATAGCATGGTGAATTTCTTTTCCAATTGAAACTAGCACCTTGGGGATCCATGCATCCCCAAGCTTAGGAGGTATCATGGCCTCATTCTTTTACCTAGCAATTTTTTCTTGCAAGACATGATTAGCAATATAAGATCCAAAGCCAGGTTGATTAACATTTATAGTGGGATCACTAGCAAATTTTTGTAGAGTAGCAATAAGTTCTTGCAAGCTACTTTTTTCTAAATCAAGCAATGGATCCTTAATTTAAGTAAGCATCATAATTTCCTCTACTTTACTCTCTAATTTAGCTAGAATGCTTGATTCATGAGGACTAATTTCATCTTTGCTAGCAAGATAAGACATATATGGAAGTAATATTCAGGGTACTTCACTATTTCATTCAAAGTTTCTTCTAAGCTAGTAGGGACATGCTCACTTGTATTCTCAGCAATATGATCAATATTTTCAATAATAGGAGCAGCAATAGTAATAGAATTCATTCCTACACTAGGTTGTGCGTGTGGCTTTCCTGCTGACATGCTTAATAGAGTTGCTCGATTATCAGCTAATTTTGACAATGCTTCATCTAAATTCGAAGATTGAAGTTGCAATCCTTTAATATCACTACTAATGGATGCAATAGACTTATTTAACTCATGTATCATAGCATTGTGACTAGCAACTTGTTCCATAAGCAATTTATTAGATTCAGAAATTTCACTAGAAGGCTTCCACTTATTTTCATTAGCATTAGGATATGGAACAAAAGGTTTATTTGGCACATAAGGAGGTTTACTATATGAATTGTAAGCATTACCAAAACCATTGCTACCATAATTCCTAACAAAATTAACATCCACACTTTCAGAATTACTACCAACTAGCTTCTGCAAAGGCACATTCTCCATATTTTGTTTATTAATAAAAGCAAGAATAGTGTCCATTTTAGAAGACAAATCATTGGTTTCTTCAATTGAGTTTATTTTCTTAGTGGGATTGGGTGCTCTTTAAGTATTCCATTGACTATAATTTTGCAATATGCTTTCTAATATGCTCTTAGCCTCACCTGCAGTTTTACTCATAAAGGCACCTCCAGCAGCAGAATTAAGTATATTTCTAGACATGTAGTTTAGACCATTATAAAAAGAGTGTAGTATGGTCCATTCATTTACTCCATGTGATGGGAATGTTCTAAGCATTAATTTAATTCTATCCCATGCCATGGCTACATGTTCATTATCATTTTGCCTAAATGAGAGGATATTATTCCTATTTTGCAAAATTTTAACGGGAGGATAATATTTCTTAATGAAATCTTCTTTTAAATCATCCCAAGACTTTATACTAGCTATAGGTAGTGAAATTAACCATTCTTTAGACTTTCCTCTAAGTGAAAAAGGAAATAATTTCAGTTTTAAAACACTACTTTCCACATTTTTAAATTTTTGCATATCACATATTTCCATGAAATCATGAAGATGCATAGAGGCATCCTCCGTAGCACTACCACCAAATTGCTCTGTAGTAATTAAATTCAATAAACTAGGACTTACTTCATAGCTTTCAGCTTGTATTTCAGGTGTAGTAATTGGCCTAGCAATGAATTGGTCATTGGGTGTATTTGTGTAGTCACTTAATTTAGTTCTATCACCCATTTTAACAGTTTTTATGTAGTTTTTAATTTTTTATGCAAAACTGAAAAGTAAAGTAACTAGGCAAATTCGAAATACTAAAATAAACTAGATAACTAGATGCAAAACTAAAATGCAAACTAAAATAAAATATGCAAGACAAAACAAAAACAAGAACAAAAACAAAACAAAAACAAAAACAAGACAAGAAACAAAACAATCTACTTGAAAGAAGGTGGAGATAGAAAGGACGGTACTCACGTAGGTGCAACCTCCCCAAGCTTAGGTGTTTGCACACCTTGTTGGTGATGAAGACTTCTTGTGAGCTCCCTTGGACAACTCCTTCACCTATGTCTCCCCGGCAACGGCGCCAGAAAAACGCTTGATGGCTAGGTTGAGACTCCAAGTGCAGAGTGTGTAGCTAGTGGCAAGCCTTCTTCCCCACGAGGGTGACTCGAGGGTTTATATCGAACTCTTGGGGAGCCAATATTTCAGCAGTTGTCTTCCAAGGTTCCTCCAGGATCCTGCAAACAAGTAGAGAATTTTGTGACCTCAACCTCACCAAGTGGTTGTCAAGCACAAGGTGTGAGACTTCTAAATTGCAATGAAAAACTGAAAGTAAATGTGCAATAATTAAATCTACTACTAAATGCAAATGAGAAAATAAATATGCAATGGATTGTTTTTGTATTTTTGTGATGCAAGTGGTGATGGAGATAATGTAAATTCGAATTGGAGATGCATGTAAAGTAAAGTGCAAGTAAAGTAAATTGCAGCAAAGTAACTAGAGTGTTTTCTTATAATTAAAATAGGACCGGGGTTCATGGTTTCACACTTGCATTCTCTCAAATAAAGTAGACGGTAGACATAAAGAATTACATGTGAGATTACAATAACATGTTTAACATTGAGTACTTTCATATGGGCATCACGTCCTAGCATAGATATCTCTACGGTCATATTGATCCCTCTTATACTCCACCAAGATGCGAAATAAATCATAACACCTCAATAATTAAGGAAAAACCAGAGTATAGCTTTAAGCAATGTGACATGAAGTTGAAGTAAGAAATTGCTAGATCTAGTCATGGAGATTGATTAGTGTCACTTCAAATCCCCGGTAACAAGGTACTCCTTTTTATCCCTAGTGAGGTAACTAAGAAAGGTTTAACAAAACCTAAGTGGATCGCTGAACTTTTGTCACTTTCACAGCACTAGCCACCCCCCGTTACTCCAACTAATGCACCCATCACCCCACACACGCTCTCAAGAACTAGATTGATCAAAGCTAGCAAATAATAACGGGGTACATAAGATACATCTACTCAAATAAATCAAGAGAAACAATTGTAATCTCAGATTCAGTAACTCATAGAAAAGATCCACCACAAGGAATTACAACGGTGCCCGTAATCATGTGAGGCAGCTCATACGGATCTAATTAGTGAAGCACATAGAGAGAGATACAAGTGCTACTTCCACAAACCCATAGCCCTGGGGTGGACTACTACCTCTTCATGGAGATGTCGTTGGAGGGGTAGGAGATCACACCGGTGGCGCCCCGCCGGAGTTTTCCCCCTCCAATCTGGAACTTCTGGTCTCTGTTTTGGTGTTTCGGCGGCGCTCTTCTCCGTAAGGGTACGGGGACCCTTTTTATAGTCGGTTTTAGGTCAAGACGGAGTCGGTAAGTCGAAGATAGAAGGAATTGGGGCCACAGGGGCCAAAAGGGGGCCTCTCACGCGGCCAAGGAATCTGGCCGCGTGGAGGGTCCTCTTTTGGGCCTCCTTGCCCAATTCTCGTGGATCCTTCGCCCGCAAGTCTTCTCCTTCCAAGAAAATGACCCCCGCAGATTTTCAGGTGATTTCGCGGAAGTTTGCCCCCTGAAACGTCAAAAATATAGAAAACGGGGTTTCTGACAGGCAGGGTTAATTCCATAAAAGTTGGGGGACTTTGTAATTTAACCCCAAAATACTATAAAACATTGAATTATACCCTTATATGATGCAATATGTAATAGAAAACCATGTGAAAATATGCAAAATTCATCTATGCATTTTACATGCATCAGATCTCCATCATTCCACCGGCGTGGCACCAAGGTTCGTGGCACCTCCATCTTGATTGTCCATTACAACATATCACATGGATATGATATATAGCACGCATACCATAAAAATAAGACAACCATATGGCTCCAGCCGGTATGTCAATAATTTACAAAAGATATCATCTCATACATAACGTTTGTAACATTGACCATATCACATCACATGCCTTGCAAAAACAAGTTAGACGCCTCTAATTTATTTTTGCATATTTTAGTGGCTTGGGCTTACGAGTATAGAACCGTTCATACCTACATACAAGAGCCACAACGCTGATAAAACATATTTTTAACAACCCTTTGTAGATTAGATCTTAACTATAGTAGGAGAAACGGACACCCCCTCAGTCACAAGTGAGACAATTCTCGCGTACATAGTACACGTAAACTTAGTCTAGGGCAGCTTCATCCTACTACGCCACTAAGATCATAAAATACTCAAAGAGGCAAAAACATGATCATCAATGCCCACATACTCCTATGTGTTCTACCCGTACAAATCATCTACGCATAGATCCGGCTCTGATACCACTGAAGTGTACGTTGCATAGAAACAAAAAATTTCCTACGCGCGATAAACCCGAATGACCAAAATCTAATCTAGGAGATGAAAGGCAACAGGGAGAAAAAGAGTCTTGAGATAACATCCCTCGAAGACTCAAAGTGGTACGAGATAAAATCTCGTTGTTGGCGTAGTCGTACTCACGCCGATCCCGAGCGAGAAGAAGTGCACCGCAATCCGGCGGTGCCTCCGTAATCGGTCACATGTTCAGCTCGATGAAGACTTCCGTTCCCTCGATCCAACGGGTAGAGGAAGTAGAGAATCCCCGCTAACTCCAGCAGCACGACGGCGTGGTGGTGGTGAAGAATCCCACGGCCAGGTCTTCACCAAGCCGGAGACCATGGAATGGAGCAGCGGGTGGAGGGAAAAGGAAGTGGGCAAGTGTGTGGAGAAGAGGGAGCTCTGACCCTCCTTTTATAGGGAAGTGGGCAAGTGTGTGGAGAAGTGTGTCACCCTACAGTTCCCGAATAATATAGACATGATCGAGACTCCTCTCAGATCAATAATCAACAGCGGGATCTGGAGATCCGTGATGACTCCTATATATTCAACGATGACTCTCGTGATCGTGTGAACCTTCAACGTCGTAACCATTTTCCTTTGTCTCGCGATATTTTACTTGTCCGAGATCCGATCATCGGTATCAACCATACCTTGTTCGATCTCGTTATCCGACAAGTACTATTTTCTTGTTCCCATGATATAACTTCCTTGTGATCATATCACGTGCTTGCAAGCAATGTCGATGTGATATCACCAGAGGGCCCAGAGTATATCTCTCCGTTATTTCGGATGGACAAATCCCACTCTTGATCCATGAGCTTCAACTAACACTTTCTGAATACCTAACGCCACCTTTATAGTCACCATGTTACAGTGTGACGTCTGATGTCATCAAAGTATTCTTTCAGTATTAGTGATTAACATGATCTCATGGTCTAAGGAACAATGTTACTCCGAATGTAAGACATAACAACAAAACTAAATGATCCGATCGTATTGTTATACTTAGTTAGGGTCTAAGTTCATCACGTCATTCTCCTAATGACATGACCCCGTTATTAACAACATCTAATGTCTATGATCAGGAAACCTTGATCATCTATTAATCAACGAGCTAGTTAAAAGAGAGGCTTCACTAGGAACGTTGGTTTGTTTATTAATCACACACATATTAACGTTTCTGGTTAATACAATTCTAGCTTGAGAAATAAACATCTATCATAAACAAGGAATATCATAATAAACATTTTATTATTGCCTCTCGGACATATTCCCTTCATTTTGGTTGTGTTGTGTGCAGGTTCCACGTTGTTGCTGGCACCGGTGAGCCATCACCACCGTCAGTGGCATCAACCTTCCGAAGGTCCTCTTTCTCCTACTGATTGATAACCTTGGTTCTTAACTAAGGGGGATTTCCTACCGCTGTGCTCATCACACCCTCCTCTTGGGGTATCCCAACACACAACATCATTTGGTAATTCGGGTTTATACATCTGGCACCCGAACAGCCCGAGTATCCCAAAAATGAAAAACCCATCGGAGATAGAAAGGCCCAGTCGTTTTCTTTTCCTGGCCTAGACCACTTCCCCACACATCGATCCCTCACCCTGTAACGCGCTAACCCTAGTCCCCACTCCTGCACGTACCCACTCCCTGCCCCATGTGACCACAACCTCCACACGGCGAAAGGCACACCGCACCCGCACGGCAGCCGGTCGCCGTCGCCCGCCCTCACCGGCTCACCCACAGGATGTTGCCCAGCCGCTGTTACCCGCACCGCCTTCACCCACCGGCCAGCGCAATCCGCAGCCCGCAGAACGCCATCTCCAGCCCGAGTGCCCATGACCAGGCAGTGAGTCAGGACAATGTAGACGAGGTGAGGCTCGACAGCGAGCTGCATCTTCTTCGCGAGACGACGACGAGCTTCCTCCTGTCCAATTCTCCATCTTCCCCGCCCCAGGCCTAGAGGCCCTGACATGGCGCCTCCATGTTTTTCTTTCCAGGGCGCACTAACCCTAGTCCCGACTCCCGCATGTACCCACTCCCTGCCCCATATGACCACAACCTCCATACGGCCAAAGGCACACCGCACCCGCACGGCAGCCGATCGCTGTCGCCCGCCCTCACCGGCTCACCCACAGGATGTTGCCTAGCCGTTGTTACCCGCACCGCCTTCACCCATCGGCCAGCGCAATTCGCAGCCCCCAGCACGCCATCTCCAGCCCGAGTGCCCATGACCAGACAGCGAGTCAGGACAATGTAGACGAGGTGAGGCTGGACAACGAGCTGCATCTTCTTCGCGAGACGACGACGAGCTTCCTCCTGTCCAATTCTCCATCTTCCCCGCCCCAGGCCTAGAGGCCCTGACATGGCGCCTCCATGTTTTTTTTTCAGGGACAGCGAGCGAACGAACGAGAGGCTGCTGAAATTTCTTACTTTATGTAACATGATGCAGAAAAAAGAGCAGAAATGCTGCCGAAATTTTTCTGAAACCTGAAACTTCCGTCCAGTTTTACCACCTATTCTGAATTTCAAGATATTCAGGAAAACCTGAACCCGAACCTAAACTTTCGGGAACCCGAATTTTCTGGAATCATTTTTTGTCATGAAAATCGGGAACAATTTTGCAAATCCCAAATTATTTTTTCCCCATTTTCCCAACCCAAAACTTTGGGAAAACCCGAACGCCCAGCGTGAGCATCAACTTACTGGGTCGCCTAATGGACTTAGCTCCATTGCCTATGGTCCACCCTGGTAATCCGTCTTTCTTCCAACCCCGGATACACCCCCTATTTGGCATATATCCGACACCCCTCCTACACGTTTCTGTGACTCGAGTGTTGGTTAAGGGAGAAATGAACCCACTGTCTAGCATATAAACCCTCTCTTTGAGGTGCATACAATAACTTGGCCAAGGCAATTATACACACTAGAGAGTATTTCAAAACAAGATTAAAACACTCTAAAGATATAAGTGAAGCACTCAAAAAGACATGAACAAAGTGATCATAATTTCAATGCTTCATCGGAACCCAACAAACTAAACACGTAGCAATCACATAACGGTGATCTTGATCATGTAGGACATCTCATAAAATCTAAACATGGAGGCACAAGGTAGAGAGAACGCCATCTAGCTACTGCTATGGACCCATAGTCCTAGGATGAACTACTCACGCATCTGTCCGGAGGCAATCATGGCGATGTAGAGGCCTCCGGTGATGATCCCCTTCTCCGGCAGGGTGCCGGAGTAGGACTCCAGAAGTCTTAGATTGGACTTTTGAGGTGACGACACATGTGTATCTGTTTCGTGCAAAATTTCTCCGTCCCCGATGTTTTTAGGGTTAATGTGATTTTATATGCAAAGAGGCGGCGTGAAGCGGTGTCCGGGAAGGTGAGGGGACCACCAGGCACGGCCTAGGGTTAACTCGCGCTTGGGGGTCACCTGGCCACCCCTTGTCCCATCTCCGGCTCTCCTTTGGACTCTGTTTTGTTCCGGGCAAAAGATAAATCCTGCAAATTTTTAGGACATTTGGCGAATATTTTGTTTAGAGCTTTTCTGAAATACAAAAAGAACCGAAAACAAAAAACTGGCTTTGGGCATCTTGTTAATAGGTTAGTCCATGAAATCACTAAAAAACTAAGTAAAACATGTATAAAACAAAGAAAACAAGCACGAGGCATAAAACATTATAGATACGTTCGAGACGTATAACGCTCCAGGCCTCCAGCTACCTCCCCTGCACCTGCTCCTGGTGTGGAGTCGGTGGTTCGTTGGTGGTATGAACTTTGGCTTTAGCTCGATGCATTGTGAAAGGAGTGGTAGCCCTCCCCTCCTACTCGTGGGTTGTTGTGCTACGACCAGAGATGGCTGGTTTTTCTAGTAGGTTTTGGTTGACGAAAACCTATTTCAAACTTTGGGGCAGGATTATGGATGGCCCATGGGGATTGGAAACCTGTAAAAGGAGGCTAAAGAGCTCCCAAAAGTCTCTCCAAGTTGCAGCCCTACCTCCCCAAGTCTTTGCACCCCCGCCACGCCCAAAACCCTAGCAGATGACACATCGACGCCGCGCGTTGCACACTATTGCCGCACCGCGCCGCTGCATGTTGCGCCGACGCCATCACCCTCGCATCTCTGTCAGCTCCATGATGTGGAACTAACCCTAGGACCGGCGTTCCCTACGATTATCTTCTCTCGTTGCGGAAGAGCTGCCTCTACCCGGCTTGATCTAGTTCTCGCCGGTGATCGCAGAGTGCGCTAGATCTTTATTGACAACGTTCCCGCTTCATCATTGGTTCTTGATCACGGTACGGAGCGGTGTTTATGATCTCATTTGTGTGGATACCATGTAGGTGTTGCGCTTGTGGTACTTGATCATGGGATAATACATCTCCTCGCGATTATACGCGTCTAATTGTGGGGACCGACTACGTCTACTTCCACGTCGATCTCGTCACCGACAATCTTCTGCTAGTTGGACATATGAGGCTATGTTTCGTTGACTCACCCCTGGCATTGTATCTTAGTTATGCGGTAGAAATATTTTGTTTTCCGTAGCGCATTTCCCAACATATTATCCTTGTCAATTTTTTTTTGGTTCAACCGGCTCTAACTAACGTCTCCTATAGTCATATTTGTACTAGTGTATTCCATTTTCTATGTTGGGATGATGCATCTCCTTCATATTCATCCTCTAATCCAGTATCAACCAGGTCACCCTCTATTGCTGCACAGGGCTACCATCCTTCGTAACAGTTCTTGAGTTGGGGTTCTCTATTAGATGGTACTCAATGACAAGTATTCTACAAGAACTTTGTCCAACACCATATCATGGCCTGGTTTCACGGGGCTAGTGACCATGTCTCTCAGTTCCTCATCAACCTGAGAATCTAATGTCCTTTTAGCATTGTCGTTCCTTCCTCCTCGATGTCCTCCTCTCGGGTTTCATCCATCTCGAGATGCTCGGAAGGGAGTCCATTCCACCTGCGGTGGTAGCATCCAATCTCCCTATTGCATATCCTTCTCCACATGTTTATCGTGGTGTGTGTTCCCTAGCAGTTCACAGACATGGCAATTTTTGGGAATTTTCTCATAGAAAACTTGATAATAACCGTCTTATGTCTTCTGATCCTTGGTGATTGACACAAATCTTGTTAGGGGTTTAGTCACATCCAGTGTAACCCGAATACGAATGTCGAGGGGGTGAGCTCAACAATCCCCATGGTGAGGGACCTCGGGTTTCGTAAAAGAGAACAGGTGCTGGTGGACTACTCGACTTGACATGTTACTGCCCGCCGGGATTTATTTCGATAGGGTAACAAAGGTGTCGATTACAGGGTGATGTTCGCAAATTGAATCTGGTGCAGCTCTGGGTCTAGGGTTGTCTGTCTGTTCATGACCCCCTCTCGTGCTTTATATAGGTAGCCGGGTCTTGGGGGTCGTACATGAATAGGACTCGTTCTTGAGTCGGTTGCTACCTTTCCTAAACTTGCTATCCAAGTACTTCCTTGTTCTACTTCTGCGTGGGCTCCTGTCGTGGGCCTTCGAGCAGTCGTTTACGGGCCTTATGAAGGTACTCCTCCATGGGCTGCACCAGGTAGGCTAACGACGGAGGGTCTTCGGGTACCCCCACATCAGTAGCCCCCGAGTGCCTGATGGAGTCGAAGACTCGATCTAGGGACTCAAACCTACAAAACAAATTATCTCGAGTTTCCTTCCTGAAGCAGCTTTGACGAGAGGATATGACTCGACGGGTTCGATCTACTCGACTGGTCTAGATCAATTAATCTCACTCGGGAGAATATACCGTCAGCCTACTCAGGGTTCGAGTCCCTAGGCTCGATCCTGAAAAAACGTGGGGTAATCCGACTCGCGCGCTGAGGCCTTACCTAGTAAAACTCCAGTTGTCAGTATTTTTACCCAACGACGTCCATCGGTATTTTCATCATGCCTGTTGGTAAGGGAAAGTACCAGTAGTGCAGCAGTGGTGCATCTCCCAGGCCGTTGGAACTAGTCCGCGGGTCTTACCTTTGTATCATGGGTACTGGCATCCAGAGTATTTTAATGTAGTTGTGCGATCTGAGAAAATAGAGTGCTTCCGAGTACAATTCACCGAGTCAGTTTCCTCGAGTGGCAAAGGAGGTATCCTCAACTTATGATTTTTCCCGAGTGAAACTTTCCCTCTAGAAAAGGCCTCGCGAGATTCGAGTGAATTTTCTGGTCACTCAAATATGGTTCTCATTTGAGTATTGTTTGTCAGCAGTGACGTAATAACCCGTTTGGGATTAGACATTTCTGTGATGTGAGATTATTCTGTGAGACGGTAGCTTGCACGGGTGGACTTTGACCCATTTTAACCGTTCAGTGCGCAGTAATCTAGGGATTGTCGGTAAATTCCTAGATTCCCGTGTGTAGTGGGCGGCGTGGAGACGAAGCGGTTAGCCTACTCTGCCACGTGTAGGGCTGATTTGCCCCAGAAAAGAGCCAACAGAGGGGATGGATTCACCCGGCTATAAATACTGCAAGGGAGAAAGGTTAAATTTTCCCTTCTTCTTCCTCGCGCCCGCATCTGGTTCCTGCTTCCCGCATTAGAGCCATTGTTGCACTCCCTCGAGCTTGTCCAATCTCACACCATGGTGAACACCCCAAAAACGGCGGTTCCTCGGTGGCTGGTGGCGCGGAAGGTCGACATCGGAAAGGCGGGAAGTGGACCAAGTCCATCAGCACCGCAAAACTCCTCACCAGCACCGAACGTGAGGGGTTGCTCCAGGCCGGCTCGTGGAGGCGCCTGAGCTCAGAGGTACGCCCAACCCCGGAGGCCAACGAGCGGGTGGCCTTCATGGACCACATCCTTAGGGGTGTGTCCTTTCCTATCCACCCCTTCTTTCTTGCGCTCAGGGTGGTGTATGGCATGCAACTGCATGACGTCCTACTGAACTCGATGTAGCACATCGCATGCTTCATCGTGTTGTGCGAGTGCTACCTTGGGGTGGCACCACACTGGGCCCTCTTCAAGTACTATTTCAACGTCCAGGCACAACTGAGCAGAAACGAACCGCACAAGGTTGGAGACTGCAACATCCAGATCAACCCAAAGTCGGGTTACTTCAATATGGGCTTCGTTGACTCCGTCACCGGATGGAGGAGTCGATGGTTCTACTCAAAGGACTCACCCAACATTGATGGTTCTCCTTTGGTGGATCTAGACAAGTCGGTGGTTCCTAGGAGCTTTGGAAGAACCAGTTATCTGCCAAAGAGGTTGCACAAACTAAAGATCTGGTGTCTCAGGTCGCCACTCTAAAGACTGGTGGGCTCACTAGAACTCATTTGGCCGTTGTATTCCTCAAGCGTCGAGTCCAACCACTCCAAGATAGGACGATCCCCATGTGGGCTTATTTGAGTGCTGATTCGACTCACCGCTTTTGCCACGAGGAACTCTCCAGCAATGAACTCGAGCGGTGTTTGCGCCAGATCACTCGATTAAACAAAAATGAAGCAGTCGATTCAATTCTTGCTTTTCCCCCACTCTGCTCTTCGACAGAACGTACATAGGTGAGTCTTTCTTTCTGTTTTTTGTTTTCTACTTCTATTTTGTTCTTTTGTTCTTTCATTCTCTGTTTAGATTAATTCTCCTTTTGTTGCTTGACTTCTTCTCTTTTTCTCTAGAATTTAAACGTTCTTCCCAGTGGACCACCCAAGGCGGGTACTGTCCCATTCATGGAAGGCTTGACTGAGGCCGCTATTTTGGATTTGGACCTCATTCCTTCAATCGCCACAGCTAATTCTTCTCGAGATGTGGACGACTTGGAGGAAGTTCAAGAAGAAACCACCGAAGAGTCTCAAGTGCCTTCCAAACGCACTCGAGTGGAAAGCGGGCTCGAGGAGACCATGTAGCGTTCCCACATTACAATGAAATATCATGCAAATGCATCAAATTCTATTACATCGCATGATCCAGTCTTTACAAAATAGTAATACAACTTGCATAGTCTTAGAAGACTAGCAGAAAACAAAGAAATACAGCGGATAACATAGTACAACATTGATCCCATCTTCTTCATGTGCCATAGGCAAACCATGTTGGCGATAGTCTCGAGATCCTAAACGAAATCCTCACTCGTCTTCAGAAACATCTGCAATATGGAATATGCAGCCACAAGGGAGTCAATACAATTTAATGTATTGGCAAGTAACACTACGGTGGATATAAATGGCAAGACTAATACTACATGCTTATTTGGCTGAGTGGAGTTTAGGCTAGGTTTGCGTAAAGCCAGTTTTGTCCTATCTCTTTTGTAAAACAAACTTTTCTTTTCAAAGGGGTGGCAACATTGGATTGAGATCCAAGCACCACAATACTCTTCACTTGGTCAAAATTTTACTTATTGAAATTGATGATGAGATTCTTACGTCAATCCTTGTCCAGCTGCTCATAGTTGTCCATAACCGGGGACACGACTAAGATCTTAGTTTGTTGACTCTGCAGAGTTTGTGTACTTTCACCCTTTGTCTTCAATTAGCCCAAACATCCTATACACCCGGAGTGCATCATGGAAAGGAGAGAATTGAGACGAGATCTTTCAGAAGAAGAAGTCCAAACCCACCGGCAAGACCGTTCCACCTATAATTTTGCTACATCTGCTAGTCAAGCCTGGGCAGAACTCTCACAACTTAATTGATCAAGACAGAGCCCATATTGTCAAAAGGCTGCACGGGAAGCTACTAGATTTAGAGGGACATAGTAATCTCTTTGTTCCTGGGTGGCCATCCGCAAGTGACAACCTCAAGTGGAATAACCCTTAAACAAGGGCCCTGAGGAAACACTCGACATAATCCAGTCTTACCACTTCCACCCAGGTGGTTTATTCATTAGTTATACTTAGGATTTTTCCTCAACATCTAGTGAAACAATTTGTAACATTACATAGCATCTACTAAGTTCTAAGGCTATCAAAATAACAAGGTAAAATGGATGGGTACACACTACTAGGATAATAGCATAGCATAGTATAACTTAGTAAAATTTCCTATCATGCATACTACTCAAAATCAACTAATGCATATAGAAAATAATGGGTAGTTGATGGTGTGTTACTTGCCTTGTTGAAGTTGGTGAAGAATTGACACTCTCTTCATAAAAGATCGTTGCTCTCCGTACAATCTATTCATTGAAAACAAAATAACAAAATAAACAACCATTCTACAAAACAATCATACAAGTGAAGAAAACATACAAAGCAACCATCTTGGTAAAAGGGATGTAACAAAGTTGTCTAGGACAAGGTCAAGGTTTGAGTTTTGAAAGATTTATTCTTTCTTGGTTCCATATGTCAAGGAATTTCCAAGGGTTTACTTGAGATGGGCTAGGTTGAGTTTGTAGAAAACTAACTTTATTATAACCATACTTGTCGAGGAAGTTCCAAGAGTTCACTTAGAATAAACATATTACTTCTTCAACTAAAGTAATACATGCAAACACTTGGTCATATTCACCTTCAAAAATATTTGAGTGACTGTGGGGACCCCGGACTAGCAGTCCGAGACCTCCAGTATGCATACATTCACGATCCCATGATCAGTTAGTCGTGAACAACATACTCGAATTGGCATTGCAGATTACAACATCCACTGCACGAATACACGGCTTACACAACTGGTCACATGACTCAGTTGAAAACAACTGCCACACAGGGCAGGAACACACACACTAAAAACAGCGGAAGACTACAAAGCACACTCGTGGTAAATCCAAGTCACGCCTTGACTACCTACAGGCTACTGACTCGGAGACTTTCCTAGTTCGCATAGCCGTCAGCGACACCATCTTCTTCAGGTTCTCCGGGTTTCTGCTCAAAGTCTGGCTAAGACAATAGCCAGGGACGAAACCAATGTGAGTACGTTTGAATGTACTCCGCAAGACACCCCAAATGAAAGGTAATCATGCAAGTATGCACATATATAGGTGGTAGGAAGGCTTTAATTGGGGTTCAACTAGCCATGATGAGTTTAAGACTCATGATAGTTGCACAAGTTTTATTTGTCTTTGTTGAAGAAGATACTTCAAAAGATATTTCATTTCTCTTGTAGATATAGCATGTCCACAAGGTTTTGATAAAGCGTTTTAAATAAAGAAAACATTTCTCTTTGCAAAACTTCTTGGAAAAACACATCTTTAAGATCATCATTTATCCGGTACCTCAAAGGTACAATCATTCCCTTTCAACGTACCTCCCAGGTACAATTCCAAAACACTTTCCAGCTTTTTGAAAACATTGACACAATGCTAGCTACATGGCCATTCAACTGTCCATATCCGAGGACGCGGCTATTCTGAATAGTTTTACTCTGCAGAGGTGTACACAATCCACAAGATCCAGTACATCCGTCGTGAACAACCACGGACTGTCCAAGACAGTATGCAAACATCGGATAACTGGTCCTAACCATCCACTATGTCAGTGCTAGTAAATGACTACCTCTTCAACTGGGTTTGTTCTCCCCGGCACCGAGTGAGTCAGCCGTATCGATCCGGTTTCCCCTGACAACACACCACCATGGCAGGAGACCCAATTGCTGCAACCGGTAGTGAACTTAATCCCACACTGTGAATGTCCCATTCTCCCTCCTGGCGACAATTCGGTTCGTGGGACTCTAACCCCTATAGCACTTTTGAGGTAGACACGGACTAACACCGACAAGCAATTAGCTAGACCCCGTACCCATATTGAGGTAATGTGGCAGTACGGCTTGGTTGTCCGGCGAAGACTAGGTTATGTGTCATTTTTGGAAAACAATTCGAAAACATTTGCTTCTTCACAAACCTCCCTCGGACAAGGTCCCACCTTTCCTCGGGGTTTTTCCAATCTTTTGCTTTCCAAAAACAACAAGTTAAAATGTCCACTAGGGGACTCAAATTGATTAAGTGATGATATTAAAATATCTAAAGGGCTTGGTAACACCAAGATTATATAGTGGATATAGCATATTAGATACATAAACTAAATAGTGGTATAGTCCACTTAAAAGAATAGTTTTTGAATCAAACTTTTGTAAAACTTCAGAAGTAAAACATGCATGATAGATAATGATAAGTAAAACAACAGCAAGCATTTAGAATGTCTTGCCTTGGCACTAGTCTTGGTCTTGCTCTTGAAACAAACAAGAGTTGCAATAAAAACCTCTCCGGAAAATAATACCGCCTTCGTTATCTAACGTCGTAAATACAAAAAGGAAAAACACACAATCAGAACCAAACAAAGGCAAGCACTTGATAAAATGTAAACATACAGCAAGCATTTCATCAAACAAGTACACTCACAAACAAAATTACTAGGGTGCACACCAACAAGCAAAACATGCATAGACAACACACATGAATAACACTATAATAGGTGCTATGGATCCTCAACCAAAATGGCATGAGTTCAGTGGGTGTTCCACTCTCATATCATGCTCAAATAAGGTTAAATGACTCTCTGGTCATTCATGAGGATGAGCAAAATAACAACAAAACAACCTAGGAACACATACACATGCATAGGAAAATATTATCAAGCAATACTACAAGCCCATAGTAACTAATGCTTTTCTAATCATGGATAATTAATAAAACCAGTACCTAAGCAACCTAATAACAGAGACAAATCAATAACAAACATACCATGGCATCACTCAATGCATGAGAATAATCATGGAGCAAAACAACTATTAAAACTAGACATGAAAAAAGGGCTATTTAGACAAGCAGACATGCATAACCATAAGAGATTATTAAACATGATTTATTCTAACATGATGGATCTGTAAGATGACATCCACATAACAGAGAAAACAACACCTAGACATGCTAGTAATATCAAAATAACAACCTAAACAATTTATCAAAAACTAAGCATGCAAATAACTACTATGGCAGAAATCACCTAAAACTAGCATGGCATGCCAAAATTATCTAGAGCTCACTCAAGCATGCAAGCAAGTATAATATGGTAGAATAACAGTAGCTATGCTATGGAAAACAATACTAAATCATTTATTTAATTCATCAAACCAATATGAAGAATAACATAATTTTAACCTATTTTTACTAGGGAAAACACCCTAAGAGAATAAAACTATAACAACCATGGATTTTCACACACATTTTCCTAACATGATAATGACACAATAAAAACACAAATAAAACATGTATTGATACCCTACACATGCTAGGAATCAATTTTATAACAAGATAATATAACACACAATTTAAATAAGGGCATAGCAATAAAATGCAGAAAAGAGCTAAACACTAAATATTGCACCAATCCTATTCTGTAACTCCTAACATCATGAAAATATAGTATGAGGTGCTCCTAGTCACTAGCAAACCAACACAATTGGATTCACATCAAAATTCATCACCAATAAAATTAAACAATTCACAGAAGTGCTCTTTGGCCTAAAAACTAACATGCATGTCATTTTCACATAACAAACCAAGTCAACACAAGGCCAACTGCAATAGATAGATATTATCAAGGGCTACTCAGAACAGTTGAGTTTGAAAGATTTAAATAATTAAACCTCAAGTTATTAAATAAAAGGTGTTAATGAGTCTCTCTGCCATTTATTTTATTTCTCCTAAAATATACCACAAAATGCAGATCTGCACCTTGGAGATGGTTAGGAATTAGTAGATCTAGATATGTGATTTTTGGTTTGGCAAGTTTTACTCATTTGCATTTTCATATTGAATTAAACCAAAGCATCAGATCTGGATCTGCAAGAAAACAGAAAAAGAATCAACCTGCGCAATGGAAACGGGCCAGATCTGTGAACTGGGCCGGCCTGTTAGGCGCTCTGCCGCGCAGGAAGAGATTCAAATGAGGAGCTGGGCCCTGGCTAGGTTAGGCCCAACAACGAGGCGCTGGCGAAGGGGTAAGCTGACATCGGATAGAGATCCGACGGCTCTGAGGTGGCCACGCAGGCCATGCCGGCGGTGACCATAAACTGGCGGCAGAAAACAGAGTCCACGGCGGACTCTCGCCGGCGGATCGCCGCAGAGCGATGCGGGACGCACATAGATGCACCACTGGTGCCAAAACTCTCGGGAGGGAGCCGCGGAGCTTGAGGTACCATCGACGATTGGAGCAGAAGCCCAGGGCATGGGCGTCGACGGAGAGTTGCGGCTTCCGAACTAGGTCACCGTCGGGAACGATTCTGAAAGGCATGAGATGCAAAAATATGATGTCAGTGAGGTTATTGGTACCCAGGGGGAGGGTTAAGATGAAACGGGAGGTCCCGAGGTACTCTGTATCAGAAGCTCGAGGAGAGGATGGCCGGCGGCGCTCGGAGCTCGATTTCGTCAATTCGACGAACAAAACCGAGGGGATTTAGTCCTGGGGTTCGATTGAGGAGTATAGGAGGCTGCAAGACATGGTTTTGGGCGAGGGAGATGCCTCGTTAGGTCCAGCGCCGATTTTCGGTGCACGACGGCCATGGAGGACATGGCGGGGAAGCTCACGGGAATGCTAGCACCGTAGATCGTGTCTGGTGGGTTGGCATTGGTGAGGAGGCCATTGAGGACGGATAGGGAAGAAGGAGGAGATGCGGGGTGAGCGGATTCGAGCTCGCTCTCAAGCCGTGCTTGCAGGTGTTCGACAGGGAGCATATGGGTAAGCACAACAAGCTGGGGGCAGGGAAGTCACGGGCGAGTTTCTAGAGCACTCGTGAGCTTAAAAGACAAGGTTTTAGGTCATGGATCGACAGATGGCAGTGGTGCTCGGCCAGCATTGGCATGCAAGCTTGCCACCTTGTGCTATCCAAGGAGAAAGGGACAATGAGGCTCCAGGGTTGGTTCACATGTGAGTCCAGGTGACAAGGATTACCAGGAAGCAAGGGGACAGAAAATGGAGTGAGAGAAGTTCAAGAAAAATGAGTTTTTCACTTAGACCAGAAGGTGTTTGTGCTGGATTTCTTCAAAATCTTGAGTATAAAACATGTAATAAAACATGTCTAGAAGGTAGAGTATCAAAAATGGAGTCTAGGGGTAGTGTTCTCAAGTTTTTATGAAAACTTTTCTTTCACAAAATTTTGGAAATTCAAAAATGGCAGAAACTGTTTTTAAACGTTTTCTCCAAAAATTTCAAAACAACTTGCAAATGTTTTTCTATAAATAAGTCCCACATGACCATAGGAATGTTGGGTAATTTTTCCAAGATTTTAGGAAATTCTTTTCTTCACAAAACATTTAAAAGTCCATTTCTGGCCTTTTGGAAAATGGAAAATAATAAATAGTAAAATGCTTTTAAAACCAATAGTTTTGAGTTGGGATGAGATAGTACATAGTATAGGTCTCAAAAGTGATTTTTAATAAGCAAATCTTTTGAAAATATTCGAGACACCAAGTGGAAAGATGGTGAAAAAAGGAGTTTATTTAATAGTTTAAAAATCATGAGAGATAAATAATCAAATGGTCTTTGGAAAATAAATGGACCATATGAAGGTGATTTATAGGTCATGAAAATGACCAGGGTAGGTTCATTGGGCCTGAAAACAAAGAGGAGTGGTTTGGAGTAACATGGACAAAGTGGTTCATAATAAAGGAGATATGATCATTAATTTGGGGGTGCCTTCAATAGGACTTGGATAGATGATAACAAAGGGTTTCAATATCCAAGTTAACAACTTGGATAGATATAATAGATATATATATACAAAGAGATTTATGATGATGCATTGTGAATAGAAGAAAATAGGACATAAGAGCATGTCTCCAAAGTTGGAAGTTTTTAAGAAAACATAGAATGAGATGGACATAAGATGGAATATGATATAGATGCTTGATCTTGCTATTAATAGGTTTTATTTTATTAGAACAGCACACATTGATCAACAAACATAAATAAATACTTCAAAGCACACACAAGATAGGATCACACCACAAGCAGATAAAATAACAGGACACACAAGATCACTCAAACAACTGAGTTCTTCAAATTAATTTCCAGGTGTTTCTCTCAAGTGTTAATTTTAGGTAGTGATCAATACATACCATGACAAGAGGATTTTATAAAGAGGTTCATCTCAGAAGTTGTTATTTCCAAAAGAATATATTTGAGGTTAAACACAGGGGTAACATAGTCCCCTTTTATGGTCTTTGCAAAAGAAGGAAGTGATAAAGAGTTTTTGAAATACTTGCAAAAACATATTGGTTGAAAACAGGTTGGAGATGATTAGCTCCAAAATACTCTTCATATAGTTTTGGAAATTGTCTTTTGTTTTTCTCAAAACTTGGCCTTTGGGTTTCCTCTCAAATCAAAACATTTTCAAAAAGGTTTTTGCCAAAGGAGTGTGATGGATGGAGATGATATGATTTCTTGTCATGACTTGATCACAAGGGTTGGGTTTTAAGAAAGTTATAATCATTGTTTTTAATGTTAGTTGTTAACAAACTCAAACACAAACACAATCAACAAGCAAAATAGAAAAGAAACACAAGCACAAGTCAAACATATTAAAAAGTTTTTGTTGGCCCTGATTTTTAGGTTATTGAAAACAAGTTTTTCCTGTCTTCCAAAAATTGGGGTGTTACAGCTCTTCCCCCCTTAAAATGAATCTCGTCCTCGAGATTCGTAAGGGAAAACAAGGAAGAGGTTTTTTCTTAACAAGCAACAACAAAAACAAAACTCTTTTAACCAAATTTTTAATTTTTTTTTTCAGATTTTAAGAAAACCAAAATTGGCTTCAACCCTGAAGATAAGACTGGATACTCACAAAAGGGGTCACAGAGACCTAGTTGTGTAGGGTAGAGGCTACAAACAACTAGTGATTTTGTCAGGATTTTTCTCACGATTAGAAAGAGAGTTAGAGGCTTGGTACACCCGGAGTTCTCTGGAGTCATACACTGACGTGTGGGACCAGGCCCACCTGGCAGTCGATGCCCTTCTCTCTTCCTCTTCTTCTTCTTGCCTGGCCTTCTCTCCTGGTGCACACACCCTTGGCATCAGGGCGTCCCGCCCACTTTGAGCTCAGGGTGGGCTGACACCTCGCCATGAGACTGTTGTGAGTGAGACATGTCGATTCTTCGACCACTTGGTGGAGGGGCGCGCTGGTGATTTCGCGCCATTTGCGAGTACTGCAGCTGGATTCTTCGGCTTTTCCCGCGTAGTGCTTGATGAAGGAGAGGGCTCTGCTCTTGCTGCTATAAAAAGGTAGCCGAGGTTCTCTAAATCGCACCACACGATGAGCTTCATTTCCCAGTTAATCAATGACTTCTTCAGGGCGTATGTCTCCCTGCTGGAGCGAGCAAATTTCTTGGAGCACGTGCTTATCGTGCTACTCTTCAGTGTTTGCCTAGTGGGATCAGTCACGGTGATCCTGTTAGCCATGATCTTTGCAGCCTGGGACATCCATGACTGGTGGTCTGGCGCCAGGAGTGATACCGCGATGGAAGAAGGACGAGCAGTGGCGCCGGTGGCTGCGGTTGTGGAGGTCCAAGCTGGCAAGGCCAGGAAGACTAGAGGGGCTTCGCCGTCGCCTGACTCGGTGTTCAGCGTCAGGTGAGACTAGCTCACCGTCAGACCAGGTTCCAGCCAGCGAGGGCTAGGCAATGTTAGGGTCTACACCAGAGTGGGTGTAGTGGTCTGCGTTTGGAAACAGACTTGTATCTTACTTTCTGAAACTTTCATTAGTCTCGTGCAATGTTATCCCTCGAGTCATGTATCCCTTTGAAGTTCCAGAGAAAATTTGTAGCTCTGAAATGATTTTTCTTCTGCTTCTGGGTGTTGTGGAAAAACAGAGGGATATGGGTGTACTAACTTGTTAACATGTTGAAACACTGGTGCCAAAAAGGTAAAAAGGAAAGTTTTTCATGCTGATAAACAGAGTTGTGAAAAACTACTCAATCAGAACAAAGCAAGACAATCCAACAAACACAATTCATTTAACAAACAGCACACAGTCAAAGGCAAACCAGGTATTTTAAGCACCAGCAAACGTCTATTACTGCGGAAGAACGGGTTAGCTCAAGTAAAACAACTGTGCGAAACCTATTAATTCCTATGGGTCTGGGTCGACAAAAGGGTTGTTGAAGTCTTCATGTCATTAACTATCTTTGTAGATTTTTATACATGGCAGAGTCTTCGGGACTTGCATTGAAATCACCATGATGTTGAGATCTTCGGAACAAAGCTCCTTTTTCTTCGGGTTGCTAACTACTAAGGTCTTCTCGGGATATCGCCAAGTATGTAATTGTTTTATAGAAACATAACAGAAGAAAACTTTTTGATATACCTTTAAATGAAAACCAAAATTTTATAAACTCATGATTATTTATTTACAAAACATTTTGAGCCATGAAAACAAAAGACAAAAAGGTATGTTTAATATTTTCTCTGTTTTCCTTCAAAACTTCAGTTTTATAAACCAGGCAATAATATTTTTGAAAACATGAGAAAAATGGAAACCCTGTGTATGGCTCTTAGATAAAAACATTTTAGGCAGTAACATAGTTTTTACCAAAATATTTTTGTTTCCTATCTGACGTCCATGCTAAACTAAGGTCTCCTAAAGTCAGGATGGCTCTGATACCAACTCTGTGGGGACCCCGGACTAGCAGTCCGAGACCTCCAGTATGCATACATTCACGATCCCATGATCAGTTAGTCGTGAACAACATACTCGAGTTGGCATTGCAGATTACAACATCCACTGCACGAATACACGGCTTACACAACTGGTCACATGACTCAGTTGAAAACAACTGCCACGCAGGGCAGGAACACACACACTAAAAACAGCGGAAGACTACATAACACACTCGTGGTAAACCCAAGTCATGCCTTGACTACCTACAGGCTACTGACTCGGAGACTTTCCTAGTTCGCATAGCCGTCAGCGACACCATCTTCTTCAGGTTCTCCGGGTTTCTGCTCAAAGTCTGGCTAAGACAATAGCCAGGGACGTAACCAATGTGAGTACGTTTGAATGTACTCCGCAAGACACCCCAAATGAAAGCTAATCATGCAAGTATGCACATATATAGGTGGTAGGAAGGCTTTAATTGGGGTTCAACTAGCCATGATGAGTTTAAGACTCATCATAGTTGCACAAGTTTTATTTGTCTTTGTTGAAGAAGATACTTCAAAAGATATTTCATTTCTCTTGTAGATATAGCATGTCCACAAGGTTTTGATAAAGCGTTTTAAATAAAGAAAACATTTCTCTTTGCCAAACTTCTTGGAAAAACACATCTTTAAGATCATCATTTATCCGGTACCTCAAAGGTACAATCATTCCCTTTCAACGTACCTCCCAGGTACAATTCCAAAACACTTTCCAGCCTTTTGAAAACATTGACACAATGCTAGCTACATGGCCATTCAACTGTCCATATCCGAGGACGCGGCTATTCTGAATAGTTTTACTCTGCAGAGGTGTACACAATCCACAAGATCCAGTACATCCGCCGTGAACAACCACGGACTGTCCAAGACAGTATGCAAACATCGGATAACTGGTCCTAACCATCCACTATGTCAGTGCTAGTAAATGACTACCTCTTCAACTGGGTTTGTTCTCCCCAGCACCGAGTGAGTCAGCCGTATCGATCCGGTTTCCCCTGACAACACACCGCCATGGCAGGAGACCCAATTGCTGCAACCGGTAGTGAACTTAATCCCACACTATGAATGTCCCATTCTCCCTCCTGGCGACAATTCGGTTCGGGGGACTCTAACCCCTATAGCACTTTTGAGGTAGACACGGACTAACACCGACAAGCAATTAGCTAGACCCCGTACCCATATTGAGGTAATGTGGCAGTACGGCTTGGTTGTCCGGCGAAGACTAGGTTATGTGTCATTTTTGGAAAACAATTCGAAAACATTTCCTTCTTCACAAACCTCCCTCGGACAAGGTCCCACCTTTCCTCGGGGTTTTTCCAATCTTTTGCTTTCCAAAAACAACAAGTTAAAATGTCCACTAGGGGACTCAAATTGATTAAGTGATGATATTAAAATATCTAAAGGGCTTGGTAACACCAAGATTATATAGTGGATATAGCATATTAGATACATAAAATAAATAGTGGTATAGTCCACTTAAAAGAATAGTTTTTGAATCAAACTTTTGTAAAACTTCAGAAGTAAAACATGCATGATAGATAATGATAAGTAAAACAACAGCAAGCATTTAGAATGTCTTGACTTGGCACTGGTCTTGGTCTTGCTCTTGAAATAAACAAGAGTTGCAATAAAAACCTCTCCGGAAAATAATACCGCCTTCGTTATCTAACGTCGTAAATACAAAAAGGAAAAACACACCATCAGAACCAAACAAAGGCAAGCACTTGATAAAATGTAAACATACAGCAAGCATTTCATCAAACAAGTACACTCACAAACAAAATTACTAGGGTGCACACCAACAAGCAAAACATGCATAGACAACACACATGAATAACACTAGAATAGGTGCTATGGATCCTCAACCAAAATGGCATGAGTTCAGTGGGTGTGCCACTCTCATATCATGCTCAAATAAGGTTAAATTACTCTCTGGTCATTCATGAGGATGAGCAAAATAACAACAAAACAACCTAGGAACACATACACATGCATAGGAAAATATTATCAAGCAATACTACAAGCCCATAGTAACTAATGCTTTTCTAATCATGGATAATTAATAAAACCAGTACCTAAGCAACCTAATAACAGAGACAAATCAATAACAAACATACCATGGCATCACTCAATGCATGAGAATAATCATGGAGCAAAACAACTATTAAAACTAGACATGAAAAAAGGGCTATTTAGACAAGCAGACATGCATAACCATAAGAGATTATTAAACATGATTTATTCTAACATGATGGATCTGTAAGATGACATCCACATAACAGAGAAAACAACACCTAGACATGCTAGTAATATCAAAATAACAACCTAAACAATTTATCAAAAACTAAGCATGCAAATAACTACTATGGCAGAAATCACCTAAAACTAGCATGGCATGCCAAAATTATCTAGAGCTCACTCAAGCATGCAAGCAAGTATAATATGGTAGAATAACAGTAGCTATGCTATGGAAAACAATACTAAATCATTTATTTAATTCATCAAACCAATATGAAGAATAACATAATTTTAACCTATTTTTACTAGGGAAAACACCCTAAGAGAATAAAACTATAACAACCATGGCTTTTCACACACATTTTCCTAACATGATAATGACACACTCAAAACACAAATAAAACATGTATTGATACCCTACACATGCTAGGAATCAATTTTATAACAAGATAATATAACACACAATTTAAATAAGGGCATAGCAATAAAATGCAGAAAAGAGCTAAACACTAAATATTGCACCAATCCTATTCTATAACTCCTAACATCATGAAAATCTAGTATGAGGTGCTCCTAGTCACTAGCAAACCAACACAATTGGATTCACATCAAAATTCATCACCAATAAAATTAAACAATTCACAGAAGTGCTCTCTGGCCTAAAAACTAACATGCATGTCATTTTCACATAACGAACCAAGTCAACACAAGGCCAACTGTAATAGATAGATATTATCAAGGGCTACTCAGAACAGTTGAGTTTGAAAGATTTAAATACTTAAACCTCAAGTTATTAAATAAAAGGTTTTAATGAGTCTCTCTGCCATTTATTTTATTTCTCCTAAAATATACTACAAAATGCAGATATGCAACTTGGAGATAGTTAGGAATTAGTAGATCTACATCTGTGATTTTTGGTTTGGCAAGTTTTACTCATTTGCATTTTCATATTGAATTAAACCAAAGCATCAGATCTGGATCTGCAAGAAAACAGAAAAGAATCAACCTGCGCAATGGAAACGGGCAAGATCTGTGAACTGGGCCGGCCTGTTAGGCGCTCTGCCGCGCGGGAAGAGATTCAAATGAGGAGCTGGGCCCTGGCTGGGTTAGGCCCAACAACGAGGCGCTGGCGAAGGGGTAAGCTGACGTCGGATAGAGATCCGACGGCTCTAAGGTGGCCACGCAGGCCATGCCGGCGGTGACCATAAACTGGCGGCAGAAAACAGAGTCCACGGCGGACTCTCGCCGGCGGATCGCCGCAGAGCGATGCGGGACGCGCATAGATGCACCACTGGTGCCAAAACTCTCGGGAGGGAGCCGCGGAGCTTGAGGTACCATCGACGATTGGAGCAGAAGCCCAGTGCATGGGCGCCGACGGAGAGTTGCGGCTTCCGAACTAGGTCACCGTCGGGAACGATTCTGAAAGGCATGAGATGCAAAAATATGATGTCAGTGAGGTTATTGGTACCCAGGGGAGGGTTAAGATGAAACGGGAGGTCCCTAGGTACTCTGTATCAGAAGCTCGAGGAGAGGATGGCCGGCGGCGCTCGGAGCTCGATTTCGTCAATTCGACGAACAAAACCGAGGGGATTTGGTCCTGGGGTTCGATTGAGGAGTATAGGAGGCTGCAAGACATGGTTTTGGGCGAGGGAGATGCCTGGTTAGGTCCAGCGCCGATTTTTGGTGCACGACGGCCATGGAGGACATGGTGGGGAAGCTCACGGGAATGCTAGCACCGTAGATCGTGTCTGGTGGGTTGGCATTGGTGAGGAGGCCATTGACGACGGATAGGGAAGAAGGAGGAGATGCGGGGTGAGCGGATTCGAGCTCGCTCTCAAGCCGTGCTTGCAGGTGTTCGACAGGGAGCATATGGGTAAGCACAACGAGCTGGGGGCAGGGAAGTCACGGGCGAGTTTCTAGAGCACTCGTGAGCTTAAAAGACAAGGTTTTAGGTCATGGATCGACAGATGGCAGTGGTGCTCGGCCAGCATTGGCATGCAAGCTTGCCACCTTGTGCTATCCAAGGAGAAAGGGACAATGAGGCTCCAGGGTTGGTTCACATGTGAGTCCAGGTGACAAGGAGTACCAGGAAGCAAGGGGACAGAAAATGGAGTGAGAGAAGTTCAAGAAAAATGAGTTTTTCACTTAGACCAGAAGGTGTTTGTGCTGGATTTCTTCAAAATCTTGAGTATAACACATGTAATAAAACATGTCTAGAAGGTATAGTATCAAAAATGGAGTCTAGGGGTGGTGTTCTCAAGTTTTTATGAAAACTTTTCTTTCACAAAATTTTGGAAATTCAAAAATGGCAGAAACTGTTTTTAAACGTTTTCTCCAAAATTTTCAAAACAACTTGCAAATGTTTTTCTATAAATAAGTCCCACATGACCATAGGCATGTTGGGTAATTTTTCCAAGATTTTAGGAAATTCTTTTCTTCACAAAACATTTAAAAGTCCATTTCTGGCCTTTTGGAAAATGGAAAATAATAAATAGTAAAATGCTTTTAAAACCAATATTTTTGAGTTGGGATGAGATAGTACATAGTATAGGTCTCAAAAGTGATTTTTAATAAGCAACTCTTTTGAAAATATTCGAGACACCAAGTGGAACGATGGTGAAAACAGGAGTTTATTTAATAGTTTAAAAACCATGAAAGATAAATAATCAAATGGTCTTTGGAAAATAAATGGACCATATGAAGGTGATTTATAGGTCATGAAAATGACCTGGGTAGGTTCATTGGGCCTGAAAACAAAGAGGAGTGGTTTGGAGTAACATGGACAAAGTGATTCATAATAAAGGAGATATGATCATTAATTTGGGGGTGCCTTCAATAGGACTTGGATAGATGATAACAAAGGGTTTCAATATCCAAGTTAACAACTTGGATAGATATAATAGATATATATACAAAGATATTTATGATGATTCATTGTGAATAGAAGAAAATAGGACATAAGAGCATGTCTCCAAAGTTGGAAGTTTTTAAGAAAACATAGAATGAGATGGACATAAGATGGAATATGATATAGATTCTTGATCTTGCTATTAATAGGTTTTATTTTATTAGAACAGCACACATTGATCAACAAACATAAATAAATACTTCAAAGCACACACAAGATAGGATCACACCACAAGCAGATAAAATAACAGGACACACAAGATCACTCAAACAACTGAGTTCTTCAAATTAATTTCCAGGTGTTTCTCTCAAGTGTTAATTTTAGGTAGTGATCAATACATACCATGACAAGAGGATTTTATAAAGAGGTTCATCTCAGAAGTTGTTATTTCCAAAAGAATATATTTGAGGTTAAACACAGGGGTAACATAGTCCCCTTTTATGGTCTTTGCAAAAGAAGGAAGTGATAAAGAGTTTTTGAAATACTTGCAAAAACATATTGGTTGAAAACAGGTTGGAGATGATTAGCTCCAAAATACTCTTCATATAGTTTTGGAAATTGTCTTTTGTTTTTCTCAAAACTTGGCGTTTGGGTTTCCTCTCAAATCAAAACATTTTCAAAAAGGTTTTTGCCAAAGGAGTGTGATGGATGGAGATGATATGATTTCTTGTCATGACTTGATCACAAGGGTTGGGTTTTAAGAAAGTTATAATCATTGTTTTTAATGTTAGTTGTTAACAAACTCAAACACAAACACAATCAACAAGCAAAATAGAAAAGAAACACAAGCACAAGTCAAACATATTAAAAAGTTTTTGTTGGCCCTGATTTTTAGGTTATTGAAAACAAGTTTTTCCTGTCTTCCAAAAATTGGGCTGTTACAGTGACTATGTTAGTATTTTCCATTGTGGTTAGGGTAGGTCTACTAACTTCATCATCAAAGGGAAGATATTACTAAGTCTTAGGTTTTGCATTTGGGTCAATGGTTGGACAAAAATAACTTGTTATTCTTCAACTTGTATGGATTGCTTCTAGTCCTCATGTGATTGCCTTCTTGAAGATCATCATCATGCCATCTAAGTTGCTTCCTTCCTTGGTGTGGTGCTTCTCATGGTCTTGATAGTCTTCATGGTTTTCACTTCACTAATTGGTTTGGGTATGGGATGGGCACAAATACCACTAAGTCAATTTGAAAAGGAAGAAATGGAAGGGATAGGAAGAGAGAGGAAAATGTCTTCTCCTTGATTTTCTTCATACTCCTATACTTCATTGAGTTTCTTCTTGTTGCTGTGGAGTCTATGTCCTTCCTTCAATTTCTTCAATGATATTCCTCATAGCTCTTCATGTTGCCACCAAGTTGATATTGAAGTTTCATTCTTGTGCTTGAGTCTTGATCTCCATTTTGCTGACTTGGTGAATTCTTGAAGCAAGAATGGGGGAGTGGAGAAGATAGAAAACTAAAGTTCACTACTTGGTACTATATGTGATTGACACATTCTAAGGACTTTGCTTGGCTCCAAATAGACATAACATCAAGGAATCACAGTTGAAAACAATTTCTAAGACATGGTGAAAATGGATGTATCTTTGTTGGGTTTTTGGTCAAAACACATGGTCATGGTCCAAGGGTGTCCAAAATGGTTGGGCATAATGTCTATGGTTCAAGGTTACCAAATGGAGAAATTTTGCAAAAGGAACTATATTGAGAATATTTATAGAAATTAATCTATGTAAAAAATACTCAAATAGACAACTTAATTATAAATTCATTTTTAATTTGTTCAAATATTATTTTGGGACAGAGGATATGAAAGTACACATCCTAAGGTTTCCAAATATATTTTATTTACAATTTTTGGATTTGTAGAATTTGAATTATGCCAAGTTTCATCAAACAAACATATTTGAATTTTAACACATTTTAAATGGTCAATTTAAATTTTGCCAGTTCCAAAAGTTTCTACATGTTGTTCTGATTCCAAAAAGTCCAAGTTTGCTAGATTTGGGCTTATGAATCAAAAGTTATGATGTTTCTAATAACCAGGGGCTTTTCTGCAAAATTGATATTCTATTTTTATTCGGAAATTAATTCCAGAGGCTGACTGGGCCGAAAAGGTCTTATCTGTCGCGCAGGGCGACAGTTTGGGACTAGGCTTGGGCCGGTTTGGCATTGCACTGAGCGAAAGATAAGCAATGTGCGCGCAACTGACTGGGCGACACGCGGCGCTACGCTATTCGCCGAAAACGATTCGGTAAGTGATTCTATCGTAAGCGTACGATGAAGATCGGACGACAGGAAGCGAGTTAGGTTATACCTCGCCGGAGGGATGACCGGAAATGGGCGCGACGGTGGCGATGTGCTCGGGATCTCACCGGAGATGCCTTCCGGTGTCCTCCTTGCTCAACGGAGGTGACCACAGGGCGCGGGACAGCTCGGCGAAGAATATGGTGGCCACAACGGCTTTCGTCGTTTCCCGAATCGACGGCGCAACGCGGATGGGGGCTCGACAGTGCCGGCGACCCTTGGATGTCGTCGTTTTCGATGTTCTGGCTGCGGTAAAAATCAAATGAGTACTCGGGAGGGGGCGCCAGGACATGAGGAGTAGGATGGAAGGGGTCTTGGGCTGGCTCGATGGCTTACCTCGTCGGAATCATCCAAAAACGGCGGCGGTAGGTAGGAACTCCGGCGAGCGACATGGAGGGTTTCGGGGCACGATCCCATTGGGTTCCAGAGGGAAAATGGAGAGGAGGGGGAGGAGATTTAAGAGGAGCAAACGGGGCACAGAATTATGGCCTGAAACGCTCGAATTCATGGAGATTGAATTCGGCCAAAACGGGAGAAACCGAAACGGTTGTGGCTTGATGACGATGACGTCATCATGACGTCATCATATTTTTTTTTCTTTTTTTTCCTGTTTTTTAATATCTTTAGTTTTAATAGTCCAATTGTCCTGAAATTAATTTCTAAAAATTTGTAAAAGTAATATCTTTCTGTTTGGAACATTGTTATAAACATTTGAACCCATTTCACTTTTTATATTTTTGAAAATATAATTAATTACTAATATTACTTAATGTATATTTTTAAATTAGAAAAATAATAAAATGAGGTTTTGATTAAATAAAATTTCATAGACAATAAACATGTCAAAAACTATTTTTGAAATTCATTTTACCTCACTTTCATATTTTTATAAGCTTAACATTTCAGTGATTTACTAATAGTAACTTAATTCCATTTTTAAAATAGAAAAATAAATAAATATAAAAGTGGCTTAAATAAAATTTAGAAAACTCCTCAAGCTTTAATATTGTTTTCAACACCTATTTTATGTTATTTTCAAATCAAAACATTTTATGAATATCACTTTATGTTTAAAACTTGGAATGACATTTGGATATCAATATAAATAGTTGTTATTCTCATAAAATAATTTTGAGGCATAGGAACTATTAGAGGTAATAATTCTATGGTTTCAAGGCTATAAAACATTATTCAAAGTAATATTTGATTTTAAAACATGTTATAAAATAAGGTTTTATAAGAGAAAACAATTTCTTTGAATAAAGAATATTTATTTTGAATAGGCTTTTAGGGTTTATGGAATAGAGGTATAATGGATTCTTAATTTCAATTTTCATTGAGTTATGTATTGTTTCCTTTTTATTTCTTGCATCTCATTGGTTTTTGGTGACTTTCATAACATGAAAACAAAAAGTTTCAATTTTTAGTGATTTTTGGACTTTCCAAAAATCAGGGATGTTACAGACCAATTCCAAGGACTCGAGCTCTTCGACCGCCACTCGAAAAGATGAGATGAGGAACCCGATTCCCGCGGTTCCTCTCGCATCTATGACCTCACTTGCTCCTCAGCCACCTATTGCCAAGAAGGTTCGTCGTATGTATGGTATGAGTTCCCTCAGCGGGTAATTTTTAACCCTCCTTTCTTTAGTATTTCACTCGAATCCTGACTTTTACCCTAATTACTGCCTTTTCTGTTTTTACTTCAGTAACCCTTCCAAGGCTCCATCTCCTCCAAGGGCTCCAACTCCTCCTCCCACTGTTGCTCCTTCTCCACAAAGGGGAACTAGATCGAGTGCCGCTCCAGTCCCTTCTACCCAGGCAAGAGGCGACTTGGGTGCCGCTCCTGATGTTTAAGCCACAACTGATTCGAGTCCTTCTCGGAGCACTCGGGTCAAAGGAGTCGTGCAGGAGAACGTTCTGGAACGCACATCCGTCCTCGAGGCTGATCCGGCGCCCTCGGGTCCAGGAGCTTGGACCGTTAACCTGGCTGATATTGACACGCTGGCTCCTGAGTTTCAGGTTAGGAACCACGTGTCACGACCCCGGACCCCAAGATATACATACTGTTATGTGCTCCTAGTCATGGACCCACAAGGGCTTTAGGGTTACCAGCCCCGGCCGCAACAAACAACGGCAAGCAGACCGGATTCATCGGCACGCATGCCGGATCACCACGGTACTACTACTCCTTGTGTGCACGCTAGTCATAACCAACTATGCATATCAAAGCGTCCACGAATCGAATGAAACAGAAGGAAACGAGACCAAAGCTATACAGAGTTGCTATGTGTCCAGAAAGTGCAACAACAATCGAGGGCTACTGGGGTTACCTAGCCCCAGGCCAAATCACATTGGCTGGCGTGCTCGGAAATGGATCCTCGGCTCCAAAAACCCCTCGATTGCGACAACTATGCAGGCATAGCCAAAACTGTATAACAATGAGCTCGAAACCAACAACCGATCAAAGCAGTACTCTAAACATGGAAGCTGTATTAAACAGGTGTTACTAGAGTATAGCTTAGAAGCAGAGGTCACACGATCCGACATTACATTAGTCAACGGAAGGAAAATTATGTTGCTAATCAACAAGAACCAAAAAGGCCTAAGAGGCCGCAACATAAGGCGACGTCCCAGCCCATAGATTCCAGGCTGCTACCAGGGAACCCCAAACTACTCGTCGATGTCCATGTTGAATCACCACCGTTGAAGTGAGATCTTCACCTGAACCAAATTAAGCAAACCTGAGTACGGGAGGTACTCAACAAGACTTAGTTAACCTATTATATATCTGCTATCTTCAGAAAGGGTTTTATGAAGGCTGATTTGCGTAAAGCAATCTTTGTTTTGCAAGTCGAGGAAGGAATAGCACGTCTCATGGAGTATTTTGGAAACAGATGAGAAAACTAGTCAACTACTGTAATCATCATCTTCTCGTATTCCACCAAGTCGTTCTCATTCCCACACTATCTCATGCTACAAGGATCACCCCTCTCGGCATCTCCGAGGAGGCACGCTTCAATCACGGTTAACAAGTTTTAGTCATTCTGTTGAAGTTATCTATGATCACAGAATCCGTTGCCAAGTCGTCCGTAACCGTGGACACGGCTTCTCAAGGAGATTTATCCCTGCGGGGGGGGGGGGGTACACTTTACCCACACGTACCATCCGACTCTTAACGCCACATGTTCGCTCGTCCATGGAGTATGGCAGAGGGTGGCTGGACACGACCTTTACCTTGCTCGACCCTATCCATGAGTCAACCCAAACAGGGCCACCCCGTCAACAGGGAGTTGGCCACCTCTTGACGGCACATGTTCTGTGAGTCGGGATCAAGATCCGTGTACGTCAATAACTTGTCCCGGTCACGCTCTAAGTTTTCTCCAAATCGTTTTCTGACTCACACGCAGATGGAAAGATCAAACTACGTGACTCATGGACGTGGCCAAACAAGTTAGTTGGTCGAGCGCGGTCTGTTAGGCCCCGCGTGTGGTTGCACGCTCAGTCTTGGCTTCGAAGGCGAGAACTCGCTCCTAGGGGCATGAACAGGACAAAACGCCACAACCCATTGTGGCCTCACATCCATGCCGTTATTTAGTCAAGTTATCAAAGGTAATTCAAATCACAACAACTAACATAATAGATTCACGCATTGACCAGATTCATCAACCGGATGGATCAGATCACAACTAGGCATGGCTAAGCAAGACTCACAGGCTTTAACGAGGCGCGCACAAAAAAAGCTATAGCTGCTAGGAGCAGTGGATCAGGATATTTAGGCAATGCACCAAGTATAGGAGAACTCTATCTAAGACCATAAATACTTTGAACCACATGCAATATACGAGATTCCAAAACACTTCGAAAACCATATATGAGCAGATAAGAGGTTATGCTTGCCTTGGTTATAAGAAAACCAGATAAAGATCTTCTGGAATAAGTGCTTGACTTTTCGGTTAAGATCAAGTATTCACCATTGGACTGCTGGCCTTCTCTTCGGAGTCACATTCTACCGAGGGGAACAACACCGAAAAGAAGAATAACAATCAAACACATGGCATCGATGCAATGCGTAATATGTATGCATGACCAGGTTAATGCACTGAAATAAAGCCATAAACATGTTTGTTGGGTTGCTAGGGTTCATATGTCAGTTATGTAGTTTTTTCAGAAATTTGCCCGAAATAGACCCCGAAGGGGTACTTCGGCCAATTATGAAGTGAGTAAAAATTTAAAGTGCTCAAATGGGTTTGAAAAAACCATAACTAGGTTGCAGTTATCATTTTCAGCATTTTGGTATATAACTTGTAACTTTCTAATTTTATTGAATAAAAACTTATTTTCTCTATTTTAAATGATTTAAACAACATTAAATAATGGTCATTTTTGAATCGTCAAACATGTGTGAAAATGACATATTTGGGTAGAGAATATTGTTCTGATAACACCCATATTTTTCTTATATTTTTTATGACTTATATTCTGGAAGATATTTATTTTACAAGTTTAATTCTTTTTCTGGAAATATCCTGGAATATCTAAAAAAGTGAATATGACATCACTGTGATGTCACTGTGACATCACAGTGCTCTCTTCTTCACAATTCCATTTGAAAATTAAACTACACCACGGGCTGGAGGAGATCAAGGGGAGCCGAGGGGGTGCCAACCGGTGACCAAATGGTCGCCGGAATGGCCGATGGCGACCATCGGCACGGCGGCGGGCGGCAGCCGGCGGTGACAGGGAAAACCGGAGGGGGAGCGGTTGAATGGAGGGCACCCGGAAGCTCACCATGGCGAGGGAAGGCTAGTGGAGGGTTCGGGGAGGCGAGGGGAGGCCAGAGTCGCCGGCGGCGAGCTCGGGAAGCCGGCTGCCATGGCGGAAACGGCGGCCCGATTCCCGCAGTGGAGGCCATCCCGGCGACCGAGACTCGAGCAGGAGGTAGAGGAGATGATGGGGGTGCTCGTGGTGGCCTCAAATCGACGGGGGAAGGCCCGTAACGGTGGCGATGGCCGGCGGCTGATGACAGTAGGGTTAGGCTTCGTTCGGGTTGAGGGTCAGAGACAGAAAGAGAGGGTGACGACGAGCGAGAGTGAGAGGAGGGGTCACGGCATCGACCTGGAGGTCTCCTCGGCCACGCAAGCAGGCGGACGAGTAGGAGGTGGCAGCGGCGCCAGTACGGCCTCCACGCAGCTGCTCCTTCTGTCCCAACGAAGAAGACAAAGTCACATTTCTGATAACCCCCTGGAAAGTTTTGGAAATTATAAAACAGCCCTTCTGTCCTTTAAAACTGCAACAAAAACCATGTTTTCTGGGCCTTTTTATGAACAGAAAATTTGGCAAAAACAACTTTTGGAAAGCTTATGAAATTTCCAACAAAACCATGTGTTTCTTTGGTGTATTTGAAATATTTTCCAACACAAAATTTTTAGAACCAAAATAAGTACTATTTGTGGGATTTTCTCAAACCATTTAAATTCACAATTTAAATTGTTTCAACATGGTTTAAATTTTTGTTTTCATGCATGTATGATATGAACACAACACCATAACACTTGTTAACAAAGTTGGGATGTTACACCACGTGAGTATGTTTCCTTTTATTTTAATCTTGTGCAAACTTTATTTATTCTTTCGGGTGTGCGAATAGCGCTCCTGATGGGAGTAGCCCCCGAGTCCGCGTTTGGCTTCTCGCAGGCCAGTGATGGGAGCCTTAACGCCCTCATTGGTAATCCCCAAGAGAAATGTTGTGAAGAGTGTAGCAGCAAGTGTTCCCTCAGAAAAGAAACCAAGGTTGAATCGACCATTAGGAGGACAAGTAATCTCTGAAGGTTGATGCAGCCGAGGTGGCAGGGCGCACTACTGTTTCAGCAGCAACGTGGAACCTACACAAGACAATCAAATCAATGTGTCCCAACGAATTAGTGAGGTTGTCAATCTCACCAGTTTGCTGAACACAAAGAGGTTAAACGTATGGTGTGGAAAATAGTACGAAAACAGTAGGAACGGTATGAGAGCAGTACGTGTTTTATCAGTATGAGGAAAAAGAGGACCGAGGTCCACAATTCACTAGTGGTGTCTCTCCATGAAATATAAATAACATGTGTGGTGAACAAATTACAGTTGGGCAATTGACAGAAATGAAGGCTGCACCGTAGTGCATATGCAAGACATAAACATTACTATGTGATTCATGCGGGCATTACAACAAAATACATAAACCGTTATCCAACTGCATCTATGACTAAAAATCCACCCTCCGAATATCATCCGAACAAACGTTGGGTATTAAGTTGTAAGCAACAGATAGTCGCAGTAAGAAAAGTGTGTAATGTAAACAATAACATCATCCCTAATGGCAACAACACATCCTCCATCCGTCATATTTCTGTCACTCGAGCACATATGAAAAGGAGGCATAAAACCACTATCGAGCATAAATACTCCCTCTTGGAGTTACTAGCATCTACTTGGCCAGAGCATCTACTAATAAAGGATAGCATGCAAGATCATAAATAACATATGCATGAAGATAACATGATAGATTGATAATCAGAAGACATAGCATTCAACATTCATCAGATCCCATCAAACACATCATGTAGCATTACATAAATATCATCTTGATCATGATAGGCAGCTCACAAGATCTAAACATGAGGCACAAAGTGGAGAGAACAGCCATCTAGCTACTGCTATGGACCCGTAGTCTAGGGATAAACTACCCACGCATCACTTCGGAGGAGGGCATGGTGGTGTAGACCCATCCGGTGATGATTTCCCCCTCCGGCAGGGTGCCGGGGAGAGCTCCAGAACCCTCCCGATCTCGGGATGATGGTGACGGCGGCCTCGGGTGTTCGTCGGGAAAAAGTGGGATATTTCTAGGGTTCATGTCTCGGGGGGGCTTAAATAGGCGAAAGGGCAGAGGCGGTGGAGGCCCGGGGGCCCCACACCATCTCTTGGCGCGACCAAGGGGGGCGCGCCGCCCTATGGTGTGGACCCCCTCAGGCCCCCCTCCGGGTCTCTTCGGGAATCCGTGGAAACTTCAGGAATTCTAAGACTTCCGGGCTTCGAATTTTCCAATTCCAAGAATATTTCCAGAACAACCTTTCTGAAACTAAAAACATCAGAAAAGAGGGAACTGGCTCTGTGGCATCTTGTCAATAGGTTAGTCCGCAAAATCGATAAAAATGACATGAAGTGTATAGCAAACATGTGGGAAACAATAAGAAAACAACATGGAACATAAGAAATTAAGGATACGTTTATGACGTATCAACATCTCCAAGCTTAGTTCCTACTCGTCCTCGAGTAGGTAAACGATAAAAACACATAATTTCTGAGGTGACATGCTGCCAACATAAACTTGATCATCAATAATGTAAAAGTATAAGTAAGCTAAGATCATAGAACTTTAACACAAGCATGATAAATACAACTTTAATAATAAAGCATAGCAATCAGTTTGCATCATGAGAAGTAACTCAAATAAAAGATCATGAATAACAATGCAACGAAAGATATATGTTTGTTTCAAGTATAGAGAAAACATGTCAAAGTGATATTTCGCTAGTCCTTAAGAGTGGGGCAAAACATAAATGCCAGGACACCTTCAAAGTTCATGACAAAGACTAGAACAAATAATTAGAGAACAAGCAATAACACATCATGAATAAATTAATAATGTTTCTGGGACAAATACACATAAAACTTAGAATGGCAAAAATGCTCTCTCAACTGTCCATAAAGTTAGAATATGGAGACTCAACATAAAAGTAAAATAAAATCCCTTCGCAGAGGGAAGCATGGATCACTCATGTGCTAGAGCTTTTATTTTATTAAATAGAGGTATTGAAAAACTAACACTCCTCCCAACCATCTTTCACAAACCATGGCTAACCGAATCCTCGGGTGCCTGCCAACAATCACATACCGTGGAGGAGTCTCTATATTTTAAGAGAGGTGTATGCTTATGTCAACGAATGGTAAACAGAAAATACAGTACGTCACAAGCCAACTAGAATTCACAAGAGCGACTCCCATAGAAGGACGCATCTCGGTAGAAGGTCATCTCTGTTTCTCTTTTGTTTACACAATTATGCTTTGACTGATAAATCCGGGGCAAAAATCGTGAAGAGAATTTGTGTTATTAATTTGGGGCTGGGCACCCCACTGCCAGCTCTTCTATCATTGGATAAGCGGATGAAGCCACTAGTCCAGGGTGTGAAAGTCCAATCAACAAGTGAGATAAAGATTCTCTATTTACGTCCTCATGAGCTAAAACAGGAGCACAAAATAGGAGTAATTTTGAAAGTTTTAAAGGTAACACATGAGCAATTTACTACGGAGTGGCGGTTAAATACCACATGTAGGTAGGTATGGTGGACACAGTGGGAAAACTTTGGTTTTTGGGAGTTGTATGCACGAGTAGAGATCATACCCAGTACAGATGGAAGCTAGCAAAAGACTGGAGCGACAAATCAAGACAGCATAAGAGCCATAATCATGCATAGCGACATAAACATCATTAATCAAAGCATAAGTGGCACCACAAGTTCAAAAACTAAATGATCATGGAGGCTATTTTTGACTGGTTCATAGTCATAAACATGGTGTGAGCATGCGCCAAGTCCACCAAATAAAACATTCAAAGGACAACACCACAAATTTATGCTTCAATATGACAAGAACAACTCATGATTCTTTCAATGGCACATTAAACACTCTCAGCTATTTTAGGCTAATCATGCTACTCACTAACCACAAGGATTTAAAAATAAATAACATCTATCATGATATGAAAAAGTCTATCCAAAGTCTATACAAGCTTCTACTTGCACCGTTAAAAATTCTACCTCAAGCAGCAATTTTCCCCCCAAAAATCACCATACAAAACATGCTTTAACAAAAACTATCTAAATGCTACAGCAAGAAAACATGAGAGGACTCACAAAACACTACTAAAACTAACAGCTCTGAACAAGAGATTCAATGAAAACAATAGCTAAACAAGAATTTGTGTAGCAGCTAGAAGAAAAACTAAGAATACTAGCATAGCAAGTATTCCAACGAAAAAGCGGAGCGTGTATCTCTCCCAAACAAAGAATACTAGGATCCAACTATATTATTGCAGCAAAGAAAACAAAATAAAAACAAACAGACGCTTCAAGTAAACTTCATATGATGTGACCGAATAAAAATATAGTTTCACGAGAAATGACCTGATAAATTGTTGATGAAGAAGGGGATGCCTTGGGCCTCCCCAAGCTTAGATGCTTGAGTCTTCTAAAAAATATGCTTGGATGAACCACGGGGGCGTCCTCAAGCTTTGACCTTGCACTCTTCTTGATCACATATATCACCTCTTCTCTTGACCCTTGAAAACTTCCTTCATACCACACTCAAACAGTAATTCGCATTAGAGGGTTAGTGCAAAAATTAAAAATACATTGGTTCTTTATGGCACAAGTGCTATTGATAATTTTAAAAATTATCTACATCCACTGATGTTTCGTGAAGCAAATAAATCCACTTGACATCGCAAAAGAGCAAATGCAAGAAAAATGGAAGAATTTGTCAAAACCAGAACTGTGTGTAAAGATGAATTTGTTCGAGGCATTTAAGTTTCTCAGATGAAAAAACTTAAAGAATGAAAAAGTTGAGGAATTACCTGAGGAATAAGCACAAAAAATTTCAGATCATTCTGATCTTCTAGGATTTTATATGATGTTTTAAGGTGGACAGCAGAAATCCAAAAACCAACTCCAACACTAGTCATAAACCTTACTTGGACTACTAAAACATGAAAATAAAGATATAAAGGAGTTGCTACAGAATTATACAACCCCTTGACTCAAAGAAAACAGAGAAAAACAAAGCAAAAATAAAACCATGGGTTATCTCCCAAGAAGTGCTTTTCTTTAACGCCTTTTAGCTAGGCCCGGAAAAGTGGAATCAAGTATTTTCAAGAGGAGGGTATTCAAATCAAGATTTGGCAATTCCCGAATAATGCATTGTATTTTATCTAAGTGAGTTTCAGAGGTTCTTCTCTTAGAACTTTTAGGCTTACTATCTTCATCAAATAAATTCTCAAGAACAATCCAATCAAAATTCTTTTCTTGGGCTTCATGCAGTGCTACCAATTTAAAGGGGATTAGTATTTTATCCTCTTTTTCATTATTAGATTCAGTTTTTTCTAGAGCACCAACAATGTCTACACATGAGCCAAGCATATTGAACGATCAAAGGCTTTTCTAGCTTCCATAGCAACAACTCCAAATTCTTTAAGCATAGTTTCTAAGATAAAGTTTCTTTTCTCAACATCTTCAATGTTATTCAAGTTGAGGAACATAAGTTGTAATATGGGATGGAGGTTAACAAACCTAGCTTCTAACATGTGAACTAAAGAAGTTGCAGCAGTCTCATAATTGGGAGCAAGTTCTACTATGGATTTTTCCTCAAGATTATCATGCTTACTAACATGATCAAAGAATTCTTTAATAGTGTCCTTTCCAAGTATAGAACCACTTCCTACCGGCAAATCTTTCAGAGTAAACTTAGGGAACAACATGATGAATAGACAAAAGTAACAACTAGAATAAGAACTATTTTTTTGTGTGTTTTCGATAAAAAGAAGCAAACAAGACAAAATAAAATAAACTAAGCAAAACAAAAACAAAGTAAAGAGATTGGAAGTGAGAGACTCCCCTTGAAGAAATTCTCTTCCTCCCCGGCAACGGCGCCAGAAAACTTGATGGGAGCCTTAACGCCCTTGTTGGTAAACCCCAAGAGAAAGGTTGTGAAGAGTGTAGCAGCAATTTTTTCCTCGGAAAATAAACCAAGGTTTAATCGACCGGTAGGAGGACAATAAATCTCTGAAGGTTGATGAAGCTGAGGTGGTAGGGCGCACTACCGGTTTAGCAGCAACGTGGTACCTACACAACACAATCAAATCACTCTGTCCCAACGAAGCAGTGAGGTTGTCAATCTCATCGGTTTTGTTGAACACAAAGAGGTTAAATGTATGGTGTGGAAAACAGTATGAAAACAGGAACAATATGAGAGCAGTATGACAGAAGTAGGTGTTTTATCAGTATGAGGAAAAAGAGGACCGGGGTCCACAGTTCACTAGTGGTGTCTCTCCGTGAAAGATAAATAACATGTGTGGTGAACAAATTACAGTTGGGAAATTGACAGAAATGAAGGCAGCACCATAGTGCAAATGCAAGACATAAAGATTACTATGTGATTTTTGCGGGCATTACAACAAAATACATAGACCGTTATCCAACTGCATCTATGACTAAAAATCCACCCTCCGAATATCATCCGAACAAACGTTGCGTATTAAGTTGCAAGCAACATATAATCGCAGTAAGAAAAATGTGTAATGTAAACAATAACATCATACTTAGAAAAAGCATTGTTGTTTTCTCCCTAATGGAAACAACACATCCTCCATCCGTCACGTTTCTGTCACTCGAGCACAAATGAAAAGGAGGCATGAACCCACTATCGAGCATAAATACTCCCTCTTGGAGTTACTAGCATCTACTTGGCCAGAGCATCTACTAATAACGGAGAGCATGCAAGATAATAAATAACATATGCATGAAGATAACATGATAGATTGATAATCAGAAGACATAGCATTCAACATTCATCAGATCCCATCAAACACAACATGTAGCATTACATAAAGATGATCTTGATCATGATAGGCAGCTCACAAGATCTAAACATGAGGTACAAAGTGGAGAGAACAACCATCTAGCTACTGCCATGGACCCGTAGTCCAGGGATGAACTACTCACGCATCACTTCAGAGGAGGGCATGGTGGTGTAGACCCCTCCGGTGACAATTTCCCCCTCCGGGAGGGTGCCGGTGAGAGCTCCAGAACCCTCCCGATCTCGGGATGATGGTGAAGGCGGCCTCAGGTGTTTCTCGGAAAAAAGTGGGATATTTCTTGGGTTCATATCTCGGGGGGATTAAATAGGCGACAGGGCAGAGGCGGTGGAGGCCTGGGGGCCCCACACCACCCCTCGGTGCGGCCAGGGGGCGCCGCCCTATGGTGTGGCCCCCCTGAGCCCCCCCCTTCGGGTCTCTTTGGGACTTTGTGGAACCTTCTGGAATTCTAAGAGTTCCAGGCTTCGAATTTTCCAATTCCGAGAATATTTCCAGAACAACTTTTCTGAAACTAAAAACAACAGAAAACAGGGAACTGGCTCTGTGGCATCTTGTCAATAGGTTAGTCTGGAAAATCGACAAAAATGAAAAAGTGTATAGCAAACATGTGGGAAACAATGATAAAACAACATGGAACATCATAAATTAAGGATACGTTTATGACGTATCAGCGAGCACAGACTCAAACCTGTATCATGGCTTCTCACTCTCATATGTTTTCTTCTTAGCCCTTTTTGGAAAGCATGAATGATCTAGGAAATCGTTTCCTTGGTATCGGGAGGCAAAGGGACAACGCCTTCGCTTACCTTAGCAAGGCCAAAGGTAACTTCCTGTTCTAGTGGATTGTTGTTGTTTTTACCATTTTTACTCTGTGTTTTCTGATTGAGTTCTTTGTCGCAGAGCTTCTGATCTCGACTGCTGCTAAAAAGGATTCTGCGCTTTCTCGAGTGAAGTAAATCGAGGTGCAGAATGTGGCTCTTTAGTTAGAAGCTACGACTGCCAGGAAAAGGACTAAAGCTGCCATTCGGAAGGCTGGGGATTCCGCGGAGAAGGAAAAGGAAGCTCTCAAGAAATTCTCTGACTTAGAAGAGAATCATATCCCTCGACACGACTCCTTGACAGACAGTCTAATAGGTATTCACATCCCTTCTGTTTTCCTGTATTCTTCTCTCAGTATTTCCTGTACTACTGCTGACGAATTTTCCGTGTTATTGCAGCTACTCTAGGCAGTCCTCCTTCCTTATCGCATCGACTGCGCGAGGGCCCACTTCTTGATGCTGTTAGTTCTTCTAAAGAGCAGGTGAACAAGGCTAAGGGTTATTTGGAGAAGCTCCGGGAGGTACTCGTGTCTTTCCACGAGTGCTTGTTCCCTAAGAAAAGTGTTCCCTCGAGCATGGATGCTTTGATGGCCGTGTTTCACGACACGAATATCTTAGCTGATTTTAATCAAGAGAAAACCCTTTCCGGGGTTGTGCTGACCCTGAGCCGAGCCCACAACATTGAAGGCGACTTTGAACCTTCGCTTGGTGGACCTCCGGTGGACTCGTACGGGCAAGAGGTAGACCTCAACTCCTTTGTCCTGGAGTCTGTTAGGCTAGCCCAGGGTCTCCTCAAGATGCTCGAAGCTCGAGCTAAAACTGTTGAAGCTGCTAAGGCTGCTGGAGACACTCAAGAGGCAGCCGCGGATATTTAGATTTCCCTTCTGCTGAGTAGTTTTAGTGACAGTGATTCCTGAGCGCAATTCGCTCTTTCCTTGTAATGAACTTTCTCGTCTGCTAGTGAATGAAAATTGTGCTTGGCTATATCTCTTTGAGTCGGGAGTTATTTTTTCTCGTAGACTTGCATAACTTATCTTCCAGTTTAATTTTTTCTCCCGATGGGAGTAGCCCCCGAGTGTGATGTAGGATAGATGTTGCCGAACATTCGAGCAATGTGATAACCACATGTTTGATGATATCCTTCTCTTTTTCTCTTAGGCACCTGGGTCTTCTAGTTCTGCTGATTCATCCGCCTCAATTCCTTAAACCTCTTTTACAACTAGATTAGTATAGATATTGAGTGCTAAGCTTTTGAGAAAGTAAGATGAACTCAATATCTTGAGTTCTTAAGTTAATTATTTGAAGGAGAAGGAGCAGGTTGATGCCGACCATGAAGATTTTCTTTTGGGAGAACTGGCTGCGATAACCACTGACATGGGTGATGAGTTTTCCAAGCACCTATTTTAACTTAGATCGAGTAATCTTGCGACTTGTTTTTTATCCGAGTAATCTCGCGACTTGTTTTTTATTTGAGTAACCAATCCTTTAACAGGTATTCAAGAAAATGCTGTTGAAGAGACCCGTTATATTGAAGAGGAACAAATGAACCTTTCTGCTTACAGGTCATCATCTTTCTGGGCTAATCCTGAAAAAATCTCGAGTAGTCCTAACTTAGAGGACTCGAGCCCAGCAAGTTGGTGGAATAATCGACTCTTTCCATGCAGCATTCTGCAATGTTTATGGGGCTCTTTTTCCACTCAACAGGTTACCCGAAGGATTATTCAATCTGATGCGTAAGTTTAGCAACTTTGACCATGCCAATGCACTCGTTCGCCGTCAGGTGGTTGGTGGAGCCAAAGTTACTTAGATGTGGCTGAAACTCATTATCCACATATGAATTTGCGGAAAATTGGCAGGGGTCCTCATGCTCCTCGTGACCGCCAGCTTGTGAATATGACTGCTCAATACAAGACAGCTACTCCTGCGGTTGTTGCACTCATGCGTTTGGCTGAAGAGGAAACTGATATTCAACTGGAGGATGGATGGACCCCGCAGTTTTAGATATTAGATACCTTTTCTTATAACTATAGATGAATTTGTAACTATCTGTGTTGTATATGAGTACTCAAATTTGCTGAATGAGTGTGCATATCGTGGAACTCGTCTACTGTAAAGTTTGTCCCGTTATCTGTGATGATGTTGTGAGGCACTCCGAACCTGTGTACTAGACCCGATGAACTTTACCGCCGATTCTGCATCTTGCGATGTTACTGGCATGACTTTAATCCACTTGGTAAATTTATTGACTGCCATCAATAGTCGAGTGTATCCGTCATTCGATGATCGACCGAGCGGCCCTACCATGTCGAGTCCCCGTTGTGCGAAGGGCCATGCGAGTGGTATCATATGTAGTTCCTTGGTCGGTACGTATGGGCGCGTTTCAAACATCTGGCATGCCTCACAACGTCGTACTATTTCCTTGGTGTCATATTCTGTTGTTGGCCAATAGAACCCGGCTCGAAAAGCTTTGCGGACGAGATTTCTGCTCCCCACATGATGTACACAGGTTTCCTGGTGTATATCTAGGATATCTCTTTGCCCTCTTCCGGGGTGATTCACCTCTGTATTATATCCGATATGTTGCGCTTGTGTAGTCGTCCGTCATAAATTGTGAACCCTTTGGCTCTGCGCATCACCCGACGTACTTCCGCTTTATCGGCTGGAAGTTCATTACTAGTCATGTAATCTAGCAATGGTTGCATCACGGTGTTTTGCACCTGGTTAAACTGTTCGACTATTTCTATGGGTGTTGGTTCCGCTTCCTCTTATGGATGTTCTTCTTTGTCTAGCTCTGATTCCTCAGCTATTTCTGTAGCCGGTACCTTCCGTTTTATAGAGGGCTGGTTGATTTCCTCATAAAAAACATCAGGTGGTATCGGTACACAGGTGGATCCGATGTTTGCTAGGGCGTTTGCTTCTGAGTTGCTACCCCTACCAATGTGTTGGAGTTCACATCCATCAAATTCACCTCCGAGTTTGTTGTATAGATCCCTATATGCTGCCATGTTTTCTGCTGGCGCGTCGCACTCCTTCATGGTTTGTTGGACTACGAGGTTCGAGTCGCCATATCTGATCAGTCGAGTGGTTCTGCATGCCTTAGCCATTTTCATCCCATGGATGAGTGCTTCGTACTCAGCTTCATTGTTCAATGTGTTTTTTAAGTTCATCTGCAACACATATAGTAATCTGTCATCCCTGGGAGATGTGAGTATTACTCATGCACCTGCTCCAGAAGACCTTTTGGAGCCGTCGAAGTACATTGTCCATCTACTCAACATATTTGGCAGTCTTGGTTGTTCCAGCTCCAGCCACTCTGATACAAAGTCCAGGATTACCTGTGATTTGATTGCTTTCCGTATTTCGTAGGTCATATCTTGATATGTCCATTTTGCATCACTATTTTATATTTTTATTTTCTATTATTCATCGATATATTTCATGTTATGATGCGCCACTCATGTTATTTTATCTTATTTTGCATGTTTCATAATTTTTGGAGAATAAACACCGGGACTAGAAATCTGATGGAAAAGCACCGTCATAATACCCTATTTCAGAATATCAGAATAAGAGGGGGGACACCGGAGATGTCTTAGAAGTCCATATGAGGGATCCAGCCACGAGGAGAGCCGGAGGGGGGCCACCAGGGGCCCACACCATGGGGTGGCGCGTCCCCCTTAGTCGCGCCGTCAGGTGGTGTGGCCACCATGGCCCACCTCTGGTCGACCTTTTTTGCGTACTTGACCCCCAGGAAACCCTAAGCCCCAGACTATCATCGAAGAATTATTCCACCACCGCTTCGGGGCGGAAAACACCAGAGAGAGAAAAGCTGTCCGGCAGGGAGAAATCTGCCGGGGAAATTCCTCTCTGGAGAGGGGAAATCATCGCAATCGTCAGCGTCATCACTCTGGGCATCATCAATATCGTCATCATCACCACTAGCACATCACCCTCATCATCCACCATCATACCGTTGTAACAATTTGGGGCCTCTATCGTTGGTTTATGTTAGATCTCTCCCCCGGTGTGGATTACTTGTTAGTAGTTGATGCTTGTGAGATTTACCGGTGTTAGCACTTTATGACCAGATTGTTATTAAACATTATATCACCTCTGATTATGATCCATATGATGTCTTGTGAGTAGTTCGTTTAGTTCTTGAGGACATGGGAGAAGTCATGATGTTAGTAGTGAAGTTATGTTGAAGTAATATTTCGTGGTTCGGTATTTAAGTTGTGGTCCTATTCTTCTAGTGGTGTCATGTGAACATCGACTACATGATACTTCACCTTTATGGGCCTAGGAGGATGCATTGTGTATTTGGCTACTAATTGTGGGGTTGCCGGAGTGACCGAAACCTAACCCCCGTTAGGAAACCAATGCACGAGGGAGCGTAGAATCCCGGAGTTTTAAGGCTGTGGTTAGATTTATCTTAATTACTTTCTTGTATTTGCGGATGCTTACGAGGAGTATAATCACAAGTATGTATGAGTCCTAGTTGGGCGGTGCATTAGCATAGGTTCACCCACACAACACTTCACGAACCAATGGATATTAATCAACTGTAATGAAGCAAAAGCACTTGAAAAAATTCCCATGTGTCCTCGATAACATTTGGTAGTCATAAGTAATACAACCGGCTTGTCCTTTGCTCTCAAAAGTATTGGGCCACTCACTACAATATTATTTACTGCACTTTATTTACTCACACTTTATTTATCTGCTATATCAAAAACCTCCAAAAACCCGTTTGCTAGTGTTACAGTGAATCCTCTATCCAACCTACTTGTCAACACCTTCTGCTCCTCGTTGGGTTCAACTCTTATTTATCGAAAGTACTACGATATACCCCCTATACTTGTGGGTCATCAAGACTATTTTCTTTCGCTGTTGCCGGGGAGTGAAGCTCTATTGGTAAGTGGAATTGGTAAGAGAAACTTTTACTATGAGTGTTGTTTTTATTTATGTATGCTATTTTATTTCATTATGGAAAATACTTTTGGTTCTCTATTTAGGCTTACTTCTACCGTTGCTACTAGGGTAGTTGGCAACCCGTCATCTGCTGAAATAGATCCTTATAAAATATGTATGGAAATTATTGGACGTGTTATGGATAACTGCTATTACGGTGATGGAACTGTCCATCCCGGTGATCACTTGCTCTTTATACATGAATTATGCGAGTTATTCAGGTGTGTAGGTATTAAAATGGATCAAGTTAAAAGGAAATTATTTTCTTTATCGCTGAAAGGAAGAGCCGTTGAATGGTTCAAATTACCGAAGAATGGTGAATATATTTGATGGGAGGAAATTGTTCCTCTCTTTTAGTCTAAATTTTAACCTCCTAGTGAGATTCATACAGACCGGAATCAAATATATTATTTCTGGCCTCATGATAGAGAGTGTATTGCCCAAACGTGGGGGAGAATGAAGATATTAATGCTCAAATGTCCTGTTCATGAACTCCCAAGAAATGTTGTTATCAATAATTTTTATGCAAGGCTTTCTCTTCATGATAAGGATTTATTGGATGCTTATTGTTCTGGATCATTCACACGTATGAAGGAAGAAGCTAAATGGGATCTTCTTGACCGTATTCAAGAAAACACTGAAGGATGGGAGAATGACAAAGGTAGAAAGTCAAGTATAAATTATGATTATGAATGCATTAAATCTTTTATGGGAACCAATGATTTCTATGATGATTAGTGCTGTTTGTGGTCTTGATTCCCAAATCTTTGCCAACTGTCTTAAAGCTTTTGCCTCCTATCTTGATATTCCTAAAAAGGATTATCACAAGTACCATGCACCTTATAAAGATATTTTTCCTGCTAGTAATATAGAAGTGCATGCTGTTAATCCTGTTGTTCCTAAGCCGTATGTTGAAAAAATGCCTTTCCCTACTAAGGTGAAAGAACACTCTATGGTGGCTAGTGTGGTTAATAAGAGTAATAAGAAATCTATTGAACCTGATGAACAAATAACTGTTGAACCTGTTGTAGCAATAGTGAAAGATCTTGTTTGTGGAAATGTGGAGGATGAACACATTGTCTTCTGTGAGGATGCTTCTAATATTGTTTCCCATCCTCATAGACCTAAGAAAACTAGTGTTCTTGTGCTTTCTGTTAAGATTGGTGATCACTACTATTATGGTTTGTGTGATATTGGTGCTAGTTCTAGTGCTATACCTTATGATCTTTATGGAGAAATCATGCATGAAATTGGTTCTTGTGAGCTTGAAGATATTGATGTGGTTATTTAGCTTGCTAATAGAGAAACTATTTTTCTTATTGGTATTGTTAGAGATGTGGAAATTTTATGTGGTAAAACTAAATATCCCACAGATTTTCTAGTACTTGGTAAGGCTCCTAGTAAAAATTGTCCTATTATTTTTGGTAGACCTTTCTTGAACACTTGTGGTGCTATTATAGATTGTAAAAGAGAGAATATTTTGACTAAATTTGATGGAAAATCTTATGAGTTCAATTTCTTCAAATTTGCTAGTGCACCTTATGAATCTAAATTTCCTGATGAGGATTTTAAAGTTGAACAACTTGCTTCTATTGCTCTTGCTCCTAACAATGCTTTGCAGCAATATATGGATGACCATGAGAGTGATGTCTTTATGGAAGAGAGAAATGAGATTGACGATATTCTTCTTTGTCAACTAGTGATACTGAAACATAATTTACCCGTGGAAGACTTGGTTACCACATTACCAACCAAGGAGGATCCTGTTTTGATTTAAAACCTTTGCCTGATGATCTTAAATATGCTTATCTTAATGATAAGAAAATATATCCTATTATTATTAGTGCTAAACTTTCAGGTGAAGAAGAGGAAAGATTATTGGGAATTCTGAAGAAACACCGTGGAGCTATTGGATATACTCTTGATGATTTGAAGGGAATTTCTCCTACTATATGTCAGCATGCTATTAATATTAAATCTGATGCAAAGCCAGTTGTTGAACGTCAATGCCGTTTAATTCCTAAGATGAAGGAAGTGGTAAGAAATGAGGTATTAAAACTTCTTGATGCTGGTATTACTTTTCCTATTGCTGATAGTAGATGGGTGAGCCATGTGCATTGTGTCCCTAAGAAGGGAGGAATGACTGTTGTGCCTAATGAAAACAATGAGCTCATTCCACAAAGAGTAGTAGTTGGTTATAGAATGTGCATTGATTTTAGAAAGGTTAATAAAGTTACTAAGAAAGATCATTATCCTTTACCCTTTATTGATCAAATGTTAGAGAGGTTGTCTAAGAAAACTCATTTTTTGCTTTCTTGATGGTTATTCTGGGTTTTCTTAAATTGCTGTTAGGAAGCAAGATCAAGAGAAAACAACTCTTACTTGTCCTTATGGTACTTATGATTATAGACGTATGCCTTTTGGTTTGTGTAATGCTCCTGTTACTTCTCAAAGATGCGTGTCTGCTATTTTTCATGGTTTTTGTGAAAAAATTGTGGAAGTATTCATGGATGACATCTCTGTCTATGGAACTTCTTTTGATAATTGTTTGCACAACCTTGATAAAGTTGCTAGAGATGTGAAGAAACTAATCTTGTTTTTAATTGGGAGAAATGCCACTTTATGGTCAATGAAGGAATTGTTCTTGGACATAAAATTTGTAAAGAGGTATTGAAGTTGACAGAGCTAAAGTGGAAGCCATAGAGAAAATGCCCTGTCCCAGGGATGTTAAAGGTATTCGTAGTGTTCTTGGCCATGCTGGTTTTTATAGGAGGTTTATTAAAGATTTCTCGAAAATATCAAAGCCTCTTACTAATGTTCTTCAAAAAGATGTACCATTTGTTTTTGACGATGACTGTAAGGAAGCTTTTGAAACTTTAAAGAAGGCTTTTACTACTGCTCCTATTGTTCAACCACCTGATTGGAATTTACCTTTTGAAATTATGTGTGATGCTAGTGATTTTGGTGTAGGTTCTGTTCTTGGACAGTGCGTAGATTAGAAGTTGAATGGTATTCATTATGCTCGTAAGACTCTTGATGCTGCTCAAAAGAATTATGCTACTACTGAAAAAGAGTTCTTACCTGTAGTTTTTGCATGTGATAAGTTTAGGCCCTATATTGTTGGTTCAAAGGTTACTATTCATACTGATCATGCTGCTATTATATACCTTATGGAAAAGAAAGATGCTAAGCCTAGGCTTATTGTGGATAGGAAGTGTGCTGAAAATCCTGCTGCTGATAACTTGTCTAGATTGGAAAACATTACTTTTGATCCTATTCCTGTTAATGATAGTTTTCCAAATGAACAGTTGGCTGCAATAAAGGTAAAATCCCAAGATAGTCCATGGTATTATGATTATGCTAACTTTATTATTTCAAAGTATTTGCCTCCAACATTTACAGCTCAACAAAGAAGAAAATTCTTCTATGATTTGAGGCATTATTTTTGGGATGACCCACATTTATATAAAGAAGGGGTAGATGGTATTATGAGAATATGTGTTCCAGATCATGAACAACGTGAAGTATTGAGGAAGTGCCATAGTAGTGCTTATGGAGGACATCACGCTGGAGATAGAACCGCATAGAAGGTTCTACAATCAGGTTTTTATTGTCCTACTCTCTTTAAAGATGCACGTAAATTTATTTTATCTTTTGATGAATGTCAAAGAGTAGGAAATATTTCTAGGCGTAATGAAATGCCTATGAGTTATTCTCTTGTTATTGAACCTTTTGATTGTTGGGGATTTGACTTTATGAGTCCTTTTCCTCCTTCGAATGGTTACACTCATATTCTTGTTGCTGTTGATTATGTTACTAAGTGGGTAGAAGTTATACCTACTAAAAGTGTTGATGGTGAGACCTCTTTAAAAATGCTTAAAGATGTTATTTTCCCTAGGTTTGGTGTGCCTAGATATCTTATGATTGATGGAGGTTCTCATTTTATTCATGGTGGTTTTAGAAATACCCTTCCTAAATATGATGTTAATCATAGAATTGCCTCAGCTTATCATCCTCAAACCAGTGGGCAAGTAGAATGATCAAATAGAGAAATTAAATCTATCTTGCAAAAGACTATTAATAAATCTAGGAAGAATTGGTCAGATAAGTTGAATGATGCTTTATGGGCTTATAGAACTACTTATAAAAATCCTATGGGTATGTCTCCCTATAAAATGGTTTATGGAAAAGCTTGTCACTTGCCTTTAGAATTAGAACACAAAGCTTATTCGGCAGTGAAAGAATTAAATAAAGATTTTAAACTTGCTGGTAAGAAAAGAATGCTTGATTTGAATCATTTAGATGAATGGAGATGTGAAGCTTATGAAAATGCCAAGCTTTTCAAAGAGAAAGTTAAACAATGGCATGATAAAAGAATCCTTAAAAGAGAGTTTCATGTTGGTGAGAAAGTTCTATTGTATCGGTCTCGTCTCAGATTTTTTGCAAGAAAATTACTCTCCCGATGGGAAGGACCTTATATTATTAAAGAAGTGTATTTTTCGGGTTCAATTAAAATTGCTTACCTCAAAGATAACACTGCACAAGTGGTAAATGGACAAAGACTCAAACATTATATTTCTGGGGATTCCTATGATGAAGATGTTGATGTTATTCAAGTAATGACTTCGGAGAAGTTCATTAGAGGGAAGATTTCAGAATCTGTAGAGTCTGTTTTGGAATAGGTAACAGTTCTGTTAAGAAAAAGTTCGCGGATTACCTTTTCAGATATAATTTATTGCTTTTTGGAAAATATAAAAAATACCGAGCCGAAGAGGAATTGGAGAGGGTGCCCGGAGGCACCACACCATGCGGGGGCGCGTGCCCACCCTTGGCGCGCCACCCTATGGTGTGGGTGCTCCGAAGCCCATCTCCGAGTCGTTTTCGACCTGGACTTTCCTTTCGTTACGTAAATTTTTTGCTATATAACACCCCGAGGTCTGTATATCATTTTCTCGTCGTGTTTCTGTTTCGAGCTGTTTCTGCCAGGTTACATCTTCAAATCTAGAGCCACAATGTCCTCTCCTGGATCTCCCAAAGACAGTTTCTTTGAGAACATCGTCGACCCGTACATGAACGAGTTGAAGATGCATCGCAAAGAGTTGCTGCTCTCAAGGATGGGGGGTGTAGATTACAGATGTTCGGGGCCCTAAAGGAGAAGGCAGTCTGGAAGCTAGGATGGAAGAGTTGGAGCAAGAAGTCTTTAGGTACAAGAAGATGACGGACCGTGAAGCTGAGATCATCCATAGGATAAAGACAAAACAGATCGCTGAGTACAAGAAGGAGACTTTGAAGCTTTGGGAGGAGATTTTCTCACTCACCAAGACCACCAACAATTTGCAAGCACAACTCTATGATGTGCAGAATCAGAACCGTGAGTATGAGAACAGGTTTAAACGTATAAGATCTGCTGCTAGTTTCAGGATGTTGGAGACCAAGACATCATTTGTGGATGGAGAGCCTTTACCTTGGAAGTCCGATGATGAGAAGGATTCACCACCACCACGAAAGAATTGATTCATCATTGGTATTGGCATCCCCTTGGCTTGTTCCAAGCTTGGGGGAGTGCCACGGTATCACCTTTATCTTTCACCGTTTTACCTTTTAGTAGAGTCATATCATGAGTAGAGAAAATATCATATAGGATGGTTTCCAGTATGGAAGTGTTGATCCTTAGTTGGTTATCGTTGTATCCCTTGGTTTGAGTTGCCGTAATGAAATATTAATGAGAAGTTTCATCATCTACTTGTTTCACTTTATTTTAGTTTGCAATTTTTGTTATGTGGTTGATCTTCTTATTAGTAGTGGTATCCATGTTGGAGCTTCTAGATAAGCTAGTTGGTTTTGGCAAACATAGCATTGGTCAGTAGCAACAATTCGTTGAGACTTAAGTAGAAAAGAGGGAGTTGCATGTAGATATATTACTCCATGATCTTTCTTTCTTGTTAGCTCATTAGCTTAGTTTTCTCAAATAAGTTTGTTTGCAACTTGAAGGAAGATTTCATGATTGGCTTTATCATATATGTTTTTGTTTGTTATACTTTGATTCTTATGCTTGCTACCCAACCTTGCTAGCCAAAAACCTGTACCGAGAGGGAATGCTTCTCGTGCATGCAAACCATGAACCCAAAACCTTGCCACTTGTGTCCACCATACCTACCTATATGTGGTATTTCACCGCCACTTCAAGTATATTGCTTGTGTACTACCTTTAAACCTTCAAAATTACACATGTTTTGTGCTCCTGTTTTAGCTCATGAGGATGCAAAGAGAATATTTATCTCGCTTGTTGATTGGATTTCACACCCTGGACTAGTGGCTTCATCCGCTTATCCAAATTCTAGAAGAGCTGGCAGCGGGGTTCCCAGCCCCTAATAATAATACAAACTCTCTTCACTCTTTTTGCCCCTGATTTATCAGTCAAAGCATAATTGTGTAAACAAAAGATAAAGAGGGATGACCTTCTATACCAGTTGCGTCCTTCTATGGGAGCCTCTCTTGTGAAGTATAGTTGGCTTGTGACGTACTGTATTTTCTGTTTCCATTCGTTGACATAAACATACACCTCTAAAAAATAGACACTCCTCCATGGTTTGTGATTATTGGGAGGCACCCGAGGATTCGGTTAGCCATGGTTTGTGTAGGAATGGCTGGGAGGAATGTCAACCATTTTATACCTCTGTTTTACAAAATAAAAGCTCTAGCACATGAGTGATCAATGCTTCCCTCTACAAAGGGACTATCTTTTACCTTTATGTTGAGTCAGTAAACCTATTTCTTTCTGTCCTAAGCAAGCATGTGAGTTGTTGTGATTCATCCAGATACATGTTGATTTACGCAATCATGTTCCTTGTTTCTACAAATGCTTTTATCTGTTTGAATACCACTTTGAAAGTTACCAATGAATGCAAAGAGACCGTTATAATTGAGCATGATAAACTCTGCAATATAGCTCTAGTATAAAGACTCTGATCGAAAGATAAGTACACTGTTAATATTTCTCTGATCAAGAACGAAGTTTGCCTTCACCAGGTTTGATTTACTTTTTCCACCTATTATTGTTCCTTTACTTGTTTCAAGTTTGATTGTATGAGAGAAAGTTATTGTCTAAAATGATTTGTTCTTTGTTAGATGCGATGCCTCTTGTCCGTATTTTATTTATCGACACCTCACTCCATAAACATGTGGTCATGTTTACTAAGTTCAGTTTCGCTTGGGGACAAGCGAGGTCTAATCTTGGGGGAGTTGATACGTCCATTTTGCATCACTGCTTTATATTGTTATTTTCTGTTATTCATCGATATATTTCATGTTATGATGCATCACTTATGTTATTTTATCTTATTTTGCATGTTTCATAATTTTAGGAGAATAAACACCAGGAACAGAAATCTGATGGAAAAAGCACCGTCAGAATACCCTATTTCAGAAGATCAGAGGAAGAGGGGGGACGCCGGAGATGTCTTAGAAGTCCAGATGAGGGAGCCAACCACGAAGAGAGCCAGAGGGGGCCACCGGGGGCCCACACCATGGGGTGGCGTGCCCCCCTTAGCCACACCGCCAGGTGGTGTGGCCACCCTGGCCCACCTTTGGTTGACCTTTTTCGCGTACTTGATCCCCACGGAAAACACCAGAGAGAGAAAACAACAAAATTATTAAAAGAAATTTGTGTACTAATAAAATTCCTGAGAATGTTTTCAAGATCAGAGGGTACACTTTTATTATTGTTGTAGGAATTACCATATGAATTGTCATAACCATTATTATTATTAGAAGGATATGGCTTATAATTGTTGCTACCAAAATTATTCCTATAAGCATTGGTGTTGAAATTATTATTTTTAATGAAGTTCACATCAACATGCTCTTCTTGAGCAACCAAATAGGCTAAAGGAACATTATTTGGATCAATAGGAGCATGGACATTCACAAGCATAGACATAATAACATCAAGTCTATCACTCAAAGAGGAGGTTTCTTCAACAGAGTTTACCTTCTTACCAGTTGTATCCCTCTAAGTGTGCCACTCAGAATAATTTACCATCATATCATCATGAAGATTTGTTTCTGCCCCCAAGGTCATGGACATAAAGGTTCCTCCAGCAGATGAATCCATAAGGTTTCTTGAAGAAAATTCAGACATGCTTAAAAGGTTTGGATGATCATCCAAGTAGTCAGTCCATGAGTGGGACAATTCTTTACTAAAGATTTCATTCTTTCCCAAGCCTTAGAAACATGCTCATTATCTAGTTGGTTAAAATTCATAATGCTACTTCTTAAAGATATAATCTTAGCAGGAGGATAATATTTTCCAATGAAAGCATATTTACACTTAGTCCAAGAATCAATACTATTTCTAGGCAAAGATAGCAACCATTCTTTAACCCTTCCTCTCAAAGAGAAAGGAAACAATTTCAGTTTAATAATATCTCCATCTACATCTTTGTATTTTTGCATCTCACATAGTTCAACAAAATTATTAAGATGGGCAGCAGCATCATCAGTACTAACACCAGAAAATTGCTCTCTCGTAACAAGGTTTAACAGGGCCGACTTTATCTCATAAAAATCAGCAGTAGGAGCAGGTGGAGCAATAGGTGTGGTAATGAAATCATTGGTGTTGGTGCTAGTAAAGTCACACAACTTAGTGTTCTCAGGGGTAGTGATTTTAGTAAGACTAAAAACAGGATAAAAACAACAACTAGAATAAGAACTATTTTTTTGTGTGTTTTTTATAAAGAGAAGCAAACAAGAAAAAATAAAATAAACTAAGAAAAACAAAAACAAAGTAAAGAAATTATGTTCCTCCCCGGCAACGGCGCCAGAAAAGTTTGATGGAGCCTTGACGGGAGACTTCTTGCTTATGATGACTTTGAAATTCCTCGGCAAAGGCGGCAGAAAAGTGCTTCATGGTGTAGGTCTTGTACTCGTTGGGAAACCCCAAGAGGAAGGTTTGATGAGTACAACAGCAAGTTCCCTCAGAAATGAAACAAAGGTTGAATCGACCAATAGGAGAAAGAAGTAACTTCCGAAGGTTGATGCAGCTGAGGTGGCAGGGCGCACTACCAGTTTAGCAGCAGCGTGGAACCTACACAACACAATCAATTCACTTTGCCCCAACGAAGCAGTGAGGTTGTCAATCTCACCGCTTTTGCTGAACACAAAGAGGTTAAATGTATGGTGTGGAAAATAGTATGAGAACGATATGAAAACAGAAGTAGGAGTGTGAAAACAGTGGAAGCAGTGTGAAAATAGTGGAAGCAGTGTGTGTATTATCAGTATGAGAAAATGGACCGGGGTCCACAGTTCACTAGTGGTGTCTCTCCATAAAAGATAGCTAACATGCGTGGTGAACAAATTACAGCTGGGCAATTGATAGATAAAGAAACAAGCATGACATAAATCTTACTATGAGATTCATGCGGGCATTACAACAAAATACATAGACCGTCATCCAACTGCATCTATGAATAATAATCCACTCTCCGAATATCATCCGACAAACGTTGGGTATTAAGTTGCAAGCAACAGATTATCGCAGTAAGCAAAGTGTGTAATGTAAACAAAGTAAACATTGTTGTTTTCTGCCTAATGGCAACAACACATCATCCATCTGTCATGTTTCTGTCACTCGAGCACAGATGCAAAAGAGGCATGAACCCACTATCGAGCATAAATACTCCCTCTTGGCGTCACTAGCATCTACTTGGCCAGAGCATCTATAACAACGGAGAGCATGCAAGATCATAAATAACATACACATGAAGACAACATGATAGATTGATAATCAAGATACATGGCATTCAATAATCATCGGATCCCAGCAAACACAACATGTAGCATTACAAATAGATGATCTCGATCATGTGAGGCAGCTCACGAGATCCATACATGAGGCATAACGAGGAGAAGACAACCATCTAACTACTTCTATGGACCCGTAGTCCAAGGATGAACTACTCACGCATCACTCCAGGGACGGGCATGGTGGTGTAGACCCCTCCGGTGATGATTTTCCCTCCTGGCAGGGTGCCGGGGAGAACTCCAGAACCCTCCCGATCTCGGGTTTACGATGACGGCGGCCTTGGGTGTTTTTCGTGGAAAAGTGGTATATCTTTAGGGTTCACGCATCGGGGAGAATATATGGGCGAAAGGGCGATGGCGGTGGGCATCCGAGGGGACCACACCACCCCCAGGCGCGGCCAGGGGCGCGCCGCCCTATGGTGTGGCCCCTTGTGGCCCCCCTCCGGGCCTCTTCGGGACTCCGTGGAACCTTCGGGAATTCTAAGACTTCCGAGCTTCAAATTTTCCAATTCCGAGAATATTTCCAGAACAACTTTTCTGAAACTTAAAACAGCAGAAAACAAGAACTGGCTCTGTGGTATCTTGTCAATAGGTTAGTCCCGGAAAATCGATAAGAATGGCATAAAGTGTATGAAAAACATGTAGCATATGGCAAGAAAACAACATGGAACATTAGAAATTAAGGATACATTTATGATGTATCAGTAATCACAAAGTGATTCTGACCCACCGGCTAAAAGTTTACACCCTGGGCCGAACTCCATGCCATCCTCATATGCGAGTAGATTGCCTCCCATGAGAAGGGTTTAATAGTATGAACTCAACAAATCACCATGTATCATCCTCCGCTTTGTCTTCCGGGATTTCCTAGTCGAAATTCAGGTCATCCCGCTCCTCCTCCTCCTTCAGGTCTAGATGGTGCAGCAGGTCATCAATGGGGATAGATTGCCCCTTCGGTCGCTAGAGGTCCTGCTATGGCCCGAGGCGCTCGAGTTCTCGCTCACCATGGTTCATGTACACGAGGAAGAACCCTAGATTAATTTCCTCCACCCTGCCTAGGAGTACACAAGGACGAACCCTAGATTGATTTCCTCCATTCTGCCTAGGAGTAGGCAGGGCAAACAGATGCTACCTCTAAACTCACGAGGAGCAGATATTGATACGAACTCCCCGCTGGAATACAAGATTTAACGGAAAGTATGGGCACCTAGAGGGGGTGAGTAGGTGCTACTTCAAATTTTAATTCTTTTTAGATTTAGGCTTGACACAAAGATAAATTCTCTAGATATGCAACTACGGGGAATTTACCTATATGATAAGAACAACACTAAGCAATATATAAACACAAAGTAAAGGCAAAGGATCTAGGTAACCTATAAAGAAAGCACGTGGAGACAAGGATGTATGCCCGAGTTACTCCCTTTGAGGGGAGTACGTCTCGTTGAAGGGGTGTGAGTTTCGCCACAAAGGCCTATTCAACGCCACAAAAGCATCACCATATTCTCCGATGAACCTCGCCACAAAGGCCTAGTTCACCTTCCACTATTGATTCCCTTGAGGCGGAAATCGGTGCCTTTGCAACAAGCTTAGGGCACACACCCACAACCGAATTGGGGGCTCCCAAGAACACCAACAATCTTGCTTCAATCAACAAGTAAGAAACAAGGGAGTCTAGGTTTTCCACAAATAAACCCTAGACTCAAATCCCTAAAGTGAATGAGTGGCAAATAAAGTATGGCCTGGTGAAGTTGTAGATTGGGACCTTCTTCTTCAATCCTCCAAAGATCAACGAGTTTGGGTGGAGGGATTGGGAGAAATCTAGATTTCAAGAGCTCTAAGAATGTATCTTGAAGGCTTGGACGAACTTGAGCTCTTGGAGAAGAAGGAAACAATTGGAATTTCTGGTTCATTCTGATTACCTCTCAAAATGTGGCCGTTGGAGTGCGGGAAACAGCTGGAATTTCCGGTTCAAACTTGAACCGGATATTCCAGGTATCGTTGACTAAACCGGAAATTCCGGTTTCTGGAAATTTCCGGTAGAAAATATCTGGTAGGGTCTAGCGCCAGATAGCTTCTAGGACTTAGCCTTTTCTTCACGCCCTAGAGGTAATCGGATAATCTGGTTTGCCAGAAATTTCTGGCTGGAAATTTCCAGCTACCTCCAGTGCTAGAGAGATAACTTTCCTTAGACGTTTTCACTGTGCTTTTCCAAAACCGAATAATCCGGTTACCCAGAAATTTCCGGTTGCCTTGTGAAACTTGCAACAATTGATCTAACTTCACTCTTTTTTGTGTTTGATGCATATGATGAAATTACAGACCTACACCACTTAACACCTAAACAAATATATCACTAGTATTGTTAATAACACACAAAACACTAGGGATCAAGAAATTCTCTTTCAATCTACCCCTTTTTGGTGTTAGATGACAATACTAAGATTTTAAAAAACCATACCAAGACCATGTTTGAAACGGAATGGATATTGCTCCCCCTAGAAGTGTGCATAAATTTTGTTTGGCTTTGGTATGCAAATACACACTTATGAGGAAAGCAATTTCCAACAAGATAGCAACATGATACAAACTAAGACAACGATAACAACTATGTTGAGCGACTGAGTTGTAAAAAAACATACCTTGTGCAAATAATAAATGTTAAGATAATAACAACGCACAATATAAGATAATCCACAACATAGATAGCCAAAAATAGATCCTAGGATATCAAAATATCACAATAACAATAAACATACTTCCACAACCGAAATAGCAGATAGTTCAGAGCATAAAACATAAAGGGACACAAGCTCTAAAAGAGTGGTAAAATAACATGCTTGTGCCCGAACCCATGCAAATCCCGTAGAACTAATAGACTACTTCTCCCCCCTTGGCATCGAAACACCAAAAAGGAGACAAGTAGTGATGCTAGCATCCCAATATGAACTAGTCGTCAGACTCCTCAGGAGACTCCTCAGCCGAGCCATCGCCCTGTCCATCCTCATCATCTTCCTCCTCCTCATCATCAGCAAGAGCACTAGAAGACGCATTAAGCGGATAGCAGACTCGAACTTGGCCCAAGGGGTGACATCATTAGAGGACCACTGAGCATAGCTATATGCAGCAAGAGCTGTGGGAGGAGCGCCAGTAGCACCCCTCACATGGTGAAGGATCTGCTACTGGGAGATAGACATGGCAATATCTCCGTCTTAGGCTTGGTACTGCTCCTTGCGGATGTCCATCTTCATGGACAAGATGTTGCGCTGAAACAAGAAGAGCTTCCTCACTTGAGACACAGAGGATGTATCCATAGGAGGAGCACGAGGATCAACGGTAGAACTAGTGCGAGCATCTCTCATGAACCCACTGTAAGAAGCAAAGGAGCCACTGGATGTTTCTCCCTAGTCATGTAGAGCTTCGTGAAATGATGATCCTCCATAGGCAGCCTACTAAAATCTCGATCCTTCAAGGTGTCCTTGATGAGCGTCATGATGTATGGAGATAAGGAATGGTGTTTCCACCAACCATAGCATTGTATAGTTCATTGAAAATGAAATCCATAAAATCCACAGAATACATCTTCTCAGTATCCGAATCCTCAATGCATTTCTTAGACAAGATCAACAGGTTGCAAAGAGGGATAGTGAGGGCATCGTTGTTACCTCCATTCGGTGCAATGAAGGACCTAAAGATGCGCACAAGATGACCATAGAAAGGAGCAAGTCCTTCCACCTTGCCAATGACACCATCCTCACGATACATGTCAATCATAAGCTGCTCTCGATGTGGGCTCTCATCATGCATACGGTGACCAATAGGAGGATGCTAACTCCACTTGTACCCAAGCACACACGCAAAGATGTGGAACGAAACCTCACAGAATGTTGATCCAATCATCCACTTCAAATACCGGTGCATATCATTGTCAATCACCAAGGTAGACATGAATTGCATTACAAGAAGAATATTGTATGGGCATTGAGTCTCCATGAGGTCATAAAGAGCAAACCTCTCCACAATGATAGAATTTGAGCAAAAGCTTCCTTGTCCTTGAGCATCTGAAGCTTTGTTAGATTCATAGGGAAGATAGGAAACTTGTAGTCAAGATAGATGTCGGAGTAGATGTATGATTGCTCAATGCACCAAAACCTGTCATCCTCAAGTTCAACATCTCTCTCATGAGAATACGAGTCCTTCTGACAAAACAAAGTGTACTCAGCAACAGTACGATCATCCTTGTAGTTCTTCCTTGGAGCCTTGCTCTTCTTCTTGGGTAAATACTTCTTCACAAATCTAGACTTTTGCTTGACAATTGTCCTCCTTGGGGGCCTAGCAGCACCATAATCTTCATCACTAGATTCACGGTAATTGGTGCGCTTGCGAGAGCCCGACTGAGAGTCAACATTGGAACCACCTGTGAAAATTGAATAATAGATGGATAGCATAGATAAGTACACACAAGTCATGACATAGGAATCATACTAGGAACAATAGAGAAGCAGACACAATGCGATCATGAAAAAGTCCTACCAAAATCACAAAAGTTCTGAGATCTGGAAAACAGGGACAGAACCCAACCAAAATTTCTCGTTTAGTATTGAACCGGATAATCCGGTTCCACGAAATTCATAACTTGGGTGATTTACATATAGGCATAAGACTAGATCGGAGTAAGTGGAGGCTAATCCATTGTTTTAAGCATGCAATGGAACATCCTAGGAACCTCTACCACCAAGCAATCTCAAGAAAAAACAAATCTCCAAAGAGGAACATGGACAAACACCCTAGATTTGAATATGAGGGAGCTACCCGCGTCCATGGAGAAAAATGCTCGGGGAAGAAGGTTACCGGGGAGGAGGAGCACCAGATCCGGTCAAATCCAATGGAATCCGGTGGAGGAAGCTGTCGGGAGGGATAGGATTCTTGGAGGTGGAAACTATGGAGGAGAAAGAGGTTGGGGGTGGAAGAAGAGCAGGAAAACTGCTCCTCACCCCTTCCTCCCGTAGTTAGGTATTTAGCCAGCCGGATATTCCGGTTCAAACTTGAACCGGATATTCCGGTTCCAACCGATCTTGAATGCACAACTACTACTCAACATTTTAGCTCACAATCCAGCATTAGAGAAGAGAGATATAAATGAATTTTTACTTTGGGCATAAAAGGGTCAGAGAGAGCCCAATTTGTTAGTACAACACCCCCCCTCTGTCCATGCCTACTCCTGAACCAAAACACATAGCCAACTATAGGTGTGTGTGCAATATCCTCAAGTCAACCTCATTGAATCAATGATATTTAGCTCATTCCTCAAGAACATAAATCTTGCATCATCAAGTGGCTTCGTGAATATATCAGCAAGTTGATCCTTGATTGGCACATAGGCTAGTGCAATATCACCACGAGCAACATGATCTCTAATCAAGTGATGACGAATCTCAATATGCTTCATTCTTGTATGTTGCACGGGGTTGCAAGCAATCTTCATGACACTCTCATTATCACATAGAAAAGGCACTTTGTCACAATGAACACCATATTATTTGAGGGTTTGCCTCATCCATACAATTGAGTGCAATCACTAGCCACTAACACGTACTCGTCCTCGGCGGTGTAGAGAGACATGCAATTTTTCTTCTTAGAAGACCAACTCACCAAAGACCTACCAAGAAATTGGCAAGCCCCCGAAGTCGATTTCCTATTATCTTGATCACCATCCCAATCCGAGTTCGTGTACCTGATGAGAGAGAAATGTGCTCCCTTTGGGTACCAAAATCCAAATCATGGGGTATGAACCATTTACCGAATGATCCAGTGAACCGCCGTCAAATGGCTTTCCTTGAAGCCGCTTTATAACTTGCACACACCCCTAAAATCAACACAATATAGGGTCTAGAAGCACAAACATAAAGAAAAGAACCAATCATAGAACGATACAACTTTTTATCCACATCTTTACCATCCAGATTGCGCTCGAGATGACAGTTGGTTTGCTTTGGAGAGACCTTGCCTTTAGAATTTTGGGTTGACCTCTTGATAATGTCTTGGGTATACTTGTCTTGGATATAATTGGCTTGAGATATGAAAGTTCCACGAGCCAATTTCTTGATCTCAAATCCAAGGAATAATTTGAGCTCTCCCATCATAGACATCTCAAACCTGTCAGTCATAAGCATTAAAAATTCATCATTGAAAGCTTTGTTAGTTGAGCCAAAGATAATATCATCCACGTAGAGTTGGCATATGAAAAGCTTCCCATTAACCCTCTTTGTGAAAAAGTTGGGATCTATTTTCCCAACTTCAAACCCATGGTCTTGCAACAAATCTCTAAGATGCTCATACCATGCACGTGGTGCTTGTTTAAGTCCATAGATCGCCTTATTGAGTTTGTAGACATGGTCAGGGAAGTTGGGGTCCTCAAAACCCGGAGGTTGCTTAACATATGCCTCCTCTTTCAATGGACCATTTAGAAAGGCACTCTTGACATCCATTTGTTGCAATTTAAAGTTCGGCAAAGATGCATATGCAAGAAGGGTACATATGGACTCAAGGCGAGCCACTGGAGCATAGGTCTCATCAAAGTTAATGCCTTTCACTAGAGAGAACACTTGAGCCACCAATATTTCCTTGTTCCTTATGCCAATGCCATGCTCATCTTTCTTGTTCTTAAATATCCACTTAGTGCCAATAATATTGCGACAATATTTGGGCTTCTCAACTAGCTTCCACACTTTGTTGTGCTCAAAGTTATTGAGTTCTTCATGTATAGTTTCCACCCAATCCGAATTCTCAAGAGCCTCAAGCACCTTCTTTGGTTCCACCATGGATATGTGAGCTTCATACTCACTAAAGCTTGCTAATTGAGATCTTGTGGTTCTGTTTCTTCTAAGGTCTCCTAACACTTTGTCATCCGAGAAATTAATTGCTCTCCAAGATCTAGCGATCCTTGCTTGACGACGGGTTTCAATTGCCTCATTGCTGCGAGGAGGGATCACTTGATCATCTTGATAATTTGGGTTCCCGTCTTTATCGGTTTGTTGGCCCTGATCATCATTATGGATTTCTTCAACCTTATATGAAGAAGGTTGATCTTTCCCTTGACCTTGGCTAGCTTGAATCATAGGAGATCTTGGCTCTTGCATAGAAACGGTCAACAAGAGGAGGGTCTTGAACTTGTTCTTGGGTTGGTGCACCACTTGCTCCACTGTCATGTTCTTCTAATGTAGACGAGGGCTCCACTTAAGTAGATCATAGTCCTTCTCGATCTTCCACAAGGTGTCCCTCAATGGGGCGGAAAAATCTCACGCCCATTCTTCCCATGGCTTCTTGAGGAATTTCAACATCTACATTGGAAACACAAAATTGCGCCTCTTGGGAGCCATCATTTTATTCGAACACCACACTACTAGATTCAATGACAATCCGTGAGGATTTGTCAAAGATTCTATAGGATTCGGCACCATAACCAACAAATGTACCCTCAATAGATTTTAGCTTGGAATTTAGACAAGCAAACTCCTTTTACCAAATAGAGACACTTACAACCGAAGACACGGAAGTAGGAGACATTTGGTTTGTTGCCGGTGAGTATCTCATATGGAGTCTCATTAAGCCTTTGCAAATGTAGAGTAGGTTAGATGAGTGTTAAGCCATAGAGATGGCTTCGGCCCAAAAATATTTGGGAGACTTGTACTCCGCCAACATGGACCTAGACATATCCATGAGTGTCCGATTACTCCTTTCGGCTGCACCATTTTGGTGAGTGGTATATGAAGCAAAATATTGATTATGAATACCCTCTTCACTTAGGAACTCATTAACGATGTAGTTCTTGAACTCAGAGCCGTTGTCACTCCTAATAGCCATGATGGGAACATTGTGTTCACATTGAACTTGATTGGAGAATATGATGATGGCTTGTTGATTCTCACTCTTCAACTTGAAGAAATAGACCCATGTGTATCTTGAGTAGTCATCAACAATCACCAAGCAATACTTCTTGCCTCCAAGACTCTCCCCGGGCACGGCAACAAAGATATCAACATGGAGAAGTTCTAAAATCCTCTTTGGTGAAATAAAAGTCTTGCTTGGATGCGGAGAATCATGCATCTTTCCTTCAACACAAACCCTACATACACGATTTTTGGCAAAGGAAACATTTTATTTTAGTCCGAGGATATGGCCATCCTTGTGAAGGATTTGCAAAGTTCTCATGTTGATATGGGATAAGCGGTGAAGCCGCAACCACCCCACGCCGGCCTTACCGAAGAGACACATCGTTTAAGTGTTGGTTGACTCCGAAAAGTCTACCACATACAACTCATTTTCGACATGCCCAACTTAAGAAACATCGAGAGACTTGCTCCACAATATGACCACTTTGTCAAGTTCAAATAATACGTAAAAGCCCATCTTCCCTAAAGCACAAACTGAAATTAAATTAAAACCAAGGGAATCGACAATCATGACATTTTCAAGGGTGATATTAGGAGAAACAATCACCTTGCCGAAACCCATTACCTTAGCTTTTGATTTATCTCCATAAGTGGCAGTTGCTTGATTTATATTTGGTATCATCTCTGTCATAAGTGCCTTGCTTCCGGTTATATGAATTGTATACCCACTATCAAGTATCCATTTTGATCCACTGGAAGCATACTCCTACAAGAAATCATTGACTTGAGTTAGTACCCAAGGAGGCTCCTCTCATGTTAGAAACAAGGGTATTTGGAACCCAAATAGTGTAATAAATGAAACCCTCAATAGCACCAACATATTTAGTCTACACAACACCATAATAATCAACAAATACAAAATTGTGTGGATTGTCAGTTCCCGCGGAGTTGCTATGAGTAGTGTTGTCCCTAATGACAATACCACTCACACCAACATTCTTCTTAGCTTGTGCGGGATTATCTTTCTTATTGATCTTATTATTCTCACTCTTGCTCTTTGGAACATAGGCAATACCATGCTTGCCATTTTGTGGTCTAGGAGCAACCACTTGTGGATTTGGATCTACTTGTGGCCTAGGAGCCACAACCTTCTCAACACTAAGGCCCTTGCCCTTGATTCTTGCTAGCTCTTCCTTCAACCTATCATTATCCTAAATAACATTTGCATGATCACAAGAAGAAGTAGAAGTACTAGGCACATTGAATTGATCAAGTTGAGTTTGAAGTTCTTTACAAGACTTGTTGAGGGCAGAGTGTTCACTCTCCAAGTCCTTGTGAGCCTTGGTGAGCTTCTCTAATTCATTGGTTATTTTTTCACGACCAACCCCAAACTCAACCTTGTTATTTTTAGCCCTTTCATATTTAGAAATTGTATGGTCATGATCTTTAGTTAGTTTAGAAATTAAATCATTATGTTACTCTTCAATAGTCTCAAGTTTCTCCTCAAGAGATACTCAAAGCTCATGTTCTTCCTCAAGAGCATTTGAGAGGGAGCGCTTTTAAATGGCGTCTTCCCTCTCGGTATCACCTTTCTTCTCAAGAGACTCTTGTTCCTCTCCTAATTGGCTCATGAGGATATCAAAGTATCTCTTGGTCTCACCTTGCACGTTAGACATAAATAGAACCAAAGAAATAATGTCATCTTCAACACTAGGAATAACAAGGTTATTCTTTTCACTTTGAGTCTTAGAGTTGGAGGACGATTGTCGCACCCAGACTTCTAGAGGATACTCGCCGTTCCGTTGAACAGTAGTAGATTGGATTACGGGGCTTACCGGCACCCGCGTCCTCTTACGAGTAGGCCAACACACGTATGTGTGACAACCAACCCCTATCTGTTCAACGTCGACGTAAACTATCCCATAGAAATCAGGACACTACCATTGACGTACTTCATACCATACACACATGGTACGCCAACGGCTTGAACAAGATGATAGCACAACATATCTCTAAGACACAAAAGATTGAAATAAGTTGCAACTGGCCCTCACTAGGGCAGAGATAGCAAATACAATCATCTAGAGGACACATGTCCCAACATAACATCATTACATCGGAGCGGAAGCATTCAAAGGGGTCTGAGTACAGACAAATCCAAATAGGCTTAAGAAGCCGGGAACTGAAATAAAGAAGGCGCCCATCCACGTAGTCTCGGATCCTGCCCGGGTCCGCTACCTACTCGTCAGCAGCCTCGTCAAACTCCACGTAGTAGCCGTCACCTGGATCCTCGTAAGCGTAGTCTGCGGAAACCACAGCCCCAAAGGGGTCAGTACATAGACGTACTAGCAAGCAAGACTCACAGTTCACCAAAGTGTAGCCTGTCAACACAAGCACAGATGCCTTGGGTTCAACGGAAGAGAGGGGATATAAAGATGCTGCAACTGGCTGCGCTAACCAGCTACAGAGAATCTACCACTTCCGACTAACAGAAAGAAGATAAGATCGAGTATTGTAACCAACCGAAAGATAACCTCAAACAAACCCATCCTGGATCTCGCCCCTTATCCAAAGAAGCAATCCGAGGATAACTCACACAGTTGAAATAAAGATGAGTCAAGTTATTGTGTCAATAATCCTATTACTAGTAAGTTATTAATCATTGGGTGTGAGATTGTGAACCATTAGGTTTAAGTTGTCCTGAGTACTTGTTAGCCAGTACTTTCGCCAAGTTAACCATAACCGCGGAAAACACGGCTTCTCGAGAAGATTATCCCTGCAGGGTTGCACCAATTTGGCCGTACACGTATGAATAACCCGCCAGATGGGATGCCTCCCACCAAGCGGGGCACTCAACACAACTCAACTCTTCTTCGCATCAAGCCCAAAGCACCTTGGGCGCACGGCTAATCAGGCCCCGAAGAAAAGGGACCCTCATAGCACTCTAAGACCGTGTCCCCCTATATGCCGACTACAAAAGTTCCACCCTGCGCTGGGCTCGCAAAAACATGCATGCGGCAAATGGAAAACACGAACTAAATGAGACGATTTGGACGAGATGCGAATCGAATCAAATTGAGGGGGGCGCCCATACTCGCTTCCCACATGCGTTAGTGCGCTCATCATGGATCAGTAGACAAGACCCTTTGCCTATTAGGGTCGACACTAGCAGGCCTCAAAACCACACAGGGCCTCCTGCCGGTGCCTTATCATCAAATTATTATTAACAATAACATTAGCATAATTGATTGATTAAACATCGAGCCCCCAGAACATAATGAAATAGTAACAGTAAGTAACGGGTAACAGACTCGAGCAAAACAACCTAAGCATGCTAGTAAGACACTGGCTCAAACAAAGGGTGTAGGAGTGGAGGTGAGGCAATATCAGGGTTAAGGGATTCGTGTGATAGGTTCGTAACAGAAACAACTACACATAGGGCTAGCAAAATAGACAACGGAAAGTATCGGCAACCAATGTTGAAAGGAACACAGTGGTTCATGTGAGTGATAACTTGCCTGCAAACTCAGCAGCCGGGTACTGAGCTAGATCCTCAGAAGGGGTGCTATAAAGATCATCTGTCTCAACGTCGTCGTCTATTCGAGAAGAAGCAAACAAACAAGACAGAAATATAAACAATCAATATCATGGCATAGTGCACAATCATGGGATGATGCATGTCAAGTTAATAGATGCATCAAAATAAACTAAGTGACATGGTAATACAATTTAAATGGTCCCATATGCAATTTTGAGTTGCATATGAAAAGCCCATGAATTTAGTGGAAACAAATGATCTATAATTAAGTACCATGTGAGAGTTTGCTTAGCATGATGCATGCATGATGATAACAACAAAATAACAACAATAGATGCAAGTGGGAAAAGGAATTTAACAAGTTTGGAAATCATTTATTAAGTTTGGAAATGTTTGGTTACTTAAACATGTCACACAAGCAGTTGTTGTTTTCATCAATTTAAAGTGTTCAAAACAAATAACAAAATTCATATTTGAAAAGAACACCAAATTTTAGTTGGATTACATGTTTCAAATTTTGAAATAGGAGTTAGGATGAATTTATTATGACTTAAACAATATTAAACAAGTTTTAAATGAATTTAAAACAAGTGTGAATTTTATTTGAATTTTATTTGTTCAAAACATAAATTTAAACTCACATTTGAAAAGTTCATACTTTTCTAGTTTGAAAACATATTTTGAATGTTAAAAAATAATTTATTTTGAGCAAGTTATGATTTTAGCAAAATTTAAATGAATTAAACAAGGATTAAATTATTTAGGCAATTTAAATTATCCAAGCCCTGAAACAAAATTTATATTTGAAAAGGTTATTTGAAATAGCATGGAAAACATATTTTATTTGCATTTATTGGATTAAGAATGAAATAGTTATGGATTTTAGCAATTTGCAATTGAATTATTTGAATTCAAATTTGAATTGTATTTTGAAAATTCAAAACAGGAAACAAATGATACCAATAGGTAGACAATTAAATTTAGATCAGCACACATATTTTATTTTCATTATTTGGAGTTATAAAACAAAATTTATTTGCATTTTGGTTCTAGGGGCCAATCTGTAATTTTAAAGGACTAGTTTTTAAAACAGAAACTGTTAAAAACATTTGTTACCGCACTGCCCACTAGCCCTAGCCACTGCCCGTGGGCCTAGGGGCCAGCGTAGCATGCGCGCGCGTGCGTGGCAGCGGGGTTCACTGACTGGTGGGGCATGCCTGTCAGCCACGTTTGCAAAAAGGTTGGATTAATTCGCATCCGCGAGGGATCGAACCAGCGACCTGCGGGCGCGCGCGCTGTACTGCAACCACTGCAGTGCGATTCAGTCGTTTGACAGGAACAGCGAAGCAGTGAGGATATCCTTCCGATCCAAGATAACTGAACCCAAAACGAGCGCGCGTGACTGAACTCTGTCAGACAACGACGCCGGCGGCGAGCCGTGGTGCTGCTGCGCCGTGGCTGCTGGTGGTGGTGCAGTGCGTGGATGAGATGCGTGCACGGATGCAACAGAGAGGAGAGGAGGAGACGGTGGCTCACCACCGGTGCGTAGTCGATGCAGAGGCCTGGTGACGACGGCTGACGGCGACAGCGGCGTGGACGAGGACGGCGGCGCGGCTGTGGTGGATCTCCGGGCTCGCTCCGGTGTGCAAACGGAAGAAGAGACCTTGGTGGTTCGTTTCCTGCAGCTAGATAGGTAGGTGGGTGGCTACTGCGGTGGTTTCCATGGCGGATTTAGAGATGATCGCCGGTGAGGAATTCAGAGAGGGGAACTGCGACGAGGGAGAAGCAATCGGCGGCGGAAACGAGGGGAACAGGAAACCTAGGTCTAGGGTTGGCGGCGCGGAGCCCTAGGGATCTTATAGGGGCCAGGAACAGCTGCTGGCCGTCGGTGGGCGCCGTACAGCGACGTGGCACGGCGGATGGGGCGCCGTACTTGGGAAAGAAGAGGGGGCGCTGAGCGAAACGTTTTCGGGCCGAAAAGCTAGGCTGCGCGGGAGGTAAAGGGAAAAGGTGGGCCGGGTAGGCTGCTAGCTGCCGCGCGCGCGCGTTTTACTTCTTTTTCTATTTTCTGCTTTTCTGTTTTTTTTTTGTAGCAAAAGAAAATGGAAGCAATTGATAGGGTTTTGAGTTTTAAAAATTTAGGGAAAAATCATGTGGGATTGTTAGCTCAACATCTACCAGTTGGCCACTTAGGTTTTTGAAAATTCAAATTTTATTTGCTGTTTGTTAATTAAATCAAATTTAGATGATTTTGAGTTTTTAAATGACTATTAAAATCAAAATTTTAAATATGGTGACTCAAATAACTTTAATTGGAAACTATGAGTATAAAAATGTCTTGATTATTTTTATAACTTCAAATTGGTGTGTTGTTTGAATGTTTTTGGTTTGAATTTGAAGAATTTGTTATTTAATGAATTAATATTGAAAACAAAGTTTTTATTAGTTTGACCCCTATTGATTAAATAGAACAATTGTGATTATGATTTGTTTGGTACTTTTATAACTTTCAAATTAGGTGTTGATGATTTGCTTTGAATTTGAAACCACATTGGAATTAATTAATTGAAATAAAAAGCACCATTTTATTAGTTGATCAATATGGAATAATATGAAAACAAGTGGGTTGTTTTTATTTGAGTTTTTTATTTAAAATGTTGTAACAGAGCAAGTATGAAATAAAGTTTGGAAATAAGTTGAATTTCAAATGTGAAAACAATTAAGAACAGATGCAAAACAATTAGTAAACAAATGCAAGCAAGGAAATAAACATGATGACATGATGCAATACTTTAATAACAATAAATCAAACATTCTAAATGGTATGTTTTCATACTTGGGATGTTACAAAACGCCCCCCCTTGAAGGAATCGCGCCCCGAGATTCCTTACTGAGAAACGAAAAGGTCTGGATACTTCTTGCGAAGATCCTCTTCGGTCTCCCACGTTGCCTCTTTATCGGAATGATGAGACCACTGCACTTTCAAGAACTTGGTGCTCTTGTTGCGAGTCTTACGCTCGGTCTCATCGAGAATACGAATAGGGTGCTCCTCATAAGATAGATCATCTTGCAGTTCAATGGAATCATGATCAACTGCACGATCTGGATCTTTGAAACACTTCTTGAGTTGTGACACGTGGAACACATCGTGCACCTTAGATAGTTTTTCTGGAAGCTCAAGACGATAGGCATTTTCTGCCCGCCTTGAGAGAATGTTGAAAGGACCAATGTATCTTGGTGCAAGCTTTCCTTTCACACCAAAACGATGAGTGCCTCTGAGGGGAGTTACACGGAGATATGCTTTGTCACCAGGTGCATAGACCATGTCCCGGTGTTTGCTGTCATAGTAACTCTTCTGACGAGACTGAGCAATCCTGAGATTGTCACGAATGATACGAACTTTCTCCTCGGCTTCCTTAACAATGTCAGGGCCTAGGAGTGAACGTTCACCAGCTCCAGACCAATTGATTGGACTCCTGCATCTGCGGCCATAGAGTGCTTCAAATGGTGCCATGCCTAGGCTTGCCTGGTAGCTGTTGTTGTAGGAGAATTCAGCATATGGAAGGCAATCCTCCCATTTCATGCCAAAGGAGAGACCACATGCTCTGAGCATATCCTCGAGAATCTGATTGACTCTTTCGACTTGCCCCTGAGACTGAGGGTGATAAGCTGTGCTGAATAGAAGTTTAGTGCCCAATGCATCTTGGAAACTCTTCCAGAAATGAGAAGTGAATATACTTCCACGGTCTGAGCTAATTTCCAATGGAACACCATGAAGAGGAACAACCTTTGCTGTGTAGAGCTCTGCTAACTGGCTAGCTAAGATAGTTTCCTTGACAGCAAAGAAGTGAGCTACCTTAGTGAGACGATCAATAACAACGAAGATTGCATCGTTGCCCTTCTTGGACTTTGGAAACCCAGTAACGAAGTCCATTTCAATCATGTCCCACTTCCACTCAGGAATTTTCAGAGGTTGGAGTAGACCTGCTGTTTTCTGATGGACTGCCTTAACATGTTGACAAACGTCGCATTCAGAAACGTATTGAGCAATTTCACGTTTCATGCCAGACCACCAATACAGAGTCTTGAGATCCTGGTACATCTTTGTACTTCCAGGGTGAATGGAGAGAGGAGTTTCATGAGCCTCCTTGAGAATGACATCTTTGAGACTTTGAATCTGAGGAACTGCAATGCGTCCTTCGAAGAACACAGCTCCCTTGTCATCAATTGAGAAGGACTTGAATTTATCATTGCCTTCTTTGATGTGCTCTACGATCTTCTTGATTTCAGCATCACGAAGTTGTTCAGAACGAATCTTGTCCTCGAGAGTTGGACTGGCTGTCAAGATAGCAAGGTAACCTTGAGTAACAAGACCAAGGTTCAGCTTCTGGAATTCTTCATGAAGTGGAGGTTGGCTTTCCATGATCATGAGATTATTGCAATATGACTTGCGACTGAGAGCATCGGCCATAACATTAGCCTTGCCTGGAGTGTAAGAAATGGTGAGATCAAAGTCTTTAATCTTTTCAATCCATCTCCTTTGCCTGAGGTTTAGATCTGGTTGAGTGAAGATGTATTTCAGACTCTTATGATCGGAAAAGATTTCAGTTTTGTTACCCAACAAGTATTGTCTCCATTTCTTGAGGGCAAACACAACTGCTTCAAGTTCAAGATCATGTGTGGGATAGTTTTGCTCATGTGCATTCAACTGACGTGAAGCATAAGCCACAACTTGACGTTCTTGCATAAGAACTGCACCTAGACCTTGGAGAGAAGCATCACAGAATATCTGGAAAGGTTTGGTGGTATCTGGGCCAACCAGAACTGGGGTTGAAGTGAGTTTAGTCTTCAGGAGATTGAAACTCTCATCACACTGTGGAGACCAAACGAACTTCTTGTCCTTCTTTGTGAGATCAGTGAGAGGTTTGGCAATCTTGGAAAAGTTTTGGACGAAACGACGGCAATAGCTAGCCAAGCCAAGAAAACTTCTGACTTGCTTCACCGTCTTAGGAGGTTTCCAATCAACAATTGCCTTAACCTTTTCCGGGTCAATGGCTATGCCTTTGGCAGAGATGATATGACCAAGGTAAGCAACTTCTGGAATCCAGAACTCACATTTGGAGAACTTGGCATATAGACGATGCTCGCGAAGTTTCATGAGAGTGAGACGAAGGTGTTCTCCATATTCTTCCTCAGATTTGGAGTAGACTAAAATGTCATCGAGATATACCACAACGAACTTGTCGAGGTATTCATGGAAGACATAATTCATGAGTCTAGAGAACGTCGCCGGTGCATTGGTGAGACCAAAGTACATGACGGTGTATTCATATAGACCGTAGCGAGTGGTGAAGGCTGTCTTAGGGATATCTTCCTTTCTGATCTTTATCTGATGGTAACCCATCCTCAAGTCCAACTTTGAGAATATTGAGGCTCCAGCAAGTTGATCAAAAAGATCATCGATACGAGGAATTGGATACTTGTTTTTGATGGTTTTCTCGTTGAGAGGACGATAGTCAACCACGAGTCTTTTTGTTTGATCCTTCTTGGCAACAAACAGAGTTGGGCAACCCCAAGCGGAGGAACTAGGCTGAATGTAACCTTTCTCCATGTACATATCGATTTGCTCCTTCAACAATTTCAGTTCAGGAGGAGCTATCTTGTATGGATGCTTAGAGATTGGAGCAGTACCTGGCTCAAGCTCGATCACGAACTCAACTGCTCTGTCCGGAGGCATCCCTGGCAACTCTTCTGGAAAGACGTCAGGGAATTCACAAACCACCGGAACATTTTCAATTGCAGGAAGGGGTTTAGCATCGAGGTTGAACAGCTGAACAGAACTTGATCCATATGGAGAATAGACTATCTGGCCAGAAGGGTGAGAGAGAGTTATTGACTTTTGAGCACAGTCAATTTTAGCTTCGTGGGTCTTCAACCAATCCATACCCAGAATGACATCAATGTCAGAATTTCCCAGCAACATGAGTGAAGCAAGGAATATGCGACCTCCAATTAGGATTTGATTGTCCATACTTATCTTGGAAGTAATCATTTTAGTTCCCGGAGAGTGAACATAAATTTGATTGCTTAGTGGAACCAGAGCTAGGTTGTACGTTGTAGCAAATATCTTTGACACAAAAGAATGCGATGCTCCGGTATCAAACAACACTTTAGCTGGAATAGAGTTTACGGGTAATATACCGAGAACGACGTCAGCAGCTTCCTCAGCTTTGTCGGCCTTGATATGATTCACCCTCGCGGTCCTCCCGACAGGCCTGTTGTTGGAGTTGAAGGCTTTAGCCGGGGGAGCGCGAACCATTGCCTGGTTGGTGTTGGGGCGAGGAGGTTGAGGTAGCTGCCTCTGAGTGCACTTATCAGCGTAGTGTCCAGTCTCCTTGCATTTGTAGCAAGTGACGACACGAGGAGGACCTGGCCTTGGCTGCCCCATTGGAACCCTCTGACTCTGCATCTGAGCTGGGTTGGGTGGGCGGGGAGCAAAGCCTGGAGAAGCTTGGGCATATGGAGCCCGAGTGACAGCAGCATTTGGCACCCAGATGCGGCGCTTCTACGGAGGGGTGGTCATGTTGGAGGAGGAACCACCCTCACGCGAGTGCTTGCGAGAATCCTCGAACGCCTTGCGCCCATTTTCCTCATTGAGCGCGGTGTTCACGAGCTCCTCGAAGTCCTTGCACTTGATGTTGGTGAGAGCGTACTTCAGTTCCGGGTTAAAACCTCGGCGGAACCTTGCCATCTTCTTAGCCTCAGTGGACACCTCATCACCAGCGTATCGAGCGAGACGATTGAACTCGTTCTGATAGCCAATGACGTCCAGCTTGCCCTGCTTGAGAGAGCAAAACTCCTCACGCATCCTTTCCATGAGACCATCTGGGATGTGGTGCTTCAGGAAGGCATCCTTGAAACAACCCCAGGTGATAGGATAGCCAGCTCTCATGGTCTGGTAGTTCTCCCACCAGGTAGCTGCCTGACCCTTCAGTAGGTAGGTGGCATACTTGACTTTGTCTTCCTCAGCAACGTGAGCAATGTCCAGAGCCCTGGCCATCTCCCGGATCCAGTCATCAGCATCCAGAGGCTCCCGTGTTGCCACGAAAGCTCTCGGGCCCATACTGAGGAACTCCTTGATGCTGACCTGTGGAGCATTCTGGTTGTTGTGCTGGTTAGCCTGGATCTGGGCCATCTGAGCCACGACCTGAGTCATCTGAGTCAACAGCTCTGTGAGCGGAGGTGGTTCAGGCGGGTTGCTCCTTGTTGGCGGCATCTTGAATAGACATGCATTTTAGCACAACAACAGAAAAGGATAGACTTGGTAACCGAAAGATAGATTATTCCGACGCATGAATAGATAACCAACAGGTACATCATCACATGTTCAAATACATCAGAATATCCAACACACCAATACATGGTTCGAAATACAAAGGATAACTAAACATAGCTAGGAATGGATACATCGGTACTCCCATGCTCATCACGCAGGACGGCGGTGAGTAGTACGACGAGAGATACGGTGAGGAGGAATCCCACGGAAGTAGGTAGAACGACGATCCACGTAGATCGGGACTGCTCTGAGAGCAACTCTCGGTGTGGTGAAGTAGAAAGCGTCGTCTCCCTGTGCTCCAAAGCGTGGAATCCCAGTGTAACCAGCTCCGAGGTTGAGGAGTGGACCTCTGATCGGCTCGTAACCTCCAGCATCTGGCAAACTACGTCCAACTGTCTGATGGAAACGTGCAAAGCGCTCATCTCCAACAAAGTCTGTGGTGTACGTAGCCAGACGAGTCAAAGCACGGTAGAGCTGCTCCCTGACTGAGGCCAACTCCTGAGAAAGTGTGGTGGCAACAGCGTCACTGGGCCTCACAAACTGAGCGGTGGTGTGCAGCCTGGTGTTATCATGCTCGTAGACATCCAAGTTGTCGTATAGAGTGAATTGAGCTCCCTCCGAAGTTATGTAACCACGGGGGATGTGGCGATAGATAGAATCGTCAAATCCCCAGTAGTCAGCACGATGGACGGTGAGACTCACATAAGCTGCCTGCTGCACGGCCATATCCACTGTGGAACCTACTGCCTCGTAGCGGTGGACAACGCTCATGCCATCATCTGACAGAATGTAGACGATAGCCTGGTAGTAGGTCTGGTCAAACTCTCGCTGCTGCTCGTAGACCTGGTACTCTGGTGCCCAACGGAACCCCAGATAAGTGACCATGTCTCTCAGCATCTCCGGATACCCGGCAGTGCTCTCACAACGAGTCATCCGAACCACCTACGGGAAGAACCTGAGATCCATCTGCAGATGATCGGGGAAGTTTTGATTAGACGCCGGTAGAGAACTGAAGTGGAAAGCAACAACAAGGTTCAACGGACGAAAAGGATGTTGAAAAGAACAGGATATTGAAGCAACATCGGGAAACACGAGACCAAAATTCCTGAGGTACTACGGAGAACCCAAAACACGTGAAAACCTAACTTGAAAGTTTAGGTGAGAACAGAAAACAACGTTGCACTTCCTTACCAGAAAAGGGTGGGTGGGTGGGGAAAGAAGAAAAATGGCAGAATTCCTACTCTCACGTTTCATTTTTCCTATATAGCTACAAAATAGTTTCTAGACTCAACTGCGACCAGTAAAAGGGATCCTACAGGCAGACAGGCTCTGATACCATTTGTCGCACCCAGACTTCTAGAGGATACTCGCCGTTCCGTTGAACAGTAGTAGATTGGATTACGGGGCTTACTGGCACCCGCGTCCTCTTACGAGTAGGCCAACACACGTATGTGTGACAACCAACCCCTATCTGTTCAACGTCGACGTAAACTATCCCATAGAAATCAGGACACTACCATTGACGTACTTCATACCATACACACATGGTACGTCAACGGCTTGAACAAGATGATAGCACAACATATCTCTAAGACACAAAAGATTGAAATAAGTTGCAACTGGCCCTCACTAGGGCAGAGATAGCAAATACAATCATCCAGAGGACACATGTCCCAACATAACATCATTACATCGCAGCGGAAGCATTCAAAGGGGTCTGAGTACAGACAAATCCAAATAGGCTTAAGAAGTCGGGAACTGAAATAAAGAAGGAGCCCATCCACGTAGTCTCGGATCCTGCCCGGGTCCGCTACCTACTCGTCAGCAGCCTCGTCAAACTCCACGTAGTAGCCGTCACCTGGATCCTCGTAAGCGTAGTCTGCGGAAACCACAGCCCCAAAGGGGTCAGTACATAGACGTACTGGCAAGCAAGACTCACAGTTCACCAAAGTGTAGCCCGTCAACACAAGCACAGATGCCTTGGGTTCAACGGAAGAGAGGGGATATAAAGATGCTGCAACTGGCTGCGCTAACCAACTACAGAGAATCTACCACTTCCGACTAACAGAAAGAAGATAAGATCGAGTATTGTAACCAACCGAAAGATAACCTCAAACAAACCCATCCTGGATCTCGCCCCTTATCCAAAGAAGCAATCCGAGGATAACTCACACAGTTGAAATAAAGATGAGTCAAGTTATTGTGTCAATAATCCTATTACTAGTCAAGTTATTAATCATTGGGTGTGAGATTGTGAACCATTAGGTTTAAGTTGTCCTGAGTACTTGTTAGCCAGTACTTTCACCAAGTTAACCATAACCGCGGAAAACACGGCTTCTCGAGAAGATTATCCCTGCAGGGTTGCACCAATTTGGCCGTACACGTATGAATAACCCGCCAGATGGGATGCCTCCCCCCAAGCGGGGCACTCAACACAACTCAACTCTTTTTCGCATCAAGCCCAAAGCACCTTGGGCGCACGGCTAATCAGGCCCCGAAGAAAAGGGACCCTCATAGCACTCTAAGACCGTGTCCCCCTATATGCCGACTACAAAAGTTCCACCCTGCGCTGGGATCGCAAAAACATGCATGCGGCAAATGGAAAACACGAACTAAATGAGATGATTTGGACGAGATGCGAATCGAATCAAATTGAGGGGGGCGCCCATACTCGCTTCCCACATGCGTTAGTGCGCTCATCATGGATCAGTAGACAAGACCCTTTTCCTATTAGGGTCGACACTAGCAGGCCTCAAAACCACACATGGCCTCCTGCCGGTGCCTTATCATCAAATTATTATTAACAATAACATTAGCATAATTGATTGATTAAACATCGAGCCCCCAGAACATAATGAAATAGTAACAGTAAGTAACGGGTAACAGACTCGAGCAAAACAACCTAAGCATGCTAGTAAGACACTGGCTCAAACAAAGGGTGTAGGAGTGGAGGTGAGGCAATATCAGGGTTAAGGGATTCGTGTGATAGGTTCGTAACAGAAACAACTACACATAGGGCTAGCAAAATAGACAACGGAAAGTATCGGTAACCAATGTTGAAAGGAACACAGTGGTTCATGTGAGTGATAACTTGCCTGCAAACTCAGCAGCCGGGTACTGAGCTAGATCCTCAGAAGGGGTGCTGTAAAGATCGTCTGTCTCAACGTCGTCGTCTATTCGAGAAGAAGCAAACAAACAAGACAGAAATATAAACAATCAATATCATGGCATAGTGCACAATCATGGGATGATGCATGTCAAGTTAATAGATGCATCAAAATAAACTAAGTGACATGGTAACACAATTTAAATGGTCCCATATGCAATTTTGAGTTGCATATGAAAAGCCCATGAATTTAGTGGAAACAAATGATCTATAATTAAGTACCATGTGAGAGTTTGCTTAGCATGATGCATGCATGATGATAACAACAAAATAACAACAATAGATGCAAGTGGGAAAAGGAATTTAACAAGTTTGGAAATCATTTATTAAGTTTGGAAATGTTTGGTTACTTAAACATGTCACACAAGCAGTTGTTGTTTTCATCAATTTAAAGTGTTCAAAACAAATAACAAAATTCATATTTGAAAAGAACACCAAATTTTAGTTGGATTACATGTTTCAAATTTTGAAATAGGAGTTAGGATGAATTTATTATGACTTAAACAATATTAAACAAGTTTTAAATGAATTTAAAACAAGTGTGAATTTTATTTGAATTTTATTTGTTCAAAACATAAATTCAAACTCACAATTGAAAAGTTCATACTTTTCTAGTTTGAAAACATATTTTGCATGTTCAAAAATAATTTATTTTGAGCAAGTTATGATTTTAGCAAAATTTAAATGAATTAAACAAGGATTAAATTATTTAGGCAATTTAAATTATCCAAGCCCTGAAACAAAATTTATATTTGAAAAGGTTATTTGAAATAGCATGGAAAACATATTTTATTTGCATTTATTGGATTAAGAATGAAATAGTTATGGATTTTAGCAATTTGCAATTGAATTATTTGAATTCAAATTTGAATTGCATTTTGAAAATTCAAAACAGGAAACAAATGATACCAATAGGTAGAAAATTAAATTTAGATCAGCACACATATTTTATTTTCATTATTTGGAGTTATAAAACAAAATTTATTTGCATTTTGGTTCTAGGGGCCAATCTGTAATTTTAAAGGACTAGTTTTTAAAACAGAAACTGTTAAAAACATTTTTTACCGCACTGCCCACTAGCCCTAGCCACTGCCCGTGGGCCTAGGGGCCAGCGTGGCATGCGCGCGCGTGCGTGGCAGCGGGGTTCACTGACTGGTGGGGCATGCCTGTCAGCCACGGTTGCAAAAAGGTTGGATTAATTCGCATCCGCGAGGGATCGAACCAGCGACCTGCGGGCGCGCGCGCTGTACTGCAACCACTGCAGTGCGATTCAGTCGTTTGACAGGAACAGCGAAGCAGTGAGGATATCCTTCCGATCCAAGATAACTGAACCCAAAACGAGCGCGCGTGACTGAACTCTGTCAGACAACGACGCCGGCGGCGAGCCGTGGTGCTGCTGCGCCGTGGCTGCTGGTGGTGGTGCAGTGCGTGGATGAGATGCGTGCACGGATGCAACAGAGAGGAGAGGAGGAGACGGTGGCTCACCACCGGTGCGTAGTCGATGCAGAGTCCTGGTGACGACGGCTGACGGCGACAGCGGCGTGGACGAGGACGGCGGCGCGGCTGTGGTGGATCTCCGGGCTCGCTCCGGTGTGCAAACGGAAGAAGAGACCTTGGTGGTTCGTTTCCTGCAGCTAGATAGGTAGGTGGGTGGCTACTGCGGTGGTTTCCATGGCGGATTCAGAGATGATCGCCGATGAGGAATTCAGAGAGGGGAACTGCGACGAGGGAGAAGCAATCGGCGGCGGAAACGAGGGGAACAGGAAACCTAGGTCTAGGGTTGGCGGCGCGGAGCCCTAGGGATCTTATAGGGGCCAGGAACAGCTGATGGCCGTCGGTGGGCGCCGTACAGCGACGTGGCACGGCGGATGGGGCGCCGTACTTGGGAAAGAAGAGGGGACGCTGAGCGAAACGTTTTCGGGCCGAAAAGCTGGGCTGCGCGGGAGGTAGAGGGAAAAGGTGGGCCGGGTAGGCTGCTAGCTGCCGCGCGCGCGCGTTTTACTTCTTTTTCTATTTTCTGCTTTTTTCTGTTTTTTTTTGTAGCAAAAGAAAATGGAAGCAATTGATAGGGTTTTGAGTTTTAAAAATTTAGGGAAAAATCATGTGGGATTGTTAGCTCAACATCTACCAGTTGGCCACTTAGGTTTTTGAAAATTCAAATTTTATTTGCTGTTTGTTAATTAAATCAAATTTAGATGATTTTGAGTTTTTAAATGACTATTAAAATCAAAATTTTAAATATGGTGACTCAAATAACTTTAATTGGAAACTATGAGTATAAAAATGTCTTGATTATTTTTATAACTTCAAATTGGTGTGCTGTTTGAATGTTTTTGGTTTGAATTTGAAGAATTTGTTAATTAATGAATTAATATTGAAAACAAAGTTTTTATTAGGGTGACCCCTATTGATTAAATAGAACAATTGTGATTATGATTTGTTTGGTACTTTTATAACTTTCAAATTAGGTGTTGTTGATGATTTGCTTTGAATTTGAAACCACATTGGAATTAATTAATTGAAATAAAAAGCACCATTTTATTAGTTGATCAATATGGAATAATATGAAAACAAGTGGGTTGTTTTTATTTGAGATTTTTATTTAAAATGTTGTAACAGAGCAAGTATGAAATAAAGTTTGGAAATAAGTTGAATTTCAAATGTGAAAACAATTAAGAACAGATGCAAAACAATTAGTAAACAAATGCAAGCAAGGAAATAAACATGATGACATGATGCAATACTTTAATAACAATAAATCAAACATTCTAAATGGTAGGTTTTCATACTTGGGATGTTACAACGATGATACCTCAGTGGCCTTTTCCATGAAGCACTTTTCTAAAGGTTGAGGAAGATTTTCATTGGAGATTCGAAGAGAGATGGAGATGACGAAGATGCAATAGCAATAGCAACCACTTCACTTGTGGTTTCTTGTTCTTCATCACTGAAATCATACTTTTCTTGAGTCGCTAGCACATATCTTGAAGATGGTTTCTTGTTGAAAGGTTTGTTCTAAAAGTAAGGATTCTTGTTGGTGAGCTTTGACTTATTCTTGAGAACAAATTTTCCTCCTTGGCTTTCCCTATTCTCAAAAGGTTACTCGGCAACAAAGTGATACTTTGATACATCCATTTTGCATCACTATTTTAAATCGTAATTTCCTGTTATTCATCGATATAGTTCATACTATGATGCATTCCTTATGTTATTTCATGTTATTTTGCATGTTTTATAATTATTGGAGAATAATCACCGTGACCAGAAATCAGCTGAAAAAAGCACCGTCAAGATACCCTATTTGTGAAGACCAGAAGAAGAAGGGGGACATTGGAGAAGTCTTAGAAGACTAGATGAGGGAGCCAGCCACGAGGAGAGCCAGAGGGGGCCACCAGGGGCCCACACCACCCGGTGGCGCCCCCCCTTGACCGCGCTGCTACATGGTGTGGCCACCCTAGCCCACCACTGGCAGACCCCTCTCGCGTACTTTATCCCCAGGGAACCCTAAGACCGAGGGAACCATCAAGGAAATATTCCGCTGCCTCCTCGGGGCGGAAAACAACAGAGAGAGAAAAGTTCTCCGACAGGGAAATTCCTCCCTGGAGAGGGGAAATCATCGCCATCGTCACCGTCATCGCTCCGGGCATCATCAAGATCATCATCTTCATCATCATCACCACCAGCATCATCATCCTCACCATCCACCTCCGTTTTTTCTAACAATTAGGGTTCTATATTGTTGTTTTCCACTAGATCTCTCTCCCGGTGTGGATTACTTGTTAGTAGTTGATGCTTATGAGATTTATCGGTGTTTGCACTTTATGAACAGACTGTTATTCATCATTATATCACCTCTGATCATGATCCATATGATGTCTTGTGAGTAGTTCTTTTTAGTTCTTGAGGACATGGGAGAAGTCAAGATGTTAGTAGTGGAATTATGTTGAAGTAATATCTAATGGTTTGATATTTTAGTTGTGGTGCTATTCTTCTAGTGCTGTGATACGTCATAAACGTATCCCATATTTCTGATGTTCCATGTTGTTTTCATGTTATTTCCCACATGTTTGCTATACACTTTATGTCATTTTGATCGATTTTCCGGACTAACCTATTGACAAGATGCCACAGAGCCAGTTCCATGTTTTCTGCTATTTTTAGTTTCAGAAAAGTTGTTCTAGAAATATTCTCGGAATTGGAAAATTCAAAAGCAAAAAGTCTTAAAAGTCCCGGAAGCATCCACAAGTCCCGAAGAGCCCCGGAGGGGGCCATAGGGTGGCCACACCATAGGGTGTCTTCACCACCCCCTGGCCGCGCCACCTGGTGGTGTGGGCCCCCTGGCCACCCCCTGGCATCGCCCTTTCGCCTATATATACTCCCCGATGCATAAACCCTAGGGGAATTGACCTTTTCCACAAAATACATCCGTAGCTCTGAAGCCGACAAGTTTCGAGGGACATATCTCTGTTCTGGCACCCTGCCGGGACGGGGAAGTGCCCCCGGAAGCCATCTCCATCGACTCCAACTCCATCTCCATCGCCGTTGTTGTCTCCTATGATGAGGAGGGAGTAGTTCTCCCCCGGGGATGAATAAGTAGCTATGTGGTTTATCTCTCTCTCCCATGGTGTGATCTATATGTGATCGTGAGCTTTGTAATTTGGTTGAATAAGTAGATGTTACTCTTCATCTTGTGCTACTCAAGTGTTTTTATTAATATGAACTTTGAAGTCACCTTGTCCCGCGGTGTGAAGGTGACAGTGTGCACATCGTGTGTGTCTCCTCTATGAATTGTGGTGTTTTTCTAGTACCTTCTAGGGCCCTCATAGTGACAGCGTGGGGTTAACTAGACATGGGAATGCTTACTTTAAGGAATGCTTTTTGCAGCCCTACACAATGATTAGTGTTCGTTATCCAACCGGAGAGTGTTAAGAGTAGCATAGTTAAGAGAAGGTATTTAGTTATTCAATTATGTGATCATTGTTGAGAGTGTCAACTAGTGAAAGTAGGATCCCTAGGCCTTGTTTCCAAGCATTGAAACACCGTTTTCCGCCTGTTCTGCTACATGTTTGCTTGCTGCCATATTTATTTCAAATTGCTATTATTACTTATAACCATCCATATTACTCGCATTTCACTATCTCTTCGCCGAACTAGTGCACCTATATACCTGACAAGTATATTGGGTGTGTTGGGGACACAAGAGACTTCTTGTATCTTAATTGCAGGGTTGCTTCAAAGGGATATCTTTGACCTCTACCTCCCTGAGTTCGATAAACCTTGGGTGATCCACTTAAGGGAAACTTGTTGATGTTCTACAAACCTCTGCACTTGGAGGCCCAACACTGTCTACAAGAATAGAAGCGTGCGTAAACATCAAGATCTTTTCTGGCTCCGTTGGCGGGGAGGTAAGGTAAAAGGTACTCACATCCTCGGGTGTGAGTGCTCGAAGTTATTTCCTTTAGATTCTGCAATTAAATCTTTTTGTTTCTTGTTTCCACTAGTTAGGCTTAATGGAAAACAACAAAAATATGAGAGAGCTTTATAATATTTATCTTGAGTTAGGACATGAAGTGTTTGAAGAGAAAATTAAAAAACCTATGGAGCTTTATTTGCATGCTAATAGCAATGTTATTAGTATGAATTCTTTGAACACCATTATTGCTAATCCATTGAAAAGTATAAGCTTGGGGAAGCTAGTTTATATGAAAATGATCTTTTTAGTTCCCCAAGCACGGAGGAGAAAATTTGCTTTGATGATGAGCCTATGCCTGTTACATATAGTAGTGATCATGATTGGGAAAAATACACTACTTTTGATATTGAAAATGATGATATAGAAAGCTCTAAACTTGTGGATGATGTGTTTGAAAATCCTTTTGCTACCGTCGATTATATGTTTTATACATCTCCTCCTAGTAAAAATGATGATATGCTTACAAATGAACACATTTTGGAGGATAACTATTCTATTGCTTATGATGATATTATTCTTCCTATATATGATGATTACAATGATGAATATGCTATTTTCAGTCCACCTACTATTGAGGTGAAAATTAATTATGATTACAATATGCCTCCTAAATTTGATGTTTATGGTGATGAGAATTATAATGATAGCTATTTTGTTGAATTTGCTCCCACTACTATTAATAAGAATGACTGTGCTTATGTGGAGAGTATTAATTCTTTTATGCATGCAGCTCATGATAAGAATGTTTCTTGTGATAGTTATATTGTTAATTTTATTCATGATGCAACTGAAATTTATTATGAGAGAGGGAAACATGGTTTTATGTATCTCACTAATATTAAGTTTCCCCTCTTTATGTTGGAAATTTTGAATTTGCACTTGTTTTGCTTTCCTATGCTAGCCACTTTGTGCTTTATTGACTTGTTATTTTCCAAGATTATTTTTCATAGGAAGTGGGTTAGACTTAAATTTGTTTTACATTTTCTTATTGATGCTCTATTTTTCTTCAATTAATATTTCTCGTGTGAGCATCTTTTAAAAATCATTGTGCCTAGTTGAAAGGCGTTAAAGAAAAGCGCTATCGGGAGACAACCCGTTTTATTTCTCCGTTTTCAACCCGTTTTCCGTAGTTTATTTTTGTTTTCTTTGCACCTGGGTGTTGTATATTTCCTTATAAACCCTTCTCTATCTTTTCTTGTGTGTCTTTGTTGAGCCAAGTAAAGCCTCTAGTGGAAAGTTGAGACTATATTTCGGATTTCTGCGCAGGAAACAGATTTCTGCTGTGCACTGTTAAAATCGTATAAAATCACATAAAATTCAAAATGACCTGAATTTTTATGTGCGTAATCCTGGGCTATATACACAACTTTTCTTAGTTGAACACTTTCTGATTTGAGCAACAGAAGATTTTCTAAAAAAAATCATCTTTACCTGCTGTCCTGTTTTGACAGATTTCTGCCAATAATTGCATTTGCATCTTAATCTCTTTCTTTTGGTGTTCTTTTAAGAAAAGAGTTTTTAAAAAAGTTGTGAAAGTAGCTAATGTGTTTATGAGTGTTAGGATTGTGTTGAAACTGAACCATTTGAATTTATTATTTCGATTTGCACTAACGTTGCTAATGAAGATTGTGAGAAGTTTCGTGTGAAGGAAGTTTTCAAGTGTCAAGAGAAGAGGATGATATGATGTGATAAAGAAGAGTGAAGAGCCTAAGCTTGGAGATGCCCTGGAGGTACATCCCAGAAAATTCCAAGAAGACTCAATCGTCTAAGCTTGGGAATTCCCAAGGCATCCCCTTCTTCATCAACAAATTATCAGGTCACTTCTAGTGAAACTATATTTTTATTCGGTCACATCTCATGTGCTTTACTTGGAGCGTCTTTTATTTTTTGCTTTCAGTTTGATTAGTTTTCTTTGCTGTAGTTTATGGTTGGATCTTATCATACTTGTTTGGGAGATAGACACGCTCTGTTTTCATTGCTTAGAACACTCTAGTTTTCATTCTTATTGTTCTGTGAGTGTTCACTTTTTGCTAGTACTGCGTTTAGCCTTTGTTTTCATACATATCTTATGTAAGAGTTGTTAGTTTTAGTAGTGTTATGTGAGTTCTCTAATGTTTGCTTGCTGTATCATGAAGAGTATTTTTGTTAAAACATATCTTGTATGGTGCTTGTTGGGAAAAGAAGTTGTTGCTTGAACTAGAATTTTTAATGGTGCAAGTAGAAGCTTGTATAGACTGTGGCTAGAACTTTTTCATATCATGCTAGATGTTATTTTAGTTTTAAAGCCCTGTGGTTATTGAGTAGCATGATTATCCTCAAATAGCTGAGAGTGTTTAAGGTGCCATTGAAAGAATCATGAGTTGTTCTTGTCATGTTGAAGCATAAATTTATGGTATTATCTTTCGAATGTTTTATTTGGTTGACTTGGCGCATGCTCACACCATGTTTATGACTATGAAACAGTCACTAATAGCCTCTTTGATCATTTAGTTTTTGAACTTGTGATACCGATTATGCTTTAATTAATGATGTTTATGTCGCTATGCATGATTATGGCTCTTATGCTCTCTTGATTTGTCGCTCCCAGTCTTTTGCTAGCCTCCACCTGTACTGAGTATGAGCTCTACTCGTGCATCCAACTCCCTAAAAACCAAGTTTTCCCATTGTGTCCACCATACCTACCTACATGTGGTATATAACTGCCACTCCAAGTAAATTTCTCATGTGTTACCTTTAAAACCTTCAAAATTACTCCTGCTTTATGTTCCTGTTTTTGCTCATGAGGACGTAAATGGAGAATCTTTATCTCACTTGTTGATTGAATTTAACACCCTGGACTAGTGGCTTCATCCGCTTATCCAAATGATAGAAGAGCTGGCAGCGGGGTTCCCAACCCCAAATTAATACACGCAAAATCTCTTCACTATTTTTGCCCCTGAGCATAATTGTGTAAACAAAAGAGAAAGAGGGATGACCTTCTACCCAGATGCGTCCTTCATATGGGAGCCGCTCTTGTGAATACAGTTGGCTTGTGACGTACTGTATTTTCTGTTTACCATTTGTTGACATTAGCATACATCTCCCAAAATATAGACACTCCTCCATGGTATGTGATTCTTGGCACGCACCCGAGGATTCGGTTAGCCATGGTTTGTGAAAGATGGACGGGGGGAGTGTCAAACTTTTAATACCTTTGTTTAATAAAATAAAAATCTCTAGCACATGAGTGAGATCCCTGCTTCCCTCTACGAAGGGCCTTTCTTTTACTTTTATGTTGAGTCTCCATCTTCTAACTTTATGCACAATTGAGAGAGCATTTTTGACATTCTGGGTTGTATGTGCATTTTCCCATAAGCATCAATAATTACTTCACCATGTGATATTATTTGTTCTCAAATTATTTGTTCTAGTCTTCCTCATGAACTTTGAAGGTATCGTGGCATTTATGTTTTGCCCCACTCTTAAGGACTTGCGGAATATCACTTTGCCATGCTTTCTCTATACTTGAAACAAACAAATATCTTTCTTTGCATTGTTATTCATGACCTTTTATTTGAGTTACTTCTCATGATACAAAGAGATTGCTATGCTTTATTATTAAAGTTCTATTTATCATGTTTGTGTTTAAACTTCTATGATCTCAGCTTACATATGCTTTTACATTATTATGATCAAGATTGTGTGGTAGCATGTCACCTCAGATTTTTTTTTATCGTTTACCTACTCGAGGACGAGTAGGAACTAAGCTTGGGGATGCTTGATACGTTATAAACGTATCCCTAATTTCTGATGTTCCATGTTGTTTTCATGTTATTTCCCACATGTTTGCTATACACTTTATGTCATTTTTATAGATTTTCCGGACTAACCTATTGACAAGATGCCACAGAGCCAGGTCCCTGTTTTCTGCTGTTTTTAGTTTCATAAATGTTGTTATGGAAATATTCTCGGAATTGGAAAATTCAAAAGCCAGAAGTCTTAAAAGTCCCGAAAGCATCCAGAAGTCCCGAAGAGCCCCAGAGGAGGGCCACAGGGTGGCCGCACCATAGGGTGGCGCCACCACCCCCTGGCCGCGCCACCTGGTGGTGTGGGCCCCCTTGGCCACCGTCCGGTGTCGCCCTTTTGCCTATATATACTCCCCGGTGCATAAACCCTAGGGGAATCGACCTTTTCCACAAAATACATCTGTAGCTCCGCCGCTGCCGCCGACAAGTTTTGGGGGACAGATCTCTGTTCTAACACCCTGCCGGGACGGGAAAGTGCCCCCGGAAGCCATCTCCATCGACTCCACCGCCATCTCCATCGCTGTTGCTGTCTCCTATGATGAGGAGGGAGTAGTTCTCCCCCGAGGCTGAGGGCTCTACCGGTAGCTATGTGGTTCATCTGTCTCTCCCATGGTGTGATCTATATGTGATCATGAGCTTTGTAATCTGGTTGAATAAGTAGATGTTACTCTTCATCTTGTGCTACTCAAGTGTTTTATTAATATGAACTTTGGAGACACCTTGTCTAGTACCTTCTAGGGCGCTCATAGTGACAGCATGGGGTCTCCTCTATGAATTGTGGTGTTTGTCTAGTACCTTCTAGGGCGCTCAAGTGTGCACATTGTGTGTGTCTCCTCTATGAATTGTGGTGTTTGTCTAGTACTTTCTAGGGCGCTCATAGTGACAGCGAGGGGTTAACTAGACGTGGGAATGCTTACTTTAAGGAATGCTTTTTGCAGCCCTACGCAATGATTAGTGTTCGTTATACAACCGGAGAGGGTTAAGAGTAGCATAGTGAAGAGAAGATATTTAGTTATTCAATTATGTGATCATTGTTGAGAGTGTCCACTAGTGAAAGTACGATCCCTAGGCCTTGTTTCCAAGCATTGAAACACCATTTTCCGTTTGTTATGCTACATGTTTGCTTGCTGCCATATTTATTTCAGATTGCTATTATTACTTATAACCATCCATGTTACTTGCATTTCACTATCTCTTTGCCGAACTAGTGCACCTATATACCTGACAAGTATATTGGGGGTGTTGGGGACACAAGAGACTTCTTGTATCTTAATTACAGGGTTTCTTGAGAGGGATATCTTTGACCTCTACCTCCCTGAGTTCGATAAACCTTGGGTGATCCACTTAAGGGAAACTTGCTGCTGTTCTACAAACCTATGCACTTGGAGGACCAACACTGTCTACAAGAATAGAAGCGTGCATAGACATCATGGTGTCATCTGAACATCGACTAGATGACACTTCACCATTATGGGCCTAGAGGGATGCATTGTGTATTTGGGTACTAATTGTGGGGTTGCTGGAGTGACAGAAACCCAAACCCTCGTTAGGAAACCGATGCCCAAGGGAGTGTAGGATCCCAGAGTTAAAGGCTGTGGTTAGATTTATCTTAATAAGTTCTTTTAGTTGCGGATGCTTACAAGGGGTTGAATCACAAGTATGTATTAGTCCTAGTTGGGCGGTTGATGGTGCAGGTCTTGCACTCGTTGGGAGACCCCAAGAGGAAGGTATGATGAGCACAGCAGCCGTTTTCCCTCACTAAGAAACCAAGGTTTAATCGACCAGTAGGAGGAAGAAGTAACTACAGAAGGTTGAAGCACCTGAGATGGCAGGGCGCACTACCGGTTCAGAAGCAACATGGAACCTACATAACACAATCAAACCACTTTGCCCCAACGAAGCAGTGAGGTTGTCAATCTCACCGGTTTTGCTGAACACAAAGAGGTTAAACGTATGGTGTGGAAAACAGTAGTAACAATATGAGAGCAGTATGAAAGCAGTATGAGAGTAGTACGAAAGCAGTAGGTGTTTTATCAGTATGAGGAAAAAAGACCGGGGCCCACAGTTCACTAGTTGTGTCTCTTCGTGAAAGATAAATAACATATGTGGTGAACAAATTACAGCTGGGCAATTGACAGAAATGAAGGCTGCACCGTAGTGCATATGCAATACATAAAGATTACTATGTGATTCATGCGATCATTACAACAAGATACATAGATCGTTATCCAACTGCATCTATGACTAAAAATCCACCCTTCGAATATCATCCGAACAAACATTGGGTATTAAGTTGCAAGCAACAGATAATTGCAGTAAGCAAAGTGTGTAATGTAAACAATAGCATCATCCTTAGACAAAGCATTGTTGTTTTCTCCCTAATGGCAACAACACATCCTCCATCCGTCAAATTTCTGTCACTCGAGCACAGATTAAAAGGAGGCATGCACCCACTATCGAGCATAAATACTCCCTCTTGGAGTTACTAGCATCTACTTGGCCAGAGGATCTACTAATAACGGAGAGCATGCAAGATCATAAATAACATAAGCATGAAGATAACATGATAGCTTGATAATCAGAATACATAACATTAAACATTCATCAGATCCTAGAAAACACAACATGTAGCATTACATAAAGATGATCTTGATCATGATAGGAAGCTCATAAGATCTAAACATGAGGTACAAAGTGGAGATAACAACCATATAGCTACTGTTATGGACCCGTAGTCCAGGGATGAACTACTCACGCATCACTTCGGAGGAGGGCATGGTGGTGTAGACCCCTCTAGTGATGATTTCCCCCTCCGGCAGGGTGCCGGAGAGAGCTCCAGAACTCTCCCGATCTCAGAATGACGGTGACGGCGGCCTCGGATGTTTCTCGGGTAAAATTGGGATATATTTAGGGTTTACGTCTCGGGGGATTATATAGGCGAAAGGGCAAAGGCAATGGAGGCCTGGGGGACCCACACCACCCCTCGGCGCGGCCAGGGGCGCCTCCCTATGGTGTGGGCCCCCTGAGGCCCCCCTCTGGGTCTCTTTGGGACTCCGTGGAACCTTCGGGAATTCTAAGACTTTCGGTCTTTGAATTTTCCAATTCCGAGAATATTTCCATAACAACTTTTCTGAAACTAAAAACAGCAGAAAACAGGGAACTGGCTCTGTGGCATCTTATCAATAGGTTAGTCCGGAAAATCGATAAAATGACATAAAGTGTATAGAAAACATGTGGGAAACAATAATAAAACAACATGGAACACCATAAATTAAGGATACGTTTATGACGTATAAACATCCCCAAGCTTAGTTCCTACTCGTCCTCGAGTAGGTAAACGATAAAAACACAATAATTTCTGAGGTGACATGCTACCAATAAAAACTTGATCATCAATAATGTAAAATCATAAGTAATCTAAGATCATAGAACTTTAACACAAGCATGATAAATAAAACTTTAATAATAAAGCATAGCAATCACTTTACATCATGAGAATTAGCTCAAATAAAAGATCATGAATAACGATGCAAAGAAAGATATATGTTTGTTTCAAGTATAGAGAGAACATGTCAAAGTGATATTTCGCTAGTCCTTAAGAATGGGGCAAAACATAAATGCCAGGACACCTTCAAAGTTCATGAGGAAGACTAGAACAAATAATTAGAGAACAAGCAATAACACATCATGAATCGATTAATAATGTTTCTGGGACAAATGCACATAAAACTCAGAATGGCAAAAATGCTCTCTTAACTATGCATAAAGTTAGAAAATGGAGACTCAACATAAAAGTAAAAGAAAGGCCCTTCGCAGAGGGAAGAATGGATCACTCATGTGCTAGAGCTTTTATTTTATTTAATAGAGGTATAAAAACTTGACACTCCTCCCAACCATCTTTCACAAACCATAGCTAACCGAATCCTCGGGTGCCTGTCAACAATCACATACTGTGGAGGAGTGTCTATATTTTAAGGGAGGTGTATGCTTATTTCAACGAATGGTAAACAGAAAATACAGTACGTCACAAGCCAACTAGACTTCACAAGAGCGGCTCCCATAGAAGGACGCATCTGGGTAGAAGGTCATCCCTCTTTCTCTTTTGTTTACACAATTATGCTTTGACTAGTAAATTAGGGGGGAAAATAGTGAAGAGAATTTGTGTTATTAATTTGGGTCTGGGCACCCCGCTGCCACCTCTTCTATCTTTGGATAAGCAGATGAAGCTACTAGTCCAGGGTGTAAAAACAGGAGTAATTTTGAAAGTTACTGCCAACAAGTGAGATAAAGATTCTCTATTTACGTCCTCATGAGTTAAAACAGGAGCACAAAACAGGAGTAATTTTGAAAGTTTTAAAGGGAACACATGAGAAATTTACTTTTGAGTGGCGGTTAAATACCACATGTAGGTAGGTATGGTGGACACAATGGGAATTTTTTGTTTTAGGGAGTTGGATGCACAAGTAGAGCTCTGATAACCCACATGTATAGGGGATCGCAACAGTCTTCAAGGGAAGTAAAACCCAAATTTATTGATTCGACACAAGGGGAGGCAAAGAATATTTGTGAGCCTTAACAAGTGAGTTGTCGATTCACCTGCACTTGAAAGTGGACTTGCTCGCAGTGGTTTATCAGTAGTAACAGTTTTATAGTAGCAGCAGTAGTGAAATAATCCTCCTCGAAACAGGCTTTACGCCGCACTTTATAAATAAAGCAACCCACAGTCATACAACAAGTTCAGAGTCACAAACGAAAAACCAAGGTCCGACCAGAGAAAGACTGTTGGGGCAACAACAGAACAACGCCCAAAGAAAGACAAAAAGCGATATAAAGCGGGTAACAGCTCATGGGCTGGAGGTGGAGCAAATGCGGCGGGCCGCCGTCACGAGAGCCTGAATCATGCCATCCAACCGCTCCAAGACCCGCTGTCTACAGAGCGGATGCCACTGCTGCAAAAATGCCTAGAATTTAAAAACCGAGTCAGAGGCTTGTCGCAGAAAGACACGCTCGATAATCATCTTGTTACGGATAGTCCATAAAGTCCAGGTCATCGCGGCAAACAGTAACTAGAAGAGGCGCCTCCTCCTCCCATTACGTTTCTCCTGCACTTCCAACAACTCGCTGAAGTCTAGGGGGCGCCAATCGGGCCCTAGAGCCTTGGTCCATGAAGTTCCATACGAAGCGAGCTGTGGGGCAAGCAAAAAGAATGTGTGTTCCAGTCTCTGGAACCACACAAAGGGGACAAGAGCCATCCCCCGGGCCAAACCGTTTAGCCACCTCCACCCCCAAGGGGAGGCGGTCCCTAAGAAGTTGCGAAGTGAAGATCTTAATCTTCAGCAGCATAGGCGCCTTCCAAAGGTGGGATGCCCAAGCCATCTCGGGCCCTCTAGCGAGGGCCCGATAGGCCGCTCCCACCATGAAATTCCCCGAGGTCGCAAGTGACCATGCGACCGAATCCGGAGAATCAACTAATGTACGAGGGAGGGATGCGCACAACACCTCCCATTTATTCGCCTCCCTCGGACCAAACATGCGACGAAACCCAATATCCCAGTGTCCCTGAGAAATAGCCGCCGCCACCAAGACTGCCGGATCCGCACAAATTTCAAAGAGTTCCGGGTACTCGTATCGCAGCGGCCGAGACCCCAGCCATGGGTCAAGCCAAAATAGGGTCCCTCATTCGTCGCCTAAGGAGAAGGAACCCCCCAACCGGATCTCATGTTTGATTGCCTGAATGGCGCGCCAAAATTGCGACCCTTTCTTCCTCTCACACTCTAAGAGGGGGCAACCTCTGAGGTATTTCGCCTTTAAAAGTTGTAGCCAAAGTCCCCCGTCCTCGCTCAAGATCCGCCAGACCAATTTTAACATCAGTGCTTTATTCATTTGTCGAGACGCCAAGATCCCTATGCCCCCAAACTCCTTGGGGGGCGCACAAGTCAGCCCACTTCACCATGTGGTATTTCTGGTGCCCCTTCACATCTTGCCAAAAGAAGCGGGAAAGTTCTTTATCAAACTTGGCATGAATAGGTAGCAAGTACAACCCCATCATATACATTGGGAGGCTAGAGAGACATGAATCGATAAGGATGGTCTTTCTCCCCTTGGAGGTGAATCTCCCCTGCCATGGTTCAGGCTTACTCTTGACCCGCTCTACTAGCGGGTCGAGATCCCTGATGAGGATCCGAGAATCACGGGTAGGCATTCCCAGATAGGAGATCGGGAAATGGGCCAATCGACAGTTCAGGCCATCTGTGATCCGTTGTTGATCCTATGGCATGTAGCCAATGATCACGACTTCGCTTTTATCAAGTTGATCTTAAGGCCAGACATGGCCTCAAAGCATAGGAGGAATTTTAGGTTGATAATGTCGAGTTCCGAACCTTCTACCATGATCATGGTGTCATCCGCATATTGGAGGCGGGTCACACCCCCACCTGGGATGAGATGACCCACTACTCCGGAAATGTGTCCAGAGGTTCTAGCTCGCTTCAAGACCTCTGCGAGGACATCCATGGTCGCGTTGAATAATAGGGGAGAGATAGGGTCCCCTTGTCTAACCCCACATGTGGGTCTAAAATAGGGGCCCACTTCCCCGTTAATGTTGATGGTGGTGCTACCGCTCATGACCAATTGCATGATCCAGCAGATCGTACGGTTATCTAGCCTTCGTCGTTCTAAAACCAAACGGAGGAAGGACCAATCCAGGCGATCATATGCCTTTTGTAAGTCCAACTTAAGGAAAACTCCCTTCTGATGACGTGCCTTCACCTCATGGATAATTACATGAAGAGCCAGAATCCCATCATGGATGAGCCGGCCCTTCAGGAAAGCAAATTGGTACGGGTGAGTAAGGCACTCCATAATAGGAGCAAGCCTAGCGGCACACACTTTGGAGAAAATCCTATGTATGACGTTGAATACCGTAATTGGTCGAAACTGGCGGATATCCGAGGCCCCCACTACCAAAGTTGAGGCACGCCATTACCAAGGTCCTAATGTAGAATTCTTGGAACATCGGCATGATGACCGCTTTGATAGTCTCCCAGAATTTCTGGAAGAAGATAACTGGAAGGCCATCTGGCCCCGCGTCCGAGTTCACCTTCATGTCCATAACCGTGTGGGTGACCTCCTCCTCAAGGACAGGAAGGGCCAGACTCGTGTTTTCCGCGTCTGAAACCCGATCCCCTATCGGCCATAAGTTTGGGGCTAACGAAATTCCCTCGCGCGGGCCAGCGGTAAATAACTCCTTATAAAAGGAGTAAATATGGGTGGAGATCTCTCTTGGCGCCTCCAAGAGTTGCTCTCCCTCCCATAGGCAAGGAATAGAGCATTTTTGCCGACGCCCCTTGGCGATCGTGTGGAAGTATGCTGTATTCGCCTCGCCCCTGAGGATCCAGTTCTGGCGACTATGCTAACGCCAGAAGATCTCTTCCCGCTTGTAGATCTCCATAAGGGAGTCCTCCAGGGCATAGCGATGCAACCACTCATCCGCGGTCAGACCCATCGAGTCTGAAGTATGGTCAAGGGCATGAATCTCTTCTAGTAGCGATAATTTTTGCTTTTTCACCTCTGCACACAAGTTAGCACCCCAGCCCCGCGTGAATTAATGAGACGTCTGAGCGCAGTGGTGCTAGGCATCTACCGCATTAAATATACGCGAGGGATGAGCCGCAGCGAGCGTCCATTTCTCCTGAACCGCTTCTACAAAGCCCAGTTTCTCCAACCAGAAGTTTTCGAAATGGAAGCGGTTCAGTTTCTGTGGTACCGTCCCTCCCGACGACAAGAGAAAGGGAGTGTGATCCGAGCCCACCCTAGTTAGTGCTCGCAAGGAGCACAAAGTGAAGGCTATCTCCCAATCTATGGAAACAAAACCCGATCCAGCACGCTCCGGATCGGGTCAGTCCGATTATTAGTCCAGGTGTACCTAGCCCCAACGCGCCTAATTTCCTTAAGGGCAAGGTTGGTAATGCAATTGTTGAACATCTCCATCCGCCGAGTATCCACATTCGTCGAGATTTTGTCATCCGGGGACCGAATGAGGTTAAAGTCCCCGACAATAACTACCGGAGTAGAGCAGCGCGCCACCTTGTCGTGTAGCTCGGCAAGGAATGCGTACGACCTACTGTGGTTCGCAGGACCATAGACGATAATCATCTCCCACTGCAGGGAGGAGCGTCTATGGGTAATTAGCATACTTACAAAAAACTCCCCGCGATCCATGTCATCGACCTCAAAGGTCTCCTCCATGGCCCCAAGGAGGATCCCCCCTGAGTGTCCAGTCGCCGACAACCATTGCCAGGCAAACTTGCAGGGGCTAACTCGTTGTAGCTCGTGGATGGAGAAATCCTGTCTAATCGTCTCTTGAATCCGCACAATGTCAGCCTCATCACGGCGGATGTACTCGCTAAGTTGCTTAGACGAGCCCTCCCGACCAAACCCCCTCATGTTCCAAATGAAAGCTCGTATAGGGAGATTCATTGGGAAACCATATCGGGGGTCGTCCCCTTACGGGGGACCGATCGGGCCCTACCAGAGCTCGAGGCCCGGGACGGTGCCTTGGGGACCTTGGGAGGTCTCCCACGTGGTCGCCCTGGCTGGGCAACCGTGGCAGGGTGCTCCGTCCCACTAGGCGCAACCTGGGGGTTGCTACTCGGGCCCAATGCCGCCTGCACCGGGGACCCCGACGAAGGGGCCGCCGACCTCACAAGCTCCGCCTGAGCTCGTGCGGAGAAAAGGGCCCCCTCGTATATCTCTTTAGTGTTAATAGCAGCAATCTGCTCAAGGCGCGAACCCTTCTCTCCTTGAAACACCACCTCGCAATCAGCAGCCACCTGGGCCAAATGGTCCAAGGGGACCTCATCGAGAACGGAGAATCTAGAACCCGAAGTAGGGGAAAGAGGTGTGGGGTGGGATTAGACGTACCTGGGAACTCCCGGCACGCCGCGGTCAGCTGCATCGCCTGCTCCGCCACCGTAGGGACAGGTCCAACCAGGTCCCCCTGGCACGAGCCAGGCGGGCATTGTGGCGGGACGGTTGTCTGGGGCGGCGCTGCGTCGGCTCCTGGCATGTGGTCACAGGAGTGTCGGGGACGACCGTGACCTTCTCCTTGGCTCCAGTGGCTGGTGTTGCGGGCACCATCGTCGGGGAGCTCGTCGGCAAGGTGGGAGTGGACCAACGAGAGCCTGGCGAGAGGGTGTCACACAGTGCTCTCCTAGAGCGAGACGACAAGGGGGGGACTACCTCCAGTCCGACGCTCTCGCATTCCTCCTCCTCCTGCAAGGCCATGGAAGGCCCAACGTAGCTGCATCCAAGCCCGGAATGCCGAAGTTGGAGCCGTACTGGGAGAAGGACGCGTCGTCCAGCCTCGTTGGGGCACTCGGAGCTGTCCCCACGCTCCTCGGTGCGGACGCCTGAGTCGGGGCAGGGGCATACACCGACATAGCAGGTGGGGGCCGGAGGTGAAGTGGCGTATGCGGCAGGAGAGGGACCGTCACCCCCGGTAGTAGTGAAATAACAGCAGCAGTGAAATGAAAACAGCAGCAGTAGTGTTTGAAGCAAATAGCGGGATTAAATACTGTAGGCATAGGGATAGATGAACGGGCGTTGCATGGATAAAGATAGTTCATATAATAATCAAGACATGGGCGTTGCAGATAAATAATATAGTAACCATAGGCGTGTGTTCCGTAAATAGTCGTACGTGCTCGCAATGAGAACTTGCACAACATCTTTTGTCCTACCAGTCCATTTTCAGCGGGGCCTCAAGGGAACTACTGGTAATTAAGGTGTTCCTTTTAATAGAACACCGGAGCAAAGCATTAACACTCCGTGAACACATGTGATCCTCACATCACAGCCACCCCCTCCGGTTGTCCCAATTTCTGTCACTTTGGGGCCTCGGGTTCCAGACAACGATATGTGTAAACAACTTGCAGGTATGAACAATAAACAATAATTATCATCGTGATTTAATAACATGTTCAGATCTGAGATCATGGGACTCGGTGCCAAAGTGACAATCATTAAGCATGACAAGTTGCAACAATGTCAATAGCACTAATAGAGGATACTAGGCACTATGCCCTAACAATTACGACATTATTACATGAAAAATCTCATCCAATCCCTACCATCCCCTTCAGCCTACAGCGGGGGGATTACTCACACATGGATGGGGGAAACATGGATGGTCTATGGAGAGGCGTCGGTGATGACGATGGCGATGATCTCCTCCAATTCCCCGTCCCGGCAAGGTGATAGCACGAAGTTTCTGAACCCCTAAAAAGGATTCGCGATGGCGGCGGAGCTACGTACTTCTTTCTGGAAAAATGATCGAACCCCCTCGGGTTTTTAGGTTTCGAGGCATATGTAGTCGAAAAGGGAGTCCGAGGGGGTGCCCGAGGTGGGCTCACCATGCCCAGTCGCGGGCCCACCTTGGCCGCGCCTAGGGGTGGTGAGGGCACCCCCTTGCCCCTCTCCGACTCATCTTCTGGCTCCGGAAGTCTTCAGGTAAAATATGGACTTTCCCTTCGTTTCCGGTTATTTTCCTAAAAGTTCATTTTCTATGCAAAAACGAGACTCCAAAGTAATTCTGCTGAAAACAGCGTTAGTCCGTGTTAGTTGCATTCAAAACACACAAGTTTAGAGGGAAAACATCAGCAAAGAGTTCGGAAAAGTAGATACGTTTTTGACGTATCAACTCCCCCCAAGCTTAGCTTATTGCTTGTCCTCAAGCAATTCAGTTAACAATTGAGTGCGATAAAAGAACTTTTACGAACACATTTGCTTCATATGATGTAAATATACTCACTATATGATCAAATACTTAATTATGCTCATGATAAGATACATGAAAGATTTTGTCACTTAATAGCTATGCAAACCATGAAGAGATAACAACATATTAATAATAAAAACATGAAGCATAACTATTTGCAAGATTGTAATATTCATAATAGGATAAAGTGGTATCTCGCTGCCCTTATGTGTGGGGCAAAAAATAAATGCCAGGGCACCTCTGAAGTTCAAGGGAAAACTAGAAGTAAAGATATCAAAAGATGCAAGTATCAAGATTATATCACAATCAACCGTGCTTTGGGACAAACACATCACACAAAGAATGACAATTATGATCTAAAGAAGGTGCTCAAAGAATATGGTGGAGACTCTTCCTATAAGTAAAGGATTGGCCCTTCGCAGAGGGAAGCAGGGATTCACATGCGCTAGAGCTTTTCATTTTTCATGAAACAAAAGTAAAAATATTTTAAGAAATGGTTGTTCATGTCAACAAATGGCAATAGAGTGTTTATTATCTTCCATACTAAACAAGTGAGAGCGGTTCCGAATTAGGCAATTATATCATGCACATATATATAGCTTGACACTCCCCCAACCTTTGCTTTCACAAACCATGGCTAACTGAATCCTCGGGTGCCTGCCAACTTTCACATACCATGGGGGAGTGCCTATTTTTCATTATTTTTTTGTTATAGTGGTCTAACCAGCTCTTTGCAATATTAATGACGAGCAGATGAAGCATGCAAGTCAGGTGGGTACTTAATTTAGCATGGAAGATAACAAACACAATACTACTTCCTCATGAGCTCAAACAGTGTCACAAAACGAGAAGTATTTTGAAGGTTTTAAAGGTAGCACATGCAAATTTACTTGGAATGGCATGAAATACCATGCATAGGAATTTATAGTGGACTATGTGGAATAACTTGGTTTTCAGGGATTTGGAAGCACGAGTAGAGCTCATACTTAGTGCAAGTGAAGGCTAGCAATAGACTGGGAAGCGACAATCAAGAGAGCAATAATTACCATAATAATGTTTGCGACAAAGTAAAATTAACTAAGGCATAAAATTGATACTAGAACTCTGAGGAAAAATAAATCATCGAGGCTTATTGACTTTTTGTTTTCAGTCTTAGCATGCGTGAGCATGTGCCAAGTCGATTCAAATGAAACAGTCAGAGGAGGCTACCACAATGTCATACCCTTCTACGAATAGAACAGCGCGAACAAATATTTATACGACAGGTCATTTACTATTAATAAATTGGAACAAAACATGAGAGAGCACGAACTATTAAGCAGCCATTTGATGACTCCCAAGTGCAGGAGATCAATTGTAGTACCTTTCGATAAGTATTTTAGTGTCGAACCCACGAGGAGCTGAAGGTAAGCTATCTATTCTCTAAAGCCCTATAACCCTCTTATATGGCTGTTTATGCAAAGCAATAAGTTTGACTAAAAGGAACTAACTAATTAAAAGCAAGTGACGTGGAGTGTGGTTTGTCTAGTAACTAGTGAAGCAAGTTTCTAAAGCAAGTTTCTAAGCAAGTTTCACAAGTAGCAAGCAGCAAATATCTCAAGTATCTCAAGGGAGCAAGTGTTCTAGCAATAGGTGTTTCGTTCGTGTGGTTCTCACAATTAGTGAAGCACATGTTTTAGTCTTAGTTGTTTCTTCTAGGAAGGAGCCATGAATAGGTATAGTCAAGTAAATGATCTACAACCCCTTATGATGGATCATGTGTCCAAGTAAAAGACTGCACAAGATTGATTAAGACATAAAGTCCCACCATAGCCTTACGTTCTAAGGTCCCCTATATATATCCCCCAATAACTGAACTTTGTGGCTCGGTCTCAGGTTACTGTCACTCCCAAGTCACCACCACTCCACTATGATACCGATGATCACCTTACATGCATTCCCCAACATATGCGTGCACTCATATATTGTACATAAAGACAATCATATAAGAAAAAACTTGTATGCAACCAATCAACGAACTATTTCACCATTGCCAAGAACAATTCACTACTCAAACATAGACGGGGAGACACAATACATCAAGGGAATATAGTATTGCATCATACATCGTGTTTTCCAAGAGATTACAGTGGAGAGATGGAGCTGATCTTGCTATAGATGTTGATGATGAACACGCCGGAGGGGGTGGAGCCCTCCGGGGGTGATCCCGGTGGCGTTTCCCACCCTCCGATCTTCTCCGGCGGCAGCCTTCTGTCTCTCTGTTTCGTGGTTTCGTCTCTTGGCGCCGCCTCCTTCTCAAAAAGGCTAGGGGACCTTTTATATAGTCGTTTTTAGGTCACGAGACACTCGGGAGAAGAAAGATCGACGGCATCGGAGCCACGGGGGCAAAAAGGAGGCCCCACACGCGGCCAAGGAATCTGGCCGCATGGAGGGTCCTCTTTTCCACCTGGTTGGCCTTTTGGCCCTCTACTTTGGCCCATGGTCTTCGTCTCGAAAATTCTGAACCGTTCTCTTTGGCCTTGCCCTTTTTGGAGTCCCGAAGCTCCCGGGAAGTCTGAAACACTAAAAAGTACGTTTTCTGGAAAAACAGGGTTAGAACCAAAAGAAGGGGGATTATTCAGAAAATCCCCCAAATCATTATAAAACATGAATATAAGTTGCTAATATGTAGGAAAAACAAGTAATAACATGAAAAGTTCATCTATGCATTTTACATGCATCAACATCCCCAAGCTTAACCCATACTCGTCCTCGAGTATGAAGGTGATAAAACTAACATGGACTTTGCATTTTAAAACAATCATGGAATATCAAAGAAGATTATTCATGCTACATATAATCAAATGATTCATAATGTAGATGAGTAGCAACATACAATTCATGTTATAAGAAATATCAAATATGCAAGCAAAGATGCTTCATGAAAGTTCACAAAGTGTATAATGAAATAAAAGCACTATGGACCAAATTCATACACAAAATGAAAAATAAAATCCTATATTGGTCAAAGAATAGCATAATGGAGAATAGAAAATATGGTGGACACTTTGGAGAAAATTGAGTAGAGTTAAAACATGATCAAGTCTTATTTAGCTTCTAAATTATTCAACTAAAATTACTAATTGAAATGTGGTATCCATTGATCTAGGACTCTCGTTGCCCCTTTATCACTAGCATCTTAAAATTGTGAGTATTTAAGTAATGAGAATGACAAGGTGGTTGAAAGCCTCATGCCCCGTGAGTGTGAAAACCTACTCCATGATTACTCAACTTAAGATTCCTAATAAGCTTTGTACAATCATAATAAGTATTAATGACATCATAGAGAACCGCAAAGAGGTACCTCTTGACCCATGACATGGAAACAAGCCAATGTTACAATGACAAGATGAACAAACGGAGTAGACTCATCATCCTTTTTATTTTCATTCACTATTATGCATAGCTTCTTATTTTATTATAGGATGTGTTGTAGAGTCACTCAAGCTGTAAGTAAATTTCCACCATGATAAAGCATGGCTTGGGTTAGCGGCCCAATGCGTTTCTCTAGCCATATAGATACTTACTCATCAAAACTTACTATTCCTCTATTTCATTTCGGCATGGCAGGAGTCCAAAAACAAAAGTACATGATATCAACCAAATGTAAATTTTTTGTGCAATGTTGAAAGCTTTCCGGTGATACAAGTTTATAGCTAGCTCCCAACCACACACTTGTCAAACGCAAAACTTGTGGATCCCATTATTGGGTCATGTTTATTAGATGCATAAAAAGTAAAGTGTGCCTTCAAAAGTTCGTGAGAGTCCTATCCCAAGTTCAACCCATGACAATTAATAAAGTGAATATCTTAAATTAGAACATAAATAACACAATAACATGGTGAACATACTCGGAATAGAAATGAAGCTAATGGGAAGATATGGTGGACTCACTGGAAATACTTGGCTAAGGAGTGTTGGAAACAATTTTTACTTGTTGGGATTTTTAAAATTTTGGGCTAGCAAGAGGGATATAGTTGACCAGCTACTATGCATGCATATGTCCATAGAACTACTCATTTCATGACAAACTAAATAAACCAGCAATTAACATCAAGGACATGAATAAGAGATAGCTCAAGACAACATTATTGCAAATTTCTACACGTAAAAAACCTATAAATCATGCAAACATATGTAGCTCTTCAAATCAACCATGGCATCCCTATTCCAAATCATAATACTAGCATCCAATACATTCCAACCCCAAACTCCAGTAGCTCAATCTCATATAAAATGATGGTGGTGGTCTTATCAAAACAAAAATAAAAACAAAAACTAGACGCTTCAAGTCTCTACGATTAATGCTTTGCTTAGAAAAACAGAAAGTAGACGTGTGCTAACCAAAAGAGTGTAGCTCCAGTGGGGTGTTCATCACATCCCCAAGCTTATGGCTTTCACCATTCTTGGATGTCTTGAGGCGCAGCTCCTCTATTCCCTGTGAAAAAAACTTCACAAAACATGTTTCTCCCATTCTTTTTCTGTGGGGTGAGATTAGCAAGGACAAACAAATCACATGCTTGCTGCGCAAAATTCCAAAACAAATGCTCCAGAAGATAGACAATAAGGTTCATAATGTTGTATGTTCACTCTCTAGCTCGAAAAGATCAAGGAAATTCAAGTCCCAAACCCAAAGAGTGCATCCAACAAAAGAAGGCAAAATCTGTCCAGAAAAGCAATAGCAGCAAAACGAACGTTTTCCATAAGCTAGACTCATAAAAAAATTAATCCAATTTTTGTGCTTACAGAGTACAAAATGTTGCAGAACATACTAAAAAATTAGCTCAATCCGACTTACATATAAAAAATTAAAAATCGTACGGTGAGCAGAATCGTGCTGAAACAGAAATTCCAAGCACTAGGATAGCAACTTTTAAATCCAAATGGGTGAAACTTGACACTTTATTGAAAACTCCAGAAACTAAACTGAAGACTATGTCTCTTTTTACAGCAAGAGGACACTAGGAAAAAAAACTAAGAACAACCGGGTTGCCTCCCGTAAAGCGCTTTATTGATAGCTGTATAGCTAGGCTTTTCTTACTTAACATAATGATGGTTGGAGTGAGGTGGCTCGGCATCCCCAAGCTTGGATTCTTGTAATTATTTGATACATGTAGGGTGAGCCCAGGGGTACATCCCCAAGCTTGATTGGTTGTCCCTCTTGATCTTTGTTCATCTCACTCAACTCTTCCTCCTGAAAAATTCTTCTTACACAAATCTCAACATAAAACTTGATTAGAGGGGTTAGTGCCTCCATAAATAAAATCCAAATAGGTACAGCAAAGACACATCATGAGTTGATTCTAAATATTAATTACTGTTACTACAGTTGTGCATTGCTCCTTGATCAAAAGAACCACACAAAACACAAGTAATGAGAGCAATGCAAAATAAAGACATAATCTGCCAAAAACTGAACAGCCCGTAAAGAGTGGATTTTTAGAGGCACTTAAGTTGCTCAAATCAGAAAACTTAAAACTAATGAAATATGTAGTGATAACTAAATATTGCTGTCGTAAATTACCAGGTCAAAATTCCACTTCTATGATTTTAAACATTTTTCGCAGTGAAGTTCAGGAATCTGTTTTCTTGACAGCTAATTACTATTGTTTAATCCTATCTCTCATATAAGATTATTCTTGCCATTTAAGATGAGAAATAAGACAGAAATGTGATGTTACAGTAGTGAACTAATATTTTTATTGTTTTTAGCTTTGGAAAAAGTTTTAATGATAGAGACTTTGCAATGGTTTCATTGGCATTTACAACACATGTTCAAGGTCGACCCCAACTTCTCCATTACTCATCCTTCTCATTTACTTTCCCAAAAAAATTATAAAATGAAAATCTTAAACTAAATGAGATAGCAGTAGATAAAGGTATTTTACATGTTGAAAATACGTAAATGTGTGCTCAAACCGAATAGGAAATTAAAGCATAAGGAACACACCAAAAAATATTGAACAATTTATTTTTAAGTCTAACCCCTTTCCTATGCATTGCATTTTGTAATGAAACAAATAAAAGAAGCACATAATAGCAAGCATAGAAAGGTAGATCAAGTGCAACTTCAATACTTTCAGCATAAAGAGGGGAAACTTAATATTGTTGAAATATGTGTAACCATGTTTCCCTCTCTCATAATAATTTTCAGTAGCATCATGAATAGATTCAACAATATGAATACCACATAAAACATTCTTATCATGAGCCAAATGCATAAAAGAATCACTACTCTCCACATAAGTAAAATCCTCATTAGTGATAGTGGGAGTTAAACATTCATAATTTTCATTGCAATTATCATATATAGGAGGCATAGTATCATCAAAGTGAATTTTCTCCTCCAAGCTTGGGGAACTAGAAATATCATGCTCATCAAAACCAACTTCCCCAAGCTTAAAACTTTCCATAGAATCAGCAAGTATATCATTTTTATCCTCAATAGTAGGGGGACTAAAAATATCATATTCATCAAGACAAACTTCCCCAAGCTCAAGGTTTTCCTTAGCAATAAAGGTGTTCAAAGAATTAGTACTACCACAAATATGATTGTTGTGCAAATAATTTTTCAATTTCCCCTCAAACACTTCATGTCCTAATTATAGGTAGATAGTATACAGTTCTAAAATTGTTTGGTTGTTTTCCATTTTATAATTTTTTTTTGTGTTTTAGGTTTATATGTTAGTATGCAATGCAAACAAGAATAAAAGCATAGCACAACGCTCCCCGGCAACGGCGCCAGGAAAGTGCTTGATGACTCCCAAGTGCAGGAGATCAATTGTAGTACCTTTCGATAAGTATTTGAGTGTCGAACCCACGAGGAGCTGAAGGTAAGCTATCTATTCTCTAAAGCCCTATAACCCTCTTATATGTTTGTTTATGCAAAGCAATAAGTTTGACTAAAAGGAACTAACTAATTAAAAGCAAGTGACGTGGAGTGTGGTTTGTCTAGTAACTAGTGAAGCAAGTTTCTAAAGCAAGTTTCTAAGCAAGTCTCACAAGTAGCAAGCAGAAAATATCTCAAGTATCTCAAGGGAGCAAGTGTTCTAGCAATAGGTGTTTCGTTCGTGTGGTTGTCACAATTAGTGAAGCACATGTTTTAGTCTTAGTTGTTTCTTCTAGGAAGGAGCCATGAATAGGTATAGTCAAGTAAATGATCTACAACCCCTTATGATGGATCATGTGGCCAAGTAAATGACTGCACAAGATTGATTAAGACATAAAGTCCCACCATAGCCTTACGTTCTAAGGTCCCCTGTATATATCCCCCAATAACTTAACTTTGTGGCTCGGTCTCAGGTTACTGTCACTCCCAAGTCACCTCCACTCCATTATGCTACCGGTGATCACCTTACATGGATTCCCCAACATATGCGTGCACTCATATATTGTACATAAAGACAATCATAGAAGATAACAAACTTGTATGCAACCAATCAACGAACTATTTCACCATTGCCAAGAACAATTCACTACTCAAACATAGACGGGGAGACACAATACATCAAGGGAATATAGTATTGCATCATACATCGTGTTTGCCAAGAGATTATAGTGGAGAGATGGAGCTGATCTTGCTGTAGATGTTGATGATGAACACGCCGGAGGGGGGTGGAGCCCTCCGGGGGTGATCCCGGCGGCGTTTCCCCCCTCCGATCTTCTCCGGCGGCAGCCTTCTGTCTCTCTGTTTCGTGGTTTCGTATCTCGGCGCCGCCTACTTCTCGAAAAGGCCAGGGGACCCTTTATATAGTCGTTTTTAGGTCAGAAGACACTCGGGAGAAGAAAGATCGACGGCATCGGAGCCACGGGGGCAAAAAGGGGGCCCCACATGCTGCCAAGGAATTTGGCGCGTGGAGGGTCCTCTTCTCCACCTGGTTGGCCTTTTGGCCCTCTACTTTGGCCCATGGTCTTCGTCTCAAAAATTCTGAACCGTGCTCTTTGGCCTTGCCCTCTTTGGAGTCCCGAAGCTCCCGGAAATTCTGAAACACTAAAAAGTACGTTTTTTGGAAAAACAGGGTTAGAACCAAAAGAAGGGGGATTGTTCAGAAAATCCCCCAAATCATTATAAAACATGAATATAAGTTGCTAATATGTAGGAAAAAAAAGTAATAACATTCAAAGTTCATCTATGCATCATGCATCACCATTAAATCACATATATCTTATATGAACAAACTAATCATGCTCACATGGATGGGTATATGTACAAAAATGAAAACAGTTCATACCAGCCTCTCACCATAACTTGAATTGTCATAGATCATCATTATTTCTCTTCACTTGTGGCTCAAATAATATATAATCAAAACCAAGCTCCAATGGAGTCATGGACGACTGTTGAACTCTGCAGCAAACTTTACAAAACAAAAGAAGAACAACAAATACTTTTGGGTTTTTCAAATTAAAACAAGAACAAAAGAAAACAAGCAAACAAAGCAAAATCTTTTTGGGTTTTTGAATTAAAAACTGCAATTAAAAGATAAAGCAAACCAACTAAAGAAACAAATAGAGAGAAACAACATAAATAATTTTGGTCTTTTTGTGTTTTGGAAAGCGAAAACAAAACAGCGATAACAAAAAGGGAGGAGAGAGAAACATAAAATATGAATGTACAAAGAACCGACTGAATATAATATATATATGAGTGTGTGATGTCGGTATACCTCCCCCCAAGCTTAGGCTTTTAGCCTAAGTGGGGCTCAATTCCAGCCCCGCCATGAAGTGACGTCTCCAGAGTGTGACGATGAGGGGCCTCCTCCCTGGTACGAGCTTGATGCGCCTGGATAATGCGCGGTGTAGTTCTCATGGGGCGCCTCATCGCCCTCCTGCTCCTCGGGGTCGTGCTGCTCGTTGAAACCAAGCAACTACAGCTGCTCGTCCAGCACCTCCTTGGTGTGAGACCATAATCCCCTCTCAATACTGAACAAACCAAGTTGTGGCATGGGGATTGCCCTCTCATCCCCGACAGCGAAAAACATCCAATAAATTAATTTTCCCTGGCGGGAATCAGAAGTAACAAAATGATGCAGTTTCATGGCAGCAAGGTCAAGCCTCTGTACGGGTAATATCACATCATTAGGACTAACAACAAGACATAAATCAGCTACAATACGTGAAGCAATAATGCCTCCATAAATAGGTCCTCTGGCCGCTAAATGACGTGCAATAATAACACCAAGATGATAATTAGTAACACCAGTAAGAGCAGCAGCAAGGAAAGCTAGATGGTAGTGAGAAATGTTGCCAGTGTTTTCTCTTCCTACAACACTAGTAGCAAGATAATAGGCAAAATAACGAATAGCTGGGAGTTGTATGTTTCTTATCTTGCCCCGCTGAGTTAGGAGGTCGCCGTTGTTGCTTATTGCCCGGCAGAGTTCCAACAAATCTCCAGAGCGATCTGAAATCTTCTTTGTTGTCCCAGACGAAGGAACACCTATTATCCCGCAAAATTCTATCAGTGGCAAAGTATATCCCTTATCATAAATCTTAAACGAAAAAGTTGGCACATAGGAACGATTTTGGAGCTCAAAACTTTCAACGAAAGTCTTTGTGAGGATAGCGTATTGAGCATGCTCCTCCTATATATAAGTAGTTAAGCCAACATTGTTAACAAGAAACTTGAAATCAATTAGAATCCCCGCTTCCTGCAAAAATTCATAGTAGGGAAAAGTGGATGGATTAGCATCTCCATCATCCCTCTCCCCAATATCGGAGGAAAGAAGATTTTTGTTATATGATGGTCTTTCTCTCGAAGCTGATCTTGAGGGCTTAGAAGCCCTTGGTGCATCACTTACAAACATCTCTCCAAAGGTATGGTTCTTCATCCTCCTATTCTGAGATTTTTAACAAATATCACAACAAAATTATTTGGAGCAACTATATGATAGCAACTACTATAGGGACTTGTATGAGTACTAAACATGCATCAAAACTAACTTAATCAAGCATCAAACAAGCATGCAAGCTCACATAACTTGTCAGCTACGGCAGCAAAACACGCAAGAAATACTTCGCTAAACAAAATTCTATTTGGATCATCGGAGGAGTCACATACCGGAGAACAACTGCCCCAAATCTCAGCAGAAACTATGAGCTGAGCAAGGAGATCGAAAATCGCGAGGAAGAACAGCAAGAACTTGGGTTTCGATGAACTGGGTAAGTTTCTACCGGAATGAGGAAGGAGTGGTAGGTGGGAGAGCAAGTGGGGGGCAGGCGCGCCCCAGGGGCAGGCCGCGCCTGGCCATGGTGAGCTGGCCTGGGTTCCCCCCTGGGGTCACCCCAGGTGGCTTTCTGCCCCTTTTACGAAAAAAACTTCGAATATAAACTTTTCGGGATTTTTCGAGAAACTTTAATTTTCGGACTTTTCCAGAATTTTAATTAATAATAATAGCGCTGGAAAACAAAGATGGAATGATGGAAAACGTCAGCAAAACCAAACCTACAGCAGTTCAAAGACACTCTACTAAACATATACCCACTGAAAACAGAGGAAAACATATGGAAAACGTGATTGGGGATAGCGAAAACGTGGGTAGACGATGGAAAACGAGTGAAAATGAGGTGAAAATGTGTGTGGGCATGAGTGAATATGGTGAAAACAATATGAAAACATGATATACTATATGGAAGCACAGCTAAAATGAGCATATGAATAAGAAAACATAACGAACACGTAGTGATAACATTGTTTCCTTCATTTAAAATCACTTTGTTAACAAGGTTGATCAAGTCTTGCTACCAAAATAATTTTGTATGAAATAAAAATTTGTTTCTCACTAAATATTTCTGTTACCTCAACCTTTATTGATATAGTCCCAACCATGACAGTCTCATATTCTTTGGATGGCTTTCGAATAGGACAATAAAATTCTCCAATCTTGATGGTCTCAATATTTTCAACTGGATTTAGACCATATTTCTTATCAATCTTCTTGGGAAAATAAATAGTGTGCTCTTTATCATTAACATTAAAAGTAAATTTTCCTTTATTGCAATCAATAACAGCCCCTGCAGTATTAAGAAAAGGTCTTCCAAGAATAATAGACATATTATCATCTTCAGGCATTTCCAACACAACAAAGTCAGTTAATATCAAAAAATTATTAGCAACTTGAACAAGAAGATCCTCACATATACCCATAGGAATAGCACTGGATTAATGAGCCATTTGCAAAGATATAACAGTTGGTATCAATTTTTCTAGGAGGAGTCTTTTATAGAGAGTAAAAGGCATGACACTAACTCCAGCTCCCAAATCACACAAAGTAGTTCTAACATAATTATTTTTAATAGAACAGGGAATAGTTGGTATACTACGATCTCCAAGCTTCTTAGGAACCTTGCCATTAAAAGATTAATTAGCAAGCATAGTGGAAATTTTCTCATTAGGAATCTTCCTTTTGTTAGAGACAATATCTTTCACATATTTTGCATAAGGAGGCAATTTAATAGCATCAGTTAAAGGAATTTGCAAGAACAAAGGTTTAATCCATTCACAAAACTTTTTGTAATGTTCTTCTTCTTTTGATTTGTGTTTCTTATTAGGATAAGGCATTGGTTTTTGTACCTAAGGTTCTCTCTCATTACCATGTTTATTAGCAACAAAATCTTCCTTAGTGTACTTTGTATTTTTAGTTTGCTTTTCAGGTTCCTCTTCAATTTCTTCTTTATCAGAAGAATTATTATCCTCATTACCACTTTCAGTTTCAGCATCAGATATAGATATACTATTAGGATCTTTAGCAAGTTCAGAGGATTCTACAGCAGTTTTATGTTTCTTCTTGTTTTTATTCTTAGTATGAATAACATTATTATTAGTTTGCTGAGAATCTTGTTCAATTCTTTTAGGATGTCCCTCAGGATATAAAGGATCTTGTGTAGCAATACCACTTCTAGTTCTTATTTCATAAGCATGTTTTTCTTTAGAAGCATTAACTAGCAAATTTGCACTTTAGCAAGTTGATCGATTTGATTTTGAACCATTTGAAAGTGTTTAACAAGCATTTTAACATCATTATAGGTTCTTTCTTTAATACCCTGCAAATTATCAATAGCTCTAGAGTTTTCCATTAGGTGATTTTGCACTCTCATATTAAAATTATCTTGCGTAATAACATAATTATCAAATTCATCTAAACATTGACCAGGAGGTTTATTATAGGGAATATCTCTACTATCAAAATGTTGGAGAGAGTGTACCTCAATGGTGGATGAGTGAGGGATTGGCTTACATAATTCTTCTATAGGTGGAAGATTCTTCACATCTTCAGATTTAATACCCCTCTCTTTAAGAGATTTCTTGGCTTCTCTCATCACTTCATCATGTAATTCAATCATTCCCCTCTTCTTGGGTGTTGGTGTTGGTGTTGATACTGGAGTAGGGGTCGGCTCAGGCTCAACCATAGTCCAATCATCATGATGTTGGCTTATTTTAGCCATTAATTCCTCAGCTTCATCTGGAGTTCTTTGCCTGAAAACACAACCAGCACAACTATCCAGGTATGTCCTAGATTCAACAGTCAGTCCATTATAGAATATATCAAGAAGTTCATTATTTTCTAGCTTATGCCCAGGTGTAGCCCTAACTAAAGAACAGAACCTTTCCCAAGATATAGGCAATTTCTCTCCTTCCAATTGCTTGAAATTAAATATATTTTGTAAAGCAACATGTTGAGCACTAGCAGGAAAATATTTCTGAAAGAAAGCATTAACCAAACCAATAGGACTATCAATAGATCCCGGAGACAAATTATTAAACCAAGTTTTAGCTTCATCTTTTAATGAGAAAGGGAATATTTTAGCAACAAAGTAGCTACGTTTTTTAAGATCATCAGAGAATAAACTACTCAAAGAGGAGAGCTCATTCATATGTTTCATAGCACTTTCATTTTCAGTACCACAAAAAGGTTGTTTATCAACAATAGATATATAAGATAAATCAAGAGAGAAATCATAATCCTTATCCCTAGTATTATGGGAGAAGTGGCAAACTTAGCATGAGGAGATCATTTATATTTAACAGCACGACTTTCAATAAGACTTATAACAGCATATCTATCCTTCATAGCATGTATTTTATCAATAAGATCATCATTAAGTTCAATATAGGAATCACCAAAATCATCACTAGGATTCTCTCTAAGCTCAGGTGAAAAAGCAGGAGTAACTGGATTTTTATCAGGAGTTTCAGTGTTTGCAATATTTTTAGCTTTAGCAATAGTAGCATCTAAGAAAGGACCGAGAGAACCACTCTCATCAAGCACAGTAGAAGCATCATCAAAAGTATCAGAAGTATTTTCAGATTCAGCAAAAGTAGCACGTGTAGCATGTGTATGTGGTGGTGTAAGGAGCTTACTCATAACAGACGGTGAATCAAGAGCAACAGAGGTGTTCAGAGTTGTACCTCTTCTTGTAGTGGATGGTAATATAAGAAACCTTCCATCACGAGTCCTACCCATGATGAATGATTGGCAGTAGATAATAGTACTCTCCGGTGAGATCGCAAATAAAGCTATGCTCCCCGGCAACATCGCCATAAAATAGTCTTGATGACCCACAAGTATAGGGGATCGCAACAGTCTTCGAGGGAAGTAAAACCCAAATTTATTGATTCGACACAAGGGGAGCCAAAGAATATTTGTGAGTCTTAACAAGTGAGTTGTCAATTCACCTGCACCTGAAAGTGGACTTGTTCGCAGTGGTTTATCAGTAGTAACAGTTTTATAGTGGCAGCAGTAGTGAAATAATAGCAGCAGTGAAATGAAAACAGCAGCAATAGTGTTTGAAGTAAACAGCGAGATTAAATAATGTAGACATAGGGATAGATGAACGGGCGTTGCATGGATAAGATAGTTCATACAATAATCAAGACATGGGCATTGCAGATAAATAAGATAAAGCATCCAAGCATTAAGTAACCACATGCATGTGTTCCGTAAATAGTCGTACATGCTCGCAATGAGAACTTGCACATCATCTTTTGTCCTACCAGCCCGTTTTCAGCGCGGCCTCAAGGGATCTACTGGTAATTAAGGTGTTCCTTTTAATAGAACACCAGAGCAAAGCATTAACACTCCGTGAACACATGTGATCCTCACATCACATCCATCCCCTCCGGCTGTCCCAATTTCTGTCACTTTGGGGCCTCGTGTTCCGAACAACGATATGTGTAAACAACTTGCAGGTATGATCATTAAACAATAACTATCATCGTGATTCAATAACATGTTCAGATCTGAGATCATGGCACTCGGGCCCAAAGTGACAAGCATTAAGCATAACAAGTTGCAACAATGTCAATAGCACTAATAGAGGATACTAGGTACTACACCCTAATAATCACGACATTATTACATGAAAAATCTCATCCAATCCCTACCATCCCCTTTAGCCTACAACGGGGGGTTTACTCACACATGGATGGGGGAAACATGGATGGTCGATGGAGAGGCGTTGGTGATGAAAATGGCGATGATCTCCTCCAATTCTCCGTCCCGGCAGGGTGCCAGAATGGAGTTTCTTAACCCCGAAAAAGGATTCGCGATGGCGATGGAGCTACGGACTTCTTTCTGGAAAAACGATTGAACCCCCTCGGGTTTTTAGGTTTCGGGGCGTATGTATTCGAAAGGGGAGTCCGAGGGGGTGACCGAGGTGGGCTCACCATGCCCAGATGTGGGCCCACCTTGGCCGCGCCTGGGGGTGGTGAGGGCACCCCCTTGCCCCTCTCTGACTCATCTTCTGGCTCCGGGAGTCTTCGGGTAAAATATGGACTTTCCCTTTGTTTCCGGGTACTTTCCTAAAAGTTGATTTTCTGCGCAAAAACAAGGCACCAAAGTAATTTTGCTGAAAACAACATTAGTCTGTGTTAGTTGCATTCAAAGCACACAAGTTTAGAGGGGAAACATCAGCAAAGAGTTCGAAAAAGTAGATACGTTTTTGACGTATCAAGCTCATACTCAGTATAGGTGGAGGCTAGCAAAAGACTAGGAGCGACAAATCAAGAGAGCATAAGAGGCATAATCATGCATAGCGACATAAACATCATTAATCAAATCATAAGTGGTACCACAAGTTCAAAAACTAAATGATCATGAAGGCTATTCATGACTGGTTCATAGTCATAAACATGGTGTGAGCATGCGCCAAGTCAACCAAGTAAAACATTCAAAGGAGAACACCACAAATTTATGCTTCAATATGACAAGAACAACTCATGATTCTTTCAATGGCACATCAACTACTCTCAGATATTTGAGCCTAATCATGCTACTGATGCATGTAAAATGCATAGATGAATTTTGCATATTTTCACATGGTTTTATATTACATATTGCATCATATAAGGGTATAATTCAATGTTTTATAGTATTTTGGGGTTAAATTACAAAGTCCCCCAACTTTTATGGAATTAACCCTGCCTGTCAGAAACCCCGTTTTCTATATTTTTGACGTTTCAGGGGGCAAACTTCTGCGAAATCACCTGAAAATCTGCGGGGGTCATCTTCTTGGAAGGAGAAGACTTGCGGGCGAAGGATCCACGAGAATTGGGCAAGGAGGCCTAAAAGAGGAGCCTCCACGCGGCCAGATTCCTTGGCCGCGTGAGAGGCCCCCTTTTGGCCCCTGTGGCCCCAATTCCTTCCATCTTCGACTTACCGACTCCGTCTTGACCTAAAACCGACTATAAAAAGGGTCCACCGTACCCTTACGGAGAGGAGCACCGCCGAAACACCGAAACAGAGACTAGAAGTTCTAGATTGGAGGGGGAAAACTCCGGCGGGGCGTCGCCGGTGTGGTCTCCTACCCCTCCAACTTCATCTCCATCGACATCTCCATGAAGAGGGAGTAGTCCACCCCAGGGCTATGGATTTGTGGAAGTAGCACTTGTATCTCTCTCTCTATGTGCTTCACTAATTAGATCCATATGAGCTGCCTCACATGATTATGGGCACTGTTGTAATTCCTATGTGGTGGATCTTTTCTATGAGTTATTGAATCTGAGATTGCAATTGTTTCTCTTGAGTTATTTGAGTAGATGTATCTTATGTACCCCGTTCTTATTTGCTAGCTTTGATCAATCTAGTTCTTGAGAGCGTGTGTGGGGTGATGGGTGCATTAGTTGGAGTAACGGGGGGTGGCTAGTGCTGTGAAAGTGACAGAAGTTCAGCGATCCACTTAGGTTTTGTTAAACCTTTCTTAGTTACCTCACTAGGGATAGAAAGGAGTACCTTGTTACCGGGGATTTGAAGTGACACTAATCAATCTCCATGACTAGATCTAGCAAGTTCTTACTTCAAATTCATGTCACATTGCTTAAAGCTATACTCTGGTTTTTCCTTAATTATCGAGGTGTTATGATTTATTTCGCATCTTGGTGGAGTATAAGAGGGATCAATATGACCGTAGAGATCTCTATGCTAGGACGTGATGCCCATATGAAAGTACTCAATGTTAAACATGTTATTGTAATCTCACATGTAATTCTTTATGTCCAACGTCTACCACTTTATTTGAGAGAATGCAAGTGTGAAACCATGAACCCCGGTCCTATTTTAAATATAAAAAAACACTCTAGTTACTTCGCTGCAATTTACTTTACTTGCACTTTACTTTACTTGCATCTCCAATTCGAATTTACATTATCTCCATCACCACTTGCATCACAAAAATACAAAAACAATCCATTGCATATTTATTTTCTCATTTGCATTTAGTAGTAGATTTAATTATTGCACATTTACTTTCAGTTTTGCATTGCAATTTAGAAGTCTCACACCTTGTGCTTGACAACCACTTGGTGAGGTTGAGGGCACAAAACTCTCTATTTGTTTGCAGGATCCTGGAGGAAGATTGGAAGACAACTGCTGAAATACTGGCTCCCCATGAGTTCGATATAAACCCTCGAGTCACCCTCGTGGGGAAGAAGGCTTGCCACTAGCTACACACTTTGCACTTGGAGTCTCAACCTGCCATCAAGCGTTTTTCTGGCGCCGTTGCCGGGGAGCCATAGGTGAAGGAGTTGTCCAAGGGAGCTCACAAGAAGTCTTCATCACCAACAAGGTGTGCAAACACCTAATCTTGGGGAGGTTGCACCTACGTGAGTACCGTCCTTTCTATCTCCACCTTCTTTCAAGTAGATTGTTTTGTTTTGTTTCTTGTTTTTGTTTTTGTTTTGTTTTTGTTCTTGTTTTTGTTTTGTATTGCATATTTTATTTTAGTTTGCATTTTAGTTTTGCATTTAGTTATCTAGTTTATTTTAGTATTTCGAATTTGCCTAGTTACTTTACTTTTCAGTTTTGCATAAAAAATTAAAAACTACATAAAAACTGTTAAAATGGGTGATAGAACTAAATTAAGTGACTACACAAATACACCCAATGACCAATTCATTGCTAGGCCAATTACTACACCTGAAATACAAGCTGAAAGCTATGAAGTAAGTCCTAGTTTATTGAATTTAATTACTAGAGAGCAGTTTGGTGGTAGTGCTATGGAGGATGCCTCTATGCATCTTCATGATTTCATGGAAATATGTGATATGCAAAAATTTAAAAATGTGGAAAGCAGTGTTTTAAAACTGAAATTATTTCCTTTTTCACTTAGAGGAAAGGCTAAAGAATGGTTACTTTCACTACCTACAGCTAGTATAAAGTCTTGGAATGATTTAAAAGAAGCTTTCATTAAGAAATATTATCCTCCCGTTAAAATTTTGCAAAATAGGAATAATATCCTCTCATTTAGGCAAAATGATAATGAACATGTAGCCATGGCATGGGATAGAATTAAATTAATGCTTAGAACATGCCCATCACATGGAGTAAATGAATGGACCATACTACACTCTTTTTATAATGGTCTAAACTACATGTCTAGAAATATACTTGATTCTGCTGCAGGAGGTGCCTTTATGAGTAAAACTGTAGGAGAGGCTAAGAGCATATTAGAAATCATATTGCAAAATTATAGTCAATGGAATACTGAAAGAGCACCCAATCCCACTAAGAAAATAAACTCAATTGAAGAAACCAATGATTTGTCTTCTAAAATGGACACTATTCTTGCTTTTATTAACAAACAAAATATGGAGAATGTGCCTTTGCAGGAGCTAGTTGGTAGTAATTCTGAAAGTGTGGATGTTAATTTTGTTAGGAATTATGGTAACAATGGTTTTGGTAATGCTTACAATTCATATAGTAAACCTCCTTATGTGTCAAATAAACCTTTTGTTCCATATCCTAATGCTAATGAAAATAAGTGGAAGCCTTCTAGTGAAATTTCTGAATTTAATAAATTGCTTATGGAACAAGTTGCTAGTCACAATGCTATGATACATGAGTTAAATAAGTCTATTACATCCATTAGTAGTGATATTAAAGGATTGCAACTTCAATCTTCGAATTTAGATAAAGCATTGTCAAAATTAGCTGATAATCAAGCAACTCTATTTAGCATGTCAGCAGGAAAGCCACAAGCACAACCTAGTGTAGGAATGAATTCTATTACTATTGCTGCTCCTATTATTGAAAATATTGATCATATTGCTGAGAATACAAGTGAGCATGTCCCTACTAGCTTATAAGAAACTTTGAATGAAATAGTGAAGTACCCTGAATATTTACTTCCATATATGTCTTATCTTGCTAGCAAAGATGAAATTAGTCCTCATGAATCAAGCATGCTAGCTAAATTAGAGAGTAAAGTAGAGGAAATTATGATTCTTACTGAAATTAAGGATCCATTGCTTGATTTAGAAAAAAGGAGCTTGCAAGAACTTATTGCTACTCTACAAAAATTTGCTAGTGATCCCACTATAAATGTTAATCAACCTGGCTTTGGATCTTATATTGCTAATCATGTCTTGCAAGAAAAATTTGCCAGGTACAAGAATGAGGCCATGATACCTCCTAAGCTTGGGGATGCATGGATCCCCAAGGTGCTAGTTTCAATTGGAAAAGAAATTCACCATGCTATGTTAGATCTAGGTTCTAGTGTATCCGTACTCTCTAAAGAATTATATGAATTGCTAGAACTAGAAAATTTAGAAAAGTGATCAAGTGAATTTGTCCTTGCTGATAACTCTACTAAACATGCTGTAGGACAAGTAAAAGATGTTATGATTGAATTGCACATGACTTTCGTACCCGTTGATTTCATTATTATGGATATGGGGGATAAATCCCCTAGTCCTATTATTTTGGGTAGACCTTTTCTTCGTACTACAGGTGCAATCATAGACTCCAAGGAAGGGAATGTCAAGTTTCAGTTCCCTCACAAGAAAAGCATGGAGCACTTCCCAAGAAAGAGGGGCACGCTGAAGAACAAGCTCCCTCATGAGCTTTATCCCTCTTGATTATCAAGTAAGTAAAGGCTAGCTATATGGTTATAAAGAAAGCGCTTTACGGGAGGCAACCCGGTTGTTTTTGTTTGGATTTTCCTAGTGTACTCTTGCTGTCTCAAGAGATTAGTTTTTTTTATTCTGGAGTTTTCAATAAAGAGTCAAGTCAAACCCATTTGGACTTATAAGTTGCTATCCTAGTGCATGAAATTTCTGTTTCAGCACGAGTCTGCTCACCGTATGATTTTACGTTTTTTATTGGTATTCCAGGTTGAGCTAATTTTTTAGTATGTTATGCACTTTTCGTCCTCTGTAAGCAAAAAAATTGGCTTAATTTTTTGACGATTCTAGCTTAGGGAAAAACGTTCGTTTTGCTGCTGCTGCTTTTCTGGACAGATTCTGCCTTCTTTTGTTTTATGCACTCTTTGGGCTTGAGAATCGAATTTCCATGATTCTTTCAAGCAAGAGAGTGAACATACAACATAATGAACCTCATTTACTATCTACTGGAGCATTTGATTTGGAATTTTTCACAGCAAGCATGTGATTTGTTTGTCCTTGCTAATCTCACCCCACAGAAAAAGAATGGGAGAAACATGTTTTGTGAAGTTTTTTCACAGGGAATAGAGGAGCTGCGCCTCAAGACATCCAAGAATGGTGAAAGACATAAACTTGGGGATGTGATGAAAACCCCACTGGAGCTACACTCTTTTGGTTAGCACGCGTCTACTTTCTGTTTTCAAAGCAAAGCATTTATCGTAAAGACTTGAAGCGTTTAGTTTTTGTTTTTATTTTTGTTTTGATAAGACCACCACCATCATTTTATATGAAATTGAGCTACTGGAGTTTGGGGTTGGAATGTATTGGATGCTAGTATTATGACTTGGAATAGGGATGCCATGGTTGATTTGAAGAGCTACATATGTTTGCATGATTTATAGGCTTTTTATGTGTAGAAATTTGCAATAATGTTGTCTTGAGCTATCTCTTATTCATGTCCTTGATGTTAATTGCTGGTTTATTTAGTTTGTCATGAAATGAGTAGTTCTATGGACATATGCATGCATAGTAGCTGGTCAACTATCTCCCTCTTGCTAGCCCAAAAATTTAAAAATTCCAACAAGTAAAAACTTGTTTCCAACACTCCTTAGCCAAGTATTTCCAGTGAGTCCACCATATCTTCCCATTAGCTTCATTGCTATTCCGAGTATGTTCACCATGTTATTGTGTTATTTATGTTCTAAATTAATATATTCACTTTATTAATTGTCATGGGTTGAACTTGGGATAGGACTCTCACGAACTTTTGAAGGCACACTTTACTTTTTATGCATCTAATAAACATGACCCAATAATGGGAGCCACAAGTTTTGCGTTTGACAAGTGTGTGTTTGGGATCTAGATATAAACGTGTATCACCGGAAAGCTTTCAACATTGCACAAAAAATTTACATTTGGTTGATATCATGTACTTTTGTTTTTGGACTCCTGCCATGCCGAAATGAAATAGAGGAATAGTAAGTTTTGATGAGTAAGTATCTATATGACTAGAGAAACGCATTGGGCCGCTAACCCAAGCCATGCTTTATCATGGTGGAAATTTACTTACAGCTTGAGTGACTCTACAACACATCCTATAATAAAATAAGAAGCTATGCATAATAGTGAATGAAAATAAAAAGGATGATGAGTCTACTCCGTTTGTTCATCTTGTCATTGTAACATTGGCTTGTTTCCATGTCATGGGTCAAGAGGTACCTCTTTGCGGTTCTCTATGATGTCATTAATACTTATTATGATTGTACAAAGCTTATTAGGAATCTTAAGTTGAGTAATCATGGAGTAGGTTTTCACACTCACGGGGCATGAGGCTTTCAACCACCTTGTCATTCTCATTACTTAAATACTCACAATTTTAAGATGCTAGTGATAAAGGGGCAATGAGAGTCCTAGATCAATGGATACCACATTTCAATTAGTAATTTTAGTTGAATAATTTAGAAGCTAAATAAGACTTGATCATGTTTTACCTCTACTCAATTTTCTCCAAAGTGTCCACCATATTTTCTATTCTCCATTATGCTATTCTTTGACCAATATAGGATTTTATTTTTCATTTTGTGTATGCATTTGGTCCATAGTGCTTTTATTTCATTATACACTTTGTGAACTTTCATGAAGCATCTTTGCTTGCATAGTTGGTATTTCTTACAACATGAATTGTATATTGCTACTCATTTCTAGTATTAATCATTTGATTATATGTAGCATGAATAATCCTCCTTGATATCCCATGATTGTTTCAATATGCAAAACCCATCTTAGTTTTATCACCTTCATACTCGAGGACGAGCATGGGTTAAGCTTGGGGATGTTGATGCATGTAAAATGCATAGATGAATTTTGCATATTTTCACATGGTTTTCTATTACATATTGCATCATATAAGGGTATAATTCGGTGTTTTATAGTATTTTGGGGTTAAATTACAAAGTCCCCCAACTTTTATGGAATTAACCCTGCCTGTCAGAAACCCCGTTTTCTATATTTTTGACGTTTCAGGGGGCAAACTTCCGCGGAATCACCTGAAAATCTGCGGGGGTCATTTTCTTGGAAGGAGAAGACTTGCGGGAAAAGGATCCACGAGAATTGGGCAAGGAGGCCCAAAAGAGGACCCTCCACGCGGCCAGATTCCTTGGCCGCGTGAGAGGCCCCCTTTTGGCCCCTGTGGCCCCAATTCCTTCCATCTTCGACTTACCGACTCCGTCTTGACCTAAAACCGACAATAAAAAGGGTCCCCCGTACCCTTACGGAGAGGAGCGCCGTCGAAACACCGAAACAGAGACTAGAAGTTCCAGATTGGAGGGGGGAAACTCCGGCGGGGCGCCGCCGGTGTGATCTCCTACCCCTTCAACGTCATCTCCATCGACATCTCCATGAAGAGGAAGTAGTCCACCCCAGGGCTATGGGTTTGTGGAAGTAGCACTTGTATCTCTCTCTCTATGTGCTTCACTAATTAGATCTGTATGAGCTGCCTCACATGATTACGGGCACCGTTGTAATTCCTATGTGGTGGATCTTTTTTATGAGTTATTGAATCTGAGATTGCAATTGTTTCTCTTGAGTTATTTGAGTAGATGTATCTTATGTACCCCGTTCTTATTTGCTATCTTTGATCAATCTAGTTCTTGAGAGCGTGTGTGGGGTGATGGGTGCATTAGTTGGAGTAACGGGGGGTGGCTAGTGCTGTGAAAGTGACAGAAGTTCAGCGATCCACTTAGGTTTTGTTAAACCTTTCTTAGTTACCTCACTAGGGATAGAAAGGAGTACCTTGTTACCGGGGATTTGAAGTGACACTAATCAATCTCCATGACTAGATCTAGCAAGTTCTTACTTCAACTTCATGTCACATTGCTTAAAGCTATACTCTGGTTTTTCCTTAATTATCGAGGTGTTATGATTTATTTCGCATCTTGGTGGAGTATAAGAGGGATCAATATGACCGTAGAGATGTCTATGCTAGGACGTGATGCCCATATGAAAGTACTCAATGTTAAACATGTTATTGTAATCTCACATGTAATTCTTTATGTCCACCGTCTACCACTTTATTTGAGAGAATGCAAGTGTGAAACCATGAACCCCGGTCCTATTTTAAATATAACAAAACACTCTAGTTACTTCGCTGCAATTTACTTTACTTGCACTTTACTTTACTTGCATCTCCAATTCGAATTTACATTATCTCCATCACCACTTGCATCACAAAAATACAAAAACAATCCATTGCATATTTATTTTCTCATTTGCATTTAGTTGTAGATTTAATTATTGCACATTTACTTTCAGTTTTGCATTGCAATTTAGAAGTCTCACACCTTGTGCTTGACAACCACTTGGTGAGGTTGAGGGAACAAAACTCTCTATTTGTTTGCAGGATCCTGGAGGAAGCTTGGAAGACAACTGCTGAAATACTGGCTCCCCAAGAGTTCGATATAAACCCTCGAGTCACCCTCATGGGGAAGAAGGCTTGCCACTAGCTACACACTCTGCACTTGGAGTCTCAACCTAGCCGTCAGCTACTCAATAAACACAAGGCTTTAAAACTCAAATAACATCTATCGTGATATGAAAAAGTTCTAGCCACAGTCTATACAAGTTTCTACTTGCACCATTAAAAATTCTACCTCAAGCAGCAGTTTCTTTTCCCAACAAGCACCATAAAAATCACGCTTTAACAAAAACTCTCTAAATGCTACAGAAAGAAAACATGAGAGTACTCACATAACACTACTAAAAATAACATCTCTGAATGAGAGATGCAATGAAAACAAGAGCTAAACATCAATTTTTGCAGCAGCCAGAAGAAAAACTAAGAATACTAGCATAGCAAGTATTCAAATGAAAAAGCGGAGCGTGTCTCTCTCACAAAAAAGAATGCTAGGATACAAATATATTGTTGCAGCAAGGAAAACAAAGTAAAACAAAAGAAAAACAACGAAAAACAAACAGACGCTCCAAGTGAACTTCATATGATGTGATCGAATAAAAATATAGTTTCACGAGAAGTGACCCGATAGATAGTTGATGAAGAAGGGGATGCCTTGGGCATACCCAAGATTAGATGATTTACTCTTCTAAAAATATGCTTGGATGAACCACGGGGGCATCCCCAAGCTTTGACATTGCACTCTTCTTGATCACATATATCACCTCTTCTCTTGACCCTTGAAAACTTCGTTCACACCACACTCAAACAGTAATTCGCATTAGAGGGTTAGTGAAACAAATAAAAATCTATTGGTTATGTATGGCACAAGTTCTATTGATACTTTTAAACATTAGCTACAGCTACTGATGTTTCGTGAAGCAAAGAAATCCACTTGACATCGCAAAAGAGCAAATGCAAGAAAAATGGCAGAATCTGTCAAAAACCATAACTGTGTGTAAAGACGAATTTTTTTGAGGCAATTATTTTGCTCATATAGAAAAACTAAAAGTACGCAAAAGTTGCGGAATTAGCTGTGGAATAAGCACAAAAAATTTCAGATCATTCTGATCTTCCAGGATTTTATACGATTTTTTACGGTGGACAGCAGAAATCTGTTTCCTGCGCAGAAATGCGAAAACCAACTCCAACTATCGTCAGGATCCTTACTTGAACTAATAAAACATGAAAAGAGAGATACAAAGGAGTTTCTACAGAAGTATAAAACCCCTTGAATCAAAGAAAACATAAAAAGCAAAGCAAAAAATAAAACCATGGGTTATCTCCCAAGAAGTGCTTTTCTTTAACGCCTTTTAGCTAGGCCCAGAAAAGTGGAATCAAGTATTTTCAAAAGGGGGGCATTCAAATAAAGATTTGGAAATACATTAATAATGCATTGTATTTTATCTAAGTGAGTTTCAAAGGCTCCTCTCTTAGAACTTTTAGGCTTACTATCTTCATCAAATAAATTCTCAGGAACAATCCAATCAAAATTCTTTTCTTGGGCTGCATGCAGTGCTATCAGTTGAAAGGGGATTGGTATTTTATCCTCCTTTTCATCATTGGATTCAGTTTTTCTAGAGAACCAACAATATCTACACATGAGCCAAGCATATTGAAACGATCAAAGACTTTTCTAGCTTCTATAGCAACATCTCCAAATTCTTTAAGCATAGTTTTTAAGATAAAGTTTCTTTTCTCAGCATCTTCAATGTTATTCAAGTTGAGGAACATAAGTTGTAATATGGGATGGAGGTTAACAAAACTAGCTTCTAACATGTGAACTTGAGAAGTTGCAGCAATCTCATAATTGGGAGCAATTTCTACTATGGATTTTTCTCAAGATTATCATGTTTACTAACATGATCAAAGAATTCTTTAATAGTGTCTTTTCCAAGTATAGAACCACTTCCTACCGGCAAATCTTTCAGGGTAAACTTAGGGAACAACATGATAAAAAATAACAACGAAGTGAAAATAATAATAACTAGAATAAGAACTAATTTTTTGTGTTTTTGATAAAGAGAAGCAAACAAGACAAAATAAAATAAAATAAGCAAAACAAAAACAAAGTAAAGAGATTGGAAGTGAGAGACTACCCTTGCAGAAATTGTCTTCCTCCCCGGCAATGGCGCAGAAAAATAGTTTGATGGTGCAGGTCTTGCACTCGTTGGGAGACCTCGAGAGGAAGGTATCATGAGCACAGCAGCAGTTTTCCCTTAGTAAGAAACAAAGGTTTAATCGACCAGTAGGAGGAAGGAGTAACTTCAGAAGGTTGAAGCAGCTGAGATGGCAGGGCGCACTACCGGTTCAGAAGCAACGTGGAACCTACACAACACAATCAAATCACTTTGCCCCAACGAAGCAGTGAGGTTGTCAATCTTACCGGTTTTGCTGAACACAAAGAGGTTAAACGTATGGTGTGGAAAACAGTAGGAAAACAGTAGTAACAGTATGAGAGAAGTATGAAAGCAGTATGAGAGCAGTATGAAAACAGCAGGTGTTTTATCAGTATGAGGAAAAGGGGCTGGGGTCCACAGTTCACTAGTGGTGTCTCTCCGTGAAAGATAAATAACATGTGTGGTGAATAAATTACAGCTGGGCCATTGACAGAAATGAAGCCTGCACCGTAATGCATATGAAACACATAAAGATTACTGTGTGATTGATACGGGCATTAGAACAAAATACATAGACCGTTATCCAACTGCATCTATGACTAAAAATCCACCCTTCGAATATCATCCGAACAAACGTTGGGTATTAAGTTGCAAACAACAGATAATTACAGTAAGCAAAGTGTGTAATGTAAACAATAACATCATCCTTAGACAGAGCATTGTTGTTTTCTCCCTAATGGCAACAACACATCCTCCATCCGTCACGTTTCTGTCACTCGAGCACAGATGCAAAAGAGGCATGAACCCAGTATCGAGCATAAATATTCCTTCTTGGAGTTACTAGCATCTACTTGGCCAGAGCATCTACTAATAACGGAGAGCATGAAAGATAATAAATAACATAAGCATGAAGATAACGTGATAGATTGATAATCAGAAGACATAGCATTCAACATTCATCAGATCCCAGCAAACACAACATGTAGCATTACATAAAGATGATCTTGATCATGATAGGCAGCTCACAAGATCTAAACATGAGGTACAGAGTGGAGAGAACAACCATCTAGCTACTGCTATGGACCCGTATTCCAAGGATGAACTACTCACGCATCACTTCGGAGGAGGGAATGGTGGTGTAGACCCCTTCGGTGATGATTTCCCCCTCCAGCAGGGTGCCGGGGAGAGCTCCAAAACCATCCCGATCTCGGGATGACGGTGAGAACGGCCTCGGGTGTTTCTCGGGTGAAAGTGGGATATATTTAGGGTTTACGTCTCCAGGGGATTATATAGGCGAAAGGGCAAAGGCGGTGGAGCCCCCGGGGCCCCACACGACCCCCCGGCACGGCCAAGGGGGGACGCCGCCCTATGGTGTGGCCCCCCTCCGGGTCTCTTCGGGACTCCGTGGAAACTTCGAGAATTCTAAGACTTCTGGGCTTCGAATTTTCCAATTCCGAGAATATTTCCAGAACAACTTTTCTGAAACTAAAAACAGCAGAAAACAGGGAACTGGCACTGTGTCATCTTTTCAATAGGTTAATCCGGAAAATCGATAAAAATGACATAAAGTGTATAGAAAACATGTGGGAAACAATAAGAAAACAACATGGAACATCAGAAATTAAGGATACGTTTATGACGTATCAGTGGTGCATTAGCATAGGTTCACCCACACAACACCTATCAAAACAATAATATTAATCAATTGTATGAAACGAAAGCGCTTGACGAAGTTCCCATGTGTCCTCGAGAACATTTGGTCATCATAAGTAAAACAACCGGCTTGTCCTTTGCTCTAAAAAGGATTGGGCCACTTGCTGAAATTATTATTACTGTCTTTTATTTACTCGCACTTTATTTATCTGCTATATCAAAAACCACCAAAAACATGTTTGCTAGTATTTATAGTGAATCCTCTAACCCACCTGCTTGTCAACACCTTCTGCTCCTCGTTGGGTTTGACACTCTTATTTATCAAAATAACTACGATACACCCCCTATTCTTGTGGGTCATCAAGACTATTTTCTGGCGCCGTTTCTGGGGAGTGAAGCGCTATTGGTAAGTGGAATTGGTAAGAGACTTTTACTGTGAGTGTTGTTTTTTATTTATGTCGGCTGCTTTATTTTATTATGGAGAGTCCATATGGTTCTCTATTTAGGAGTACTAGTGCTACTGCTTATGTAGTAGATGACCCGCTATCTGCTCAATTGGATCCTTTTAAAATACCTATGAAAATTGTTGAACATGTTATGGATAACTGCTATTTTGGAGATGGAACTGTCCATCCCGGTGATCATTTACTCTTTATACATGAATTATGCGAGTTATTCAGGTGCGCAGGTATTACAATGGACCAAGTTAAAAGAAATCTATTCTCGTCATCACTGAAGGGTAGAGCTGCGAAATGGTTTAAAATGCTTAAGAATGGTCAAGCTATTGGATGAGAGCAAATTGTACCTCTATTTTATTCTAAATTCTATCCTCCCAGTGAGATTCATAAAGATCGGAATAAAATATATAATTTCTGGCCTCGTGATGGAGAGAGTATTGCCCAAGTTTGGGGGAGATTGAAGTTATTAATCCTCAAATGTCTAGTTCATGAGCTCCCTAGTAATATTGTTATTAATAATTTTTATGCAAGGCTTTCTCTTCATGATAAGGATTTATTAGATGCTTCTTTTTTCTGGATCATTCACACGTATGAAGGGAGAAGCTAAATGGGATCTTCTTGACCGTATTCAAGAAAATACTGAAGGATGTGAGAATAACAAAGGTAGAAAGTCAAGTATAAATTATGATTATGAATGTATTTAATCTTTTATGGGAACCGATGATTTCTATAATGTTAGTGTTGTTTGTGGTCTTGACTCTCAAATCTTTGCAAATTTTTTTAAGGCCTTTGCCTCCTATCCTGATATTCCCAAAAAGGAGTTGAGAAAGTACCATGCACCTTATAAAGATATTGTTAATTGTGTTCCTGCTAGAAATATAGAAGTTCATGTTGTTAATCCCGTTGTGCCTGAACCTTACATTGAGAAAATGCCTTTCCCTGCCAAGGTAAAGGAACATTCTATTATAGCTAATGTGGTTAACAAAAGTACAAAGAAATCTATAGAACCCGGTGAAAAATAACTGTTGAACCTACAATAGCTATAGTTAAAGACCTTGTCTCTGAAAATGTAGAAGATGGACACATTATCTTATGTGAGGATGCTTCTAATATTGTTTCACATCCTAGTAAATCTAGGAAAACTTGTGTTCCTGTGCTTTCTGTTAGGATAGGTGATTGTTTCTACTATGGTTTATGTGATATTGGTGCAAGTTCTAGTACTATTTCTTATGAGCTTTATAAAGAAATCATGCATGAAATTGGTTCTTGTGAACTTGACGATGTTGATGTGGTTATTCAGCTTGCTAAATATTGTGTTGATTTTCTAGTACTGAGTACATTTGCAAGTAAAACTTGTCCTATCATTTTTTGTAGACCTTTGTTGAACACTTGTGGTGTTGTTATAGATTGTAAGAAGGAGAAAATATTGACTAAATTTGATGGAAAATCTTATGGGTTTAATTTTTCTAAATTTACTAGAGCTCCCTATGAAACTAAATTGCCTACTGAAGGTTTTAGAGTTGAACATCTTGCCTCTATTGCTCTTGCTCCTAACAATGCTTTGTAGACCAAGAAAGTGAGGTCTTTATGGAAGAAAGAAGTGAGATTGACGATATTGTTCTTCGTCAACCAGTGATGCTTAAACACAATTTACCTGTGGAAGACTTGGGTACCACATTACCACCCAAGGAGTATCCTGGTTTTGATTTAAATCCTTTACCCGATGATCTTAAATATGCTTATATTGATGATAAGAAAACATATCCTGTTATTATTCGTTCTAATCTTTCATATAAAGAAGAGGAAAGGTTATTGGAAATATTGAAGAAACACCGTGGAGCTATTGGATATACTCTTGATGATTTGAAAGGGATTTCCCCTACTATATGCCAGCATGCTATTAATATAAAACCTTATGCAAAGCCGGTAGTTGAACATCAACGTCATTTAATTCCTAAGATGAAGGAAGTGGTAAGAAATGAGGTATTAAAACTCCTTGATGCTGGTATTATTTTTCCTATTGCTGATAGTAGATGGGTAACCTTGTGCATTGTGTCCCTAAGAAAGGAGGAATGACTGTTGTGCCAAATGAAAATGATGAGCTTATTCCTCAAAGATTAGTATTTGGTTATAGAATGTGCATTGATTTTAGGAAAGTTAACAAAGTTACTAAGAAGGATCATTACCCTTTACCTTTTATTGATCAAATGTTAGAAAGTTTGTCAAAGAAAACTCATTTTTGCTTTCTTGATGATTATTCTGGGTTTTCTCAAATTGCTGTTAGGAAACAAGATCAAGATAAAACAACTTCTACTTGTCCTTATAGAGCTTATGCTTATAGATGTATGCCTTTTGGTTTGTGTAATGCTCCTACTACATTTCAAAGATGCATGTCTGCTATTTTTCATGGCTTTTGTGAAGAAATTGTGGAAGTATCCATGGACGACCTACGTCTATGGGACTTCTTTTGATAACGGCTTGCACAATCTTGATAAAGTTTTGCAGAGATGTGAGGAAACTAATCTTGTTCTTAATTGGAAGAAATGTCACTTTATGGTAGATGAAGGAATTGTTCTTGGGCATAAAATTTCTGAAAGAGGTACTGAAGTTGACAGAGCTAAAGTGGAAGCAATTGAGAAAATGCCCTGTCCCAGGGATGCTAAACGTATTCGTAGTGTTCTTGGTCATGCTGGTTTTTATAGGAGGTTTATTAAAGACTTCTCTAAAATATTGAAACCTCTTGCTAATCTTCTTCAAAAGGACGTACCTTTTGTTTTTTATGATGAATGCAAGGAAGCTTTTGAAACTTTAAAGAAGGCTTTAACTACTTCTCCTATTGTTCAACCACTTGATTAGAATTCGCCTTTTGAAATTATGTGTGATGCTAGTGATTTTGTTGTAGGTGCTGCTCTTGGACAGCGAGTAGATAGGAAATTGAATTTTATTCATTATGCTAGTAATACTCTTGATGCTGCTCAAAAGAATTATGCTACCACTGAAAAGAGTTCCTAGTTGTAGCTTTTGCTTGTGATAAGTTTAGACCTTATATAGTTAATTCAAAGGTTATTATTCACACTGATCATGCTGCCATTAAATATCTTATGGAAAAGAAATATTCTAAGCCTAGGCTTATTAGATGGGTGCTGCTTTTACAAGAATTTGATTTGCATATTGTGGATAGGAAGGGTGTTGAAAATCATGTTTCCGATAATTTGTCTAGATTGGAAAACATTGCTTATGACCCTATTCCTGTTAATGATAGTTTTTCGAATGAACAACTGGCTGCAATTAAAGTAAACTCCTGAGATAGTCCTTGGTATGAAGATTACGCTAACTTTATTGTTTCCAAGTATTTGCATCCAACATTTACAGCTCAACAAAGAAGGAAATTCTTTTATGATTTGAGGCATTATTTTTGGGATAACCCACACTTATATAAGGAAGGAGTAGATGGTATTATGCTGAAGATGTGTTCTAGAACATGAACAACGAGAGATATTGAGAAAGTGCCATGGTAGTGCTTATGGAGGACATCACGTTGGAGATAGAACAGTACAAAAGGTTCTACAATCAGGTTTCTATTGGCCTACTCTCTTTAAAGATGCACGAAAATTTATTTTATCTTGTGATGAATGTCAAATAGTTGGTAATATTTCTAGACGTAATGAAATGCCTATGAATTATTCTCTTGTTATTGAACCTTTTGATTGTTAGGGATTTGACTTTATGGGTCCGTTTCCTCCTTCGAATGGTTATACTCATATACTTGTTATTGTTGATTATGTTACTAAATGGGTAGAAGCTATACCTACAAAGAGTGCTGATGGTGAAACCTCTTAAAAAATGCTTAAAGATGTTATTTTCCTAGGTTTGGTGTGCCTATATATCTTATGACTGATGGAGGTTCTCACTTTATTCATGGTGGCTTTAGAAAGACCCTGGCTAGATATGGTGTCAATCATAGAATTGTCTCATCTTATCATCCTCAAACCAGTGGGCAAGTAGAATTATCAAATAGAGAAATTATATCTATCTTGCAAAAGACTATTAATAAATCTAGGAAAAATTGGGCTGATAAGTTAAATGATGCTTTATGGGCTTATAGAACTGCTTATAAAAATCCTATGGGTATGTCTCCTTATAAAATGGTTTATGGAAAAGCTTGTCACTTGCCTATAGAATTAGAACACAAAGCTTATTGGGTAGCGAGAGAACTAAATAGAGATTTTAAACTTGTCGGTAAGAAAAGAATGCTCGACTTGAGTTCTTTAGATGAGTGGAGAAGTGAATCCTATGAAAATTCTAGGATTTAAAGAGAAAGTTAAAAATGGCATGATAGGAGAATTCTTAAAAGAGAGTTTCATGTTGGTGACAAATTTCTATTGGATAGGTCTCGTCTCAGATTTTTTGCAGGAAAATTACTCTCGAGATGGGAAGGACCCTATGTTATTGAAGAAGTGTATCGTTCGGGTGCAATCAAAATTGCTTCCCTTAAATATAACACTACACAAGTGGTAAATGGGAAAATACTCAAACATTATATTTCCTAAGATTCTTATGATGAAGATGTTGATACTATTCAAGTGGTGACTCCGGAGGAGTTTATTAAAGAGAAGATTCCAGAAACATCAGAGTTTGTTTTCAAATAGGTAACAGTTTTGGTAAGAAAAAATTTGTGTTTTATCTTCCAACTTATATTTTTGTTGTTTATGGATAGTATGAAAAATAATGAGCCGGAAAAGGGTAGGAGGCGGTACTCGAGGGAACCACACCACCTGGTGGCGTGGGCCCACCCCTAGTCGCGCTACCACATAGTGTGGGCGCCTCGAAGCCTGTCTCCGACCCATTTTCACCCCGCGCTTTCCTTTTGTTACGTAATTTTTTGCTATATAACCCCCAGATCCCCCAAGGTCCGTATATCGTTTCTCGTCGTGTTTTTGTTTCGATCTTATTCTGCCAGATTTCATCTTCAGATTTAGAGCCACGGATGTCCTCTTCCGTACCTCCCAAGGACATCTTCTTTGTGAACTTCGTCAACCCATACATGAATGAGTTGAAGATGCATCCCAAGGAGTTTCTTCTCAAGGATGGGGTGGTGCAGAAAGAAGATGTTCAAGGCCCTAAAGGAGAAGGAAGTTTGTAAGCTAGGATGGAGGAGTTGGAGCAAGAAGTCTTTAGGTATAAGAAGATGGCGGAGCGTGAAGTGGACATCATCCACAGAATAAATGAAGAATTCAGAGCTGAGCATAAGAAGGAAACTGCCAAGCTTTGGGAGGAAATCTTCCCACTCCACGAGGCCACTAATAAATTACAAGCACAACTCTTTGACGTGCAGAATCAAAACTATGAGTATGAGATCAGGTTTAAACATATGATTTCTGCTGCCAGTTTCAGGATACCGGAGACCAAGTCATCATTTGTTGATGGAGAGACTCTACCTTATAAGTCTAATTATGAGGAGGATTGATACGTCTCCAACGTATCTATAATTTCTGAATCTCCACGATGACATTATGCCAATTGCTACATGTTTTCTCCCTTCTTTGTGTCATTTTTACATGTTTTCCGGGACTAACCTATTAACAAGATGCCAAGTGCCAGTTCCCTGTTTCTGTTGTTTTTTATTTCAGAAAAGTTGTTCTAGAAATATTCTCGGAATTGGACCCCACAAATCCCGAAGTTCCTATTTTCCCCGGAAGCATCCAGAAGACCGAAGAGGAGTCGAAGATGGGCACCTCGGGGGCACACCATGGGGTGGCGCCTCTCCCCCTTGGCCGCGCCAGGGGGTGGTGTGGGGCCCCCAGGGCTCCACCGCCTTTGCCCTTTCGCCTATTTATCCCCCCCCCCCGGATGGAAAACCCTAGACACCTGATCAAATATCCCTGAAAAGTTCCACAGCCGATGTCGTCGTCAACCGTAGATCAGGGGGGTTCTCAAGCTGTCTCCCGGCACCCTACCGGAGATGAGATCATCACTGGAGGCTTCTTCATCACCATGTATGCCTCTGGAGTGATGCGTGAGTAGTTCATCCTTGGACTACGGGTCCATAGCAGTAGCTATATGGTTGTCTTCTCCTCCTACGCCTCCATGTTTAGATCTCGTGATCTGCCTAACATGATCGAGATTGTTCTTATGTAACTCTATGTGCTGTGTTTGCTGGGATCCGATGAATATTGAACTTATGCCAAGTTGATTATAGTCTTTTATTGCATATGTTATTTGTGATCTTGCATGCTTTCCGTTTCTACGGGTTGCTCTGGCCAAGTAGTTGCTAGTGACTCCAAGAGGGAGTATTTATGCTCGATAGTGGGTTCATCCCTCCTTTTTGCCTGTGCTCGAGTGACAGAAACGTGGCGGGGGAGGATGTGCTGTTTCCACTAGGGAGAAAACAGCGGTGTGAGTGCCCGCGTGTACAATCATTGCTTACATTACACACATTGCTTAATGCGATTATCTGTTGTTTACAACTTAATACCTAAGGGGGTTCGGATGATAACCTGAGGGTGGATTATTAGTCATAGATGCAGTTGGATTATGTTCTATGTATATTGTTGTAATTCCCGCACTAAATATCATAGTATTCATCATGTCATGAATGTGCACTCCGGTGCATTATTTATTTGTCAATTGCCTAGCTGTAATTTGTTCACCCAGCATGTTATCTTTTATGGAGAGACACCACTAGTGAACCTATGAACCCCGATCCATTTTCCTACACTGTTAAACAAACCACTACAATTTCCTGCTTTCTTTACTTACTGCAAGCATACACTATTTTCGACACTATGCGTGTAATCTTTGTTTTCAGCAAGACCGGTGAGATTGAAAACCTCACTGCACCGTTGGGCCAAAGTATTTTGGTTGTGTTGTGTGCAGGTTCTGCGTTGTTGCTCACACCGGTGATCCATCACCACCGTCAGTGGCATCAACCTTCCGAAAATCCTCTTTCTCCTACTGGATTGATAACCTTGGTTCTTAACCGAGGGAAATTCTTACCGCTGCACTCATCACACCCTCCTCTTGGGTTTCCCAATGCACCATCCATAGTTCCTGTAGCAAGAATTTCTGGCACCATTGCTAGGGATTTAAAGTCAACTCTGCAAGCGATCAAAAATTTATGGCGCCGGTGCCGGGGAGAAAGAAGTCTTCTCGCAAGGGGAGTCTCTCACTCTCAACTCTTTATTGTGTTTATTGTCTTGTTTTGCTTCTTTATATCAAAAACACACAAAAATTTAGTTTACTTTATAGCTGTTATTTATTTGCTTGATTTTATTTTGCTAGAATGAGTATTCCTAAAGTTGAGGTTCGTTCTTTAGGAAACAAGGGGGAGAGAGTTTAAAAGATGCTTGGTATAGAATAAACATTTCTCATAATAGGTGTAAAAAATATATTCTACCTTGATACTCTGGGGAATTTTTATGTTGGTACTAATGGCTGGTAGAGGTATGTGTTGGATTTGATTGAAAGTTTGGTAGGAACGCCCCCCGCTATAACTGTTAAAACTGAGACCACTTTGGAGGATTTTATTAATAAACTAAACTCTTTGGAAATGAACTTACCAATTTTCCTTGATAATTCTAGCAAAGTTAATGAATCGATAATAACTATTGATAAAAGAATCACTTCTCTAGAAGCTGGCAACACTATTAAATTCTAGGATTGGTAAACTAGAGGAGGCTATGGGAACTTTAAGCTCAACTTTTTCATCTCTCAAAAAGGAGAAAGCCTTTGTGGAAAAAGAGCAAAGATTCATGTATGTTCCCAAGATAACTAAACCCAACTCTCAATATGTGCTGAAAATTGCTAAAACGATTAATGAAACTAAGAGTGACCTTCATGTTGAATCTTCAGAAACACCTAGAGTGACTATTGCTACAAATAATGATTTAGTGGAAGTTACAGATTTTGGTGCTTCACTTGAAAATACTTGAGTTGCTTTCTATGCCTAGCTGAAAGGCGTTAAAGAAAAGCGCTACCACGAGACAACCCGTTTTATTTCTCCGTTTTCAACTAGTTTTCCTTCGTTTTCTTTTGTTTTCTTTGCACCTGGGTGTTTTATACTTCTTTAGCAACCCCTCTGTATCTTTTCTTTTGTGTCTTCGTTGAGCCAAGTAAAGCCTCTAGTGGAAAGTTGAGACTATATTTTGGATTTCTAGCAGGAAACATATTTCTCCTGTCCACTGTTTAATTCTTATAAAATCACAGAAATTTAAAATGACCTGAGTTTTTTTGTGCGTAATCTTGGGCTATATACGCAACCTTTCTTAGATGACCACTTTTTTATTTGAGCAACATAATATTTTCGAAAAATATCATCTTTACCTGTTGTCCTGTTTTGAAAGATTTCTGCCAATAATAGCATTTGCCTCTTAATCTTAAAGAGTTTTAAAAGAAGTTGTGACAGTAGATAATTTGTTTATGAGTGTTAGGATTGTGTTGAAACTGAACCATGTGAATTTATTATTTCGATTGCACTAACGTTGCTAATGAAGATTGTGAGAAGTTTGGTGTGAAGGAAGTTTTCAAGGGTCAAGAGAAGAGGATGATACGATGTGATCAAGAAGAGTGAATAGTATAAGCTTGGGGATGCCCCGGTGGTACATCCCAGCAAATTCCAAGAATACTCAAGCGTCTAAGCTTGGGGGTGCCCAAGGCATCCCCTTCTTCATCGACAAATTATCAGGTCATTTCTAGTGAAACTATATTTTTATTCGGTCACATCTTATGTGTTGTACTTGGAGCGTGTTTTATTTTTGCTTTCAGTTTGTTTTTATTTTTGCAATAATATTGGTTTGACCCTAGCATTCTTTTATTGGAGATTGATACGCTCCGCTTTTTCATGGGAATACTTTGTATTCTTAATCTTTGTCTGGCTGCTGCATTTATTTAGCTACTGTTTTGCATGCATCTCTTATAAGAGTTGTTAGTTTTAGTAGTGTTATGTGAGTACTCTAATGTTTGATTGATGTAGCATTTGGATAGTTTTTGTTAAAACATATCTTGTATGGTGCTTGTTGGGAGAATAAACTGCTGCTTAAAGTACAATTTTTAATGGTGCAAGTAGAAGCTTGTATAGACAGTGGCTAGAACTTTTTCATACCATGCTAGATGTTATTTTAGTTTTAAAGCCTTGTGGTTATTGAGTAGCATGATTAGCCTCAAATAGCTGAGAGTGTCTAATGTTCCATTGAAAGATATTATCCTTTGAATGTTTTATTTGGTTAACTTGGTGCATCCTCACACCATGTTTATGACTATGAACCAGTCACGAATAGCCTCTATGATATTTCAGTTTTTGAACTTGTGATACTGCTTATGCTTTAATTAATGATGTTTATGTCGCTATGAATGATTATGTATCTTATGCTCTCTTGATTTGTTGCTCCCAGTCTTTTGCTAGCCTCCACCTATACTGAGTATGAGCTCTACTCGTGCATCCAACTCTCTAAAACCAAAGTTTTACCATTGTGTCCACCATACCTACATACATGTGGTATTTAACTGCCACTCCAAGTAAATTTCTCATGTGTTACCTTTAAAACCTTCAAAATAACTCCTGCTTTGTGTTCATGTTTTTGCTCATGAGGACGTAAATAGAGAATCTTTATCTCACTTGTTGATTGGGTTTCACACCCTGGACTACTGGCTTCATCCGCTTATCCAAATGATAGAAGAGCTGGCAGCGGGGTGCCCAACCCCAAATTAATACACACAAAATCGCTTCACCATTTTGCCCCCGATTTATCAGTCAAAGCATAATTGTGTAACCAAAAGAGAAAGAGGGATGACCTTCTATACCAGTTGTGTCCTTCATATGGGAGATGCTCTTGTGGAATATAGTTGGCTTGTGATGTACTATATTTTCTGTTTACCATTCGTTGACATTAGCATACATCTCCCAAAATATAGACACTCCTCCATGGTATGTGACTGTTGGCAGACACCCGAGGATTCGGTTGGCCATGGTTTGTGAAAGATGGATGGGGGGGTGTCAAAATTTTAATACCTCTGTTTAATAAAATAAAAATCTCTAGCACATGAGTGATCCCTGCTTCCCTCTTCGAAGGGCCTTTCTTTTACTTTTATGTTGAGTCTCCATCTTCTAACTTTATGCATAGTTGAGAGAGCATTTTTCCCATTCTGAGTTTTATGTGCATTTGTCCTAGAAAAATTATTAATTGATTCATGATGTGTTATTGTTTGTTCTCAAATTATTTTCTCTAGTCTTCCTCATGAACTTTGAAGGTGTCCTGGCATTTATATTTTGCCCCACTCTTAAGGACTAGCGAAATATCACTTTGCCATGCTTTCTCTATACTTGAGACAAACATATATCTTTCTTTGCATTGTTATTCATGACCTTTTATTTGAGAAACTTCTCATAATGCAAAGTGAAACCTATGCTTTATTATTAAAGTTCTATTTGTCATGTTTGTTTTAAAAGTTCTATGATCTCAGCTTACATATGCTTTTACATTTTTATGATCAAGTTTATGTTAGTAGCATGTCACCTCAGAAATTATTGTGTTTTATCGTTTACCTACTCGGGGACGAGTAGGAACTAAGCTTGGGGATGCTTGATACTTCTCCAACGTATCTATAATTTCTGCTGCTCCATGATGATATTATGCCAATTGCTACATGTTTTCTCCCTTCTTTATGTCATTTTTACACGTTTTCTGTGACTAACCTATTAACAAGATGCCAAGTGCCAGTTCCCTGTTTTCTGCTGTTTTTTATTTCACAAAAGTTGTTCTAGAAATATTCTCGGAATTGGACCCCACAAATCCCGAAGTTCCTATTTTCTCCGGAAGCATTCAGAAGACTGAAGAGGAGTCGAAGACGAGCACCAGGGGGCCCACACCATGGGGTGGCGCCCCCCCTTGGTCGTGCCAGGGGGTGGTGTGGGCCCCCAGGGCTCCATCGCCTTTGCCCTTTCGCCTATTTATTTCCCCCGGATGGAAAACCCTAGACACCTGATCAAATATCCCCGAAAAGTTCCACATCCGCCGTCGTCGTCAACCCTAGATCAGGGGGGGTTCTGAAGCTGTCTCCCGGCACCCTGCCGGAGAGGATATCATTACCGGAGGCCTCTTCATCACCATGCCAACCTCTGGAGTGATGCGTGAGTAGTTCATCCTTGGACTATGGGTCCATAGCAGTTGCTAGATGGTTGTCTTCTCCTCCTATGCCTCCATGTTTAGGTCTCGTGAGCTGCCTAACATGATCGAGATTGTTCTTATGTAACTCTATGTGCTGTGTTTGCTGGGATCCGATGAATATTGAAATTATGCCAAGTTGATTATAGTCTTTTATTGCATATGTTATTTGCTATCTTGCATGCTTTCTGTTGCTAGTGGTTGCTCTGGCCAAGTAGTTGCTAGTGACTCCAAGAGGGAGTATTTATGCTCGATAGTGGGTTCATGCATTCTTTTCGCCTGTGCTCGAGTGACAGAAACGTGACAGGAGAGGATGTGATGTTTCCACTAGGGACAAAACAGCGGTGTGAGTGCCCGCGTGTACAATCATTGCTTACATTACACACATTGCTTAATGCGATTATCTGTTGTTTACAACTTAATACCTAAGGGGGTTCGGATGATAACCTGAGGGTGGATTATTAGTCATAGATGCAGTTGGATTATGGTCTATGTATATTGTTGTAATTCCCGCACTAAATATCATAGTAGTCATCATGTCATGAATGTGCACGACGGTGCAATCTTTATTTGTCAATTTTGTCTCTACTAAAAGGTAAAAGATAAAGGTGTGATACCGCGACACTCCCCCAAGCTTGGAACAAGCCAAGGGGATGCCAATACCAATGACGAATTACTTCTTCGGTTGTGATGGTGAATCCTTGATCGCTTGCAGAGTTGACTTTAAATCCCTAGCAATAGTGCCAGAAATTATTGCTACAGAAACTATGGATGTTGCGTTGGGAACCCCAAGAGGAGGGTGTGATGAGTGCAGCGGTAAGAATTTCCCTCGGTTAAGAACCAAGGTTATCAATCCAGTAGGAGAAAGAGGATCTTCGCAAGGTTGATGCCACTGACGGTGGTGATGGATCACCGGTGTGAGCATAAACGCAGAACCTGCACACAACACAACCAAAATACTTTGGCCCAACGGTGCAGTGAGGTTGTCAATCTCACCGGTTTTGCTGAACACAAAGAGGTTAAAAGTATGGTGTGGAAAACAGTAGGAAAAAAGTAGAAACAGTATGAGAGTAGTATGAAAGCAGTAGGTGTTTTATCAGTATGAGGAAAAAGGACTGGGGTCCACAGTTCACTAGTGGTGTCTCTCCGTGAAAGATAAATAACATGTGTGGTGAACAAATTACAGCTGGGCAATTGGCATAAATGAAGGCTGCACCGTAGTGCATATGCAAGACATAAAGATTACTATGTGATTCATGCGGGCATTACAACAAAATACATAGATTGTCATCCAACTGCATCTATGTCTAATAATCCACCCTCCGAATATCATCCGAACAAACGTTGGGTATTAAGTTGCTAGCAACAGATTATCGCCGTAAGCAAAGTATGTAATGTAAATAATGTAAACTAGGTAAACACTGTTGTTTTCTCCCTAGTGGCAAGAACACATCCTCCATCCGTCACGTTTCTATCACTCGAGCACATATGCAAAGGAGGCATGAACCCAGTATCGAGCATAAATACTCCCTCTTGGAGTTACTAGCATATACTTGGCTAGAGAATCTACTAACAACGGGGAGCATGCAAGATCATAAATAACACAAGCATGAAGATAACATGTTAGATTGATAATCAGAAGACATAGCATTCAACATTTATCAGATCCCAGCAAACACAACATGTAGCATTACATAAAGATGATCTTGATCATGATAGGCAGCTCACAAGATCTAACCATGAGGCACAATGTGGAGAGAACAGCCATCTAGCTACTGGTATGGACCCGTAGTCCAGGGATGAACTACTCACGCATCACTTCGGAGGAGGGCATGGTGGTGTAGACCCCTCCGGTGATGATTTCCCTTTCCAGCAGGGTGCCGGGGAGAGCGACAGAACCCTCCCAATCTCGGGATGACGATGACAGCGGCCTCGGGTGTTCTCAGGAAAAAGTGGGATCTCCCTAGGGTTTATGTCTCGGGGGGTTCAATAAGCGAAAGGGCAAAGGCGATAGAGGCCTGGGGGCCCTACACCACCCCCGGCGCGGCCAGGGGCGCCGCCCTATGGTGTGGGCCCCCTGAGGCCCCCCTCCGAGTCTCTTCGGGACTCCGTGGAACCTTCGGGAATTCTAAGACTTCCGGGCTTCGAATTTTCTAATTCCGAGAATATTTCCCGAATAACTTTTCTGAAACTAAAAACAGCAGAAAACAGGGAACTGGCTCTATGGCATCTTGTCAATAGGTTAGTCCGGAAAATCGATAAAAATGACATAAAGTCTATAGAAAACATGTGGGAAACAATAAGAAAACATCATGGAACATCAGAAATTAAGGATACGTTTATGACGTATCAACATCCCCAAGCTTAGTTCCTACTCGTCCTCGAGTAGGTAAACAATAAAAACACATAATTTTTTTAGGTGACATGCTACCAACATAAACTTAATCATCAATAATGTCAAAGCATAAGTAAGCTGAGATCATAGAACTTTAACACAAGCATGATAAATAGAAAATTAATAATAAAACATAGCAATAACCTTGCATCATGAGAAGTAACTCAAATAAAAGATCATGAATAACAATGCAACGAAAGATATACGTTTGTTTCAAGTATAGAGAGAACATGTCAAAGTGATATTTCGCTAGTCCTAAAGAGTGGGGCAAAACATAAATGCCAGGACACCTTCAAAGTTCATGAGGAAGTCTATAACAAATAATTAGAGAACAAGCAATAACACATCATGAATCAATTAATAATGTTTTTGGGACAAATGGACGTAAAACTCAGAATGGCAACTATGCTCTCTCAACCGTGCATAAAGTTAGAAGATGGAGACTCAACATAAAAGTAAAAGAAAGGCCCTTCGCAGAGGGAAGCATGGACCACTCATGTGCTAGACCTTTTATTTTATTAAATAGAGGTATAAAAACTTGACACTCCTCCCAACCATCTTTCACAAACCATCGCTAACCAAATCCTTGGGTGTCTTCCAACAATCACATACCGTGGAGGAGTGTCTATATTTTAAGATAGGTGTATGCTTATGCCAACGAATGGTAAACAGAAAATACATTACGTCACAAGCCAACTAGACTTCACAAGAGCGACTCCCATAGAAGGACGCATCTGGGTAGAAGGTTATCCCTCTTTATCTTTTGTTTACACAATTATGCTTTGACTGATCAATCAGGGGCAAAAAAAGTGTAGAGAATTTGTGTTATTAATTTGGGGTTGGGCACCCCACTGCCAGCTCTTCTATCATTGGATAAGCGGATGCAGACACTAGTCTAGGGTGTGAAAGTCCAATCAACAAGTGAGATAAAGATTCTCTATTTACGTCCTCATGAGCTAAAACAAGAGCGCAAAACAAGAGTAATTTTGAAAGTTTTAAAGGTAACACATGAGAAATTTACTTTGGAGTGGCGGTTAAATACCACATGTAGGTACGTATGGTGGACACAATGGGCAAACTTTGGTTTTTGGGAGTTGGATGCACAAGTAGAGCTCATACTCAGTACAAGTGGAGGCTAGCAAAAGACTGGGAGTGACAAATAAAGAGAGCATAAGAGCCATAATCATGCATACCGACATAAATATCATTAATCAAAGCATTAGTCATACCACAAGTTCAAAAACTAAATGATCATGGAGGCTATTCGTTACTGGTTCATAGTCATAAATATGGTGTGAGCATGCGCCAAGTCAACCAAATAAAACATTCAAAGGAGAACACCACAAATTTATGCTTCAATATGACAAGAACAACTCATGATTCTTTGAATGGCACATTAAACACTCTCATCTATTTGAGGATAATCATGATACTAAATAATCACAAGGCTTTAAAACTAAAATAACATCTAGCATGATATGAAAAAGTCTATCCACGGTCTATATAAGCTCCTACTTGCACCGTTAAAAATTCTAGTTCAAGCAACAATTTCTTTTCCCAACAAGCACCATACAAAGCATGCTTCAACAAAAACTCTCTAAATGCTAAAGCAAGAAAATATGACAGGATTCACATAACACTACTAAAACTAACAGCTCTGACCAAGAGATGCAATGAAAACAAGAGCTAAATAGGAAATTTTGCAGCAACTAGAAGAAAAACTAAGAATACTAGCATAACAAGTATTCAAACGAAAAAGCGGAGTGTGTCTCTTTCCCAAACAAAGAATGCTAGGATCCAACTATATTATTGCAGCAAGGAAAACAAAAGAAAACAAAGGAAAACAAAAGAAAAACAAACAGACGCTCCAAGTAAACTTCATATGATGTGACCAAATAAAAATATAGTTTCACGAGAAGTGACCTGATAGATAGCTCATGAAGAAGGGGATGAATTGGGCATCCCCAAGCTTATATGCTTGAGTCTTCTAAAAATATGCTTGGATGAACCACGGGGGGAATCCCCAAGTTTTGACCTTGCACTCTTCTTGATCACATATATCACCTCTTCTCTTGACCCTTGAAAACTTCGTTCACACCACACTCAAACAGTGATCGCATTAGAGGGTTAGTGCAACAATTAAAAATCCATTGGTTATGTATGTCACAAGTGATATTGATACTTTTAAACATTAGCTACATCCACTTATGTTTCATGAAGCAAATAAATCCACTTGACATCGCAAAAGAGCAAATGCAAGAAAAATTGCAAGATTTGTCAAAATGAGAACAGTCTGTAAAGACGAATTTTTTCGAGGCACTTACGTTGCTCAGATCGAAAAACTTAAAGAACAAAGAAGTTGCGGAATTAGCCAAGGAATAAGCACAAACAATTTCAAATCATTCTGTTCTTCCGGGATTTTATACGATTTTTTACTGTGGACAGCAGAAATCTGTTTCCTGCGCAGAAATCCTAAAACCAACTCCAACTCTCGTGAGAAACCTTACTTGGCACTACTAAAACATGAAAAGAAAGATACAAAGGAGTTTATACAAAATATTACAACCCATTGACTCAAAGAAAACAGAGAAAAACAAAGCAAAAATAAAATCATGGGTTATCTCCCAAGAAGTGATTTTCTTTAACTCCTTTTAGCTAGGCCCAGAAAAGTGAAAGATGCTCACATAATAAATATGATTTAAGAAAAAGAGAGCATAAAGAAGCAAGTATAAAAACAATTTAAGTCTAACCCACTTCCTATGCATTGGAATCTTGTAAAGAAATAAATTAAATAAGCTCAAACTAGAAATATTGGGAAGGTAGAACAAGAGCAACTTCAAAAATTTCAACAAACAGAGAGGTGTTTTAGTAACATGAAAATTCCTAAAACCATATTTTCCTCTCTCATAATAATTTTCAGTAGCATCATAAACAAAGTCAACAACATAATTATCACATAAAGCATGTTTTTATGGTCTAAAAGCGCACAATCACATATCAAGCTCCAAAATAGTGGGATCAAAATTTAAAATCAGCTCCTCTTTTTCCCCACTTTTAGCAATATCAAAAAGAGATAATTGGTCACTCTTAAAAGGTATAGGAAACATTATAGCAATCCTATTTTCAGTAGCATTATAATTTATAACATCAAGTAACATAAGACCATCATCAAGAGCATTATCATAAGATTTATCCAAGTAGCATGGATTATCATAAATAACAGTAGCAATATCATTCTCACAAGTTTCATTCATAGTAGTATCAAGGTCACAAGTATAGCAAGTATCAACTTCATCAAAAAGGGATATTTCAAAATAATCAATAGGATCATCACTTTCATCAAATAATGTATGAGTTAAAGAGTTACTCTCATTGGGAGGTAGACATGGGTAGCTCCATTCTTCCTCCTCTTGGTCATCACTCTCCTCCTCTTTTTCATCCAATGAGCTTCGAGATTCAGCAGTTTCTTCTTCTATAGGTTTCTGCAAGGCATTAGTCTCTCCCTTCTGGGAAGAGAATTGATTAAGATATTGAAGTATTTAGTAATTACAATCCTTGTAATTATCAAAGCAATATTCAAGTATATCATAAATCACATAATTATAAGTTGCATCATCAATACTTTCAAGCAAATTGGCAATTTCAAAGGCACCCTTCCAAGCAATAAATTCCTCAATTTGTTCCACATCATGAAAGTCATAATTTCCCTTAACATAAGAAGATAAGGTAACATTATCATTATACTCACATTGAAAAGGGATGTGTTTATACCTCCTACAGCAACAAGATTTATCAAAGCAATAAGTAACATTATAAGTAGAGCACAAGTTTTTAGCATAGTCATGCAATTTATTAATTTGCTCCCATAAGTGTATTCCTTTTTGTGACAAGCGGTGTTCCTTATAATATTTTTGTTGTTCATCTGTGAACCCACCTTGCCTATAAGATCTAGTTTCAAAGGCATCATACATTGCTAGCAAGCATGATAAAGCAAGAATAAGAACTAATTTTTTGTGTTTTTGATAAAGATAAGCAAATAAGACAAAATAAAGTAAACTAAGCAAAACAAAAACAAAGTAAAGAGATTGGAAGTGAGAGACTCCCCTTGCAGAAATTCTCTTCCTCCCCGGCAACGGCGCCAGAAAAGCTTGATGGAGTGTAGACACACGCTCGTTGGGAGACCCCAAGCGAAGGTGTGAAGAGTGCAGCAGCAAGTTTTCCCTCAGAAAAGAAACCAAGGTTGAATCAACCAGTAGGACGAAGAAGCACTTCTGAAGGTTGATGCAGTTGAGATGGCAGGGTGCACTACCGGTGCAGCAACAACGTGGACCTTACACAACCCAATCAATTCACTTTGCCCCAACGAAGCAGTGAGGTTGTCAATGTCACCGGTTTTGCTGAACACAAAGAGGATAAACGTATGGTGTGGAAAACAGTAGGAACAATATGAGAGCAGTATGAAAGCAGTAGGTGTTTTATTAGTATGAGGAAAAAGGAGCAGGGTCCATAGTTCACTAGTGGTGTCTCTCCGTGAAAGATAAATAACATGTGTAGTGAACAAATTACAGCTAGACAATTGAGATAAATAAAGGTTGCACCGTAGTGCATATGCAAGACATAAAGATTACTATGTGATTCATGCGGGCATTACAACAAAATACATAGACCGTCATCCAACTACATCTATGTCTAATAATCCATCCTCCGAATATCATCCGAACACACGTTGGGTATTAAGTTGCAAGCAACAGATTATCGTTGTAAGCAAAGTGTGTAATATAAAATATGTAAACTAGGTAAACACCGTTGTTTTCTCCCTAATGGCAACAGTACATCCTCCATCCTTCACGTTTCTGTCACTCGAGCACAGATGCAAAGGAGGCATGAACCGACTATCGAGCATAAATACTCCCTCTTGGAGTTACTAGCATCTACTTGGCAAGATCATAAATAACATAAGCATGAAGATAACATGATAGATTCATAATCAGAAGACATAGCATTCAACATTTATCAGATCCCAGCAAACACAACATGTAGCATTACATAAAGATGATCTTCATCATGATAGGCAGCTCACAAGACCTAAACATGAGGTACAAATTGGAGAGAACAACCATCTAGCTACTTCTATGGACCCGTAGTCCAGGGATGAAACACTCACGCATCACTTCGGAGGAGGGCATGGTGGTGTAGACCCCTCCGGTAATGATTTCCCCCTCTGACAGGGTGCCGGGGAGAGCTCCATAACCCTCCCGATCTCGGGATGACGATGACGGCGGCCTCGGGTGTTTCTCGGGAAAAAGTAGAACCCCCCTAGGGTTTATGTCTATGGGGATTAAATAGGAGAAAGGGCAAAGGCAGTGGAGGCCTGGGGGGCCCACACCACCCCCTCCCCCGACACGGCCAAGGGGGCGCGCCGCCCTATGGTGTGGGCCCCCTGAGGCCCCCCTCCGGATCTCTTCGGGACTCTGTGGAACCTTCGGGAATTCTAAGACTTTCTGGTTTCGAATTTTGCAATTCCGAGAATATTTCTAGAACAACTTTTCTGAAACTAAAAACAGGAGAAAATAGGAAACTGGTTCTATGGCATCTTGTCAATAGGTTAGTCTAGAAAATCGATAAAAATGACATAAAGTGTATATCAAACATGTGGGAAACAATAAGAAAACAACATGGAACATTGTAAATTAAGGATACGTTTATGACGTATCACACATGATGGTGTAGACCCCTCCGGTGATGAATTCCTCTCCCGGCAGGGTGCCGGGGAGAGCTCCAGAACCCTCCCGATCTCGGGATGACGATGACGGCGGCCTCGGGTGTTTTTCGGGATGAAGTAGTATATCTTTAGGGTTTACGCCTCGGGGGGTATAAATAGGCAAAAGGGCAAAGGCGGTGGAGTCCTAGGGGCCCCACACCACCGCATGGCGCGGCCGGGGGGCGTGCCGCCCTATGGTGTGCCCCCCTCTGGGTCTCTTCAGGACTCCGTGGAACCTTCGGGAATTCTAGGACTTCCGTTCTTCGAAATTTCCAATTCCGAGAATATTTCTAGAACAACTTTTCTGAAACTAAAAACAGTAGAAAACATGGAACTCGCTCTATGGCATCTTGTCAATAGGTTAGTCCGGAAAATCGATTAAAATGACATAAAGTGTATAGCAAACATGTGGGAAATAACATGAAAACAACATGGAACATCAGAAATTAAGGATACGTTTATGACGTATGAGCGCCCAGGGGTGGTGTGGCCCCCTCCTGACCCCTCTTCGGGACTCCTTCTGGCCCCGGGGGTCTTCGGGTGTTTTAAGGTCTTTGGGATCTTTTCTGGGCATTTTCCTGAAAGGTGTGAGTTTCTGCACAAAAACGAGACACCAAGGTAATTCTGCTGAAAACAGCGTTAGTCCGTGTTAGTGGTATCCAAAACTCACCAGTTTAGAGGAAAACACTAAGGAAAGTGTTCGAAAAAGGAGATACGTTTTGGACGTATCAACTCCCCCCAAGCTAGCTTATTGCTTGTCCTCAAGCAATTCAGTGACAACTGAGTGCGATAAAAGACTTTTACAAACACATTTGTTTCATATGATGTAAGTATACTCACTATATGATCAAGTGCTAAGGCAATTCATAATAAGATGTATGCAAGATAAAAGTCACCTAGCAGTTATGCAAACCATGAAGAGATGCCAACAAACTAATAATAAACAACACGAAGTATATCAATCTGCAGGATTGCGATGCTCATAATATGGTATGAGAAAGTGTACTCGCTTGCCCTTAATAATGGAGCAAAACATAAATGCTAGGGCAACTCTGACGTCCAAATGAAGACTAGAAATAAAGATATCAAAGATACAAGCATCAAAGTTATACCACAATCAACCGTGTTTTGGGACAACCACATTACACTAAGAATGACAGCCATGCTCTCAAGAAGGTGCATAAAATGAGAAAGTGAAGACTCAAAATAAAAATAAAAGAAAGGCCCTTCGCAGAGGGAAGCAGGGATTAACTCATGTGCTAGAGCTTTTTATTTTATTAAACAGAGGTATTGAAAACATTTTTAAGAGAGGTGTATTCTTATGTCAATGAATGGTAAACAGGAAATACAGTACGTCACAAGCCAACTAGACTTCACAAAAGCGGCTCCCATAGAAGGACGTATCTGGGTAGAAGGTCATCCCTCTTTCTCTTTTGTTTACACAATTATGCTTTGACTGATAAATTAGGGGAAAACATAGTGAAGAGAATTTGTTGTATTAATTTGGGGTTGGGCACCCCGCTGCCGGCTCTTCTATCATGTTGATAAGAGAATGAAGCCACTAGTCCAGGGTGTGAAATCCAATCAACAAGTGAGATAACGATTCTCTAATTATGTCCTCATGAGCTAAAACAGGGGCACAAAACAGGAATAATTTTTTGAAGGTTTTAAAGGTAGCCCTCGAGAAATTTACTTAGAGTGGAGGTTAAATACCACATATATAGGTAGATATGGTGGACACATTTGGCAAACTTTGGTTTTTGGGAGTTGGATGCACGAGTAGAGCTCGTACTCAGTACGGGTGAAGGCTAGCAATAGACGGGGAGCGACAATCAAGAGAGCAACAACTGTCATAGTCATGCTTGCGACAAAACAAAATTAACAGGGGCATAAAAGTGATACAAATACTCTGAGGCAAAATAAATCATCGAGGATTAATTGACTTTTTGTTTTCGGTCATAGCACGCGTGAGCATGTGCCAAGTCGATTCAAGCGAAACAATCACAAGGAAATACTACAATGGCGTACCCTTGTATGAATAAAACAAAGCAAGCAAACATTCATACGACATGCTATCTTATATTAATAAGTTGGAACTAAACACGTGAGAGCACGAACTACTAATCATCAATTAAATAACATACACCGTACACGAACGAACTAAGCATGTTCACATGGATGAGTATATGTACAAAAATAAAACAAATAGAGTTCATACCAGCCTCTCACCGCAACTTGGATTGTCGTAAATCGTCGTTACTACTCTTCACTTGTGTGGATCGAATAATATAGAAAGATAATCAAGCTCCAACGGAGACACGGAAGTCCGGTGAACTCTGCAACAACTTTACAAAACCAAAGAAGAATAACAAATATTTTTGGGTTTTCGAATTAAAACAAGAACAGAAAGAAACAAACAAACAAGCAAAATATTTTTGGATTTTTGAATACTAAACCGAAACGAGAAAAGAAAGCAAACCGACAAAAGAAACTAAAAAAGCAAACAAAGAGAAACAACAAAAAAATTATTGGTCTTTTTGTGTTTTGGAATGCAAGAAAAAAACGATAAAAACAAAAAGAAACGAAAGAAGCGAAAGAAAACGAAAATAAACGAAAGAAACGAAAACATGGATATACAAAGAACCGGCTGAACATTATATATAAATGAGTGTGATGTCGGTATACCTCCCCCGAGCTTACGTTTTTTTCCTAAGTGGAGATCATCCCCAAGGGGACCATGAGGTGGCGCCCCCATAGTATGCTCAGGAGGAGCCCTCCTCCTGATATGTGCTCGAGGACGCGCCGGTGTACCGCGTGGTGTAGTCCTCAAAAGGCGCGTCTCGCCTCGCCTGCTACATGTGGAACTCCGTCAAGCTCAGATGCTCCTCTATCTCCCCCTTGGAACGCGACCATGGTGCCCTGTCAACTTTGAACAAAATAGGTTGCGACAAAACAACTTCCCGCTCATCTCCGTCAATAAATAAAACTCTATATACTAAATGATCATGGCAACAAGATTAAGTCTATAAGGAACAATTAATTCATCATCAGGAGCAACAGAAAAATCTAGAGTAGTCGCTATACGTGTAGCAATTATGCCCCCATAAATGGGCCCTTAGCAGCAAGGTGGCGAGCAATGAGAGAACCAAGGTTATACATCTTGCTACGGTTAAGCGCAGCATCAATAAAAGCAAGGTGATAGCTATAAATGTTGCTAGTGTTCTCCCTACCAAGGATACTAGTAGAAAGATAGTAAGTGAAGTATCTAAGAGCAAGAAGTTGGATGTTTCTTATCTTCCTGCGCTGGGGTGAGCGGCCATCATCATTGGTGATTTCACGATAGAGAGCCATGAGATCAGTGGGTCTCTCCTGAATCTTGCACGTTGTCCCGGAAGTGTTGATACCTACAATGTTACAAAAAGTCTCCAAGGGAAAAGAAAAAGGACTACCATATAACTTAAAAGCAACAGTGGGACCAAATTGTTTGTTTTCAAATTTAAATCTATTAACAAAAAAAATTTGTGAGAGTATCATACTAAAGACTTTAATCCTCCATGTAGCTGGTTAAACTAACACTTTCAACAAGCATCAAGAAGTCATCCAATAGACCTGTAGTTCTTAAAAATGTAACACATGGGAACCTAGAAGGATTAGCAATTCCATCACCTCCCGCATCATCGATGTTCGATGCAATAGGTCATCGTTATAAGATGGCCTCACTAAGGTGTATGAACGTGAGGGCCTTGTTCTTCTAGGAGCATCACTCCTAAATATTTCTCCAAAGTTATGGCTATCCATTTCTGAAATTTTTCAACAATCATCACAAAAATTGATTTCAAGCAACTACAAGGTGGAAACTACCATAGATACTTACAGGTGAGCTAAACATGCATGAAAACTATAATATTTCTACTCAAATCAAGCATGAAAACTCACATAAGCTGTCACCTACAGTACCAAAATAATCCACCAAAAAACATTCTACTTGGATAACCGGAGGAGTCACATACCGGAGAGAAAATGCACCAAATTCCATCACAAATGGTGGGTTGAGCAAAGAGATTGAAAAATCTCGAGAAAGAACAGCAAGAACTCGGGTTCCAGGAAATGTTTTGAGTTTGTGGGGTGAGAGAGGAATCTTTGGCAGGGGAGAGAGTTAGTGGAGGGCCAGGGGCCCACACCATGTGTTGGCGCCACCAGGGGAAGGAAACACCCCCTATGGTGTGCCTGACGGGTGGGTCCCCCTGGGGTCTCCCACGTGGCTCTCTGCCTCATTTTTTTGACGTAAAAATTTATTATAATTTTTCTGGAATTTTTCGAGAAACTTTATTTTTGAGGTATTTCAAGAATTTAATAATTAATTGAAATCCAGAAAAAAAAAGTGAAAAGGTGGAAAACAAGACCAAAACTAGAACTACATAGGTTCTAAGACACCCCAATGGAAAAAATAACCAATGAAAACAAAGGTGGAAGTGGTGAAAACAAAAGTATGGATGATGGAAAACATGATTACGCTTAAGTAGCAAGGTCATAACAGAAGTAAACATGGTGAAAACATAATGGGGAAGGTGAAAACATAGTGAAAACATTGCCCTCTTCGTTAAAAATTATTTTGTTAACAAGGGTGATCAAGTATTGTTACCAGAACAATTTTTATATGAAGCAAAACTTTGCTAATCACTAAATAATTATGTTACCTCAACCTTGATAGACATAGTCCCAATCATAATAATTTCATATTCTTTTGGTGGCATTGGAATGGGACAATAAAATTCTCCAATCTTGATGGTCTCAATATTTTCAGTTGAATTTAAACCATATCCAACCTTCTTGGGAAAATAAACAGCATGCTCTTTATCATTAACATTAAAAGTTACTTTTCCTTGATTGCAATCCATAACAGCCCATGCAGTGTTAAGAAAATGTCCACCAAGAATAATAGACATATTATCATCTTTAGGCATTTCCAACACAACAAAGTCACTTAATATCAAACAACTAGTAGCAACTTGAACAAGAACATTCTCCCATATACCAATAGGAATAGCAGTGGATTTATCAGCCATTTGCAGAGATATATCAGTGTGTATCAATTTTTCAAGATAGAGCCTCTTGTAAAGGGAAAAAAGGCATGACACTAACTCTAGCTCCCAAGTCACATAAAGGAGTTCTAACATAATTATTTTTAATAGAACAAGGGATAGTAGGAATACCAGGATCTCCAAGCTTTTTTGGAACCTTGCCATTGAAAGAGTAATTAGCAAGCATAGTGGAAATTTCCTCATTAGGAATCATCCTTTTGTTAGAGACAATATCTTTCATATATTTATAATAAGGAGGCAGTTTAATAGCATCAGTCAAAGGGATTTGCAAAAACAGAGGTTTCATCCATTCAAAAAACTTGTTATAATGGTATTCTTCCTTTGATTTGTGTTTATTAGGAAAAGGAATTACTTTTTGTACCCAAGGCTCTCTTTCATTACCATGTTTATTAGCAATGAAATCCTACTTAGTATACTTTGTAGTTTTAGTTTGCTTTTCAGGTTCAGCTATAGTTTATTCTTTATCAGAAGCATCACTTTTATCATTACCACTTCGAGTTTCAGCATCAGAAATAGATATACTATTAGAATCTTTAGCAGGTTCAGGAGATTCTACAACATTTTTATGTCTCTTCTTCTTTTTCTTAGAAGTAGAACTATTGTTTTTAGGTTGCTGAGAATCTTGTTCAATTCTTTTAGGATATCCTTCAGGATACAAGGGGTCCTGAGTAGAAACACCACTTCTAGTAATTATTTCACAAACATGTTTGTCTCTAGAAGCATTAGCTAGCATATCTTTTTGCACTTTAGTAAGTTGATCAATTTGAGTTTAAACCATATGAAAATGTTTAACAAGAATTTTTAACATCATTAGAGGTTCTCTCAATAATACCATGCAAATTATCAATAGCTCTAGATTTTTCCATAAGATGATTTTGCACTCTCATATTAAAGTTGTCTTGCTTAACAACATAATTATCAAATTCATCTAAGCATTGATTAGGTGGTTTAGAGTAAGGAATATCTCTATTATCAAAGTATTGGAGAGAGTGTACCTCAATTGTTGATGGATGAGGAATAGACTTACACAATTCTTCTATAGGAGGTAAATTCTTCACATCTTCAGATTTAATACCTCTCTCTTTAAGAGATTTCTTGGCTTCCTTCATCACTTCATCATTTAATTCAATCATCCCTATCTTCTTGGGTGTTGGTATTGGTGTTGGCTTTGGTGTGGGTGTAGTCTCAAGTATATTCCAATCATCATAATTTTTGGCTATTTTAGCCATTAATTCCTCAGCTTCTTCTGGAGTTCTTTTCTTGAAAACACAACCAACACAACTATCCAGATATTTTCTAAATTCAACAGTTAGTCCATTATAAAATATATCTAGGAGCTCATTTTTAGGTAATGGGTAGCCAGGACTAGCTCTTATCAAAGAAAAAAACCTTGTCCAAGATTCAGACAATTCATCTCCTTCAATTTGCTCAAAGTTAAAGATTTCCTGCACAACAGCATGTTGGGCACTAGCAGGATTTTTTTTGAAAGAAAGCATTAACCAAATCCATGGGACTAGTAATAGATCCAGGTGACAGGTTGTTAAACCAAGTTTTAGCCTCATCTTTCAATGAGAAAGGGAAGATCTTGGTAACAAAATAAGTACGCGGCTTGGTATCATCAGAAAATAAACTACTCAAAGATGAAAGCTCATTCATGTGTTCCATAGAACTTTTACTTTCAGTTCCACAAAAAGGTTCCTTCTCAACAATAGATATATAAGATAAATCTAGAGAGAAATCATAATCCTTGTCTCTAATGTGTATGGGAGATGTGGCAAACTTAGCATCAAGAGAAGATTTATATTTCACAGCATGTCTTGCAAGAAGACTCTTAAGAGCACTTGAACCAGTAGTAGCCCGAGCTTCTTCAATAAATTCATCATTAAGTTCAATATAGGTTTCATCAAGATCATCAATAAACTCGGCTGAATTAATAGGTGTACTCGCATTTTCAACAGAAATTTCAGCATTTTCAATTTGTTTGGATTTAGCAATTGTAGCATCTAGTAAAGGATCTAGCGAACCAGTATCATCGAGCATAGTAGAAGCATCATCAAAAGTATGAGAAACATTTTCAGACTCAGCAGAAGTAACAGTACGTGTAGCATGTGGTGGAGTAAGCAGGTTACTCATAACAGACGGTGAATCAAGAGCAACAGAGGTGTTCAGAGTAATTAAGGTGCTCATTTTAATAAAGCACCGTAGCAAAGCATTAACACTCCGTGAACACACGTGATACTCACATCACAACCATCCCCTCTGGTTGTCCCAATTTCTGTCACTTTGGGGCCTCGGGTTCCGGACAATGACATGTGTAAACAACTTGCAGATATGATCAAGAAACATAATTATACTCATGAAACAATAACATGTTAAGATCTGAGATCATGGCACTCGGGCCCTAGTGACAAGCATTAAGCATAACAAGTTGCAACAACGGTAGAAAACACTAACAATGGATACTAGGCACTATGCCCTAACAATTTGGCATTATTACATGATCGATGTCGTTCAATCCCTTCCATCCCTCTCAGCCTACAGCGGTGTTTACTCACACATGGATGGTTGATGGAGAAGAGGTGGCGGTGACGATGGTGATGATCTCCTCCGAATCTCCGTCCCGGCAGGGCGCTAGGACAGGAACTTCTGATCCCCAAATTGAATTTCGAGGTGGCGGCGGAGCTCTATTGTGTTTGTGTGGAATATGACGAACCCCCTCGCGTTTTAGGTTTACGGGGCATATGTAGTCAAAAGGGGATCCCGAGGGGATGCCTGGGGGGCCCACAACACCAGGCGGTGCGACCAAAGGGGGCGCGCCCAGGGGTGATGTGGCCCCCTCCTGGCCCCTCTCCGGGACTCCTTCTGGCTCTGGGGTCTTCGGGTGTTTTAAGGTCTTTGGGATCTTTTCAGGGCATTTTCCCGAAAGTTGATTTTTTTTGCACAAAAACGAGACACCAAGGTTAGTCCGTGTTAGTGGTATCCAAAACTCACCAGTTTAGAGGAAAACATAAGGAAAGTGTTCGGAAAAGGAGATATGTTTTAGACGTATCAATGTCCTCGAGAACGTTTGGTCATCATAAGTAAAACAACGGGTTTGTCCTTTGCTCTAAAAAGGATTGGGCCACTCGCTGCAATTATTATTACTGTCTTTTATTTACTCGCACTTTATTTATCTGCTATATAAAAAATCACAAAAAACTTGTTTGCTAGTGTTTACAGTGAATCCTCTATCCAACCAGCTTGTCAACACCTTCTGCTCCTCGTTGGGTTCAACACTCTTATATATCGAAAGTACTACGATACACCCCCTATACTTTGTTGGAACGCGTAGAGATAAACAAAAACTTTTCCTACGCGATGCTTCCAAGATCTAGCCGAGGTAGAAGGCCACGATGATTACCACTAGACGCGCGGTTGCGGATTATCGGTGAAGTGCGTCGGGGCAGTGCAGTCCCACGATCCGATCCGGCCGATCCAATCCCTCGAACGTCGAAGTGCTGAACGTACAGCACATCTGTCGGTATCCACACGTACGAGGAGGAGCTCCGACGGCAGACTGCTAGGTCTGGTGCGACGGCTGGACTGAGTGGGGCTAGGGTTCCCAACGCATGGGAGAGTGGACTAACGTGCCCGCTGGGCAACCTGCGCCCCTCTTTATATAGCGTATGGTAATGGGCTTCACAACACTTGTGGCCCATTCCCTCTGTGAGTCCGACTCACAAAACCAGTCCATTTCCGGTTCGGGTCCAACCCGACCAATACTTGCTCCCGCTCTTAAGTGTGCGACCCTGCAGGCTCATGGCGACTTGGACACGATTGGAGTCCAACTCCCAATCGATCAATCGGTAGCGGCTCCTAGCAGAACGTGCCGACTCCCAAGTACCATTGAGTCATGACGACATACCTTTCAATGTGATATTCATCTTAGTCCCTTTTGCCTCACGATATACCTTGTCGAGCTATAGGCGATTTATCGTCATCCCTTGAATAGCTCAACTCTCTTCTCGATCTGTGACATGTGATTCATCTGACTAACTCTTAGTCAACCGACACAGTTAACACTTAACTGAGTCGCGCATGGCCATGCTTCCTGAATCATATCACTCGAGAGGGCCCAGAGAATATCTCTCCATTAGGAGGGGCAAAATCCCATCTTGATTATCCACATCACGTAGCTTGCTTCTCATTCGACCCGAACTCTGCCTTTATAGTTTCCTTGTCACAGAACAACGTTTGACAGAACCTAAGTCGGTGATCCACAACTCGGATTGTGCGACAACCTCAGGTCTAAGGATTACATTGATTGAGACATGCAAATGACGACTTGATCGTTGCATCTCAATGTGGGTCAGTCCGACTTGCTAAACTCTTTAGCCAAGTCCGTGAACGTTGGAATGGCATCACCATGCCCATGACAAGTGGAACCGTGTCATCAGCCAACACTCACATTAGTCTAGGGTGTGTGTCCAGCACAACCTTAACGACCAAGGACAATTAGTATGAACAACATGAATACATAGTTCCACAATCGAATCACATATTCAATGACATATATAAGATGTTCAAACCAAAGGACAACTTAATAACTTTATGAATACATTGGGAATTACATCATCTATGATTGCCTCTAGGGCATATTCCCAACATACTTGTGGGTCATCATACTTGTCTTGACAATTGAAACAAGCCCTCACTTTTGAGTCCTTTCCTTGCCTAGCTTGATTTGGTATTCTCCTCAACATATGCCTTGGCCTTGGGAGTGTTCTTCCAAAACTTTTGCACCCCAATCGCAATGAAGTTCTTAAGCACAGGATCATACTCTTGATCATTTAGCGGAGCCAAGTTTTCCTCAAAGAAATATCTATCTTGGTCACATCCTTGGCCTTCAATGTAACGGAGAATCCTTTGTGCATTCCAATAGCACGAGCACGAGTGTCATGAGCAAGCTTTGTTTGAACTTGAAAGTACGCCATCTCTTGCATCACCTCACTTGAAGTCATGAGGTGATAGTTGTGCCTTCCTTGAAGCCTCTTCAAGTCCACGGGCTCAAAAGGCATGAGGACACTAACATACTTATTCTTGAACCAAGCATCATCAACATGAGTGGCACCAAGACCACTAAATGCGATACCAAGGGTCTTGATTATTTGGTACATGTCCTCATAGCTTTCACCATCAAGCATATAGAACCCTTTCGCCTCATTGCTCAAGGCATCAAATATATTCCTCTTCGTTATTTAATTACCCTCAAACATAGAGATAAGAGCTTCCCATGTTTCTTTGGCGGTGGACTCACCCGCGGCTTTTTGAAGCATGTTCAAAGCGGTGTAGTTCAGTTGGCAATCTACCACTTCTTTTCTTGTCAAGTTCCTGGGGTCATGAGGCGTGTATCCATCTTCAATGATCTGCCAAAGCTCAATGCAAGAAGAGTTCCAGTGAGTTTTTATGTAATATTTCCATTGACTAAAAGAATGTGCATCAATTTTAGGATGTTTGCCTCTAGGATTAATATGAGGATGTGGGATAGGAGGATCGAGAGAGTACCTTCCGGCGACATTGTGGAAATCATCCTTTTCATCCTTTCCCTTAGATATGTTGTTAGAGGAGGGAGCATCACTTTTAGTTTCTCCACCCTCAATCTCATCCTCCTTATCATCCGGAGGAATCGAAGTAGATGATTCCGGGACCTTGGCTTTCAAGAGTTACATCATTAAATCACGCAACTCTGTCATTTTGACATCCATGGATGAGGTCAAGAAATCTTTCGTTTCCTTGAGATCATCCATGGTGACCGGTATCGTGGGCTCAACGTTTTCCCCTCCGTTGACCATACTAAACTCTTAGGCGGTCAAACCCAAAATAAGAGTCGAGGCTCTGATACCAATTGGACGGATAACATGGGAACCTAGAGGGGGTGAATAGGTGCTACTTCAAATTTTAATTCTTTTTTTATTTAGGCTTGACACAAAGGTAAATTCTCTAGATATGCAACTACGGTGAATTTACCTATATGACAAGAACAACACTAAGCAAGGTAACCGATAACGGAAGCACGCGGAGACAAGGATGTATGCCCGAGTTCCTTCCTTTAGGTGACTACGTCTCGTTGGAGGGGTGTGGGTTTCGCCACAAAGGCATACTCAACGCCACAAAGGCCTCACCCTATTCTCCGATGAACCTCTCCACAAAGGGCTAGTTCAACTTCCACTATTGATTCCCTTGAGGCAGAAATCGGTGTCTTTACAATGAGCTTGAGGCACACACCCACAATCGAATTGGAGGCTCACAAGAACACCAACAATCTTGCTTCAACCAACAAGTAAGCAACAATGGAGTCTAGATTTTCCACAAAGAAACCCTAGACTCAAATCCCTCAAGTGAATGAGGGGAAAATGAAGTACGGGTTGGTGAAGTTGTAGATCAGGGCATTCTCATTCAATTCGATCAACGAGTTTGGGTGGAGGGATTGGGAGAAGTCTAGCTTTTGTTGAGCTCTAAGAATGGATCTTGAAGTCTTGGACGAGCTTGAGCTCTCGGAGAAGGAGGGGTATAAATATCCCCTCTCTAAATGTGGCCATTGGAGTGCAGGAAACAACTGGAATTTTCGGTTCAAACTTGAACCGGATATTCCGGGTGTCGTTGACCAAACCGGAAATTTCGGTTTCTGGAAATTTCAGGTAGCAAATATCCGGTAGGATCCAGTGCTAGATAGCTTCTGGGACTTAGTCAAATTTCAAGTTCATCTTCACAAACCGGATAATCCAGTTGCCTAGACAATTCCGGCTCAGTTATGTCCCGAAAACGCTGGGTCCTTAGCCGTTTTCTCCACGCCCTGGAGGTAATCGGATAATCCGGTTTGCCAGAAATTTCCGGGTACGTCTGGTGGCAGAGAGATAACTTTCCTTAGCCGTTTTCGATGTGCTTTTCCAAAACTGGATAATCCGGTTACCGAGAAATTTCCAGTTGCCTTCTGAAACTTGCAACAACTGATCTAACTTCACTCTTTTTGGTGTTTGATGCATGTGATGAAATTAGAGACCTGCACCATTTAACATCTGATCAAATATATCACTAATATTGTTAACTAACACACAAAATACTAGGGATTATGAAATGCTCTTTCAAAGATTTCGCCATGGAGGAGTCAAAACCATAGGCGTCGCCAAGGGGAGTTTTTGTTTCTTTCTCTTCTTCTTTCAAATCGTGACCCAATTCGATTTTAACACTTGAATGTGTTAATATTGTTGTCGCTTTTGTTTCTTTCTCTTCTTCTTTCAAGTCGTGATCCAATTCGATTTTAACACTTGAATGTGTTAATATTGTTGTCGCGCTTTATACTACATTGTTGAATCTCCTCTAGTTTCTCTTATCACTAATCACTACAGAAGTGTGCTTAATTTCCAACATGGCGATCTAAGCTACTCATAAGGCTCGCCCCTTACAAGTTAACGCAAACTCGGACTTTTCCGCTAATAGTGATAGCTGATAAGAACCACGCTATCATCTCAAATAAACAAGGAACCGATCCATGCTAATATTATCAAAAAAAAATTGTAATTATATTAGCAAATTTCTTTGAAGCACAAAGGATTAATATTTCCTATGCATTTTTCGGATTAGTGGTGGGGCCTTAGTTCCGGCCAGTCTCCCATCCCTGCGCCACATATGTAGCAGAATCACAGCATGTCAAGCTGTTGCACGTACTTCCTCGGTTCCAAAATATACGGCTTTACATCCATATTTGGACGTAAAATATACGGCTTTACATCCATACTTCAAAAGTAGTATAAACTGCCTAAAAAGTAGTTATTTTAAACAACTAGATGGAGTACATGACAGTAGTTGCAAGTAAAAGATATTTCTACGCCGAAAAGATTCCACTAATATCAAAAATGAAGATGTTGTAGTATAAACTGTTGATTTAGAAAATGCTATAATGTAGAAGTAGAACAGTTACACAAAGACACTAGAAGTAGTTGTTTATATGAAAATAACATACCTAGTTGGAAATTAGTAATCCATCTTCGAGAAAGTGACTATATCAGCTTTCTCATCGCTTACAGACATCAATCATTTGACATAACAAAAAATCTTGAAAACAATAACACAACTAATCGGTGTTCCATCGTCGAAAAAACAGACATAGCATAACCCACAGGATAAAGAATTTCTAGGCAAGAATAGTAGCACAGTAAATGAACATCTTTTTACTCCAAATAACACAACTAGTAGAAATATTGGCGTGAACACAAACAGCCTTTTATTCCAAAGAAACCATAGTGAAATGAAACCACATGTTTTCAAGTAAAAACAACGGCGATTGACACATTTCACATCTCTACACTCAACTATGCACACAAAGCTTCTTCCCGGGGGCATTTGCCATGGCTATAGAAACCTCGCTGTTTGATGTTTCTAAGGTGCCAGATTTGGCTGACTGCCTATCTACTACTGTATCATGTATCTTGACTTGATCACAACATGGAGAAAATTGCGGGAAGCAAGGCCTACCTAGCAGGCCCGTACCTCAGTAAACCGGCTTGGGGCTGATTCACAGTTGCTGGTAAGTTTCAAAGACCCAAAGAGACAGGATAGTCTCCTCATTATGGGCTTTCGACTAGCTACTACTTCCAACGACACAAGATCCTTCGCAGTGTCAATGTGCATATCATAGCCCTCCAGATCTGCTTCTGTTATGAACACTGCGTCAATACACCCATTGGGACTGCTTGGCCCAGGTAGCATAACTTGACAAAGAGGCAAACCGCCATCTTCATAATCAAACTCCATAGAATAATCATCTATGTCTCTGTCAATACACTCAGTTGGACTGCTTGGCCTGGGTCGCATAACTTGACAAAGGGGTAAACCGCCATCTTCGTAATCAAACTCCATAGAATAATCATCTATTTCTCTGTCAGGGACGGAGGCTTTGCTGCCTTCTACGTAACAGTTCAGTTTTGTACTCTGTACTGGAAGACGTCCAGTAGTGAGAGTGCTAAATACAATAACAGCCTGCAAAATCGCGTCATTGGCATTAAGCAGCTTAGCAGATGTATAATTGAAAAAACAATAGTGTTCACTTGTACAGAACTCAATAACAACAGTCCTCATACCTGCCACTGTGATGGTGCCAAAAGCACACGGGGCCTAATGGATCGAACGTGATCCAAAGCTGCTTCAGGAGTCATGCTCCTATATTTAATCTGAAGACGAGGAAGACAATACACTGTCATCAGCAAGTGACTGGGATGTATGAAGTGTAGTTTAAAATTTTATTATGTAGCTTATATTACCAAATAGCACAAAACAATAGTGGTGCTCCGTCCTCTTCCAGCTTTACAGTGAACATAAGTAATGCCACCCTGCGATGCATTACCTGAAAATAAGGTAATTATGTATTAGATTCCACCCATTTGGGGCCTAGTTTAAATTCTGAAAACCAAAAACAGATCTTGTTTGATTGTTAAAACCAAACCCAATGGTCTTCTGTAGCTAATGCAGCATAAAAGCATGTTTTGGCGATTAAATTGTGACCTCGCCATCGTTGGTCAATATTACTGCTGATAATGAAGCTTGAACATAGTTTATGATTATAGGCAATTCATATAGACATTGCTGTCTGAAAAGATCTGCGCATGCAGCTAATCATTGACTTCAAAACATTTAGGTTGAAAAGATAGCAACATGACAAAAGCTCTAGTTGTAACAACAGAAAAATAACACTTCTTCAATGAGTAAATTTCTTAAAACTCCTTTCCTTGACTTAGTATCAAAGAACAACATACCAAGGGAAACGATAGACATGACCCACCCGCCAACCACATCACCCTGAACAGCGAGAACCGGACAAGTGCAGCTGCATGACAGGCACTTCATGGTTGTGACGCAGATGGGTGGGCCAGACCTGTCAGTTCTGTTGAAATCCTAAGAAAGTGTACTTTACTAAACTAAGATACAGAAGTGCAGCTTGTGAAGGTACTTGTTGAGTGTACCCGCCAGCCAAATCTTCTCCAAAGTTCGCCACAGCTCATGTTCTCCCATGTCTAAATCCCACAGAATCACAAGTAGCCATGCTTTGCTAGGGCACTATCCCCGTCTACATAAAAGACAGACATTTATAGGTCTCATTTTCTTTTTCACTGACATTTATTTCTTTTTCACTGACATTTATATTGCCCTTTTCACTGATTAAGGGCATGATGTCATATACAACGACAGCACACAAATCCTTCATCGTGTTGTTGGGAAGGGGGGTTTGCATTAATGATAGTGTTGCAACTTATATGTAGTTATACTTATAACTACTCCATCAAACACTGACGACCTAACAGAAAACTCAACTCCTTATACAGTTGACCGCAAGCTACCAACTGCATCGCTTGTGAGCTGACCGCTACATGTGTTGCTTCACTAAATATGAGCTAATTACTAATAGATTTGCATCCTAAATCTTACCCAATGTCTGCTTGCATGAGAAAAATATTCATAATACCAGGTACTAAACATACCCAAGAAAACTGATGTAGCTTTATCACTTGTATCTATGAAGTAAAATGGACTTACGGTGGATAAATTCAATGGCTCGACAAATATCCTCAAGAGAAGGTGCAAACAGGTAGTCTCTTGTGGCAATCACAAGGTGATCAATCCCATAGGCCTAGAAAAGGAAGGCATGTTACTCATCAGAAACTGGAAATGTATAATAGAGTAATAGAGCATATGGTTCTGAACCAGGAAAATTAATTAAGGCAAAACTTACCTGGTACAAGGACATTGGGACCAGAGTCTCATAAGGCTCATTCAATGTCACAACTCCCTGAACTCCAAGTTGCTTCAAACGTGGAACGTCGCTTGGAAAAGGAACGGCCCCTAGCAAAATACACTGCGGATGGAGGTAGGGAAAATTAGATGATGGGATCTTTATAGCCGGGACACTTCATGATACACGCATCAAAATACTAAAATGTGCAAGGCAACAATGCAACAACAAACAACGGCAATCAAAAGCACGCTATTAAGGAACGGAATCGTCCTTTCACTACCCATACAACAGAAGGCTTCTGTGGTCCTAAGCATGGTACACATATTCACCCACGCGAGCCAAATAGACAATCGTACAACAAGCAAAGGTAACATCGATGACAGATACTGACGAGAAGGTGCTCAAAATTTTCCACAGTTTGAACAAAATGAAGCCTGAAATGAAGAGACACGGCAACAATCACTGGTCAGAGGGGTCGTGGCCTTCCCAACAGGTGAACACCGTTTAGAAGAACCACTACGCTCAAATCTAACAATAGTGTGTCACGTCGTCCGAGTCAAGCATGGAAACCAGATGTGTAACCCTCTTATAGAGTAGAGGTTCCCAATTAGAAGGCACGGCAAAATCCCAGAGGTAAAACTGGTGCTCAATCACATCTTTAACCAGTAAAATATATGGTCACACTCCATCATCCAAGCTTTATGACCGCCAAGTGAACTAATCGAACATTAAAAAAAAGTCAATACTACTTGAGCCCATAGCCCTAGACAAACAAATCGCAGAATCCGCTTAAAGGCAGCTAAAGGCAGGGTCACCACCTGGTCGACGCGATCCCACCACCGGAACTCGGCCTCGAATTGGTTGCGCAGCACGTTGTAGAGAAGCGTGGGGTAGAAGAGCACCCTGGCGCCGGCGCCAACGAGCGCGCGCTTGGCCCTGAGCCGCACGACCTCGCCGCCGACCTGGGCCTCCTCCTGCTCCTCCCCATCTACCGACCTCCCGTCACCGTCGCCCAGCTCGCGAATCCTCATGCGCCTCCGCTCCTCTCGGCCCAAACCCTAGACGCCGAGAAGCCTCCAGGCTCCAGCTCCCGCCTAGCCTTCCCGAAGCAGCAGATCCGTGGGGGCGTGGAAGGGGAGGAATCGTAGATCGAGAGGGCGTGGTGGCTCTGCCTCTCCCTTTGCTCGTGGCGGCCTGGGGGTGGGGAGAGGGAGACGCGAGAAATGGGAACAGTGTGGGCTGTGGGCAAAACCTCAGGAGAAGAATGCGGAGGCGGACACAGGTGGCGAGTTTGCTGAATCAGATTGAGAGGCCGCTGATGGTCCGTTTTTTGGGTGGGTTGTTGGCTGATGCGATTTATTGGTGGAGAAACGTGGGTGCGTTTTCCTCCTCGGGTCCTTCGACAGTCCAGTAATTGCGCGCTTTCTCGATCTTTCAGGTCTTGGTAGTAGGTGCAACAGATCTTCAATGTTTTCTTCATGCGCCATACACACGACTCTATGTGCTCTATAAAAACTTGCCAAAAAAACATGTTACTTGCAGGTCTAATTGATTGTAATGCATAGGAATGATGAATCCACAAGGAAACTGTGCTTTGTAAATTGTAATGTTTGTCGTCTCTTGACAAATTGTCGTACAAAAAACTCCCCCCAAAAGTTAGAAACATTAAATTTACAAGACGGATCATGTTTCGTAGTAGGTGCAACAAATCTTCAACGTTTTCTTCATGTGCCATATACACGACTCCATGCACTCTAAAAAAATTACCAAAAAAACATGCTACTTGCAAGTCTAATTAATTGTAATAGATACAAATGATGAATCCACAAGGAGACGGTGCTTTGTAAATTGTAATGTGTGTCATCTCCTGACAAATCGTTCTACAAAAAACTCTCCATAAAAGTTAGTGAACGGACAACGACGTCGCCTAGAGGGGGGGGGGTGAATAGGCGATTAAAACTTTTCCGGTTAAAGCTTGCTAAATGCGGAAATAAACTAGGTGTTTAAATTAACAAGCATACAACCTAAATATTCTATGGTCAAATAGATGCACCAACAACTTATGCTAAGCAATACAAGTAACAAGGTGATAGCAAGATATATAACTTCAAGCTCGAAGGCTATCACAATGTAAATTGCATAAGTAAAAAGCTCGGGTATAGAAATAACCGAGGCACACGGAGACGATGATGTATTCCCGAGTTCCTCCCACAAAGGGGAGTACGTCTCGTTGGAGGGGTGTGAGCTCACCACGAAGGCCTACTCAACGCCACAAAGGCCTCACCCTATTCTCCGATGAACCCCGCCACAAAGGCCTAGTTCACCTTCCACTATATGGCAACCTTCAAACCCGAGGCACGCATCCACAACTCAATTGGAGGCTCTCGGTGTCACACAATCTTGGGGCACGCATCCACAACTCAATTGGAGGCTCCCAAGAACACCACAAGTCGTCTAGGGTCCAAGACCCAAGAGTAACAAGCTCACAAACTTTCAACTTCCACGAATCCTCGTGGAGAGAGCAAACCGCATGCAACCGATGCAAATGGCAAGAGCACAAGTGTCTCAAATCCTTCACTCTCAAATTCCAACAAAGCAACAAATGCTTATGGGGGAATAAGAGAGGAAGAACAATGGAGGAGAAACACCAAGAACTCCAAGATCAAGATCTACTAAGTTTCCCTCACTAAGAAGGAAGATGGATTGGTGGAAATGTAGATCGAGATCTCCTCTACCTTCTCCTCAAGATATGCAAGAATCATAGGAGGGATTGGGAGAGGGGCAAGCTTTCCAAGGTCAACAATGGTGGGAGAGAAGGGGAAAAACGTGCTTGGAAGACTTGGGGACCAATGGGGAAGAAAGCCCCCTTAAATAGGTCCCCACAAAAACTAGCCGTTTGTGCAGGAATCTGGGACCGGAATATCCGGTCCAAGTTTGGACCGGAATATCCGGTCTCAAGATCTGCTCGAAACCTGTTGACTTTAACCGGAATATCCGGTCCCCTTGGAAAAATCCGGTACCAATAATCCGGTCCATGTCAGTGAGCAAATTGGTCTAAAAACTGCCCAAACCGGAATATCCGGTATGCCCCGAATAATCCGGTTCAAATAATCCGGTTCACTCCAGAAGGTTCAAGCTTCCAGTCCTTAGCCATTTTTCGCAGCAACCGGAATATCCGGTCCAGGATGAATAATCCGGACCAAATAATCCGGTTGACTCCAGTAGCTCCAACCTTCCAGTCCTTAGCCATTTTTCGCAACAAACTCCACAACCGGAATATCCGGTTCCTCCGAATAATCCGGTTCCAAATAATCCGGCTCCTCTCTGTCCCGAATATGGACCAAAACTACCCTAACCGGAATATCCGGTTGCCCGGAATAATCCGGCTAGAATAATCCGGTTGAGTCCAGAACAGAGAGGCTGAACTAGAAACCCCATAACTTTTGCAAATGAACTCCGAACGAGGTAAAACCAATTGCAATGGAAAGATAACAGCAAGGAGTATCCAAACAAAAAGTGAAAATATTGATACCTCAAAGTATGGAGAAGTTACCACACATGGAAGGTGTGGGAACATTCTCAAAGACGAACGGAATATTTTCACCACCGAAAACGCAACAAGTTTTTCTTACGAAATCCGTTTTCGAGAAACCAAGGCTTGTCATGAAGATCACGACAAGCACTAAAACCCAAAGGAGACAAAAGCCAAATAAGAACCAAGAAAGATGATATGCAAAGTATGCAAAGGTTTGAGCTCTCCATAACGATTCGATCGAGTTACTCACTTGAGAGCCCCTCTTGATAGTACGACTATCTATCCTATAACCCGGTCTCCCAAAGACACGAGACCGGTAAAATAGAAAACCTATCAAGATTATACCTTTGCCTTGAGCATTCCACTTGAGCTAGATGATGACGATCTTGACTCTCTCAAGTTGGATCTTCTTTCTTGATTGCGCTTGCTAGCACAAACTCCGCTTCATGAAGACTTGCAAGTTGCTCCCCCATACACCATTATGGGAGAGACTAGCTCCCCCCCATACACCATTGTGGGAGAGACCCTTCGGCAAATCTTCACAAGGCCACAATCTCCACAAGGGTGGCAAGCATCAAGCATAGGATATCTTCTAGATGCTTCACTTGAGCTTCCACGTCAAGCTAGATGACAAACACCGCTTGACGACGACATAGACCATGGGCTATATGAAATCTTCCTTTTGGTTCATGCCCATGGAAAGATACCTAACCACACATAGAGATGCGACACACACATATCATGGGTTAGTTCACAAAGCTATATTGACAATTGCTTACCATACCATGAGATACACAATCCCACTTGGTACAACTTGTAGCTTTGTGTGTTGATCGCTTGCTTGATCAACCTTGTATCTTTGCTTCTCACTTCTAAAGATGATGTCTTGAAGATGATAATGAAAGATCACCTAATCCTTTTTCTTCAAGACAAACTAGCAATAAGCTCAACTCAAACCAAGACCATTCTTCATATAAATCCATGAGAAAAACAATGGCCATCAAGGAAGCTAATAGAGTTCAACACATGAACTCCATTATTTCCTATGGACAAGATCTACAAGGATAACTCAATGCAAACATTAGTCCATAAGGATTGTCATTAATTACCAAAACCACATACGGGGGAACCATGCACTTTCAATCTCCCCCATTTTGGTAATTGATGACAATCCCTTTTTACGAGGGTTTATATGATGAATGAAGCAAACATGCTAAACAAGAGCAAGGATGCAATAGCATGGAAAGGCAAATGCTTAAGAACGAAACTAAAGCATAAACCAAATTCCCTTAAACCCTCTAAACTTCTCCCCCATTGGCATCCATTGCCGAAATGGGCAAAAAGGTTAGAAGGCCAATATAGTAAGAGCTCCCCCATAGTGTATGCATTCCTCATGATATGAGTGAAAACAAGTGCATATCTCCATCTATGAATAGATGGAGGGAGATCAAACTATATTGAGGATCCAAAGATTTACAAGAAAAATCAAATTGAAGGATACTTTCACAAAGAAGCAACCAACCAAAGGATCCGAAAAACCGATTGACCAAAATCAATATTTTGATAAGATCAACCAAGTGTTCTACAAAATCAATAGGGAACTCCCCAAGGTACATGCACAATGTTAGATTTGAATTACTATATAGTGTGCACAACATGGAATCATCACTCCCTTCTAGATAATTTTGAACACAAACAAGTGCAAGCGAATAGATTGGAAAAGAAGCAAAGCAACTTGCAAACAAACAAAAGTTGAGCAATGAAGATCAAGAAGTGACAAAAAGACTTACTCAACCGAAATAGATGCGTGTGACAAGGAAAAACATTTTTTAGGAGACTAATAGGATGATAGAATCATCAACATAGTCTTTCAATATAAGAGGCACATAGTGCGTATCATGTCTTTCCCATACACACAAACCATCAAAAGAAAAAACACATAGGTCCACAAGCTTTAATAAGATGCAAAAGGAATACCAAAAGAAAAACAAAGCTTGTGCCTTTTAGGAACCACCAAGGAATATAAAGCAATAAAAAGTGGTCACTAAAGAAATAGAATACCAATTAAAGATGTAACTATTATCGTGTGTATACATTTCTAAGTGGACAACAATCACAAAGATATATATCCACAAAGAAACATGCACACACAAAATAGGTACAAAGGTGAAGAACATGATATCCAAGAGAGGTTCATTAATATACCAATAAGATTTTTGCTTGAAAGCAAATCACTAAGCTTAGTTTAATCTTAAGGGGATATAGATGAACACACAAAACTCATCAAAGCATCACAAATATCACAAGGGAAAAGTGATAGTTGGAATGCTTCGATAAAGGTAACGCATATCACAAAAGATTCAAATGGTTTTTGAGAATTTATCAATATTGCATATGAGAGACTTCAAGTAGAAGTTGCTAGATTAATATACTCGGGATTGGTGAATCATGACAATGACTATAAATATCCCCTTAGTATGTAATCATCCCGGCTTACTCATAGTTGCAATTAAGATGCTTTTGAAAAGACATTTGCAAGAACCAAATGAAATTGCAACAAGGGAAATCATGCCAAGAAGCAACCTACACAAGGTTGAAATCTAGAAATGTATGCATGAGATAGATACTTGTTACCGAGACGACATTGGTGATGAAGAGGATGCGAGTTTGATAATCATCGAAGCTTGACTCCTATAATACCATGGTGAGAACACCTTCCTTATGAATGGAGCAAGCAACCAATGTATCTCCATTGTACCTAAAACAAAATTCAAGTACAAAATGGTACCCAAACTCATTGGGTCCAAAGTAGTTAGAACAACTACAATACATAGGACAAACTCCACATAAATATGTGCATATTAATATGAATTTGAATTTCATGCACATCTTAGCCATTTAGGATTTGATGGAGTTTATCCTATATATTGGATCAACGAAAGTAAGCATGCCAAAATATCTACATAGTAAATATGCATGCACAAAACTTTCAAGAACCAAAACAAGATACAAATTGGACAAAGAACTAATTAAACCAAGAAGCCACTCACAAGAGTGAAAAGAAAGAGAATTGTCCAAAATATATCAAGACCCAAATCAACACATGATTGAGGAAACCAACATAGAGAGGATACCAAAAAAAAAATAAAAGAGTGAACAAACCCTCTACACTTTTCATGATAGCACACAAAGTACCAAGACGAAAAGTGTTTGTCTTCCAACGAGACAAGTCATTGGGACAACAAACAAATTTAAAGACAACAAGTGTTCAAACGCATATAGGATAGTTCTTCCAATAATAGTGCATTATTTATGATCTTGCATTTGAATACAAAATGCACACAATGGAATCATTACTCTCCATATATATTATTCAAACACTAGTCATGTTTAAATAAAATCAATTAGATGCAATACCAATTTAAATAATGGTGATCTACTCAATGTAGGATAGCTTCCCCAAGAATAGTGCAACCCAAAGAAATATGACTTTGAACACAAGTGCACAAGTATGGGATCATTGCTTTTCCTAACTCAAGAAAGCATAAAACAAATTTTGAGTAGACCAAGGAAGACACAAAGGAGTTTGAACCAAACAAATCCTTGGCAAGAAATAAGGCAAATTTTAGAGCAATGGCCAAAGTAAATATGATCAAGAAACTTTACCACAAATTATTATAACTTGTCAAAGACAAGAGATGGATGGAGATATTTCTCGGTGGTAGATTTGTTCACAATCATATTCACAAAACATAAGCATGTGGTAAAAGATAGAAAAAAAAACATGCTTAGATAGAGATTCTTGAAGGCTTCAAATAAAAACCGAATAGCAAGGCAACAAGAAACTCTCTAACAAACAAGATACCAAAGAAGAGTGACACAAAATATTTTAAGCAAATATGGAACTTGTTTGAGCAACATGCCACTTAGGAACAAGATAACTAACAATATCAACTCTAGGTGGCAATACCTCAAATGTTCACATTTTCTAGGCTTGTAATATGCACATAGCTTATTACTCCCCCATAATGTGATAATCCATTGAAAACAACAAGAGGCAAAAATAAATCCAACTAGAGAAAGTTAATGGACAATTAGAAATTGAATTTCTCATGAGGAAGACATACCATATAGAGACAAGATAATATTGATATATCAACACTAAGTGGTATTCCTCATGTACACACATTTTAGGATAGTAAAGTGCAAAGCATATTACTACCCCAAAATGGGATAGTCCATTAATCTCCCAAAGAGCCAACTAAGATAAGCAACAATAGCAATGAAGGCTCAACACAAAGATCACAAGTACATGGAGTGCAAACCAACAAACATAACTAGATTACTCAAGATAGGTAAGTAGGAAGCACAACATATACAAACACATGCTAGAAACAAAACTAACATATGCAAGGGAGCTAGCAACTTTCAATGTATATAGAATTAAATACAAGTTACCGCTTGGAGGAACAATGGGCAAGAGATATATATAATCCAAGTAACTTGGCTTGAGGAAATATAATTGATGAAGATCCCTTAATTCTTCATAAAATAGCCAAGTCTCCAATGCCCTCCATCACCACCTATTGATCAAGTTTGAGCTTTTTGGTACCCAACCAAGTTGGGTCCTAAGAGGTTAGTCACAATAGGTTTGGCAACCCAAATGGTTCTTTTCTTGACACCACTTGGAGTACCAACATACTTGGCAAACACATTGCCCACATTATCCTTCCTAATAGAATAAACATCATCAACAAGGATAGGGTTGGATAATGTACCATTAGTGCATGAAGAAGCAAAGTGTCCCTTCTTGCGACAAAGGTAGCAACATCGACTCTTTTCTTTCTTCTCAATAGGCTTCTCAACAAGAGGAGCATTGGCTTGAGTCTTCTTAGGAGGTGGCCGTTGTTCAACTCGTGGTTGAGCATGAGATTGAACAAGAGGCCTCTTCCCTAGTTGCTTCTCACTAAGAGGCTTCTTCTTCAAAGGGCAAGATCTAACATGGTGCCCTTCAATCTTGCACTTGAAGCAAATAATCTTGGCCGGATCTTTGACTTGTTCTTGGCCCTTCTTCTTGTAAATAATGGACTTGTTCTTGAGATGGGAGTTGAATCCAAGTCCACTCTTGTCATTGGGAAGTCTTCGCACTCTCAACATCTTGTCAAGTGTGGAACTCCCTTCATGACACTTTTCCAAGTCTTTCTTCAAAGAAGTGACTTGGGCCTTGAGCTCTTTAATTTCCTCTACATGGTTAGAATCAACACAAGAGCTAGAGGAAGTAGATGCTTCATTGTTAGAGCAACAAGGCAAGGAAAGAAACTCATCACAAGATGTAGAAACATTATGAGAGGATGAGTTACTAATACTAGAACAAGGCAATATAGCATTAATAGAAGAGATTGTTCTAGTAACCATATGAGGCTCACAAGATGTTACCTTTGTAGTGATAGCCTCAAGAGCTAATTTTAGCTTGGTATGGGATTCTAGAAGATCCTCATGAGAGCTAGATAGCTTTTCATGACTTTCTTCCAATTTCCCATACTTGCTAGTCATTAGCTCAAGTTGAGCCCTTAGCTCAACATTCTCCTTCAAAATAGATGCTTCACAATATGTGGAGTTAGTAGCACAAGCATCATTAGAAATAGAAGAAGATAACTTGGCAAGCTCATTATTTAACCTAGAGTTTTCCTCAATTAGATTAGCATTGCCAACAACAAATTGAACCTTTTCATTTTTAAGCACTTTATATTTAGCATGGGTATGGTCACGTGCTTTAGTGAGATAGGCTATTTGTTCATTATAGAGCTCCTCGATAGATTCAAGTTTCTCCTCAAGAGTAACTCGGAGCTCATACTCTTCCTCAAGAGACATAGTGAGGGATGCCTTTTCATCGGCATCACTTCTTTCAATCTCACCTTTCTTTTCAATGATTTTAGCGCTATAAATAGCAAAAGCCAATATTTCACTAAAAGGAGTGATAGCTTTACTACCTTTAGGGAGATCAAGAAGAACCAACTCACCCTTCTCCATTAAAGAGTCTTCGTCCTCAAACTCTCCATAAAATATATCCTCATCCTCATCCTCATCATCACAAGATGTAGTGGGTTCCAAAGGTGGAGGTACCTTTGAATCCCTAGCCATAAGGCACATATGAGAAATGGATGGCGATGATGAAGATATACTAGAAGAGCCATTAAGGTCCATGTCTTGTTCCACCAAAAAGTGGGATTCCTCTACATGGTTAGCCACACAAGTACTAGAGGAAATGGAAGCATTGTTTTCATGAAAACAAGACATAGGAAGCATATCATCATTAGATTTAGTTAAACAACTATTACATGATATGCAAGGACTATCAATACTAGCATGTACGGAGTTTTGAGTGCTAGAAGATATTAAGTCCAAAGATAGATCATTGCAATGGGATAGAGATGAAGTATAGTCAATAGCAAATTCACTATCCACAATGCAATTTCTATCACCACTCACCATATCATTACCTTGTGACAAATCACATGTAGGTGGAGTGGAGAAAGATGTGAACTCATCACGGCCGGAAATGGATGGAGAACAATCATCCTCAATAATGTTGGACACATCATATATATCTTGAAGTTTTGTCCATAGCTCATGAGCGTTCCGAAAAGGCATGATTGATTCAATAACTACATCGCTCAAAACGCACAAGAGACCATTAGATACAAGAGTATCGAGATAAGAATTTTCCTCATCCTCTAAAGATAAATCTTGAGAATTCTTTGGAGGAGGAAAATCCATATCTACAATTCTCTTAACATACTTTGGACCCATGTCCTCAAGAAAATTAAGAATGCGAATTTTCCAAGCATCATAATTTCTACCATAGAATATAAATGCGGGATCATGTTCTATTTCTCTAAACGACATCGTACTCTCTAGGATGTAAAGCCTAATAAAGAGAGACGAGGCTCTGATACCAATTGAACGGACAACGACGTCGCCTAGAGGGGGGGGGGGGTGAATAGGCGCTTAAAACTTTTCCGGTTAAGGCTTGCTAAATGCGGAAATAAACTAGGTGTTTAAATTAACAAGCATACAACCTAAATATTCTATGGTCAACTAGATGCACCAACAACTTATGCTAAGCAATACAAGTAACAAGGTGATAGCAAGATATATAACTTCAAGCTCGAAGGCTATCACAATGTAAATTGCATAAGTAAAAAGCTCGGGTATAGAAATAACCGAGGCACACGGAGACGATGATGTATTCCCGAGTTCCTCCCACAAAGGGGAGTACGTCTCGTTGGAGGGGTGTGAGCTCACCACGAAGGCCTACTCAACGCCACAAAGGCCTCACCCTATTCTCCGATGAACCCCGCCACAAAGGCCTAGTTCACCTTCCACTATATGGCAACCTTCAAACCCGAGGCACGCATCCACAACTCAATTGGAGGCTCTCGGTGTCACCACAATCTTGGGGCACGCATCCACAACTCAATTGGAGGCTCCCAAGAACACCACAAGTCGTCTAGGGTCCAAGACCCAAGAGTAACAAGCTCACAAACTTTCAACTTCCACGAATCCTCGTGGAGAGAGCAAACCGATGCAACCGATGCAAATGGCAAGAGCACAAGTGCTCAAATCCTTCACTCTCAAATTCCAACAAAGCAACAAATGCTTATGGGGGAATAAGAGAGGAAGAACAATGGAGGAGAAACACCAAGAACTCCAAGATCAAGATCTACTAAGTTTCCCTCACTAAGAAGGAAGATGGATTGGTGGAAATGTAGATCGAGATCTCCTCTACCTTCTCCCTCAAAGATATGCAAGAATCATAGGAGGGATTGGGAGAGGGGCAAGCTTTCCAAGGTCAACAATGGTGGGAGAGAAGGGGAAAAACGTGCTTGGAAGACTTGGGGACCAATGGGGAAGAAAGCCCCCTTAAATAGGTCCCCACAAAAACTAGCCGTTTGTGCAGGAATCTGGGACCGGAATATCCGGTCCAAGTTTGGACCGGAATATCCGGTCTCAAGATCTGCTCGAAACCTGTTGACTTTAACCGGAATATCCGGTCCCCTTGGAAAAATCCGGTACCAATAATCCGGTCCATGTCAGTGAGCAAATTGGTCTAAAACTGCCCAAACCGGAATATCCGGTATGCCCCGAATAATCCGGTTCAAATAATCCGGTTCACTCCAGAAGGTTCAAGCTTCCAGTCCTTAGCCATTTTTCGCAGCAACCGGAATATCCGGTCCAGGATGAATAATCCGGACCAAATAATCCGGTTGACTCCAGTAGCTCCAACCTTCCAGTCCTTAGCCATTTTTCGCAACAAACTCCACAACCGGAATATCCGGTTCCTCCGAATAATCCGGTTCCAAATAATCCGGCTCCTCTCTGTCCCGAATATGGACCAAAACTACCCTAACCGGAATATCCGGTTGCCCGGAATAATCCGGCTAGAATAATCCGGTTGAGTCCAGAACAGAGAGGCTGAACTAGAAACCCCATAACTTTTGCAAATGAACTCCGAACGAGGTAAAACCAATTGCAATGGAAAGATAACAGCAAGGAGTATCCAAACAAAAAGTGAAAATATTGATACCTCAAAGTATGGAGAAGTTACCACACATGGAAGGTGTGGGAACATTCTCAAAGACGAACGGAATATTTTCACCACCGAAAACGCAACAAGTTTTTCTTACGAAATCCGTTTTCGAGAAACCAAGGCTTGTCATGAAGATCACGACAAGCACTAAAACCCAAAGGAGACAAAAGCCAAATAAGAACCAAGAAAGATGATATGCAAAGTATGCAAAGGTTTGAGCTCTCCATAACGATTCGATCGAGTTACTCACTTGAGAGCCCCTCTTGATAGTACGACTATCTATCCTATAACCCGGTCTCCCAAAGACACGAGACCGGTAAAATAGAAAACCTATCAAGATTATACCTTTGCCTTGAGCATTCCACTTGAGCTAGATGATGACGATCTTGACTCTCTCAAGTTGGATCTTCTTTCTTGATTGCGCTTGCTAGCACAAACTCCGCTTCATGAAGACTTGCAAGTTGCTCCCCCATACACCATTATGGGAGAGACTAGCTCCCCCCCATACACCATTGTGGGAGAGACCCTTCGGCAAATCTTCACAAGGCCACAATCTCCACAAGGGTGGCAAGCATCAAGCATAGGATATCTTCTAGATGCTTCACTTGAGCTTCCACGTCAAGCTAGATGACAAACACCGCTTGACGACGACATAGACCATGGGCTATATGAAATCTTCCTTTTGGTTCATGCCCATGGAAAGATACCTAACCACACATAGAGATGCGACACACACATATCATGGGTTAGTTCACAAAGCTATATTGACAATTGCTTACCATACCATGAGATACACAATCCCACTTGGTACAACTTGTAGCTTTGTGTGTTGATCGCTTGCTTGATCAACCTTGTATCTTTGCTTCTCACTTCTAAAGATGATGTCTTGAAGATGATAATGAAAGATCACCTAATCCTTTTTCTTCAAGACAAACTAGCAATAAGCTCAACTCAAACCAAGACCATTCTTCATATAAATCCATGAGAAAAACAATGGCCATCAAGGAAGCTAATAGAGTTCAACACATGAACTCCATTATTTCCTATGGACAAGATCTACAAGGATAACTCAATGCAAACATTAGTCCATAAGGATTGTCATTAATTACCAAAACCACATACGGGGGAACCATGCACTTTCAATCTCCCCCATTTTGGTAATTGATGACAATCCCTTTTTACGAGGGTTTATATGATGAATGAAGCAAACATGCTAAACAAGAGCAAGGATGCAATAGCATGGAAAGGCAAATGCTTAAGAACGAAACTAAAGCATAAACCAAATTCCCTTAAACCCTCTAAACTTCTCCCCCATTGGCATCCATTGCCGAAATGGGCAAAAAGGTTAGAAGGCCAATATAGTAAGAGCTCCCCCATAGTGTATGCATTCCTCATGATATGAGTGAAAACAAGTGCATATCTCCATCTATGAATAGATGGAGGGAGATCAAACTATATTGAGGATCCAAAGATTTACAAGAAAAATCAAATTGAAGGATACTTTCACAAAGAAGCAACCAACCAAAGGATCCGAAAAACCGATTGACCAAAATCAATATTTTGATAAGATCAACCAAGTGTTCTACAAAATCAATAGGGAACTCCCCAAGGTACATGCACAATGTTAGATTTGAATTACTATATAGTGTGCACAACATGGAATCATCACTCCCTTCTAGATAATTTTGAACACAAACAAGTGCAAGCGAATAGATTGGAAAAGAAGCAAAGCAACTTGCAAACAAACAAAAGTTGAGCAATGAAGATCAAGAAGTGACAAAAAGACTTACTCAACCGAAATAGATGCGTGTGACAAGGAAAAACATTTTTTAGGAGACTAATAGGATGATAGAATCATCAACATAGTCTTTCAATATAAGAGGCACATAGTGCGTATCATGTCTTTCCCATACACACAAACCATCAAAAGAAAAAACACATAGGTCCACAAGCTTTAATAAGATGCAAAAGGAATACCAAAAGAAAAACAAAGCTTGTGCCTTTTAGGAACCACCAAGGAATATAAAGCAATAAAAAGTGGTCACTAAAGAAATAGAATACCAATTAAAGATGTAACTATTATCGTGTGTATACATTTCTAAGTGGACAACAATCACAAAGATATATATCCACAAAGAAACATGCACACACAAAATAGGTACAAAGGTGAAGAACATGATATCCAAGAGAGGTTCATTAATATACCAATAAGATTTTTGCTTGAAAGCAAATCACTAAGCTTAGTTTAATCTTAAGGGGATATAGATGAACACACAAAACTCATCAAAGCATCACAAATATCACAAGGGAAAAGTGATAGTTGGAATGCTTCGATAAAGGTAACGCATATCACAAAAGATTCAAATGGTTTTTGAGAATTTATCAATATTGCATATGAGAGACTTCAAGTAGAAGTTGCTAGATTAATATACTCGGGATTGGTGAATCATGACAATGACTATAAATATCCCCTTAGTATGTAATCATCCCGGCTTACTCATAGTTGCAATTAAGATGCTTTTGAAAAGACATTTGCAAGAACCAAATGAAATTGCAACAAGGGAAATCATGCCAAGAAGCAACCTACACAAGGTTGAAATCTAGAAATGTATGCATGAGATAGATACTTGTTACCGAGACGACATTGGTGATGAAGAGGATGCGAGTTTGATAATCATCGAAGCTTGACTCCTATAATACCATGGTGAGAACACCTTCCTTATGAATGGAGCAAGCAACCAATGTATCTCCATTGTACCTAAAACAAAATTCAAGTACAAAATGGTACCCAAACTCATTGGGTCCAAAGTATTTGATGTTGTTAGCAATAAAAATGAGTGAAGACAGTTCAATGAAACTGTATGGACTAGGTTAAGAAGAAGAATACATTTAGAAGAGTATTAGTATTCTTTTAATAAACACCAAGTATTTGTGATGTGGTCTACTACTACATCCTAGTGGTGTTTCCTTAATTGGTCGTAGATACAAATACAATTCCACCATATTGTTTTATATGCCTACAATTTGATACAGAACAAAATAGGAGAGCTCCATCAAGCCCAAATGTAAACGAAACATTTCGTGGCCACATCAGGTGGGCTAAGTGCTGATTCTGGTTGGGCAAAGCACAAGGCAGAGTTGTTGATGACAAAGACTCTTACATTTGACCTAGTATTCATTTCCTATCAATCTGAGCTAGTAGTATATGAACCATTCTTCAAAGAAAAATAACTACTATATCAACCATTTAAAGAGGTTGTAAAGATCACACCGAACAATACAGTACTGGTTGAACAGATCAGTGACATTACCTTACAACTAACACAAAGTGCGCATGAAGACTCCACCTCCTTCCTTGTGAAACGAATGGGTAAAAAGGAAGAGAATAAAAGCTGTGTTCGAAAGCTACCTTACCAATGGGGAAGGAGTACGTGGACAGCATTAGAGATAACTGAAAGGGTACATGTGAAAAGCTGCCTAATCACGCACCAGTTCCAGGCGTGCAGTCGAGAACCGCCCAGTTGCCCGAAGCGCCTGGATTCTCCTGTTTTCGGCTCCGCCCAGCCGCTCACCAGATTTCCCGCGTCCGGCGAGAGGAAAGTGTGCCGAGGTTTTCGAGCCCGCGTGGAACGAGTGGACCGCGGCGAGCTGGCGTCGTCAGTGGTGTGGTGTCACGCGACCTGACCCTGCCCCGTCCCCTCGTCACGCCGTCGGCCGTCTGTTTCTTCTCTCGGCGTGGATTGTCTGACTTGCTTCAGCGCAGTCACGGCCTGACTTACCATGCCCCGATGCCATCCATTCTTCATCGTAGGTATGCTGCTTCTCTCTGCTCTCAGCGCACAGTGCTCAGCATATATGCAAGTCGGGCCCCGAATAAAGCCCAGTAAGCGAGTGAAAGGAGCCCAGCTAAGGGGAGGAACGCTATATGCACGATTCAGTTCATAAGACAGAACTATGTTCAGAAATAGGAACAAGTTGACTGTATTTAGTACAGTATCGTAAGCTTAAAAAAAACCAGTACAGTTTAGAACTTCCTTACATGTTCAGAATCACATACAAGCATTTCCCTTCAACATTCTGGATAGTCACATGCTTTCAGTTTAGAGATAAACAGAGAATCTGTAGTTCAAAACAGAACAGAGAACAGAGAACAAGTCCAGTTCGGTTCAGTTTAAGGAAGAGGACAGAAACAAGCCACAATAATTTTGAGCGAGCTCCAGAAAAAGCCATTACTACACCATTTCACATCCGAATTAAAATAACAAAATAGCCTAAATAGTTTATTTTGTGGCTGCAGGCCCCGGACTAGGAACCTAAAGAAGATCTTGAACAGAGATATTATCAAATTCACTAGACCCCTGCAAAGATAGAGGAAAATCAGCGAGACTTCTATGTCGCCCTAAAATAGGAAACTAAGGAAGATCTTACAGGAAAACTGAACCTAATTTAGAGAAGTTCAATAGAGAGATATTTAAATTACTGTGAGCAAATCCGTGAAGCTAGTGAAGGCATTGTTGCGATCCTCATTAGCCTTTGCTATTGGTACTTGGCTTTGTAAACCACCATCATTCTTTTGTTGCTGCACGAAGGAACCAATCATATTATTTACCATATAGTAGAAGCCATATAGGACAAGTCCTATGCTGCGGTAGTAATAAAAAAGAACACTTTGCCAATGGTTTTCAACAACATACGCTAGATTTTTTCGATGATTTCTTTTTGAACTTGCGCGCCTTGTCGAGCCAACTTCTATGTCGCTTTGAAGTTCTTGGTTGAACCTCTTTTTTCTTTAAGCGTGCAGCACTAAGCATACCTTCATCTTGTGGAACATCATGTTGGATATTATATGAATCACTCAAAATATTTGAGGTTGCACCGATTTTGTCTTTAAGTTGCTTATCAAGGAGATCTAGTGCGTTGTCCACCAATACGCAACACTCAGGAGAGCTTGTAGCTTGATATGCCAAATTTAGGAATTTGTGAGACCAAGACTTATAGCGGAGCATATAATCCAATTTTGGATCTTCAATGACGCTCTTTCCTCTATTGTCTTGTACAGTTCCGTATCTTGCGTCCCTTATCCATCGCTTTAGAATATAATGGTTCGGCAGTAACTTGATATTCATCAAGTCAAGAACTTTCAAAGCATGGCCACACAGTACTCCGGTTCTTTTAAACTGCCCACAACTGCATGAAGATGTTTGCTCCAGCGGATCACCAACAACAATGCGCTCTAGTTCAGAACTTAAATCACCATCAGATCTCACAATTGCAACCGAATATGTGTTGTTTCCATCCATTGATCTACTACATGCAGCCATGGATCTTTCATATTCAGTTTGGAATGCTTCAAATATCGTTGGTGTGTAAATTTTGCTTGTTTGCAGCAGCATAGGTGTCTTCATGCTTATTCTAGGTAGCTTTTTCCTAGCTTCAAACTCCGCTTCTATTTCCTTGTTTCTTTTTCCTTGCACTGCCCTTTCAAAATGCTTCAAGAATCGAATGATGTCAAAATCTGATTTGAGATGTTTTTTCAAGTCACTGTTGAAACTCTCACTTAATTGTGTGCTTCTCATTCCCAATGTAAAAACATCCCTCATGTAACATTCAGCCCATTTTTTCTTGAACTTGTAGATGCTATCAAGCCATGATGTCTTCTTCTTGTCCACCTTATTTCTCATGACGTCAAATGCTTCTTCAAATGTCGTTGTGTCCTCAATGTTATACATGCAAGCACTAAACTCTAAGAGAATATGAGGTTCTTCATCATCCTCATTATCAACATTGGCGGGGGATTGTGAGTCCTCGTTTTTACTGTTGCATAAGTGCTTCACAGCATTTTGCATTATGTGATAGGTACATAATCCATGCCATGCTTCTGTAAATACCTTCTCGACGGCATTTCCCATTGCAGTGTCTTGATCTGTAAATATAGCTCTAGGTTGCTTTCCATTGTGTGCGGCTAGAAAAGCCTCAAATAGCCACTTGAAAGATGCAAATGTTTCATCAAACAAGAGAGCTGCACCAAAAATAATGGTCTCCCTGAACTGATTGAATCCAACGAAAACACCAAAGGGTCTATATTCTTTGTTGGTGCCAAAAGTAGTATCAAAGGTGATGACATCGCCAAAGTGCGCATAATCAATGACCATCTTAGCATCAGCCCAAAATATATTGGCTATATTTTCTTCACAATCCAGTCTTGAAAAAACTTCAACATGCTCCCTGCCTGTCCATATGCCAACTCTCTTTGACGCCTGCCTTGTAAGTAATTTTTGAGATCACGGGGAGTGTAGCTAAGATTCATTGTACCTCCAACTTGACGACTAGCTAACTCATGTGCAGCTTTTGGCCTAATTCCAGAATCATCGGCCGTCTCAATTTCAAAAGCTTGCAATTCTGAAATCTTCCTTTGAGATAACATCAAATGGAAACTTTGTGGCAAGTAAAGACCATGATTGTGAACAAGCATTACATCTACCACTTCATAATGTCCCTCCACTCTATTTAATGAAAGAGACATATGAACTTCACAGCATGTTCTTGTTTCAGCTCGAGGTTTCTTTGTGAGATGATCCCTCTTGTCTTGTGCTCGACGACCCTCCTTCGCACACACATACCTACATGAAGTTACCTTTCCATCCATCTTACTTATATTGCTACACCTTTTTCTGACCTCGAAACCTGAACGGCCTCCATAGCTTACCCAAAATGACCAAGCATCATCCAAGTTTCTGAATTTTTGACCAACTTCAGGTAACCAAACAGGAATTTCATTCTCCCTACACAAAAATAAACATATAGTTATAGGTATAGATCTGACTTCAAACGTACCAAATTAATCTTGGATGGAAGCTTATCTTACTTGTTAGGTTCTGCCATAGAATCTTCAAATTGGAAAGGCAAGAACTCAACCTAAAATTCCAGTTCTGTGAACGAATACAAGGTTAGGTTTATATACAGAGTGAGATTTCAGAAAACATGCTAACTACTGATTTTCTTTCTTAGACATGATGGTGCATGCAACTAACTAGTGAGACGAGGGCTCGTTTATGATGTAAACATGGATCTGTACTATTTGTTGTCATAGTAATTATTTGTGAGGAAGTGTTGCCAAAAATTACGCAAAGTCATGGTAGATATCTTTTTCCTGCCATTTTCATGTGGGAGCCATGCTATATTTTGTGCGCCCAAAATTAGTCAAGGTCTTGCCAAATTTTTCAGTAACTAGGCTGCAGGAAATCCAATTGTCCAAGCAATGGAGTTAAAAAAAAGAGGCAATCGAACCTGTTAATTAGTTACTGGTCTAAAATATATTTTTTGCTGATATTTGTAGAGTAAGAAGACAATTGTGCAAGATGGTCAATTGGCAATATAAGAACCTGCAGGTGTAGAAGCTCCTGCTGCTATTACCGCAAGTGTGGCAACTTACAAGACAACTAAATTAGAGAAAGACCATAGCGAATTAACAAGGTAAGGATCGTTGTCGTTGGGAGTACACTTGCTGTCTGTAGTCCATGACGTTTACGTACCCTGACGAAACTGAAATCTAGTTGAACTTACACACATACAAAGGGGTGTACGCCGGCTAGGCGGCTACACAGGCTGCAGGTGTGTATTACAGGAGAGGTAGCGCTGCTAAATAATGGACATATATGTACAATACGTATTAAGCCCTACGGTTTGGGTTCGCAATCACAAGGACGTTCTGAATATGCACACATCATGTATATAGAGCGCTCTCGAGGATGATCCTTAGCTCGTTAATTCGACAGGCGATCAACTGATGCGAACTGTGGAATATGAGCGGATCTAGAAAAGCTACGGACTATGGATCGATGTGTATGACAAACTAAATCTCGTTTTTCCTCAAATTTCTTATTAAATCTGTTTCTATTAACGGACTCTAAATCTGCCAATCCAAAATAATCTCCAAAAGAAATAGGGGAAATCTGGCGGTTCTCTTACTTGTAGGAAGGAATCATTGCAAGGAGGAAGATGGTGGCGTCTGAGATCGCCTGTCGATCACAAATAACAGAGAGAGACGTCGAGAGAAAGGAGCACCAGGTTACGGCGCTAAAACTGCTCCCCGTCGATGTACTCCCGCCTTAATACTCTGTTTCCTGTTTTCCCTCCTCTGCCTCACGAACTGGGCTGAAATATGTGTGTTGGGCCTGCCGTTTTGTGTTGAGAGAGCAGATGCAAGGAGCAACCGTAGGATGAGGAATGGGTGGCATCCGAGCTGGGTAAGGTAGCCTCTGACTTTGGTTCAGGAAGTCAGAGAATCCCAACCGGAATTTCTGCCGAGCAGGCTGGTCTTTCGCGGCTCCTAGCTTTGCTGTGGGCTCCACGTGGGCGGTGCCGGATGGACGCATCCGACTGTTGGATGGTATTTGTGGGCCCATGGCGGCTGAGGTCCTCGGGAGCGATGATGCTACATGTGGTCCTGGTGACTGTAGTGGGACCTCTACACTGGAGCACGCTCTTTGACTCGGCTGGCAGGGTGCGTTTTTTTAAAAATAGTTGAATGCCCGTGCGTTGCCACAGGTTCTCAAATTGGTTATGTCATCACATGCATGATGGGTACGATGTCTTACATATGGAATTATAAAATTCTCTTGAAATTATGGCTAATGATCATTAGAATTCATGAACACGTGTCATGAACATTTGCTCGATGATTTGGGTAGACAAAATACAGATGTTGTATTATTACGTTTGATTTACTAAACATAAATAAATATGCTAAGATCCCCAATGCATAGAGTGATCTGTTGATGAACTTTTCCCCTCCTTGTACTTCATTTAGCAAAGTGCTCACTTCCAACAAGATCAACCAACCACAAGGTAGTCTTTTGTGTTTTATTATCGACAATAAATCTGCATCAAGAAAAATATGGTATACACTTTTAGCTAAAATGGCAACGGTCCAAACCTATAGTATCTTTCTTAGCTGTTGGCAAAAATACATTTTAGAGGAATTTAGAATGCTAAAGAAAACTACTGGTTGTAATTTGCGTTCTTAGTTGGTGATTTACCAGGAGCATCTTTCTTTCAAGGAAAAGAAAGCTTTCAAAGAAAAGCCAACGTAGATAATTTTACATTGCAATGTTGTAGTGATCACTTAATATACAAGCAGCTAAAGGATGAATTTTTATATTTGCTTGTAAACTTCTATATGAGGATTCTCAACTTTTATATTTGCTTCTCAACTTTTGCATGAACAATATTATATTGAAAGGACTTTCAAAAACGTTTCCCCCGATCCCCCCTCCCGGTCCCCTCCTCCTCGCCATTGCCCAAGGGCACCACCAGCGTTAATAAAATAATGTATAGAATGGCTAAAATAATTTAATAACCTGACTCGATATAAATATCCCTTTTTGTTATTCTTATTCATACTTACAGAGATTAGCTAACTCAATGTCACAAGTTCAATTGCAGTTTTCCAAAGGTATACATGGATTACATCTGTGCTTTTAGGCAAAAATACGGTGTCTGCCAAGTATTACAATAGTTTCTGGGAGAGAAATCCAATTATGGAGAAAACAGCAACACGCATGTGAGAACTTAGACAAAATGAGTAGAAGGTTGAGTAAAAGAAAAGTTCAGTGCTCTGCAGATACAGTACAGTTACGGATTCCTTCTCCTTCCCGCGTCAGAACTGAAATGAAGCAATGCTTAACTTATATTTTTCCGCAGCCCGTACTTTATATAAGATCCAGCTATGGCTGAGCCTTGCAATATGTGTCTTTCTTAACACCTTTACTTGAAACTAAAGGTCACCGGACCAATTCTACAACCCAATACTGGAACTCAAGCAATTAGGCCATTCTTCAGCAGTCAAACCCAGTGGATCCTCAACAGGCAAGGCAACAGCCGACTAACCTGCTTTTCACCGACCAGAAAAATGCAAATGCGCGCCAACTAATACTCCATCCAACCCGTTCCAGAACATCGACAAAACGAACTGAAACTAAATTGGTCAAATTATATACCTCAACATGCGTACCAAGGCTGACATAATCTCCATCCAACCCGTTCCAGAAGAAAATCTCCATTCAATATAGCAGATCTGGAAAAGTGCAGCGTGAAACTTGTGGTGTTTGCAGGAAGAAATATTATAGAAGATATTCGCGACTGGTCACGCTGATTAGCTAAAGAAGAAACTGAAATACTAATCCAATGCGGCAGTCCCGTAGTCTTGTTGAGTAGTACAGTAATATCAAAGCTAAGAGGCGTCTTACGCATGAGCAAACATAAGCTAGCTGTGAGCAGGCAGGGCAAGTACTACTTATTTCCACGGATCATACACAAAAGGGCGGCGTAAGATAAGCAGGAAATCAAATTACCTGATTCGGCTCCAGCAAATCCGTGGCGTTGGTCCAGGATGCAACTTACTTGTGTACTTGGTTGCCATGGCGTCATTCAGGGCCTTGTTATTAGCCAGACTCGGCTGGGGCTGCGTGGAGCTGTGGCGTCGATTCCTTCCCGCCGTCGGGGTGAGTGGATCCTGCCGGCGATGGGATGAGGGGAGGCGGGTAGCCACAGGCCACGGGCCGTGCGCACGGGGCAGCGTCGTGTGGCGTCGGACTGGACAACGTCGAGCACGAATGTGCGGATCTCGATCTTGGGTCCTTGGCCTTGATCTTCTCGGAGACGGCGGCGTGTAATTTGTAATGATCGATCGTTAATTATGGAGAAGAACTGGCAGAAAACCCGTAAAAAACGACGGGAGATCAGGCGGCGACAAACATCTGGACTTAATCTAAAGGCGGCGGTGAACACCTTACCCCCGTTCTCCATGATGTAGGTCAGCATCAGGCACCTGCCGCAACCACCCCCTGCAAAATCACAACAAACCAACCAGTCCACCTAAATCTCGTATCCTATCATCAGGAGGAATCAAATAAAATACCCACCCCAAATCTCATCCGGTTGACCGACGAATCATGGGTCTCACTCATTGGAGGAGATTCGTGTGAGGTAGGGAGGAGAGGGTGCCTCATTGGAGTGTCGAGGCAGGAGTGGGGAGGCGCTTGCATCGAACTCGATGTAGGGGAAGGAGAGAGTCGGGCGGACGAAGCGTCGGCGACTCGGTGGCATGGAAGCGCGAGCTAGGAAAAAGGGAAACACGTACTTTTGATTGAGGCCGATTGATTTGCGCTGATCTGAGCATGTAATCAACATTGATTGGGGTTGATCCGTTTCCGCTGATTGTGAGCATGTAATTACTGCATATTGGTCGTTTGTTTGGAAGAGAACAGTTCGAAAGAAAAAAGCAATGCAGGACGGGAGTTGGACGAAAGACGACGTATCGCTCGTTGAGGGAGAAGACGGAACAAAACGCATCTTTTAAGTAGTAGAGATAGAGATAGAGAAAATACGACCCATGCCTAATAATGGTTAAAAGTACCCTGCTATTTGTTTTTTAAAGGCTCGCGTGAGCGTCCCTCGGGGTATAATTTGCCCCGATCTCCTGGTGGAGCGAGCGACACGTGTCCTATATTAGTCAACAAGCAGCGAAACACATCACGTCCGTCTTCCCTACCTCCATTTCCATCCGAAAAAAAAGTCCTACGCGGTGCAGAGCCTATCTTCGTCGCTCCGTGATGACCCAAGAGTATAGGGGATCGCAACATTCTTCAAGAGAAAATAAAACCCAAATTTATTGATTGGACAGGGAGACAAAAAATATTTGTGAGCCTTAACAAGTGAGTTGTCAATTCACCAGCACCTGAAAGTACTTTTGTTCGCGGTGGTTTATGAGCAGTAACAGATTTATAGTAGCAGCAATAGTGAAATAATAGCAGCGGTGAGATGAAAACAACAGTAGTGGTGTTTGAAGTAAACAGCGGGATTAAATACTGTAGACATAGACATGGATGAACAGGCGTTGCATGGATAAGATAGTTCAGATAATAATCATGACATGGGCATTGCAGATAAATAAGATAAAACATCCAAGCATCAAGTAACCAAACCATATGCATGTGTTCCGTAAATGTCGTATGTACTCACAATGAGAACTTGTACAACATATTTTGTTCTACCAGCCCGTTTTCATCGGGGCCTCAAGAGAACTATTGGTAATTAAGGTGTTCCTTTTAATAGAACACCGAAGCAAAGCATTAACACTCCGTGAACACATGTGATCCTCACATCACAGCCGTCCCCTCTGTCGAATCTGCATCTCAACAAGTCACTCGGGTGAACCCATAGGGTTTCGATTAGGAGAACGTGTAGACGCTCGTGACAATCGTCGGCTAGGCAGGGGACACGATTTACCCAGGTTCGGGGACCTCGTAGAGGTAAAACCCTTACTCATGCCTCTCTCGATATGTATTAACGAGTAGATCGGTGAATTGCTCAAGTCAAGAGTATGATCTCGATCTCAGGGCTTGGTGGTGCGGTATTACTTAGTCCCTCCCATGTGGTTCTCGTGGCCTTATATAGGTGGTCAGGTCTCAAACCGTACCCGGAGAGGACTCGAACTCTAACCTAAAGTCGGTTACAAGTTTCCTAACTTGACCCGCAAGGCTTTGCGGGTGGGCTCCAAGTGGGCCTTCTAGAGTAATCCTTGACGCTTCCTTTGGAGCTTGGGCCGTGGGCCTGACACCGGGTAGACTCATCCGACAGGACTAGGATCCATCCCTTCGTCAGTAGCCCCCGAGCGTTTACTTGGCTGAGAATCTGTCGAGTGGACGCTCAGAACTTATCTTGGTTCCTTTTCGATTGGTGGCTTCAATCGCTTGAAGAGAATGTGTATCCTGTATGCGACGCATTTCTTGTACTCGAGTATCGAGAAAATAAAGTGCCCGTGTGTTCGGCTGTTTTCGCAGAAGGATGTGGCTCAGTTGCTTGGCTCTACAGAAAGCTCGGGCCAATTAATTGCATCTAGGGCAAAAACAGTTCTGGCCTACACAGTTTCAAGACCTCCGACTCGAATTCGGTGAGGTGATCATTGCGACTGGGCCGTAGAGGTCTTACCGAGTCGAAGTTAACCTAATTGGGTACCCGGCGCGTCCGCTAGGATTTTTCTTCGTGTTGTTGACACGGAATTTACCGGAGACGCAGCTTGAGTGCGATTCCAGGCCCTCAAGAGAGATCTTTTGGGTCTTACCTTCGTATTCGAAAGAAATACGGCATCCGGATGTGCCTAGTCGGCCGAACAATCCAGGAGTTTGATGTGTGTATATCGTCTAATCGAATGGTAGGAGCTACGCACTCGCAAGTTTTTATCCAGGAATATTTCGAATGAAAATTTCTCCCTAGATTTTGCGCACAAAGTTTTTTGTGCTTTGTAGTCTTCCTTCCATACGAAAGAGTTTTCGTGTTTGGAAATCTTGTCATGCCCACTTGAAGGGAAATTTCGTATCTGGGGCTTTCATGCGAAAGAATTTTCGCGTCTCAGTTTGCCCATACGAAGTTATTTCGTGTTTGGAGCTCTATGCGAAGGAGTTTTCGCGTGTTGATTTGCCCATACGAAGTATTTTCGTGTTTTGGGACTTTTGTCGAAGAAATTCTGGGCTTGATGATGTGCGCTATGACGTCAGATGGGACGTGACGGAGCGACAGCAGAGGCGTTGGCCCACCTTGTCAGCTTTTTGACCGGAAACGAGACGTCGTTTCCGGTTTTTACGCGAACTGCGCGCAGTAATTGGGCACGATCTACTGTTGGGATCGTGGCACGAAACAACCTCCGTCGCCCTTTCGTTTCAGCTTCACGCCTGGCAGCTGCGATGGGCGCCACGTTGCTCGATGAACGGCCAAGTTTGGGCGGCTCCGTGTATAAATGTGGCCCTTAGGTAAACGATGAAAAATTCCCGTCATTCGCTTCCAGCCTTCGTCTTCCTCGCGCTCAACTCTTTCTCTGTGAGCTCGCACCAGCACCCATGGCGGGAGGCAAGAAACGCAGTGCAGCTGCTTCCTCCTCGAGGGCGACGGAGGATGCTCCCGCGCCAGCTGCTCCGCGCTCAGGCGACTGGCGCTCCCCCAACACGACGAACAAAAGTATCAAGGAGATGCAGAGGGAGGGACTGATGCCTCCGGAGACCGAGAAGCGGGTGCGCCTCGGTAAAAAAGAAGAGGTACCAAATCCCGGCGCGAACGAACGTGTGATCTTCGCGGATCACGTTTCGCGCGGTCTCTCCTTCCCCCTCCATCCTTTCCTCGTGGCATTGTTGTATGTCTACGGCATACAGCTCCACGATCTTCCTCCAAATGCGGTGCAGCACATCTCGTGCCTCATCGTTTTTTGCGAGTGCTTCCTGGGCATCCGCCCACACTGGGGCCTTTGGAAGGCCCTCTTCAAGGTGCGGGTCTTCCGCGAGAAATCGCGGGTAGAGACTGAGCTCGGAGAGCCGCTGCGCACCGGCGGTTTTGGAATCCAGGCGAAATCGGACAACTGCTACTTCGAGATGCACTTTATCGACTCCACGCAAGGATGGAGAAAGAAGTGGTTCTACATCATCGAAAACAGCGCGGGTGGAGCTCATGAGTTCCACCCGTTCGCTGTCCTGAAGCGGCGGAAGTCCTGGGCGCACAAGCTTTCAGTCGAAGAAAGCCGAATCGTCGCCCCGCTACTCGCCAAGGTGGTCGCCCTTCGTGACCAAACCGCAGGAGTTGTGCTGAACGACTTGCACCTGGCAAGCGTTTTCCTCAAGCGCAGGATCCAGCCTCTGCAGGAGAGGCCCTCCACGATGTGGGAGTACCAGGGTGTTGAAGACCCCGGCCGCGTGAGCCAAGAAGAACTTTCGAACGTTGAATTCGAGAACAAGATCGCGGCAATCACCAGGTTGAAAGTGGGCGAGACCTTCCCTGACTGCCCTGTCGCAGCTTTTGAGGCTTCGAGACCTCCTCCATCTGAAGTAAGTTAAGATTTTTCTCGTCTTAGTCCTTTTTCTTGCTCGAAAGTTTATCGACTGAATTTCTTCTTCCTTTTCTTCTTTTGTTTTCTTCTTGTAGAGTTTATCGGTGGTCACCTGCTACCCGCCAGTCTCCGGTGAAGAAGCCTCGAACTTGTTGGCGAGCAACCTGGATGTCCCTGTTGACACCAGCGTTGCCGATGCCGATTCGAGTTCCGAGCATGATTTTTCGGATGACGTGGAAGAATCGGGTAACGATCTCCACCACGCAAACGCCGCCGAGCGGGAGACGACTCTCGTCGTGACTCCGCTAAGTGTGCGCGCTCCTCCCGCTCCTCAGCCGAAGATCCAGACCGCCTGGAATGCGGATATGTTGGACGATGAAGATGACGAGTAAGTTTTTGCTTCTTCGTTCTAGTCGAACGTTCCCTTCTTGTTTCTTCTAACATTTGTTGTTTTCCTTCATGATAGGCTCCAGTCCATCAGCCCCGGCCGGTTTGCCTCTTCCCTTCCTCTCGAGAAAAGGAAAGAAGCTGCCGCGGCGGGTGGGACCCCAACTGCCGGGACCGTCCAGAATTCACCGAGTCCAACCCCCACAGCTGCGGCTACGGAATATAGGATCCCTAGCTTTGCAGTTGGGGCCTCAACTTCGAAAGAAGTGTCGGGTAGCTCGGCTGATCCTCTCTTCATTGCTCAAGGCCAGGTAAATTTTGTTATTTTCTTTTGCATCTTGTACTTTGTTTGTTCGGGATTTTTATCGGGTGCACGGCAGTGCTCCCGATGGGAGTAGCCCCCGAGGCTGTAGTTAATCGCTTGCGATTGGCTACAGGCTCAAGAACTTAAGCTCTTTTCTTCTCTTCATTTTATCGGGTGCACGGCAGTGCTCCCGATGGGAGTAGCCCCCGAGGCTATACTCGATTGTTTGCAGTCGTGTATAGGCTCAATCTTCTCCTCTCTGACTCTTTCATCTTCATGTTTTTGCAGTCTCTTCTTGACTCCCTTGCAGCCATTGGTCGTCGCGTTATCTCGGCTGAGACAGATTGCGTGACCCTTCGGGTAGATCGCGATCGGCTCGTCTCGGAAAACGAGCTTGTTCGAGGTAAGTTTATCTACTCCTTCTATCCAATCTTTTCGCTTGTGCGAACTCCTTTGTGTTTAAATTTTTCGATGTGTAGCTCAAGCCGAAGTGCTGAAGGCCGAGAAGATGGACGCTGTCAGTCGGGTAAGCGCCCTGGAGGCTCAGTTGGAAGCTGCTCGAAAGGAACTTGAGTCCTCTCGCAAGCAGTCGACTGATCTCGAGGGAAAGCTTGCGGATGCCCAGGACGCCCTGAAGAAGTTGGAGGAGGCTGACACCAAGCAGGACAACGATCTCGTTGACTTCCTTCGCCCTCTGGCCCAGCGTTTTGCGGGTAAGTTGTACTTATCCTTTGTTGTTTCTCGACTGGCTGGTAAGTCCTTTGGATTTTAACGTTTCTTTCTGCAGATCTTCTTGGCGTTGCGCTGGAGCTGCCCGGGGTTCAACGGGTGGATGCCTTGACTGATTCCTGCGCTCAGCTTCGAAGGCATGCTAGCGGGATTTGCTCCCTGATTGGCGATGCTACTCGGGTGTTGACGCAACTCCATGGGCGTCTTCTGGTCAACGCTGGAGTTCCGCCTATGCTGGATGGTCTCCTGAAGGTTTTCCTGGAGGGCGATCTCCTTCAGGCCTACTCGGTTGCTCAGTCGGAGTCCGAGGCAAAGACTGCTATCCAGTTTGCACTGGCGCACGGAGTCGCAGACTTGGACGAGGCGTACTCGAACCTCCCCGTCGACGCTACTACGGGCAGAAAGGTAGCGCTTCGTCCTTTCAGCGATCCGGCTGGAGTCCTTGCCCGGAAGTTATCTGACTTGATTTCCCGTGCTAGTCGCAGGGGGCAATCTTCCGCGAGTGGAAGCACTTCTGTAGTTCCTTAGGATAGACGTAGTTTGTGCTTCTGATGTAATGAACCTTGGGATGTATTCCCGTATTCTATCTTTAATCCAAGTGTTCTTTTGATATTTGAGATGCTTCCTGTGATTGATTGTCATGAGTTCCTCACGATGGGAGTAGCCCCCGAGCACCTGTCGAATAGGTGGTTTTATTTCTCGAATGGAGCGTCTTGAATTATTCCTTAACTTTTCTTATCTTCTTCCAGGTAACAGGCGTTGTCGCGGAGTCGTCGAGTGGATCTGCTGCTCAAGCAGATCCTCTTGTTGCTGCTGTCGGTACTTTTGCCGGCCTCCGTGACCGGGTCGCGGATGGTGAGCGCAAGCTAAAAGCTTTGCGTGGGGTGGCTGATGTAGCCAAGTCCAAACAGAAACTTGCGATTGAACGTGAGCAGCTTGTGATGGATGAATTGGCGGCTGTTGCTAAGGATTTGCTCTGTCAGTATCTCAGCCCCCTAACACTTCGTGTCTTTTTTCTTTCTTTGACTCTGTAGCTTTGTTTGCAGTTGTTCAGCCTGACGATCGGTGTGAAAAGAATTGGGTACAAAACCATATTCTTCACGAAGCCGGTAGTTCAAAACCCCATGCAAATAACTTTTGGTCCGACCGCAGTCGAGGCTTTGTGCTGGCTACTTTGAAGTATCGTGTGAGCCAAGCGAAGATACTCGTTGATCGCTGTCACGAGGCCTTGATGGCTTTGAATGGCGTTTTTTATCCCTTGGAAAGGGGTCCAGAAGATTTGAGCTAGCTACTCAGAACTTTTGGTCAAGTAGGCGAGATTCGGGAGTGCGTCCGTCAACAGTTGATCTGCGGGTCATTAGTAGCACTCTCGTTTGTTCGATTATGGCATCCCGAGGTTAATTTCAACTCCGTTGCCAAGCTCCCAAATGCTCCAGTCGATATGACATCTCATTATACAGTCGTTCGACCTGCTGCAGAAGAGATTATCCGAATGACCTCTGATGAGGTTAATCGGGTCTTGGCCGAAGAAACTACTCGTCGCCATATGTAATTGTAGGATGTTTGTATCCTGTTAATTCTGTATAGTTGTCTTCAAATTTTATAAGGTGCCAACCTTGTTTTTACTCTTGTATTTGTAAATTATGCTAAGTTAGGCGTAGCTCCCGTGTGTTTAGGGTGTATACCTGTTTTAGCGTGTAAAAATCAATGACTTGAGAAACTATGGTTGAGAAACCATGTATATTTATTAATATGACTGAGAAGCCATGTATTGTCTTCGAGCTACATCATGGCTAGTACAGTCTTATTTTGTCGAGTAGAATAATCTAAGGATAGAATTTGCGGAGGTGCGTAACATTCCATGGATTGGAGTAGATGCCACCGGTCTCGGGGTTCTTCAGTCGATAGACGCCACCATGGATAACTTCATGTATTATGAAGGGTCCTTCCCACGATGGCTCGAGTTTGTGTCCTTTCTTCTGCTTGAGTCGTAGCACCAAATCTCCTACTACGAAGGCTCTGTGGCGTATACGGCAGCTGTGGTAGTTGCGCAGCGACTGTTGATATACCGCGGATCTTGCAAGTGCAATGTCGCGTATCTCGTCGAGTGCATCCACGTCTTCCGCGAGTGCCTTGTTAGAGGTTTCTTCGCTGTAAGCGACGACTCGTGGGACGCTGAACTTGACATCTTCGGGAAGGACTGCTTTAGCTCTGTATACCATGAAAAATGGTGCGTATTTTGTTGATCGATTCGGGGTCGTGCGGAGGCTCCATAGTACGGAGGGTTACTCCTCTGCCCAAAGTCCTGCCGCTGGGTGCAGTCGATCTAGTAGCCGTTTCTTCATTCCAGCCGAGACCAATCCGTTGGATCGCTCGACTTGACCATTGGTTTGCGGGTGAGCCACAGAGGCGAAACTGAGGGTGATCCCCTTTTCCTCGCAGAACTGCTCTATTTCCTTTGCTATAAAATTGCTTCCATTGTCGGTGATGATGTCGTGTGGTATCCCAAATCTGCACACGATGGAGTCGAGGAATTTGACAGCGCATTGAGCGCTAGCCGAGGTGAGTGGCATGGCCTCAATCCACTTTGTAAATTTGTCGACTGCAACTAGTAAGTGCGTGTAACCTCCTGGTGTTGCCTTTTTCAGTGGTCCTACCATGTCTAGCCCTCATTGTGCAAAGAGCCAGGCGATTGGGATCATGTGAAGCTCAGTGGAAGGGGCGTGCGGCTTGGGCGCAAATCTTTGACATGCTGTGAGCGAGTAGAACCCTGCGCGAAAAGCTTTACCCAGGATTGCCTTCCAGCTAGCATGGTGTCCGCAATCTCCTTGGTGTATATCTCGTAGCAGTTCCTTGCCGTCCTCGGGCGCTATGCATCGTTGTAATATTCCTGATATGCTCTGCTTGTATAGTTCTTCGTTTATTACTCGAAAAGCTTTGCTACGTCGCACTATCTGTCTAGCCTCGCGAATATCTGGTGAGAGCTGTTTGTTGGACAAGTAGTCGAGGTATTTCTGCGTCCAGACTGGTTCGACCATAAAAACTTGTCTTGAGATGTTGTGAGTGAGCTCAATCATAGCAGTTTGTGGGCTGACCTCTGTCTCCGATGTTGCGGGTGCTTCTGCTGATTTTTTGACTTTGACCGAGCGCTTGATCATCCTTTCGAAGTATATTCCAGGTGGTATGGGTGTGTTTGTAGAACCCATGTTCGCCAATTTATCCGCTTCTTCGTTGCTGGATCGCGCAATGTGCTTTAGTTCGCACCCTTGGGAACTTCCTTCGAGTAGATTGTACATATCTCGATAGGCAACCATGTTTTCTGCAATGGCGTCGCACTCTTTCATTGTCTGCTGCACTATGAGGTTTGAATCTCCATAGATCATTAGTCGCGTGGCTCCACAGGCAATTGCCATCTTCATGCCATGGAGAAGGCCCTCGTACTCTGCGTCATTATTTGACGTCGGGTCGTCGGGTGGAAAGTCCAATCGAAGGACGTATTGTAACTTGTCACCTCTCGGGGATATCAGGACTACTCCAGCTCTGGCTCCTTCATTTCTCTTTGATCCATCGAAATACATTATCCAGTTGCTTGTATACTCTGGAGGGCCTGGCGTTTGTAGTTCTATCCACTTGCTTATGAACTCCACGAGCACTTGTGATTTGATAGACTTGCGACCCGCGTATATGATGTCCCAAGTGCCGAGCTCGATACTCCACTTCGCAATTCTTCCGGAGGCCATTGGGTTATTCATGATAGTACCCAGTGCTGCGTCGTTTACCACCGTGACGGTGTGTTCCTGGAAGTAGTGTTTGAGCTTTCGGGCTGTGAGCACCACACCGTACGCGAGCTTCTGGTAATAGGGATATCTCTGTTTGCAGGGCGAAAGCACCTCGCTGATGTAATATATTGGCCTCTGGATGCCAAACGCCTTACCGTCCTCTGGCCGCTCCACCACAATTGTTGTACTGATGACCTGATTTGTCGCGGCTAGGTATAGGAGTAGTGGCTCCCGCTCTTGCGGTGTTGCCAGGACGCGACTGCTCTGCAATGCTCGCTTGAGATCTGCGAATGATTTCTGTGCTTCGGGTGTCCACTCGAATTTATTCGGTTTCTTCAGTAGCTTGTAGAAAGGTAACGCTTGCTCGCCTAGCCTCGCAATGAATCTGCTTAGGGCGACTAGTCGTCCCGCGAGCTGCTGCACACCACGGAGATTGGTTGGCTCCTTCATTGTCAAGATTGCTTCGATTTTCTCCGGGTTAGCTTTAATCCCTCGAGCGGAGACCATGTACCCGAGAAGTTGTCCTGCAGGGACGCCAAAGACACACTTGGTCGGGTTGAGCTTGATTCGGTATGCGTTCAACGCGTCGAATGTTTCTCTGATATCGTCGAGAAGCGTATCTTCCACTCGAGTCTTGATGACGATGTCGTCAACGTACACTTGTACGTTCTTGCCAATGAGCTTGGCGAGGCATTTTTGCATGCAGCGCTGATATGTTGCGCCTGCGTTCTTCAGCCCGAAGGGCATTGTCGTGTAGCAGTAAACACCGTGGGGTGTTATAAACACCGTCTTCTCCTCGTCCTCCTTCTTCATCCTGATCTGATTATAGCCTGAGTAGGCGTCCAAAAAAGAGAGGCGTTAGCAACCTGCTGTAGAGTTCATGATCTAATCGATTTGTGGCAGGGGAAAGTTATCCTTGGCGCAGTGTTTATTCAACGACGTGTAGTCGATGCACACGCGAAGGATGTTGGTATTTTTCTTCGGGACCAGCACCGGGTTTGCTAACCAGGTGGAAATTTTTATCTCTCGAATAAATTTTGTTGCGAGTAGTCTGTTTACTTCTTCTCCGAGTGCTTTTTGTTTGGGCTCTGAGAACCTTCGAGTGGTATGGTTGATAGGCTTGGCGTCTTTGAAGACTTCGAGTGAGTACTCGGCGAACTCCCTGGGTATCCCTGGCATATCTGAAGGCTGCCAGGCAAAAATTTCCCAGTACTCACGGAGGAGCTCGACGAGCGCGCCTTCCTACGCTGGCGAGAGGGTGGTGGACACCATCGCCGTCTTCGCAGAATCCGTCGGGTGTACTTGATGCTTGCGGGTACCGCTATTTGTGTTGAACTCGAGTACTGGAGCGTTCTTCTTGGTGAGAGGCATTACGGAGTGATCCGTGGTTTTTGCTATCTCCTCTAGTTCTTCCCGCATCCCGAAAGATTGGGTGATCTTGTTGAATTCGATGTCGCATTTATTGGATTTTTGGAAATCGCCGTCGATGGTGATTGTGCCATATTCTCAGGGCAACTTGAGCTTCAAGTATGCGTAGTGCGGTACTGCCATGAATCTGGCGAACGCCGTTCGACCAAGAATGGCGTGGTACTGTGAGTGCCAATCGACGACTTCAAAATCAAGAAATTCTCGCCTGTAATTTCTTCGGTTGCCTAGCAACACCTCCAGGTTGATTGTTCCGAGTGGGCGGACTGCTTTCCATGGAACTATCCCGTGGAAGGATGTCTCTGATTCCGCGAGTCCATGCAAATTCTTGTTCATACGACGGAGCGTGTCTGCGTAGATGATGTTGATGCCGCTGCCCCCGTCCATGAACACGCGAGCCAGCTCATAATTGCCAATTTGCGCCTGTATGGCTAGTGCTGCGTGTCCTGGTCGATAGACTCGCGGAGGGTGGTCTTCCTTGGAGAAAATTATTGGTTGTTCCGCCATCTTTAGGTACTCGGTTCTCGTAGGTGGGGTTTGGACAACGATGCATAACTGTCGTGTGTTTGTCTTCTGAGCCCTGCTGTCGCACCCGGACTTCTAAAGGATACTCGCCGTTCCGTTGAACAGTAGTAGATTGGATTACGGGGCTTACCGGCACCCGCGTCCTCTTACGAGTAGGCCAACACACGTATGTGTGACAACCAACCCCTATCTGTTCAGCGTCGACGTAAACTATCCCATAGAAATCAGGATACTTCCATTGACGTACTTCAAAACATACACACATGGTACGTCAACGGCATTGGAACAAGTGATATCACAACAGATCTCTACGACACAAAAGATGGAAATAAGTTGCGAAAGGCTCTCATTAGAGCAGAGATAGCAAATACAATCATTCAGAGGACACATGTCCCAACAGTTCATCATTACATCACAGCGGAAGCATTCAACATGTCTGAGTACAGACAAGAACCAAATAGGCCTAAGAGGCCGGAAACGAAAAGACGGAGCCCATCCACGAAGTCTCGGATCCTGCCCGGGTCCGCTATCTACTCGTCAGCAGTCTCGTCATACTCCACGTAGTAGCCACCATGTAGATCCTCGGAAACGTAGGTCTGCGGAAACCACAGCCCCAAAGGGGTCAGTACATAAACGTACTGGCAAGCAAGACTCACAATTCACCAAAGTGTAGCCTGTCAACACCAAGCACAGATGCTTTGGGTTCAACGGAAGAAAAGGGGATATAAAGATGCTGCAACTGGCTGCTCTAACCAACTACAGAGTTACTACCACTTCCGGCTAACAGAAAGGAGATAAGATCGCGTATCGTAACCAACTATAGCTAACCACCAAACAAACCCATCCTGGATCTCGCCCCTTATCCAAAGAAGCAATCCGAGGATAACTCACACAGTTGAAATAATGATGGTTCAGATTGTTGTGTCAATAAGCCTATTGCTAGTCAAGTTGTTAATCATTGGGTGTAAGGTTGTTAATCATTAGGTTTAAGTTGTCCTGAGTACTTGTTAGCCAGTACTTTCACCAAGTAGTCCATAACCGCGGAAAACACGGCTTCTCGAGAAGATTTATCCCTGCAGGGTTGCACCAATTTGGCCGTACACGCAAGAATAACCCGCGAGATGGGATGCCTCCCACCAAGCAGGGCACTCTACACAACTCAACTCTTCTTCGCATCAAGCCCAAAGCACCTTGGGCGCACGGCTAATCGAGCCCAGAAGAAAATGGACCCTCATAGCACTCTAAGACCGTGTCCCCCTATATGCGGACTACGAAAGTTCCACCCGGGTACCAAGGGCTCGCAAGATCATGCATGCAGCAAATGGAAAACCCGAACTAAATGAGGCGATTTGGACGAGATGCGAATCGAATCAAATTGAGGGGGGCGCCCATACTCGCTTCCCACATGCGGGTAGTGCGCTCATCATGGATCAGTAGACAAGACCCTTTTCCTGTTAGGGGTCGACACTAGCAGGCCTCAAAACCACAAAGGGCCTCCTGCCGGTGCCTTATCATCAAATTATTATTTAACAATAGCATTAGCATGATTGATTGATTAAACATCGAGCCCCCAGAACATAATAAAAATATAGTAACTGAAAGTAACGGGTAACAGACTCGAGCAAAAACAACCTAAGCATGCTAGTAAGACACTGGCTCAAACAAAAGGGTTGTAGGAGTGGTGGTGAGGCAATATCAGGGTTAAGGGATTCATGTGATAGGTTCGTAACAGAAACAACTACTACTATGGCTTAGCAAAACAGACAACGGAAAGTATCGGTAACCAATGTTGAAAGGAACACAATGGTTCATGTGAGTGATAACTTGCCTGCAAACCCAGTAGCCTGGTACTAAGCTAAATCCTTAGAAGGGGTGTCGTAAGTATCGTCGGTCTCAACGTCGTCGTGTATCCGAGAAGAAGCAAACAAACAATGCAGAAAGATAAACAATCAATAACATGGCATAGTGCACAAACATGGGATGATGCATGACCATTTAATTGATGCATAGAAATAAACTAGTTGACATGGTCACACAATTTAAATGGATCCATATGCAATTTGGATTGCATATGAAAAGCCCATGAATTATGGTTGAATTAATTGTTCTACAACTAAGCAACATGTGAAAGTGGATTAGCATGATGCATGGATGAGGAAAACAGCAAAATAACAACAATAGAACCAATTGGAAATAAGGTTTACCAAGTTTAGAAATTCATTTATTAAGTTAAGAAATTTTGGTTACTTAAAGGTGTCACACAAGCATTTGTTGTTTCCATCATGTTAAATTGTTCAAAACAGATAACAAGAGTTATATTTGTAAATAACACACAATTTTAGATGGAATGCATGTTTCACTTGTTGAAAAAGGATTTCAAATGAATTATTTATGAATTAAACAAGTTTAAGCAAGAATTAAATGAATTTAATTCAAACATGAACTTATTTGAATTTTTATTTGTTCAAAACATTAAACCAAACTCATATTTGAAAAGTTTATACTTTGATGGTTTGAAAACATATTTTATATGTCCCAAAAGAATTTGTTTTGATCAAGTTATAAGTTTAGCAATATTAAATGAATTAAACAAGGTTTAAATTATTTAACCAATTTTAATTATTCAAAACATGAAACAAATTTTATATTTGAAAAGGTGGTTTAATTTTGCATGGAAAACATATTTCATTTGTTGAAATTGGATTTAAAATTAGCAAGTTATTATTTTGGCAATTTTAAATGCAATAAACAAGAAACAGTTGTTTTCAGCAATTTAAATTATTCAAAACAGCAAACAAAATTTATATTTGGAAAGTACATGAAAAGTTGATTGGAAAACATATTTAGTTTGTGGAATTTGGAATTTTTATGCCCAAGTTATGATTTTTGCAAGTTTAAGTGAATTAAACAAGATTTCAAATATTGCACCAATTTAAAATATTCAAAACAGTAAACAAATTTTATATTTGGATAGAACATTTAATTGGGACAGAAAACATATTTAAAAAGTTAAAATTGGAGTTAAGATAAATTAGTTATGCAATTTACAATTTTAGGGTGGAATCTGCCATTTTTAATTCATCTAGGGACTTAGGAAATATTAAACAGGGGCCTAAAAAGAATGTTCAGGGACTTATGTGTGATTCTGAGATGTTTCTGTGACCAAACAAATAAATAAAAAAGGTTGGTTTTTATTTGAGGGAGTGGGGGATCGAACCCCTCACCTCCTGCTGTGAGCACAGGGAGCTAACCAGTGGGGTGGGTGCGGCTGGTGTTGACAGTAAGGGGCTGCGGGGGTGGATAAGGTACAGAAGCGGCTACTGAACATATCGAAAATCACCAAAAAAAGGTGGGGGTGCGGGACTCGAACTCGCGTGCTCGCGCTTGCGCGCACGGTGCTGTAGCCAGTTGGGTTGTGCTCGGGTTCGTGACAGAGCAGGGGAACTCGGGGGGGATAAGCTTCTGCAGCGAGTTAACTGAACCTATTTGCGTAACTGAACATGCATCTGTTCGCCTCACGTACAGAGCAGGGGGGAATCGCCGGCGGGGATCGCTGCTGCGCCGCGGCCGTGGGCGCCTGGTGCGTGGTGTGGGTGTGTGGGTGCGCTCCAAGAGGGAGGAAAGGCGAGGGGAGGGAAGGAGGCGGTCGAGGAGCTCACCTGGGCGAGCGGACAGGAGCAGGTCGGGGCGAGCAGCAGGTGGTCGCCGGCGGCGGGAGGCGATGGCGCCGGCGCCACGGGCCCTCCCGGCCACCGTCGAGGGGTGGAGGAAGTAGAGGGGGCCGGGGGGGTTCCATTCCCGGCCCTCCCTTGGCCGGAGGGGAACTCTCCCGGCGGCGATCGCCGGTGGCAGTGGAGGAAAAATCGGTGGGGTGCAGGTTTCAGGTACAGGGAAATTCAGAGCAGGGGAAGTAGAGAGAAAATAGAGAGAAGGGAGAGGACGGCGGGGAGAGGGAAGAGGGAGGAAGAAGAGGGGTAGGTGAACCCTAGGGCTCGAGGAGGAGGTCTTAAAGGGAGAGGGGAAGTGAGCTCCACCGTTGCCTCCCTGTTCCCTGCTACGTGGACATATTCAGATGCGACCGTACAGAGGTAGGAGAAGGCACGAGGGGGTATTGGGCTGAGGGGGAAGTTGGGCTTGGGGGGAGAGTTGGGCCTCTCTCCTCTCTCTGCTGTTTGGTTTCATTTTTTTGTTCTAGTTATTTTTTTTTTGCAGGAATAGAAATAGGAAGAAAGGAAGGAGTTTTAGGGTAGAAAAATTGAGTGAAACTTATGTGAATTAGTTAGGTCAACAACAACTTTGCATCAGCTTTTGTTTTCAAAATATTTGATTCATGTTAATGTTTGGAAAAAGAAAATGAATTCACTTTTATATTTGAATTAAGGGATTAATTGAATTGAAGCATTTCAAAAGCATTGTTTTAAAAATTCATGTTTATTTGCTACCAAATGAATGTTGGTTTTGTAAGTTTCATAATTTCAAAAATGGTTTGCTGTTTGGGTTTTTATTTGAATTTGGAAAGGAATTTGAATGAATTGTTGATTAAGTGATTTAGTAAAAATAACATTTAATTAGTTTTTGGAACCTCAAGTTATTTTGAAACAAACTGGTTGGAGTTGTTTTGTTTCATTACTTTCAAATGGTTGCTATATGGAAAAAAGGCAATTGAATTTGAATAAATTTGGATTAAGTGAACTATTAAAAACCCCAATTTTAAATAGTTGAACCTTAGGGATTTAATGGAAACAATTGATTGTTTTGGTTTGAAATATCATTTTGGAAATTGTAACATCACAAGGATGAAACAAAAGGTTTGAATTTTGGTTTGAAATTCAAATAGAAAACAAAGGAAAACAAAGGAAAACAGTTGGAAAACAAATGAAAACAGAGGAAAACAAATGGAAAACAAACAAAACAAATGCAATCAACATGATGCCATGATGCAAAACATAAAATAACAGAGAGCAAACATTCTAAAGGCTATTTTTCATACTTGGGATGTTACAAAACGCCCCCCTTGAAGGAATCGCGCCCCGAGATTCCTACTGAGAAAAGAAAAGGTCTGGATACTTCTTGCGAAGATCCTCTTGAGCTGTGACACGTGAAACACATCGTGCACCTTGGATATTTGTTTCTGGAATTTCAAGATGATAGGCATTCCTGGCAACTCTTCTAGAAAAACGTCAGGGAATTCGCAAACCACCGGAACATTTTTGAGTAAAGGTAGAGGTTTTGTATCGAGGGTGTATAGCTGAATAGAATTTGATTCATTCGTAGAATAGACTATCTGGAATGTGGTGATTCAGGAATGCTTCCTTGAAACAACCCCAGGTGATAGGAATGCCAGCTCTCATAGCCTGGAATCAACAACAACAACAACAACAACAACCTTTCTGGCCAGATAGACTTGATATTTGGGAAGTTTTGATTAGACGCCGGTAGAAAAATTGAAGTGGAAAACAACAACAAGATTTCAACGGACGAAAAGGATGTTGAGAAGAACAGGATAACGAAGCAACACCGGGAAAAACGAGACCAAAACACTCCTGAGGTACTACGGAAAAACCCATCCGGGCTTCTAAAGGATCAATATCTACTGCTTAAGGAATAGAGGATCTGCTTCCAGGGCTTACACGCCTCCGTTCTCAATCATGAGTAGGCAACATGATAAATCATGTCACAACCACCTCCATTCCTATGGTCTAGTAGATATAACCATCCTAGAGAAACCAGAATTCGTGAAATCCTAACTTGAAAGTTTAGGTGAGAAGGGAAAACAACGTTGCACTTCCTTACCAGAAAAGGGAGGGTGGGTGGGGAAAGAAGAAAAGGAACAGAATTCCTACTCTCACGTTTCATTTTTTTCCTATATAGCTACAAAATAGTTTCTAGACTCAACTGCGACCAGTAAAAAGGGATCCTACAGGCAGACAGGCTCTGATACCATTTGTCGCACCCGGACTTCTAAAGGATACTCGCCGTTCCGTTGAACAGTAGTAGATTGGATTACGGGGCTTACCGGCACCCGCGTCCTCTTACGAGTAGGCCAACACACGTATGTGTGACAACCAACCCCTGTCTGTTCAGCGTCGACGTAAACTATCCCATAGAAATCAGGATACTTCCATTGACGTACTTCAAAACATACACACATGGTACGTCAACGGCATTGGAACAAGTGATATCACAACAGATCTCTACGACACAAAAGATGGAAATAAGTTGCAAAAGGCTCTCATTAGAGCAGAGATAGCAAATACAATCATTCAGAGGACACATGTCCCAACAGTTCATCATTACATCACAGCGGAAGCATTCAACATGTCTGAGTACAGACAAGAACCAAATAGGCCTAAGAGGCCGGAAACGAAAAGACGGAGCCCATCCACGAAGTCTCGGATCCTGCCCGGGTCCGCTATCTACTCGTCAGCAGTCTCGTCATACTCCACGTAGTAGCCACCATGTAGATCCTCGGAAACGTAGGTCTGCGGAAACCACAGCCCCAAAGGGGTCAGTACATAAACGTACTGGCAAGCAAGACTCACAATTCACCAAAGTGTAGCCCGTCAACACCAAGCACAGATGCTTTGGGTTCAACGGAAGAAAAGGGGATATAAAGATGCTGCAACTGGCTGCTCTAACCAACTACAGAGTTACTACCACTTCCGGCTAACAGAAAGGAGATAAGATCGCGTATAGTAACCAACTATAGCTAACCACCAAACAAACCCATCCTGGATCTCGCCCCTTATCCAAAGAAGCAATCCGAGGATAACTCACACAGTTGAAATAATGATGGTTCAGATTGTTGTGTCAATAAGCCTATTACTAGTCAAGTTGTTAATCATTGGGTGTAAGGTTGTTAATCATTAGGTTTAAGTTGTCCTGAGTACTTGTTAGCCAGTACTTTCACCAAGTAGTCCATAACCGCGGAAAACACGGCTTCTCGAGAAGATTTATCCCTGCAGGGTTGCACCAATTTGGCCGTACACGCAAGAATAACCCGCGAGATGGGATGCCTCCCACCAAGCGGGGCACTCTACACAACTCAACTCTTCTTCGCATCAAGCCCAAAGCACCTTGGGCGCACGGCTAATCGAGCCCAGAAGAAAATGGACCCTCATAGCACTCTAAGACCGTGTCCCCCTATATGCCGACTACGAAAGTTCCACCCGGGTACCAAGGGCTCACAAGATCATGCATGCAGCAAATGGAAAACCCGAACTAAATGAGGCGATTTGGACGAGATGCGAATCGAATCAAATTGAGGGGGGCGCCCATACTCGCTTCCCACATGCGGGTAGTGCGCTCATCATGGATCAGTAGACAAGACCCTTTTCCTGTTAGGGTCGACACTAGCAGGCCTCAAAACCACAAAGGGCCTCCTGCCGGTGCCTTATCATCAAATTATTATTTAACAATAGCATTAGCATGATTGATTGATTAAACATCGAGCCCCCAGAACATAATAAAAATATAGTAACTGAAAGTAACGGGTAACAGACTCGAGCAAAAACAACCTAAGCATGCTAGTAAGACACTGGCTCAAACAAAAGGGTTGTAGGAGTGGTGGTGAGGCAATATCAGGGTTAAGGGATTCATGTGATAGGTTCGTAACAGAAACAACTACTACTATGGCTTAGCAAAACAGACAACGAAAAGTATCGGTAACCAATGTTGAAAGGAACACAATGGTTCATGTGAGTGATAACTTGCCTGCAAACCCAGTAGCCTGGTACTAAGCTAAATCCTTAGAAGGGGTGTCGTAAGTATCGTCGGTCTCAACGTCGTGGTGTATCCGAGAAGAAGCAAACAAACAATGCAGAAAGATAAACAATCAATAACATGGCATAGTGCACAAACATGGGATGATGCATGACCATTTAATTGATGCATAGAAATAAACTAGTTTACATGGTCACACAATTTAAATGGATCCATATGCAATTTGGATTGCATATGAAAAGCCCATGAATTATGGTTGAATTAATTGTTCTACAACTAAGAAACATGTGAAAGTGGATTAGCATGATGCATGGATGAGGAAAACAGCAAAATAACAACAATAGAACCAATTGGAAATAAGGTTTACCAAGTTTAGAAATTCATTTATTAAGTTAAGAATTTTTGGTTACTTAAAGGTGTCACACAAGCATTTGTTGTTTTCATCATGTTAAATTGTTCAAAACAGATAACAAAAATTATATTTGGAAATAACACACAATTTTAGATGGAATGCATGTTTCACTTGTTGAAAAAGGATTTCAAATGAATTATTTCTGAATTAAACAAGTTTAAGCAAGAATTAAATGAATTTAATTCAAACATGAACTTATTTGAATTTTTATTTGTTCAAAACATTAAACCAAACTCATATTTGAAAAGTTTATACTTTGATGGTTTGAAAACATATTTTATATGTCCCAAAAGAATTTGTTTTGATCAAGTTATAAATTTAGCAATATTAAATGAATTAAACAAGGTTTAAATTATTTAACCAATTTTAATTATTCAAAACATGAAACAAATTTTATATTTGAAAAGGTGGTTTAATTTTGCATGGAAAACATATTTCATTTGTTGAAATTGGATTTAAAATGAGCAAGTTATTATTTTGGCAATTTTAAATGCAATAAACAAGAAACAGTTGTTTTCAGCAATTTAAATTATTCAAAACAGCAAACAAAATTTATATTTGGAAAGTACATGAAAAGTTGATTGGAAAACATATTTAGTTTGTGGAATTTGGAATTTTTATGCCCAAGTTATGATTTTTGCAAGTTTAAGTGAATTAAACAAGATTTCAAATATTGCACCAATTTAAAATATTCAAAACAGTAAACAAATTTTATATTTGGATAGAACATTTAATTTGGGACAGAAAACATATGTAAAAAGTTAAAATTGGAGTTAAGATGAATTAGTTATGCAATTTACAATTTTAGGGTGGAATCTGCCATTTTTAATTCATCTAGGGACTTAGGAAATATTAAACAGGGGCCTAAAAAGAATGTTCAGGGACTTATGTGTGATTCTGAGATGTTTCTGTGACCAAACAAATAAATAAAAAAAGGTTGATTTTTATTTGAGGGAGTGGGGGATCGAACCCCTCACCTCCTGCTGTGAGCACAAGGAGCTAACCAGTGGGGTGGGTGCGGCTGGTGTTGACAGTAAGGGGCTGCGGGGGTGGATAAGGTACAGAAGCGGCTACTGAACATATCGAAAATAACCAAAAAAAAGGTGGGGGTGCGGGACTCGAACTCGCGTGCTCGCGCTTGCGCGCACGGTGCTGTAGCCAGTTGGGTTGTGCTCGGGTTCGTGATAGAGCAGGGGAACTCGGGGGATAAGCTTCTGCGGCGAGTTAACTGAACCTATTTGCGTAACTGAACATGCATCTGTTCGCCTCACGTACAAAGCAGGGGGGAATCTCCGGCGGGGATCTCTGCTGCGCCGCGGCCGTGGGCGCCTGGTGCGTGGTGTGGGTGTGTGGGTGCGCTCCAATAGGGAGGAAAGGCGAGGGGAGGGAAGGAGGCGGTCGAGGAGCTCACCTGGGCGAGCGGACAGGAGCAGGTCGGGGCGAGCAGCAGGTGATCGCCGGCGGCGGGAGGCGATGGCGCCGGCGCCACGGGCCCTCCCGGCCACCGCCGAGGGGTGGAGGTGTAGAGGGGGCCGGGGGGTTCCATTCCCGGCCCTCCCTTGGCCGGAGGGGAACTCTCCCGACGGCGATCGCCGGTGGCAGTGGAGGAAAAATCGGTGGGGTGCAGGTTTCAGGTACAGGGAAATTCAGAGCAGGGGAAGTAGAGAGAAAATAGAGAGAAGGGAGAGGACGGCGGGGAGAGGGAAGAGGGAGGAAGAAGAGGGGTAGGTGAACCCTAGGGCTCGAGGAGGAGGTCTTAAAGGGAGAGGGGAAGTGAGCTCCACCGTTGCCTCCCTGTTCCCTGCTACGTGGACATATTCAGATGCGACCGTACAGAGGTAGGAGAAGGCACGAGGGGGTATTGGGCTAAGGGGGAAGTTGGGCTTGGGGGAGAGTTGGGCCTCTCTCCTCTCTCTGCTGTTTGGTTTCATTTTTTTGTTCTAGTTATTTTTTTTTGCAGGAATAGAAATAGGAAGAAAGGAAGGAGTTTTAGGGTAGAAAAATTGAGTGAAACTTATGTGAATTAGTTACGTCAACAACAACTTTGCATCAGCTTTTGTTTTCAAAATATTTGATTCATGTTAATGTTTGGAAAAAGAAAATGAATTCACTTTTATATTTGAATTAAGGGATTAATTGAATTGAAGCAATTCAAAAGCATTGTTTTAAAAATTCATGTTTATTTGCTACCAAATGAATGTTGGTTTTGTAAGTTTCATAATTTCAAAAATAGTTTGCTGTTTGGGTTTTTATTTGAATTTGGAAAGGAATTTGAATGAATTGTTGATTAAGTGATTTAGTAAAAATAACATTTAATTAGTTTTTGGAACCTCAAGTTATTTTGAAACAAACTGGTTGGAGTTATTTTGTTTCATTACTTTCAAATGGTTGCTATATGGAAAAAGGCAATTGAATTTGAATAAATTTGGATTAAGTGAACTATTAAAAACCCCAATTTTAAATAGTTGAACCTTAGGGATTTAATGGAAACAATTGATTGTTTTGGTTTGAAATATCATTTTGGAAATTGTAACATCACAAGGATGAAACAAAAGGTTTGAATTTTGGTTTGAAATTCAAAAAGAAAACAAAGGAAAACAAAGGAAAACAGTTGGAAAAGAAATGAAAACAGAGGAAAACAAATGGAAAACAAACAAAACAAATGCAATCAACATCATGCCATGATGCAAAACATAAAATAACCGAGAGCAAACATTCTAAAGGCTATTTTTCATACTTGGGATGTTACACCTGTGCGATGGACAAACCTTCTATATCATGCCTAAGAGGCCCGCTGGGTTCTGGTACTCATTGGCTCCTTGATTTGGGGTGGGTGGTGCTGGGAGCGCAGCTAGCACCGCGTTTTGGTTTCCTACTGGGGGCAGGGCTTGCGGCTGTTGAAATCCTTGAGCTCCTCCTCCAGGAAGCTGCGGGTAACCCTGATTAATTGTTGCTCTATTTTTCTTCAAGAGGGCCTCATGGATATCAATGAACTTTCGGCAGTCCTAGAGAAGGTGTGTTGCCTTAGTTTTGCCGGTGCGCTTATCTGTAAATAGATGTAGCGTGCAGTAACCGTCGAGGTCCTCCTTGGGGTTTTTGTCTTCCTGCTTTGGCTTCCACTCGCGTTCTCCACGATATCCGATGTCGCGATTTTTTGTGAACTCCGCTGCCACAAATTCTTCTCGATCATCGTGGTCGTAATTCTTTCTTCTTTTCTTTCGACTATGGCGATCGTCATTGCATGTCGGGGATGAATCTTTCTCGTTGCACACTACGTCTTCACCGTTTGCCCATCTGTCGGCTATGACCATCAACTCTCCCATGGTCTTGGGCGCGAGTCGTCCTAGTTCTTCTCTGAAAGAGGTTCGCCGTGCTCCCTTTGCAAATGCTTCAACCGCGACTTCTTCTGATATATTTCCTGCTGTGTTCCTGAGTGTGGTCCATCGCTGAATATATTCGCGAGTAGACTCGCCACTTTTCTGCTTGCAAGCTCGTAGCTCCTCGATGGTCGCCGGTCTTTTGTATGTTGCCTGAAATTTTTTGCACAAATCGAGGTTTAGGTCGTCCCAAGATCTGTAACATGCCCTCGGCCTTCCTTCAAGCCAGCTGCGGGCAGCACCGACTAGGTGTAAGTTGAGGTACTGCATAGCTGTGTTTTTGTTCCCACGTTGGCATTTTACTGCCGTGAGGTAATCTGACAACTAGGCCGAAGGTTCTTGCGAACCATCGTATTTCTGTACTTCCGTGGATAGCTTAAATATTTTGGGTAGCGGCGCCTCGCGGATGCTGCGGGCAAAGCATAAGGCTCCGCACACTTCGTCGTCGGAGGATGTAGATGGGGAGCGCGCAGGGTTTCTGGCCGCCCGACCTTTATCAACCTTGCGTTGGGCGATGTTCGATCGCGTGTTGTATCCGGGTTTGTCGCGATTGACGTCTCCTCTCGGTTCCTTGCTGCGATGTCGCGAGTGGCTTCTGTCTCAATCTTTTCGCGGGCTGCGATCTCTATCCCTCCACGGACTGCAGTCTCGACCTCTTCGCGGGCTGCGGCTACGGCCTCGACCCCTCGGGCTGCTATCGCTGCCACTCGGGCTATCTCCTCGTCGTCGAGCTTCTTTTCCTCATGCCCGACGGGGTGATTTTTCCTTGGAAGGTGATGTGCCCTTATGTCCAGGGTATGCTTCTTTTTCCTTCTGTGCGGCTGCTTTCCTGCGATCGTAGGAGGCGAGTTTTGCGGCTGCCATGCCTAATCCTTTATGCACTTGCTTGTATTGTTCCGCGCGGGGGTCGTTTTCCCCTGGTTGATTTATTTGCATGTAGGTGGCTACGGCTAGCACTGCGGCTGCGGGAGTTTGCGGATGGATGTTTCCATCTTCGTCCACGCGCATGAGTGATTTGCTGATTCCGCTTAAGGACTCGCCGTCCATGGTCGCGGTTCTTGAGGCGCGTCCCTTCTTCTGGGGGTGGTTCCCGACAGAAGGCGTTAGGGACATCTCCGCTCGGCGTTGGCTTGACTCGTCTGCCAATCTTTTCCGTACGGCCAGATCTTCCCGAGCTTCTTCGATAGCAGTGGCTGCTCTCACTAGATGATAGTGGTAGGCGATCATGTCTTCGTGTGGGACTCCGGCCGCAGGTGGTTTGCTTGTGCGGATAGCCTCCTTTGCTCTCAGCGCGTTCCCTTGCGCTTTGTTCAGTTTCTGCGGGTGGCTGTTCCGATCCTGCCATGCAGACTTGAGCCAGATGTGGCTTGTGAGTCCTAGGAGTAACTTGGAAAGTCTTCCTGACTTGAGAGGGTTCCTCTGTAGAGAGGGTATGGAAATTGCTGGTGTTGAGGCGGATGGACTCGCTACTTTTCGCCAAGTAGGGTCGTGAATCGACAGCTCATGGGCTGGAAATTGACTGAGATCCCGATTCCTCATGGAAGTGAAGGATCCCATCTTTGTTGGTGTAGAAGTTGAAGCTCCCGAACGTCAAGGTGACGCGCCAATTGTCGAATCGGACCACACTCAGGAACACAGCAGGAAATATATCAGAAGAAGTCGCGGTTGAAGCATTTGCAAAGGGAGCACGGCGAACCTCTTTCAGAGAAGAACTGGGACGACTCGCACCCAAGACCATGGGAGAGTTGATGGCCATAGCCGACAGATGGGCAAACGGTGAAGACGCAGTGCGCAACGAGAAAGATTCATCCCCGGCACGCGATGACGACCGCCCTAGTCGAAAGAAAAGAAGAAAGAATTACGACCACGATGATCGAGAAGAATTTGTGGCAGCGGAGTTCACAAAAAATCGCGATAGCGGATATCGTGGAAAACGCGAGTGGAAGCCAAAGCAGGAAGACAAAACCCCCGAGGAGGACCTCGACGGTTACTGCACGCTACATCTATTTACAGATAAGCGCACCGGCAAAACTAAGGCAACACACCTTCTCAAGGACTGCCGAAAGTTCATTGATATCCCAAGGAGTAATCCTAGGCCTGTCGGATGAGCCTACCCGGTGTCAGGCCCACGGCCCAAGCTCCAAAGGAAGCGTCAAGGATTACTCTAGAAGGCCCACTTGGAGCCCACCCGCAAGACTTGCGGGCCAAGACAAGAACTCATATACGTAGTCTACTAGGACTCATGTAATCCCCTCTTGGCTGCATATATAAAGCCATGAGGGAGGAGAGAAAAAGGACATCTTGGATCCAATCTAGAGAGAGGAAGATACAAGCCACAATTAGACTAGGAAATACACGGGATACCCCGTACGCCTCACCATGGCATCACAATTGTAAACAACTCGACTATCTCGCCATAATACAGATCAGACAAGCAGGAGTAAGGGTTTTACCTCTACGAGGGCCCCGAACCTGGGTAAATCTTGCCTCCTTGTTAGCCGTCGAGATCACCAGCGCGTACATCGTTCCTCTACTCGAAACCCTACCAGATCATCTGAGGGATTTTTCGACACGACTCTTCGACACCCTCCGGTTGTCCCAATTTCTGTCACTTCGGGGCCTCGGGTTCCGGATAACAATATGTGTAAACAACTTGCAGATATGATCAAGAAACAATAATTATCGTCATGATTCAATAACATGTTCAGATCTCAGATCATTACACTCGGGCCCAAATTGGCAAGCATTAAGCATAACAAGTTGCAACAGTGTCAACAGCAGAAATAGAAGATTTTAGGCACTATGCCCTAACAATCACGACATTATTACATGAACGATCTGATCCAATCTCTACCATCCCCTTCAGCCTACAGCGGGGAATTACTAACACATGGATGGGGGCAAACATGGATGGTCGATGGAGAGGCGTTGGTGATGACGATGGCGATGATCTCCTTCACTTCCCCGCCCCGGCAGGGTGCCAGAACAGGAACTTCTGATCCCCGAATCGAGGTTCGGGTGGCGGCGGAGCTACGGATTTCTTTCTGGAAAACTATCAAACCCCCTCATGTTCAAGGGTTGAAGGCTATTTGTAGTCGAAAGGGGAGACCGAGGGGGTGTGGGAGTGGCCCACACCACATGCTGTCGCGGCCTGGGGGGCGCGCCGGGGGGTGGTTTGGCCACCTCCTGGCTCCTCTCCGGGTCTCCTTCTGGCTCCCATGGTCTTCTGGTGTTTTAGGGCCAATGGGGTCTTTTTTGGGCAATTTCCCGAAAGTTGATTTTTCTGCGCAAAAATGAGACCCAAAGTAATTATGCTGAAAACAACGCTAGTCCGTGTAAGTTGCATTCAAAACACACAAGTTTAGAGGCAAACAATAGGAAAAGTGTTTGGAAAGGGAGATATGTTTTCGACGTATCAACTCTCCCCAAACTTAGCTTATTGCTTGTCATTATGCAATTCAGTGACAACTAAGTGCGATAAAAGACTTTTACGAACACATTTCTTTCATATGATGTAAATATACTCACTATATGATCAAATACTTAATTATGCTCATGATAAGATACATGCAAGATACTGGCACTTAATAGCTATGCAAACCATGATGAGATAAGAACATAATAAACAACATGAAGCATAGCTATTTGCAAGATTGTAATATTCATAAAAGGATCTAATAAAGTGGTATCTCGCTTGCCCTTAAGTGTGGGGCAAAACATAAATGCCAGGGCACCTCTGAAGTTCAAGGGAAGACTAGAAGTAAAGATATCAAAGATACAAGTGTCAAGATTATACCACAATCAACCGTGCTTTGGGACAAACACATCACACTAAGAATGACCATTGTGCTCTCAAGAAGGTGCTCAAAGAATATGATAGAGACTCAACATAAAATTAAAAGAAAGACCCTTCGCAGAGGGAAGCAGGGATCGATTCATGTGCTAGACCTTTTTATTTTATTAAACAGAGGTATTCAAAATATTTTGTGAGAGGTGTATGCTTATGTCAACGAATGGTAAACAGACAATATAGTACGTCACAAGCCAACTGGATTCACAAGAGTGGCTCCCATGTGAAGGACGCATCTGGGTAGAAGGTCATCTCTCTTTCTCTTTTGTTTACACAATTATGTTTTGACTGATAAATCAGGGGCAAAAAGAGTGAAGAGAATTTATGTGTATTAATTTGGGGCTGGGCACCCCGCTGCCAGCTCTTCTATCATTTGGATAAGCGGATGAAGTCACTAGTTCAGGGCGTGAAATCCAATCAACAAGTGAGATAAAGATTCTCTATTTACGTCCTCATGAGCTAAAACAGGAATAATTTTTAGCAGGTTTTAAAGGTAGCACATGAGCAATTTACTTGGAGTGGCGGTTAAATACCATATATAGGTAGGTATGGTGGACACATTTGGCAAACTTTGGTTTTTGGGAGTTGGATGCACGAGTAGAGCTCATACTCAGTACAGGTGAAGGCTAGCAAATAGACAGGGAGCGGCAATCAAAAGAGAAACAACTATCATAATCATGTTTACGACAAAGTAAAGTTAACTAAGGCACAAAATTGATACTAGAACTCTGAGGCAAAATAAATCATCGAGGCTTATTGACTTTTTGTTTTCAGTCTTAGCATGCATGAGCATGTGCCAAGTCGATTCAAATGAAGCAGTCAGAGGAGGCTACCACAATATCATGTCCTTCTACGAATGGAACAATGCGAACAGATATTTATATGACATGTCATTTACCATTAATAAATTGGAACAAAACATGAGAGAGCATGAATTATTAAGCAGCCATTAAGTCACATATATCTTATACGAACAAACTAAGCATGCTCACATAGATGGATATATGTACAAAAATGAAAGCAAATAGAATTCATACCAGCCTCTCACCACAACTTGAGTCGTCGTAGATCGTCATTATTGCTCTTCACTTGTGGCTCGAATAATATATAATGAAAACCAAACTCCAATGGAGTCACGGACGACTGTTGAACTATGCAGCAAATTTTACAAAACCAAAGAAGAACAACAAATATTTTTGGGTTTTTCAATTAAAACATGAACAGAAAAAGAACAAGCAAACAAAGCAAAATATTTTTTGGATTTTTGAATATTAAACTACAACTTAAAGGATAAAGCAAATCAACTAAATAAACAAATAGAGAGAAACAACAGAAATATTTTTAGTCTTTTTGTGTTTTGGAAAACAAGAACAAAACAATAAAACAAAGAGAAATGAAAGAAACGAAAACTAACAAAAGAAATTAAAAACATTGATATACAAAGAACCGACCAAACATGATATATAAATGAGCGTGATGTCGGTATACCTCCCCCCAAGCTTAGGCTTTTGGCCTAAGTGGAGATCAATCAAAGCGCGGGAAATATCCCCACTGCGGTGAGTCATCCCTCGCGTGGTCGTACTCGGGCGCCCAAGAAGAAGATGAAGCAGCTGACGCATAGTCATAACCGGGGTGTTGGTATGGGATCCCCGTGGTGTCATAGGGCTGGACGAAATCACCATCGTACCCCTCATCGGCATCCTCCCCTTGCTGGGGGTGATGCTCAAGGTATGTGTCCAGCTCGCTCTCCGAAAGCTCCCATCCTTGCCTGTTATTAAGATTAAACAAAAGAGGTGCAAGCAAAAGTACTTTCCTAAAAGTTTTAACAACTCTCCACCCGGATCGTTTGGAGAAAGTTAATTCAAAAGATAGATTATGTAAATAAACATGGGTAGCAATAAATTTATGTTGAACCATGGAAACAAGATCAAGCCTCTCTATAGGAAACTGCAGGTCTAGAGGGTGCGGCTCCAAACCATGCAAAGCTAGCAAGCGCGAGGCAATAAGACCTCCACAAACTCCGCCCTTCTCACGGTTATGTGAGAGACGGTAAGCAATCAAATTGCCAAAATTGTAAGACCTATCACATCTTAAGGTAGCTGCAATAAACGCCAAATCATAGACAGTTAGCTTGTTGGCAGTTTTTCTAGCTAACACACACTTAGAAATAAAGTAGGCAAAGTATCGAATGCTAGGGAGTTGAATTTCACGATTTTTTCCACTCTTCCCAGTGAAGCTTCTGCCTTGGCAAATCTCTCCATATAAATCCAGTAGAGGTTTAGGCTGCCCACTTATCTTCTCAGAAGAGCCCCACTCCGGTACCTTGATAGCTGCACAAAAATCACTGAAAGGCAAGTTTACAACTCTATTGTAAATTTTATATTGGACCATTGGGTTAGGTGAGGACCATTTAAAACGAAAATCCTGCACCACAGACATAGTTAGTTTCACATATTGGATAGGATCATCCTCAATGAAACGGTCCAAGCCTGCATTATGCACAAGAGTGTTGAAATCCTGCGAAATTTCCGTAATCCTCATGAATTCCTGACACGAATAAATTGATGGGAACACCCTCTCTTCACGGTGCACGAGCATGAACTCATGCAACTCCAACTCATGGTGGTTTAGTTGATGAACATTGTGCTCCATCTCTAAAAAAAATCAGCAATCATCACAAAAATTAATTTCGAACAACTATAAGGTGGAAACTACCATAGGGACTTATATGAGAGCTAAACATACATCAAAACTATATTATTTCTACTCAAATCAAGCATGCAAACTCACATAAGCTGTCACCTAAAGTACCAAAATACTCAAGAAATACTTTACTAAACAAAATTCTACTTGGATCATCGGAGGAGTCACATACCGGAGATCAAACACACCAAATATCAACACAAATGATGGGCTGAAGAAGGAGATCAAAAATTCAGAGGAAGAACAACAAGAACACGGGTTCCGGGAAATGTTTTCAATTTGGGAGGTGAGAGAGAATACTTTGACAGTGGAGAGAGTAAGTGGAGGGCCAGGGGGCCACACCATGTGTTGGCGCCACCAGGGGGCTGGCCGCGCCACCCTGTGGTGTGCCTGACAAGTGGGTCCCCCCTGGGGCCTCCCAAGTAGCTTTCTGCCTCGTTTTTGACATAAAAATTTATTATGATTTTTTTTTGGAATTTTTCGAGAAACTTTATTTTTGTGGTATTTCCAAAATTTTAATAATTAATAAAAACCGGGGAAAAAGTGAAAAGGTGGAAAACAAAACCAAAACCAGCACTACAGAGGTTCTATGACACTCTAATGAAAGAATATCCAAAGAAAACAAAGGTGGTAGTGGTGAAAACAAAAGTATGGGTGGTGAAAACATCAGGAAAACATGCATAAGGTTGGTGGAAAACATGATTGTACTCAAGTAGCAATGTGATAACAGAAGTAAACATGGTGAAAACATAATGGGGAAGGTGAAAACATAGTGAAAACATTGCCCACTTCATTTAAAATCATTTTGTTAACAAGGGTGATCAAGTCTTGCTACCAAAATAATTTTATTGAAACAAAACTTTGTTTCTCACTAAATACTCATGTTACCTCAACCATGATAGACATAGTCCCAATCATAATAATTTCATATTCTTTGGGTGGCTTTGTAATTGGACAATAAAATTCTCCAATCTTGATGGTCTCAATATTTTCAATGGAATTTAGACCATAATTTCTATCAATCTTCTTGGGAAAATAAACAGTACGCTCTTCATCATTAACATTAAAAGTAACTTTTCCTTGATTGCAATCAATAACAGCCCATGCAGTATTAAGAAAAGGCCTTCCAAGAATAATAGACATATTATCATGTTTAGGCATTTCCAACACAACAAAGTTAGTTAATATCAAACAATCATTAGCAACTTGAACAGGAACATCCTCACATATACCCACAGGAATAGCATTGGACTTATCAGCCATTTGCAAAGATATATCAGTTGGTATCAATTTTTCTAGGAGGAGTCTTTTATAGAGAGTAAAAGGCATGACACTTACTCCAGCTCCCAAATAACACAAAGCAATTCTAACATAATTATTTTAATAGAGCAGGGAATAGTTGGTATACCAGGATCTCCAAGCTTCTCAGGAACCTTGCCATTAAAAGAGTAATTAGCAAGCATAGTAGAAATTTCCTTATAAGGAATCTTCCTTTTGTTAGAGACAATATCTTTCATATACTTTGCATAAGGAGGCAATTTAATAGCATCAGTTAAGGGAATTTGCAAGAACAAAGGTTTCGTCCATTCACAAAACTTGTTATGTTTCCTATTAAGAAAAGACATTGGTTTTTGTACCCAAGGTTCTCTCTCATTACCATGTTTATTAGCAATGAAATCTTCCTTAGTGTACTTTGCAGTTTTAGTTTGCTTTTCCGGTTCAGCTACAAGTTCTTCTTTATTAGAAGCATAATTATTTTCAATACCACTTTCAGTTTCAGCATTAGAGATAGATATACTATTAGGATCTTTAGCAAGCTCAGAGGATTCTACAGCAGTTTTATGTTCCTTCTTCTTTTTCTTCTTAGTATGAATAACATTATCATTAGCTTGCTGAGAATCTTGTTCAATTCTTTCAGGATGTCCCTCAGAATATAAAGGATGTTGTGTAGCAACACCACTTCTAGTTCTTATTTCATAAGCATGTTTTTCTTTAGAAGCATTAACTAGCAAATCTTTTTGCACTTTAGTAAGTTGATCAATTTGACTCTAAACCATTTGAAAATGTTTAACAAGCATTTTAACATCATTAGAGGTTATTTCTATAATACCATGCAAATTATCAATAGCTCTAGAGTTTTCCGTTAGGTGATTTTGCACTCTCATATTAAAATTATCTTGCTTGATAACATAATTATCAAATTCATCTAAACATTGACCAGGAGATTTATTATAGTGAATATCTCTACTATCAAAATATTGGAGAGAGTGTACCTCAATGGTGGATGAGTGATGGATTGGTTACATAATTCTTCTATAGGTGGAAGATTCTTCACATCTTCAGATTTAATACCCCTCTCTTTAAGATATTTCTTGGCTTCTTTCATCATTTCATCATTTAATTCAATCATTACCCTCTTCTTGGGTGTTGGTGTTGGTGTTGATACTGGAGTAGAAGTCGGCTCAGGCTCAACCATAGTCCAATCATCATGATTTTGGCTTATTTTAGCCATTAATTCCTCAGCTTCTTCTGCAGTTCTTTGCCTGAAAACACAACCAGCACAACTATCCAGGTATGTCCTAGATTCAACAGTTAGTCCATTATAGAATATATCAAGAAGTTTATTATTTTCTAGCTTATTCCCAGGTGTAGCCCTAACTAAAGAACAGGACCTTGCCCAAGATACATGCAGTTTCTCTCCTTCCAATTGCTTGAAATTAAATATATTTTGTAAAGCAGCATGTTGAGCACTAGAAGGAAAATATCTCTGAAAGAAAACATTAACCAAACCAATAGGACTATCAATAGATCCAGGATACAAATTATTAAACCAAGTTTTAGCTCCATCTTTTAATGAGAAAGGGAATATTTTAGCAACAAAGTAGCTACGTTTCTTAAGATCATCAGAGAATAAACTACTCAAAGAGGAGAGCTCATTCATATGTTTCATAGCACTTTCATTTTCAGTACCACAAAAAGGTTCTTTCTCAATAATAGATATATAAGATAAATCAAGAGAGAAATCATAATCCTTATCTCTAACATTAATAGGAGAAGTGGCACACTTAGCATCAGGAGATAATTTATATTTAACATCATGACTTTCAATAAGACTCATAACAACATCTTTATCCTTCATAGCATGTATTTCATCAATAAGATCGTCATTAAGATCATTACAGGAATCATCAAAATCATCACTAGGATTCTCTATAAGCTCAAGTGAAACAGCAGGAGTAACATGATTTTTATCAGGAGTTTTAGTGTTTGCAATATTTTTAGCTTTAGCAATAGTAGCATCTAAGAAAGGACCGAGAGAACCACTCTCATCAAGCACAGTAGAAGCATCGTCAAAAGTATCAGAAGTATTTTCAGATTCAGTAGAAGTAGCATGTGTAGCATGTGGTGGTGTAAGCAGCTTACTCATAACACAAGGTGAATCAAGAGCAACAGAGGTGTTCAGAGTTGTACCTCTTCTTGTAGTGGATGGCAATATAGGAAACTTTCCATCACGAGTCTTACCCATGATGAATGATGACAATAGATAATAATACTCTCCGGTGAGTTCGCAAATAAATCTATGCTCCCCGGCAACGGCGCCAGAAAATAGTCTTGATGACCCACAAGTACACTACTAGGAAAATTGCTATAGGAGTGATGATACCCGTGACGCACATCACATTTTGCACGTCACGCCTATTACCCGCGGCGCACCACGTCTCTGCGCGTCGCGCCTAAAGGCATAGCCGCGGCGCACCAAATGAGAGCCACGTCGCGCGTATGTGTGGGGCCGGGGTGGCGAGCCTCCGAGGCATACCCGCGACGCACTGAACCTGTGGTGCGTCACGGCTATGTGGTATAAAGCGCGGCGCACGTTCCATCGCTGCGCCACGGATTAGATAGACGTGACGCACCTTGGGCTGGTGCGCCACGGCTACGGAGAGTACAGGCCTACAGCCGTTCCCCTCCTTCCTTCGATCTCTCCACACCACACACACACCAACACTACGCACCGCGCGCCGCCCTTCTGCATCGACGCGCCGCCTCCCTTCTGCATCGACTAGGAGGAGCCGCGGGGGAGGAGGACGAGGAGCGCCGCCCTTCTGCATCGACACCGGTCGTCTGCCTTGAAGGGTAAGCCCCCTCTTCTCCCTCGCGCGCGTGCCATCGCCGCCGACGGCACTCTCTGCTCGGGCCACCTCCAACCTAGCTAGGCGCATAGGGTAGGTCGCGTCGATCGTAGATACCAGATCCACGATGCCAAGTACCATAGGGTGACCCGCGGCGTCCTCAAGATCTTCCTCGAGAACGTCATCCGCGACGCCGTCACCTACACCGAGCACGCCCGCCGCAAGACCGTCACCGCCATGGACGTCGTCTACGCCCTCAAGCGCCAGGGCCGTACCCTCTACGGCTTCGGCGGCTAGAGGCCCTCTCCTTCGTTGGCGTCGGCTGCTGCAGATGCAGATGTGTTTTCGTCCGTCTGTGCTCACGAGACATCGATCCAACCAAGAAATCTTAGATGCAGTCAAATCCACCCTGTTATAGTTCTTCTGAATTTTGCCAATGTTTTGTTGGCCCGCTGTTTGTAAGAACTAAATTATGAATGCATATGCTTTTGGCAAATTGAGATTCAAAACAGTGATGCATACCCGTTACCGATTTCTGCCTAGATCTTATACGCTAGCTACTGATGTTTTAAGATACCAGCGTGTTACCTCCCATTCTGTTTCTGGTTGTAAGAACTGAATTATGAACGCATATGCCTTTGGCAAACTGAGATTCAGAGCAACCATACATTTCTGCTCGGTTACCGATCTATTTTACACTAAGTGAATAGATCTCTGTCTATACTTTTTTTTAAGCTACTAGGATGGAGGGAAACACACTAAGTGTAAATTAAAGGTTGTTTCCTGCTGTCAGGGAGCAAAACCATGTTTGTCATTTTTACAAGTTCGGCCATGAGGAAGAGCTAAGATTCGGTAACGAGAAAAATCATCCAGCATGAATTACAAAAATCGATGCTTTTTGAGTAAACTTGGACAGGGGGATACACTGAGGTATATTAATCTAGAAGAGCTGTGATCATTGGTTTAAGATCTATCTCTGCTTCCCCCATGATATCGTCTGCAGAGAAAGTGTCATGGTCATACACTTCCTGGAATTAGCGAGATTCTGTGTTATTTAGACGGAGTGAAAAATAATACATTGTCTGCTTCGTTATTGAGCAGGGTTTTATCAATGAATTTCTTCTCTCCCATATTTTTCTACTTTTATGGTGAACTATTATTTTACACATCAATAAGTCTCTATCCTGCCATACCAGCCCATTGACATGAGAATGCTCATAAAATGCTCTTCATCATAAAATTGTCTCTCTCTTGTAGTTGGTTCATCAACTACATTAAGGCACCTCGTCCATACATGCACGATTAGGTGTAGGCCTTATTTTTCAAGTTGGTCTAATTTGATATACTCTGTTTTTAGTTTTTACATTACTGACCAGGTTTGATCTTGGATATTTTCACCAAGGAGTTGAAGTTCATTTTTAAATTCTCTTACTGTTTTGAAAAGTACTAAAGTTGCTTAACAAAACCATGCTTGGAAAATAAAATTTAGAGAATTTTAAAGGCCTGAAAACAAACCCAACATTCAACTAACCTCTCTGTTTTCTTAACACTTAGCAAAAATTCAGTAACTTTTCAGCAAGCCAAGACAGCAGGACCAACCTTGGTACCCAAATAATCCTAGTTTCCTTTTCTTTTCTCTTAAATGGTATCTGTAGGCATGCAAGTTTGTGTTTATATAAGCATATCTGTAGGAATTCCATTAAAGTAGATAGCGTCACTTTCTGCATTTGTTTTGTGATAGGTAGGTTCTGTCATTTGTCTTTGTTTTGTGATAGCTATGCTCCTCTAACCTCTATGTGTACTTTCTTAATTAAATAGAACATGGCTTGCGAAGTATGTCGGTCTCGATGTGCCGAAGGACGATTCACTGGGGCTTCTTTTATGCTTCAACTCCACGACGGTGACGTTGATTCGTTGGTAATTAACAATTCTTTTTATGTTAACTTGTTCTTTCGTTTTACTATCTAGCTTGAGACTTGTGTTTATTAACAAAATATTCTTTATATTTCTTTTTTATATTCTACCATGCAATATTCGCGAAGAATTTAACGAGTTAGTTGGCAGTAACGTGGATTTCAATGTTCACGGGACCACCTACATTCTTCGAGTGAAAAAAGAAAGAACGAAGACCTACTTCTGCGGGCCACAATTGCAGGCTATCATCGCCACGTACAATTTAAGCGGAGGTGATTACATTCACTTCTCTATGGAAGGACCGCAACCTCGCATCAAAATTGTGTATATGGGCGGGATTGCGAGCGAGGATGGCGGGAGTGAGGAGGAAACTGAGAACACCGAGGATATGGACACTGAGGATGATATGGACGAGGAGGACCCATGGAAACATGTGGTGGTTGCTCAAAGAGCGAATCTTAGCGAGTTTGAGAAGGACCGTGTCCTTCAGAAACTTGCCCAGATAGATAGCTACATCGGGTCCACTTTCGTGCATCGCATCACCAACACTAACATCTCCAATGGACATGTCATGGTATGTTTCTTAACACTTTCTTATTCGTATAGTTGCTTATGTTCTTAACACTTTCTTATCCGGTATTTGACATTGTGCTTTTATTCTTTCTTGGAATTATGTGTTGTAGAAAATACCTTTGGCGATAGCGGACAGTGCTGGCATGGAGCATAAAGGTACCATTGGAGTACGCCGTGGAGAATCAGGACCTGTCACCGTAGTTCCGATCACCAGGGATAACGCTGATGGTCGGGTCATCCTCAACTCTCAAGCATGGAGGCAGTTCTATTCCGCAAGAGGTGGTATGGAGGTTGGCCGAGCTATTTTGATCACCATGAGGAATAGTGACATCGCCAACTTGGACATGATGATGGTCATCGACTACATCCGCGCCCGCTAGATAGATTATGTGGTGATGATCGAAAATATGTAATATGGTTGTTTTCGAGACTAACTCCTGGATTTATTAGTAGTATATATGTTTGTTTTCTAGACTATGTAATATTTCTGCTATGAAAATTTATTCTATCAATTGCATACCCGTGTTTGAGCTATTGATATTCTTCTGTATTTTGTGTACTGACATTCTTCTGTATTTGAGCTGTATATACCTGTATAAATACGGTACTGCCTTTTTTAAAAAATACAGCATAGAATAGCCGTGACGCACCTAAATTACTAGCCGTGGCGCACCTTCGGAGTTAGGCGTGACGCGCCACGCAATAGCCGCGGCGCACCGTGCCCGTGCGTCACGGGTATAAATAGGCGCGGCGCACCTGCTAGGTGCGTCACGGCTAAACCCATAGGCGCGGCGTGATAGCCGTGACGAGTCTAGGTGCGTCACGGATAAGAAAAATGGTGCGTCACGGGTAAGCTTTTCCCTAGTAGTGGTATAGGGGATCACAACAATCTTCGAGGGAAGTAAAACCCAAATTTATTGATTCGACACAAGGGGATCCAAAAAATATTTGTGAGCCTTAACAAGCGAGTTTTCAATTCACCTGCACCTGAAAGTACTTTTGTTCGCAGTGGTTTATCAGTAGTAACATTCTTATAGTAGCAGCAGTAGTGAAATAATAGCAGCTGTGAGATGAAAACAGCAGTAGTGGTGTTTGAAGTAAACATCGAGATTAAATACTGTAGGCATAGAGATGGATGAACTGGCGTTGCATGGATAAGGTAGTTCGGATAATAATCCTAACGTGGGCATTGCAGATAAATAAGATAAAGCCTCCAAGCACTAAGTAACCATAGGCATGTGTTCCGTAAATAGTCGTACGTGCTCACAATGAGAACTTGCACAACATCTTTTGTCCTACCAGCCAGTTTTTAGCGGGGCCTCACGGGAACTATTGGTAATTAAGGTGTTCCTTTTAATATAATACCGGAGCAAAGCATTAACACTCCGTGAACACATGTGATGCTCACATCACAGCCATCCCCTCCGGTTGTCCCAATTTCTGTCACTTCGGCGCCTCGGGTTCCGGACAACAATATGTGTAAACAACTTGCAGATATGATCAAGAAACAATAATTATCATCATGATTCAATAAAATGTTCAGAACTGAGATCATAACACTCGGGCCCAAAGTGGCAAACATTAAGCATAACAAGTTGCAACAATGTCAATAGCACTAATAGAAGATACTAGGCATTATGACCTAACAATCACGGCATTATTACATGAACGATCTCAACCAATCCCTACCATCACCTTCAGCCTACAGCGGGAATTACTCACACATGGATGGGGAAAACATGGGTGGTCGATGGAGAGGCGTTGGTGATGAAGATGGCGATGATCTCCTCCACTTTCCCGTCCCGGCAGGGTGCCAGAACAGGAACTTCTGATCCCCGAATCGAGGTCCGTGGTGGCGGCGGAGCTACGGATTTCTTTCTGGAAAACTATCGAACCCCCTCGTGTTTTTGGGTTGAAGGCTATTTGTAGTCGAAGGGGGGGACCGAGGGGGTGTGGAAGTGACCCACACCACCTGCTGGCGCGGCCTGGGGGGGGGGCGCCGGGGGTGGTTTGGCCACCTCCTGGCCCCTCTCCGGGTCTCCTTCTGGCTCCCGGGGTCTTCTGGTGTTTTAGGGCCAATGGGGTCTTTTCTGGGCAATTTCCCGAAAGTTGATTTTCCTGCACAAAAACGAGACACCAAAGTAATTCTGCTAAAAACAGCGTTAGTCTGTGTTAGTTGCATTCAAAAAACACAAGTTTAGACGCAAACAATAGGAAAAGTGTTCGGAAAAAAGATATGTTTTCAACGTATCACTCCGCAGTCCCGCAATCGCCACCGTCGTTGGAGAAAATACGCCACCGCAGGTGTCCCTTTGCAGCCATGCCGAGCGCCGTCGCGAGCAACTCCAAGCGTCGTAGGGAGCAACGCGCGGCGCCGTCGAGAGCAACTCCAAGCGCCATCGAGAGCAACGCGTGGCGCCGTCGGTAGCATTGTCAGCTACCGTCGGGAGCAACTCTGTGCGCTGTTGCGAGCAACGTGTGGCGCCATCGTCGTCGGCCACCGTGGGAGCAACGCCCCGGTGCGGCGCAGTCCGGAGCAACGCCCGACGCCATCGAGAGAAACTCCAAAAGCCATAGGGAGCAACGCCTGGCGCCGCCAGTAGCGTTGCCGGCTACAGGCGGGAGCAGCTCCGTGCGCTGTAGCGCGGCGTGCAACTCCCGACGCCGACGAGAGGAACTCCAAAGCCACCAGGAGCAACGCCTAGCGTCGCCGGTAGCGGTGTTGGCTACCGTCGGGAGCAGCTCCGTGCGCCGTAGCGCGGCGAGCAACGCCCGACGCTCTCGGGAGCATTGCCGGCCACCGTCGTGAGAAACTTTCAGCGTTTATGGGAGCAACGGCCGGCACCGTCGGGAGTATCGCGACCACCATCATGAGCAACATCCGGCGCCTACAGGAGCAACGCCGCCGACGATGCCGTCGGGAGCATCGCCGGCTACCATAGGGAGCAAACGTCCGGCGCTTCCCGAAGCAACTGTTGGGAATATGCCCTAGAGGCAATCATGGACGATGTAATTCCCAATGTATTCATAAAGTTATTAAGTTGTCCTTGTTTTGAACATCTGATGTATGTCATTGAATATGTGATTCGATTGTGGAACTATATATTCATGTTGTTCATACTAGATTGTCCTTGGTCATTAAGGTTGTGCTGGACACACAACCTAGACTAATGTGAGTGTTGGCTGATGACATGGTTCCACTTGTCATGGGCATGGTGATGCCATTCCAACGTTCACAGACTTGGCTAAAGAGTTTAGCAAGTCGGACTGACCCATATTGAGATGCAACGAGTAAGTCATCATTTGCATGTCTCAATCAATGTAATCCTTAGACCTGAGGTTGTCGCACAATCTGAGTTGTGGATCACCGACTTAGGTTCTGTTAAACGCTGCTCTGTGAAAAGGCAGTTATAAAGGCAGAGTTAGGGTCGAATGAGAAACAAGCTGCGTGATGTGGCTAATCAAGATGGGATTTTGCCCCTCCGAATGGAGAGATATTCTCTGGGCCCTCTCGAGTGATATGATTCAGGAAGCATGGCCATGCGCGACTCAGTTAAGTGTTAACTGTGTCTGTTGACTAAGAGTTAGTCAGATGAATCACATATCACAGATCGAGAAGAGAGTTGAACTATTAAAGGGATGACGATACATCGCCTATAGTTCGACAAGGTATATCGTGAGGCAAAAGGGACTAAGATCAAAGTCACATTGGAAGATATGTCGTCATGACTCTATGGCACTTGGGAGTCGGCACGTTCTGCTAGGAGCCGCTACCGATTGATCGATTGAGAGTCGGACTCCAATCGTGTCCAAGTCACCATGAGCCTGAAGGGTCGCACACTTAAGAGCGGGAGCAAATGTATTGGTCGGGTTGGACCCGAACCGGAAATGGACTGATTTTGTGAGTCGGACTCGCAGAGTGAATGGGCCACAAGTGTTGTGAAGGCCACTACCATTCGCTATATAAAGAGGGGCGTAGGTTGCCCAGCGGGCACGTTACTCCACTCCCATGCGTTGGGAACCCTAGCCCCACTTAGTCCAGCCGTCGCACCGGACCTAGCAGTCCGCCGTTGGAGCTCCTCCTCGTACGTGTGGTGTAACATCCCAAGTATGAAAACATCCCTAGAATGTTTGCTTCTTGTTTAATTATTGTTTTGCATCATGGCATCTTAATCATTGCATTTGTTTTCATTTGGTTTGCATCTGTTTTCCTTTATTTTCACAACTGAAATTCAAACCAATATTTCAAACCTTTGTTTCATACTTGTTATGTTACAATTTTTCAAATAAAAAGTTCAACTCAAAACCTCAATTGTTTCCATTTAATCCATAAGGTTCAACTATTAAAAATGGTGGCTTTTAATCAATCACTTAATTCAAATGTTATTCAAATTCAAATTACATTTTCCAAACAGCACCCAATTTGAAATCATGAAAATTACCAAAACAATTCTAATCTTTTTGTTCCATTTAAACTATAATGTTCACCCTATTTAAATCTTGTTTTCTATAAATCACTTAATAATCAAAATTCATTCAAATTCACTCAAATTTCAAACAGCAACATAGTTTAATTATTTTTGGAAATCAAAACTTACAATTTGTTGCTGTTACAAGATTCAAGCAATACCAATTTTTTCCTATATTTTTTTCTAACATCAAAACCTTCCTTTCTTCCTATTTCTATTTTCAGCAAAAAAAAAAAACAAACGAAATAATAAAAGAAGAAACAAAAACGCACAGGTGAGGGGGAGAGGCAGGCCCAGCCCACCAGGCTGCAGCCCGATACCTATCTCCCCCAACCTCCGTACGCTCGCTGACGTCGGCAATGGACAGCGACCTGCTGCCCCACTGCTCCATCCCATCCCCCTCCTATATCTACTCCTCACCCCTCGAAAACCCTAACCCTAACCCTAGCCGCACCCGCCTCCCTCCTCTCTCCCATCTCCGCCGCCATCGAGGAGAGGCGCCTCCGTTTCTTTCTGCCACGGACGCCGGCCGCCGGAGCTCGCCGCCGACGTCTCCGCCTCCCCCCGGCCGTGCCGCGGCCATCCCTGCGACGAGGGTAATCCCCTCTTTCCATTTCCCCTAACCCCCTCCCGTTTCCTCGCTGATTGAGCATCGATTCCTTCCGTCCGTTTGCAGCCATCGTTGTTCTGTTCGTAGTCAGAGAAGAACGTCTGTGTTCGGTTGCAGTTACAGTTAACGCATCGTGTTAGACTCAAAAACCAATCGATCCCGTATGCAACCAAACAGCCGCAGCAGACCAACTGGTGCGTCCGCTGCGCGCGCACCCAGCGATCCCAGGATCGAATCCCCAGCCCCCCACCTTTTCTGTTTATTTTCCGATTTGTTCAGTGGACAGTTGCTGAACCTTAAGCCCCCTGCTACCGGTTGACTGTCACAAACCCAACACTAGCCCAGTTGGTTGCTACCATGCGCTGCCAGACAGGAGGGCAGGGGTTCGAATCCCCCCTGCATAAAAAAAAACCTATCTTTTTTTCATTTGCTTTTCCTAGATCCAGATCTACCCCAAATTGCACACAAGTCCCTGCTACATTTATCTAGGTCCCTGTTAATTTCTTTCCAAGTCCCTGTATCTTTTCTAGGTCCATAATTATTTCTATCAACCATAAAAATGCTTAAACTTGATAATTTAATAACTTTTGTTTGGAAACTCCAATTGCAAAACTTTAAACATGTAAATCACTCCATTTTAAATTCTCTACCCAAATATAAAATTTGTTTACTGTTTTGAATATTTTAATTTGGTGAAATATTTAAATTTTGTTTAATTCACTTAATTTTTGCAAAATTCATAACTTGAACATAAAAATTCCAAACTCAAAAAATAAAATATGTTTTCCATCCCATTTTTTTCATGTACTTTGCAAATATAAACTTTGTTTCATGTTTTGAATAATTATAATTGGTTAAATAATTTAAACCTTGTTTAAATCATTTAAATTTGCTAAATTCATAACTTGCTCAAATTAAATTATTTTTGAACTTATAAAATATGTTTTCAAACCAGAAAAGTATAACCTTTTCAAATATGAATTTGGTTTAATGTTTTGAACAAATAAAAATTCAAATAAATTCATACTTGAATTTAATTCATTTAAATCTTGTTTGACTTGTTTAATTCATAAATAATTCATCCTAATTCCTTTTTCAATAATTGAAACATGTATTCCACCTAAAATTGTGTGTACTTTCCAAATATGAATTTTGTTATTTGTTTTGAACAATTAAACTTGATGAAAACAACAAATGCTTGTGTAACACCTTTAAGGAACCAAAATTCCTTAACTTAATAAATAAAATTCCAAACTTGGTAAACCTTATTTCAAATTGTTTCTATTGTTGTTATTTTTCTGTTTTCCTCATCCATGCATCATACTAATCCACTTTCACCTGTTGGTTAGTTGTAAAACAATTGTTTCAACCATAATTCATGGGCTTTTCATATGCAACTCCAATTGCATGTGGGTCCATTTAATCATGTTGTTACCATGTCAACTAGTTTATTTTTATGCATCAATTAAATGGTCATGCATCATCCCATGATTGTGCATTATGCCATGTTATTGATTGTTTGTCTCTTTGCGTTGTTTGTTTGCTTCTTCTCGGATAGACGACGACGTTGAGACAGACGAGCCTTATGACACCCCTTCTGAGGATCTAGCCCAGTACCAGGCTACTGAGTTTGCAGGCAAGTATTCACTCACACGAACCATTGTGTTCCTTTCAACATTGGATACCGATACTTTCCGTTGTCTATTCTGCTAGCCATATGAATCGTTGCTTCTGTTCGATCCTATCACATGTTATCCGTTAACCCTGATATAGCCTCACCTCCACACCTATAACCCCATTGATTGTGCCCGTGTCTTACTAGCATGCTTAGGGTTGTTTGTTCGAGTCCGTTACCCGTTACTTTCTGTTACTATATTTCTATTATGTTTTTGGGCTCGATGTTAAACAACAACATGTTAATTTTGAGGTAATAATAATTTGCTGATAAGGCACCGACAGGAGGCCCGGCGTGGTTTTGAGGCTTGCTAGTGTCGACCCTAATTAGGAAAAGGGTCTTGTCTACTGATCCATGATGAGCGCACTATCCGCATGTGGGAAGCGTGTATGGGCGCCCCCCTCAATTTGATTCGATTCGCATCTCGTCCAAATCGCCTCATTTAGTTCGGGTTTTCCATTTGCCGCATGCATATGCAGGTGCGAACCCTTGGTACCAGGGTGGAACTTTTGTAGTCGGCATTTAGGGAGACACGTTCTTAGAGTGCTATGAGGGTCCCCTTTTCTTCGTGGGGCTTGATTAGCCGTGCGCTCAATTGCACGGGGTTCTTTGGGCTTGATGCGAAGAAGAGTTGAGTTGTGTTGAGTGCCCCGCTTGGTGGGAGGCATTCCATCTGGCGGGTTATTCTTACGTGTACGGCCAAATTGGTGCACCCCTACAGGGATAAATCTTCTCGAGAAGCCGTGTTTTCCGCGGTTATGGTTAACTTGGTGAAAGTACTGGCTAACAAGTACTCAGAACAACTTACACCTAACTAATGATAACTTGACTTGTAATAGTCTTATTGACACAATAACTTGACCCATCATTAATCCAACTGTGTGAGTTATCCTCGGATTGCTTCTTTGGATAAGGGGAGAGATCCAGGATGGGTTTTGTTTGGAGTTAGTAGTAGTTGGTTACGATACGCTATCTTATCTCCTTTTCTGTTAGCCGGAAGTTGTAGTATGTTCTGTAGTTGGTTAGTGCAGCCAGCTGCCGCCTCTTTTGTATCACCCTTCCTTCCGTTGAACCCAAAGCATCTGTGCTTGATGTTGACGGGTTACAATTTGGTGAACTGTGAGTCTTGCTTGCCAGTACGTTTATGTACTGACCCCTTTGGGGATGTGGTTTCCGCAGACTACGCTTACGAGGATCCCCGTGATGGCTACTACGTGGAGTTCGACGAGGCTGCTGACGAGTAGATAGCGGACCTGCGCAGGATCCGAGACTACGTGGATGGGCTCCGTTTTCTTTTCATTCCCGGCTTCTTAAGCCTATTTGGAATTGTCTGTACTCAGACCCTTTGAATGCTTCTGCTGTAATGTAATGATGAATTGTTGGGACATGTGTCCTCTGGATGATTGTATTTGCTATCTCTGCTCTAGTGAGAGCTATTTGCAACGTATTTCTATTTATTTGTGTCTTAGAGATATGTTGTGCTATCATTCTGTTAAACGCCGTTGACGTACCATGTGTGTATGGTATGAAGTACGTCAATGGTAGTATCCTGATTTCTATGGGATGGTTTACGTAGACGATGAACAGTAGGGGTTGGTTGTCACACATACGTGTGTTGGCCTACTCGTAAGAGATGCGGGTGCCGGTAAGCCCCGTAATCCAATCAACTACTGTTCAACGGAACTGCGAGTATCCTCTAGAAGTCCGGGTGCGACAAATGGTATCAGAGCCTGTCTGCCTGTAGGATCCCTTTTACTGGTCGCAGTTTGAGTCTAGAAACTATTTTGTAGCTATATAGGAAAAATGAAACGTGAGAGTAAGAATTCTGCCATTTTATTTCTTTCCCCACCCACCCTCCCTTTTCTGGTAAGGAAGTGCAACGTTGTTTTCCCTTCTCATCTAAACTTTCAAGTTAGGATTTCACGTATCCTGGTTTCTCTAGGATAGTTATATCTACTAGTCCTTAGGAATGGAGGTGGTTGTGACATGATTTATCATGTTGCCTACTCACGATTGAGAACGGAGGCGCGTAAGCCCCGGAAGCAAATCCTCTATTCCTTAAGCAGTAGATATTGATCCTTTAGAAGCCCGGATGGGTTTCCGTAGTACCTCAGGAGTTTTGGTCTCGTGTTTCCCGTTGTTGCTTTGATATCCTGTTCTTCTCAACATCCTTTCGTCCGTGAAACCTTGTTGTTGCTTTCCACTTCAGTTCTTCTACCGGCGTCTAATCAAAACTTCCCCGATCATCTGCAGATGGATCTCAGGTTCTACCCGCAGGTGGTTCGGATGACTCGTTGCGAGAGCACTGCCGGTTATCCGGAGATGCTGAGAGACATGGTCACTTATCTGGGGTTCCGTTGGGCACCAGAGTACCAGGTCTACGAGCAACAACGAGAGTTTGACTAGACCTACTACCAGGCTATCGTCTACATTCTGTCAGATGATGGCATGAGCGTTATCCACCGCTACGAGGCAGTAGGTTCCACAGTTGATATGGCTGTGCAGCAGGCAGCTTATGTGAGTCTCACCGTCCTTCGTGCTGACTACTGGGGATTTGACGATTCTATCTATCGCCACATCCCCCGTGGTTACATCACTTCGGAGGGAGCTCACTTCACTCTCTACAACAACCTGGATGTCTACGAGCATGATAACTCCAGGCTGCACACCACAACTCAGTTTGTGAGGCACAGTGACGCAGTTGCCAGCACACTATCTCAGGAGTTGGCTTCAGTCAGAGAGCAGCTCTACCTTGCTTTGACTCGTCTGGCGACATACACCACAGACTTTGTTGGAGATGAGCGCTTTGCACGTTTCGATCAGCCAGTTGGTCGTCGTCTGCCAGATGCTGGAGGTTACGAGCCGATCAGAGGTCCACTCCTCAACCTTGGTGCTGGTTACACTGGGATTCCACGCTTTGGAACATAGGGAGTCGACGCTATGTACTTCACCACACCTAGAGTCGCTCTCAGACCACGTCAGATCTATGTGGATCGTCGTTCTACCTACTTTCATGGGCGTGCTCCTCACCGTACCTCTCGTCGTACTACTCACCGCCGTCCTGCGTGATGAGCATGGGAGTACCGATGTATCCATTCTTAGCTATGATTAGTTATCCTTTGGCATTCGAACCATTTGTGGTGCGTTGGATATTCTGATGTATTTGAATATGTGATGATGTACCTGTTGGTTATCTATTCATGCGTCGGAATAATCTCTCTTTCGGTTACCAAGTCTATCCTTTTCTGTTGTTGTGCTAAAATGCATTTCCATTCAGGATGCCGCCAACAAGGAACAACCCGCCTGAGACACCGCCAATCACGGAGCTGTTGACTCAGATGACCCAAGTCATGGCACAGATGGCCCAGTTCCATACTAATCAGCACAACAACCAGAATGCTCCACGAGTCAGTATCAAGTAGTTTCTGAGTCTGGGCCCGAGAGCTTTCGTGGCAACACGCGAGCCTCTGGATGCTGATGACTGGATCCGTGAGATAGCTAGGGCTCTGGAGATTGCTCACGTTGCTGAGGAAGACAAGGTCAAGTATGCATCCTATCTGCTGAAGGGCCAGGCAGCTACTTGGTGGGAGAACTACCAGACCATGAGAGCTGGCTACCCAATCACCTGGGGTTGTCTCAAGGAAGCTTTCCTGAAGCACCACATTCCAGATGGTCTCATGGAAAGGATGCGTGAGGAGTTTTGCTCTCTCAAGCAGGGCAAGCTGGACGTCATTGGCTATCAGAGTGAGTTCAATCGCCTCGCTCGTTACGCTGGTGATGAGGTGTCCACTGAGGCTAAGAAGATGGCAAGGTTCCGCAGAGGTTTTAACCCGGAGCTCAAGTACGCCCTCACCAACATCAAGGCCAACAACTTCGAGGAGCTCGTTAACACCACGCTCAATGAAGAAAATGGGCGCAAGGCGTTCGAGGAGTCTCGAAAGCACTCGCGTGAGGGTGGTTCCTCCTCCAACATGACCACCACTCCGCAAAAGCGCCGCATCTGGGTGCCAAATGGTGCTGTCACTAGGGCTCCATATGCCCAAGCTTCTCCAGGCTTCGCTCCCCGCCCACCCAACCCAGCTCACATGCAAGGTCAGAGGTTTTCAATGGGGCAGCCAAGGCCAGATACTCCTCGTGTCGTCACTTGCTACAAGTGCAAGCAGACGGGGCACTACGCTGACAAGTGCACGCAGAGGCAGCTACCTCCACCACCACCTCGTCCCAACACAAACCAGGCAATGGTGCGTGCTCCCCCGCCTAAAGCCTTCAACTCCAACAACAGGCCTGTCGGGAGGACCGCAAGGGTGAATCATGTCAAGATCGACAAAGCTGAGGAAGCTCCTGATGTCGTTCTCGGTATATTACCCGTAAACTCTTTTCCAGCTAAAGTGTTGTTTGATACCGGAGCATCGCATTCTTTTGTGTCAAAGATCTTTGCCGCAACAAACAACTTAAGTGTGGTTCCACTAAGCAATCAAATCACTGTTCACTCACCGGGTTCTCAAATGTTGACTTCCAAGATAAGTAAGGATAATCAAATCCTAATTGGAGGCCACATTTTCCTTGCTTCACTCATGTTGCTGGGAAGTTCTGACATTGATGTCATTCTTGGTATGGATTGGTTGAAGGCCAATAAAGCTAAAATTGAGTGTGCTCAAAAGTCAATAACTCTGTTCCACCCCTCTGGCCAGATAGTCTATTCTCCAAATGAATCAAGTTCTGTTCAGCTGTACACCCTCGATGCAAAACCTCTACCTCTACTTGAAAATGTTCCGGTGGTTTGTGAATTCCCTGACGTCTTTCCAGAAGAGTTGCCAGGGATGCCTCCGGACAGAGCAGTTGAGTTCGTGATCGAGCTTGAACCAGGTACTGCTCCAATCTCTAAGCATCCATACAAGATAGCTCCTCCTGAACTGAAATTGTTGAAGGAGCAAATCGATATGTACATGGAAAAAGGTTACATTCAACCTAGTTCCTCGGCTTGGGGTTGCCCAACTCTGTTCGTTGCGAAGAAGGATCAAACAAAGAGACTCGTTGTTGACTATCGTCCTCTTAACGAGAAAACCATCAAAAACAAGTATCCAATTCCTTGTATCGATGATCTTGTTGATCAACTTGCTGGAGCCTCAATATTCTCAAAGTTGGACTTGAGGATGGGTTACCATCAAATAAAGATCAGAAAGGAAGATATTCCAAAAACAGCCTTCACCACTCGGTACGGTCTATATGAATACACCATCATGTCCTTTGGTCTCACCAATGCACCGGCGACATTCTCTCGACTCATGAATTTTGTCTTCCATGAATACCTCGACAAGTTCGTTGTGGTATATCTTGATGACATTCTGGTCTACTCCAAATCTGAGGAAGAGCATGGAGAACATCTTCGTCTCACTCTCATGAAACTTCACGAGCATCGTCTATATGCCAAGTTCTCCAAATGTGAGTTTTGGATTCCAGAAGTTGCTTACCTTGGTCATGTCATCTCTGCCAAGGGCATAGCCATTGATCCAGAAAAGGTTAAAGCAATTGTTGATTGGAAACCTCCTAAGACGGTGAAGCAAGTCAGAAGTTTTCTTGGCTTGGCTAGCTATTGCCGTCGTTTCGTCCAAAACTTCTCAAAGATTGCCAAACCTCTCACTGATCTCACAAAGAAGGACAAGAAGTTCGTTTGGTCTCCACAATGTGATGAAAGTTTCAATCTCCTGAAGACTAAACTCACTTCTACACCAGTTCTGGTTGGCCCAGATACTACCAAACCTTTCCAGATATTCTGTGATGCATCTCTCCAAGGTCTAGGTGCAGTTCTTATGCAAGAACGTCAAGTTGTGGCTTATGCTTCACGTCAGTTGAATGCACATGAGCAAAACTATCCCACACATGACCTTGAACTTGCAGCAGTTGTGTTTGCCCTCAAGAAATGGAGGCAATACTTGTTGGGTAATCGCACTGAAATCTTTTCCGATCATAAGAGTCTGAAATACATCTTCACTCAACCAGATCTAAACCTCAGGCAAAGGAGATGGATTGAAAATATTAAAGACTTTGATCTCACAATTTCTTACACTCCAGGCAAGGCTAATGTTATGGCCGATGCTCTCAGTCGCAAGTCGTATTGCAATAATCTCATGATCATGGAAAGCCAACCTCCACTTCATGAAGAATTCCAGAATCTGAACCTTGGTCTTGTTCCTCAAGGCTATCTTGCGAGCTTGACAGCCAGTCCAACTCTCGAGGACAAGATTCGTTCTGAACAACTTCGTGATGCTGAAATCAAGAAGATGGTAGAACACATCAAAGAAGGCAAGGAGAAATTTAAGTCCTTCTCAATTGATGACAAAGGAACTGTGTTCTTTGAAGGACGAATTGCAGTTCCTCAAGTTCAAAGTCTCAAAGATATCATTTTCAAGGAGGCTCATGAAACTCCTCTTTCCATTCACCCTGGAAGTACAAAGATGTACCAGGATCTCAAAACACTGTATTGGTGGCCTGGCATGAAACGTGAAATTGCTCAATACGTTTCTGAATGCGATGTTTGTCAACGTGTTAAGGCAGTCCATCAGAAAACAGCCGGTCTACTCCAACCTCTGAAAATCCCTGAGTGAAAGTGGGACATGATTGAAATGGACTTCGTCACTGGTTTTCCAAAGTCCAAGAAGGGCAACGATGCAATCTTCGTTGTCATTGATCGTCTCACTAAAGTAGCTCACTTCTTTGCTGTCAAAGAAACAATCTCAGCTAGCCAGTTAGCAGAGCTCTACACAGCAAAGATTGTTCCTCTTCATGGTGTTCCATTGGAAATAAGCTCAGACCGTGGAAGCATATTCGCTTCTCATTTCTGGAATAGTTTTCAAGAAGCATTGGGCACCAAACTTTTGTTCAGCACAGCTTATCACCCTCAGTCTCAAGGGCAAGTCGAAAGAGTCAATCAGATTCTCGAGGATATGCTCAGAGCATGTGGTCTCTCCTTTGGCATGAAATGGGAGAATTGCCTTCCATATGCTGAATTCTCCTACAACAACAGCTTCCAGGCAAGCCTAGGCACGGCACCATTTGAAGCTCTCTATGGCCGCAGATGCAGGAGTCCAATCAATTGGTCTGGAGCTGGTGAACGTTCACTCTTAGGCCCTGACATTGTTAAGGAAACCGAAGAGAAAGTTCGCATCATCCGTGACAATCTCAAGATTGCTCAGTCTCGTCAGAAAAGCTATTATGACAGCAAGCACAGGGATATGATCTATGCACCTGGTGACAAGGCATATCTCCGTGTAACTCCCCTCAGAGGCACTCATCGTTTTGGTGTAAAAGGAAAACTTGCACCAAGATACATTGGTCCTTTCAACATTCTCTCAAGGCGTGCGGAAAATGCCTATCGTCTTGAACTTCCAGAAAAACTATCCAAGGTGCACGATGTGTTTCACGTGTCACAGCTCAAGAGGTGTTTCAAAGATCCAGATCGTGCAGTTGATCATAGTTCCATTGAACTGCAAGATGATCTATCTTATGAGGAGCACCCTGTTCGTATTCTCGATGAGACCGAGCGTAAGACTCGCAACAAGAGCACCAAGTTCTTGAAAGTGAAATGGTCTCATCATTCCGATAAAGAGGCAACGTGGGAGACCGAAGAGGATCTTCGTAAAGAAGTCTCCGGACCTTTTCTCTTCTCAGTAGGAATCTCGGGGCGCGATTCCTTCAAGGGGGGGCGTTTTGTAACATCCCAAGTATGAAAACATCCCTAGAATGTTTGCTTCTTGTTTAATTATTGTTTTGCATCATGGCATCTTAATCATTGCATTTGTTTTCATTTGGTTTGCATCTGTTTTCCTTTATTTTCACAATTTAAATTCAAACCAATATTTCAAACCTTTGTTTCATACTTGTTATGTTACAATTTTTCAAATAAAAAGTTCAACTCAAAACCCCAATTGTTTCCATTTAATCCATAAGGTTCAACTATTAAAAATGGTGGCTTTTAATCAATCACTTAATTCAAATGTTATTCAAATTCAAATTACATTTTCCAAACAGCGCCCAATTTGAAATCATGAAAATTACCAAAACAATTCTAATCTTTTTGTTCCATTTAAACTATAATGTTCACCCTATTTAAATCTTGTTTTTTATAAATCACTTAATAATCAAAATTCATTCAAATTCACTCAAATTTCAAACAGCAACATAGTTTAATTATTTTTGGAAATCAAAACTTACAATTTGTTGCTGTTACAAGATTCAAGCAATACCAATTTTTTCCTATATTTTTTTCTAACATCAAAACCTTCCTTTCTTCCTATTTCTATTTTCAGCAAAAAAAAACGAAATAATGAAAGAAGAAAAAAAAACGCACAGGAGAGGGGGAGAGGCAGGCCCAGCCCACCAGGCTGCAGCCCGATACCTATCTCCCCCAACCTCCGTACGCTCGTTGACGTCGGCAATGGACAGCGACCTGCTGCCCCACTGCTCCACCCCATCCCCCTCCTATATCTACTCCTCACCCCTCGAAAACCCTAACCCTAACCCTAGCCGCACCCGCCTCCCTCCTCTCTCCCATCTCCGCCGCCATCGAGGAGAGGCGCCTCCGTTTCTTTCTGCCACGGACGCCGGCCGCCGGAGCTCGCCGCCGACGTCTCCGCCTCCCCCCGGCCGTGCCGCGGCCATCCCTGCGACGAGGGTAATCCCCTCTTTCCATTTCCCCTAACCCCCTCCCGTTTCCTCGCTGATTGAGCATCGATTCCTTCCGTCCGTTTGCAGCCATCGTTGTTCTGTTCGTAGTCAGAGAAGAACGTCTGTGTTCGGTTGCAGTTATAGTTAACGCATCGTGTTAGACTCAAAAACCAATCGATCCCGTAAGCAACCAAACAGTCACATCAGACCAACTGGTGCGTCCGCTGCGCGCGCACCCAGCGATCCCAGGATCGAATCCCCAGCCCCCCACCTTTTCTGTTTATTTTCCGATTTGTTCAGTGGACAGTTGCTGAACCTTAAGCCCCCTGCTATCGGTTGACTGTCACAAACCCAACACTAGCCCAGTTGGTTGCTACCATGCGCTGCCAGGCAGGAGGGCAGGGGTTCGAATCCCCCCCTGCATAAAAAAAAACCCATCTTTTTTTCATTTGTTTTTCCTAGATCCAGATCTACCCCAAATTGCACACAAGTCCCTGCTACATTTATCTAGGTCCCTGTTAATTTCTTTCCAAGTCCCTGTATTTTTTCTAGGTCCATAATTATTTCTATCAACCATAAAAATGCTTAAACTTGATAATTTAATAACTTTTGTTTGGAAACTCCAATTGCAAAACTTTAAACATGTAAATCACTCCATTTTAAATTCTCTACCCAAATATAAAATTTGTTTACTGTTTTGAATATTTTAATTTGGTGAAATATTTAAATTTTGTTTAATTCACTTAATTTTTGCAAAATTCATAACTTGAACATAAAAATTCCAAACTCAACAAATAAAATATGTTTTCCATCCCATTTTTTTCATGTACTTCGCAAATATAAACTTTGTTTCATGTTTTGAATAATTATAATTGGTTAAATAATTTAAACCTTGTTTAAATCATTTAAATTTGCTAAATTCATAACTTGCTCAAATTAAATTATTTTTGAACTTATAAAATATGTTTTCAAACCAGAAAAGTATAACCTTTTCAAATATGAATTTGGTTTAATGTTTTAAACAAATAAAATTCAAATAAATTCATACTTGAATTTAATTCATTTAAATCTTATTTGACTTGTTTAATTCATAAATAATTCATCCTAATTCCTTTTTCAATAATTGAAACATGTATTCCACCTAAAATTGTGTGTACTTTCCAAATATGAATTTTGTTATTTGTTTTGAACAATTAAACTTGATGAAAACAAAAAATGCTTGTGTAACACCTTTAAGGAACCAAAATTCCTTAACTTAATAAATAAAATTCCAAACTTGGTAAACCTTATTTCAAATTGTTTCTATTGTTGTTATTTTTCTGTTTTCCTCATCCATGCATCATACTAATCCACTTTCACCTGTTGGTTAGTTGTAAAACAATTGTTTCAACCATAATTCATGGGCTTTTCATATGCAACTCCAATTGCATGTGGGTCCATTTAATCATGTTGTTACCATGTCAACTAGTTTATTTTTATGCATCAATTAAATGGTCATGCATCATCCCATGATTGTGCATTATGCCATGTTATTGATTGTTTGTCTCTTTGCGTTGTTTGTTTGCTTCCTCTCGGATAGACGGCGACGTTGAGACAGACGAGCCTTACGACACCCCTTCTGAGGATCTAGCCCAGTACCAGGCTACTGAGTTTGCAGGCAAGTATTCACTCACACGAACCATTGTGTTCCTTTCAACATTGAATACCGATACTTTGTAACACCTGGGGTGTTACCTTTGGTAGAAAGTGTTTGTTTCCTTTTGCTTTGCATCACATGCATCCCATGAGCATTGCATTCTGTTTTCAAAACAAATCAAAATTCAAAACAATTTAAACTTTCACTCCTTGCTCAAAAATTTCCAATTTCAAAATTTCAAACTAAACCACTCAATTGTTTTTCACTGCTTGAATTTGTTTTAATCAATTGCCTGTTAATAAATTTCCCCTTTTGTTAAAAACCCTAATGGCTAATTCAAATATTTAAATCAAATCACTCATTAAATTGTTGGTTTTAATCAAACAATTAATTCAATCAATTAATTCCAAATCATTTCAAATTCAAATCAAATCTTCAAAACATCAATCAACTTGAGTTTATAACAAATCTCCAAACCAATCAAACTCATTTTAATCACTTTAATCAATAGGGTTCACCCTATTAAAATCCTTGTTTTCAATATTAATCTATTAATTTCCAAATTACTCAAATTCAAACCAAATGTATTTCAACCAGAACCAATTTGAAACTATCAAAATAATAACCAAAACATTCTTTTATTCCTTGTACCCAACTGAATCTTTTGGGTCACCTTATTAAAATGTTTATTTTATTAATCATTCCAAATATTCAAAAATCATCTAAATTGGTTTATTTTCCAAACAACGCCACAATTTAAACCTTTTTGAAATCCAAACTTATTAACTGTTTGAAATTAACATAATAAACTCACCCTAATTTTATAGGATTTTTCCTAACCCTAAAAGCCTTCTTTTCTTCCATTTTTGGTTTCAGCAAAAAAAAAGAAAAAGAAACAGAAATAATAAAAAGAAAAGCGCGCGGCAGCTAACTAACCTAACTAAGCCCACCTAAGCAACTAACGCGCGCGCAGCGGCCCGTACCCCTTCGTGGCCGCCCCCGTCGTCTGCCCCGCGTACGGCAGGGCATCGGGACGTGCCACGGCGGACGCAGTCCCGCCTCGACGGCCACCAACGCGCCTGCACCCCTATAAGGACCCCCTAGACCCCTAGGGCACAGCGCGCTACCCCAGATCCCCCTCTCCCCTCGACGCCGCCGTCAATTCCCTCTCTCGCAGCCACCGTTCCTTTCTCTGCTCTGAACCTCACCGGCGTCGACCTCTGAATATTCGTTAGCCACCGCCACCATGTCCCTCCTCCGTCCTAGTTGACTACTGGAACCGAGACCCCTCGTCACCCTCTCCAGTTTGGACACCGGAGCACCCCCGTAGAGCAGTCAGAACGCCGCCGCCGTCCTCGACCTCTCCGCTGCAACCTCGCCGCCGATCTTCTTCTCTGAATCTTCGACGATCTCCGTCGCCTTGCACCTCCTCCTTCCCCGTTGACTACGGGAACGCAAACACCGTCCCTTCCCCGCGCTGTTGGACACCGCAACGAGCACGGGCGCGTCGTGGATCACCGCCGCCGTCTTCTTCCACGCCGCAGCCGCCGTCGTCACGCCAACGTCACCGCCCCTCTGCTCGACTCCAACGGTGGTGAGCCACCGAGATCTCCTCCCTCCCTCTCCTCTCTGTTGCACATCCATGTCTACACACGCACGCATCCAGCAGCAGCACACTGCGCGAGCACGTCGCCGGCGAACTTTGTTCCTCTGTCAGCGTTCAGGTCGCGGAAGGTTTTGGTCGACAGTTTAAAATTCAGAAAAACGCCCTAGCTGAACCTTACCTTTGTTGCGCGTCTGTAACTAGCAAACGAACGCAAGCCAGCGCAGTGGCAACGCCACGCTGCGCGCACACCCACGCCCACGGTTCGATCCCCCGCGACCCCCAACCTTTTTTGGGAATTTCCCCCCCGCACAGAGGCCCACCTGTAAGCCACAGTGGCCACGCGCACGCCACGCTGGCCAGTGGCCCACGCGCAGTGACTACGGGTAGGGTACCACGCGGTAACAAAACAATTTCTGCACATTTCTTTTAAATCTAAGTCCCTAAAAATAACAGTTTGGTCCCTCACATTGAAATGCTAATAACTTTAGTTTTATAACCCCAAATAATGAGAATAAAATATGTGCACTAATCTAAAGTTAATTCTTTATCCAACTATGCCATTTGTTTCCTGTTTTGAATTTTCAAAATGCAATTCAAATTTGAATCCAAATAATTCAATTGTAATTTGCAACAATTCATAAATAATTCATACTATTTCCAAATAAGGCAAATAAAATATGTTTTCCATACCATTTTGAATAACCTTTTCAAATATAAATTTTGTTTCATGGTTTGAATAATTTAAATTGCCTAAATAATTTAATCCTTGTTTAATTCAATTAAATTTGATAAAATCATAACTTGCTCCAAATAAAATAATTTTGAAAATGTAAAATATGTTTTCAAACCATCAAAGTGTGAACTTTTCAAATGTGAGTTTGAATTTATGTTTTGAACAAATAAAACTTCAATTAAATTCAAACTTGTTTCAAATCCATTTAAAGCTTGTTTAATATTGTTTAATTCATAATTAAATTATCCTAATTCCAATTTCAATATTTGAAACATGTAATCCCACTAAAATTTGATGTTCTTTTCAAATATAAATTTTGTTATCTATTTTGAACAATTAAACTTGATGAAAACAACAACTACTTGTGTGACATCAATAAGGAACCAACAATTCTTAACATGATAAATAAAATCCCACACTTGGTAATTTCCTTTTTCTTTTGCATCTATTATTGTTTACTTCTTGCTATCATCATGCATGCATCATGATAAACCACTTACACATGTTAACTAATTGTAGATCATTGCTTCAACCTTAACATGTGCATCCATATGCAACTCACCTTGCATATGGGTCCATTTAAATTTGTTTATCTTGTCAACTAGTTACCTTGATGCATCTTTAAACCTGTCATGCATCCATATCTTGATCATGCTGGATCTTTTGGCCGTAGTAGTAATTGTTGCATCCGGTGTTTGTTCGAGGTTCGTTGCTTCTTCCCGGATAGGACGTTGAGATGATGTGAGCAACGACAAGTTCTGCTACCTTGCGGGATCTCAGGCAAGTATACTCACTTGCTGCCATATGGATGCCTTTCATCACTTGTTACCGATTCTTTCCGTTGTCTATTTCTGCTAGCCTTAGTAGTAGATGTTTCTGTTACGAACCCATCACATGAATCCCTTAACACTGATATTGCCTCACCTCCCCTCCTATAATCCCGTTGTTTGAGCCCGTGTCTTACTAGCATGCTTAGGTTGTTTTGCTCGAGTCGGTTAACCGTTACTTTCTGTTACTACTTCATTATGTTCTGGGGGCTCGGTGTTTAATCAATGAATCATGCTAATGTTATTGTTAAATAATAATTTGATGATAAGGCACCGGCAGGAGGCCCTTTGTGGTTTTGAGGCCTGCTAGTGTCGACCCTAATAGGAAAAGGGTCTTGTCTACTGATCCATGATGAGCGCACTAACCGCATGTGGGAAGCGAGTATGGGCGCCCCCCTCAATTTGACTCGATTCACATCTCGTCCAAATCGCCTCATTTAGTTCGGGTTTTCCATTTGCTGCATGCATGATCTTGCGAGCCCTTGGTACCCGGGTGGAACTTTCGTAGTCGGCATATAGGGGGACACGGTCTTAGAGTGCTATGAGGGTCCCTTTTCTTCGGGGCTCGATTAGCCGTGCGCCCAAGGTTCTTTGGGCTTGATGCGAAGAAGAGTTGAGTTGTGTAGAGTACCCCGCTTGGTGGGAGGCATCCCATCTGGCGGGTTATTCTTGCGTGTACGGCTAAATTGGTGCAACCCTGCAGGGATAATCTTCTCGAGAAGCCGTGTTTTCCGCGGTTATGGATTACTTGGTGAAAGTACTGGCTAACAAGTACTCAGGACAACTTAAACCTAATGATTAACAATCTTACACCCAATGATTAACAACTTGACTAGTAATAGGCTTATTGACACAATAATCTGAACCATCATTAATCCAACTGTGTGAGTTATCCTCGGATTGCTTCTTTGGATAAAGGGGCGAGATCCAGGATGGGTTTGTTTGAAATTATCTTTCAGTTGGTTACAATACTCGGTCTTATCTTCTTTCTGGTAGCCGGAAGTTGTAGTATCCCTCTGTAGTTGGTTAGTGCAACCCGCTGTCGCTTATTTGCAATAACCCCTTCCTTTCCGTTGGTCCCAAAGTATTTGTATCTTGTGATGACTGGCTACGCCGGTATCTTGTGAGTATGGTTTATCCACTTGCCAGTACTTAACCGTACTGACCCACGAATCTCTTTCGTGGCTGCATATTCAACATTGCAGTCAACAGGTTTGAAGTCTGACGACGTTAGCTTAGGAATCCCTTCGGCTTGGCCTGGGCAGGGATTGGACGCTCTCGGTTATCTTCAGGACTCTTAGTCCAATTTGTATCTTGTCCGTAGACGGACGATATGTTGCTTCTTCCGCTGTTATTTGGATCTTTGTAATGTATCAGTTGTATCCCTGGCTCGTTTGAGTCATCTTGTATCTATCTGTTTCTGTTGTAATTGTGGAATATTCGTGAACTGTTGTAATGTTATCATAAGTGGCAACCTGGAATCGGTTATTATGCGGATTTGGCGGGAATGCTGAAATCTGCATAGTGCCCGATCTCGGGGCGTCACATACTTTCCGTTGTCTATTCTGCTAGCCATATGAATCGTTGCTTCTGTTCGATCCTATCACATGTTATCCGTTAACCCTGATATAGCCTCACCTCCACAACTATAACCCCATTGATTGTGCCCGTGTCTTACTAGCATGCTTAGGGTTGTTTGTTCGAGTCCGTTACCCGTTACTTTCTGTTACTATATTTCTATTATGTTCTGTGGCTCGATGTTAAACAACAACCTGTTAATTTTGAGGTAATAATAATTTGCTGATAAGGCACCGGCAGGAGGCCCGGCGTGGTTTTGAGGCCTGCTAGTGTCGACCCTAATTAGGAAAAGGGTCTTGTCTACTGATCCATGATGAGTGCACTATCCGCATGTGGGAAGCGTGTATGGGCGCCCCCCTCAATTTGATTCGATTCGCATCTCGTCCAAATCGCCTCATTTAGTTCGGGTTTTCCATTTGCCGCATGCATATGCAGGTGCGAACCCTTGGTACCAGGGTGGAACTTTTGTAGTCGGCATTTAGGGAGACACGTTCTTAGAGTGCTATGAGGGTCCCCTTTTCTTCGTGGGGCTTGATTAGCCATGCGCTCAATTGCACGGGGTTCTTTGGGCTTGATGCGAAGAAGAGTTGAGTTGTGTTGAGTGCCCCGCTTGGTGGGAGGCATTCCATCTGGCGGGTTATTCTTACGTGTACGGCCAAATTGGTGCACCCCTGCAGGGATAAATCTTCTCGAGAAGCCGTGTTTTCCGCGGTTATGGTTAACTTGGTGAAAGTACTGGCTAACAAGTACTCAGAACAACTTACACCTAACTAATGATAACTTGACTAGTAATAGTCTTATTGACACAATAACTTGACCCATCATTAATCCAACTGTGTGAGTTATCCTCGGATTGCTTCTTTGGATAAGGGGCGAGATCCAGGATGGGTTTTGTTTGGAGTTAGTAGTAGTTGGTTACGATACGCTATCTTATCTCCTTTTCTGTTAGCCGGAAGTTGTAGTATGTTCTGTAGTTGGTTAGTGCAGCCAGCTGCCGCCTCTTTTGTATCACCCTTCCTTCCGTTGAACCCAAAGCATCTGTGCTTGATGTTGACGGGTTACAATTTGGTGAACTGTGAGTCTTGCTTGCCAGTACGTTCATGTACTGACCCCTTTGGGGCTGTGGTTTCCGCAGACTACGCTTACGAGGATCCCCGTGATGGCTACTACATGGAGTTCGACGAGGCTGCTGACGAGTAGATAGCGGACCTGGGCAGGATCCGAGACTACGTGGATGGGCTCCGTTTTCTTTTCATTCCCGGCTTCTTAAGCCTATTTGGATTTGTCTGTACTCAGACCCTTTGAATGCTTCCGCTGTGATGTAATGATGAATTGTTGGGACATGTGTCCTCTGGATGATTGTATTTGCTATCTCTGCTCTAGTGAGAGCTATTTGCAACTTATTTCTATTTATTTGTGTCTTAGAGATATGTTGTGCTATCATTCTGTTAAACGCCGTTGACGTACCATATGTGTATGGTATGAAGTACGTCAATGGTAGTATCCTGATTTCTATGGGATGGTTTACGTAGACGATGAACAGTAGGGGCTGGTTGTCACACATACGTGTGTTGGCCTACTCGTAAGAGATGCGGGTGCCGGTAAGCCCCGTAATCCAATCAACTACTGTTCAACGGAACTGCGAGTATCCTCTAGAAGTCCGGGTGCGACATGTGGATACCGGCAGAGGTGCTGTACGTTCAGCACTTCGACGTTCGCGGGATTGGATCGGCTGGATCGGATCGTGGGACTACACTGTCCCGACGCGCTGCATCGATAATCCGCAACCGCGCGTCTAGTGGTAATCATCGTGGACTTATACCTCGGCTAGATCTTGAAAGTACCGCGCAGGAAAAGTTTTGTTTATCTTTACGCGATCCAACAACAACGCCCGACGCCTTTGGAAGCATCTCCTTCCACCCGCGGAAGCATCGCTTGCCTTGTGTGACTCGGCCATGATTGTAGCCGATGCTAGAAGCAGACCAGGGCATCGATTCATGGGGGCTTGAAGCTTTTGCTGGAGGATTCTGCGTGTAGACATGAGGAAGAAAAAAGAGTAGGAAAGGGAAGGGAACGAACGGGGATTCTGGAAACGAGAGGAGGAGAGTAGAGATAAGGAGGTGATGGGCCCACATACGTGCCACGTCTCTACTTCCGTCACGGGATGGACGTGTGGCGCGCGTAGCAGGCGGAGGATGCGCGGCACGTGATCCCCGGGAAGGTGGGCAACGTTTTCCTTTTTTAAATCTACCCATAGCGGGGTTGGAAAAACGACATGTGGACTTCCCGCCTTAGCAGGAACCAGATAGTAATTTTCCGTCAGCCCGGATGGCAGGAAGTCGTGTGTGCCCCACCTAGCACGACCAAGCACGGGCTGAATCGCAAGGGACTTCCTGCCACCTGGGTTAGCGGGAAGTAACTTTCCGCCACATGGGTTAGCGGTAAGTCCACGTGTCGCCTTTTCAGCTCACACAAAAAATGATTACAGTGAGATACTTTTGACTGTTAGGTAGCAGGGTCATATTTGTAGGAAAAAAAAACGGCAGTGTGCTAGCTGGATCCGATCCCACAGAGCGTGGTATTTTCTCCGATGAAAAATATAATAATATGTTTTGACTATTTCATCCATTCAATTATGAAGTTACATACTCCTTCCGTCTTAAAATAACTACCTCGAGTTTGTGCAGATGTTCTGGATGTTCAATATGTTTCGCTAGGACAACAACGATCTCGAGTTCATCTTCCTCCATGTGTTCACCAGAATAGAGTCGTGTGAAAAATTTATATAGTCACGACTTGCTCTCGCCAAGAACAAGGACGGTGTCTACAACCCAGACGCGTTGGCACTAGGGGTGGCCGAAGGGCGTCCATTTGGCAACAAGAAAGTTAAGGTGGTGCGGGACTCGATGCCTACAACCGAACGACGGCGGCATGTCGAGTGTGCATCGCCGACGCCAAGAGCCACGCCGCCACGAGAGAGGAGAAGTCGGCGACGAGGTGGTAGGTGCTGATGGAGAGGCATGACGTCAAGTTCGTACTTATCAAAACCAATGTTGCGGCGAAGAAGAGGAACACCGATCTGGCGTTCCTTATGGGCGACGACACATCGACGGTGGACCCGCGGGCGAAGGCGTGGTACTTGGCGGAGCGGAACATCATCCTCAACCAAATGCAGACACTGGCGACGACAGGGGATTCATCAGCCGATGATACCACAAGTACCCCGACGCCGAGCACTATCACGCCCGAGGCTACGCCGCACTCACCTTCGCCAGGCACTGCTCCGACAGCCGAATCAACCCCTTCATTCGAGGAGGCAGCCATTTGATCGCTTTTCCTGTCATTCTGATCGCGTGACATTTTCGCCGACCTATGGCATGTTTTCACCGCACTGTGGCCTGATGACGTCGAACCTAGATTTTTTTGGAGCGGGGAAATATAGCTTTAAATTTATGCCAATTGTTTTGCATTTTGGGGACGAAATCTAGGGTGTGGCTGGAACCGTGTGTCCGCTGTGCTGGGCAAACGGGTAGAAGTACTCACAATGTTAACGAAACGCTAACCCCCTGTTTGGATGTAGGAAAAATACACTGGAATTGCCAAATTGGAATTGCCTAACGAAATTCCGTGGTTTGGGGTGGTGAAAGAATTGGGTACGGAATTTGTTTTCCAATTTCAGGAGAGCACTGCGCGCATGGACGTACCTCGTGGGACAATTCCGAGCTAACCCGCTCGGAAAGGCTTGGAAATTGTTTTTCCCCGCAACCCTCGCTCGCCCTGCGTACCGTTTCGGCTAACAAAAAAGGCCAGAGGTGCCTCGATCGTCTTCGCTCTGTCTCCTGGGAGCCGCCGCCGGTGAGTGCATGTCCGTCCCGTCCGCCCCTCCATCATCTCTCTCTCCCGTCCATCCCGTCCATCCTCTCCTCCCGTGCGTCCCCTCCCCCCTCTTTCTGCGTGTGACTAGCCCGTGAAGACAACCCTAGATGGCCATACGCGCGGCCTGGGGCGGCAGGAAGCTGTTCCCGGCATCGGCCGTCGAGGGTTCCGGATGGGGCGCGGGGTGCGCCCAGGAGCGGATGTAGGCACGGCCAGGGCCTGTTCGGAGCATCCACTCTCCGATAGTGATAGGGGACATGGGAACAGCGGCTGTAGGCATCCAGTCTCCGACAGTGATAGGGGACAGAGGAACGTCGGCAGGTCGGAGCATCCAATCTAGGACAGTCACACGGGACAGGGGAACGGCAACCTGTAGTCATCCTAGTGCACGTGTATGCTTTTTTTTTGGTTCTTCCTTGGGGATCGAAGCTGGTAGGGACTAGAGCCTGGGCAGATTTTGTATTTTGTTCTGTGTTTGCTGCAATGTAATACTCGACATGCATATACCTCTTGTGCTAGTGTGTGTCACCATATTTTTTGCTCATACAGTTAAAACGTGCATGATGAGTTAGTGGCAGCTAGCTGGGACTTTCATTAGTATTTTGCTTACTTTTCATGTGCAATCAAATGAACTCGAATTTCACAGCTAAATATTGTGTGTTACTAATTTATTATTTATTTAAATTATGCATGTTTCTAGGAGAATAATATATACAGATTCAAATATGCATATACTATTTTTTTCACGCATGTACACATGTTTATATTGTCCAAACTTAAAAAAACATCGAATTCCATGGTGTGTACATCCAAACAGGATTTGGAATTGGGTCATACCCTTGGATTCCATCGGTAAATTCTATGCACAACCAAACAACAGTTACAGCTCATTTCCTTTTTATCTTGGATTTGGAATTCACAGGCCAATTCAATTGCAAACAGTTTTTCCTACATCCAAACAGGGGTAAGTGTTTCCTACATAGCCAGCGCGAGCTCCAGAGAAGCTGTCATTGAGCAACATATTTATACGTGGTTACATATTTTGAGAGAGGTTATCTTTGCCACACTTTAAAAAAGACCTGTTCTGTCAATTCTCATATGTCCTCGCAAAAAAAAAACTCTCACGTGGATTTTTTTTCCAGCAAATATCTCAGATCAAGAGGCCTATAACTGGCGTAGCACGATGGCCCGACCTAGGCAGGCCCGAAATAGCCTGCCCAACGGATGACCTTGCCATTCGCAAAAATAAAATAAAAATCGGATGACCTTGCCACGTCCCGAGTCCCGACCAATCTCGCCAGCAACGCATCTGGTCGGGCTCAACCGCCGCACCGCACGGCTGCACGCCCGTCGGACACAACCTCCCACCTCCTCGGCGGCTTCCCCCGACCTCCCTCCCGAGCGCCACTTCCCGCCTTCCTGGCTCCCAGACCGCGGCAGCTATGTACCGCATCGCCAGCAGCCACCTCCGCGCTCTCAAGGTACCCCCTCTATTCTTCCAGCAGCAAACCCTCATTGTTCGTCAGGCGAACAAGCTGATGGTGCTTGTGGAGCTGCTGCCGATCCATGTGTCGTTGCTGATTGTTCGATTGGTCTAGCTTTCATCATTTATAAACGGGCGCTAGAGTGTATGCATGGTGTTTCCTGCGGTTGTTCTGTTGGTTGTTTGCTACTTTGCTAGATTATTAGTACTGATTAGCTTCTACACTATCAGACTATCAGGGTGATTTCTGGCCAGCATTGATTTAGAAAACTTCGTGAGATGACGTATATATCGGTTTTATTTTATCCAGAATTGAACCAGAACCGCAATCTGCATGATGTGATTTTGGTGCTTGAGCTACGATTTGTGTAGGGCTAGGTTGCCCTGATTTGTTAAGGGTTCAGTCAAAATACAAAAAACTTGATTTGGTCTCGATACTGTGAATATGTGATACACAGACACAAAAGTAAAGAATATTGACAATGATATAACCCATATAATTTAATCATCTACAGTCGAGCTATGTTTTTGATAATTACATCTGGGCCATTTACTTTATCGTTGGTAGCCTAAGGTTTAGCCTGATAAAAAACATCTGACTAGGTATCCATACTAAACGAACCTCTGACTAGTTTGCTCCAGCTCACGGCTAATCAGGTCCAACAGATTGGCACAATCGGCGCCTCCATCTGCCTGTCATAGACTCGTTTCATGTCCTTAACCATCTCACACGACCAAGTGTCATAAGTCCTAACCGCACGTGGCACCACGATTGGAAATATTGACAAGAAGGAAATTGTTACATGTAACCTGACGTGTATCTCTTCATACAAGGAAATGCATCCCGTGACTATATATAATTAGTACCATGAGATGACAGACAATTCTTATGTCATCATAGCGTGGCACACGTGATAAGCAACTCCTCAAACCAACGACAATTCTTATGTCATCTCATTTTGTATTCAATTTGGCATTATGTAGTTGTTCACATTGTTTGCTCCGACCAGTGAACATCACCCTTTTGTAACAAACCCAACATAAGAACACATGAGTAGCTTTGTTATCCTTTCTTAGGGAGGCCTAAACCTATCTAAACATTGTGTCTATTCTTGTTTAGTTTACTTCCTCACACATCACGATGTAAGATTGATACTTAGAACATCGACAGCTGCCCTTTAGTTGAGACTCAAGGGATAAATATATATGTTACTGGCCACATTTTGTTCTTGTAAATTTACATGGTCGATTTTGGTTTGCAATTTTGTCCTGTTAGTTCTTATTTTGAATTCTGCCTGCCTTCAACTTCTAATGTATTTTGCACATAAGTATATATCATGTTACCAGATATTCTCGCCACCACACAATTTATTTTGTTATTGTGCTTGCAGCAACATGGTTCTAGCAGGTTTGCTAGTACAAGTGTCGTGAAGCAGTCTTCTGGTGGTTTATTTGGTTGGCTTCTTGGGGGGAAGCCGTCCCAGCTTCCAACTCTTGATGTCCCTCTCCCAGGCATCACCCTTCCTCCGTCACTACCAGACTTTGTAGAGCCAGCTAGGACAAAAGTTACCACTCTCCCTAACGGGATCAAAATTGCTTCAGAAACATCAATGGTATCACTATTTGCCTAGGTGTTTCATCGTGCTCACATATTCGTTTTACATTTGCATAAGAGTAATCTGTAGGGACTTAACTGCAGAGTCCAACCGCAACAGTGGGACTGTATGTTGATAGTGGTTCTATGTATGAAACACCTGATTCATCTGGAGCATCACATCTACTAGAGAGAATGGCATTCAAGAGCACCACAAACAGGAGTCATTTACGGCTAGTGCGCGAGGTAGAATCCATTGGAGGGAATGTGTCTGCGTCAGCTTCTCGTGAACAAATGCTCTATACCTATGATGCAGTCAAAGCCTATGTACCCGAAATGGTTGAAGTTCTTATTGATAGTGTGAGGAATCCAGCATTTTTTGATTGGGAGATTAAAGAGCAGGTATTCCGTTATGTAAAGCTAAGGGCTCCAGGTTTACCTTTCCTCTTATTAATGTCTTGTTCTCTTACAGCTGCAGAAGATCAAGGCTGAAATAGCTGAAGTTTCTAATAATCCTCAAGGTTTAGTTTTAGAGGCACTCCATTCTGCTGCCTATTCTGGGGGACTGGCAAAGCCTCTGATGGCACCAGAAGCTGCTATACATAGACTGGACAGTAGCATTCTTAAGGAGTTCATTTTTGTAAGATTTATCAACCTGTCATCTATACCGTCGTACAGTTAGAAAGGAAATCTTTGACACTTGCATCCATTGAGTCATCTAGGAAAACTACACAGCTCCCAGGATGGTCCTTGCGGCATCAGGAGTTGAGCATGATGTGTTAGTTTCAATTGCTGAGCCACTTCTGTCTGATCTTCCTGGCGTGAAGCGTCCAGAAGAGCCAAAGTCAGCTTATGTGGGAGGAGACTATCGTTGTCAAGCGGACTCTCAAGTGAGTCATTGCTGTTTTTCTATGTTTGGCGACATTTGTTCATGAGGACGTATATATGGTTTACTTCTATATTTCTAACTTATTCTCTGTCGTGGATAGAGCACACATGTCGCTCTTGCTTTTGAAGTGCCAGGTGGATGGTATGAAGAGAAAACGGCTATTATTGTTACTGTCCTTCAGGTATCGGTGCTGTTGACATACATTTAAGCAGCCTGTTATTACTGAAAAAACTCTAGACTAGAGCAGTTTCCTTTTTTTAAGGTTCTCTGGTTTACTGATTAACAATGTGTCCAATAACTCAAGTTAGTAACTACCGCACAACAATTTTGTGTTTTCCGCAGAGGCTTATGGGGGGAGGTGGTTCTTTCTCTGCTGGTGGTCCTGGGAAGGGCATGCATTCTCGATTATGTATGTTACCCCTTTCAATTATGCATCCCCGCTATGACTTGAAATTGAGATTGACTCCACTCATGCCGCTTTACCTACAGATCTCAGGATATTAAACCACTACCATCAGATTGAATCATTCTCTGCCTTCAACAGTATCTACAACCATTCTGGTCTTTTTGGCATTCATGCAACAACTGTAAGCATCTTCAGACATAAATTACCCTTCGTTTTTTACTTCTGAAATTCAAAATGTGAATAAAATTCTGCTGTTTATCTATCTCTTGGAAATAGTTAATTTGTGTGCATAGCTAAGGTTTCTTTTATCATTTCTGCTTACTGAGTTAACTGACATAGTGGTAATTAGTCTTACATGAAACAAGACATGGTAACAAAAGAGGGGCATCCAAGTTTAAATTGTGATAGAATCTCTGCATACCAAAGAGGCATGTAGCCTGCCCTGATTTCAGCTGTTTGGCATGTCTGTGTTCATCTTACCTCCATTCGACGATATCACTATTTCATCCAACATTCTGTACCACTATTTTTACATTCTACTTCTCCTGGGATACAAACCATATAGAGAACGTGTAAAGGTTCAGTAAGGAATTGTCGATGTCTCTTCTTTATTTTCTGTTTGTTGTTTATTTTTTCTCATAGTGCTACGAAATGGATAAATGATTGCGTGAGTGTGATCTAGTTTCACAATTATGCACGGATTCCAACATTTTGTTACTTACATTTCCTGTTATATAGCTGTATCTAACATGCTTTTATGTCCTCTGATCAATGTCAGAGCCCAGATTTTGCCTCGAAGGCTGTGGATTTGGCAGCTGGAGAACTTCTTGAAGTTGCAACTCCTGGAAATGGTTTGCTTCTTATTAACACCATTAGCCATAAGTAATCATCCATAAAGAACTATAAATTGACACCTCATTGATCTTTCCACTTGGCCATGTTCTTACTTAGTTACACAAGAACAGCTTGATCGAGCTAAACAGACGACCAAATCGGCAGTTTTGATGACCTTGGAATCAAGAGTATGCATTCCTAAAACCTAATTGAATCCTTCAACCCATTCGACCATTACTTTTTTCTTCTTCTAATTATGTGTTAATGGAACACTATATATATAAAATGGCATGCTATGGAAATTCCCTTCATGATCTGCTAATATCATTTTCATGTGACAAATCTTACAAGTTTTGTGTCTATTAGTGATCAAAGTCTAAAACTTTGACTGCATTTTCTAAAATATGTCCTTTTAGGATTGGAATAAGTACTATATCCTTGATAACTAGTATTACTCATTGCAGGCTGTAGCTTGTGAAGACATCGGGAGGGAGATTTTGGCTTATGGTGAAAGGTATGGCGACACAAGCATTGCCAACTTAGCTATAAAGTCATTCCCCAGTGTTAATCTTCCACATGCACTAGCCATGTATGGGGCTGTTTGGTTCGCAACCACACTTTGCTAAGCTTAACTAAACTAAGTAGTTATTACTCCCTCGGTTCCATATTAGTTGCCACTCAAACGGATGTATCTATTACGGAGGGAGTACTAATTACTGTCTCATTGAACAGTTTATATTGTGTTACCTTGTCTTCTGTTTTAGCTTTTAATAGTATTTCACACCACTTAGCTGTGCTTGTTTAAAAATTGCGGTCTCATTTTAGGGGAAAGATTTCTCCAGATTATATGTTTTTTTCTGAGAAGAATAAACATTTTACTTTTTTTGGAACTCAAATAGATGTGCTTTGGTCCATGAAAGAGAGTTTGACAGTTGAAATTATATTTTTCCTGTACATAGGCCCGATGGTTGATCCATTAGGATCTTGGCTGAAATGAAAGAAAATTCATGTAGCCATTGTATGGAAAATAGCTGCAATAACCATTAATTGACAAGAAACTTTTAGTCCTGATCCGGGTGCAATTGGTCGAGATATGGATGAAATGGTTTGGTGTATCAAGTTTGAGGTGGCCGTAGAGGCTAAATGAGCTGGAAAAGTTTGCAGTTATTCTTTTGCAAAATTGGGATAAGTCTTGTTAGGCCATCTGTAGTATACTGAACCTAAATGAACTTCACGTCATGACATTGAAACCATAATATCGGTAAGGTAGTTTAGCACAATTTATCTTCTCACTCCATTCTAGCTGGCAACTATGTCGTTTATGCGATCTACATGTCCACCACATTATAGCTGTTACATGTCGTATTTACATATACAGATTGAGTACCACTGTTTTGCTATGGTAATATTGCATGCAAACATCGTCTACATTCTATTCTCTAGTCAGCACTTGATCACTATCATATGTCAATAATGTACGGTTTTAGCTTTTACCCCCATGGTTTTTGAATCCCAGTGATTCAACTTTCATGACATTGCAGGAAACCCATTGAGCACTTCTTGAAGGATCTTGAAGCAATCACTTTGAATGACATTTCTTCAACTGCCAAGAACATTATTTCTTCACCCCTTACAATGGCATCATGGGGTGATGGTATGTCGTTACTAGCGTATTTTTTTTTTCTCAAAAAGTCTCAATAAGATTGTGCAATATTGTTTCAATTGTGGTCCTGTGGTTTACTAAAATGTTTTTTTTTTGCAGTTATTCATGTCCCAAGCTATGAGTCTGTTAGTCGGAAATTTCATTCGAAGTGAGCAAAATCGTGTGTAATTTCTGCATGACATGTTCCGGTCACATTAGATGTGTGGAACCACATGTATAACTCTTTTGGCAATAGCTTATTTCACTTTTTTATTTGATACATAGGTGGACAACGTTTTCTTTGCTTAGTTTTATCTAGATAACGAATGAGGCATCATTCATGTAAAAACAATATTCAGCATCCACCCGTTACCGCTGCATCTAGTTGGATGCGGATGAAGCTGAAAGTACATATACTAACATCATAGCGTTTTTCTGTTTGCAACAAAAGTGGCTACATTAGCTCGTCATCGTAGTTTTTATTATTGAACAATGTATATCATTTTTTATACCCAATATTGAATTTTTCAAAATAGATAATCTGTAGCCAAGAAAGAAGATCTAGAATATATCTGAGTAATTGTGCGTATTTATCAAAGCTCTATAGTGTTTATAGATAATATGCAATCTTTCTTCAAAAATGGGGTGAGGTGTTTTGGCTCCCAAGCTCTAGTGATCTCAATATTTAAAAAAAAAAAAATCGAAAAAGGTATTTTAAAGTTTAAAAAAATTCTTAAAAATATTATGTGTATATATACATTATATTTGTAGAGTTTTAGTAGCTAATACGTTCTATTGTGGGTTACACAAAAATCACAAAATCTTGACTCTTAAGAAGCTACAAAATAACTCATTTTTCCTTCCAACATTTGTATGTTTTATGCGGGCCACGTATAAAAAATGTTCCAGTACAAATTTGGTCGTGTACACTTGATATCTATATGGAAAACGCTTGTGATAACCCGGGGGATCGAGCACTCTCATCCCCCGGGTCGGGACCGAACGGCCACATGCGTGGACCCACGCTCGTCCTTATCCCCTACACCTCCTCTCAGCCACACAAATCCACCCGAGCTCCCCCACGCGCCGCCGCCGCGAGGGCTCCGTCGCAGCCACGCGAGCTTCCTGCTGGACGGGAGCTTGGTGGGCGCCTCCACGTCCTGGGATTCCGCCACGGCACCGACCGCCACCGTGGCTGCCGCCTCCGCCGCCTGGAAGTAGAAGGCCGCCATGTCCATGAGGGCGCGCGAGACCGAGAGCTGCTGCGCGAGCAGGCGCCGCGTCTCGCGGTACCGGCGCTCGAGCACGGCGGCCTAGGCGCCGCGCCTCGCGGTACCGGCTCCTCTGGGATGGCGGCGGACGACGAGGGAGGATCCCCCGCGGCGGCGCGGCGGGCGAGGAGGTGGGACGGGGAGGATGGGAGGCCGAGCTCCACCAGGGAAGGAAGCGGGAGCAGCCCGTCGGGGAGGCCGAGCTCCACCCGACCACGGAGGCGGACGCCGACGCTGCCCGTCGGCTATCTGGTGGTGCCCCGCGAAGCCCACCGTCAGCGACCCGCAGGAGAACCGCGTGAGCTGCACCTGCAGCAGCTCCTCCACGGCGTCGATCCTCGGGTGCAGCCGCCTGGTCTCCGGCGACGGCGCCCCGAACGGAACCGAGACCGCCAGTGGCGCGTCCACGGTTGCCTCCACGAACCGGCCATGGCGAAGGAGTGTGCGGCGACGAGCCCCGTCGCCGCGTGGCTGGAGGCCGACGTCCGCGACTTTGGGAGATGAGGAGCTCAAGGCGTTTGCGGCGGCGCTGGGCGGAGATGCTACCGGTCGGGAGTAAACATGCTACAATCGGCGGCGGGTGATGCTCCCCGAAGACCAAATTTTTTTGCTCCTTTTGTGTAATTTTTTTGCTTTTTTTGTGTAATTTTTTTGCTACGAGAACTCTGGCAATATCTCCGGCGAGGTCAAATTTTTGCTATCATAGAACATTTTTTTTTGCTACAATAATTATAAGTTTTTGCTATTTTAGCACAAACTTTTTGCTATTGAGATTTTCCGGCGATGTCTCCGACGAGATCCTACCGGCGCCGTTTTCCGGCGAAGTTGATTTTTGCTACAGTAGCATTTTTAGTTGCTACAGTGCCTCCCGCGAGGTTTGACTTTTTTCTTTATTTTTTTGGCCGAAACGTTTTTTGCTACATGTGAGCAAAATCGAGACTTTTTTTTTTGCTAGAGCAAAAGCGGAATTTGGACAAAAAATAGGACACGTGTCGGCTTGGGGACCCGGGGATGGAAAAGTTTGATCCCCGGGGACGCTGTCCTATCTATATATACTACTATTATGTTTTTCTTTCAGAATTGTTGGAGACATAAAAATAAACCTTTCATTTTTTAAAAAGCGGGATCACCGGATCTTGGGAGATATAGTTGATTTTTCGCAAAAGATGTCGTTATGTGAAGATTGAGGTATATGCACCACGAGTCCCACAACTTGTCAGCTATGTGCAAATTAGTCCCATAACTTGCAAAACGTGCAACACGGTACACAAACTTGTAATCTCTGTGCAAACTGGTCCCAAATCGTTCTCGAGTTGACACATGGCGTTCGCACTTTTGCAAAAGGACCCATTATTTTTTTTCCATGTCATGTGTGGTTCCATGTCATGTGTGGGCTTGATGCTACCCTACATGTGGGACCCACGTGTCGGTGATGAACGAAATAGCTAAAATAAGGATGCTGGTACCTGGATTTGAACTCACAACCATATGATTTATCCTTGCGCGCCCAGCCACTAGACCACACATTGTCTGTTAGTACAATCTGATACTAAATATTTCTATATCTTACTGGGAGCGTGTACAACATGCTTACAGATCACGTGTAAAATACAATGTATAATATTGTATTGTATACTGAGGTATTTTATTGTACGTATACAATGTATAAAATTTCTGTATGATATGTATAAAGTATCGTTATAGTGTGTATGACATGTACAACATCCATATATACAATGTTATATAGGATGGCAAAAAAATGTACACTATATACTACAGTATGTTGTATACATAGTAATGTAAATACAATTTTATAATACTTTATACCACGAGATGGAACTATATTATACGTACTCTATATAAAATATTCCACATAAGAATGTATTCTTACAGGCACGCTACATTATATTTTATCGTAGTATATACTGACTACTGTATAATAGAACAGTGGTACATAACCCGTACAAAATAAAGTAGTAATAAACAAATCACATTTGTGACTATAAAAGCAGTGTACAACTTTCGTATTCCACTTGCACCGTGGATCGTGAGTTCGAATTCGGACCTGCACCCATATTTTTAGGAGTTGTATGCGGTGAACGAGCTGATTAAAAACTCACGTGCATGCTACTTATTTTTAGTATTTTACACCTTTTATCTAAGTACATTTATTAGTATCTGATATTATCAACAGTCATCGCGTGATCTATTGGCTGAGTGCGTGAAGTTGCCTCACCAGTCCGTGAGCTCGATTCCCTGTACCAGCACAATTAATTTTAGCTATTTCGGTCACCGCTGACACGTTGGTCCCACATGTGGGGAGCATTAAGGCCACACATGACATGGAAAAAAATTAATGGGTCTTTTCGCAAAAGTTCCAACGCTATGTGTCAACTCCAGGACGATTTGGGACTAATTTGCACGGAGTTGACAAGTTTGTGTATTGTGTTGCACGTTTTGCAAGTTATAGGACTAATTTGCACACGGCTGACAAGTTGTGGGACTCGTGATGCATATACCTCGTGAAGATTCGTCCGCTCATCTCACTTCCGAGTCCGGAAGCCAAAAATCAATCCCCCGCTTTCACTACCAACATCTAGAACTCCCGTGTTGTGTTCTGCCTGTGTTCTAGACCTCTTCAACAGGTTCACACGTCAATAACATCCTCATTCCAGAAGCAAGGAATGGAATCTGCACCCTCGCAGTCGCCAGTGCATCTTCGCATTTCTGATCCCACTACACAGAAAGTCTGAACTGTTCGATTCGGAAACACATTGCACCGGAACGAACTAATCTGTTCCGCCAGGTATAACGAATGGAGCCATCCTAGCGAAGAATCTAGACCGGCAATTTTTTTAAACGAGGCAAAAGATTTACTTTTATACTAGCAAATATGCCCGTGCGTTGCAACGGGAGAAAATAAGTCAATATTGTCAATCGTTGCAATGGAAAAAAGACGCTAAATGTACACTTGCACGTGACTACCACGATGCTTACGTTAATTCCTTTGAGAGCTTCCGGAAGTGTTGGAATCAAGATTTTGATGTTGTATAGTATTTCACAATAGCATTACGGTCTTACAAACATATAAAGTCTGGATTTTGCAGGAAATAAGCCTACAAATCATGAAAAGTTCAAAGAATTTGTTGTTCAGCCGCATCCGGTAGAACCAACACGGGTTCTTGCACTTCTAAATATCTGTCATTCGGGAAGGAGATGAAGAAGAGATCTTATTTACTGAATTTCAAAAACTTAAAGAGAAGCAATATGTTTAGTCCTCTTCACTCTTTAGCAATTTCAATTTAAAAATATTCAATCCATCAATAATCAATTATTAATTTGAATATTTCATCACCATTCGTTAAACATAAAATCTAAATAATCAATAATTTGTGAACAAAATTTTAAAAAATATTGTAGACAGACAACCTGACTAATCTGACAGCATTCGGGTAACTGTTGTGACTGCCCCTAGCCTGAGCTACGGTGGCAGAACTATGCTGTTGTCCAATGACCCATGTAAAAAAACATGAAGCAACAGTCCACGAAAAGAACTTCAACATTTTGATGGGAGGCCATCACCTTGCTGGATTCACGTTATTCCCAATTCTCCATCTATGCCCCATATCATGGAGTATGGTTCATCGTCAGATCTTCTTTCCTAGAACATGTCACAAGCTCCTCTTTCTCCCTAAAAAAATCTTCTGATATTGTCTAAAAATCGACAAAAAAAAACCCTGCAAATATTTGAATTCGAAGCCCAAATGCACAAATCCATTAATTTTCTCAGCCGTTTTTTATTTTGTCTTTGCAACACTTGGAGTTCCCATGAAGGCCAAGAGGAAGAAGCAAGACGACGTGTACCATGAAGGAGTCAGTACGCCTTCTTCCGGTCAAAATATCACCCACCGCCACCCATGCATATCGCGGTTGTAACCCCTTGCTCACCGCGAACAACGCCATGCTGGTCTCCGTTTGTATTACAAAGTACCCCGTATTATAAAGGCCACTTAGAAACATGTAAAAAAGAATAGAATGACAAATCAGGCATCTGCCATGTGTTTTTGCTTTGGTAGGAGAGAAAATGGTAGGCATACTGGAGCATGGAGACAGAGGAAGAGGCGGTAGTCATCTGATCTACTTCCAACTTGTATATACCATCAGTAAACCTGAGACGTTGCACATCGTCTGCAGCCTGACACGGGGCATGAAGCCGTGGCTGCATCGTCACGGAACGCTCGAGTTCAGCCACATCAGTAGTTGACCATGAAGGCCTCACCTGCATGCACGCTGCTGTGTGCCTGGAGCATCTCGTCGTGTGTGTCTTCATGCGCACTCACCACTCAGGCCAGCTGCCGCGTGCAACATCTTGACAGCACATCTCCACTGCCGACCATGGAATATCTCGGAGAGCTAGCTGTCGGCAAAGAGGATGCCCTCCACAAACAGATCACCATCAACGGCGAAATTATCAGATCCCGACTCACTTCTCAATCTATATTGGTTTCGATCGGGAGAACACGTATCTCAGGCGACACGAGCCAAGAAGCACGGAGCTGGGGCGTCACAGTCGGTGTGGAGGAGCACAGCCTTGCCGCGGTCGCTGTTGTTGGTGATGGAGAAAAGCTAGGACACTGGCGGACGGAGGATCGGCCGAGCAGACCATGAAGCCCTCGTCACCCGCAACAAAGACAACCGCCGGAGCACTCGCGATTTTCCGCCACCATCGGCTGCTCGCCAAAGGATACCAGGAGATCGACGGAAGAGCACATGTCCAACAACCCGGGTCACCGGCATCGTTGGCTTCGTTGCCCGAGGAAAGATCTCGTCGAGAAGTTGTTTATGGGATCGATAAAACGGGAGACGTATAGTACTTGACATGGGGGTTAATGATTCTGGCAACGGGCGGTTAGCGATTCCTTTCCTCTCTAGGCTTGGCCAACAGTAGGAGTTAGTTTAGGATTCCGTGACATACTAATTGGGCCAGCCCAAGCAGAAGCATTGGGCGAAGGATGACCAGAAACCATACGGATCAAGGGAGAAACACTCTTACTTTTATTATTAGATACAGATACAGATTATTGGTGGCAGGGTGGGTAATTTATATCAACTTTGGGGGCAGTTTTAATGACGGACCGACCGACCAAGTAACCAACCAAGGAAACCTTAACGCTTTTATTATTAGGTAAAGATTGGTAAAGAAGGAGCAAACAGAAAGGACGAGACCTAACAATAAAGAAGATACAATTCGGGTCGATGACCACGCCGCTCTAGCAACCATAACCGACACTACCACGGCGGAGACAACCTCACGCAAAGACGAAACCCGGAGCCGCCGCTCCGACATCCACGCCGGCCCCGAGGCCACACACCTAAACTAGCCGACGACCATGTCGCCCTAGCAACCATAGCCAACACTAACCACGGCGGAGGAGAACCTCAACGCAAGAAGAAGCCCGGAGCCGGCGCTCCGACATCCACGCCGGCCCCAAGGCCACGCTCCAAAACGAGCCGACGACCATGCCGCCCTAGAAACCATAGCCTACACCAACACGGCGGAGGAAAACCTCAACGCAAGGAGAAGTCCGGAGCCGCCGCTCCGACATCCACGCCGGCCCAAGGGCCGCGCACCACCTAGCCAAAGACGAAAAATCGCCGCCGTCAACCACCAGCCCACAGCAGATCCCTCTGGATGGTGGAGCATCCAAGGCGAGGTCCCAAGAGGCAAGCGACACAGGAGCGCCACCCTCGCCCGATCCCGAGCGGGATCAAGGGTTTCCCCCGGAGGACCCTGCGTGGAGAAGCGAAAGCACCACCCTGACGACGCCTTCAAGAAGGATGCGGCGCCCGATGGCGCCGACGTCGCCAAGCTCGGCAGACCACCAAGGCGGGGCTTTTGCCCGGCCGTGCGTCGCGAACCCCGCAAGCCGCCACAAGGGGACCGACCAGACCACCATCACCGTCAGTCGCAGCCACAACAACACCTCACGCCACGACAAGCGCCGACCACGACCCATCCGCACCTCCGGGGCCGCCGCCCCGGCTTCCTCTTCCCCGGCCCGGTGGCATAGGCCTCACGACAGTGCCTCCAAGAAGGTAATGCGACACCGAGATGTCGCCGCTGCCGGCTCCAACAAAGACCGGAGCAAGGCTTTCGCCCGAAAAACTCACCACCGGACCACCACCTCCGCCCGACGGCCCAGCCTCCAACACCACCATGCACAGTGCCCTCCCGCGGGAAAAATGGACCCGCCCCTGTCGTTGCAGATCCCCTCCACCGGCGCCCAAAAATTCACCACCCCGCACCACCAAGCCGGCAACGCCGCCACGCCCCTCAGCTCGTCGGAGAGACCCGCGCCGCCACCCCCGAGGACCAAAATCCAGCGGGGGGAGGAAGAAAAAAGCCCCGCCACCGCCTTCATGGGGGCACGCGCATCGGTTGTTCGCCGGCGCCCCTCTGGCAGCGACGAAGCGGAGGAGAGGGGCATGAGGGGGGCCGGCGGCGGCGGGCTAGGCTTTCCCCCCGAGCCGCCAGGGGAGGGCGACGCGGGAACATGTCTCTTTTTTGACAGATGGCTAGTTTAATTGTACTAGAATAGACCAGCAATTTGTTACGGTCCCACTGCCCATGTAACCCAAGGTCGAACCTATGATATATATGCCTTGCTTTATCACATGGTTCCTGTTTTAGTACTATGTTTAGTTGGTTGCCAGCATATCATAACAAAGCAAAAAACTATACAAATTTGTATTATCAGATGTTCAAAGTACATGTGAAAAAGTTCATGCCATGTTTAATTTTTTTTTTGAAAAGGAGCATATACTAATATTGCAGGGATACCAATTACACCTAGTCTCCGCACCAAGTTAATACCCTAATGGCATTACAGATGCACACATCAAAAAGAAGAAGAAACTAAAAAAGAAAAGTCCTGCTACAGAGTTTCAGTCCTTAGAGCAGCAGCACAACCACCAAGACAACATCTGATGTCCAATTTCTCCAAAAGCAACGCCTACAAGAATGAAACAGTGCACACGCGCCATCGGTGCCCTATTGAAAATCTTGAGTTTTCACCCTGGAGATAGTTCCCGCTGTCGTCTTCAGCAAAACCATTGCCAGGCACAACCAATTAAGATCAGACCTTGGATTTTCACCCTGAAAGGTAAGCCTTTGAACTTCACCTATGCTGCCGCCTCCACTTCCATACCGATGCCACAATTTCTGAAACTTCAAGCCAGTTCTACATCGACGCAAAGACTCCAATCACCATTGTTAGTCCTCCAATCTAAACTTCCATGTCATTCTCCGCCTCCGCTTCACCATGGATTTGCCCATGGTGGCACCAGAAGCAGAGTTGCACCGCTCCTTGCGTTGCGACGGAATCCCACCTGATCCAACAATCTCCAGGCACCCGTGGGAGATCGCCGGCAGAGTCTTCCGGAATCCGACACTCTGGCTAGATCAAAAAGGACATGCGTGAGGCAGTTATTCGTCTTGGCGCAAGAGGAACCCTGGGATCTACGCCTTTATTCGAGCACGCCAGCAGGCACCCACGCTGCTAGATAGCTTCCGGCAAACAGATTGAGCGGATCAGTCACACGTGACAACGACAGGAGGAAGACTGCAACACACCCTAGGCATGCACAGTAGCGCCATCGCCGTAGGTTCGGTGCCGTCGCCTGCGGCCATCACTGCACGCTCGCCCCTCTCGGCCCCATCGACGCCTCCTTGCAGCGCGGCGAAGGACGTCGCGCATAGTGGAGCGCCGTCGTCGTGCTACCAGACCTCCACCTGCGCCGCCAAGGAGCCGAACCCCCCGCACAAAGGGAATACAGTAGGCTACGCCAGCCCGTCCACCATCTTTGACAGCCATGGCGTGGCCGTCATCGCCGGCGGCAACGACCGGTGGGGGAAGATCTTCTCCGGAGCCGCCCTCATACGGAGCGACCCGGAAGTCGATCTTTTGGGGATGGATGGAGAGAGGACACCGGACATTTCCGAATGTGTGCTTGGCTTGGTCGGAGGTGGCCGGAGATAGGAGATCGGTTGACGGCGACAACGGCGGTCGAGAGCTCACCGACCACTATTTGTATTTGTTCGCCTTTAACTATAATGTAATCTAAGCAACTCTTTAAATACGATAGAATGTAAAGGACCAGACTAACCAAAATATGTACTCCCTCCTCCCCGTATTAGTTACCTCTCAAACGATGTATCTATAGTATTTTAGTAGTACATATATCCATTCAGACTACAACTAATATGAAACAGAGGGAGTAGTTTTTTCTTCGATTCTCCTTTGAGACGGGAAACAATATTAAAACATCTTATCCTGCAGAGTATAGTAAAAAAAAGATAACCAAAACACAAACATGTAAAAGTAATTTAATCAATGAGATTATTATAATTCATGGCAATGTTAAAGTTATCCCCGGTCATATTCAGTTCAAGGATCTTCAAATGGGTCCTAGAAACAATATTTTCTCCGTAATTTTTCATGATGGTTAGTGTGATTGCATGTTATAGCTTAAGGGATAAGAAATTCTCTTAAAATTCATAGGTGGTCCTACAGGCTTGAGTTTGAGTTGTCAGCGAGAGAGACAGTCTCTCATACTCACCGGAGACTGCGCAATGCATGTACCACACCCATCGGTCACCATGCGTGGAGATTAAAGAGAAGTACATCTTCATCTTGTTTTACCCTATGCGATTTTGCCATGGTGATCTAATACTTTTGTAGGTCTGGCTAGTTTTCTAGTACTAACTATTTGTCATAAGAGGTGTATATCTGGCTTTGAGAAAATAAAAAGGAGAAATGAGTAGATGAGTTTTTTTTTTGAAATATAAGGACTTTATAAATAAAGCAAGCAAGCCCGCCTCATTAAAAACCTTCCAGTCCTAGGTACCCTGGTAAGGAAAAGAGTGCGTCCTGAAAACTTGCCGCCACGAGTTCAGAAAAGAGATACATCATTAGCTAGTAGGCCCCGGATACAATCTGGTGGGTCTTCATGCCACACCACAGTCTGTGATCCAGTAGCCAAACTAGCAATGCAATGAGCAACCTGGTTACTTTCTCTAGGACTGAAAGAAAAACTAACATGTGTAAAACCCCTAGAGAGAAAAGTACACTCCTCGAATATTGCCGCTGCTGGTCCCAGAGAATTTCCTCCATCCTGCATTGCTTCCACCACCTCGATACAATCACTACTCACCTCGATTCTTGCACAACCAATTTGGCCCGCCAGGATTAGACCATCCCTGAGGGCTCTAGCTTCTGTCATCATTGCACTATCAGCATGATCAACTCCACTACAACTAGCTGTGATGAAAATGCCTCTATCATCCCTGATGACAGCACCTGTTCCTCCTTTACATGTATCTTCCGAGAAGGCACCATCCACGTTAAGTTTAACATATCCTTCCCTAGGTCGAGTCCATCCCTGTCTTGGAGTACGGTTTTTCTTCTTGTGCGCTCGAGCGTAGTTAAGAGACAGTGACAAGATCGCCTGGGCCGATCTCGCGGCTTCTGGATCTTTTCGCCATGGTCAACCTGTCTCCTCTCCCACCAGACATACCAACACGTAGTAGCAATTAGCTCATTGAAATCCACCTCAGCCAAGCCTGTTGTATAGTCTGTCTTGGAGCGTAGAAGGAACTCAAAAATACCAGACCCCTCACGGTCAATGCAGCACGCATTTAAAATTTTGGGGATACACTCCCAAATTTTCCCAAATTTCCACAACCCTAGCACATTGGAAGAAAGCATGTGCCGTATCTTCACACTCAGTAGTACATATTGGACAAGCACTGCCCCGAATAATATGCCTGTTCGCTAATGTAGCCTTGCACGGTATAGTTCCATGAAGTAGTCTCCAACAAAATATTTTGATTTTCGAAGGTACCTTTAAAGACCAGATAATTCTCCAAACTGGATTTAGATGAGAGGACGCTTGGCTGTTTGTTCTAGTAAGCTTCCTCCCATGTTGGAAATCCCACTCGGCATGATAAGCTGATCTGACAGAAAAAATACCGTTCTTTGTGTAGTTCCAAGAAATAAAGTCATCCATCATTCCAATGGCTAAAGGGATTTTCAGAATACGCATGACATCCACTGAGAAGAAAATATCCCTGAGAGTTGCCTCATCCCATGTCCTACTCTCCCAATCAATAAGTTCACTTACTTTTGTAATAACAGTATTCCCCCGTGGAGTAATAATTTTCCTTGATGGGCTGCTTGGAATCCATGCATCATTCCATATATTGATATTCGAACCATCACCAACCCTCCATATGTGGCCTTTTTTAAAAGTTTGAATGCCATACCAGATGCTCTGCCAAGTATACGATGATCCCTTCTTCAAAACTGCATTAAGAAGATCACCCGTAGGATAATATTTAGCTCTCAGAACTTGTGCACAAAGTGAATCAGGTTCACTAAGTAATCTCCAACATTGCCTAGATAGCATGGCAAGATTGAAACAATGCAAATCTCTGAAGCCCATCCCACCCTTCTTTTTCGGAGTACACATCTTCCACCATGCGAACCAATGCATATGTTTCTGGTTGTCGTCATCTCCCCACCAGTAACGGGTCATAGCATCTGTGATCCCTTTAATTACTTGTTTCGGGAGTTTGAAAACAGACATAGCATATGCGGGTATTGCCTGCGCCACTGCCTTAAGTAAAATTTCCTTTCCTCCATATGATAAAATTTTCTCTTTATAGCCTGCCAACCGTTTGCAGACCCTGTCAATGAGGTGTGCAAAGCAATCACTTCTATCCAACCCCACTAAAGGGGGCAGCCCAAGATATCTTTCAGTTATAGCTTCAGTTAGGATATTTAGCTCGACACAAATTTCTTCACGAACCGATGCCAATGTGCAGGGGCTAAAGAATATGCTTGATTTAGCCTCACTTACCATTTGCCCCGAGGCTGTACAGTACCTTTGAAGAACACTCCTTAATGCCCTCGCATTATTCAGGTCGGCCCTCATTAAAATAAGGGAGTCATCTGCGAACAATAGGTGGGAAATAGCTGGTGCATTCCTGCACACTTTGACCCCAATAAGTCGACCAGCGTCCTCTTCATGTAATAGTAAGCTAGTAAGTCCCTCTGCACATAAGAGAAATAAATAAGGAGAAAGAGGGTCTCCTTGACGGAGGCCACGTGTAGGTGAGAATTGATCTGTTTCCCCTCCATTAAAACGAACTTGATATTTCACCGAACGAACACACTCCATAATAATCTGAATCCAAGAATTGTCAAAACCCAATTTATGCAAAATTCCCTCCAGGAAAGTCCACTCAACTCTGTCGTAAGCTTTGTGCATGTCTAATTTAATAGCACATGTGCCAAATTTCCCTTCCTTCTTGTTCTTTATGGCATGGTAAGACTCAAAAGCAATAAGAACATTATCAGTAATAAGGCGTCCCAGGGACAAACGCACTTTGTGTAGGAGAAATAACTTCTGGGAGAATAGATTTTAGCCTTGCCGCAAGAACTTTTGAGATTACCTTATAGATAACATTGCAAAGACTGATGGGGCGGAATTGATTCACCGACTGGGGGCTGTCCACTTTCGGTATCATAACAATTGTAGTATCATTCCACCCCGAAGGAATACTCCCCGAGTTGAGGGAATTAAGTACCTCATCTGTAAGCTCTTCACCAATAAGATTCCAATAGCGTTTATAGAAAATAGCATGTAATCCATCCGGTCCAGGGGCCTTGAGATCACCAATATTAAAAAGTGCTTTTTTAACCTCTTCTCTTGAGTATGGTGCACATAAGCTTGCGTTCATCGCCGGAGAAACAATAGGTTTTACTTTGTTGATAACATCCATATCTAGTTCGGGTACCTCAGAGGTGAACATGCATCCGAAATAATCTTTAATATGTATAGCAAGATCATCCCATCCTTCAATTGGACTCCCGATATCATTAAGAAGAGACTTTATCGTGTTTCTTTTCTTCCTAGCTGAAGCGGAGTTATGGAAAAAACTTGTATTCCGATCCCCGAGTTGCATCCAATTCACTCTACTCCGTTGAACCCATTTAATTTCTTCCATCTCGTGAATATTCTCAATTTCCATTTGCACTCTCTGTTGATTAGCCAGAGCATCCTCCAAAGTGGCCCCTCCATGATCCGATTGAGCTCCTTCTGTAGAGCCTGCAGGCGACGGTTCGTATCCCCCAGCTCCGAGCGATCCCATGCATGAAGGGCCTGGTGGATCTCATATAGTTTTTCCGCAAGGCCCATTGAGCCAACAGAGTTAACTCGATTCCAGATTTCTTCCACCTTCTCATCAAAAGAGCTCTCTGCTAACCATTTAGCTTCAAACATTTTGCTTCTCTTGGGATGTCTAGCCTGCATCACATTTGTATAATCACAATCAATAGAAATAGGTCTATGATCAGACCTGTAGAAGTCCTCATGCAACACCATTGCGTGAGGGAAAAGATCCCTCCACCTCTGGTTAGACACCGCCCTGTCTAGCCGTTCGCGAATCCGACCGCGTCTCCACGTGAAAATATCACCAATAAATCCCATGTCCTCTAGAGAACAGTCGGTGAGACAATTTCGAAATTGTTGCATACATCTCTGAGGACGGATATTACCTCCTTCCTTTTCATCGATGATAATATTTCATTAAAATCTCCTACCATTACCCATGGTAGGTCCACCATTGCATGAAGCTCGCGGATATAGTCCCAAGTCAGGTGCTTGCGGTCACCACTTGGTTCACCATAGATCCCTGTTATTCTCCAAGGATTTTGCAAATTCTCATCAATTCTAATATCCAGATAATTTGTATGCTCCACCATTGAAGTGACATTTAGGTCTTTATTCCAAAGGAGAAGGAGACCTCCACTTCTCCCATCACTAACTGATTGAATCATATGATCATAGCCCAGTTTACGTTTCATTTTTTTCCGCCCTAGCTTTCGTCAGGTGTGTCTCAGACAGAAAAAACACATCTGGTTTAATACGCTTCTGTAATACCAGAAGCGCGTGAACTGCCGCAGCTTTTCCCAAGCCACGACAGTTCGCTCCACAGATTTTCATTGCTCCCGGACGGATTCCACACGGGAACCCGCCGATCCTAGTGAAGAGGAGTCTGCTCCAGTATTCTTTGTTCGTTTAGAACGGTTTGAATTTGCCTCTGATCCATGTTGGTCACCCCCTTCCTCCTCTGAGGTCATATTTGCCTTTTGTAATTCAGTCATGTCCATGTCATCGTTCTGCGGAATCAGGCCATCACCTTGTCCAAGTAAGAGCCTTTTCTTGACCAAAGAATCCGACCCCTCCTTTTCCCTCATAACCATATCGTTATTTTTCAGCGGGCTAGTGGCTGTGTCTTTGTATGGATCATCATCTTGCTCTATGTCTAAAGGAGTAGCATTAAACCTCCAGCTCATATTAACATCACCACGACCTCCATTCTCGTGTCTTCCCCTCTGTCCTCTACCACGTCTGAAGCCTCCATTACTATTGCCACGGTTGAAATTTGGGTTCCTGCCATGCCATGAGTCCCAGTCTGCTTTAAGCCAATCTCCCCACTTCAAACTTTCCTCAGTGTGCTCTCCCGTGCCGCATTCCAGGTGCGTATGCCCAAAGTGACCACATGCCCCATAGAACCTGGGACACTTCTCATACTTAATCTTGTAAACTTCTCGCTGACCACCTTTGGAAATTGAAAATATCCTTGGTAAAGGCTTCCTCACATCAATTTTAACCCGAACCCAGACAAAATTTCCCGCGCCTTGAACATTAGTTTCCACAGCTATGGTCTTCCCCGCTTGTTTGTTTGTTAAATTTGTAATCATCGTCGTCTTCCTGTATCCTACTGGCAGTTTGTGAATTTGTATCCAGAGAGCAATATTGTTGAGATCTGTCACCACTGCGTTTTGCCGGAATAACCAAGGCCCTCCTTGTTCAATCTTCAACCAGTCACCTAAGCAAAAGCATTGGATTGTGAAGGTATTTTTTCCAATGGTGTAAAAATTACCTCCTTGGGTAGACTCCACGCATTACGCATATGTTGTTCAAAAGTTTGTGGGCTGAAAGTATTATCCGTATGAACCCTAGCAAGTGTTGTCCACTTCATCCCTTCCATCGCAGCTTCATCTTCCTCTTCGAAAACCAGGTCGTCTAGTTCATCTTCCTCGATTCCCAACTTATCCATCAGATCGTTGATGGATTCCTTCGCTAGACTTGGATCCCTCGGTTGTGATCCACCTTGACTCGCTGAACTCGAACCCGATCTGGTCGCCATGGATTGAGAACCAGCAATCGATCTGTTAGTCCCCCGCAGGCGAGTTCCTCCTTTAAGAGAGCCACGGGATCCGATTCCTATAGGAATTGCCTCCCGAAGTCGGGGTAATCAGGTATGAGTTGGACACGGAATCAAGAACTTGCAGAACTCCACGGGAATCCGATGATCGTCGGGAGGAAGAGAAACCCTAGTCGCCGCAGCGCTAGGTCGTTAAGTAGACGAGTTGTTAAATTACGGAGCGGATCCATCAATATGATTTTTTAAGGTAACATGTATAAATTATTTGATATAAGTATTTCTTTAACATGTTTTAAGTGTCTATTGGTAATATTTCATATATATACACTATCAAGGGAAATTTAAACTTATTCATGTTCCTTCTACTTCTACCCGTAAGGTTGCTAAGGTTGGTAATAGAATCCGGCTCCCACCGAGGGTCACATTTACATATACATGTTTTGTTGTTTATATTAAGAGGCATGGGGCTCTAGTTTCGCGCTGGAGGCTGGACCCCCTAAATCTCATGAATTGTCCGTAAACGCAACAACAGGATGCCGAGGCGAGGTAACAACTCCTAAATAGGGAAGGCATAATTGGAGGTTGAGATTAGAACATCTCCAACAGATGATGTAAAACAAATATAACTACCTAATAGGGCAACAAACGTTAAAAAAAGGCCTCCGATAGATGTTGTAGCACTATTTGGTGATGTAAACTTTTACACCACGTTCTAAAATTTTGCCTCTGGTGATGCAAAAATAGATCACAAAACCCATGCCCTAAAACAAATCTCGTGGCCACGCACATGCTAGCTGCCATCCGGAACTTTCATCTCCTCCCGATCCCTTTTTTGGCGCCACCGTCGTCGGCCGATTCAGGCCAACTCCGGCGAATCCCCGCGCCGCCGCTCACCTGCTCCCTCACGACGCCCCTACTGATTCCTCTCCGGCGCCAGCCATCTTCGCCGCCGGTGAGCTCCTCCGCCTGCACGTCGCGCCGGTGAGTGTGCCCCGACCGGCGAGCTCTACCTCCATGGTCGCCTCTCCTCTCATGAACGGCTGCTGCAGCCGAGCATGGTCGCACACCATGAGCCGTCGCACGCCTCCCCTCACAGCTCCTGCTTTGATGGCTCGCAGATAAAGACCCATGGCCACACCTCGCGTTCCCCGCAAATCCATGGATGGCTCTAGGGCCGGCCCGCGGTGGCGGCAGGTGTTAGCGCAAGGAGCAAAGGAGCGCATGACTGCAGCCTCCAATTAATGCCTCACCACCATCCTCGTGCGCGGCTACAGCTTCCCATCCGGCAGCGAAGGAAGATGAGCTCTAGTGGCTCCGGCGGTACGAGGAGCCAGCCGCGGAGGGCGACCTCCCGTGGCTCCGACGGTGCATGGGGCTAACCGTGGAGGTCTCAAGTTCTTCTCTGTAAAAAAAGCATGTGTTGGGTGTCCTATTTTATATCATCTGGAATTCTTTTTGTGCCCTATTTTATATTATTTGGAATTAGTGCCTTATATTTCGTGCCTTAAAACTCAGAAGATGGTGCTCTATACTGATTTTCTTGTGTCTTATTTTACACCATTGGTTGGAGATGCTCGATGGGATGTCATCGGAGCCGCATGGTTTAAAAGAATGACCTTTGCCTCGGACTCAATTCGGTGTGCATGGTCGATGGAAATTGAAAAAAGAGATGAGCGCCGTTGAACTGAAAAATCCAATAACGAACCAAAATTGACTACGTTCTTATAGTAAACTAAGGGCATCTCCAGCCGTTGCGCCCCCCCAGGGCCCAAAACGCCGCCGTTTTGGTGCCGCCGCGGCGCTAAACGGCGCTATTCTGGAACCTGGGGGGGCGCGTTTCCCAGTCGCGTCCCGAGCCCAACAAATCGGCCCAAACAAACGCAGTTGAAAAACTAGTCGAAATTTTATTGAAATTTGAAACTGCGTACATATTCGGCGCGAATTTAAAGCTAAAACGATAAATTTAAACAAAACTAGTTAAGCCCTAGGCTGGCGGCGATCGCCTGGCTGTAGTCGCCGCCGTCGTCGTCGTCATCGTCGCTGGGGGCGTCGCCGGGGCGCTTGCTTCCCCCCTGTCCCTCGTCGCCGCCGCCGCAATCCCACCTGCTCACCTCGAGCGCCTGCTGGATCACGTCGTCGTCGTCCGAGTCCTCGTCGAGAACGATGTAGACGTTCTCCTTCTGCTTTGGTGGGGGAGGGACGCGGAGGAGGGCCGCCGCCGCGGCTTCCTCGCGCTCGCGCGCCGCCTTGCGCTGCTCGGCTTCAGCCAGCAGGCGGCGCTGAAGGGCGAGCTCGGCCTGGGTGTTGTCGCGCAGGCTCCACTGGGCGGCGGTCTCGACGTCGAGCGGTTGCAGCGTGTTCAGCGACAGCTGCTCCGCGACCTTTTGGTCGGGCCACTCGTCGTCGCCGTCGCCGTCCTCCGTCTTCGGGCGAACCACGCGTTCGAAGCGTGGCTCGCCGAGGCGGAGCGCGTCACCGCTGCGCCTGCGGGCGGGCGCACCGGCGTTAAGAAAGGGGGGGGAGATGGAGGTGGAGTGCCCGGCGGAGGAGCTCGACGTCGCAGACGACGAGGACGCGCCGGTCCGCCGCGCCACCCACGGCTGGGTGGCCTCCGGCGGCGGCATCACGAGGCGTGGCTGGTTGCCGGCGTGGATGTGCTGGAGGACCTCGTCGAGGGTCCTCCCAGGGGCACTCCACCAGCGGCGCCGCCCGTGCGAGTTGAAACGGCCCTCGACAGGGCCGTTGTCGTTGAGGGACTCGAGCTCCCGGCTGCGGCGCGTCATCAGACGCTCCCACCAGAACTGATCCACGCCGGTGAGTGGATAGTTCTCGGGGTTCTGCATTCCGGCGCGCATCTCGTGGATGGCGCGACGGAATTCTGGGTCGGAGTTGGGAAGGGGAGGGACGGGGACACCGCCGGCGCTGAGCGCCCAGCGGCTCGCCCCCGCGGCGGAGCTAGGAAGGCGCACGTCCGGCGGGCAAGGATAGCCCGCGCGGTACAGCGCCATCGCCTGGCCCCGGCGCAGGTTGTGGTGTGGGAACCCGTTCGCCGTCGCTCCGTCAGACATTGTCGTGGAAGAAGGGGAAGAAGGGGAGGGGAGAGCTCGCCGGTGTGAGAAGAATGGGGGGCGAGGCACGCGGCGGGGGGTTTTTATAGCGCGCCGAGCGGCTGGGCATTTACTGCGCGCGCCCGTCCCCTCGCTGCCGCCCGCCACGCCATTACGCCGGCAGCCTTTGCGCGGGCGCATGCACTGGGCGGCCGCCACGCCATAAACGCCGGCAGCCTTTGACCGCGCGGAAGCCGAGAAGACGATCACGGGCGTTTCTGTTCCCGCGCTTTCTCGTCCCGCGTTTTCTCCCGCGTCGCTGACCGAGCTGGCCCACGCGCGCAGCCGCGCAGTTTCGCCCCCCCAGGCCGAACCCAGCGGGCTGGGTTTGGCCTGGGTGCCGCGGCGCTATTTAGCGCCGAAACGGCGCTATTTGGGCTGCTGGGGGGGCCGAGTGGTGAAGAAGCGGCGCTTTTCGTCGCTTCCGCCGCGAAAAAACCCCCCTGGGGGGCTCTGGGGGGGACGGCTGGAGATGCCCTAACAGACGACTAGTAGCCAAGTGTAAATAAATTAAAAATAAACCACGTAAAAATATGAGTCCATAATCCACCGTTTTCTTGAAGAAAAAAGGAGCCGAGGGCCCTTTACCCATCTACCCAGATGCTCGAAGTCGAGGGGAAGAAGCCAGAGCCAACCAGCAAGGCAGCAACCACCAGTCGACGCGCCCGCTCGCGAAATCCGGCATCGCCCCTGGTATCGTCATACCACTGCGGTCGCATATGCCACCTGCCTACGCCGATCCAGCTAGCTAGGAACCTAGGAGTCCATTTGCCATTTGCATGCGCAGAAGAATATGTTGCCCATCACGCCGCGGTCCATGCACCGTTTCGCCGACAGAAAAGCGAGATGAACAATGCGCATGAAAACGCTGGCGATTTGTCCTCTACCTAAGCGGTTGGTCACTGTGGCCGCCACAACGGTTTCTAGTTAGACGTGCCAAGCTCAAGATTAAGGTCTTTGGTTTCTAGTGCACCGACGTACAATTTGTTCGGCGCTGCAGATTGATCCCGTGAGAGTATTTGCCACCCGGAAGTACTGTGCATCCGACGAAATCCATACGATTCCTGTACGACGCAGGATCTGACGGATTCCCTCGGTTTTGCATCAGGAACGGAAGGCCCATATACAACGTCGGACAGAAATCGTACGTTTTTAGTCGTACGTGTAGCAATGCTCTTTGCCACCCTTGCGCCGCCGTCACATCATCAAGAAATAAATGACGTACTCCCTCCGACTATCTAGCACTTGTCTATCTTTGTGACAATTAATTTGAGAGCCATCCTCCTTAAAAAAAATAGTCAAACCTATCATTTTTTCAAGGAGTCGATTGGAATAAAATGCTGAACGAGGAATAAAGAGGTGGTGACACATTTGTTCCTTTTATTCCACAAGCAACAAAGGGCAACTTTTCTAGAGACGCCAGACATTATTGGGTTAAACTAAAACCACTGTCAACCAATGGTTGAACACAACCGTCAATAGTAGTAATAATATATTGAGCCCAAAAAAAAAACAGGCTACATATATTCTGTAGTACAGATCTAAATCAAAACCCCTGATAATTGTAGCAAGCTGCGAGCAAAGCCATTTCACCGTCAAACTGCCCGCGGAGCCTTCTCTTCCTCCTCGTCTTTCCCCTTCTCCACGCTTCGCTTCGCTCCTCGCCGAATATTTGAAGGAACCTCCATCTGACCACCTCCCTCCTCGGCTTCTGCCTTCCGGCAAGAGGAAACGGTCTGCCTTAACGCGCGAGGCCCAGACCGGGAGTTCTCGCATGGCGTCTCACATCATTCTGCCCAAGGAGGAGGAGGAGCAGGAGGCGGGGCTGGGCGTGGCGGCGGAGGCGGACCACGGCCCGTCGGCGCCGCGGAGGTACCAGCACATGGAGTCTGCCCCCAAGGCGCTCCCGTTCTCGGCCACGTGCGTGCGGATCTCCCGCGACTCGTACCCCAACCTCCGCGCCCTCCGCAACGCGTCCGCGATGAGCCTCCGCGACGACGACGCCGCCTTCGCCAAGCTCGACGAGGGCGACTACGGCTACGTCCTCGACGACGTCCAGCACCTCACCGATTACCTCCCCGAACTCCCGGTGAGCGCCGCCACCCACTCCCACTTTCTCTCTCCTTTGCTCCAGTGCCGGATTCGGTGGCCCCGCGATGGAAAATTCGAGAATCACGTTGGTGCTTGCGAGAGGGAGGGGCTGATTTCGGTTGTGGATGCGCGAATCTCGAGTTCGCATTTATGTTTTTTTTTTGGCTTTGATTCAGCCATTTTTTACACTGAGATGGAGCTTCATCTTCACTAGTTGCGCAACGTTTGATGATTTAGGAGTTTCCTTTTATTTTCCAAGTTTTTGGTGATATTTTGTCGATTGCTTTTGTGTGAGTTGTGACTGCGTGAGATCCATTTTCGGGGACTTAAAATATTATATGTATGGGGGGTTTCGGTCGGCCGATCAGATCCCAAAATGGAGTATAGATTCACTTTAGAAATATTCGATCGCCCTTTCCCCTGCTTCTGTAGAACAGCTGCATATGCATTCATAGAATGCCTGGGTATACAGCAATTATTTACCTACTATAGTACTATTGGCATGTTGAAATGAAGTGGCTGGTTGATTATCCTGACGGCTTCCTTGATTATTCTTCCTGCAGACTTTTCCTAACCCATTGCAAGATCACCCTGCCTATTCAACTGTCAAGTAAGGATTTTCCGTTGCTATCACCTGTGCTAAACCTCTTTCGTTATTCTCATTGCAAAAATTGGTAAGCTGAATAATGCTCTGTTCACCTATTTACCAGGCAGTATTTTGTCAATGCGGACGACACTGTGCCTGAAAAGGTAAAGAAAGCCAAAAGTGTTGTTTTGGTACGTTGATGTATTATTTACCATGGTGATTGGTGGAGAAAATTGCGCAAACCTCCAACAATTGGGGTGGTTGTTGCAGAGAACTACAACTATTCAGCCAAGTTGCACAGAACTACAACTTTTCGGTACATCCGTTGCACAAAACTCAAACTACACGTTTAGCCCGTTTAACAGCGCATCTGACGTCTGGGCCCCACGCTGTCAGTTCCAAGACTCCGACGTGGCAGATCATGTCTACAAGCCTTAAGCATTAGGCCTTGGTCTGGCTACGGTTACCCGCATAACATTATCACCGACAACAGCACGAATTTCGCTAAGGGAGCCTTCCCGCGATTCTACGGGGACAAGGGGATCCGGCTGGACCTGGCGTCTGTAGCCCACCCCCAGTCAAACGGCCAAGTGGAAAGAGCAAACAACCTGATCCTAGTCGACACCAAGCCCCGGTTGGTGGACCCACTCGAGCGGGCACCCGGTTGCTGGATAGAGGACCTTCCATCCGTCCCATGGAGCCTCAGGACAACGCCCAACCGATCAACGGCTACAACCCATTCTTCCTCGTCCACGGCGTGGAAGCCATCTTGCCGGCTGATATTCAGTTCGATTCACCTCGAGTCGTCCTATACACGGAGAAAGACGCACAACAGGTAGACCAGGACGGTGTGCACCTGCTCGAAGAAGCGTGCGCTCTGGCCTTGTCCAGATCGGCTATATACCAGCAGGACCTCCACGGGTATCACAGCCGACGGATCCGCCCCCTCACTTTACGCGAAGGCGACCTCGTGCTCCGGCTGATCTAGGACATCAAGGGACTCCACAAGCTGTCCTCTCCGTGGGAGGGCCCATTCATCGTCAGCCGGGCACTTAGCAACAACGCCTACTACATCATCGATATGCACGAGCCGTGCAAGATAAAGGGTGACCGCCATTGACGGGTTGGTGACGCTACAAGCAAGCCTCGTCGGCGATGAGGGAGTGATGACGCCCCCGGCCTGCCGGGTCGTCGATGTGCGCCGCCTCAACGGCAGTGAGGTAGTGACGACGCCCCCGGCCAGCCGGTTCGTCGGTTTGTGCCGCCGCCTCGGCGGCTGCGGTGCTGGTGGAAACGTCCGCCGCTAGGGACGGCGTAATTTCACGGTTGGACATAACGCGGCCAGTCACGCCCGTCTCTATTTTGGATTTTGTGACGATCGTATGGCACATTGATTCTATTCTTGATGTTTTTGTAATGGCCGTGGCACATTGCTGCAAGCATTTTGGATGCTAGAACCGAAAGGAATATAGATGTTTGGTTATATATCTTTTGATCTGCTGTTGTGTGGTCTCGCAATTATACAATAATCATGAATGTTCATGACATGTCAAAACTGAATATTCAGTCCAAATAATGAAAAGAAATTGGTTCGTGTCTACAAGCCTTAAGCCTAATGCTTAAGGCTTGTAGACACGATCTGCCACGTCGGAGTCCAAGTTGGCACTGGCAGCGTGGGGCCCAGACGTCAGATGCGCTGTTAAACGGGCTAAACATGTAGTTTGAGTTTTGTGCAACAGATGTACCAAAAGTTGTATTTCTTTGCAACTTGGCTCAATAGTTGTAGTTCTCTGCAACAGACACCCCAATTGTTGGAGGTATGCGCAATTTTCTCTGATTGGTGAAATGACATGTTCTTTTTGTTCCACGCCAGGTAGTTGTTCAGAAGAACAGCCCACGCGGCATCCATTTCCGTCGTGCTGGCCCTCGTCAGAGGGTATGATGTGCCTTATATATGCGTTTATATCATCTGAAGGCAATACGTTATATACATATATCTGATATAAGTTTGGACCATTTTCAGGTCTACTTCGAGCCAGAAGATGTGAAAGCATGCATTGTAACGTGTGGAGGCCTTTGCCCTGGGCTTAATACTGTCATTAGAGAGTTGGTGTGTGGCTTATCGCATATGTACAATGTCAGCAATGTCTTCGGAATTCAGGTTTGTGCTGTTTTGGATGATGTAAAGTTGTAAACTGCAAATGTATGGTGACTGCTATTCTTATGCACTTCATCTGGTTCATTGTATTTTTGTGTGAAAAAAATGACACCTAATTTTTGATCCTTGACCTGTTAAACTCTTCCTGGAACTTAATAGATATTTTATTTGAATTTCATGCCAACGTAGAAGGAAAGAAATTTCTGTCATTTTATTTCACCATTAGTTAAGAAATCATTTCCACGGTACTACACTTATAGTAACCTCATGTTCTGAGATCTGTTAGTATCATCTTGTGATATGAGTCCAGAATTGCACAATTGCACTAATAACTAGTGGGAACTTTGTGCTACCTGGTGGTTTTTCCATGACAGAGTAAGCATAGTAGTGCATTGGTAAAGCCAAAATTTGAACTGTACCTATTAAACCTATGCATGCTTCTTTAGATTCAATATAATTCTGTACATGGTTCATTTTCTATTATTAATAACATGTCATACAATCTTCTAGAATGGATACAAAGGTTTCTATTCGAGCAATTATCTTCCCATGACACCAAAAAGTGTTAATGATATCCACAAAAGGGGTGGTACAATTCTTGGAAGTTCACGTGGTGGCCATGATACCCACAAGATTGTCGACAACATTCAAGATCGTGGAATTAATCAGGTGTTTAATTTGTAAAGTGTTTTTTTTTACCTGACCCCCCCTTATTTTTCGAAGCTGAGCAAAATATGCATCTGTAACTTATGTAGGTTTACATTATTGGAGGAGATGGAACTCAGAAGGGAGCATACGAGATATTCAAGGTAATCACTCTGATGAGTATGTACATCACATCACTCTACATCAGCACGTACTACATCCATACCATCTGTTCAACTTGACTCTAGCAGCAGGGACTACTGCAATAATGCCGCATTTTATTTTAACAATCATTAATATATCATTATAATCATTTTTAGGGAAACTTTTGTCGGAGTTTTACTAATATGTTTGAAATTTGATTCAGTTTTGTAACTCCTGGAATTGTTGACAGGAAATTCGTAGACGTGGTCTAAAAGTTGCCGTTGCTGGTATCCCCAAGACGATTGATAATGATATAGCGGTAATCTATGATTACTTATGATTTTCTACGGTGAAGTTGCTTTTACTGCATATAGATATGTTTGGGAGATGAATTGATACTGTTTATTGCACTATTAATTCTTAGGTTATAGACAAATCCTTTGGTTTTGATAGTGCCGTTGAAGAGGCCCAACGTGCCATTAATGCCGCTCATGTGGAAGCATCAAGTGCTGAGAACGGAATAGGCTTGGTGAAGCTGATGGGTCGCTATAGTGGTTAGTTCCTAACTCATCCCAATATGGATACTGGCTGCTGCTGGCTATCGAGCTCTTGAATCCTTTGCCCCCTTGCCCTTGGTATTTATTCTTTCAGGGGTAAAATAAAAGGCACACCAAAAAGGAATCGCCTTATCGTTCAATGATCTGCTCCGGTTAATTAAAAAACTCGTTTATGGAATGTTCGTTTTTTGTTTATACACTGAAAACCACTTATCCCTTGTGTCAAATCATAATGAATCGTGTAAATGGTAATGTATTTGTCTTTTTATAGTCCTTTGTCCTCACTGTGTCAATTCCTCGCTATGCAGGGTTGATTGCAATGTATGCTACTCTGGCAAGCAGAGATGTGGTAAGTTAATGCCTTCTATGCATGTCTGAGCTATTCCAATCAACATTCAATAGTTTTTTAATCTTTATATTCTTCATTTTTTCTATTACTAAGCTCGGACTGTCATTTTTTGTGTCCATAGTTTTGTTATTTGTTGGATAATGTTGATTTCTTATGTCTGCTGCAGGATTGCTGCTTGATTCCTGAATCCCCATTTTATTTGGAAGGGGAGGGTGGGCTTTTCGAGTATATAGAAAGGAGGCTGAAGGAGAACAACCACATGGTCATTGTTGTGGCTGAGGGAGCAGGACAGGATCTTATTGCCAAAAGTATACCTGTAGCAGATCAGCTAGATGCATCTGGAAATAAGCTGCTTCTTGATGTTGGTCTTTGGTTGACACACAAGATTAAGGTGATCGTCGCTTTCTTTTCTAACACGAGTTTACATGAGATTGTTCCTCTGAGGAAATATGCAACTTGTATTTCCCGGAGGCCAATGGCCAGTATATACACGTACGGGTGTGGTGTATATTGAGAAAACACCTTATACAATGGGGAAATATATAGCAATATAAACTACTCTAAAAGTTTCATTTCTATCCCGCCTTCTGTTGATATGCTACTTTGCCTGTAATTTGTGCATACATATGTTCGTCTGACACTAGAACTGCTAGAATGTGCACAGATGGATGTGTCTTTTGAAAATTCATTACGTGAAATGTGAAATATTCTGTGAGTGTTATGCAACACTTGAATTTTGTTGAAGCTGTGGCCTGTGGTGTATATTTATAGTGCATTCAAATTTATGCGCCTGATTGTAATTTAGGCCCTCTTTGGATCATCGGATTTTGAAAACAGAGGAAAGAAAAAAGTGTAGGATTCGGTTGTATCTTGTATGTAATCTCTGATCCTTTGGAATACAAAAACAGAGGAAGTGAGAACGAATGGCCTTTGGCTACACCATAGGAAAAGTGTAGGGAGTCCACACACTAGAATAATACTATTTTCTGAGTTTGGGTTTTCAAGCTGCCAACTGCTAGCGTAGTTAAGCTCCCCAGGCTAAGCATGAAGTTTTGACCCCACATACACCAATTAGCGCAGCTGTTTTGGCGCGAGTGTACCACGCGAGAGAGCTGTTTTCGCGCCAGGAAATCTACCCAGAGGTTCGACCTAATGCTAGAAATCCTCTGGAATAGGTACCATGGGAACCCAATCCTCAGGATTTTCAATGACTCAAAACTGTGAACCAAACGTATTCCATAGGAAACAATCCTAAGGAATGAAATCCTGTGAAATTCCCATGAAAATCCTGTGATCCAAAGGAGTTCTTAACGTGGTGTTAATATCTCAGTGAAACTTTCACGTTTATTATTGTTGTTCCCGGTCGTATGGATTACTAGGAGGCTGAGAGCAAAGCAATTATCTCAGTGAACTTTCATATTTTTAATTACTGGTCTCAGTCTTATGGAATACTAAGATAGTGATACTAAAATAGGAGTTTCTCCAGGATCTCACCTGGCAATTCTGTAATGCATCATTTATTATTTTCTTGTAGGATTATTGCAAGAGCAAAAAGATGGAGATGACTATTAAATACATAGGTAACAATCTTATGTCCTTCTCTTCGTTGGATTGTACTTTTCACTACTTTGGTATATCATTTTGTGGAATGTGATGACAGCAGCCTGTTATTTCCACTGACAGATCCAACCTACATGATCCGTGCCATTCCAAGCAATGCTTCAGACAATGTCTACTGCACGTTGCTGGCACACAGTGCCATTCATGGGGCAATGGCAGGATATAGCTTCACGGTGGGAATGGTCAACGGCAGGCATGCATACATACCATTTCATGTAAGTGTATCTTTCTTATGCTCTTACATTTGAGAATAGGAGTGGACTTCCACTTCACAGCGAAAAATGGGGGCATTTGCTTCAGGGCCACAAGTATTTGCCATGGACTCCTTTTCCACATTTTTAGCTACTTTGCCGAAGTGGTAGTTTACCAAAGGGGGGGATGATCCCTCCCTTGATTCTACGTTGTTAGGTAGATGAGAATCCTGGTTTATTCGAGCGCACGCAGCCGTAGCTGGGACTCGAATCCGGGTGGCTTGGCGTGCACTCGCAGCCTCTTGCCACTGAGCCAGCACTTAGTTCTCCCGAAGTGGTAGTTTACATTATGGTTTGTTTGACATACCAAAATTGTGAGACCATGTGGCAACTTCAGTGAGAGCTGCCCAGGAGAATTGACCTTGAACTATGCAATCGTCACAGGGGTAGCGTAGTCCTAACATACAAATATAATTTAGTCACTGTCCTTTTATTTAGCTGAGGTCTGCAACTCATAAACCACTAGTCAATACCAACAATGCCTTGCCTTTTATTTGCATCTTTGCTTGCACGTAGCTGTATGAACTTGTCAGACCTTGGATTAAAGGTTGATTAAAAAAAAAACTTCATATTGGGTCTTCCTAAGAGAGTCAGGGTGCAGGATATAAGTGGAAAGAAAAGTTTGGGTAGATTCACAGTAAGATGATTTTGTCAGGAACATGATGTTCAGAAGATTCTTCACCTCTGATGCATACCGAATATTTCCTTAACATTAGACTGACTTGAAGTTTATTTGGACAACAGAGAGTGACATCAACGCGGAACAAGGTTAAGATAACCGATAGGATGTGGGCAAGGCTGCTGTCTTCAACGAACCAGCCGAGCTTCTTGAGCGAGGACGACATCGAGGAGGCCAGAGAGGCTGATCTGTTGGCCAACAGGCCACCTCTGCCAGCGGGCACCAGCGAGCATACGAAGAAGCACTCCACGTCAGTATTGGCGAATGGTGAGAAATAGTACGAATTTAATTTGGGCAGCTTTTCGATGGTTCTTGTGTAAAGTAGTCACCGTGGTCGGAGCCCTTCTTTTACTCGGTTTTGTTCCCTCAGCGTCTCCGATGTAGAGTGGGTAATAAACATACGCTACTATGGTATTTGCATCAAACTTGTGTAGGGTCAATTTACTTGTGGTGGACATCATTCTGCCCCAGTAATCTCTCTTAAAGCAACGGTCGTTCCGAGAAATGGTGCCGGCGAAATGCTCATCGTCTCAGGTGAAATGCGAAATGACCTCATGTGGTTCCATATATATATGGAGTAGCTCCGGTGGAGGAACCATCGGCGAACGTTCCGTTCCTGACTCTCTAACCTTTGATAGCATCTACTTCTTCCGTTCCATATTAGATGACTCTCAAATAGATGTATCTAGCACTAAAATATGTCTAGATACAACTATATGAGAGTCATCTAATATGGAACGGAGGGAGTAAAAAGAAAAGAAAACTTTGATGGCGAGTTCACGGGAGGTTGCTCGATCATGTCGCCATGCTGTTTTTTCTTGCTCACCAAATCGCAACCGTCTTGACCTCTTATTGTTCAGTTGAAAGTTCAGTGGCTTCTGGCGTCGGGCTCTTCGCGAGTTCTCGTCATTGGTCTGTCAACAGTTTCTACCATCTTATACTTCTACGTTTTGCATGCAAGAAGGCTCCAGCGACACCCCCGCATCGCCACCGCTACACCGGCATGTCACCTTCTTAGCCGCCGGTACATTTCCTGCACCGTCGTCATCCGCGACAAATGGCACGGAGTGCGTGTCAACACTCGAATCTGACGGCGATAGCGACGCCACTGGGCCTCCGGAAGAAACGCCGGAGCGGGAGACCGAAACAGGGCAGGTGGCCGACGCAACTGACTGGACACTGGGGGAGAAGCCAGAGACGCCGCAGCGCAGCACACTTGCAGACGAAACGGCAGCGCAGGACGTAGACGCGTTCAAGCCTGACGACGGCTGCGCCACGCCACCGCCACCGCAATCGCCGGCGCACGACCTGGTGGGCTCCGAGGATGACGGGATCAGTCCGCACGGGGAGAAGCAGAAGCCGCTGCCTGGCCCGAGCGGCAAGCGGCCGGACGTGGCCGCTGCCAAGTCGAGGCTGCTCGCGTTCCGGTCGTTCTCGTGGGACAAGAAGGGCAGGAAGTCTGCGGACGAGGCGCCACCGGATGGACGCGTGCCGGCGGACGGTAAGGCGTGGGAGGAGGCTGGCGCCGAGCACAAGGAGAAGGGCAAGGCGAGGTGGAAAAGGCTCTGGAAATGAACGTGCCGGGCTGTCTGCCGTCGTGTCGGCGCACGCGCCGAGTCAGCGTCGCGTTGCGGTTTTCATTCATTTTTTCCGATGTAAATAATGGTCTCTGGCATATTGCTCTTCATTCTTTCATGCAACCCTTTTGCAAACCTTTTCAAT